>CM077116.1:149295087-151695087 GCA_039619475.1 Icerya purchasi | reverse complement strand
AATATAAATCAAAAACAAGTCATGATAGCATACAAGACTGATAATTGAAAATATAAACAAGTAGCACCCTTCGACCCGGGCGGACAACTTTAAATGCTTTCATCTATGTCAACGAATATTAAGCGTGAATTTGGTAAGATCCATGGACCCGTACTACTATATATAAAGCAATCGCAAAACAATAAAAAAAAAAAATTAAACTGCTTCTTTTTCTAACAAGCACAAACTATTGCAGTACGGGAGGAACTGTAACAGAATGGGGACGTGTTTGAAACGTGGGGGGTCTATAAAGAAAAACTGTAGAAATCCAGGTTGGGGAACGGAAGAAATGTCTCAATAATTAATTAAATATGTACCTGGCGCGATATAAATACTTCAGAGCGGCCGGTAATATCTGGAAAAATAAACACGAAAAACTAGAAACCCGAATCTGAACAAAAATGAAGCGGCTTTAAATTGCACGAAACAAGACGAATCGGGAGAATCACGTCGTCAGATGTTGTCATTTCACGTCATCACCTTCTGAGGATGTAAGAAAGAATAGAATAGTTGCCCACTATAATACTTATCCGCTTGCTTGAATCTAGTTATTACAGGTGTTACAGACTCGAAATTAATTTCCGCTTTTTTAACTGTTTTTGTTTAACTTGACACGATTCAGTTTTCCCCCAGGTGGAATCTTACAACTTTATTTTAACACGGTAGAAGATAATGAAATTTTTTAAAACGGTAAAGTCGGATGACAATGCCATATTTCAATGTTCAACAACCATTTTGCCATCATCCGCTATCGTAAGGGTGGAAATGGAGGGCATGGGCTTTATCAAATATAAAATAAAAAATATCGGTAACTACCATCAAATATAAGTATAAACTCTATTTAAAAAAAACGTAGAAACATTCTCCCTTGTGGCGAATTGAAAACTTTAAAACTTCCGCGGTAATTATTTTTTCTAATCCATTCAAAACTATTTCATAGACTTCAATTTAAAATTGCTAATTTTTGCAAACGTCAACATCAGTAATAAAAAATGGAAGGAGATTTAGCGAAAAAGACGATTGGAATACAGGGCGTAAAAAATTCCAGGAAAAAGGAGCCAACAAAAATAATGATAATAAACAAACAACGGAACACCGAGCGATTCAAAACGTTAGAAACCGAAACACCTTAAAGACGTAAAATTCGCTTAGGACATATTGATCAACGTCGTCGTGAATTAAAGGCTAATATTACTTCATTCGAGAATGCAATCAGTAAGTTTTGTGACAATATTTACGAGACATGTGGAAATCGATGATATTCAAACCAGATTTCGATGGTTCGATCTCAAGAAACAGAACCGTTATACTCTCTAAACGAATTAAAAAGTCAACTGACACGTTATCATCGCTGCAAAAATCGTATAATAAATCGTAAAAAAAGAGCACCTCCAAGAGCTTATTGGATTAATCTGGATCAATACCACATGCAATCCACTCGCCAACAGAAAAACGACTAGTCACAAGCAATATTATTCATCAAAGTAATTAAGTTCGATGGTTTATACGCGTAGAATAACTACAGCGGACAAGCGATTCTTTTATGTTCAAAATGGGCGAAAAGGTACCACGCATGATTACCTAGATCACCAGAAATTGCGAGGATCATAATTGTTAACACCTTAAAAACTTAAACATTTCAACATCTCACACAAAGTGTTTAATCCATTGCATTGGTTGTGTGAAAATAATTTCACTTTATGATACTATCATCTATCACAACGCTCAACTCAGCCTGTAAGAACTAATTACAATGCCAGAGAAATCAACAAATTTTGAAAGCGTCATTGCATCAAGCTAATTTAGAAATTTATACGGCAATCTATACAATTTCCTGTCTTGTTAGTTACGGAATTTTTAAATGTCGAATGCTCTACAATAGACTATGTCGTTATAAATAACGGCCCAAAGCTATCTGTCGAAGGATAAGCATGGATCAGGCGCAACGGAGTTCGATCACTCGGCAAACTTCAGATTAAAGAATTGGTCAGTTTAAAATTAACAGACAACAACCCTTTCAACAACGGTGCCTTAGCAAAAATCGAACGTATGAAAAAATGTCATCTTTGATAAATAATAATCGTTTTTGTAATTACGATTATCACATACACCTTCGAAATATAAGTAAGCTTTTAATAACAATGTATAGAAATTTATTATAAAATGGATATATCAAAAATAATTTTGTAAGACTGAAACATTTCATATTTCATTATTTTGTACAATAAAAGTTTAAAATAAAAATTATTACCTTTCATAAATATATACTATTATTATTTAAATTGCTAATGAATCTATTAATATAATTTTTCAAATAATTTATAATAATTTCGCTATAATTAAAAAGTGTAAAATAAATCTTTTTTTTTAAAAACATTGTACTAGAAGTTAAAAAAATCTTTCAGGAATATAACTTTTGACAATATTCTAGTTATGTAAGACGAAAAGAATAGCTTAGCGCGTAAACTCGTATATATCGGAAGAGCCTGTGAAAAAGAAAAATCCGGCGACAACACCTAACTGCGTTAATTTATATTAACAAGATATTAACCATACTTTACTATGTACCACAATAATTTTTTTCTTTATATATAATAATCGATCCAGCCAGGACCTCCCACTTTGGTGAAGTCTATAAATGGCGGATCACGGACGGTCAGCTGACCATTAAAACAATAATCAAAAAAAAAAAAAAAAAAAAATACGTTAAAACTGAAGAATTTATGAAGTAATTGTATATGAGTGACACACTGTGCTTCTCTTTTAGTCGCACGTAAATAGGACCTGTCAAAAGTTACATCTTCAAAAAATTTGTTTTTAACTTTTAAAACGACCCTTTTCTTTTAAAGAAAAGCATGTTTTAAAAATATATATATTTATATATTAAATACCGCATGCGGTATAAATAATACAAATCTGTTTTTTGAGGGTTTTTTTTGAGCATCTGTCTCATATTAAAAAATTTTCTATCGGGTTTTTTTCATTTTTTTATAGTAAACATTTTTATTATTTTGAATTATTTCATACAACCTTCGATGAATTACAAGTGCCTAAAAAAGTAATTTAATTAAAAACGAAAAAACACTAATTTATTTCACACTCCACTGAAATTAAAGAACCATCTTTACATGCATACACACAAAAAAAAATTTCATTTTATTACTTTTCATAGAAAATAATAAACTCTTCGTTAACCAATAACAATAAAAAGATCGTCGACCATAATTACTTATATCACGAAAAAGAAATGTGAAAATAATTTCTTAAAAATTTAACACAGCTTTAAATGTAAAATCATCAAATTGAATAAAAATCAATGAATATTTTAAGCTGTTTAATTTAAGAACACGTTATACAGTTACAGAAACATGGAAAACAAATATTTTAGTGAGCCCAGATTTATATTTCTTCTTCACGCATAGAAATCATAAAGGTAATTTACGGATTTCAATTAAAAAAGGTTTTAACTAAAATTTGTTCCCTTAAATGAAATTTTTTCATTACATTATTAACTATTTACAATGTGCAATATAAAATGAAATTTATTGTGGATGACTCTGGTACTTTGAACAATAATGCGCGATATAAAAACAGGTTAATTAAAAAGTTCGTCCGTTTTAGCTACTATATGTTATATTTAATGTTTTTTAACTTTAAATTTTTATTCATTTTTTCGTAGAAAATATCAATTACGTAAGTCCAATAGTTTCATGACTTCTCTGACACACTGCACACAAACCGTCTTTTATTATTAATTTAAAATGTCTTAATAATTATCCAGTAAATAAAAACAAGTACTTACCTATTGCTAGATATTTTCTGCTAATTCCGGATTTTTCTTCGAGAAACTTAAATGCTTTCCCAACTACTTTATCGTCATTGTTTATAAGATTTGTTAATATTTCTTTCAGTTGAGTGTAACCTTCGAAAGAAGTCATTATTTGAGAAGTATTCATGTATAAATAATGAAAAATAACGAACAACGAACGAAATAACAAATAAAGCACAACCGCTTAGTAAATTAAAGCAATGTATTATTATATCATGAAACTAACAAAGCACGACCACATGCAAATGCGTAGCAACAGAAATGTAAAAACCGCCCGAAATGATTGTCGATATGATAATTTGATCGACAAGTATCGATAACGTTAAAAATAAACGTGAAACATTTTTAATTCATTAATCACTTTCCAAAAGTGATAAATGTGATAACTTATATCAAAATTCTTTAAAAATTTCAAAGTATTTCGTACCTGTAGCTTTCACTTTTTTATCACCTATTATCGGAAGCCCTAGAAATAATCATTAAAAAATTTATAATGCTAATTAAAAGTTTAGTTATTCCTCAAAATACATATTGTACAAGAAACTTTTTGTTTAAAAAAATCAAAAATTAAATATAACCTTTTTGGTTACGTACCTTTTAAATGTTTTTTTTTTTTTTATTAAAATTACGAATTGCTTTTATTTTTCAATGCGTACACACACACTGTGTAAATTATTATTTTTGGAAACAATTATACAATAATAAATAACCAAATAAAAACATTTTGAATGTAAGCATTTTAACAAACAATATATTCTCACAGTTATGAATACTGTCCAACTTTGGACTAAATGCACCTAAAATTAATTTGAACAAAGATGTGTAAAATTACATTAAAAATAAAAATCTCAGTACTGCAGGCTTAATAAGAAGAAAGAGAATTCCCCAATGATTAGACAATTCAGAAAACAGACATTATTTAATTTAAAAATGTAAAGGAATTTTAACAATTTTGTTAAAAATTAATAATTTCTTTTTAAATGAAGAAAACTTCGTTTTCAATATAAATAATGATTTTCAAGATTTCTGCAAACACTTTGAAGAAAGCTTTAAGAAGAAAGAAATAAACAGTCGATTACTAAGATAAATTTTAATTCCCCTTTAATTTTGGAATATAAAAAAAACTGAATAGTAATAAATACGAATACACCGGAACTATGTTTTTCATCTCGTCCCCTTCCAATAATGTAAGTACATTTTGCAAGGAATTATTACACACACCACCTTTATTTCGTTTTGTTTATGCTCCACATTCATTTTCACGCATCATTCCCTTTCGGGTACACTAGTTTTCTGTACTTCGAACACAAATAAATATATTTCCCCATCCATAATTTTGGAATTAGGGTCTAAGAAATAAAAGAAAAAAACCAGTCAGCGCAACCAAAATATAGAAAAAAAGAGGTACAATTAATTGAAAAAATGTCATACTATATCAAGCTATTCGTATAAAATTTCATTTTCCATTTCTTGTTTTGCGTAAGATTTTGTCGGTGGTGTAAAGGGATTTTTTTTTTTTTTTTTTTGAGGAGCTATAGTAACGAATATCGATTATAAATATTGTTTTTTTTTTCAATTTGCCGACACAACTTTTATTTATTTTTTTTTGGGCCTGCAACCGGGGACCTTTACCCAGAAACAATTAGAATAGGACGGAATCAATTATATCTTAATACGATTAGGAGAAAGGAACAAATAATAGGAACAATCTGTGGGGAGGAAAAAGATAGGACATAAGAAGCGCGATATGGAGTAGGAAGTCCAAGTCTCAGCAAACGGAAGTAGAAAGCAGAGCACTCAGCAGAAAGAGATGAACACTCAAAGAACACATGGTCCACATCGCAAACATGCTCTTCGTTTGAGTGGAGAGGACATTATGGAGTGGCAACCAACGAAAAACGAAAACGGGAGAAAGGCAACAGAGAATGGTTAAAGCGCAAGCGAATAACGGAGACAACAACAGAACGACGAAGTGAAAGAAGCAAAGAGAACCACGGATTGACAGGAAGACTAGGTTGGACAGACAGATAGAAAGAACAATTGTTAGAAAAAGAAGAAACGTACATATCCGACCAAAATCTAAGATGAAAACCTCTGTACAGCGAAAGGAGATTTGGACGATGGGACCTTTTTAAAGAAGAAGTGAGAAGAGGCAACAACCCGAGCCAAGGAGTCCGCCGCTTCATTACCGCAGATGCCCGAATGGCTAGGAACTCACAGCAAATCAATTTTAATGGAATGAAGGGAAGAAAAAACGTGGATAAGAGAGCATATGCGGAGTATAATAAAATCACAGGAATGATCAGGAAGAGGAGAACAAACGACCTGAAGGGCGGTCATTGAGTCCGATATAATCAAGAATTTAGAGAAAATGTGATTGGAGGAAATGAAAATAATGGAACGTAAGATAGCTATCAATTTGGTTGTGAATATGGAACAGAAAGGAGGCAAGCGAAAAGATTCTGAAAAGCCAAAATCTGGGAGGATAAAAGAGGCACAGATGCCATCCGGCTTCTTCGAACCATCTGTAAACACGGTTGCATGCGAAGGAAATTCAGAATTGATAAAACTGTGGAATTCCTGTCTGATTAGGACCTGCGGAAGAAACTTAGAGAGCGTAGGAACAGTAAACATATTTTAACTGACATTATTGTATTTATTTGGATGATTTCATACCTCTTTCCTGTTTTCCCAAAATATCTGTATAACTCCTTCATCTCTGCTCACAAATGTGCTTTAATATCTCTCTTTCTATTACTCTCTGTATTCCTCTATACTTTAGTTGCCCTGACTCACTTCCTTCCTTCTATCTCCTTACCTTAGTTATTTTATTATAAATACTTTTCACTCGTATCCTCTGCTGTGCCTTCCTATTGTTCCCATTTTCATTCTTTTTACCTCTTTTACTTCTAATACTTCTTTAGCTTCATAATGCCGGCTGTGTTTAATCTACTACAATGGAACTGTCGTGGTCTCAGAACCAATAAAAATTTCTTTGGAGGGTTTATTGGATCTTGATAATATCAATGTTGCTCTCATCTATGACACGTGGCTTCGGTCAGGAATGGATTTTAATATCAGAGGCTTCAAAGTAATCAGAGGTGATCGCGATGATGGCTATGCTGGTTCTGTGATCCTCGTTAGAAATGGCATTCCATTTCACTCTCACGAGATTTCTCTCAACCTTCCTTCTAGTCCTAATATACCTAACATCGTTCACATCTCCATCCATTCTGCTTCTATTGTCCTATTAACATTGTTTCGATTTATGTTCCTCCTACTTACGATCTTCGTCACTTCCCTCTTTCTACATTTTTAAATTCTTTCCTGCAACCGTTTTTTATTGGTGGGGATTGAAATGCTCATTCTCCTCAGTGGGGCTGCACATCCTACAATAACAATGGTTCCATCCTTGAAAATATTATCCTTTCTGATAATTTGGTACTCTTTAATGACCTTTCCCCGATCTATTTTAGGAATTCTTCTATCTCCAGCTCTTTTGATTGAACTTTTTCTCCTCCTCCCATTGGTCTTACTTTTGCCTGGGAAACACTTTCGAGTTTTTTCGGTCGTGACCATGTTCCTATAATAATAACTCCTGATAGTCTTTCTTGATCGAATTACCTCAGGAGCCCCTCCATTCTTCTCGATAAAATCTCAGCAAAACTAATTAGACTCTATTCCGTTCCTCTGTTGATTCGTCACTCCCTGATCCGCAGCCTAATTGTGGCCCTTATCTCTCTATAATTTCTTTTCCCATTCTATCAAATCTGCTCTTTCTCTATCTTCTCCTCCTCACCGTTCTCTTGCATCCACTCATCGTAGTCTTTGGCGGAATGAAGAGTGTAACGCCGCATTTGACCATTGTCGTTCCACCTTCAGAACCTACTCTTGGAAAAAATTCTTTCCTCCACTTCTATTAAAAAGTTAAACTTCCTGAAAGCTCTGTCGCCAAATAAATGGGGTGGTGACTCTTACATTCTTATTTCTCTATATAAGTCCCTCATTCGCGTCAAGTTTGACTGTAGTTCTTTCATTTATGCCTGCGCCTCCGAGTCCCGACTCTCTAAACCGGATGTGATCCAAAATTCTTGCCTTCGACTCAGTCTTGGTGCTTTTAAATCCTCTCCTATTCCGACAATGCTTGTTGAATTGAATGCACCACTCCTGTCTATTTGTAGATCTTATTTAAGCTATCGCTTCCTTGCTAAACGTTTTTCATTCTCATTTTCTCGTACCTTTCAATTTCCCAGAATTAGTTTGTTTCTAGGAAAATTCCTATCTTATCTATTATTTCACTCCATCTTAGTTCATTTTGGATCCTACCCAAGTTATTTTAATAGTCTCTCCAATTTCTCCTTTAACTGCAGTGCAGGGCCATGTTCAGAATGTTGGGGGGGGGTGAAAATTTTCTTCGCATATTTATTTTATAAACAATAATACATTTTTCACTAATATTCACACTATTAATAATTTCCATCATTTTGATTTATAAATTAATAATTTGCATAAATGAATTACCGTATAAACATTAATAAATTATTACATTACATTATTGATTATACTCGTAATAAAAAATTTTGCATAAAACATTAATGAAGTACCTAAAAATATGGAGAAAATTTTTTCTTTCTTTTTAATGTAAAGAATACCCTAAAAAAATCATCAATATTCATTTTAAATTTTCGATTTTTTTCAGATCTTTGAATATTTATAACAACTATTTTAGTTCTAATGGGGGAGGTTAACCCTCCCCCCGTGGACACGGCCTTGCTTCAGTGATCTCTGCCATCCCCCCAGAGTATTTATTTTGCTTGCACTTGCAAAATCTCTCCCTCCAGCAGTAATTAAACAGGAATTCCACGGTACTGTCAATTCTCTCTTTCCTTCTCATGTAAACAGTTTCACTGACGGTTCTAAAGGGCCTGATGGTGCTGGTGGTTCTTTTATTCTTCCAGATTATAACTTCTCGGAATCTGTTTGTCTTCCTTCTTTCTGTTCAATATTTACGGCCGAGCTGATAGCTATTTTACGTTTCATTATTTTTATCTTCTCTAATTGTTTTGTCTTCCCGATTTCTGATAATTTCCGACTTCATAGGTGCTCTTCAGGCCATCTCCTTTCCTCTTCCTGTTCATTCCCGTGATTTTATTATTCTTCGTATACGTTCTCTCATTCGTACTCTTTCTTCTCTCCGTGGGATCCACATTGACTTGTTGTGGGTTCCTGGCTATTCTGACATCTTTGGTAATGAGACGGTTGATTCTTTGGCTCGGGTTGTTACTTCTTCTTCCTTCTTCTTCAAAAAAATCCCATCTTCTAATCTCTTGCCATGATGTAAAAGTTTCCATCTCAGTTTTTGGTCGAATGTATACACTTCTTCCATTTCTAATAGTCACTCCTTATATTTGTCTGTCCAACCTAGCTTTCCCTCCAATCCTCGGTTTCTTCTGTTTCCTTCACTTCCTCGTTTTGTTGTTGTCACCATTATGCATTTGCGTTTTAATCATTCTTTGTTTCCTTCCCCCTACTTTCGCTTCTCGTCAGCCTCTCCCCCATGTTGTTCTCTCCATTCAAATGATACGGTTGTTTGTGACGCTGATCACGTGTTTATTAAGTGTTTATCTCTTTCGGTGGAACGTTCGGCTGTGTATTCCCATTTACTCAGGCTTGGGCTTCCTGCTCCTTTTTGAATCCGTTATATCCTGTCTTTTCCTTTTACACTTATTATCCATCCCATTGTTACTTTCCTATTAACGATATTTGATCCTCTAATTGTTTCTGGGTGAACATCCTAGGTTGACAAGCCCAATTTGATCCTTTTTTTTTTTTAAAAAAAAAAAAGTGGTTAGTAGTAGAGACTCAGCTGTTGACACTAGAACCGTTAGATAAATGAAATCAGACTAAATACATTTTTCAGCTAATAAAAGACAAATCAAAGTGGCCGAAATATCAGCCCGACGAAATTGGTTTCCTCGACTTTCACTTTTGCTGACATTTCTAACACTAACAATTCCCCACTTTACAGAACTCTTATAATATAACAGAATTATTCCAGCAGTTCCTCCTCTTTGTGTATTCTCGAAAACATCATTCTCAATCAAAATCACAAAAATCTTTTAATAAATATTATTCCATTTTAACCAATAATGCCGGTTGTAAAATTAATAAAAATAATAAAAATAAAAAAATATATAAAGACCTCTAGACAGTACTTTCTGGTTATTTGAAAATTCTGCTTGAAATTTCATTTTCGTTTAAGTCAATGAATATTGTTTCCGACTGTTGGTAGTTCTGTTTTTACCTTACAAAAACGACTCAATTCCTAGTCTATTGTCTACGCTTAATAAATATGTATTATTCTATTATTTCTTATTTATTTTCTCTCCTTCGTCTCAATATTTCTTTTTCGTTTATATATTTTGGATTCCTATTGCCCTCAATATTTTTATTCGCTCTTTTCTTCGTATTTTCCTGTCTTCTATTTTTATCTATAAGGATTCTTACCTACTTTGTTTACTTTGTTGATTTATGTGCCGTGTACTACAATTAGAAGAGGTGCTTAAATCATAGAGTATAAGTTGATGAGTTCAAGAAATGTTATTAGACTGTGGGAAACTTTGTAGATTTTTGAAAGTGGCTATATGTATTATTTGTATATGACTATCAACAGAATTTAGTACCAGCGTTGATTCCATAAAAGTTTTTACTTTTTCTCTCAGCACTTTCTCTTTGTGTTGCTTGCCTCCTTTATAGGTTAGTTTATTCAAGTTGGACTTTGGACTGTGCAGGTGGCTACATTATATTCAGATTTCTTATTCATAATTTCGTTTTTTTGGATTTTCCATTATTCTCCTATTGCCCTGCTAGCTCACGTTCGTCTTCTTTTATTCATTCCCTTATTTTTTATATTTCTCGTTTTTCTCTGCATCATGACTTGTCAGTTTAAAAAATTACAGTGGACTTACCACAGCCTTAGATTTTAATCAGAAATGATATCCATTTTTTAACTACTCACAACATCAATCCTCCTACTCCATCTAATCCGATTAATTCAAATTTTGGCCACATCTTAATAAACAATACCTCTCCAAACCGTTTAACTTTATCTCACTTTACATCCCTCCTAACAATATTTTACCTTACGAAATTACTTAATCCTTTTTAATTATAGTTTGTCTATTTGCGTTAAAAGTCCTTTATCTTTCGGTTTTATTAATCTGTCATTCATTTCTCGTAATGGTTATTTCTAAATGGCAACTTTGGAATGATTGTATTCCTATCCCCATTTCTTTTAACGATTTTTCTTCTTGTGCTTCTCATACACCTCTTCACGCTCTCAAATGGATCCTCTCTAAAGTAGACTGGACCATCTTTCGCTCTCCCATTGACTTCTCGATACAGTTTCTTTGTTAAATCAATCTCCCCTGCTTTAAATCGTTTCTATCCTCCTATTCGTTCAACACACCAGAAAAAATTTAGAACGTCTTCTTCATTATGGGATGACCTTTAATTTAAATATGTTCATGTATCTAACATTACACTCCTGTTCTTTTCTTACCAATTCTCTGACTGATAGAAACCGATAATACTAAAGCCAGATTTTTTCTTAAAATAGCGATGGAAAACTCATGGAAAAGCTTCTGCTCCTCTTTTTCGCAATCTGCTCTAACTTTCATGCATAAAAAATGACGAGGGCCTTTAAATTGTCTCTTTCTCTCTCTCTCTCTCTCAATGACCTTCCCATCATAATTTTCTACTTGAAAAACTAATCTCATTTATCAATTCTTTAGCTCCCAGCTATGTTTTTAGTTCTCAGAAATCCTGTCCGTTCTCGTCTCCTCTTAATTCTTCACGTTTTCTTAACTCTTATTTTCCTTTACCAGAATTCTATTTATCTTTAATCAATTATTCGGGCTTGGTTGGGATATCACTTTTTCTGTTTTTAAAAATATTTCTGATTTCTCTCCCCAGATACTTTTAAATATTTTCAACTCCTTTTTTGATCCCGGTTGTACTCCTCCGTCCTGGAACCCTTTTATTATTGTTTCTCTCTCAAAATCTTATTCTTCTTTATTTCACCCTAATTTTCTAGCTTCGTGAAGCTTTTCGAAAATGTAATCAAGCAATGTTTCGTTTGGTGGCTTGAGTACAACAATTTTTTATCTAACAATATATTCGTTTTTCTTCCTGGACGCGGTGACCGTATCAGCATACTTATGCCATTTATTAATAAAAAAATTCTTAATTTCTGCTTTCATTGACATTTTAATTATCTTTGACAACTTTCACTTTGCTATAATGCTCTCGTTAAGAACATCCCCGTCCCATTTTGCTTCTCTCATTAATCCTCTCTTTCAATGCAAAACTGTAATTATTTCCTTTCCTTTCCGCTCTGTTACAAAGTTAATCTTTCGAGAGTTGCCTTAAGATTCTAAGATTTCTGCCATAGAACCTAAACTCTTTAATATTTACTTTATCAAAATCGCTTTTCTTCGTCTTAGCTATACTTACTTTTTTCTTTGCTGACGATATGCTCATCTACTCCTCAGATTGCAACATGATGTTAGCTAACTCCCATCTTTAGAGCTCTCTAATGCTACTAGAAAATGTTCTTTCTGATATTCATCTTTTTATTTTTTCCCCTAAATCCTCGTCTGTTGTCTTTATTCTTCATCTTTCTGATCCTTTTCTTATTAGTCGTACCTTAAATAATGTTCTAATTCCCCTTGATTCCCCTTGTAAACCCTTTTTTGTTATTTAGGAATCATTTTACAACCACATTAATCACTCTCTCGAAAAAATCAGTCTGTTAAAAGACCTCTCTCATATTAACTGGGGAGGCGATCCCTATACCCTACTCATGTTTTATAAATCCTTTATCCGCTCTATTCTAGATTACTGTTGCTTCATCTTCTAAGTCCCTTCTTTCAAAATTAAATCGCATTCAAAATATGTTTCTTTGCCTCTGCCTTGATGTCCTGATATTTCAGTTCCGACTATTTTTTTTGAATCCCTTATTCCTTTTCTCTTTATTCGTGAATCTTACTTGGGTTACCGCTTTATGATTAAACACCTATCTATTTGTTCTTCTTCACTTGTTTCTTTTTACTCTTCTATCCTTCATAAATTGCGATTTATTTCTAATAAAATTCTAATTTCATCCCTTATTTTGAAATTAGCTTCCTTATTTTTCTTTTAGATTTTCCAGTTACCTTTATCCTAGTAAATGTCTTTTTCTTTACCGATACATTATACATTTATTTCTCAACATATTTCCGGAATTCAATTTTTTAATACTTTAAACTGCCCCTTTCCTACTATGTTACTAAACCCAAATGGAATTGGTTCTGTCTTTTTCTGTTCTACTTTGAATTATTCTGAATCTTTTGAACTTCCCACCTTTGGCTCAATTTTCTATACGGAATCTTACGCGCTGTTCTCTCTGTTTCCTCGTCACTGGGTTTCCATAAAGTGCTCATAATCTTGGATTCTAAAAGTGTTCCGCAAGCTATCACATATCCTCTTCCTACTTCCTCTTCCAATTATATAATACTTCTCATACGCTATCTCATCCATGATGTGTTCCTTCTTCACTCGATCGATCTTTTGTGGATTCCTGGCCATTTAGGCATTGAGGACACAATGAAATAACGAATTTCTTAGCCTGTTCTTCCATTTGCAGAGACTTTTATGCAAATCTTCAGCTGATAATATTGTTCTTCTTTCCTCAGCTATTCATTCTAAAATAATGGTTCAACTACTACTCTTCTTCATTTTCTAGGTCTGCTTTCCTCTTTATTTAGCTATCTCTTCCTCCTCGCCCATAGATTTCCTCTTTCTTAAACGCTCTACAATCTCAACTATTTGCCGCCTTTGTTTTGATCATAGTCTCCTTTCTGCATTATTTTCTCAGTTTTCATTTGCATCTACTTCATTTTGTCCTCTTCATCCCCTTCTGCACACGTTCCATGTGATGCTCATCACATTTTATTTAAGTGTTTGGCATTTTCTGAACAATAATACTTCTATTCTAACTAAAACTTGTAAAACTCGGTATCCCTACTCATGATAGTGCTTCTTATACTCTCTTATTTCCTTCAATTATCTATTATCCTTCAACTTTTAAAAATAAAACCGTATTTTCTCTTTCTTTCCATTTCGTGGAATAATGTCTTCGTTGCGAGCTATTTATATACAAAAAAAAAAACAACCAACCAACAATCACTAAAAGCCCTAGGAGTAAAAGAACAAAAAAGGACGTACATTTAATATATTTTCTCTGTTACGTCTAATGCTAAATTTCTATTTTATTGATGATATCCGCGCATTAATTATTAATAGCTGTTTCCTTAAGAAATTGGTTAAACTCCTAACCGCTAAAGTAAATATTAAAAAATAAAAGTATTGACAACTATAACATACGAATGTATGAATCCATCTCTTTTATTTTTCAGCAACCACTGTCTTCTATCTATCTCTTTTAAAGTCATCACTTCGTTCACTATCTCCGGCTACTCCACTTTCTTTTTTCCATGCTTAATTCTTATAGTTTGGTCGTAGTTAGAAATCGCCTCGTGCATGATGTCACGGTCAAATTAATTAACTGAACTGTTGCGTTCATTCTGCTTATTCATTTCAAAAAACAACCTACATTATTGATGTAAAATTTATTTCCTTTTATACATAGAAAACTATATATTCGAATAAAAAACGTAGATAGCAATTATTAGGCTATCGTTAATTTTCATGTATACCTATTTTTCCCGTCAAATCTTTTGTTTTATCCATTAAACCTTGAACTCCAGCAGTTATACCTCCAGTTTTAGAACCGAAACCTGCAACAGTTTATGTAAATATATATGATTATTATTGTTAAAATTTAACTGATCATTATCACCCTAGAACAATATCAATAACATAATCATGATCACAAATAACAAACAATTCTGATGCCTCCTTGAATTATAGTTTCATAAATTTAAGTTTTTTAGTATGGATAAAGAGCGTTATAAAAAAGAAAAATTAGAAATTTCAACGTAATGCATTGACACAAATGTATTTGCAGTTTTAATATGGATACGTTTTATGGCTGAGGGTCATTCGGAAAATTTGTGCGCAAGGTTTTGACCGAAACTCTGACCTTGTGTTAATTATGGCTCCGAAATCTGTGGCTAAAAGAAAGCGCTAATGTAGTAAAAGAAAATTTGAGATGGAGGAGTGAAAACGTAAAGCAGATGTTCAAGAAATTCTATTTGATCCGATTGTCGCAAGGAAAAGTATTCATCAATGGAAGGGTATTGACCGAAAACGAATTCGATCGTCGATTCAAGAAATTTGAGACGATATATACGAAATTGACTAATTTATCGGAAGACATTACAGCGCATGGTAAACGATTCAATAACATCGAAGATATTACAAATCAAACAACATTGGAAAATACACATTACACCTGGAGCAGCACCGCTATCAAAGATGTTAATGATAAAGTATTAAAGTGTTATGAGCTCCCTTGTTAATGAGCAAAGCGGCTCAATCTATAAGTTGGAGAAGAAAATAGATGAAGAGTGTACAAATAAGTTGTCCGTATTAATGAAGAATTTAGAATCGTTACAGTGAGATCACACAACAATTAAAAATACGGTTAATAATGTGCGCGAAAATAATTTAGAGATATAATGGTGTCAATTGGAAGACACGATTAATCAAATAAGAAAGGATATTTCTATTCAGGTAGATTTCCATTTATCGCGAATGGAAAAAAAGCTTTCATTATCCGATGTAAAAATTAACCGTACATAATAAATATAACCGGTAATATAACGAATCTATGTATAATAGTATTAATAGTAAATTAGCAGGTAGATGGGGAAGGAAAGAAGTAGATGGGGGGAGGAAAAATATCGATATTCTCCACCATACGAGTATAAAGAGCAGAATTGTAGATATCGATAAAAATATTGATAGTTAATATTTATGTGCTCTTATAGTTCAAAACGGTAATGTTCATTGTCTGGGGGGGGCAGATTTTCTCCGCTTATAGTTCATCCCCCCACCCTGCGGAGGAAACCCCGTCCACTGCGTTATGGTCGCTATTTGTAACCTATTAATGATCCGAGCGCAACCGGCAAATAACTGTAACAAATTTACGACCGGTATCAGGCGGAACTAAAGATGAAATGTGGACAAACCAGAGCAAAAAGGGCACCACAAAAGGAGTTGATCGAAGTTTGAAGGTTTAATTCAAAATTGATTGAAATATACTATCTCGAAATGATGTAACTGCACGTGAACACATAGCCCTATGCGATAGAATATTTAAATCTTTGCAAAGAGTAATTAAAAACAAATTTGAATGCTATAGTTATTTTTAAAAAAATCCTGGATTTTTGATTTCAAATCAGTAATGGTACCTGCATTAGTATTTCCATGTAATATCTACGTTGTACTTACATAATGGTTAGACATAAACATGTCTTTTAAAAAAATAGATATGTGTCGATGGCGGAAACCATTAATATTTTCATTCGGTTTCCTGTTGGGCAGTAACGTCGTTGTTCAGATAAGTACGATGCAAGCAACAAGCAAAGATTTGAAGGAAATATTTACTTTAATTTAAATAATAACCCCGTATACTAAACGTGACTGAAATGATTGAAACAGATATTTAAAATACACCGTATTGTAATTAAAAGTTTTCAGATACTGGCAACAATAATGGAATTTCATTTTTCTTTCTTTAGGCCCGGACGATTTTTTCGTTCTCAATAATTCCAAAAAATTTATACGACCGCTGTACTCTTTTAAGCATTACAATTTTTTATATATACTTCCCTCATTTGCGACATTCACATTTATATTTTAACTAGCTGACTCGGCAAACTTCGTACCGCCCCAGAACCAATAAATATTGCGTTAACTTATCAGCAATTATTACTCAAAATTAATTAAGTACAATAAATGTACAAAAATCAAAATGAAAAGTATTTTAATTACATTGAAATAAATTAATTCACGTGGCAGCAAGATTCCCCTTAATAACAAAAATCAGTATAAATTTGCTTTAAAAAATTAAAATAAACTACTTTTTGGAAACATGCTTTTTCGGGCTATATCATCAGCTAACAACACATAGTACACACTCAATTTATATACTTTTTAATAAAGTGTGTACTCTGTGCAGTTAGCTGATGATGAGCTATACACGAAAAAACGTGTTTCTAAAGTAATTTTATTTCTTAAAGTAAATTTATACCGCTTTTTAGGATTTCGTGCACATATAATGTACGGAATAATCCGAATAAGATGGTTCAGAAACGACAAAAATATTCAATTATACAATAGAGCTCGGGAACGGTTTGACTTATCAGAATTGGATCATAAATTACAATTAAACTTCTATCTATGACAATTTACAACTTTTAGCTGAGCAATTACTCTAGGCGACAGAAAACCGTCTAGAACAGTGATTGCCAAAGTAGATGCCACCGCCCCCTGGTGGGTGCTCAGAGATCCAGGGGGGCGGTAATGGCTACAGGTGCATTTGGGGGCGTTGAATAACTGCAAAAGAACAGTGAAAGTATAAAAGAAAGAAGAGAAGATTTAGAAAAACTTATTTATGTATTCTGCTCATAACGCTTAATTTTTCTTTGAACAACGTACTGGACGTTGGCTCGGTTCCCGCATACTGCCTCACTTGCATTGAGGTATATGAAATCGCGCACTGCTACTGTTCATGTGGTGCCGCCACTGAGTTGCCGTTCTAAAACACGTGAGCACTAAGAACATTGCTGCGGGTAACTGCCACTCGTGCGATTGGTCGATCGCAAGGCCAAAGCCTGGAACGGCAGCGGTAGTACGGGCCACTGTCAGTACTACCAGCAGATTTCGGAGCACGCTATGAATCAGGAGATTTCCCGTAATTACTACGCGAAATATAACTCGTAAGTTAGATTGTTGTGATATTGTGACAAGATAAAGTTAACTAACAAATAGTGCGACTATAATTGGTGAGTATTATTTATTTATTTTGTAATAATTATATGCGCTTTACAATTAATAATATCATATTTATTTATTTCACTAGTATTTATTTTAGTTTGTTTTTTACAAAAATATTTTAAAAAATTACAAAAAAAAAAATATTAATTAAAAATGCCTTCATAAAAATTTTATTTTTTCTACAGTTAATAATGTCTCAACCAGAGAAAAAATGTAGACAATATAATATCGAATATTTGAAATGTGGCTTTATTCAGTCACCTGTAAACAATACATTACTAATGTGCCTGATTTGCCAGAAAGTTTTATCAAACGAAGCTATGAAGCCTTCCAGACTACAAGAATATTTGACTTAAATTCATAGTGATAAAAAAAATAAGAATTTATCTTATTTTCGAACACTAAAAGAAAAATTTATCAAGCAACCAGCATTGGCAAAACTCTTTTCAACCGCAACCGTACAATGTTTCTTACAATATTTCGTTAACGATTGCCAAATCAGGAAAACCTCATACTATTGGTGAAGAACTAATTATAGAAGGATATTTAAAGAATCGTGCGTTATCTCTTGTTTGCTCGCGTTCTTGTCCGGATTATCAGCTCGCATTGTTATCGGGATATCGGTGAGATCGTTTCTTTTGTTTATTTATAATACGCTCAATCTTCTCTATTCATACATAGATTTGATTTTATTTCGAAGAGTAACACGTGTTATTTCGAACAGTATTTATTTTTATTTATTTATTTTATTCTATTTTATTATTTTTTAATTTGTCTTTCTTTTACTATCATTTATTTATTTCTTTTTTTCTCCTCCCACTTTTTTTGGATTAACCGATGAGTACGTCTAGTGGGGGCCGCCCTGCGGCCTCCGTCAAAGATACTAAACCGGCAAAAACGAATTTAACCCTTCAAATGGACATGGACGCTTCAACCAAGCGTAAACCAACCGGTCCCCTTTCACCGGTCGCGTCGATCCCTAGCAAAGATCTGCGACTATCAGAATCTGATTTATCAAAACTTTCTGGCAGTAATAATAATAATAATCTTAGTTTTTTTTTTTTTTTTTTTTTTTTTTTTTGTGAAAGCAACATCCTGTACCGTGTTTAACTGCTGTGGCTATTACAGTACGAAGATGCGCAGTTTCTTTTTATAGATATCTGATTATTCCGCTAGTTCTGATAAATTGTGTTATGGATAAAATTGCATCGGGGGAATTCTCAAGAATGTTGGTGACTGTTTTGTTATTAATTGAAAGGGGCCGGTGAGGTGATAATGCTGGACAGTCGCATAGTATATGAGGAGTTGAGGGAGCAACATCTTGGCCACAGAAAGGACAATTCGTAGGAGAGGGGGTTCTTTGCAAAATAAAATTATGCGACATGGCCGTATGGCCTATGCGCAAGCGGCTAAGTGTACAGAAATCTCTGCGGGAGATGCTTTTTTCTGGCCACCATGGTTCCGTTGAGGGTTTAATTAACCTCGAGAAAGTCTGACACGAGGACCAATGGGTTTTCCATAAGGACGTGAGATTATTCAAGATTATGTTCGAGAGATAAGGTGGAGGTGGGCTGTTACTAGGCGAGGGGCAATATATTTCTGCTCGGGCGGATGTATCGACGCGTTCATTTCCAGGAATCCCTGCATGGCTGGGCGCCCACAGAAAGGATACGGAGCACTGTCTCTTAATAAGTTCGTATAATACCTGCTGGGTTCGAATTGCTACAGGATGTTTGGTGAGGGGATTAGAAATTGTCAATAAGGCCGCGGATGAATCAGATACCAGCAGGACTTTCTGTGATGTAGGCTCTGTAAAAAGAAAATACACATTATACTGCAATCGCTCTCTGAGCTTAATATAGGAAATTTACATCCATTTGCTGCTGCTAAAATTCTCTATAATAGAGCTAAATCAATCACAGAAATCCTCCGAGCGGACAGTAATAGACTTAGACTCTTTTTTAGCGATATTAGCTCAGCAAATAATTTTCTTCTTGATTCTGACTTCCTTAATAAAAATGACTTTAAGGCCTTTATTCCTAATAATCTATTGTTCTCTTTTGGCATTATTCGTAATGTACCTGTAGATATTACCGAAGAAGAATTATTGGAAGATATTTCAGCGGAAGTGCCGGTAGCTTCAATTCGACGACTCAAGAAAAGAGATGGCGATAAATTTCGTCCAATTCCCCTAATTGAAATTAAATTCAAATCACCTTTCCTTCCCAGTTATGTTCATTTTTTTCATCTTCGTTGTGCAGTGGAACCCAGCGTAAGACCTCCTATCCAATGCCGAGCTTGTTTTCGTTTTGGCCACACCGACAAGTTTTGTCGCAGTAAACCACGTTGTCCTAAATGTAATGAGTTGCATTCCTTGGATTCTTGTTCAGCTCCGCAGCCGTCAGATTCTAAATGCCTCAACTGCAAGGGTAATCATTTAGCCACCGATAGACAGTGTCCTGTTTTTCAAGACCAGCTTCATTATAGGACACGTTTTCGTAAGCCATGATTTTACGCTGCCTTTCGGCCCATTTCTTTAGCTTCTTGCCTGAGAAAACTCTTTGAGAGCATGCTTAACAAACGGCTGGTCTGGTGGCTGGAACACAATAACTTGCTTCCAGACAACCAGTTTGGTTTTCGTCCTGGCTTAGGCCCTCCAGATTGTATCAGTCTTTTCCTTGCTGACATTTACAAATCATTTATCTCCAAAGAATTCAGAATTGCAGCTTTTATTGATGTAGCCAGTGCATACGAAAGCGTCCATCTTCCCACGCTCAAAAACGTTATGATGTCTTTAAATATCCCTGCATCCATATCCTTTCTAATTATAAATCTTTTTCAATGTAGAACTCTCCTCCTTTCTGCTCCTTCCTTTTTCGCCTCAAGGAAGGTCTTCCAGGGCCTTCCGCAAGGTTCTTGCCTTAGCCCTACTTTATTTAATTTACATGTTTCCAAAATTGGTTTTCTCTCCTTAAAATCCAAAACTTTATTTTTTGCAGATGATATCCTTGTTTACTCTTCTTCCCGTAATCTTGTAGTTGCCAATGAGGAACTAAACAGCTCCTTAAGTACTCTAGAAGAGGCCCTTTCTAACATTCATCTCTTCATTTCCGCCCCAAAATCAGCAGCTGTAGTCTTCACCCTTCGACCTTACAACCCGGGCTCATTTGAAATAAATCTAAAAAATCATTCCATTCCAATAGTCAGTTCTTTTCGTTATCTGGGTATCACTTTATCCCCGCGTCTGTCTTTCCATGATCATATCAGCCATTTATATGCTTCCTCGCTTAAAGTCTTAAACCTTCTTAAAGCTCTCTCACCTACGAGACGGGGAGGCGATCCTTCTGTGTTAATAATGTTGTATAAATCTCTCATACGCTCTAGATTGGATTATTGCAGCTTCTTATATGGCAACGCTTCCAAATCCGTTCTCTACAAATTAGATCGTCTCCAAAACAGTTGCCTTCGGCTTTGTCTCGGAGCTCTGAGGTCATCTCCTATCCCAGCCATTCTATCTGAATCCAATATCTGTCCTCTGTTCATCCGAAGATCTTATTTGGGTTATCGCTTTCTCATTAAACGTTTTTCCACTTCCTCGTCAAATATCAGTACCTCTTATTCTTTTATCCTTCGTCACTGGCGTTTTTCCTCCAATAAAATTCCTATACTATCTCATATATCGTTTCGCCTTTCTAAATTTTCCCCTTTTGTCATTCCTCATCACAAGCTTCCATTTTTTTCTTACGTCTATTCCAAATTGTTAAAGCCACCAAATATCATCTTCATGCCATGCTTCCGTAAATCATCTCCCTCTCATATCGTCAGTATGGAATTTAATAATACAATAAACTCTCTATTCCGTGATCACTCTTTAATTTTTACTGACGGATCGAACAGCTCGATCGGAGTTGGGGCGGCATTCTTGTGCCCTCAGTTCTTTCATTCTCGGTCTTTTAGACTTCCGTCCTTTTGTTCTGTCTTTACTGCAGAATCTGTTGCCATTCTACAAGCCATTATTTATATTTCCTCTTCTGCAAGTTCTTCCAAATTCCTTATTGTTTCTGATTCTTTAAGTGTTCTTCTAGCGCTATCTCCACCTTCCCTTTCTCCTTTCACTGATGCTATTATCCTTTCTATTCGTTCTCTTCTTCATGATCTATCCTCATCGACGTGTACCCAGATTGACTTTCTTTGGATTCCAGGACATGCAGGCATTGATGGAAATGTAGCCGTCGACCTCCTTGCTAAAGCTGCTGTTTCCAATGGGAATTTTATTAGTAGGGTTCGAGCACACAATATTCTTCTTCCAACTAAATCCTGCCATCTTAGGCATTCTGTTTATGTATCTCTTTTCGCTAATCCTAATTCCTTTTATCTCTTGATTAATCCTGTTCCTCCCCCTCGTCCTTGGTTCTATGAGTTTCCCAGTTTGCATCGGTCCATAATTACTAAATTATCTCGCCTCCGTTTCTCGCATAGTCTCCTTCCTTCTTCACTAAATCGCTTCTCTTTAGCTGCATCTCCTTTTTGTCTATTGGATCCTGAAGGTTCACTGCGAATCACGTGCTCTTCGAGTGCTCCGGTTTATCTCGCGAGCGTGAGTTACTTTATTGTCATCTTTTAAAGCTTGGTCTTCCTGCTCCTTTCAACGCCTCTTATGTTCTTTCTCTACCTACTATCTCTGTTGTTCCTGTCCTAGGGGTGTTCCTTGATTCCATTGTCGACAGAATAAAAATATAATTTCTATTCTATTCCATGTATCTATTCCTTTTTGCTGGGCTAATACTCTTTTAGCAAACCCAAGGGGGGGTAAAAAAAAAACAACTAATTATACCGGCTATAAGTGAAGTTATACGTACTGTGCTACACAAGCCAGTATCTGATATTATCAAGAAAATTTCGTTGAGCAATAATACAGTGAAAAGAAGAATTGATGAAATGGCTTAAGATGTTGAAGATTCATTGTGTGGATATTTAAAAACCTTTCGGTTTTCTATTCAACTTGATGTGTCAACTTTGCCAGGAAATGAATCTTTATTTTTAGCATACGTACGGTTCACAAAGGAAGAACAAATTTGCCAAGAATTATTATTTGAAAAATATTTGCAAACTGATACTAAAGGAGAATCAATATTTCATGCATTGGATGAGTTTTTTAAAGAAAAAGAAATACCTCTGAGTAATATCTTATCAATAGTTACAGTTGGTGTACCAGCGATGGTAGGGCGCTCAGAGGTTTCTGGCATATTTAAAAAAGGAGGTGCCGAATGCATTCACAGTACACTGTATCATCTATCGTCAACATCTAGTTGCCAAAAATTGAAGTGCACGCCTACATAATTCATTACAATATGTAATTAAAGCTATCAACACAATCAGAAGAAAATCATTGAATGACAAATTATTTAAACAGCTTTGTATTGAAAACGATGAAGAGTTTAATCGTTTGCTACTCTTTATACAGAAGTTCGTTGGTTGTCAAAGGGTGACTGTTTAGATAGGCTTTATCAACTGTTTAACTCAGTGCTGGAGTTCTTGAAAGATAAAAATGGTGCTTTACGATCCAATTTAATTAAATCCAAAAGTGAAATCGCTTACTTTCAGACCTGTTTCAAAAATTTAATAAAAGCAATCTTCAGTTTCAAAATGATGAAGTTAATTTAATAAAAACAAAATCTGTTATTTCTGCATTTGTGACAAAACTTCTTCTGCATAAACGAAACTTTGGACGAGCGGAATTCAGCCAGTTCCCAAATTTATCAGAAGCAGAAAAAAAAGATGAAGACATAATTTCTTATTGTGAGCACTTGGAGCTCTCCATTCAGATTTTAATCAACGATTTGATGATATTTTGAAAATGAACATACGTGATTGGATTTTGGATCCTTTTTCAAGTGCAAACACAGAAGAATCTTCACAGTTACAAGGAGAACTGATGGAAGTAACTACAAATGATGAATTGAAATTTAAATTCAAAAGCGGCTACCAACAATTCTGGCTGCAAAAGCAGATTCCTAAGGATTATCCTGAAATATGGGCTGTAATTAAAAATTTCTTAATTGCATTTCCTTCAACATATTTAGTGGAACGTGGATTCAGTGCGGTAACCAATTTATTAACAAAAAAAAAAAAAAAAACAATTGCAAATAGTCAATCGCGGTGATTTAAGATTACTGCTGATGAAAATAGAGCCGAGGATTACTAAATTGGTAGCAGCACACCAGGTTCATTCTTCTCATTAAGATGATTTCGAATGTTTTAACTTTTTTTTGTATTAGCTTTCTATTCTAAATTCAATAAATAGTTTCATAATTTCAAAGTTCAATTTTTCTAATTTACACCTTTCTTTATTATATTTTACGAAAATGGTAGAAACATAAATACATATGTATATCTTTCTATTCAATTTCTATCAGAATTTTTAAAAAAATAATTTCCAGTGGGCGCTAAGTAATATTTTTTCTGGAAAGGGGGCGGTAGACCAAATAAATTTGGGAGCCACTGGTCTAGAATATATAATACTCAAAAATCACCTTTAAAAAATTCATAACTCATCACCAGATAACCCTTTAAAAGCGAAATTCAAAATATATAACAAAACTCTGCAGCCTTTTCATAAAAATTCAAAAAAATTATGGTTAAAAAATTATTTAAACCCCCCTTTTGAGCCAGAAACAGCAAAAAAAAAATTGAATTTTCTTCATAATTTTTTTTTAAATTTCGTACTCTGCCATTCGGAGCGGAGAAAAATTTAACAAATCAAAGATCATAAAAATCGGTCCAGCCATTCTTGAGTTATAAATGGTGTAACTAACCCGACTTTGTTTTATATATATAGATAGTAGACCAGGCCACGCGTTGCAGTTGCACAGTTGTAATACGTTGAATTAATATTACACTAATCCGTTCGATACAGTCAAACTAATGTTTATTAATAAAGATAAAAACGTTTTAGCCAATCTAAAAACACACGAGATTGAGCCTTCGAATTCGCTTTCCGAGTGGTTGGAAAACATTTTCAATGCCTGCACACGTTGATTTTTATGAATATATTTTTATGTGTTTTTTACGGGCATTTAGCAGCCGAAGTGATAGACGTCTTTTTATATATAGTCTTTTATAGCATTTTAAAATTTTCTTTTTTTCGCTAAGATAAATAATAAATCACAATATTTGTTACGACTGAAATATAAAAAAAACACTCATCGCACAAATGTGAACATATTCATACAATATTACCAAAAGTTTCGAAAATACCGAACACACTTTTAAAAAGAATACACATAGATAATATGCGAGTAACGGACGGGCGGATGAAGCACATTTACCGAAACAAAAATACGAATAGGTCTGAATAACTCGGAACACGAAAAACGTACAAAAAATGGTTGATACACTTATCTTAATGTTCGCAGTCTATCTTTCGATTTCCTGCCGGTCGCTAATGTTTCGGATCAAGGACCTTTCAGTTGTTATAAGTCTCTTGGGCTGGGGCTTCCTGCTCCTTTTTGTGCTCGTTATATCCTGTTTTTTCCTTCTACGCTTATTATCCCCTCCATTGTTTCCTTCTTATTAGCGATAGCTGATCGCCTCACTATATAACTTTCATTTTCCCTTAATTGTTTCTGGGTGAAGGTCATTGGTTGACGAACCCAATTTAAAAAAAAAACAAAAAAAAACAAAAAAACAACGCTAAATACGGTCCGCTACAATTCACAGATGTTAGATGTAGCACGTACGGGGGGGGGGATGAAAAATAAATAAAAATAAAAGAAATACAAATATATGGATAAACTTAAAAGGCAAAACCTTATCTAAATACAAAATTTCATCCAAATCATATTCACAAAACACAAAATATTTTGTAACTAATTTATGAATTTAAAGCTTTTTTCCATACAACTTTGCTTTTCAATACTGATCGCAACAAAAATTTAGAGGTCCTTCCAATACGCTTCCCGGATGGTTGGAAAATGTTTTTAATGACTGCACATGTTGATTGTGTTGAATATATTTCTATACATTTTTTATTAGAAAAATTATATTTTAGGTATGTAGGGTCGTCAGCTTCATCTATCTGTTTATTCGTTATAAAAACAAATAAAAAGCGTCTTGTAATTTTACCCTTGATCAACTGTTTTCCAACCAATTTCAAAAAAATTTCCGACTGAATCATTGCAAAATGTGATAAGGGTATACTGCATATAAGGGGGTTTTTAAAATGTGCACAACAAATTCTTAGTAATTCACTTTCACAAACAAATATATAAATACGAGAAACATTTAATATCTATATATAATATAAATAGGCAAAGTCCTTTTTTGTTTATTAACCGATTTTTTTTTTTTTAATTTTTTTGTTTAGTAGCAAATAAGTAGCAGTTTTTTTTTCTTATTTAAATATAAAATTAATACAAAAAGAATAAAAAATGAACGGTTTGTTACGATATTTTCGATTCTGTTATGTTTTGTTTTTTTTATTATAGATATATTTTTACTGCATGCGTAGCGCATGATTTTCGAACCGCCATTATGTGATCGCCCGCTGATCCGCTGAGAACCAAGACCGATGCCTGTTTTTGCCTATTCGTTCCTCGCCGTTTCGAGGTATCTGGAATTACCCGCTCTCATGTAAAGACACTAGATCGACGACGTCCGAAAATCAAAAAATAATACTAAAGGCATAACAAATTATTTACATCGAAAGATCGCGCAACCAACCCTGATTCGTATGATACTGAAAACATTAAAAGCCATCTAAAACTCGCGAAACCGAATTTTGCCATGGATTAGACCTTGACAGATCGATTTATTGGCTCAAAATACCCCGTGTGCAAATTTCATTATAACTAATTAGAACTTTTATCCTAATGAACCATTTAATTTGCAATAAAAAAATATTGAGGTCATTAATCGAGATCAAAACTATCCTATTTTTTAAGTGGGACTAAATGACACACAGTGTGAAAATTTCATTAAGATCGGTTGAGTATTACTGCGACCAAACATTTGTGACACGGGATTTTTATATACATATATAAGATTAAAATAACCCCACTGTAAGTGCCACGTTATCAACATATCATCTTAGGAAACACACTTCAGATTAATATACTTTTCTAAAATTACCATTTCAAATAAACTGTCAAGATATGAGCAGTTGAGTTGCGCTTATAATAGGGCATGAGCAATATAGTTACGATGGATAAGTTATTGTTTTAAATTATTAGATTGTTGAAATAATCTTCACTGACCCGTTTACTGGCAGCCTAAAACTATTACTAACATTCAATAGCTAATATATGCTGCCACCTATTTCTATTTCACTTATATAACACAATGATGCACTTACTCGAACACTAAGATTTTTTTTTAAAAAAAATGATAACAATGGAAGTTCGGTTGACTCAAACATATTTCAAATAATTGGCCAATAATCCGATAAGGAATATAAGGCGGATAAGCGTCATCTACAAATCAACTGTGTGATGAAGAAATTCTAAATCTTCGATATGCTCTCTGCTACGTGCTACTACTTTGCATATAGTACTAGTTGTAAATTTATTAACTAAAAAAAAAAAAAAAAAAAAAAAAAAAAAATTTACAGTTAACCTGGGATTGCGTTCAGTGCCGGTGGTGGTACATCTGGAATTTTCGTTGCATCACTGCTTGTCTTACTGGCAGTTCGAGAAACCAACTCTGTGAACAAATTGATATTTTTATGACATTATCAAAATATGTGCAATAAAAAATATTTTCAATAAATCATTAATACGGACTCATGCTTGATATCAGCTGCACCTTACAATTTCATCGTATGCAATATAATTATGCATAATTCCTTACCTTTAATCATTAGATTGATGAAATTATCATTTATTGTTAATCTGCACACCGGCAAATTAAAACTATTACTAAAGTACACTAACGAATTTATACTGTCGCCTATTTTTACTTCACTTAACACAATGATGCCCCTACCCGAACACTAAGATTTGTTTAATCAAAAAACGACAACAGTGGGAGTTCGATTGACTTAAGCATATTTCAGTACGTTATAATTGGTCCGTAACTCAATAAAGAATATGTGAAAGTCAGCAACATCAGAGCAAAATCTGCAAAGCATACAAAAGGCCAAAATACGTTCAAAGAAAAAATTTAACATCTTATTTTTTTACCTTAACGTAAACAAAACATAGATGTCTCACAAGGAAATTTAATTTCGTATTGAAGATTAAAAATTTGTTTGGAAAATATTTAATTAAAAATAATACATTTTTCCAACATGATATACATGATAGTATGAAATATAATAACAATAAATATTTTAGTTTACTTATCATTTCTTATAGTTTAATCGACGGGTTTTTGAAAAATAACAAACAGAACAAAACACCTCAAATAATTCAACTTTCCACAAACGATTTAAAGGCGTCAATAAAGACAAAAGACTTTCCTCTGTCATTGTGATAATCACGGTATCAATTTCGAAGTACATTGTACTTTTACATTTTTCAAATTTTTCTCTGCGTGACATTTAAACGATTCTTCTAGAGGGGGCAACGACTGTACGTGCCCCCCTCTAGCTACACCCATGAGTAGCATATGAAAGTTCTATGAATAATCAATTCCTTGAAAAGTTACATTTTTTTTAGCTGAACTAAGAGCATGTATTGGATAATTGTGTAGAAGTAAGACTTAGTATTAAGGAAAGTGTGATAT
The DNA here is from genome assembly GCA_039619475.1 of Icerya purchasi. Taxonomy (NCBI): domain Eukaryota; kingdom Metazoa; phylum Arthropoda; class Insecta; order Hemiptera; family Monophlebidae; genus Icerya; species Icerya purchasi. The sequence goes on along the minus strand of CM077116.1, from coordinate 151,666,493 downwards.
AATAACGTATACATTGTTGTATAATTGTGTTTTGTGAACAACTGTGTTTATTTCTTTAACTCAATATATTTGGGAGTGCGGTCCTAAAATGTCCTACTGCGACAGCCTTAACCAGATCAATAATATAGCGCGAACATTTTTTTGTTATAGCGGAAAGTGTGTAAAAGGATATACAAGCAAATTATATAACAGAACTATATGAGACAGTGGGTGGACTCTCTTGACTGATTATACACTAAATGTGGAGGTGGGAACAACGCAGGTTTATACGTTACCGAGTGTGTAGATAAGTTTGATAAATCGGTTGTTATTTACTTACCAAACCACAAAATACTCACACACACACACGTGTGCATACATCATCACACATGTTCGCATATATACAAACACACGTGTTAACATTTATAGACACATATGCACATAATACACCCCTTGTAGCAATTAAAAAGATTGTACGGTAACATAGGTTAATTTTTTTTTTTTTTTTTTTTTTGTGAAAGCAACATTCTATACCGTGTTTAACTGCTGTGGCTATTACGGTACGAAGATGCGCAGTTTGTTTTTATAGATATCTGCTTATTCCGCTAGTTCTGCTAAATTATGTTACAGATAAAATTGCATTGGAGGAATTCTCAAAAATGTTGGTGACTGTTTTGTTATTAATCGAAGGCGGCCCCCTTGAGAGTGCTGGACAGTCGCACAGTATGTGGGAAGTTGAGGGAGAAACACCTTGGCAACAGAAAGGACAATCCATGGGAGGGTTTTTTTTGCAAAATAAAATTATGCGACATGGCCGTGTGACCTGTGCGCAAGCGACTAAGTGCACAGAAATATCTGAAGGAAATGTTTTTTTCTGGCCACCATGGTTCGGTTGAGGGTTTAATTAATCTTGAGAAAGTGTGACACAAGGACCAATGAGCTTTCCATGAGGACGTGAGATTATTGAAGATTATGTTCGATTGATAAGGTTCGCGATAGCCTAGTTGCTAGAGCGTTTGACTTCCATTACGGAGGTTACGGGTTCGATCCCAGACGACGACAGAACTTATTACAAAGAATTAAATTAAATACTCGCTAGTAGTCACGTGGAAGGCAATGGAAAACCACCACGTACACCATCATATGCGCGCTAGTTTAGTAAACACAGCAGACACACGCGGGATTGCACTTGTATAACAAGCGGCTACTATCAGTTCCGGGTGTGGTATTACGTGCGTACACTCACGTTGGGTATGGCAACTGCCATGGGCGCTACCTATTCGGTACTGCTAGTGTACAAATAGGCAGCCACGATGCTCGAAATCGAGCGATCAACTCAGAGATAAGGTGGAGGAGGGCTGTTACTAGGCAAGGGGTAATATATTGCTGCTCGGGCGGATGTATCTACGCGTTCATTTCCAGGAATCCCAGCATGCCTGGGCGCCCACAGAAAGGATACGGAGCACTGTCTCTTAATAAGTTCATATGCTATCAGCTGGGTTCGAATTGCTACAGGATGTTTGGTAAGGGGATTAGAGATTGTCAATAAAGCCGCGGATGAATCAGGTACCAGCAGGGCTTTCTGTGATGTAGGCTCTGTAGAAAGAAAATATTCCAAACAGGAAAATACTGCGTATATTTCAGCATCCAGTACCAAGCAATTGTCATTCAGTCGAATACTTCGAGTCACATCGCAAAGAAACAGGCGGTTGGGGATGAAGTAGCCTCAGGGGTAGCCTTGGCAGCATCCGTGTAGAAAATGAGGTGGTCGGGGTATTTTGTATTGTTGCTGCTGTCAGCTGAACAATATTCGTGTGCAGGGGTTTATTATACTTCGTCAGAGAAAAATTAACATCAATGTTTAAAGGAGCACACGGCGGAATCATGGTGTTAGGAGCTATGTGAGGGAAAGGGATTACGCTCACACTGTGCTGCGATAGGAGGGTCAGGATTTCTGGGAGAGGGTCATCAGTGAACTCCGGGGTGTTGGGGAGGTCATTTGTGTGAATAGGAAAGGAACGTTTACTAGAGAAAAGAGCGAGGGCCTCACAGTGGTAATAAAAGGTTCGGAAATACCTTAGTGGGAGAGTGCCTAACAAGGCACACAAACTTACAGACGGGGAAATTCTATGTGCGCCAAGTATCGTGCGGAGCGTCGTGTGGTGTATTGAATCAAGAGATTTAAGTAAAGAAGGACTGGCTGACGAGTACGCTTGGAACCCGTAGTTTATTCTGAAACACGGGTTAATAACTTAATCAGTTTTTGTTAAATACAGGTTAAATGTGAATTTAGAAATGCATTAATGTACATTGCAGAAAAGGTCATGACTCATCCTACTCTAGTTACTTACATATAAAGCATTCCACTAGGGTGTATAGATGAGAACAAGAATTAGGAAAGGTCAGTATTGTGTCTATTTTGCTTAGATGAATGTGAACTATGCTCAAAAATCTAGATGCTGAAATATATCCCGTCACAAAGTTTGGTCCTGAAGTTATTTTAGTTATTATAAGCATTGGTTAAAGATATAAGAAAAAGCATGTTCTAAAAAAACAGCGCAATAGTCTGTTTAAGATTTCTATATTGAATAATGTAATTACGTTTATTTTTTAATGTATCAACTAATTTGGCGCATTTTTTAATTGTTTCAGCTTCGGGCATAAAGGTAAATTATCACGTGTCAAAGGAAGACTTAATAAATACTCTAAATCAACATCAAGCACAGAACTAATAGAACTATCATTAAATGCACTCGTAATATCTAATTATAATATCTATTTCTATCTATTTCTAACTGAACCGCCGAATACACTCACAGAAAGTGGCTCACCCATAGCCCAATAACTATATAGGTTATTTGCATTTTAGTATGCAATACAAGTATTTTCTTCACTATTAGTGATACTATTATTATAACTATTCACGTAGGTATCTTCGCCTCGAACGAGCCGTTGTAGAACCATGACTTGTCCGCAGCTCGTTAGGGAGAGGAGATAATATGGAGAAGTGCATCCAGGAAGCAGTTTATCGTTTTCATGTGGCTTTTCCTTTTGATGACTGCGCTTCTACAGGATGAAATAGGATGGAAGAAACAAAAACAACTCAGGAAAATAAAAAATGAAAGTTTTACATTGATATTAATAACAATATGAACAGATAATATACTGGTATTAGAATTTAAGGTATAATTAGACTATTCAGGCGCCATAATCATGTCTAGTATCTAAATTACACTCGTCTAATATGAAATGCCAATTTTTGACAAATAATCGGCGACAACGTTATCGGCACTTTTTATAAAACGAATATCGTTGACATCCCCGGAGACAAAACACAAAGGGTACGATTATCAGGTAGACAGCTTTTTCGCAAGCCGACATAACGCGTCAGTGAAAGGTCAATAATCAGTTAGCGCAATAATTTTGCGACCCTTGATCGGGTCCTTAAATTTCCGAACTGCGCGGTAAACTGATAGTAACTCGAAATCATAAGTGCTACACTTATATTCCACTAATGAAAGTTTATGCGAATGAACGAAATAGGCTGCGATGAATCATTAATTCTCTGCTTGATGACTGATTCAATTTTGGTAGATGAGACGTCAGACATAATGAACGCGTCGGTTTACAAATGTGATAATATTATAGCCTGAACCATTAGTTTTTTTGATAATTGGAAGTATCGATGAAGTTCATCGGCCTATATGATCCGCAACAGAACTCTCTCCTACACCCCAAAACGAGAACGTTAAACCACGTCAATACTAATGTCCTTCATTTATCAAAGCGATGATAAAAATTTATAACACCGAAGTAATTCCTCAAGTCCTTCTTGGTTAATATCGTTTCAACACGTTTTGGGTCCGGATGTACACCTTTATGGAAAATTTCGTATTGGATAGACGTAATCTTGGGTATCCCAAAAATATCGCGGGAAATTTATCCATTTATATACCATTTTTCCTATTAAATTATCTAGTTGAGTGTCTCTCAACCAGCCTTCAATCTCCTCCTTTTGTACCACAGCTAAATATAATCAATTAGCTTTATCATATGATGACAAAATTAAAATCACTTCACTACGAGCGTCGAAATAAATCTTTCTCGTACAAGTATCTCAAATTACATTACTAGAAAACTGCGTAAAAAGTTATGTCAAAATCAAATATTTTATCAGTCAAACCAAGATTAAATTCGAATGATCAAAAACCTGAAACGATATTTGTACACTGGTCAAACATATCTTATAAGAATATAAACCTTCTATCATCCACACTCGATATTTAATCGTCTTTTACCTTTTTCAGAACAATAAAATCTTTTTTTCCGAACGTTTTTCCTATTCAAAATCCACCTATTTATTTCCACATAATTAAATCTTCAAGCTTTCGCGCCTTGTTGCGGTACATGAAAATAAGTAAACAAGTGATGCGATTCATAAGCATCAAGTAAGGAAAATAATTTTGAAAATAAGTAAACTTACCTCCCAATCCCACAACTGGAGATGTACCTATGCAAACAAAAAAAAAAAAAAGGTATTATTAATGCTGTAATAAAAAAGAGCACAACATTCTGATTTTCACGCAAATGTATTGAATTACAAATAAAAATAATTCCATAACTAAAATAGAAGACTCATTAAAGTTTTTTTATTTACCAGTAGTGCGTATTTCACAAATTTTTCCATTAATAACTTGTTACAGACTAAAGTCTTAACAATAACGCTATTCGCTGATTTTAAACCTGTATGTATTGTAAAGGATTTTTTCTATTTTTTTGATCTGATAAATTATTGTTACAAAATAATCTTAACTTTCCAAATTGTTTTGAAAGTACTCTGTTTTTAAATTTTCCAACTAGTAGGGAAACAATAAAAAAAACTATTCACAGAATGATCAGAAATGTAGTATAAACGGTCATTAAAATAAAGGAAGGGCAGTGAAAAAGCTACGGGAAAACAAAACTATAAGTGAAATGATACCAATCTATTAATGGTAAAATGGAGAACAAAAAGCTGGAAAAATCCAGAAAAAGGTGCATGGAAAATATTAATCAGATGGAGAAAAAACTTTATAAACTGTGGTGAAAATTAGAAGGAATCTCCTCACCAGCTCTGCACCTTCTAATGGGAGTTTTGTTAGCAGGATTCCAGCTTACAATATTCTTCTTACAAGTGAATCCTGCCACCTTAAGCTTTGGCACTCTGTTTATATTTTGCTTTTCGCTAATCCTAATTTCATTTTTCTGTTACTTACCTTGTTCCTCCTACTCATTCTTGGTTCTATTACTTCTCTGTTTGCGTCGGTCCATAATTACTAAACTATCTCGCCTTCGTCTAAATCGCTTTCCCTTGGCTATATCTTCCTTCAGTCCATTAGATCCTGAAGGTTCCTACTATATTTGTAACGCAGATCACGTGTTCTCTTGAGTGTTCTGGTTTACCCGTAGTTTAGAGTTACTTTATTCTCAACTTTTAACGCTCAATTTTCCTGCTCCTTTCAATGGCTCTTAAGTTGTTTCTCTACCTATTTTCTCGGTTGTTCCTATTTTCGAAGTGTTCCTTAGTTCCATTGTCGGTAAAATAAAAACATAGATTGTCACTGTTTCATCCGTCTCTTCCATTTTTCGGAGTCAATGCTTTCTGTTGGCACCACCCCCCTCCACACACACCAAAAAAAAAGAAAGGAAATGGAAGAATTTTGGATAAATAGAAAAACGGTTAGAAACACGAAATAAAAACGGACAAAAATACAAACCAATTTTGAAATAAAATGTACATTAAGATATGAAAAGAAAAATACCATAAATTGCACAACAAATTAAACACTTAATATGAACATCTGGAAGATTTTGTAACGGTTTTACATTTTAGAAAGTAGTGATAGTACGGGAGGTAGCGTGGCATTTTCCTTAGGAACTTTATGCCGAATAAATTTAATTTTTATCAGTTGAATAATGCTCAATAATCAGAAAAGTTAGTCGCCACACCCGCGGGGCAGCTAAAGGTGACAGCATGTGAAAGTTGTTAAAAAAAAATTTTGCTTTGAATATTTTTTCATACCGTGCCAAAATTCATAGGATGGTTTTTCAGATCATTTTTAACTAAAAAACAATAATCAGCTGTATTGAGGAGAAGACATTATACGCGTCGGTCACCTATGTGAACCATATTAAAAATTTCATAAGGTATAAAATCATTTTATACCTTATGAAATTGATGCAGCCGAATTTTTATATTTTTAAAATAATAAAGAAAATCGTCAGGTGTATTTTTAACGGAGCTAACAGCTTCAATCAGCATCATAAAACCTGCTACACGCTAAATACATCCGAGCGTTGCATAGTCACTTTGGTAAAATTCAACATGATGTCTACTGTAAATTCTATTCCTTTCTAGTGTAATGTTAAAGTTTATTAACAAAATAAAAACTTAAAATCTCTAGAATCAAAGGAATCGATATCTTCGTTATTTTTTTATCAGTTAATATTTCTATCTATAATTTAAAACCGCAATGAATTTAATAAGTATAAAAAAAAGTCGATTAAGAACTTGCTATTCACAGCATAAAGTGGCATTATTTATGTTAAATTAATATAATACTGATTGAAATTATAATATGGAATATTTTTTTTGTTAACGAAAATAAATCGCTGTCAGTTGAATTTTTGCGGGTGTAAAGCTCGTTTGTTCATTTAGCAAAGTAACTATGCAATGTTCAGATGCAATGTTCAGATGCAATGAGCGCGCAGAATGTTTATGACGCTAACTGACACTGTTAGCTCCGTCAAAAATAAGCCTGACGATTTTCTTTGTTATTTTAAAAATGTAAAAATTCGGCTGCATCAATTTTATAAGGTATAAAATGACTTTATACCTTATGAAATTTTTAATATAGTTCACATAGATGACCGACGCTTATAATGTCTTCTCCTCAATACAGCTGATTATTGTTTTTTAATTAAAAATGATCTGAAAAACCATCCTATGAATTTTGGCACGGTATGAAAAAATATTCAAAGCATAATTTTTTTTTAACAACTTTCACATGCTATGACCTTTAGCTGCCCCACGGGTGCAGCGACTGACGCTCATTTTGCTGATTTTTGAACATTACTCAAGTGATAAAAATTAAATTTATTCGATATGAAATTACTAAGAAAATGCAACCTTACCTTCCGTACTATAAGAGGATGATCACAAAGTGCGATGAAAAGCATTAAATGTTGATAAAAATATTCACTAAGAAAAAAAGACGCAGTATTATCATATTCGCAAACATATTTCAGTTAATTTTAACGATACCTGTGGCATGATTAATTAAAGGCAAACAGAAAAATATATATCGGTAAGTTTAATTAACCTCACAATAAAATTTGATTGGGGTAAATTGAATGCAAAAAATATTTATAAAAGGAAAATAGAATAAAAAGGATTGAAATAAAGTATTAAAGAACGTGTTGAAGTTGAACAGGTTGATAATCAAACTCGATAGTATCGATGAAATTCGTCTTCCAGCGCTTGAGAATGAGTTTGTATTTCAGATTTCAAATCTTCGTTCAATTTTTTATTTTTAATTGCTATGAATGGCGAGAAAAAAATATTATTACATTTTCAGCAGACACCTTTTGATTCTAGAATTGAAGAACTTTGATATGAACCTCTTCATATGATCATAGTTACTTTTTACAGTGCCGTTTTTGCCCTAAAGTTTCAAGTTTAGTTGATTCAAAGCATCAAACATACATCAGTCAAATAGGCCAACCTCCATTGAAATTGTTCATTGTTGAACATTTGCAAAAAATCTTTTTTTTCTTCGAACTCAAGAAAGAGGATAGCCTCTTCTTTCAATTCATAAAGGCAAGCTAACATGTTGCCCTTAGACAACCAGCGTACTTCTGTGTGGAATATAAGGACTCTGTGATCAGAATCAAGATCTTCGCAAAGTAAACTAAATAATCGACTGTTCAAAGCGCTGCTCTTTATGTAATTTACGATCTGTATAGCTGAGTCCAAAGTCTGGCGTAATTTCTGTGGCAATATTTTGGAAGAATAACACAATTAATACACATTATCGCAGGATTCATTTCCTTGAATTTTCAAGCTAAGCTCGATTGTACACCTGGGGCGTCATCAGTGCAAAGTCCAATGAGTTTATTTCAATCCAAATCATTTTTTTCGATGAAATCAGATATTAAATTAAGTATATCTTCCGATTTAGTGCCTGTTGTCAAAAGTTGGGAGTACAAAATCCCTTCTTCAATGTGATCTCCAATGACGTAACGAACATAAACTATTAACTGTGCATAACTAACGATGTCGGCGAATTCGTCACAACTAATGGCAAAAAATGGCGATAATTTTACTTTGTTAATTATTCTTGACTTTATTTATACTGCAATATCATCGATTCTACGCTTGATTGTGTTATTCGAAAGAGAAATCGATTTCATTTTTTGCTCGGATTCTTCTCCTAAAATTATCTGCGTGGCTTCTAGGGTGTACGGTTTGATTAATTCCTCGCCGATAGTGTGACAGTTCTTTTGCTTTGCTAATAAAAATAAGCTATTACAAAGGAAGCTTTGAGATGCTGCGATACACCTGTGTGATGATAACTTCCCGATTTATCCAATTTCATGCACCTCAGTGATTCTGCTTTAGAAGAAAAAAACTCTTTCGACTTTGAAATCAGAGTAGGATGTTGCTGGCTTAAATGCCTTTCAAATCGATTGAGCCTCATGCTACCGTTACTTAAAACTTTCATACGTATCACACACTGAGGCAATTGTAGCTCGTCTTTTTATATGAAGGTAAATTCAAACTTAATATAGTCTTCTGAAAACATTCTCTTTTTCGCTACCATTTTGCGTTTATAACAGTAAAATACCTACATGTAATTACATGCCCATTACCTATATGTAACTATAGATCGGCCGCCGGAAGTTTGCGTTCCTGATTTAGATATGACTGGTGATGGGCATGATGAATAGTAATAAATACCACTACATTGTTACCTACTGTTAGTCTAAGATTTTTATAATTTATTCATATTATTATATTTTTATAATTATTTGTCTGACGTCTTGTTACATAATACATAAAACACTGAAAGAAATAGTTTCATAAAAATTTTTAAGAACGTATCTTTCGAAATTGCACTCCGCCCCCCTTGACATCTTTCTACGCCCCTTAGAGAGGCCGGCCCCCCTGTTTGAGAACTCCTGCTCTAAAAAGATACTCTGGTTGCACAGCTTGTCTTAAAGACACTTATTCTGGTCTAAAAATATGAAAAAATTGATTTTTTTTTTTTTTTTTGCATATTCTGAAAGTTCAGATATTTAAGAATATGTCCCTGAAAGAATTTTTCAAAATTATAATTATTTACAGAGTTATAGCTATTTTCGTGACGCGGCAACTAAATCGGCTCAGTCGGAGAGGATCAAGCAATAGACGGTAGACATTCTTCAACTACCTGAGGATAAATCAAACTCTTTTATACATTATATATATTTAAAAATCGATTAACTGAAGGTCATTGTAACGTATTTTGTTGAAATCTTTTCTTGTTTAGTGTTCAGTTGTTTTCAATCTTCAAGCAACGTAGACGTGTGTTCTCTGTGTACAGTCCAAAAATATAAAATTTTGTGTGAATATTTTATTTATTAAGCATAAAATGGATAAAAAAAGTAACAAAGGAAGTGCTGTGCATCCAGATAGACAAAAAAAAGAGAACATTTAGAGGAAATTAACATAATGTTGAAGAAGAAACAAATTTTACCAGCGCATCAGCGACAAAAATAAATAAAAAAATCGGGGGACGAAGAGGTTATTAGTGAAAATAATAACGGCTATTGCATTTTAGAATTTTTTTCTGTTTTTACATCACTTTCTTTGTTATTGTTATACGCTACATGCAACTAAAAAATTAAATTTTCTCGGACTGCTGCTCGCGGATTAGGATTCAAAATTGCAGTGCAATGCGGTTGTGAAGATGTACGGTATATTCAATCATGTCCATTCATTAATAAGGCATACGAAGTAAATCGCAGACTTGTAACAGCTATGAGACTTTTAGGAGTCAGAAGAAAAAGTATAAATATATTCTGCAGTATGATGGATATTTGTCGAACAATCGCCACATACTACAGTTGCTTTAAAAATTTATATTTGGCCGCATCGTTAGTTTATAATCAAATTATTTCTAAAGCTGTAGAAGGAGAAAAGGAATTATCAGCTTCTGATCTCGATGCTAATCCAACATATTTGACACAGTTTTGTAGGTAAATACAGCAAAAAAGCTGTCGATACAGTAGTAAAATCTAGTTTTAGAACTTCAGAAAATGTACAATTTGAAGTAGAAGAAGGTCCATTGTATGAAGTAGGAATCGCCGATTAAGACAAGATATAAGTATAACGTATCGTTCTATGAATTAGATTGCCTGAAACTTTACTTTAAACTTTCAAAACTTGAAACGCGTCTTTTTTGAAACTACTCTTTCAACACGGTTGACATGATATCTCAAGTTCTAATAAACCGATCCTACCAGAATAAAGTCAAAATTTTGATTTTTACTATTTTCAAAAAATTCAGAAAAGTCCAAAAATAGGTAAAAAATCGATCCTTTTTTTCAAACAGTCATCATTTTACGAGAATTTTTTTTTTCTTCTCTGAGCTGGGGGTTATAACGACATCCTTACTAATTAAGAATCTTTTTTTTTTTTTTTGTTTCAGATGACTAAAAGGGTTGAAATCGTGTCAACCAGGACACGCCTTTTTTTTTACCCCTCTATTTCATCAGCCTGTAACTTTATGAATTTTGAATTTTTTTTTTTGGATACTTTTTTTTATGTATTTTTAAAACACGAATAAATAAATATCAAAAAAATGGATGGTAAAAATATTTATTGTTTTGTTTTATTGAGCTTGAAAGAACGCCCTAAATTCGTGCCTCTAGACCAGAATACTCCCTTGAGTGTACCAATAGCAAATGGTTTCGCGTTCATAAAAGAAAATGAAAAGAGCTCCTGTATAAAAAAACATAGTATCGTAACAGAAATTTTGTAATGATTGTTTTTCCCCTCAAACTTTAATTATGTACGACTAATAATAAGAAAATTTATAACAGACATGCTCTTATCCGGTAAGAAACACTCGTTTTCGGTGCGGATAAAACAAAATCTAAATGTGTTATATTACTATATAGAAGTGTATAAATATACGGTTGTTTATGTTTATGTTTTTGTTAAAGTTATGCGAAAAAGACATTTAGAAACAATTATTTAGCAATGGGCATAAATCAAAAATAAGCTATGTTCCCATTTTAAATGACACCATAAGAGTCGATAAGTAATTAATTTGTCTCATAATGCCGAATTATAGTTAATAGAAGAAATCAAAAAATCGCTGTATTACACGATTTACAAACGTTTCAAACAGTACAATAATACTTTTTTACATAAGACATTTTAAAAACATTTCTTAGCATAGATGTATAAGGATTTGCAATGATAGAGCTGCAACAACAACAGAAAAGCACAGGAGTGAAATAAGATTTCTCATCCAGGTTTAATAATTTAAATAAACTAAATATTGTTGTACAATTTAAAACGATAATAATGACAACAAATTTAATAGTTATACTTTTATTTGCAAAAAAGCAATCTTGTTAATATGTAATAAAAAGAATAAATTCTGCTTTTCAAATTTTTAAATTTGTTAGTTAATTCATAAACAATTTTAGAAAAATTCTTAGTTAAAGCTCCAACTTTTCTAAAGTATTTTTCAGTAGGTACATGAATTCTAGTGTCTTTTTAAATTTCGGCATTAATAATTTAAACGATAAATTTACGAAATGATTTTAAAATTTTTAATCTGTAAATAAGTACGTCATTAATAGAATGTAACTTTTTACATTACCTTCTTGCGTCTTATTCGGATCATCTGGTTTTCCTAAATTTGGCGCAGAGAACATTATACAAGAAAATTGCTTTAGTAAATATAGTTAACAAGAAATTACAGAAAATCCAAACTTAAAAAAAGAAAAAAAACAAAGATATTATTATATTCAGACTCAAATGGGCATTTTATCCATTCACACTAATCGAAAGTATATACATGCGGTATAATTAACATCGGTTACAGATGATACATGTAAATATTTACTAAGTCAGCAGAAATTCACCCAGATAAGAACGATCAAAAAATTTTTACAATACAGACATACACACTACTGACGCGTTCACGCAGGTAATTTTACTTTTATTTCGGATTCCGCTGAACCCGAAGGTCATCGCACGTTTTTTTCTAATCAAAAAAAAAAAATCTGAACGTACTATTATGCTAACATTTCACATATTAACTTTTCCATGTATTTCTTTTTTTTTTTTTTTAATCAAAAAGGTTATTTACTCGTATTTTATTAAACACAAAAAAAAGTTTCGTTAATTATTAAAACAGAATTTGAATAAATACTAAACCTATAATAGCATATACAATATTTTTTAATTTTCAGACGAATCTTATTTGAAGATGATAATTCAGTATTTTTTGTAAAAAAAAATATTTATAATCAAGAATCTTATTTTCTTTCTTTTTTTTTGAAATGAATAGTAAATGAATTTATATAATTGAATAATCCCTTTTTTTCTATTTCATAGTTCTATATAGGTAACTTTAAATGACTTGGAAAGTGGTTCACAGGCTTTTATAAAACTCTTACATACAAAGGCCATTGAAAATGGTAAATTTGCCCTGGAGAGCTGTAGGGTTGATATTTTATGGGTACCATATCCGTGACAGAAGTTTCAGAGCCATCACTCCCCTAGTTTTTGAAAAATTCCCTTTTTTCTAAAATGCGGCTAATATTTTTTTTCTCGAGCGTAAGTTGACCGATTTTCTTAATTCTTTAGTATGATTTGGACACATGGAAGAGGCGTCTAAAAAAAAATTAGCAACCCTCTCCCTCATATTTCACTCTCCAAATGACACTTTCTAACATTGTGTTCATGTTTTTCACTAATGAAAGTACATGAGCACAAAAATGAATGAAATTGGCATTTTTATAGATGTATTTTAGGTCCCTAAATAACGGTCAAAAAAAAAATTCAGGTGGGTCATGATCAAAATCGAGAAAAACGTAGGGTAAATGGAAATTTTATTGAAAATGAAGCTATTTATGGTACAATATTATTTATATTCTACATATATACATATATATGCTACTTATTTGAATTTCCAATAATACTGATATAAATTCGATATGTCTATTTCTGGCGATGATATTGTGGTAGAAATTACTATTCCGTTAAAGTGATTTAATTTTCGGCTGCTCGACACCAGTGCATTGTTTACTGTCGTCGGAGAATACGATCAAGGACGCTTGTTTAGCTCAAAGCGTACTCGTATATTCCGATTTTTGTCTTAGTTTCAGCATGTGTAGTGTTGCGAGCGGTGTGAGTGTCTTTGTGCGAGTAGTCTGCGATGGTATGCTAACGTTCATGTACGACGTATACGCATCGACCATTACAGCCGACAGCGCAAGCTGAGCGAAAATGTGTAAAAATCCCGCCAAAATCAATCACGTTAGCGAACGAAGCGTGTGCCAGAACATTCAATCGATTTTAGGCGTCTATCTCTTATTAATTAATCGTTGTAATTGCCGTTTCACCTGTGAAGTTGATCGCATGGATGATCAACTCAACGTAAATGTGTTTTCTAGATAGCAAAACCGCGTTGCTTGTCGCCATATATCCCAGTGGTGCCATGGTGTTTGTCGAAGCAAAAAATTGTTTTTTTTATTCTTTACTTTATTTTTTGTCGTTTACTAAAATTGGTGAATGCCCAAAAAAAAGAATATACGTTTTAATAGAGTACTTTTTTTTCATTATTTCGCGGGTACGTGTTCCAAAATTAAACCTATATAATTTTTATTGTTGTTTGGCGGCGGATAACCAAATTTATCTTGTCTAAATGGTACTCCCCCGGGAGGAGTCCCTTCGAAGGCGCGAAAAAATTTGATCGCGTGTTTTTTTTTTTCTCATCCGAGTAAGTTTTATTAAAAAAGAGCCTCCGAAAGGAAGTAAAGTAAATCCCATTACCTTGACAAGGCGTCGGGATTGTAAAGTTTAGGTTCACAATGTACTAAGCCCAATGGCGCTAATGAGAATAGGGGAGGGGATTATTTTACTTTTCTAGATTTCTCTGGTACCCAATTATTTCAGGCTAGGTTAACTTGGTAGCGACTTAGATCCGGAACGGGACCGAACCCGTAACCTCTGATTTTGTAGCCAAGCACCTTAACCACTAGACTAAGGAAGGAGGCAACTTTATTTCTTGGTGATGGCAAAAATCCAGGATACTTTGCTTCGTACTATTTTATTTCCAATCATGAGATTCCGACGAAATGAGACGAAGTGCTGTATCGATTGTTAAGGAAGACAAAAGGTATTTTCCAATTCATCTCGTTGGATGAGGATGTAGCGACTTTTTCTCCCGTAGCGGCCATAATTTATTATTTAGCATATGACCGTTAACATCCAAAATTGTGAGACCAACTGAAATTTTTAAACGGCTATTCGACACCGATGAAACTGAGGTGGTGATCGACGAAGATTGATGTTTTTGATTTTATCTATTAGACTTCTTGCATTCTTACAAGAGGAGCTTGTCTAAGTATAGTGTACATTTGTATTACCTCGTTCCGACTCATTGTTAGCGTACTGGGGTGCTACAAAGGTCCATACGAGGGTTCAGGAGAGTCGGTGCTTCTTTTCCATGGTCTTGTATTGATTTATCTGCGCATTATATATACGTTACAGGTATTCCCGAAAGTTCGGATCTGTTCCGTCGAAGGCACTTCAAACTTCCGAATTTCAATTATATCTATTAATTATTCATTTTGAAACAAAAATGTTAGCAACATTGATTATTAAATCAGTTTACAATTCGTTTTACGTTTTCTCAACGATACGAATAGAACTGACATAAATTTACACACGTCATTTACCATTAATTTTATTAACATTACGTAGAACAAACAATAGAAATAAAAAAAATTCTTTAAATTAATATCATTAGAAAAAATACTGAAACAGTACTTACTAAATTAATACTAATAAAAATAAAGTACTTTTCGGCATTGGCAATTCATATAAATAAATTAAGCGCAACAATAATTATTTAGTTTAATTTATTTATATTTAATTTAATTTCATCTTGTTTGTTGTATTGGTCGATTTTTAACTTTTCGTAATCATTTAATTTTCCTTCTTTCTGTACTACCTTAACAGCCGACTTCTATGCTACGTTGCATTGTTTTCATTCTTCTCTTCTTCTCTTTTCCAAATATTTAATTATTTCTAATTGCACGAGTGTTTTCAGGCGATTACATGATACTCTATTTTATCATTCTTCACATATGCTGTCTCATCCATTTTCTTTTTTCTTTCTTTTTTGGGGGGGGGATGTTATCACTAGACATTTATTCAATGAAAGAGACGACAGTTATATTGGGGAAAGGTTGTAAATTGTGAAAATGAAAGAAGCTAACAAAAGAATAACCGAAAGAGAAGGAAGAGAAAGAATTCAGTGAGCACACTATAAGGAGTAGGATGGCCAAGGCGCTACTCTACCAGAGTTAATTTGGTGTTAATTTCCATCCATATGGATATAGGTTTGGATTGCTGCTTCCTCTCATTTTTTTTTTTTTCAACTCACAACGTGTGGAAAAAGATTTCATTTCAAATCTGTTGTCAGATATCTACACCTCTTCCTGTTCTTTTTATCCGTCTGTCCAAACTAATATTGCTTTTGTTTTCTAGTTCCCGAAGTTTAACCGTTCTCTCAGCTTTCCTCTCGTTTTCGCCTTTTCTTGGTGTCTCTTCCATGCACATGAAGCAGTGATCTGCGTCACGGATAACGTCATCTTTAAATGATCAAATCTTTCTATATTCTCATTTGCTAAAACCCGAGATTCTTACTCCTTATTGCTCGGCTTACATTCAATTTTTTTTTTTTTTTTTCTATCTATTATTCCAGCTGTTGTTTTTTTATATTATTAATATCCGATCGAATCAAAATTTAACTGACGGCTCCTTCCTTTATTTTTATTTCCTGGCGCAGTCCATATCCCCCCCCCCAAAAAAAGAATTCTTGATCGTAGTACAAGCAAAAATAAAAAAATATATTTTTCACTAAAATTCTTGTGACTCCGTCGCAAAACAAGAAAATTATAATAAAAAAAAAGTGATAGATGGATTAAGCCTTAAATAATATTCAATTTTTAATTCCTGAAAAATACTAATTTGAAAAATATTTTGAAAGCGCAGTATCTTACTTAGCAAGTCCGTGTCCACCCCCCCCCCCCTACCAAAATTCTGGGCACGGGCCTGTTACTTAGCTTTAATCTCTAACATCATTGTGTTTACTGAAATAACATTTTACCGTTACAAGGATAGTAAACTTGCCATTCACGAACTTAGCACTTGCAAAGAAATTTCAGAATGCACCTCGTGAGAATGTCAAAGGTTTACTGATAATCATGGAGTAGAAGTAGTTCCTACAGCCAGAAAAGAGGCAAAGTGATTACCTAATGGAAATGATGAAGACGTAAAAAGCAAAATAATTGCAGAGAGGCCGGCCATAATTACATGCGCATGCCCTTTTGTCGCCTCTTTGCATCGCAATTGTGCCGTTAGAAATATCGCTTAAGAGAGATACCATAAGTCGTACCTTCTTACGTTTAACCGTTGTACCTTTCTACCGGTTCATGCTGGCATGATACAGGCCGCTTTCTTCTGAGAATAGAAGTAACATAGACAAATATCCGCCGATAACAACAGTGCCCCCGAATAAAAATCTACTCACGAAAACGCTCACCAGTATTTAAAAAGAACCCGTAAGTCAATTAAACTGAAAATTTCGATAAAGTTATCAATACTCTAAAAAATAATAAAGCACATTTTCTCACACATCTGTAGCACGAAAGAACATCAGTGTGAATGACTGACCGCTACACCGAAACTGATGTACAAAACGACCTGAAAGCGATGAGTAAATTTAATAACATTACCCACTTTAATGGAAAGTAGATAACTCGAATCATTTATCCCGTCTTTTTTCCATCAGATATGAAAATCAGTAAAATTATTTCCGTTAAAACTCCTGCCTATTACGTTCTTCAAGGGCAAAAATACATTATATAATGGTAAAATTTTAGCAGCATGGATACGTGTCTCATAGCTGCAGCCTTCTCGAATGCTCGTAAAATGCGGACTCGATCGCGCAACAGTTTTTGCGCTCACCTTCCTTCTCCATAATATATTAATTGCAATGCCGTTTATCCGACTAAATCTATAAAATGGACATACATTTCCCCACTCAAAGAGCTCTTTCTGTAATTTTCTCATGAAGAAATACGTTTCGGAACGATGTTTACCAACAAGCATCTGGCTCCATTATGCTGCTCCTCACCAGCGTTATCTTATGAGAATCACACCACACTACATTCGTGTAATTTTGGACAGCAATGATCGTCATTTCAACGGAAATATTTTAAAAACTATTACCGACAAACATCTACCCGAAAAATTCTATTTTCGGAAAATTGTCATACACACACACACATATATATATATATATATATATATATATATATATATATGTATATATATTATATTAGCTGTGCCCCACGGCTTCGTCCGTCCCGGTTAAATCTCTACTTGGAAATTCATTAAAAAATTTTTGTTTTATCTGGAATTGTATTTATGTAAAGATTCTTTCTTTCTTTGGGAATCATGTTTATCACCGTCTAACAAAAAATAGTCTTCATGTTTCACGTTTAGCTGAAGATTGTCGATTTTTCTATAACCTGTCCGTCGTAATCTAACAAAGAGTTTTGCTCAACTAAACAACACACACAGCTATCGTTTTGAAGAGGCCGAGTTATTCACACGGTGATCTCCCATAATTACACGTTTAAGAGAACATCTTCACTCATATCTTTCAACCACTCTGTCTCGAGCGTTTTATTATAATTAATTTATTATCATAAAATCAAAATAACAAGCGGTTAATTTAAAAAATTTATACGGCGGTTTTGGCCTAAAAGTTCGAATATTTGACATATCAGTTAAATACTCTATTTTATTTTTATATGTTCCCATTAAGTCCAATAATATATTGCTTAAATCTCTTCCAGTTTTTACAAACATATTGTACGATACATTTTCTTCTACTCCTAATAATTCATTATTATATAATAAATAAGATAGAGACGAAAATAAAGATGCACCATCCCTATCTGTGTATTTTACATAACGGGGAACTATTGCATCATCAACACACATACTCGTATTAATTCTACATTCCTAATTACATATTCCACGAACTTTTTTATAAACAATAGCGAAAAAATTTATTTTATCATTCATCGATAAAAACGCCATGCGGGTTGCATTTCGATTAACATCGCACGATACACAAAAGTCGCCACGAAAAGTAGTTGGTGCTCAAAAAAGTAATAAAATTGTCAAATTTGTTTTTTTTAATTGATTGATTAAATTATTTAATATAACAAATATTTATGTAAATAATTAAAGCAAAAAGTAATAGCCAACAATTAAATTTGTTTTTTTTTAATTGATTGATTAAATTATTTAATATAACAAATATTTATGTAAATAATTTTAAAAAAAAAGTATCCTATCTGTTAAGTTGGACCAAATTGCATGTACTTCCAAAATTTTATAAAAATCGGTTAAGTAAATTCCGAGTTTATCCTGCACAAACATAAAGACACGGGATTTTTGTATATATAGATATACTGTATGAATAATTACGAAGCCGAGTTGCCCATTTATTATTATCAAATAAAATCGACAATTTTTGCTTTTTTTTTTTATTTATTGTATGGGCGCGCCAGCGGCATTGATCCAACAACAGAAAAAGCTAAGCTATAAATAGAAATATTTAGGCGGTCAGAAATGGACGCAACAAAGGACAACAGTGCAGGCACCACATAAGATGAAGGAAATGAGAGGATAAACGAAGCGCTATAGGGAGCAGGGAAACCTAATGTCAAGAGCCGGCCGTATAAAAGGGAGCGTTCATTAAGAAGAGCAGGATATTCGAAGAAAATGTCATCACCATCACATATACGAGGAGGATCACAATCGTGGAGAGCACAATAAGAGGATGGCGACAGAGCAAATCGAAAGCGAGAAAAGGGAAGAAGAGAATGATTGATCCGGAGACGAATTAGGGAGACAATAGAGGAGCGACGACCGAAAGGAATAGAATGGAACCAAAACAGGGAACGAGGAATCGGCTGAATAAAACGGTAATGCGAATGACGATTAGAAAATGGGGGGGGGGGATAAATGTCCCGCCAAAGTCTGGCATGATTGGAGGAGGATAAGGAAAGGATGTCGGAAGAAGAGAAATAGTTGAAGATTGAATCAAGGCGAGCAGCAGAGTGAGCTAAAGAATCAGCTGCGACACTGCTGCCAAATCCTGAATGACTGGGGATCCATAAAAAATCAATAAGAATAGAGTGGGACGACTAATACTATCGGAGGAATGTGAAGGAGGAGAGGATATGGCTTGAAGGACGCCTTTAGAGTCCGAAATTATGAGAAATTGGAAAAACTCGCCTAAAAAGGAAATAAAAGACGATAGCCTAAAGAATAGCAATCGACTCGGCAGAAAAGATAGTGCAGAAAGAAGCCGGAAGGACTAAGAATGCCGAAGCGATGGAGCAGTAAACGCACCACCCACGCCACCTTCGCATCTAGAACCATCGGTATGAGCAGGAAAAGAGGAATTCAATAAATGAAGAAATTCATTGTTGCCTGCACCGTGAGAGAGGCAATCTTTGCTTGTGCACCTAGTTGTAATTGCAAAAATGTTTGATTCCATAACGGATGTGATAACCGTTTTGCTATATGCTACGAATGCCTTTCATCGGCTGCTATTGTATAAGAGGTAAGATATATATGTATATTTGTGGTGAGTATATATACACAGATAGCTCAAGATAAAGGTCAATTATTTAGCAAACCCGAGAAGATTAGAAAACACTCTGGGAAAAATGAAGAATAATCACTATTAATCGCACAATTATTCATGGTATATATTTTGCTGTTGGTCCGTCGCCTTGCATTTAAACCGTCATTGTAAAGTTCCAGTATTTTTGATATCTTGTATTTTAAAAAGTTATCCGAAACATGATTATATTTACATATATATATATATATATATATATATATATATATTGTCACCAACCCATCCATTACTATCCACAAATAATTGTATAACGAGCTTTATGTTTTATACAATTACGTATAATACATTTTTATAGTACTATTATAATAATGTTTATGTACACATTATTTTAATTAACGATGTGAAAACCTAATACACTAGGTTAAGCACTGAAGAAACAATCGATATTATCTAGAGAAATTTTATTTTCAAACATAATGAAGTTAATAAATTATTAAACAATTTATTATCAAGAAAAGCTATTATTTACACTGATTGATCTGTTTATATGTGGTTCATTAATTTATAACAATATAAACTTAATTACATTCACTTTATTTAAGAGTCGATATACTTACCGTAATAAATTAACAAAATTTCAGTCAACGAAAAATAACGAATTTACGCCAAAATCAATATAAAACGAAGAAAAATGGAACTTCAAAAAGTACGATGGGGAAGAAAAATATTTTTTTGTACATATTTATACGTTACGCGTAAACAGCGCAATGTTCGATCACGAGTTCCAGACGAATAGAAATTACCAAAATACAAAATTCGTGTCCTAGAGATTTAATAAATTTCTCAGCATGTTCTAACAATTCGTAATTTTCCACGATACGTATATAATGTACTTTATACATAATCATTTAAACACTAAAATGCCCAATAACTAATTTCTTAGCCTGGGCCCAACAGGAACACACTGTAAGGAAAAAAGGGAATAAAAATAGTTACAAATTTCCTTACGTACATAGTACGTTATGTTTTTTGTACTTCGGTTAACACTTCAAAAAATTACGTACATATTTAACACTTAGTACTTAATTTTAAAAAAGCAAAAAAATAACATTTATTGAAAATTAGAAACTTCTGTAGAAAAAGACAAAAGCGATGCAAATAAAAGTTTAAAAAAATAGGAACGTGCTATTCACATTATTTTACTATTTCATATAAAACAACATACGCATTCAGTAAACGAAAAAAACAAATAAAAACTAAACTTTAAAAAAATGTGTTAATCTATTTTTGCTTTGTTTCAAAAAATGAAAAAAAAAAAAAAAAATTAACCGTCGTTCTCTTAAATTATACAATTATTAGAATGAAACGTATCGAAATTAAACTGTTGCAAAAACCTAGAAGATGCTTCAGATTAGCGGTATTATAAATATAATCCCAGGTGAAATTCGAATCTCACAAATCACTCTAGAAGACTTTGCAGACAACTAATATTAATTTATTTAAAACGAAAAATTTAAGATTATAAAATTTCAGCTTTAATAATATTAACTTTCAGTGAGAAGAGAGGGGAAGAAGAGTTCAAAAAGTAAAATTTTATTAAGGCGAAGAAATAAAAACGCGGGAGATTAATACTATAAAACAATAAGATTTTTATAAATAATATTAACGCTATTCTTCCGAGGATTTTACAAACGTATTATAAATGAGCTGCTAATATTACGGTACACATACTTCTTAATGTAGTTTCGTAATTTACTGAAATCCATACGCTTTTTTAATCAGAAAAAAAATCTAACGTATCCACATAATTAAAAACAAAAGATTTTTAACCCGTAGAAACCGATTTTAATTACAAACTATGAAGAACAGAGAAGAAAACAATTATAAAATGTTTATTTCACTTTAAAAAAATGTTATTTAGCCTCATTAGTTCTCATAACTATAAAATATTTAAATTCATACATATAACCAGATTTGTTGAAATAAAATCAAACACATTTGTTAAAATTTAATATTACTAAAATATTACACTTATATATAACGGATAGTAAATGAAAAAGAAAAAGGGCAAAAAAAATAGCGAGTTCGGAAACTAGAAGGAATATATAAAAAGTAAGGGTAATTGGAAAGGAAACTAAAGAACTGGTAATGGTAACAGGTAACAAAGAACAACTAGTATTGAATACTGAAAAAATAAAAGTTTTAAATTAGTTCAAAAAAAAAAACAAAAAACAACCGATTAGTGAAAAAATAAAAAGTAAAAGCCGCAAAATTAAAACAAGCCTTGAACAAATACGGTAGAATTTAAGTACAACGTATTTAGCTTGATTCACTTCGATGTCCGATTAGTCAAAAATCACAAAAAGTTAAAACAGTATAAGTGTTTTTGTTTCATTGACTTGGGATTACGTTCAGGATAATTAAGACAAAATCAGTTAATCGGCTACTTCTACGACTTATACATCACCGCTTTAGCTCTTCTTTTGAAACATAATTTTAGTAAATACGCCGAAATATAAACTATTATTTTTATTATTACTTTTTACTCGAAAATCGTTGTTGTTATAGGCAATAAAGTTTTACTTTTTCTTTTTTAATTTACAGTTAGAAATTTAGCTGTACTACAACAGACGATGATAGAATTTGTTTGTACCGATTTGTTTTTTCTAACGTTTTTTCCATAAACTTTTACATTCTACGACTTAAAGAGCGAACTGTTTAATCAAGGCTGCTATTTCATTAAACCGAATTCCTACTTCTCGATACGACATGGTTGAATTGACCGTACACTTCGAAGAAAAAAACCGAAATTTCACTGTTTGAACAGAAATGTGAACGGAAAAAATAAATAAATAAAAGAATCTAACGCTGAAAACCGAATATTTAAGATATAGCAGATTAAAAAAGGATAAAAAGTTCAATTAGAAAACAAGAAAGCCTGTTAAAATAATTTGACGAGAAAAAAGTGGACGACAAATGCAACGAAAGAAAAATACTTTAAAATTTATAGCGAAAAGGTACAATAAAAAGAAGAAAAAAATTATAATGGCACAAATAAAGAAAGGTAAAAAGAAAACACAAAAGCGAAAAAGTTAGAAAGAAAAAATTTAATGTCAGGGAACTGTAATTTCGTGGGTAAAAAATAAAGTAAGAACTGGCAGATCATTAAAGGCACGGTTTTTTTTTTTTTTACAAAATGAAGAACATACGAAAATTTTTTAACTTTTCCTTATTATTTAAAAACAGTAATTCAATAAAAAAAAAGAAAACTTTTTTTTTATCAAGAATTAAAAATCAATAAATTTTACGATATAAATACAAGCGTACTCACTTAAATTATCTATTTCTTTTTCAATTACTTTACCGAATATTTTTATTTAAACTGAATCCTAAGTCGATAAAATTAATATTATCGGAAAAAGTTAATTTAACTAAAGGTGTTATAAAAGGAGATATAGATACAGTCCACAGATTTTATAAAAATGTAAAATAACGATGACTTTTACCAGTTTTAGTAATTCTAGCGTTATAATATATAAAATAGTTTACGAATTATCCTAAGAATACCAAATTACTACGACGATTTTACAACTTTTTAAAAACTGACAATGTTCATATTACATTGTATACGCCGGTTTCTGTGTTCGGCTAATAAATTTTCGCGACATTCAACGAAATCAATAAAATCGTATAAGTAGGGTAGCAATACAATGAATAGCAATTTTAATTTTATAAAATTAAGAGAAAAATGTAACATATCCCTTCATCTCATACATTAAACCAATCAACAAATTAAAATCATATTTATTTAAAATATTCGTACGAAAATGATTATATTTTTATTACTTTACAGTTCTATATTTTTGAAGGCAACCGTATTAACCCCATACACCCATCAAAAAAAAAAACAAAAAAAAAAAAAAAACAATTCGACAATCACTTTTTTTCAAAATGATCAAAACCCAATTAAGAACTGCATAAATAAAGAGCGAAATTTGATATCGTTACAAAGGAAAAATTATTGTTTTCGTCGAAAAATATAAAGCGGTAAAGAAGAAAAAATCAGTCCCAGGTAATTCCCGGCAATCAAGAACTTCACTATCAACCGACTACAATAAACGACCAACTGACAAGGAAGTAGTTGGAGTTGAAGCCTTTGAGTTCGGAGTTGAATTACGTTTTTGTTGCTGTTGTTTCTGCAAATCATCCACGGATACCAACATTTCGATCGGGAGACAAGATAATTCGCCACCGACTTCGACTCTGGGACTACTACTGATTATATCTTTTCTTTTTTCGGCATCTTTTTTGGCGCGACGTTCCTTTAACTTCAACGAAAATATAGCTACACTACGAGCTCGTTTTATAAAGGTTGGCTTTAGTTTACCCTTTTTATTATCAGACGGGTCCGTTAAAGAACCACTTTCTTCCGCCAATGACGATGTTTCACTGCCGGTTGAATCGATTAGTTCGCACCTTTTGCTCGAGTCATTCGCGCCGACGGCACCCTTCTGATGACAGTGGTTTAATGCGGCATTTTCAGCAGAAGATGATGACGATATGCAAGCGGTACTGCGATACTGAAAATTTTTCTCCAAATTATAGCGACGTAAATCTTTCAAATTATTTTTCCATTTTAAACCGGTTTCCGTGTTTACGGTAACATGATGATCGAAATTCGGAGAACTAGATTCGACCCAGTCTTTAGTGAACTGCATCGAAGAAACCACGCCGCTGCTGGTCAGTGCGTCGTTTTCCTTTCTACCGAGCACTGACATCGACGATGTGCCCGACGAAAGGTTCGCGCCAACATTTTCGACAATGCGAAAATCAATATTCTGCTGCTCCGGCAAAATAGTATTACTGGAAACCGTTAAGAAATCAGAGTCGGCAGATATACTAATAACGTCATCGGTGACATCAATCATCTCCCGTTTATTTGGCAAATCGACCGTCTTACTCTCTGGTGCATGATCGGTCGTAGAAACAACAAACCTACAAATAAAACAATTATACGATCATCTGTTATGTATAATCAATATATGTAAATTAAAACTGGTTGAATTATCGTAGTTTTTACGCATCTGACATTGATCTATTCAAAGTATTTTGACTAATTTAATAATGCAAAACAGATATTTCTTTTTTTTAAACTAGCTTAGCCGTGTTGAGAAATAGTGTTAAACAGAATTAGCATTGTTACATATAGGTTTTTGTGCCACTCATTGTTTTTATTTTAACATATAATAAGCATAAAAAAAAATAAATAAATAATAAAAACAGTGTAAAATAATTTATTTATATTTATTTACCCGACGCGTTTCGAAGTCTCATGATCGCCTTAGAATAACTCCCCCGTGATCATGAAACTTTGACTTTGAAACGCGCCGGGTAAATAAATAAAAATTGTTTTATATCGATGTGTTTTTTACTTATTACATGTTAGAATTAGCAAACTAGAATTATAGCACTGTAATTTGAACGAAGAATAACTAAAAATAAATTTAGTTTTAACTACTACATTTGAACATATTAATCGGTGGTTGTATATAAAAGATAAACTGATCCCTACGTAAGTGAAATTTCGGTATATTAAATTTTTTTTTAATTTATAAAATGCAGATTACAACTCAATATCGGAAATTTCATTCTCAATAATATATTGTTAAAAGATTATTTTCAAAAAATTAAATTTACCATATTACGAGACCAAAATTGACAGTGAATAACAACACGATAAGTTTTTGGTTTTATTTAAAAATTTTTAAAATTAAGAATTAACTTAATTTATGACCGGATTATAAATACGAATATCTTCGAATTTATACCAAAAAATATAATTAAATGTTAAAAATTAATTCTTTTTTTTTCTACGAACTTTTATTTAACTTTACGTGTGTTGATATGTTTAGTCCAAATCTTACCATCAAAATTTTGACTATTTCTAACAAAATTAGAGCTTTGAAATTGTGCGCACATTGGTAAGTCTGATGAAAGTACAATAGAGTATATCTGAGGTCGTTCTAAATTCAATGCGGCGGATGCTCCAAAATAGTGGATATTCGTTTCAAAAAATGTTTGGTACTTTATAACTGTAGTGATCTCATGTGAAATCTATATTCATTTAATTATTTAGGCACAAAAAACAGGGAATTCCGATATGAAAATGAATAAGAAGGCCCTAGGCACAAAAACAAAAATGGGAATTTCAGATTGCATCTAAAAATAGAAAAATCCAAGTCAGTCAAGCGTGATGTTTCATGCGCTGAGGACTACCCGTATGTTAAAGATAACCGTAATTTACATTTACATAATACTAAATTCAAAACAAAGGGATATCCAATTTTAAATTTGTAGTATTTTTCATGCGCCCATAAATGTGTATATTTATGTTTAAAAATTTTTATCGTTGTTTTCGGAATTTTTGAAAAACTAGCAAGCTTCGTTATATTTTATTATTATTATTATTTTATTAGCTTCTCTTATAAAAGAGGTTGCTCCGACCCAGAACTTCTACGCTAGTCATCATGTTAAATCTCTTGCGCCCTCTCCCCGCTTTTTCGAGTGGTACTTTCCCGCTGGAAGCTAGTATGAATAACCGATCCTTCTGTAGCCTAGCCGTCAGATATTTCGTTTTCACGGCCATGATCTTCTTAAACAATGACAATTCCGTTAAATTCAATCTACGCAGCACTTCCTGATTTGTAATCCTATCCACTCATTTTATCCTTTTCATTTTCCGATAACCTATATTTTTCGTGATTGTCCACGTTTCTGAGGCGTATCTTAGTATTGGACCACACGTAACTTTCCAGTATTTTCATTCTTGTGGATTTTTTTTAGCGCTGAGCTTCTGAGTGTACGTTCTATATTATTGTAACGCACTCCTTGCCTACCCTATACGTATTTTGATTTCCTCATTATCTCGGCCATCATCTATGATCCTTACTCCCAAATATGTATATATTTCTTAACTTGTTCGAGCTTTTTCCCATTAATGATTACATCCAGCGGTTTCGTGTTTTCTTTTGGACTTTTACTAATTTTCATTATTTTGATCTTTTCAATGTTAATTTGCATTCCCAGTTTGCAGCTTTCTTTATTCAGTGTAAGTATCATTCGCTGCAGCTGTTGCAACGTTTTTCCGATCAAAACCATGTCGTCAGCATATCTTATGTTGCTTATTCGTTCTCCATTCACTTTGAATCCATTTTTGACGAATACCGGATGTTTAATTATCTCTTCTGCGTAGATATTAAATAATCGAGGCGACAATGGGCATCCTTGCCTTACTCCTCTTTTGATATCAGTGACGTCCTCCTTCGAAACCTTACTTCTGTCTATCATCACGCTGGCTGTCTGCTGCCAATATAGTTGGTATATCAGTTGAATATCTCCTCTATCCAGATGATATTTTCGCAGTATTCCTATCAACTTGTCGTGTTCTATATGATAATAAAAAAAAAAGATATATACCCGATGATACTGTAACATGCAGTTTGACTTCCTTTGGCAACAAAATTAAAATATACACACAAACAACGAATGTGATCACTACATATAATCAAAATCATAAATAATAAAAGAAATTTCAAAGAACATATTACCAAATGTACTTGCCAATAAAAGAAAATCAAATAGCGAATGTGTATTAGAACTAAATTAATTTCTCTTTGCTATGTTTTAAATTGCGAAAAGTTGTGAGTTTATAACTTTTTAAATATGGCTGACTAAATATTAAATTAAGAGAAAAAAAAAATGGATAATGCATATTAATTATTAATATTAGTTATCTTCATCTGTTTTTTACCAACCGAACCCTTAAATTTGCGTCGCAAACATTTATTTATGTTTCGCACCAAAATCATTACTTCAAAAGAATATTAAGCGATGTTGTAAAACGGGTGGCTTCTACTTCATTTACAATAGCGTACTATGTAACCTTCTCCCATCTTTATTTAATTATATCCGCTTTGCATTCATGCTCGCCCTCCGGTGTTGTTTATGTAGTCCCTTAACAGTTATTCAATGCATTGAACTTGCAAATCATTAATTATTAAACCAGCTGAAATAATATTAAGATAGAACCAAAATTACAATAAGAAAGTTTCTGATTATTCTAACCCTTCATTAGATGGTTGCTTATAATAAAATCAAAAAAAGCTGTTTCAAATTAATCTCCAACTGCGTATGCGCAAAAAACGAAAACATCAATAGGTCAAAAATTATTATGCACGAATAAAGTTAGTAACACATTTCTGCTTACTTAAATAATTTTCTATGCAACAAACCATTTTCGGTAACTTTCGGTACTTCATTAAATATTTATTCCATTGTTATTTACTCATTGTTACAAAAGTACTTGTATTTTTTGCGTTGTTTCCTTCGATACCACTTTTGTTTAAATTTTTGTAAATAAAACTAGGGATGAAAATTAATTAAATATAATTTATTATTTATCTTTGTCACTATTAACGCCTTTTTAAAATAAAGAAATTTTATATACATATAAACAGCAAAACACCAAAAAAAAATTTGGAACAATGTTCAATCATCGAGCTAGATCAAAATTAATACATTATAAATAAAACTGAAACTGCTTAATAACCTTCCGATGGAAATACCCGCTGCTGACGGAGCCGTGGATGGCGGAGTAGTATTCGTAAATGTTAGACGGGTTGCTTCACGTCTTGCAAATTCCATTTTAGCCATTTCTGTAGCTACCCACTCCGGTAAATCGGGAATCGCGAAAGATATCAAAAATCTTATCATTAACATGATATGCTGATGTCATAGTAAAAAAAAGAAAAAGAAGAGTTATACTTAGTTTCTCTAACAATATCAAAAAATAATTGCAACAATTCAAAACACATAAATTACGATAAAGTACATTAACGCTAAACAAATATGTATTAATAATTATTGTAATAAAAAAAAAAAACGAATTAGAGAACATTCCATATTTTTATTTCGACTTAATTACACAGCGAGAATTATAAAAAAAATAATTATTTAGCGTTAATTTCGAATTACTTAACATTTAATGCCTATTTTGATATAAGTTTATTAAATAATTATACGAGATTAATTCGAATCACACCATCCTAATAATTTTCAGTATTTCGTTCGGTTCGAATCTTAAAAATTTCAATTTAATTACATTGATTATATTTTTGTGATATTTTTTTTTAACAAAAATAAAACAAAATATTGAATCCCATTTCTATAAAGCAAAAAAAAACTCGATTTTAATGTGCTTTTTACTTTAACTACGAAACATTATTAAAAATAATTAGTTCACATTATTTTTTAAATATCCCTTTCCTTTAGACGTCATTATTGTAAAAGAAAAAATAATCTAATTATAGTTCATTTCTATAGCATTATTCAGCAATGATAGTCTACATTAGTAAATAAAAATTCACTATTAAAACTGAACAAACAGAAAAAACACCTTTTTAACGTGGCATTTGGAATCCATACGATGAAATGTTGAATATTTAAAATTTTATTGTACGCGAAAGCTAGGCTACATCGAAAAAAAAAATAAAATAAATAAATAAATTCTTTTAGAGGAAAAAACTTTCGCTCGCAATTAAAGAATATAATCTGATGTACTAAACATAAAATATGAGAGACAATAGTATCTCCTATAATTGATCTCAAAGAAGTTATAGTACCGAAGTGCTGAAAAACTTGGAAACTCGTAGTTAACCCGAAAAAAAGAGAAAAAAAATTGCTTGTATTATACCTTTGCAATTACAATAATTATAATAATAATATTAATATAAGAGGGGAAAACGGGATGACGTAAATATTTGTAATTTTAAATAAGGATAAAGTTGCAAATACTAATACTCAACAAAAGAATGAAACAATCATTAATAAAGAATAAAAATTGTACATATTAAAAAGAATCAAATAATTTTGCACATTATTAACAGGCACAAAATTTACATCATTAAACGTAACACAATAAAAGTAGCATAATTTAAAATTAAGGAACTTTTTTAAACAATTAACAGTGAAGTACAAAAAAAAAAGTTAATGTGTTAATTTATTTAAATGATTAAATGTCAATTATATTAAACGTACCTCCAAGCAAACAATTAACAGAATGGTTTGGGTTTTCGACATATCAGGAAACATACGATGCACTTGTCCAGATAAAGCTATCAAAGCGCAATTCACCAAAACAGCAATGAAACCCATAACTTCCATTATATTCTAAATAAAAGTTCAATGGTGTTTAATTTTATCCATTAGATTAATTTTAAAAATATACTTTATACCACAATTACTGCACGTCGCAACTCAAAAAAATAAGTGGCAATTTTAAAAATTGTTATTCTAAATTTGTTCCTTATTCGCAAGAGATACATTCCGCGATTCCTTTTGCAAATGTTAAGTATACATTTCTATAGGTTACATTGGGATTGGGACCAAAACGAGTGTCTTTTCAACCAGCATACGTACAAGTATTTAGCTACAACACATGATGAAAAGTCCACAAAATAAAAATTACGATACATTCTAGAAAATGATTTTCTTAGCCAACCCCATGTTGTGCTCTCCATCTAAATGATTGTTGTCTACAAAGTTAATCGCATCCTCTTTGGTATTCTCTCTTTCTATTAAGCGTTATATTCTGCATTTTCATCTGTTGAAACATGATCTTCCTACTTTTTATTACGTCTCTTACGTCTCATTTTTTCCTTCCTTATCCACTATCCTTGCTTCCTAGTTAACCAGCCAAAATAAAAAATAAAAAAAGTAACAATGTAATTTTTTTATTTATTTGAGAATTTTACTTTGCTCATTTTAAAATATGTTTAACATAAAAAAGTTATAAGGTTTACTATAGTTTCCATTTCAAAGATATTCCTTATATTGAAATAACTAACACAAATCCATAGTAAATCTTTCATTTAAAGTGATGTCGGCCTTAACCCTTGTGTTCGCACCCGGGTACCCGGGTACCCACACGGTGCATTTTTGAATGTAACTTGGTCAAAAGTAGGAATTTTGGCAAACCCCTCCAGATCGTCGTTATTTAACTCAATTGTAAGCAGGTAATTTGTTTGGAATAAAAAATAATGAAAATTACTAAGAAAAAATCGAGTGTAAAGTATAGATACATCACGGACGCACCCGGGTACCCGGGTACCCACCTCAAAAAAAAACAAACTTTTTGACTGGATTATTGGTTTGGGATAGTTTTCACTGTATTTGTTGTTCTTACACATTGTTAACCTTTTTAATTATGATAAAAATAAACTTTAACGCTTTTATAACAATTGTATAATTTTTAAAACCCCGACGCGTTTCGAAGCAAACACTTCATGTTCACGGGATTACTCCCGAGAACATGAAGTGTTTGCTTCGAAACGCGTCGGGGTTTTAAAAATTATACAATTGTTATAAAAGCGTTAAAGTTTATTTTTATCATAATTGGGATAGTTTTATTTAATTTTTATACATCGAATATATTTTGGGATGGTACGGAATACAAAAAAGAAGTGTGGAAAATTAATTAGCCTCTGCTTTCGTGGCATTTCGCGAAGGTTGTAGCATGTTCATTGCAGACAGGTTTGTTGCAATCGCAGCATGACTTTCGTGTTTTTCTCCTTCTCATTATTGTTGCTTTGCAGCAAATATGACAGGAGCCAGTGACTTTGATCCTCCCTGACTTACGTCGTTCATTGGCAGGACCTGGAACGATTTCAACGGGGTTTAATGCCTGCCCGATCACACTTTCAATGGCGATTTTTGTGCTGTAATTTTGCATTATTTGAACGTTTTGCGACCGATTCTCAACTTTTGGTTTTGCGAGTTCTTCACTCAATTGGCGCATGAATAGTCGTCGTTGGTTTGTTCTGATCGGAAGCATTTTGTTGTTTTCGTAATAAATCAAATAGGACGCGAGTAAACTAATATCCAGCATGTTGAAAAACATAGCTACCGGCCATTTCAGAGTACGACGTTGTGTAGTGTATCGAGTGCACATTTGATCCACGGTATCAACGCCAGCTTTATACTTATTGTATTATGTTACAATGTGAGGTTTTTTAATGTCATCATTTACAGCAATGTCAGAATGCATAGTCGACAACATAATTACAGCTTTATTTTTCTTTGGCACGTATGAGCACATTGTTACCCTCTCATTGAAAGCAAATTCAGTAGAGTATACTTCTCTCGACTTATGTGGAGCCATCACACTTGGAACATAAGGTTTATTCGGTCTCAATTGCATGTATTTGGCAAGGGGTAACGTTGTAAAAAAATTATCCATGGTAATATTTCTACCACTGCCTTGGTACGGAGCTGCAAGTTCTTTTACAACTCCTTCTCCTTGATTTTTTTCTCGAACTTCACCTGATTTACCAACGTAAATGATATCGCGCAATGGATAAGCATTTTCAGCGTCGCAAATCCACCAAATCTTAATGCCTAAACCTATCATATAAACTGTAAATATCTTCTTGAAAGTGTCGTTTATTGAAAGAGTGTCTGTGCTTCTGTGAGGACCACTTCGCTGACGCATTATATTGTGACGTGCAGTTTGATGTTGAAAAGGTGGCGATTTATTCTATACAGTTTTGTCTTTGGCTATCCAAGTGTTTGCTAAGCTACTTGCTCGTGCTGCAGTTGCCGTTTGAACATCTACCTCACTTTCACTGCTTTCAGTTTCTCCCTCTTGATCAGTATTCTCGTCTTCCGCCAGATTCATTGCTATCAGAAGCGGGATGCTCGTTCAAAACTTCATCTGATAACCAGTCATCGTCTTCACTGTCAGATTGCACATCGGAATCTATATTGCTTTCTCCTAATATCGTTTTCAAATAAGCCTCTTTCTGTGCCGCACTCAACCTGAGATTTAATTCGTGCATTACTAACTTGTTCAATAGAATCAGAGGATGAAATCGAAATTTATAAATAAAACACTATAAAAAATTACCTTGCAAATTCTGCTCTCGATAGTTGTTCCATAGCTTCAAAGTTTTGGATTTTTCGGTATCCAATTAAGTTTTATTTATTATTTAGTAACAAGAATTACGTCTTCACTTATAGAACTTCAAAACACTACTGTTTAGCTCTTGAAATCCAAGCTTACACGACGCACGCATTCAGCCTGCCAGTGTTGCCAGGTTCCATTCATCTGCATTGTCAGAGTTGTCAAGTGCCAATTGCTTTATTCCCAAAATATTCTAAAATGGGAAGTGTTGGCTCTAAACGATATTGGACAACACACGTGGTTGGTCGCCACAAAGTCTTCAATCACGAAACACTTACTATGCCTTATGCCGACCCTTCCATACCTCCTTTTTTTAACTATAGAAAGAGAACTGAGTTGAAAGGTCCTACCAGACTATATAGTGAGACGGATTCGGAAGCTGCAACATTTTTTATGACCCTGGTCGAGTTAGAAAAGTTAGATATGCAATAGTATTGATAGTGATAATTATTATGATTTCCTGTTAACGTTTTTTGACAATTTTTCCCAGGTATCGTTTTTATTTTTCAGGCTTCCTTGAACAGCGTGTATACTTCGCATTCTCCGGCAAAAGATGCCAAGTCAGCCAAAAGTGTGAGAACTGTCATTTTTTATCAATAGTGACGTCTATTTATAGAAATAAATGTTTAGAAAGCTATTTCAGGGTCGTAATATTCGAAAAACGGAGAAAAATAAGAAGTGGGTACCCGGGTACCCGGGTGCGTAACAACGTAGGTAAAGTTGGGTGCGAACACAAGGGTTAAAAAGATTCTTTCTTCTAATTTACTTGATGTTTAACAAAAAACAAAAAAAAAAAAAAAGTACATCGATTAAAAATTAAAATGCAATTTAATAAAACTTCAAAATAATGAAAAGAATTTAATTTACTTTAAAACATTGAAACGATACCGTTTACTAATTTGAGCCCTCAGGGATGCCAACCACGAGATCTCTTCGAACTCGTGGATTTTATTTATTTATTTACAATTAGTATTAATTTGAAACTGAAATTTAAAAATTATATTTTATTTTTCAATAACCTACAACGATCTTTCTTTACCGACCGGCCGCTGAAAATACACAATTATTATACATTCGACGCGAGAACAATAATTATATAATATTAAATAAATTTGTGCGTAACACTGTCTGTCGGCGGTGGTTAATGTTGCGATGACGGAATCTAGGAGGGAACTCAATTTAATTCGGGCCGCGAAATTTAGTAAATAATCAATCTCTGCGTAATTTAAATTTCATACAATGATTTACTACTTCGCGTTGCAGACGGTTCGATTAATAATCACTAAACTATTTTCTGTCGACTCTTTACGGATGACGAACCGAACTGATCTAAAAAATCTTCTAAAAAGGTTCAACACCGACTAACTGCTACCTAGCTTTCATTTTCTATCCGTGCCTCATCATTTTGCTTGTCCTTTGTTTCAACGGCAACCAATGCCATTTCTCCAATCATCGACCTTTCCTCTAGTCTGACCGCTGGTAGTGTTTTTACCCTCGACCGACAAACAGGATTTCAATCACGCGCTTATTTACTCTCGCGCCACCTATTCTAAATTACTTTTTTATTTTTATGTTATTTTATTCCTATTTCTTTTTTATTTGAAATTTACCTTGATCTCATGTAATGTTCACATTGCAACATGAAGAAATAAAGTATATATAAACCACTCACCTGCCACATGCCGATGTTTGCAACTCGCTGAATGAACGGACGTTGATAAATAAAACACAATTTAAATGCATCACTACGTATTTCCAGTAAATTATTCAGCAACGCTATCAAAGCTGCCATTGGAAAAGCGGATGAAAACAACACTACATAACCCAACTGTATAAACATTTCTAAATGTTCGGAAAACGTACCTTCGTACTGTCAAAACCATAAAATCAATATGGAAAAAAAAATGATTAAAAATTGAAATATATTTCACATTAACATTCAAAACGTAAAAAATATTTATAATCATATTTATTTCGTCATTTGTTTATTTAATCTAACAACAAATGTAAATAATATTAATTTTCAAACAGTAGTAAAAGAAAAAATTAATATAATAAAAAGTTAATTAATGACGATGCACAAGTTGCTACTCATTATCAACCGTAACTGCATAACTGAAAAGCCATTTCCGTAAAAATAGAAACAGTTTACATTAAATTTTAAAATAACAATTTCTCCTTTCGAGTGCCTCATTGTTGCAAAGTTTTGTTCCTGTTAATTTATCACGATTTAATTTTTTGATTGGTAATTCTTCAAGCGACCTAATAGTTTCCTTAACATTACATTTGCTTGTACTTTGGCAAATAATTACAGAATAAACAACTGCACGATCAATAATACTTTTCCTTGCGTTATCGGACAGGATGAAGAGGAAGGCAATGGGTTAAGAGCAGAGCCAAGAATTAGGTACTTAAGGTACCGGCACGCATACATACGCAAACATAAAAATTTAACAAAAATTACAAACTTCACGACATACGTAAATTTTCAATTATTTTTCGTTCATTGAAAATTAATTGAATTTAATAACTCTGCCCATTAAAACATCATGAATCATAAAAAAATATTCAAAATTTTACATTTCGATTTGTAACACATTTTTTTAGAAAATTCTAAAACTTTGACTTAAAATGGATAAACAATTTGTGCAATAATCTGTTTTAAAAGGCCCAAAGTATCATAAATCCTACAACTATTCATAATATTGCATTGTCACCTGTAACACTGCTATGCAAAATTTCAAAGCTCCAGATTACTAGTGAATAAAAAATTAATTATAAGACAAACAAAATTAAATTAAATAAAAATGTACAAAAACCGAAATAATATGATCTTTCAGGTTAATAACCAAAAATTACAATGAATATTAAAATAAAAAAATAGCTTTATCGTTTTAAATAAATTCTTTCAATATCATAACCACCAGTGACGAGAATACCTAAATTAATGTTGCAAATAAATCAATATTAAACCAATTTAAGTAAATTAAAAGAACAGCGGTTAAGGCGCTTGACTACCAAACCAGAGGTCACGGGTTCGAGACTTGTCTCGTTCCGGATCGAAGTCGTTCCCAGGTTTACTCAGCCTGAAATAATTGGGTGCCAGAGAAATCTGGGAAGGTAAAGGCGGCCGAGAGAAAAGAACTGGCCCCCCTACTCTCATTAGTGCCGTTAGGCTTTGTACATTATGAAAAGCTTAATTCCACAATCCCCGACGTTCTGTCAAGGGTATAGGACTTACACTTTACTTAACTATCAAAACAGTAAGTAAACATTGTTCATTTCGATTCATTTAAAAAAAGAAAGATATAAAAATGTAAAATTATAACTTCCCTTAATGAGAACCAAAGAAGTAACAATAGATAAATGAAAAGTAATTTAAAAATCCGAAGCATTCCCAAAGGCTCGACAAGAGAACGTTGAAAATATTAAATGAAATATATCGAATATAGCCGAGTACTTCAATTGATCATACTACTTACCTTAAATAAGGTACTTTCTAATTCGGCCTGGGAAATGATTCTAGCACCGGTTCTATCATTTCTGTCTGGATTATTGTCAACCGAATCTTCATTTTTCAACTTCGTATTCTCTTTAGTCGGACTTAATGCTCCGAACATATCAAAACTTAATTTAGCCAATCTGAATTGTTCAATTAAATAAGGCAAAGCGGATTCTTTTATATTACCAATTATCTGACGAGTAATCAACAGAACCGCTAACTGCTATTTAACATACAGAAAATTCTTTCTATATAAAATTGAAAATTAATTTCTACTTTTAATTTTCAATATTTCAGTACAATATCGTGGCTCTGTACAAAACAAATATTAAAATTTTTTAAATTTAAACAAAACCGCTTGTAAATGTAGTATCAAAAAATTAAAATTTTTAATGCTCAATACATCATATTAAAATCTTTTTTTTTCTTTATAATTATACAATAAAATATTATTGAAACTTTATTTTCAATATTTGCCGTATTCGAATTTTCTGCCAAATTAGGTAATTTAAAAACGGAGTCGTCAAGTGTATTCAGCTCAATTATACAAAATAAAATTCTTCATACATATACTTTGTGAAAAACAATAATTAAAAAAAAAAAAAAACTACATCATATATCTTAAAATAATAAGTTATAGGGAACATTCGACATTTATAAATACAGCCTCTATAAACTTTAATATTCGCGGAAAAGATCAAACTAAAACAGATAAAAACCGAATCTTCTACTGTTATGCAAATTGTTTTTTCACAGTACAGTCCTCGCTTAATTTCTTTCAAATATACCCTGTATTCTAAATATGAGTTTCTTATTCTAGTGTGTGATTTTTAACTATGTATTCATTATTTCGAGAGAAAAAATTGTTTCAGAAACGTCTGCATGTGAATAATAAGCTATACTAATATTTAAAAATTCACAAAGCAGACGCTAAGTTCGATAATTTTCTTTTATAAACTATTATTACTTTATTTTTAAATTGTACTAATACTGCCTCTTTATTTATTTGAATACGTACATAAATAGGTATTTAAGCATCTTATAGATATTTATATGTAAACTACAATATGAAGCTACATAATGCGTGAAAGTAGTTGTGATATTAACGCAAATAAAAAATAAGACTGTCATTTATTAAACCTCATAGATAAGTTCGGGGACTAGGCGGAGCCGCCTCCAAAAGAATAAACGGAAGAACCTTCAAAAAAGTAAACAACACAAAAAACATATGTAGATTATAATTTTTGAATCTGTTAAAAAGTAATATAAAAGAAAAGGAACATCGTTATCACTTAAGAAATAAGAAAAAGGACACAATATCCATGTACTTTTTATCATATATTTACTTCTATACTCCTATCACTACTAATAAAAAAATAGTAATACAAAAATTAACTTACAACTTTCAGCCGTTCTTGATCTTGTATATAAAATGCGATGTAGAATAGCGATATAAATGAGTTCACAAACTGGAACTAGAATCATAGAAGTTTGCAATATATTTTATGCAAGTACAAGTGGTAAAATATTTTTAGTTAAATTATTTAACTATATTTACAATGCAAAGCGCAAATGCTATACGAAAAATAGTCAATCAGCTAGTCAGATTTTTAGATAATGATCATAAAATGGTAGTATAAATTTGCTTATTACGTTAGTTTTATTCTTATAATCATTAAAGATAAACAAATCTCTAAACTGTGTTTGTATCTGCGTAGTGACAAAGGTATAAAGATGTGTGAAAAAATTTTTAAATTGAAATAAATTCTAAAAAATTCGATAAATGGCAGTACTAAAAGCTTACATAATTCTGCCGATATCGTGTTATAATATCTGCTAGAGCTATTACAGTTCATTTTGGAGGGTTTTAGTTCATTTATGCTAGTTATGATTATTCAAGTGGTGATTCATAATTTATTACAAAAATTTATTTGTTTAAAACTATTAACCATAATATTATTTTTATAAAAATAGTCAATTGATTCTTAAGATTTTTAGATTAGACCTTTACTTGAAAATTAATAAAAATAGAACAAGTTAGACTGTTCCAGTTAATTAGAATTTTATAAATTTCTGTTTTTTTTTTTTCATTTGAAACGATATTTCATACACTTTATTCTCAAATTGTTAAATATTTAAATTCTTATTATTTTAACTTCTACTTTGTTAAAAACAATTTCATTTTATTTCATTCCGATTGCAACCTTTGACTATTTTTTATCTAAATCAAAGGTCTCCAAACTACGGCCAATAATATGACTATGAAGACTGGTTATTTTAAAAAAGAAACATCAATGAAAACCCGCTAATAAACAAATAATATGATATATAGTTTGTTTAATTGCCTTAATACATTGGAACATTTTAATAATTTGATGATTTTACTCTTAATTCTTAAGTTTAATAATATTTATTTATACAATCCATGTGAATAATAAACTTGTAACATTAACTATTTATATTTAAAAATTATTTATTTGTACTTTTCGACTGAAGATACTTTAAAAGTGAATATTAGCATACAAAAATTGTATAAAATGTAGTTAAATTTTCATAAAAAAAAACAAAAAAAAAAACAAAAAAAACCAAAACAAATTAGAATATATAAAAAAATTTGACGATACTGAACAAATTTCTTCAATAAAATATATTAATACACTTTCCTTAAAAAATCATATTCATTTTTTTCAAATGAATTATTAAAAACTATTCAAATAACAAAAACAAATTCCATATAATAAAGATAGACAATATCAGTTTGTATAATAAAATGTGAAGTAAAGTCGAATATAATGAATTGTAATCACTGAAAATTTCATTCATCTTCTTATATTTTAACGTGGACAAAAAAAAAAAAAATAGTCACGTAAATAATGGAGAATCCAATACTTTTTTCTGCAGTTGAAATCAAGCATTACACAAAATCTGCAAAGATACTACTACTTAATTAAATAAATATAATTTACGTCATCAGTGAAAACCAGAACACATTACAACGCTCTTTTAATTTAAAGCAATACAATTTAAAGAAAAATTTGAATTATTACCTTGTAATTCACATTTCCAAAAAGTTATTACTAAAAAGTGAAAAACGCTAATATGTTGGCTAACACAATATTATTAAAAAGAATATGATGGAAGTAATAAATGGGTTGTGTTCCGAAAAATTCAGTCTTTTTGAAATGGTGAATTTTATGTGTTGCTCATTAAATCAAAGATACAGGAAAAGCAATATTATGCAAAATTTCAATGAACGAATCTCCTGAACTTTCAATATATTACAGCTCTTAATATTTATTCACATGGTCCACAATGAACTTACAAAACGTACAGTAGAATTAACCTCACTTCATAGCATCCATGGGACTACACAACAGGAGAATTCGCAAAAGAATTGAAAGAAGCATTAGCAAAATGTATCTTGGACTACAACTGACTTTAATATGTAATCAACGAGGTCCACCTTAAGACAAGCAAAAATTCAGTGCCAGTAAGAATAAATCAATTCTATGAATGGCAACGCTTGGAATCGAGCAATACGATGTCTGACCGAAGGACAGATATAACCAGATAAATGAAAAAAACTTGTGAGGTGTAAGCATATTAAAATCCACGTTTCTTTACTATATTATCCATCAACAACCAATGACACATCAACGTTCAAAAGAATAGAAATCCCTGATCTACATTAAATAAAAATATAACGTTAAATAAATTAACTTAGAATCATACGAAATAAACTGCACTAGCTACATTATTACTTTACTAAAAATTCTTTATGCAATAAAATACCAAGATTACTGACAGTTCTTTTTTGAAAAAATTTCTAAACCCGTTTAAATTATAAATCAACACGAAATTATCACCGATGTCACTGTTTTCACGGAATTTTTTATTTTAACACGGTACGTTGAAAATTTTAGCATATAAACATTAATTTCATTACATGCAAAACATTAAAAATCGTGTCATTTTAAAAATGTCATTAAAGGCTGATTTTCTTACTTTTTTTCTGTAAAAAAAGGCAATGTTAAATATAGCAAAGAATAACGTATTAATTATTATAACTGTTCTAACTTCATTTTAATTTAATTAATTTTATAAAAATTATAAATTACGAAATAAATTAGTTTAAGGAAGCCAAAAATTTCGGTGTGAAAATATATTTTTCAATTACTTAATTTTAAAAGATATTTCAATATTAATTATTCTATGCCAATCGTTTCCTTATTTTGATCTGAAAATAAAATCAAATATATTTCATAAAATCGGTATGCAGATATTCATTACTTTCTGTTAAACAAGATTTCTCAAATGACCATCACCATGGCATATTAGTGGATGGACATTCATTTCATAACGTACAAATTCCTTAAGTTTGAGACCAGTAATAGTGAAAGTTAAAAAAAACATAATTATAATTAGAAAAATATTTTAAAACAAACAAATAATATATACAATTAATTTCTAGCTAACTTTTTTTCTTCAAGAAAAAGAAAAAAAAAATATAGCTATCGATGATCTTAACACAAAACGCCTCGTCTTTTTACTGTTTTCACAAAATTACAAAGCTAAAAAAACTTTTTTAGTTCCCCAATATTTTAATTTAAAGTAATATCGCTGAGTGCAAGAAAGGAACCAAAAAGTTTTATAATTTACAATTATAAATTATTCTCATCGACACTAGTACAAAAACATTCGAGTTATTTAATACATTTATAAATTGTGGTAAAACAGTAACTACATTATTAACTGATTTATCCCGTTTTTTATTAAATTTAATAGGTAAATAAATTTTTTAACCTTCTACGATCATTTTAAAAATAATATACGGTAAAAATAAAAACTGCATCTCTTTAAGCGCATGCATGAAGTATCACACTGCCACGTAAAAAAAAAGTTTGCATTAAAAACTAATGTATAAATTTAAAAACCTATTTTATTACTAATACAAACCACACAATATCGTAAATGAAAATTTTAAAAAATAACTATAAAATCATAATTATAATGTGCTGTGTTTCGATTCCTAAAAATAACAATAATAAAAAAGAAATTGAAAAAAAAAAGTATATATTTAGTGAAGGCATTGCCAAAAGCACTTTTGTTCGGTGAAGCAACAGTAGCGGTACATGTATCAAAATTAAAATGGGATACAAACCATGGACACTTTGATGATTAAATTGTTTTCGTATTTAGTTTCTAGTCTGTAATTTTCTGTCTCAAATAAAATCAAAAAATAAAGTTAAACAGTTGTACACACTTTCAAACTAATTAGATTAACAAAGAATGGTCCACAGACAATCAAACACAAATATTACACACACACACACACACACACTAGGTAAGCTAAATATTATTTTACACAATGGAAATTTCAAAATTTTGAAAGATTTCAACATCTTTAATTTGACACCTTAATTCAAAAAATAATAACTTCAATTTATCCTTTTAAAATGTTTCAAACTATTGTTAACTTTTACAGCGTTTTTAATATAAATTTACATTAACGATTTTGGATATTGTAGGTTAATAAAAAATCAAATGTCATTAATTATAGAGCGCAAAAATGCACATAAAAACTTCCTAAATAGAATAAAAAACGGGAAAAGTAAATAAAAAGTATTTAATATAGAAATTTACCCGAAAATTCCGGTACAATACGAATGACGTCCATTATATCACCTAATAGTTTTGTTCTATATATAATTATTTCGAATTAATGCAATTTCTTTTATATACTATGCATTTTCATTCGTGTTATAATTTCATAAAATTTCTCTTAGTATAAAATATAATAAAATAAATGAAAACTGTCTTTTGCAAATTACTTAATATTATAATTTTTTACTCGAACGTTTTACATTCAAAATTTACAAATCAATGACATTTCA
Organism: Icerya purchasi; assembly: GCA_039619475.1. Classification (NCBI taxonomy): domain Eukaryota; kingdom Metazoa; phylum Arthropoda; class Insecta; order Hemiptera; family Monophlebidae; genus Icerya; species Icerya purchasi. The sequence goes on along the minus strand of CM077116.1, from coordinate 151,624,100 downwards.
ATACATATACTCATATAATAATCTGACTACACTAAATATTTAAAAATTAAATTAAACTTGTTTTTCACAGTATTCACAAAATATATATAAAATCGCATTTAAAAAAATTTTGGGTCTAGTCTGTTCTAAAATATGATCAAAATTTTTAACGCAGTCAAATTATAATACAAGTGTGGATGTTGATATGTTATTTATTCGGGGAATTGTAAAAAGTTTAGGTAACAAATTATATTATTAAGTAACCGCAAAAGACAATTTTCATTTAATTATATTTTAACTCTCTCTTGGCTACTAGTTCGCTTGTGATTTTCCAACATATTTAAATTCTGATTTAATTATATTAAGTAATCTAACAGTGACCATATTTGGTACTTTCCTTTAAAATTTCTTTTTTTATAAGAATTCGTATGATGACATTAAATAAAGTTTTTTGTTTTTTTTTTCGTCGCGCATTCGGAAAGAATTACGTTAATTTTCCTCGTTCTATACGAAGTACAGAAGTGATAGAGCTTGAGATCCGGGGGTGTTCCCAGGCGCGGTCAGGGGCGAAGCCCCTTACGAGACACGAAGGACCGAGTTTTATGTATATATATATATATATGCTTCACAATATAGATTTAGCTAAAACCAATTTTAACGGAACAAAGTTAAAATTTAGTAGTAAACTTTCAGAAAAGTTATTTTTATCCGGTAAAAACTAGTTTAAAGCACTTCCTTTCGCATGCACAATTATTTGAATAATGTTTTTTATTCGCTACAAGTTTTTCTTCTTGTTTTCAGTATTGATTGTTTCTTTATTACAACTGTTTTGAAATAAAAACAAACAATCGATGAAAAACTACTGTTAGAAAATCAAATATAGAGAGTGATAAATAATTTATCTGTTGTTTTTACACAAATTATGCATTTTAATTCAAATGAGTGATTGTTAAGTTGCGCTTCTGTAATATGAAGAATTCAATTAACATTAATTTCTTTTCCAATGTTAAATTGATTTCAATTTTATTATTTTTTAACAGGTTCCTTAAAAAACCGAAACGTAAACTATTGATTGAAATTTATTTACTTCAAAGTAACTTAGATCAGTAAATTCTAGTACGCGTGCGTGAAACTACATACACACAACCCATTCATCCATATCTACAACCATATTTATATACATATTTGTACTTGCGAATATATATAGCGAATTTACTGCTAAAAGTAACACACTTCAAAAACACATACTTCATGAGCAATTACGGTTTAAAACTACAGATGTTATGAAAAATCATTTAAAATTTTCATTTATTGCAAAACTTTTTTTTTATATTCTTTATTATTTTATTTTATTTTTTTATAGGAAGGTATTAAAATTGTAAAAAACTCATACCCTTTATCTCACTTTTTACATTTTCCATCAAAGCTTAAATAATTACATTAAGAATAGTAATAATTTAATTACACAAATTACACTTTCCTAATTTAAAGTTTCCACATTCAATTTAAATGTAAGCGGGTTTTTTTCGTCCATCCTCTTCTACCGATAGATTTCTCAATGTTTTTTCATCCCACAATATTAATCTCCCCTTCGCAGGTACTTATTCCAAACTATGGTTGAATCGTATTCCTCTTCATTCCCAAATCCGGATTCCTTTTATTTCTTTATCCAGCCTAATCTACCAGCTTATCCTTGGTTCTTCAATTCCCCCTCCACGAGGCGTTCAACTCTCTCTGCAATCTGTCACCTACGCTTTGGACATAGTTTGCTTCTTACATTTCTTTTTCGCTTCTCTCTAGCTCTCTCTCCGCTCTGTCTCCTTCCTCTCACAACTTTATAATTGACGCTGATCACGTTTTATTCGAGTACGCTTTATCGCTTTCGAACGTTCTTCTTTCTACTCTTCGCTTCTATTAATTGGTCTTCTAACTTCTTATTTTGCATTTATTGTTTCCTCCTTGCTGTCTCCTTCGGTTATTTCGGCACTAGAGTCTTAAAATACGATTCCAGAGTGTGCAGGAATCCACAGTAGGTCAATTTGAATAGAGTGAGAAAGAAAAATGTTGTAGATGAGACAGCGTATAATAAAGATTACATAATCAGTAAAGGAAGAAGGAAAAGAAGATAAAATGGTTTGTAGGACACTTATTTTATTTGGCCAGTTTTTCTTACATTTAATGGAATTACTGAAGCTACTTAATAAATTTAATAAAAAAAATAACTACTATAAACAGTATTGGTCAATGTCTTCAAAACTGATTTTATTATATCAAAATTTTATTACCTACTTCCATAAATTACTTACATACGTATATTTGTTTTAATGGTATTTTATTCATTTGTAAAGTATCAATTTTATTCATCTTTCCAGTGCTTTACTATATAAGCGTGCAATAAAATTGTGGTAACATTAAATTTTATATTTATTCATTTTCCGTTATATTTTTTCTTTAAATCCTATGAATATAGTCTCCCTTTTCGTCTTTAATACTTCCTTAGATAAACTGTCCGATAAACTTATACGAGGCTCGTTCAAAAAGTAAGGTTCCCTATTTTTTATTTTCAAAACTAATAAAGCTACAAAAAAAAAAGAATGAACATCGGCATTGAATTCGGCATACTTTTATTTACTTTTCCACATAATCACCTTTTCAATTTAAGGCATTTGTCGAGCCTCGTATAAACTTGCCGTCAAATTTTGTAACCAGGTAAGAACGAAATTTTTCAACTCCTCGTCGGTCTCGAATTTATTTCCTACTATATCGGTAATCGCTAGGCGTTAGGTCCGGACTGTAAGCTGAGTGAGGTAAAGTATTCCAGTCGAACTGAGCGATGAGGTCACAGATTTGTCGAGTGGTGTGAGGGCGAGAGTTGTCATGGAGTAACTCGATGCCTTGGGTTAATCTTCCACGTCTTTTGTTTTGGATTTGGTTAATGTTCGACGATAACTTTTTCCATTGACAGTGGTTCCGGGTTCCATGAATTCAACCAAAATAACGCCTCATAAGCTTCTTCCGAGTCAGTGTTTGTTTTGCCTTCGCAACACCCGGCGAATTGGTGTGTTTCCATTGCATACTCATTCTTTTTGTTTCTAGTGTGCCGTGAAATACCCAGGTTTTATCACCTGTGACGATTTTGTTGAGAAATTCGTTGCCTTCTTCATAAAAACAATGCAAAATTTCGAGAGAACTGTCCATTCGTTGTGCTTTATGCTCCTCCGTGAGTAGTTTTGGAACCCATCTTGCATAAGGTTTCCTCCTAAAATTTAATCTTTCATGCACGATGAAATGAATGGTACCTCGTAACACACTCAGAAAGTGATCAAGAAGATCGGAAATGGTTTGGTAGCGATCGGATCGCAGAATTTCTTCAATTTTTCACACCAGTTCGTCTGAGATTACGGATAGTCCGCTACATTCGTTCTACCTCCTCGGAATTCACGGCACCATTTACAAACATGTTGAACACTCATCACAGGACCATAAACTTCGACTATTTGTCGATTAATTTCAATCGGTGTAATTTTTTTATGGTTCAAAAAAAACGAACAACTGAACGCACCTCGTAGTCGGCGGTAACTTTCAGAATTTCACTCGTGATTAATTCACGTAACCCTAAAAAGAAGAAACATACAGCATTGCGGTTAGAACTAGATTAAACTAGAATGTTGTGGCTATAAAATGAGACCACGCACACTCCCTCCAGTTTATCCTAACCGGTTTGACAAAGGTGGGAACCTTACTTTTTGAACGGCCCTCGTAATGTACAACATATAACGATACGATTTCAGTAGTCCCGTTTGCTCAGAACCAAAAAGAAGCTAATTACTAAAAGAAAAAAAAAAAACAAAAAAAAAAGACGACTTGTTGGGTATTACTCAGTTCCTGAAGATCCAAAAACGTGAAAAAAACAGCAAAAAAAATTAATGAAAGTTCATCCATTATCAGCATGTACTTGGTTTCATGGGTAACAAATACTTTTACAATAGGTCGAAAAAATTATAAGTCAGCGATTAAGACTTTATAATATACGACAATAAAGTAAGCAAAAAAGAATTTAAGATTATGATTTTATTTCTAATGTAAAATGGTTGTCTCAAAAGTACTGAGAGTTCGCTTCGGTACGGTGAACGAAGTTACTTTTACCAGTCCGCCGATATTATAAGATTATAAAACAATTTATTAGCTATTGGTAGAGCAGTCGCTATGCTGTGACAATTTGACGCTTCATTACAGACGTCGGAATAAAAGTAAAAGAATCGAAATCTGTAAGTTTTAATCATTTAAAATTGCTGGGTAACAACACGCGTTAGCAAGTTTGAAACTGATTACACATCTCGTCTATTCTGTAACCAGGGCCACAAAGTCGAACGTGATCGGTTACGTTGTCATTATGCAGCATAATTTTGAATGAATGTTATTTTCAAAATAGCTAAGTTTTTCGTTTTTTTTTTGTTTTTTTATGTGAAAATTAGCATTAAAACAGAGCAGTGCTTGTTAAAAGAAACCTGTAGCACCGAATGTTAAGGTCAGTCGATAATTTTTATCCGGCGCAACGGATTCAGTATAATTAATGAATTCGTAACACTTTTGCCACAAAGCGGGCGTCCTTTAATGGCACGTTCTGAGCAAAATGACAATATCGGTGATCAATCGAAAAGATCGGCATCTATCATACAAAAAGTTTCCGGAGATCACTAATATTCCAAAAAGTTTGGTATTGAATTTTAAAGGGGCGCAGTTGCAAATGAACCGTGTTTATTCATACGCAGGAGCAAGTGGGGGAACACGTGCAAATTCGCAACGACTAACTTAAAATGATGCGGAAAAATCAAATTTTCTAAAAAAAAGTTGGGTACCTAATCCGCCAAGAAAGAGCGTCGTGGAAAACCTGCGATTATCCGAGGATCAAAAAGGTTCGACTACCTATTGCCGCGATGAAAATTATGCTGACTACATTTTTCACATTGTATACCCCTTAAAACGATCGTGAACACCCTCTATTACTATAACTTTCTTCAAACACTGGAAAATACATTACGACTAAAATGTTTCATTTTTAAAAATTCCTAGACAATGACAATCGCGACCTCACATGGCAGGAATCTTTCAAGAATTTTTGAAGAAATTCAATATTCCGATAATACCGCATCCTCATTATAGTCTAAAACTAGCATCTTATGATTATTGGCTATATCTAATACTGAAAAAATAATTATGATAAAAAAGATTCGAGTCAAACGAAGATGTCGTAAGCTCTATGCACAAGTTTATCTGGAGCATACTATAATATGAGCATGAAAAGACAATAATGGTAAAATAGGAAGAAAAAATGCGTCGATGTATTCAACATAATAGTGCATATTTCGAAAAAGATCGAAACGCCAATAACGACGATGATTGGGAATAATTTTTTTGTGTCATAAAATTTTTAGTAAAACCTACAGGCTTCAAGGTTATATTTATTTAAACGCCTATGGTGTAGTAAGGAGTTGTTGCGCCGAGCACGATAAGAGCTTCATTAATAGTTGATAGATTGCTTTATAATTCTACATTATCGGCAGATTGTTAAGTAGCTTCGTTGCATCGAAGCCAACCCCAATAGTATTTTTGAGACTGTCATTGTAACAGTCCTAGACTCTGTCGATATTAAATTACTAAAATGGTAAACTACCGAAATCATGCTGTATTTTTAACTAATATATCTATACATTATTAAACGGACTCTCGTATCCGAGGTAGCCGAATGCATTTCAGGTAGATTGGATGCTAACGATATATATATGAGATGTTAGAAATGCAAAGTATATGCGAGAATTTGACAATGTGGAAATGGGTGCACAACCGTCAGCGCGAAGCACGTAAGCTGGAGCGCAACAGCTTCCGTGCTGTCGACTAACATCAGGAATGTATCAGTGGCGAGGCGAACCAAGACGACTGGCCTACTCACGTTGTTGCGATTGCTCGCCGGCTGAATGTTTCTATGCGAAGCTAGCGCACACGCACGACTACATTTCGAACTGACTATAGTCGCTTGGTATCGCGCTATAAATGCAGTCCAAATGAGTCTATACCGCTGTGTACTAACTAGCGTGCATATTCTATCATCGCTTGGGATCGAACCCGAGACTTCCGAAACGGAAGCCAAGCGTTCTAGCCATTGAACCATCGCGACGACTATAATTATGATAGGTATCTGTAGGCAAACACTTTCATCCCATATTATAACCTATATATATATATATTAGTGCGCGTGTATGATTCCACTTTTTGCAAAACTGTACATCAGAACATCACCGAACTCTTCTTTACTAAGATTTAACGATTTTAATTTAAAATTTTATCACATTAACAAAAATAATTTAAAATGCATGTACTATTAGAATTAATGTCCTCATCATATTACTCATACTAACATAAAACTACGCCTATAATATTACCTTTACGCGTGCAATTAAAAAAATCTATTTCTAAATATGTTCAGTAGGCTTTAAAGGAATACTCTGACGAATATAAACACGTATAAATATCGCAACGCAACGTAATTAAATGTTTTAATGAGTGCTTAAAAAATGATAAACATGATGATCATAATACCTTTATCATTTAACCAACAAGCAACTTTGTAATAAGCTTCGTCCAAAATGGAAATGACCACTGCTAATAAAATTTTCGGTAAGAAAGTCAAGAAAAATGGATAATTGTTCTGACTGATCTGTTTGTCCCACCAATCCTGAAAAATATTTTTAAACTTAACAGTAAGTGCTAGCTAACAACAAAAGTTAAATATTCAATTGTAGAGAAAAGTACTGATATGAATCAAAAATTGACAACTATTTTATTATTGCTCAAATTTAATTACTAATGAATAGTTTCACACTTTATGATAGCTGATTGATATTTTAAGGGAGGCTATCTTAAAATGTATACCCATGTTTACGCGTGTACTATCCGAGCGCATATGTCATTTGGGGATTTAGGTGAACAAAAGTCAAAATATTAAACTACTATTACCTTTATAACAATCTACATTATCTCGCCCACCAGCAACAATAAAAAAAAATTAACAATACTAAATGAGACAATATGAAACTAAAGTTTTAGAGTGTAATGTGATTCTTATGATATTATTTCCCATCTACAAGTATTCATTAATATTTTTAAATGTTCTTTTTAAAATACTTTTTATTACTTTTATAGGTTAAAAAATACCATATTTATTTATGAAACAATATTTTGAGAAATAAAATTATGAGATTACTACGTTTCTGAAGCAGATCCTAAGACAAGCAATACAAAAAAAATTCATTGAAGACAAATTACTTTCACTACCCAAAAATCTGTACGAAGAATTAACAAAAAAAAGTTCGTTACCGTTTATAAATATTTTTATAATTTACTTAAAGTAACTAATTATTTAAAAAAAAAAAAAAAAAACAAAGCAAAATCAACGTCAGACATAACTAATAAGGCCTTTAGCTATTTTCGAACCGAAAAAAAAAAAAAATTAATTATTGCCCGATAAAGAAAGTGCCACAAGAAGCATAAGAAAAAAGATTTAATTTGTATCCATTATACAATAAATTATTTTAAATAAAACCGAAATATCTATTAGTAAAAAATATTACAACAAAAAAACAAATTTGGAAGCATCGAAATACTCTACAACGTTCTTAAATAGTTATTTTTGGGATTAAAAGCAAATTTAAATTACACTTTATAAATATAAATGTGATAGCGCATCTAGACAATTTATATTAACACGTTACCGTGTGACACATTTTGTATTTTAATAATAACGTATTTTTATTATGGAAGTTATTTTTCGAAATTATTTTGTATTTTTTGAAATTATACCGAATTCAATAATAAACAATGAACGGTAAGCAAAATATTTAAAATCCAAACCAAGTTAGTTATGAATAGATACTTCTATTTTTATGTAAATTACGAAGTAATAATTATTTGCAACAAAATAGAGAATTTCTGTAAAACGCATTTGCATTAATAATTTAATTGAATATTACATGTTTTATATATATGATAGTAATGTAGTGAAAATTTATTAAAACTGCATCTTAATTTTTAATTTATGGAATAAATAGAATGTATTTTATGTATTCGTTTACTATCGTTATTTTAGGCAGCATGTTTATGAATATAAATAATAAAAAAACTTCCGGGTAACTTATTGTCACTCCCAATCTGTTTATATTGTACAGTTTTTTTTTTTTTTTTTTTTGCAGTTATATACTTCGATATTAACTACACAAAATATGTAAATTACAATAATTAATTGTATTATAGTTTTCAATAATTTGTATAAGCTCGAAATATAAATTAAAACAAAAATGTTACTGCGTCTTTAATAGACTTTCTTCCATAATTCCTTAGTTATCGTAACATTTATAGCAGTATTTGTTGCGTTTATGTACTTTTTATAGGTATTTTTTTAAGCAAATTATAAGTTAAGATTTAGTTGTTTCCGATAATTACACTTAAAACGCATATAACATCGGCTGAAGACAAACAAGTTTTATATATCATCACACGCCAAATTTAGCGTAAAACCATAAACTGACAATTTTATTAATGATACACGTTCTCTTAATGTTTATGATTTAAGTTATATGACTGGGTATTTATAGTTAAACTATACATTTTTAATAATTTATTTTACAAATAAAACAGAATACTTAATCACAATCATAATCCTAATTAATCGTAGCAAATTTTTCAAGTAGAAATTTTCCATAATTTCAGTTCGAAAACCATAGAGTTCTGTTCATTTTTAAGTTCATGTTGAGTTCAATTAGAAAGAAAAAAAACAAAAAAAAAAAAACAGTTAAAAATCCTTTATTTATTACAATTACTTGTCTCTTTTATCTTTACTTACTTTTTTGCTTTTCCAGGATAACAAAAAATAGCTAATCAGATTCGTTTGATCGACTCGTAATTCGCAATCTATGTGTTTCTTGTTATACGCAGTCTTACAACATTTTCTCATTTACTTATGAAATAACATTGTTCACATCGAGCCAGCGAATAATTGCCAGTTTAAAAATATTTAGCAACGTTGGGACAAGCTCGAAAAGCAGCTAGTATTTTTTAGGACATGACAAATCGGAGGCTAGCCGCAAAGTGCAATGGTTCTCATTACATAGTCGCATAAACCGTAAAATAAAGAAACTGCAAAACAAATAACATGAGAACAGAATCAAAAATTCAACTGATATAAAGACCTCACGAAATTCTGGCGAAAATATGGTAATATACAGGCGCTAAAATGTTTGTAAGACTGAATTCATCTTACAGACGATTCAGTAAAACTTACAGAAATCTTTCGGTTTCATCGATCGGCTTATGATCTTCAACAAAATTGTGTCCAGTTTATTAAACTATACAAAAGAAATCGCGTATTATATTTCATTCGAAGAGTTACGTGAACTTTTAATAGCCGTTTGTTCAAGAAGCAGTACCGTTTACTTTCATTCTCGTACAATAAAATGCGCACAACTGGCCGAAAAAAAAAGAAATAAAAATGACCGTAGCTCAGTTCTCATTAAAATTTTACGTTCAAAAAAATTTTACCATCAGAATCTATGTCACTTTGTACAATTTGAACTCGATCAGCCATTCTAAAAAGATTATTAACTACCCACATTTATCCTGAATGTAAAAACAACGAACAATTAATTACTGTGCGAACGAAAATTTATAAAGTAAAAGAAAAACGTTAAAATTTTCGGTCAATAAGCGATATATATATAATTAGGACTAATACCGCATGGATGGTTTGATAAATATTTTGAAATATATGGAATATGACAATAATTCAAAAGACTAAATCGAACATGTTTTGATTTCAAAAGATGAAAATCAGATATTTGCTGAAAACAAAATGTCTCGCTCACGTTCAAGCTAATCCGCAGACTTCCGTTGGAAAATAATCTAGTAATAATAAACACTTAAAACTCAGTTTCAGTTAGTTGAAGCATGTGCAATTAATATTTCAAAGGAACACATAGTCACGATACGTCGCATGAGTATTAATTTACATCACGTTGTCTACAGTTACTTCGTCACTTAAAGGCTGATACTAATTATAATTTAGCTCTCTACCTTGCTCACGAAAAACTGAATTAAAATTTAAAAAATAGATTTCATAGTTTAAAGAATAGTAAAGACTGAAAAATATTAATGACAGTTACCGAAAACTTCTTCAACTATAGCTGAAATTACTGATTTACACTCATAATGAACGTGCAGAGCTTGAAGATTATAGCAAACTTCAGTTAGTGACGACATATTATTTCACTTTTAATAGAAAAAATTACCTAATCATCTCTGCGGATTACTTAAACAGTACATTAAACATAATAAATGACCAATTTCAGCTTCCGTTGAGTCTGAAATTCCATATATTTGACTAATTTTATGTGCCGTAGTAACGTGGACATCATTATAAGTAAACACAGGCTCTTTTTTCGTTAATTGTTTCAGGATAGTATCCGTGTATGGTTGAGCACCCACGAGTATAAAATTTGTGAAACGTTTTCACGTACAGATGTAAAAGCCTAAGCAGCATACTACTGTGATCACGCCTATCACCATTATATTCCACCTCCGCACTGAACACATTGACAAGCGTTTTCTGCTTGTAACTTTATATGAGTTATCGAATTTTATACTATTATTATCATTATTTACTATTTCTCATAATTAATTAAAAATATTTACTCGGCAATGTTTGACATTTATTACCAAAATTTTACTTTTTGCTTTTACCATCCAACTGCCATCGTGAAGTACAGTGAAATTTATTTTATTTATATTTTGATAAAAAGAAGAACCTAATGCGTAGAAGAATTTTCGAATATTCTTTTTTTCTTTCAACAAAAATTAAAAAAACGGACGTATTGCAGTAGTACTCTACTAACTGCGGTCGCCACTGTCGGAAGAAGAATCGAAAAGAGGAAAACTGAAAATCCGCTGAGAACTGAATTCATTTAAAAATAAATCGAAAATTTGCTTCATTAATTTATACTTCGACGCGGTTTAGCAAAGAAAAGGAACAAGGCCGTTAGTAAAAATTGTAAAAAAATGTGTTAGTGCAGCGGAACGTACAATAATTAGTAGCTGACGAGTATTATCACTGTTACGTATAATCAGCCGCGAGTGATATTGAGGGTTTCTTTAAATTAAACCTTTTGGTATGCATACCGAAAATTGCAAGCATCGCATCGTTAGTGTATCAAAGAACCGTAAATACGGTACAATATCCATTAAGCAGTTTATGAAGAGCACTTTCAAATTGCAACTGAGAACTAACCTAACTTTATCATCAATCAGTGACAGATCTTGCATCAACCCCATCTTTTTTGTTAATCATATCGACAAAATGGATTCTAAAATTACACACTTACTTCAGTTATTATAAACATTTTATAAGCATAATAATTAATTACGATTGTTGTAAATACTTAAAGATTATAACTCGGGGAAAATGAATCCGAAAAAACCAATTAATCGCCTGAAATAGTTGAAGTAGAGTTAAGGCTAAAAAAAAGTTTTCTAGTGCTATAACTGACTAATGTAATTTTGTCTTATTAAAAATAAAAAGGAACATATGTAATCTAAACGGTGAAATACATTTTTTCAATAATTCAAAAAAAAAACAACACATAAATATGAAATGGAATTTATGTGAACTTTACATTTTTTTCATAAATGGAAGATTTAATTAACATTTATTTACCTGTATTTTAAAACTGATGATCATAATTACAAATACAACAGAAATACAGGATACAATAATCGGGAAACTCACGAAATAACGGAACAAATTTCTTTTCCAAGCAGGATAAGTTGGTTCCAGACGACCAGTCACTGGACTAACTTCTAATTTGCCCTTGAAGCAATTTAAAATAAAACATAAATTAAATTCATCACATAAATTAACGGGAAAGTTAAATTAACAGCAAAAGGTACAACTCATTAATTGAGCATTTGTAATTATAAATTTTAAATCCATACCGTGCATAAAAAGTAATAAAGTTAAGATTCCGTCATTGAAAGTGCCAGCAGCGACAAATGCAACAATCTAGGCTATTTTTCAAATTAACTGGTTCAAACTTTCATTAATATTCTGCGTAAAGCCACCAACACACCGCTCAAAAAGATCTCCTTTGCTGAGTTCTTCATAAATGGACTTGATAGCTGATTAAACATCACTTGGTAATGGATCATAATCGTGTTTGAATGATGAAAGCGTGTTCATAGCCGAAGCACGCTGCCAAGCGCACTATGGGTCAGGTCCGTTTAGACATTTATCGTGCTGTGGGTTTTTGTCTGTGAAGCTATAATGAAAGGAAGTTGCCCATATAGTGTCTTTCATATTTTGTACCGAATCACAGTTTCTTCTTACAGCCAGGCTGTAATAAACTGTTAATTTATCGATCAATTTACCGGTAAGTTTGCCTTTGCCAGAAAGAATTTTTTTCTAGTTGTTTTACCGGCCTTGGTCTGTTTTTTTTCAACTGTCTTATTGACCAAATCGCGTAAGCGGGTGCCCATCCTCTTTTACACATACTCAACGCATTCTTTCTTGTTTATTACAAAATTTTCACCATAAGGTTCGGCATTGAGAATTCCGGAATATATTGGAAATGCTAAGAAAATAAACCAAAAAGAAAAAAAAAACCTAATGCCGAGCAAAATTATAAAAAAACTGCATGTATAGTATGTAGGCAAAATTAAAATCCGGATACAGCCGAAATGTTGCGAATGCACGCACATACACGACAGTATAAGGTCGGGTTTCTCAAAAAGATGAGTAATAATATCCGCTCAGTCATAGCTTATTCATTTTTCAGCAATACACGCGAATTGCAGCATACTGTGTCCATTTTGTGTGCGAATCAAAACGGTGAATAATGAAAAATGTCTCGTTCGGGAAAGAACACCACGCGTGAAATGCGCCAATTAGTAATTTTGAGCAATGTACGCGGTAAGCCATTCAGGCAGATCTCAAGATTAGTGAACATTCTCAAAAGTACGGTTTCCGATATTATTTTACGTTATAAACGGGATGAAAATACGAAATATAAAGGTGCAGTAGAAAAGTTAACGGCCTACGACCGACGTTCTATCCACCGAGAAGTGGGGAAAAACCCCCGGGTAAGTGCCCCCAAACTGGTTATACAGCTGCGGGAATGTGGTCAAACGGTATGTAATGCAATTCGTAATTTAGGATATAATTCAGACACTGCACGCTGTAAACCTTATATCAGTGAAGTCAACCAAAACAAGCGCTTTCAGTTTGTCCAGAAATAACTTTCGCACAAAGAAACATTCTAGCATGATGTACTATTTACGGACGAGTCCAAATTTAAAAAACTAATTTCCCTTAGAAATTAAAAGCAAGCGAGAAAGACGACGGTCAAAAAATAGCTAAGCAGCTGCCTCAATATACCTGCGACGCGCCAGACTGACATGGCCTGATGGGCGGAACTTCCAAAGGCTCTATCTCTTAGAATTTTACTCCAATCGATTTAAAATTTTGGGAGAATATTCTAGACATATTGTACTATTTAGTAAGGTAAAAAAAAAAATCGATTTTTTGAAATTTTCAAACACACCTAACCCCTTAATATAAGCGTCGAAATAAAAGGCGAATTAATTTTAGAAAAGATGTTAATGTAAATTTCACTAATTTCATTACAGAGTTACTATTAAGTACTAATATTAACGTTTCGTTATTTTACACATTTAAATTATAGCGATATATTTTTTTTATAATTTATACATTTATTTTTCTAATTAACTGACTTAAAAATCAAAAATATCAATAAGAAATTTTGCGTCCTACCTTCTACATTTATGAAAATGACTACAATTTTCATTTACCAGGAATCCATAATTGGGAAAACCAAACCATAACAAGCATAGGTAAAGTAAAGTGAGTCCCATACCCTTGACGGGAAGTCGGGGAATATAAAATTAAGATTCACAATGTACTAAGCACAACGTGCTGATAGTAATAGGGGGGCCAGTTCCTTTCTCTCGGCCATCTTTACTTTCCCTAGTCGGTAACCAATTATTTCAGGCTACGAAACCTGAAAGCGACTTGCATCCGAAACGAGACAAGTGTCGAACCCATAACCTTTGGCTGGGTAGCTAAGCACCTTAACTAGTAGGCCACCGCGCTACTATAATAAGTAGAAAAAAAAACCGAAAGATTGAAAAAAAATCTTGCTTGCGTAAAAATTACAACTTTAATAAGATTAATAAGGTAATTATACTCAAAAATACTGCCTTCCGTTAAACCGATATAAGAAAAAATAAAAACTTACAATGAATGAAGGCCGTGGTTCCAACAGCAATTCATCCCGCTGATCTAAAGTACCCCATTTATAAGCTAATTCAGCACTGTACCGTTTCCATGCTTCAATATATACACTAAACCAAATTACATTGAAGAACGAAAACAACACGAAGCCAATATCCGCACTATTTTGATCATTTCTACCAAAACCAATCTAACATAAATAAACGTAATTATATTTAGCAAACTAAAAGATAGAAAAAATACTTGCCGTTTAAACAACATTGCGAAAAGATTAAATTAATTTATAATATTCATAAAGCGCTCAATTGTTGTTATCATTTTTTTTAAATGTTTTAAAAATACCGTTTTTTTATTTTTATTTTTTTGGTTTTTCCCATTCTGGATATAACTAGTGGACAAGTATATTTGATATAATCTGTGTATAATCGGTTATAGTGTACTTATAAAAATATACGTTAATTATAAAATCTTTGTATGCAAGTGTGGTGGGTAATTAGCAATAAATAAGAGATTTTTCTTTTTATATTATACGTAGGTTGTGGCAGAATGTAATGGTGATGTTGGTACATAGTCGCCGTCCGTTATAAATCATATTCTTAAAATTTTTAATGTAAAAGAAAGCGAACAATACAAATATATATATATATATATATATATATATAACTTGGCCATTTTGGACTTGCAAGGGGCTGTGCCCCTTGACCCCTCTTGCTTACATTTCTGTCTCTTTCTCTTCTATACTTCGTATAAAATGATCAACATTTACAACGTAATTCTTAAGCCGGCCTCCATTACATTTTATAACGAAAAAATGTCCCAATTTTATATAATAAAAAAGAAATACAACCGATAATTTATACCATAAATTTTATTAAACTACCGAAACAACTTAACATAAAATACAAATAATCTTTTTTTTTGCGTTTCCATGTTATTATTAAATTAGCAATATAGTCTTTTCATCAACCTGCACAGTAATAAGAAGTATATTCATTATGTTTCCAAAAATGAAAACCGCTACCGAACGCAAACGTGAATAGCGCAAACGAAAACGGGACGACGAGCTATGCGATAACAACGAATTTGGCACATTTATACACGATACGCCTATTGGTTCGAAAACGACAGATGTAGAAAAGTTTGAAGCGTTTGATAGCATTTTAAGTCAACCGCCTTTATTATACTAATAAAAAATAAAAAATAAATTATCCAAAGGGACCTCATTTTTCCACGTTTTTTGATAAATACTCAATTTATGTTCACCGATTTTCATCATTACTCACACGGTACCTAAGTTGAATGATACTCTTTCTAATGGACAAAGAATCAGTAAAATTGGTCTATATGAATATGAGTTATGTGCGAACAAACAAAAAAAAAAAGAACAAAAACATGAGTGACGAACATATATTTCTTCTTTTTAGAAGTCGGTAAAAATTAAAATATTACAAGCATTACATAAAATTGGGACATTTTTTCTAATGGGGGCCGGCCTAAGAATTACGTTGTAATTAATATATATATATATATATATATACATTGTAACGGTATAGTTAGTTACTTATGCCCGCAGGGATGCCAACCATGAGCTTTTAGTCTCGTGGATTTTATTTAATTAAGGGTTATTTTATTTTATTATTTACGAATGACAATGATTAGAATAATTTAACTTTTTGAATTTTAAAAACAATATATTCCTGACACCTATCTTTCGTTACCGGTCGACCGCTGAAAAAACACAATATTAATTTACGAATACGACGATAACAAAGATTATGTACAAATACTAAAAATAAAAGTTTAAATTCTACGTAACACTGTTGCGGGGGGTTGATCAGTTGGTGAGTTCGAATAATCGGGTCTTTATATTGGGGTTCTACGATTCGTTAAATTTTACCGAACTTGACAATTTTGATAACTGACAATTTCAGGTCACTGTTACAAACGAGACCGAACACTTTGTCGAACAATGGTTAAATTTCGGTTCTTCGAGAAGACTTCTTTACTTGACAAGAGGTAAAACGCCACCTTTCAAAGGTATAACACAAACTCATCAAAGGTAAAAACGCAACTTGACTCAAAGGTAAAATGGAAATTGATTCAATCTCTAAAAATCTTTCCTTCGTTGTTTCTCATTTACCCCGCCTTTCCGCTCGTGACCGCTGGAGCCGACCGAATCAGGTAGATCCTTTCTTCCTTGGTGACCGGTGATTGGTTACCCAACCGACAAGTTCCAGACACGGGCACATTCGCACTCGCACCATTTATTCTAAGTTATGTTTATTTTCATATTATTTTATTTTTATTTTATTTCTTCGCCTTTTATTGGTCCCATGTAATGGACACATTACAATATATATATATATATGAATATATAAATAATATTTATCATTTTGTAATAAAAATCGTTTTTCGTATAAATCTAAATATACTAAAGCATAATATAACATTTTTAAAATTTTTAAACCGTCCATCTGTCTGTTCCTTTTCCACGAGAAAAATACTAAACGTTCCCATACAAAATTTTTAGACCTCTCAAGTTCAGAAAAAACCTGAGAAGGTAATTTTTTATACCTTCAATTTTTTGTCGAATGAAAACACTGAAAGTGGAGGGAAGTTAACTTTTATTCCAATGACTGTAAATGTGAAAAGCGTTATTTAAATCTCTTTTAAAATAATTAAATTTATATTTCATAAGTTTTGAGAATATTAAAAAGAAGATAAGTAATGGAAATTGTATTGAGCATTAAAACAAATAGATGTATAATATATCTGGCGACAATTTAAATATTTGCTAGCAATTAAAAACGTGCGTTATAAGTAATATCATTTATTACGTTACTATTTCTAGATACACGACATTGCAGTATTATCAGTTCAGAGCAAATATGTCTTTTGATACTAGTTCATTCTAACGTCAGCCAAAAAAATATCATCATTTAGGGCCTTTCACAACGCGCTTGTGACCCTACTCAAACTCTGCCCATTCAACACTATTGTATATGTTAGTGAGAATACTTCTACATCATTATAAAGCATATCTCTGACCATGATGTACTAAGCTCGGTATAACAATAACTGGTAGAAAATTCATACATTACTGAGTTAAAACAATGATTTGCTTCTTTAATAGAAAAGGGGCGATGCACATGGAATTTGTACCACCTCGACAGACCAATCAACATTTCTACCCCGAAGTATTCAAACGGTTTCAAAAAAGGGTCGTCAGAGTTCATCCAGAGATTGTAAAGACGCAGATCCTTCATGACGACAATGTGCCATGCCATTGTACCTTCAGTGTGACGTAGTTTTTGACCTCGAAGGGGATTCCAGTGCTGTCTCAACTTCCATATTCCACGGATATGTCACCGTGCGACTTTTTCCTATTCCCTCCAGTCGAACAAGTCGTGAACGAAACGCATTTTGAGTCGGTAACACGCTGATATACCTTAATTTTTAAATATACGTATTTTTTGCAACCAGTATCATTACTTAATTCTCAGACCTTGTACATACTTATTGTTTAATAATTTGACACAATATAAACCTCTTGATTATTGATTTTTTAATTTAAGTAATTAGTATTAACAATCGTTATATAAAAAATACTTTTTTGTTTGTTTTTTTTTTTTTGATTGTCATATTGAAAATTTTATAAATTTCTGACCATATTCTAAGATCATAATGTACATTTTACATAAATTAACGAAATTATCATAAAATTTAGGCTTGCAAGGTGCAAAATCAAGGAGTGATATTTAAGCGACTATAACGTCGCCATCTAGCAATATGTTACATAAGAAAAATTAAAGAATGTTGTATCGTCAAAAATAAATGCTAAAAATTTCACCACGTGTCGGTGCCCCATTTATTTTTCTGAAAAATTTTTTTCAAAAAAACAGGTTTATATGAGCTCTCCCCGTTTATAAACCTATGTAAAAGTCCTTAAATCAATTTTGTAACAGCAATTATTTAGCAAATGTCAACGACTAGGAGATTTGCAGTTTGAATATAACACTTATTAATTTAGTAAATTCAATAACGCACAAGAGTAGAAATGTTCTAGAACTATTACAGTAATATTTACCACTACCGGTTGTTTTGTATTTTTTGGTAAAAAAAACTATTTATTTAATTAATATTTTTACTTTTTCAGAAATTAAAATAAAACTAAACCATAGTACCTTTTCAACTAAAATTTTATGTATACAAAAAAAAACACAAATTTTTACAAGCTCGTAACAGACGCCAATTTTTATGTCCGTTTTAGAATTTAAAAAATCAAAGTGGTATCGAAAAAAATCTCTTTTCTTATCTATTACAAATCGGAGATAGATGAAATGATTTACTACTTTTACCTGTATATTTCCGTATATCTCTTCTTTCAGTTTTGCTACTTCTGTTCCAAGTTTTTTATTTTCATTATGTGCATCTTAAAATTACTTTAATTCTTTTCTAACTGTAGCAGAGAACATCTTCCACAAAAGATTAACGATAATTCTTAATGATTAATGTGCGTTGGCCTTTTAATGTTACAATTATCAAGGATATTTAATTCGTACGCAGTAACAGAACCATCCCACGTCTATAGGGCACTGTGATTTCAATAAACACGATGACTCAGAAATCAGCAATTTACAAGACTTTTGTTTCCTACTAAAAGACAGTTCGGATAAATATCAATGCTACAGTAGTACACTAACTTTTAAATGAAGTACCCACCTGTGAGTTATAATACTTCAGCAAAAACACAATTGCGGTGGATTATAAAAAAGTTTTTTTTTATTTTTATACGGCCTTTTATGAATTTTTCAAACAGTTTAAAGGCGTATAGGGTCGAGGGGGTGTTAACCGCTACATAGTAAAACAGAACACGGAAAATTATCAGTAAAAAAGGGAATTAATTAAGCAACAAATTAATGGGAATATACCAAAATTATAAAATCAAAAAACAAATATAAAACATACCCAAAATATAAATCCCACGACAGCTGGCACTATTAACGCTGTAGTATAATGCCCTAACCACGCAAAGTACATAGCAATTTTTACTCCAAAATATTCACAAATATTATCTAAAAAAAAAAAAAATTAGAAATTTAATTTGAAAATTAAACATATTTAACATCAAATCGTTCTTTAAGTTTTTTTACTTTCTTACCTATTTATTTACTTCAGCGCCGCTTTCCTTATTTTAACATCATAATTTAAGTATTTATTATGAATAAAAATTCAAGAAAAAATTAATTATAATCTAAATTCATTTTTAACTGTTACTTAAACTATCTGGCATACCAATTTTCGTTTCTGAATATTAGCCCAAAATAATACATAAAGTATTACTTTAAATCTTGTACTAAAAATAACGTACACAAATTAATTAGGAATAATTAGGTCATTGCGGAATTAAGACAATTAAATTTTTTCCATCAACTTCATATCACTATTTCGTGTACTGATAATTTATCACATTACTACTCACTATTACTACATAGTATACCATCTAAAACCATTAAAATAACACCGTATTAAATTAGCGCGAAATAATCACCGTAATCATGATTCGTTCAATTTTTACAAATCCGCAATGAACTTTCTATAATTTTCTAGAAAAATATTTAACTTTTAATTAACTTCTGGCCGAAGAGGCCAGAGATTTTTTTAATTTATCGTTATCGTTTGTTTAGTTCTAATGATGAACAGAAAAAACTGGTTCGAAATGTGAACCGGAAATAATCGTGATTACATTTTGACTAAAAGTAGACAAATAAGAAACGCAATTGATGCATTAAAAAAAAAAAGTAAAATTATTAATATTTATTAGTTTAAAAAATATAAAATAATACAACTGTTACAGTATGAATTGAATTAATCGTAAATTACAGTGCTCTTTTCCCTAAAGCATAGGTCGTGTATCTGCTTTTCGCTTCGATTTTCATTTTGAAATTAATTATCCATGGCGGAAAAAAGTTTAAGTGAATTTCTACATCGTCAAGAGTTTATCTCTGCATCCTATTAAACATCGTATTAAAAGTCATCCAAATGCAAAATTTTCCTTGTTTAAAAGAAATTACGCGTCAAATCAATCCAAGATATAGCAGTATACGTTGACTAAATTTACACCGATTGAAATTTTAGTTCCAAACTGTGATCTCACATAGCGAAAGAATTCGTGTAGGAATTACTAGAAGATCACAGTACAAGAAAAAGTTAGCTTACCATGTTTCAATAAATATCATGTTAGAAAGCAGGCTAGATATATGGGTTTTATTTTATATAACTTATTACCAGGAACGATAAAAACAAATCTCAGAAATTACAAATACGAGCGTAAAATTTTATCTGACTACAATCCAGAAGATAATATTATTAAGGACTTGGGTTATGATTAAGCATTTATATAAAATTACATTGCACTGAACATTCTATATCTTAAGTCACTACACTGCACATGAAAATAAATTATAGTTAAAAACAAAAAAACATTATTTGAAGTAAAATTCACTGCACTAAATCGCACTATATATTTCTTTGTTTATCTATTTATTTATTCTTCTTACATCTCATATCACGACGTAGTATTTTTTTAAATATTTTGCAAAATGAAAAACACGAATAGAGTCTGCGCAAAAACTATAAGCATAAGTATTTCTTTAGTATTTCTAAGTATTACAAACATAGCAATAACAAAATTACGTATACTATACAATTTAGTAAAGTAAATCGCCGGTTTAGATATGTAAACAATAGTAGTTCAAATAATATAAACATATTAGAATTTCGATATATTATGTCATAAATCGATTGTTGTCGTATTAGTTGATTCAGATCGATTAATACATAATTCTTTTTGTACCTAACTTTGGTTTTTATACAAATAAAAAATTTTAATCCATATTAATTTTCGGTTTAACAAAACTATAGTATAACTGCGGTTCATTTGATAAAAATGCCTAACATTAAAAATATGTATCGGTATAATTAAGTAACTTTACTTTGCGTCATGTAAACAGCACCGATAAAATACTTCAGTGTTATCTTTTTAGCATTCTTTAAAATAATTAAAAAGCGCATTCCATGTGTTCTGGTTATTTAAGTTATTTTACTTCGTAATGTTAGAATTACTTTATTTCAGTGTAATTTTAGTGCTACCCTAAAACTGTATTTATTAGTTTCTGTAGTAGTTTAATTTAGATTTAACTTTGCATATTGTGATTGGAGTTCCCATGTTGAGTATGTTATGTATTAAGGGTAGAGGTATAAATGTGGTAGCCGTTAAGTGTAAATATTAAATGCGTCTTAGATAGAAATTTTTATTTTTATTTCTGTGTTTGTATCTTTAATTTGTAATATTGATACGGTTTGTGCGGCCTCTAGCCGGATAAAAAGGAAATTAATTGTTTTGTTTTGGTTGATCTTTTTGGATCGACAGATGGCGCCAATTACCTGTTCTTGTGATGTTGGGGTAGTTGCGCGTTGATAAAGGCTAGTGGTCAGCATGGTAGTTATCTGCTCTTTCCGATGGGCGGGGCGGTGTGCGGTGCGCTCATTGTCTATTCTTCGATAAAATGATAACGGAGGTATAGACAGCGAGCTAGCCAGGTATTATTTTCGGAAGTTCGTTCTCGTCGCATGCTGTAATAGGCAATATTGTTAACGGCCGCGTTTTTAATGCTTTTATGTGTATATCGTCTTGTGATATCGCGTCGCAACGTGTTTTACGTAGAATCAGCGGAAAATTTGTCTTGTTATTTAAAGGTATCGTAATAAAAGTTGATCTTGGAAAGAAAAATTTTAATTAAAAACGTCTTTTAATCATCGCGTGGAGCGCATCTCCACTGGCGCCCGGAATAAGAAGGGAGAGGAGGAAGCAAAAAATTAAAATAAGAAAAGTTCCTCCGTCAGGCAGGCAAATTCGTATTAATATGTAATATCACTTTTGTGAACGGGGTTGTCGGAATAACAAGGGCAATTAAGGTGCCAATCTTGATTGAAGAAATAAACATTGGAAATAGCAAAAAAGCCTGGACTCGGCTGAAAAGACTTAACAGTGCAGAAGTCCTGACAACTTGTGACAAAAAATAAAGACGGTTCCTAAAATAAAATTCAAACACGATATAGATGCAGAAAATAATTAATTCTAGGACCCATTTACAACGCAGGAATTAAAGTCAACGATAAAAATCATAAAAAATAGGAAAGTACTGAGCATTGACAATCTGAACAAAACCAATCACTTCGGGCAATGAGCTAGAAGGTAGCTCGCATATATGTTTAACAATATTGTAATACAAAGTGAAATTCCACCGAAATATAGAAAAGCCTGTGTAGCTGCTCTCCTTAAACTAAGAAAGGTTCTCAATAACGCAAAAAGTTATCAACCAATGTTCTTGTTTTAACATGCTTTTAAAATATTTGATTGTTACCGGAAAGAACAATTTTTAAAAATTATTGCCGAATGTTTGATCAACAGACTGGTGTTTTTTGCTGGAATAATCACGTAGTGTACAAATAAAAAACTTAACGTAATTTATTGAAGACAGCTTCAAACAAAAATCAGTTAAGTCGCAGTATTCGTAGATCTAAAAGCGACATATCACACAATAAGGCATTACTTTGTTATTGCAAAAGTTTTATGAAATGGTTACTCATTCACGGAAATCGTAGAAATCAAGCTGAAAATACCGATGTTTTACGTTATACCGAACAGGAAACAAGTCACATATCTCGGCGCTAACATTATTTAGCACGTATATAAACGATCAATCTGTTGGGAAGAAAATCCGCCCCTTTATCTAAGTAGAAACAGGGACGCTACGTAATAACTAACTGTATAGCAAAAAAAAATTACATCTCTGTACGGTTAGGAGTGGCATCAGGCAGAAGTCTAACATGCCACATTGTGAAAAAAGAATGATTTGGATTCGAAGTATAATAATAGGAAACGAAACCAGAAGTAATACGCACTCCGCATCGGTGTTGTGGATTTTAGACGCAGAATATGCTTGCCCGTACGGGCATATAGGACACATTCGACTAACTAATATCAACAGTCTCAATGTGGTATTGAATCTCCCGAAATAAGAAAAACGGTGGCAATAGACATCGAAAGGAAAAAATAAATGCAGTTTTGTCGCCGTCCAACGCCTTTCTGGCTATGACTACTAAGATCCCCAAGGTAATTCCACACAACGTGAGCGAGCAACGAGATCAGGAAACCGTGTACCGTCTATAGTGGCAGAAGAGCAGTAGCCCCTCTGGAAGACATTGAATAGGATCCGATCTGGTCGTATTCGAACGAAAAGGTAAAGTGGAAACTGACAACAGATGATACGAGTGTAGTGTCCTACAGACTACGAAACACTTGATGAAACATGGATATGCTGGAATCGCGTGTAAAATATATAATTTTTTGAACGCGGTCTAGGATATTCTAAGCCGAAAATTTTTTAATATAATAATACATATTACAGACGCACACAAAAAAAAAAAAAGGTTACTGTAAAGTTTTTTTATTTTTAATTCGCTTTACTATTAAATTATTCTGCAGAGAATCGAATAAATCGAATAATACCGTCATTTGAACACATCTATAATAATTAATTATTTCGAGGAAAAAACATTTTCAGTTTTACAGTTTTAAAGTTTTGGAACACTTAAATTAGAAGATATGATTACCTACAGTGACACTTCGTAACTATTTTAGCAACCAAAATGAAAGAAATTCCAAAATTAAATTCCGACTACGATAAAAGTAAATCCATTTCTTTTTTCGGCAATTTATTTATTTCTATTGCAGTACTTACTATGAGGCGTCTTTAGGATTAACATTAATCTTAAAATAAATAAGAAAATGTGCTTTAAGATTAAAAGTTATTTCGTACGTATTACCTATAGGTTGTCGATCAAAAAAAGCGCGAACCCATGTTGTACGTAACTGCTTTAATGCGGGCATATCGTGCAAAGGAAATATTTGTGAAATAATCTCTTCCGATAAACATTTTGAAACTAAAAATGTTTACATATTATTTTTTACTGATAGTAAAATTAAATAAACTAACAGTATCCAGGTACATGAAAAAATATATTAACGGATTTGTTAAGAATAATCACAAATAAATGAAAATTCTAAATTACAAATTAAAGACTATATTTTATAAAAAGAAAAAATTCAAAAACAAAAATACAACTATCAGTATCTTAAAATTTCGAAAACTATATTAAACCAAGTTATTAACTAAGAGTGTAATTTTATAGAAAACTACTTTGATTTAATCGTGATCGTTGATGTAATGAAATATTAGTTTAAAATATCAAAATAAAAACTCCAAATATTTTTAATAATCCGTTTACAAATATATCAATATTCAATTTTACCTATATTATTAGGACAAAAAAGGTTAATCTTCGCAGTTTTGGCTAATATTATTACATTATTTAAAAGGTTTTTTTTTTTATTTAAATTTAAGTTCGACAAGATTATACGGTAATATTTTCTATTCAATATTTAAGCTACTAGTTTAAAATTAGCCCTTTAACAGATACTCCTTTTCCAAATATAGATAATTTTGAAATAACAGTATGTGATATAAATACAAAATTATACTTAAATATTGTCTCTAAATACTTTAAGCATTGTTAAAGACGTATTACATAATCAAATAAATTAAATTTTTTTATTTTAATCCACGAAAAGGAGCACGAACGTAATTATAAATTCATATCAAAAAATAAAATCATTCTACAGAAACGGATTGGAGTTGAACATCGATAGCCAACAAAGGTTTGTGGTAAATTGAAGTACAAAGTATAATTTTGCGCTATCAAAAATTCAACACAATGTATAAACACAGCATCGTTACAGTTATTATCGCAGAAATATAAATCGAAAGGTTGTAATTCAGATCTAAATTAAATGTCTTGCGCATAAATTCGATAAAGTCCTAACTGCGAGGTGTTTTCAGGTCGATATTTAAACACCTCCGAGAATAATGGGAATCAAACGAGGTTCAATTTTACGAACGATTCTCTGTTAATCAGAAAAATCTCGAAGTGTTTTCATTCCCGTTCAAAACATTTACATTCTCTGAATTTTTGCTATTTCCCACCAATGGATTTAACGTTCGATTACTTTATCTTATTCAAGATATTTAATATGATTGGATCCACACAAAAGTGGGATCAAATTGAAGTCCGTGAAATAATTTGTAGCAAGATAAACTGATGTTAATATCAGAAAAAATTACTATGAAAACATTTAAAATTGAAGTTATGAAATAGTTCGTGACAAGGTAATACACTGTTTAAGAAAAAAAAAACTTAATCAAAAAAGTACCACAAGAATAAGAGAAGCCAAATATCTCCTTAGTTACCGAATTTTTTGTTTACCGATATCTATTACGCTTTTTTTGATATTGAAAAATTTAAAAAGACCCTCAGCTATAAAACATGTTCGTGTTCATAACCTCATTATCGTACACCATCATTATAATGCTATATTTCCTTTCTCGCTATTAGCACGTTGTTATGTAGTTCTAGATTCATTTACCGATTCCGTCAAATATGTTTGTTTTTATACATACATCGGTAATACATATTACATAATTATTCTCATAAAGAAAATTAGCTACCATTGTAGCTTTAAACAATTTTAGAAGAAAAAAGTTTTTAAGGCAAAATAGGCTTCATTAAATGTTACAAAAAAAAAATTAAAACAATGAAAATATAATAAATCAGCTAAATTATCAACTTTTTCATCTCTAAATCCTTCTACAACCAGCACCAATTCACAAATATGAATTATAATTTTCCTGAGTTTTTTAACATGCAGCCTTCTTAAAGCGACTGTTATTAGCTAATTTAGCGAACTTGACCCTTTCCAAAAACCTTATTTCTTGAAGAAACTTAATTTCGCAGTAGTTTTTTTTACATAACGCGACATATATTGTTAACCGCTAATTTCTCTAAAAATAATTTAGAATCTTAAATAACAAATTGGTGAAACAGTTGTAATTTATTACTAGACACGCTCGTCAAAGTCTTCTCATATAATATAAATTTAGGATGCGTAACAAAATTTCTCTTAACACCATAACTGTTCTCTTTGAGACCCAGTCTTTTTTCCAATAGTATTAGCCATTTTCTAGATAAACTGATACCAATTAATGTTTTCCTTATACTCCTCGGGAATGTATAATTACTGGTAGAAGTAAAATGTATGATTTTTGTAAGAAATAAATAAGCTTATAGTAAAAAGAAGCTTCATATTGTTCATTACATAACATTTTTATTTTTGAATGTAAAACCAAAAATTTATTTCTCATAAACAGGTTCAATTTTTTTAGTTATAGTTTTTTTGTTGAACTTAACGTTTCAAAGTATTCACCCAAGTTTATAATGTACCCTTATTTATAATTAAAAGAGTGTCAACAAACAGTTATATGAAAAAATAATTACAATATGCATATATATATCATTGAATTATACTAACTTATAGCCTGCCCCGAAAGCAAATGCAAATTTTCTATATGTTCTTCTTTTTGAGCGCATAAGGTTTCCAATAAATGAAATATCATCCATTGCCTTTCAGGCATCGTAAAAAAGTTTTCCTTATTATCTATACATTGAAATAAATGCGCTTCTGACTGAACAAATTCTTTTAATCCTCCTCCGTATTCTGGAATTACTCGTTTTGGAAGATGAAGTTCCTCCGCATACTTTAATAAACTAGAAATTATTTATAAAATTGAATACTAAAATAATAACAATCATGCACATATAAAAAGCTACTGATAGATTACATATCTTGTGCTTAAATACTTCCGACTTGATCACAAAAAGTGCACAGAAGACTATTGTAAAGAATAAAATATATTAGATGTGCGAATAAGTTTTAGTTGTTTCACTATCAGATAAAGTAAGTCCAATATCCTTGACAGGGCGTAGAGGGACCATTTCTCTCGGCAGCCTTTGCCTTCCCAGATTTCTCTGGTACCCAATTATTTCAGGCTGGGTAAACCTGGGAGCGATTTCGATTCGGATCGAGACAAGTCTCGAACCCGTCACCTCCGGTTTGGTAACTAAGTGCCTTATGGTGGTATAAAAATTGTGTGTATAGTTTAAGATGGTAACGCATCTGTATTAAAATACTATAACCTATCTTTAAAATTAGTGCGTGCCATTCCGCAAAAGTGTAAACAACATTTTTCTTTTGTAAGATGAAACACGTCGAATTTGTGCCAAATAAACCGTATTTGCGATTTACTGCACTACTTTATTCAAAAGAGAAATCTGCAGCTGAAACACACGGAATCCTTGTGAAGACCTATGGTGATCATACTCTGTCGGAAGGAACATGCATAGATTGGTTTAGCCGCTTCAAAAATGACGATTTTTATGTTCAAGATAGAAAAATCTGTGGTGCGCCAAAAAAATTTGAAGGCGAAGAATTGCAAACATTATTTAATGAAGATGCATGTCAGACGCAATCTAAAGTACAAAATCATTAGGACTTAATCGAATAACAGTTTCGAAAATTCTAACAGCATTGGGAATGAATGATGTTGGGTGCCTTACGACTTGGAGTCAAGAAATGTGGAAAGACGTCTAACAGCTGGTCCAACGGCAAAAAAGGAAAGGTTTCTTACATCGTGTATCTCAACTGGCGATGGAAAGTAAATATACTACGATAATCGCAAGCGTAAAAATCGTGGGTTAAACCAGCTAAGAATTGCATCGGCCCCAAAGCGGAATATCCACGGTTCCAAGCTCTTGCCCTGCATTTGATAGGATCAGCTGGGTGTAGTGTATTATGAGCTGCTCCAACCCAACCGAATTATTACAGGAGATCTCTATTGACTACAATGATACGTTTGAGCCGAGCATTGAAGGAAAAATGGCTGCAATACAATGAGACACGACGAGGCGATTTTGCAGCATAACAACGCTCGGCCGCGTGTCGCATCAACGACCAAAACCTACCTGGAAACGTTGAAATAGAAAGTCCTACACTACCGCCGAACTCTTCGAACACTCCTCCTTCTGATTACTACTTATTCCGATCGATAACTCATGGCCTGGCCGAGCAACACTTCACTTCTTATGAAGATACCAAAAAATGAGTCGATTCTTGGATAGCCTCAAAGGACGTGCTCTTTTTTCGACGTGGAATTCAAATGCTGCCAGAAAGATGGGAAAAAGTAATGGCTCGCAATGGGCAATACTTTAATTGACTTGCTTTTTTATTACTTTTTCTAAAAAAGGATTTATTTTCACAAAAACAGACGAAATCTTATTTACATACCAAACAGAAATATAAAAAGGAAAAAAAATGGTCATCTAGTATACTAGCTGTTGTATCCTTTCGAATATTTTGCACATTATTTTAAAGTGGAAAATTAAAATAACATTAACGCATAGATATATTAAACAGTTCAGAATATGACCATCAGCATTTACACAAAATTAAATAAAATAAATTTTCCGTTTCAATTTAATTTTCCTTCATAGCTGGTTAATTTATGTCCCAAATGGCACATTTCGTAATATTATTTTTACCGTCACATAAAACCAACTGCTATTTATCATATTTTTTGATGAATTGCTGCTTTCATCTTTTAATTTGCTCCTTAGCATTCCGTCAATTTCGTATTATTTATTTATTCAATAAGCTCTAATTCTTCACCCGGGGTGCAGCCCTTTTTCATCTTTAAAATTTATAGGGTAGAAAAAAATTGCGCACATTTAGTACCAGATAAGGAATCTCTTTGCAAAATTATCATTTGGTGCACCTATTTGTCTCGAAAGTATCACACTATTTTTTCGAAAACAATTTCAACTTCTTTTAATGTTCGAATTTTCGGAAAAGCTTTCTTATTTGACATCTTCGGTATACGAGTAATGTCGAACAGAATTTCCATTATCAGGTATAAATGGTTTCGAATATAGGGTGATCATTAGTTTTTTAAAAAGCGATTTTCTGACTTTGATCCCTTTTCAATAATTTCTTCACTGGATTTTCTGATATTTAAATATTTTTAAAATAAGAAAAAGTCACATATTCAATGATTATTTACTTCTTATTTTCGATTTAATAAACAAAGAAATATTAAAAAAATCAAACGCAACTTTTTTGATTTATTTTTACATAACTTGTGAACAGTTCCCGAAGTTTACATCTGTGTACAAGTATTACTACATTTATATTGAAATAAATAAAACCTTAAAATAATTTGTCTTAATATAACACATTAAATATCGCTAAAAAGCAGACGTAAAAAAAAACAACACATTACTTAAAAAATAATTAGCATTTGTTGTGAAAATACCAAAAACAAAAAAAAAAGAATTGAATTGGCAAAAAGCATGGTATAATAATTATCGAATGCACTAGGAAAAAGTAAAGAATTTTACTTTTTTCAGCGAAATCATTCTTTTTATTAGTTTTTCTTATTCAATGTTGTTATATAAATACTTACAGATTAAATGGAGCAGTGATGTAAAATAAATAAGTATCCGTCAAGGCATGTTGTTTTACATGTACATTGAGGCCTATTTCTCCAGATGTTTTTAGTTTCGATAATAACCACATCAACATATTATCTGAAATTCCCGGAGAGATCATGATAACCACATCACATTGCTATAAAAAATATAAAACAACAAAACTAATTAAAAATAATTTGCCTTAAATAACAGTACAGAAAAAAGTTGTAGCAATATTACACATATGTACGTAGGTTTATTTATCTCTGTGAGTATTAGCAAAACTATAACAAACCGTGATTTTTCAGAAGTGTTCGGTTATGATTAAATAACTCACTGATAATGTTCTGAGATAAAAGGGTTTTCAAGTTCAAATACGAAGACAAATTTAGAACGACATTATTGACGAGCAAAATTTTTCTTAAAGTACATTGCGATTCAGCGTCCTAATTTAAAAGTTATGTTATAGAAATATCTGTTTTGTCACTTAGGAATTTTTTATTGGCACAATACAAAACTAGAAAACTACTTTTTTGTCAGATCGTGTCTACCACTGAAATTTCTTACTTGTTACAGCAACAAAATACTATTGTAAACGTAGTGTACTTACACTTGACGTTTGTTAATCAATTAATAAAAATAAAGCAATTATGAACATAATAACAAACATTAAATAAACATAAATAAATATCCATTATCTCTATAGAAAATACGATAAGTAAATTATAATTATACAATGAAATATTTAAAAATAATTAGGTGGGGATTTTAATTTTTATTATTTATTATTTCTCCACTAAATAAATTGTTTCTGATATTCGATGCTGTCAAATTCCCAATTTTTAATTGCTTCCGACTAATGCCACTTACATTGAGACATCTGTAATTTCCTGTTCGATTATCATTTACAATGACAGTCAACAAGTCTCAAAAGGCAAATTTCGAAAAAGTTGTAACAAAA
Organism: Icerya purchasi; assembly: GCA_039619475.1. Taxonomy (NCBI): domain Eukaryota; kingdom Metazoa; phylum Arthropoda; class Insecta; order Hemiptera; family Monophlebidae; genus Icerya; species Icerya purchasi. The sequence goes on along the minus strand of CM077116.1, from coordinate 151,593,327 downwards.
TTTTAAAGATAAATTTTCGTATACTCAACTTTACGTCACATTTTCACGCTGTACGTTGGAAATGAACAAGGTGAAAAACATATTAAAAATACGGTCTTCGAAGAAGCATTGTTACAAACGATATTGCAAAATTATAAAGAAAACAATCAACAATCTATATTTTTTGATCTTTTTAGTCATTTCATTTTTCATTTGCTAAAATAACAAATTTTTTGATATTTCATGATAACGCATAATTTTCATCGCATAATTTTCAGCTGACGTCGTTAAAGCATGTCGCGAATAAAGCAAGCAGAGCGTGCAGGTTGGAAACAAAACCAACATAGGATAAAACTCTTTACTACATAAAAATATTAATGACAAATGACTAATAGAAATAAATTACATTAGTAAAGATAAATTTAGTATATAGGATTCTCCGGAAAAACTAATTTATCTATCTCCAGTTAAAAAAGAAACCAAAGAAATATTGATAAAAATGCGGGCAAGATACTTAATCTGCATTTAAAAAAAAAAAAAAACAACTTAAATCTCACTGTATAATTTCCGCTTCTTTTTCAGATTCAGATCACGTGTTCCATGTTTATCTCTCTTTACTTATATTGCTTTGTTTTCTTTTTTAACCGATGATAGGTAAATTAGTTCTTAAGAATTCATGAATATATACTAAATTGTCTGACTATAGTATTGAGATATTTAGGCACTTTGTCTAAAAACATTTTAATCTGTTAAAAATGAGCTAATTCACACCCAAATTTAATAAGGACCACTTGAAAGAAACATCCGTAAGACCTATTTCTTTGGCTTCATGCATCGCAAAGACGATAGAAATTGTCTTCATAAAACAGACCGTTATGGCGGAATGAGCATAATGAAAATTTTTTCGCCTGGCATGTTTAGGTTTAGGCCTGGTTATAGTACGACGGATTGTGCGGCTCATTTGCTAAGGATATCTATGGATCATTTATAAATAAGGAATTTTTGTTCCTAGATATTAGGAGGATTTTTGATAATGTTTCATTGCCTATACTACTTGATCAGCTAATTAATTTAGATATTCCGTTTCGAATGCCTACATGTGTAAAAAAGCTGTTTAAAAGTCGAACGTTGTTTTTTCTGAACCATGTCTCTAAATTAATAATTTCTAGTTTCTTACAGGGGTTTGGATCAGAATTCTGGGTTCAGCACTGTTTTGTTTAACCTATATATTATTTCGGGTTTTAATTGGGTACTACTACCTCTTAATAAACACATGTTGCTCTTTGTGAATATTTCTGCAGTTTATAATAGTACCAAAGATTTAAATAAATGTTTAGAAGAGCATCCAGTATTCTGTCTCCGCATGCAATGAGGCTTTTTGGAGACTCATTACCATCCATGATATTTTCTATTAAAACATTCAACACTCGTGGGGGGAGGGGGATTTTCGTTTAAACGGAAACGGTTTTATTGAAGTCTTGTGTTAACTAATTTGATTTATTTCTGAACACTAAACTTACTTGAACGAAACGCATACAACATTTTCACAATCAGACTTTCAATATCATTAATCTTAAATCTATCTATAATGCTTCGTAGGAAACGAATTGGACAGTTCTGTAATTACTTTTCAAAGTGATAACTGTGCGGTCTTTAATTTTAAAAAACAGGAGACTTCAAAATATATGCATAAAACCTCTTACTGGTAATATCCGATCATCTCCATGGCGAGTCATCAAGCAGAGACAAACATTCCTCCTCTTTTCGCAAAAAAAAAAAAATTTTAGTTGATAGGTTCCAGTTAAAATCTGTAATTACCAACCTCCTTCACTTTCGACCATACCTGGAGATTTTTCCCTTCTAAAACACCATTGTTGGCTAGAAAAATTTTGCATTATTATAAATATAGTTCAACTCTTATCCCTATTGTTCCTTCTCCATATTTCACTCTACTTTATAAAAGGAACCATCTTTCGTTAGATATTGATCAAATTTTATAAGGATATTCAGTTAAATCTCGTTAATGATAACTCTTGTTTCGAAGAAATGGTCAGAGACTTGACTTCATTTGCACCTTCACTGACGGCTTTTTAAAATATACAAGCACTAAATGGTCTGGTCAGTTCAGTTTTCATTATTGATTCTAGTCGGATACAAAAATTCAAGCTGCCGCCTAAACCTTCGATATGTAAGGCAAAGTTGTTTGTTATAAATAAATCCCTTGATTTAATACTTCAAGCTGATATTACCAGTTGGAAATATTTAATAATTTGCGACAGTCTAAGTAGCTTTACTGCGTTTAAGTTCAGTAATTTTAATTACAAATGTCACCCTTTCGTTTATAATGTAAAATTTAAACATAATAATATAACTTTGAAGGATGTCGTTTTAAAGTTCTGCTGGGTACCGAGCCACTGTAGTATTAGCTAGAATGAGAAAGTGGATCTTGCACCAAAAGAGGCTGCTTTGGATAGTTTACCATTTTACCTTCGGACCTATGTCGTCAAATTAAAAATAATAATAACTCTGTATGGGTTAGCTATTTAAACGACCATGTCATTGGTACAAACATTATTATTTTACAGTTTCACATCCATATTCCCAATTCCTATCGGACTTATACGTATGTTACTATTAGTTTTTATGTATGGATGGAGTTTGCCTTTTACATTTTACTAGCCGCAGTTTTGATCTTCATTGTCACACTCACCAGTTTTTTAATTCCATCGAAGGTGTTTACAATTTACTAAATAATAAAATGCTAGAATCACTTCTTTAATGATTTAATTTACTTAAGAAGTTTCTCCCCGTATAATGAATTTTATTTATTATCTTACACGATTGTAGTTTTTTTCAAATTCATCTTTAACACCGGTATTATCGTTTAGTGTTTTTTCTTTTTCTTTCTCCGAAGTAAAATACTCAATTTTATTCAGAGAATACATAATCTTCCTGATTTGTTATAAGTAGTATTTTTTTTATTTTAATTCTATTTACATTTTGGGAAGTTATCTTATTATCTACATCCTACAACTAGTAATTGATTTTGTCGAGAATTCAATGAAGATGTATGTTATATTACTATTTACTTAACCTAAAACTCATGTTCTTGACTTTTGATATTCAGTCGCGCTCCAGTGCCTGCATTTCGGTCGCGATGTTACCAGATTTAATTTCCTACTCATTCGTGTTCAGCATTCATGAATTAATATCATTTCGACCATGCTTATTCGAAATATATTACAAACAAATATAAACTTGTACTATTTCAGCAAACCTCACTAATAGTCGGACGAATTAACATAAACTTCTGTTTTTTTCATACACTATCGCATGTTCAAATTCTTTTATAAAAATTTATTAGTGGCCAGGACCAGGTCAATTAAAAAAAAAAAAAAAAAGATATAACATTCGTGATAACATTTCTACAATATTCATTTATGTTTAATATTTGTTATTATGTTACTAATTTTCATTGTTTTTATTAGCCATTACCCTGTTTTTTGCCTTTTATAAAATCCAACTAGTTTTTGGTGGTTATAGCTCAATGATATAATGTACCTGAAAACAATCCGTTTTCGTTTAAAATGTCCTAGAAATTAGTAGAAGTACAAATAAAAGCCAATTATCTACAGCTAGGTAATCAGCAGTGCCTTTCTACATATCACCCTTTTTTAATCGTGTTTATTTCTCTATCGCCTCAACGAATTATCTGCAGCCTTAAAATCGTTTACCAATTTTTTTAATAAGTTTTTGCGCTTTTGACATCAATAGGAGACTAGTGTTTCGTACATCACATCTTGTGGCGATGAAAAACTGCGACTTTAAAATTTCAAGTACATGATAGAAATGCTAAACAATTACTTCTTTTTTTTTTTTTTATTTAACAACACGAATCTAATAGCTAATAACCAACCTGCTTGATTTAGACGCAACGTTATTAACAGCTAAAACAGCACAATCGACACAAAAACTAAATTTGCACTGAAAAAGTGATACCGAATCTATGCACCTAATCAAACGAATGATAATTCCCTTAAGACATTTCTATTCATTAATCGCAATAAGTTGGAGTGAAGACATTTTATTTACATAATAGCTAAATAAAAAGCGATAAAAAAAGAAATACCAATTCGGCATTAAAAAAAAAATGTTACGCCTTTTTTTCTTTTGTTTTACTTTAATCAACTTACAAAAAATATTTTTTACGCCGCCGTCGTATTGACATTTTTACAGTTGCATTATATTAACAATTAATGTGAAAATGAAAAAAATTGTTTAAGAATTAGCAGTAATAAAATCAGTTTTTCAATAAAATAAGCTTTTTTTCACTTCATAATTTTATACAACACTTACTGCGTAGTCGACCAACACTGTTCTTTAATAAATATATCTTTCAACAGAAGTAGGAAGTAATTTATTACAAGTTTTTTTTATAATAGTACTCAACCATCACTTCTTTATATTATATTCTGGCATCTATTAGACTCTTTTAAATCCTAAATACCGGCTTCTCATTCTAATTGCACACACCATTTTAACCTTATTTCCATACGTTTCATTCAGTAATTGAAACTTTTATACCAGGAAACGGTTTTAGTAGAAGAATACTTAATAAAACCACGAATAATAATAATAATACAGCCAGATGAGTTTCACACTAAATAAAAATGGTTATCATCCGGTATTATTCAACGGTTCCAACCAGTTTGAAAATGTGAGGATATTAAAAAAGATGCATGGGTTTTGGACTTTTCCATTGTACAGATCCTTTTCCATTGCCGGAAATATGGTCAATTTTTAGAAAATATTCTACAAGCATGATCCCACATCAATCCAAAAAAATGGTAACCAAATTTAATCTTTCCAACTGATAGTTGTACTCTGACCTCGTGTGGCTCAGGTTCGGTTAGTTCCCAAACTATGTTCTATTATTTCTATTCCACTGTCCAATAATGAGTCCAAATTTTGCCTCTTCATTATTTCGTTTTTGAAAACTGTCTGCTTTACTATTGGATGATATCAAAAAATTTCCAACAATTCAGCAACGTGTTACATTCGGCCATGGAACCCATCGTGTGTTTACTTTACGCACTCACAATTCATTCATTAAGGAAAACATATTACTTCGATCCAAATCAGCACTATATGGATTCATTCGTCTTTCTCCATTACGTACACACATATGCGGTCGTTTCTGCAACTGGAAATGTACGTTAACGACTCGCCCGTTGGTTCATCGCGTATGTGTAAACTTCAGCTCTTAAACATTTTAATCTATTGATAGGTAAGTTTCGATATTACACTATTTCTTTCATCCACTGCATATAGTCTTTTATAAACTTGTTTACACCAAGAATATTTCCTCCCGTCAAAAATTTAATAACCGAATGAATTTCACGATCTAAGGATTATGGCGTTCATTAACACGCATAGTTTTCATTCTATTATCACTGCCGATTTGAAACTTAAATTGTTACATTTTATCATCTAAACAAAATCACTATACCCTAAAAATTTCAGAGCGTCAGTGAAGCAAAGAGGAAACTACGAAATCAATTTAATTACTTTGGAACACTGTTCGTACACTACAAACTCAACAATTATAAAACAATTACTGTACCTAATGGTAGCAGTACGTCGCTTAAGAAGTAAAATCGAGATTTACAGGTCAATATGTAATAGCAGTAAGAATAAGGTCCAGCAATTACAATCTACAATTTTACGAACAACGGCTGACATACTGATATTACATTTGAAACATTTCGCACGAGGCCTTGAATATACAGAACAATTATAAGAAGAACGGTATATAAAAACAAGAAAATGAGATGAATGAAACTTGAAGAACAAATAAAATTGTATTTTAAAAGATGGAATTTTCTTATTTTGTTTAGAAATTAATTTGCTGTAATACCGATACCAAAGAAAAGCTCCTCCCAAGTATGTTCTGAATACAGAACCATCGCATTGATGAGCCACTCTCTGAAACTTCTATTGGCAATAATTAACGCCAGAATTGAACGGAAAATCGATGAAAACCTAATCGAAACACAATACGGATTTGTCCCAAAAAGAGGAACCAGAGACGCCATTGTGCTCCTGAAAATAGTTATACAAAGAGCTTTGAATGCAAACAGAGATATCGTCGCGTGTTTCATTGATTACGAAAAAGCTTTTGATAGTTTAAAACATGAAAAATTAATCAAGATATTGAAGAAATACAATATTGACGACAAAGATTTACAGGTAATAAAGGATTTATACTGGGAACAATACATGAATATCACGATAGGCGCAGAATACTCTACTGGGCAATGCAGTATAAAGAGGGGTGTAAGACAAGGATGCCCACTCTCTCCGCGGTTATTTAACATCTACGCAGACGAAATAATAAAAGAGACACGAATTGAAGGAATGGGTCTGAAGATCAATGGACAAAGAATCAATGAAATAAGCTATGCGGACGATAAGGTATTTATAGCTGAAACAGAAGCTCAAATGCAGAAAATGATCGATAGAATAAACCGTGCGGGAAGGAAATTCGGAATGAAAATAAACACGGAAAAAACGAAAGTCATGAGATTTTCGAGAACCAATAACAAAAAAGCAGTAATCATGATAGACAATGAAAAAATCGAGAATGTCACTGAGTTTAGATATTTAGGTGCTCTCATAAGTAAGGACGGAAGAGACCCAAAAGAAGTCAAAAGTAGAATCGGTATGGTAAAGACCGCCTTTAATAACCTTAGCAACGTCTTAAAAAACAGAATCTTAAGCATGGGCCTGCGGAAGAGAATAATGAGATGCTACGTTTGGACGGTATTAAAATATGCGTGTGAAACCTGGACAATGAGTGCGGATATTGTAAGAAGACTGAACGCGTTTGAAATGTGTTGCTATCGGAGATTATTAAAAATACCTTGGACTGATTTTTCAACAAACGTATCAGTCTTAACAAAAGTAAATGAAGAAAACAAAACGATAGTTGAAAATATTAAGCACCGAAAGCTGAAATACATAGCACATAAAATCCGGGAAAACGGTGTTTTCATGTTGGCATTGCAAGGACGAGTTCAGGGAAAACCCATTAAAGGAAGAAGAAGATTGGAGCTAGCAACTACGAATGCACCAGCCAACTTTCCATGCAAAAGTATACAAGACACGATTAGATACGCCAGGAATCGAAGAATATAGATGTACGCAACCTCTTGAGGCAAGAGATGCGACCCCGACGACGACGACGGTTACAATTAAAATTATATATTATTTAAACTTACCACAGTAGGTATTGTTTGCATCCAAAGCCGTCTTGGTGTCATTAAATGGCCAGCTTGCGGTATTTTTCTTCTCAACAATTTAGAAGCTAAACGAAATAAAAGTAACACCGATAAGCTAATATCGTTTATGTAAAAAAGATAAAAAACAAATTTTGCTTCAAATGTTAACAGTTTATTTTTTAAAATGTATAAACAATTTGGCTCGATAAATTACAATAACAATACTTAAAAAAATATATTCGTATTGATTAAATCTATTAATTATAGCCGAACAAGAAATATGCTCGACTATGTTTACAGCAGTTCTAAGCTAGATCTCAGTAATGATAAATCACTACACGTATACCATCGCATGCGAGTAGATCAGATGATACACATTCACACTTAGACTGCGTTTGTATCGCGATAAATCAGTACAAAACTTAACTTGTACATATCTTAAGCACTACCTACTCGTACAAGCTAAATGCACGATGGATAGTCACATCCCTTCGAGAAACTAACAATTGAGAAGAAAAGAATTTAAAATAGAGAAATTAAACAGATCTTGCGACAATTACCAATAGATTAACGTAACAAAAAAACGATTAAATTTACTTTTCTTACTCTTGAGGGACAAAAGAAAATATCTATTATATAATTACTTCAGAGAGAAAAAAAAACAAAAAACGAACGTTATATGTTTATTTCTAAACTGTTCTTCCATAATGAAATCCCTTAAAATTCTTTGAGTGAACTAGTTGTGTTATTGACTACTAACAAATTTTAATTGTATATTAAAAACAAAAAATTATATTTATAAGTCATTTATTTGAGTTTTATTGAAAGATTTCTCCAAATATTTAAATGATTATATTTTAACCCCAGCTCTGTTCAAGGTTTCATATCAATTTGCAGTTTGCTAAAGAACCTTTTGTTGTCCATGACTTTAAATATATTATTTCCGGTACTTTCTGTTCATTTCAATTCTGTTATATTTGTTTCCTTATGAATTCAGATGACCAAAATATATATAAGTATAAAGCACATTTTTAAAACATCACGAACAAAAGAACTATTCGCGAAATAAAAATTTAAAAAAAAAATGAAATAAGTATAAATAAATCTTAACAAATAATATTTATCAAACCATATTAAATTTTTATCGCAAAAAATTAATTTCTAACAACTTTTTAAAAAAGTTAAAAAAAAAGGGCAAAAAAACGATAAACATTCAAATGAAAATACGGTAACGTTTGTACAAATAATAAAACAATTCACTTTATTAAAAAAAAGTATATTTTAAATATTCATTAATTTAAAATAGCATAAATTGAGTTTAAAAGATGGTAATGATTTAAAACCAAATTTTCATGTATGCACCGGAATAAAAAAAGAACTTAATCCTTAATTATAATTTCAACACCAATTCGTTTAATAATAAACTAGCTTCTATAAAAACAGAAAATTTTAAAATTCTCGATGTACACTGCTTACCAAATTCGATGGACTCTTTAGCAGATGGAAGTCGCAAGCCAGAACATTCGCCATTATTGTCCAAATCTGACTGCATTTCTAAGTTTATAAAGTCTAAAATTTTCAACTAAATATAAATAAGAAATAAAAAATAAATTAACTCTTGCAATTGCCCCAAACAAACGAACGAACTAAATAAACCAACTTTGCGTGAATTAAACAGCAGTTATAACCTTCAGTTTGATAAAAATAAATCGATTATATCGATGAGAGCACTTGCATAGTTTTAAGCGAAATTTGTAATTATAGATAGGATCTCACATTATTGTAATTAGTTTTTCATTAGAACTGAAAATTATCGCTTTTTTTTGTTTTGTTTTTATAAGATAACGTTCAGTGTTAAATAATATATATTACCCTTTAATATTTAATTCTCAGATCTATAATGGACGTTAGATTTAACGGACTTTGAACAGTTTCATAGACCTTACTGAAAGTTTATAAACGTACAACAATCGCGTAATTAGTGAAATAGCTAAAATCACGGAAGTTTATAATTCAATAAAATGCCACTTGTATTTAATTTCTGTATCTGTATTCACATCTATTCACAGTTTATTCTTATTTTGATACTTGTTATTAATAGCTGTTTAAACGTATTACTATGAAACAATCGTTTAGCAATTTCAGAGATCTGCAAAATTTCATAACAAATTATAAAAAATGGAATAAAATTTCTGTAATTGTGAAAGATTCAAATTAATCGAAAAAAAAAAAACGAAAAATATTCCCAAAAGCAAAAAAATTACAATGAATTAACAGAAAAAATTCTTAGGATCTTAGAAGAAAATTGCCTTATTATTTTAATAGAAGAAAGTGAAAATGAAATCAAACAGGAGAATTTAATTAAAGTAGTGTAACTAAAGTCACCTTTTTTAGTAAATAGTCGCTCGACCGTCACATGATGCTAGAGTCCCACCGGGGAAGAAACAAAACAACAACCACATGAACTCTGTACGTCTACATTGTGCAAGATGGTAATTTTCTTCCCGGCGGACTTAGCGCCGACTAGAAAAACTAATTCGGAATTCACACACGAGGAGGTGAATGCACTTGCCGAAGATGTTCTTACCAATAAATACCGTTAAGCTTCGTACTGCGTTAACAACAGCAGACTATCGAAAACTCGCTCGTGACAATGTGCCCATGTTGGACTGAGTCATATCAATTTAGAGTGAGCAGGAGAGTACCTGGCATCTTGAATCCGGATTCTTTTGGCTAAGGGTTACTCCCAAACCCTGACAAAAAGTCCAACGGAAGGCAAGAGGGAAACCACCGCTGTATCTTTCCCTACAATACCATCATGGCAAAGCAAATATCAACAATGGCCCCGAGTTCCGAGCGCCGCCTTTTTAATGAGTCAAAGGTACAAAGAATATCACGGTTAGCTCTCACCCGGAAGGACATTACTTTAGGGACTTGGAACCATGAAGACCTTGTTGGAAGCAGGAAAATTGAAGAACCTCGCCATGGAGTCATCTCGTCTGAAAGTGGACATACTTGGCATCAGTGAAACAAGATGGAGCCAACATCAGTTGTAATCGATTATGATAAGTATGTTTTCCATTATTCGTAACTTCTCGATACCTGTTTGAAACGTCGAAATGGTGTTGCATTTCTGATAAAAAAAGATATAGCAAAAGCAGCAAAATACATGGCTTCAATTTCAGACAGAATTATCCCATTAATAATAAACAGCAATCCAGTAAATGTACATTTAATACAAGTATACGCTCTCACAGCTGGTAGTGATGAAGAAGAAATAGAATCATTTTATAATGCTTTGACAATGACTTTAAAGTCCACCAAGAGCGAGGAGGTTAATATCATTTTAGGGGATTTCAATGCTAAAGTCGGAGAAGGTAGTAATCTAATAACTGGGAACTTTGGCTTAAGAGATCGCAATGAAAGAGAAGAGAGACTGATAGATTTCTGTCAAGTTCAAGAATTCATATTTACCAACACATTTTTCAAGTTTCCAAAACGTAGATTATACACGTGGCAGACTCCTGGAGACTCACTGGATTAGATAATAAGGAACCAAATCGATTATACCCTTACTAACCAACGATTTAGGAATTCCATTACACCTGCCAAAACGTATCCAAGGCAGACATAAATTCAGATCACAACCTTCTAGTGGCCAAAATGGCTGTTCGTTTAAAGAATACAAAGAAACCGAAATATGATTACCTTGATTACAAAATGTTGAAAGATGCAAAAACTAGTTTGGCCCTGAAAAATTCGATTTCATCCGAGATTAAAAACAGACGTGATGAATTTAAAAAAGACAAACGCATCGATAACCAATGGACCCTCTTTCAAACTACAAACGTAAAGCTAAAAAAAATCTTAAACCAGGGAAAAAAGCGGAGAACGATTGGATTAATGAAGAAATAACGGAATTGATTGAAAAAAGAATGGAATGTGAAGACTTGCCGGGCACAATATCAACAAATTAATCGAGAAATCCGGAAGAAAATCAGAAAAGCGAAATCGGAAACTTTCAGGTAAAAATGTGAACAGATAGAAAGTCTCCAAGAAAAACACGATGTATTCAACCTTCATAAAAAAGCTGAGAAGGCTGGTGGTCTATTTAGACAGATAAAGGTAATCACATTACGAGGCAGTCTTGGTAGATCAATAACGAACGATGATATTCTGAAAGAATGGGAATCATGCACTACTCAGCTCTTCAATGATACATGTGCTAATCAAACCTCAGTTGACATTACTGACTGCTTAGAAATCCTACCAAGCGACCTGAAGAAATCTTTAACGTCGGCAAAGTCACATAAAACTATAAGCCCAGATGAAGTCCCAGTTAAATTATTACTAATGTTAGATGATAATGGACTACAAATTCTAGTCAAAATTCTTAATGAAATATATCAGAATGGATTTTTACCAAAAGATCGGTTGATATCACGATTCATAATGATACCAAAAATGCCAAATCCAAAATATTGTCATGAATTCAGAATGATAAGCCTTATGACTCATACGTTGAAAATTCTATTACAAATTGTGCATGCAAGAATTGCGAGGAAATGCGAAGAAAATTTGATCCCAGGACAATTTGGTTTTAGACCAGGAACGGGTACTCGAGAAGAAATCTTCTACCTGAATGTACTTATTCAAAGACGTCTAGAGTTTCATTATTTCTTTAAATCAAAATGCTACTTCGAACTCAATTAATATAAACTGCGGAGTGAGCCAAGGATGTGTCCTGTTGCTAATGCTGTTCAACATCTATGCAGAACAGATCTCTAAGGAAGCTCTGGAAGACAGAACAATAGGGATCAGAATAGGTGGAAAATACATCAATAATATTTATTATGCGGACGACGCAGTTTTAATAGTTGGCAACGTCAACAAATTGAAATTGATTATAGAAAAAACAGATGAGATTAGTTGACAATTTGGAATATGGTTTAACATAAAAAAAAAACAAAGAAAATAGCCACTAGAAATACCAGCAGCCCCAGAATGCACATTAATGAGGAATGCCTAGAAAAGCCGAATCGTTCAAACACCTAGGTACGTAGCTGAACATTGTGGGAGGATTTAAAATGGAAATCAAAATTCAAATTGCAAAAAACGAGAAATACATTCAACAAGATGAGGAAAACGTTGACAGCCTACCATCTTAATTTGGAATTAAGGGTTCAAATTTTAAAGTCTTATATATGGGCCACCTTACTCTATGTTTGTGAGATGTGGACTTTGGAAAAAAACACCCTGAATCGATTAAAAGTTTTTGAATTGTGGTGCTACCAAAGAATTTTGAAGGTATCCTGAACAACTAAGAAGACCAACCAGGGGATACTCAGGATTGTGAAGAAAGACCGTGAATTGATTAATTTAATAAAAATTCGAAAACCGAAATATTTTGGACACTTCATCCGTGATATAAGATATACCTTACTATAAACCATTTTGACGGGAATTGAAGGTAAGAGAAGAACCGAATGGAGAAAACGTATCTGGTTCTGTAATAATAAGAGGTGGACAGGACAAAATACAAAGTAGTTGGTACACTCGCTATACGACAGCAAGCGGTATGAGAATGTTATCAAGACTTCGTTAGGGCTACCCATGACCGAGATCAGTCGGGACAGCGAGAAGAAGAAGAAATAGGGGAAAATGTAACTGATTTAGAAGAGAAAAATTTGATTGAATTTGCAGAAGAAAACGTAATTGAACCAAAAAGAAGAAATTACTAGAGTCGGTAGAGAAAAGCATAACAAAACTAAAAGAAAACTGATATAAAATAAATGAATTATAATAGTTTAACGTCTCAAGTGTTTATACCAGTGTTTTTCAACCTATATGCCACAGTACATCAGTGTGCTTTGAGAGATTGTCAAATATGTCACAAGTGTTTTTGATAATTAAAATTGCATAGCTTTTGTAATTAATAATAAAAATAAATCAAATATAGATAACTGAAAAATAACAAAAAGCAACGTTATACAGACTTTTAGAAAAAATAAGCAATATTTTGTACATAGCTTAATCCGGTGTTTTTTCTATCTTCCTAAACAATTTACTGCACAATTATATTACATACTTATATACTAAAGATTTTAAAATAAAATGCAAGAAATATTCTATCAAATTAATGTGATTTTTGAACTTTTTATTACTAGTAGCAATATTAATATTGCACTATTAGGAGAAACGTAACTATCTCTAGGAAATTTTTCTCCATAAGTAATTATTTTTGTTATCAAGATGATCGGGAGATGGTTATGAAGAAGTTGCAATTCGGATTAAGAACGCGCGACATAATAACACTAAGTCGAATACGTTGAGTGTTTTAGTTAAATGTAAAAATTTTACTACATATTTTATTTCATACTGCTCCCTTCCTAAACATAAAACTGATTCCACAACTATCATTAATAGTCTGGATAGTTTAACCTCTTAATCCATCATTTTAGTTGGTGATTTTAACGCACTGAATCGTCAGTAAGGATGCGACTCCAATAACAGTAAAGAAGAGGCTGTAATAAAGTTATATGTTTTTATTTCTTCCGTAAACCGTAAATATATATATATATGTTATAAGTATAAATGAAATGTCTATTGAACGGTTACTAATGTTATATTTTTATTTTTACACGAACATATATTATTCAAAATTCACAAATATAACATTGTTAAATACTAATTAATTATGTTAAAATAAATCAAATCAAATAATTACAATAATAGTCCGACCGGTTTCGTTAATACATATTCATGGACTAATTTTTGTTTTTTGTTGTATTTGTGTTATGTCATTATTTATAGAATAATTCGATATGTTATAATAGTTAGTCTATGTGAATGTATAAAATTAATGGAATATTGAATGAAGTATATATTAAATTAAATAATGTGTATAAATAAATAAATATATAATAATGTTAAATATTTAACTTCCTCTTTACAAAAATACGAAATCTTTCACAAAACACCACTGCTGTCGGCAAAATATCGTTCTATAATTTCAATACCACAGTATTTTGGTAAAAAACATCTATACCTTGATGGAATAAGGAGTGCAGTACTAAAATTAACCAAATATAGCATTAAGGAAATTTCATAGGATTGGAACTTTACAGTCACATCTTGAATATAAAAGAATGTCGACCAAAAAAATTTAACAAATACACTTCAGTTAATGAAATCTGGTCATTAGTTAAAGGATTTAAATTAGCAAGGATAATTAATTTACTCTACCAAAGAACGATAACTGGTTCCATGGATTTACTACATTGATTGCGCCAACTTATGTTTCCTTGGTTAAAGAAATGGGCGGATTACATAACATAACCGATCATAATGAAACACATTTTTTAAACAGCCCTACTAGAGTTAAAAAGTTTTTTATTCCATTAGATAAAAGAAGAGATTCGTCTCCAAGATGGATGGTGTAACATATCCCGCACTCGTACAGCTAGGAGATAAATCTAAAACTACTACGGATTAACTGCAAGTCTTGGTTGCCCCCATTCTAAAGTCAAGAAAATTACCTTTTGATCCAGTATCATATAGACTTATATGTTTAACGTCATGCTTCAGGAAGACATTTCAAACAGTAATTAACAATAAACTAGTGGCCGCCAAACATATAATATCTTACCACAATAAATATTTCGTTTCAGACCGAGTTTGAGCACTATAAATTATGTAGCTTATCTACTAAAAGATATTTATTATTCATTTATTAAAAAAAAATGTTTAATAGTCACTTCTTTAGACATTAAGGGAGATTTTAGTAATAAAAATATTTTTTTTGTGTACATAGATTAACTAAGAACAATCGGGGCCCAAATATATATGTAACTTATTTTTACGTAAACAATTATACTTTATTAACCATGTAACCATGGAAGTTGAAAAAATGGGGAAATTTAAGCGAAGGATTGGTATTAAATCCAGTACTGTTCAATTTATATATAAGAGGGATTTTTTAGTTTCTATGCCTATAGAGTCTAACATTTTATTGTATGCTGACGACTTTGTTATTTTACAATGAGTTCCGACGATTATGGTCGATTGTAAAAACATAAAACAATACTGTTTTATCACTTATGTTTATCCCTCTTAATAACAAAATTAGAATAATATATTTCATCAGCGTAACGGAATTCTCTTCTCGTATATTATGTTACCTCTACATAGAAATATGGCATATATTTACCATCGCACTAAAACTTTATGAAAATCGGCCAGTTTGCACATTATACACTATTATTTTCAAATTTTTTTGTAAATTACATATATGGAAATGTTATACACAAACAGAATATTATACATTAACAAAGTAAACAAGTTCAGTCAAACATGAGGTTTCATGCGCCGGGGATTCCATATGTAAGTTAACGATGACTATAATTATTTAGTATGTAAGAAAATTTGTTTGAATAAACTTCCATTTTTATTTTATTATTTTAATTTAATATCTCAATAAGTTTCAGAGATCTTTTCTAATAATAATTTAAAACAGTAAAGCAAAATACTAATTTGAATCGAAGGCTTATTAATTTAAAATTCTATGTAATGGTTATGAAGAACAAATATATATAAAATATTTAATTAAATCCTTTTATTTATTTTTTTGAATTATTGGTTTAGATTTAATAATACTAATATTAAGGTTTTATGATTTTTTAAAATGTATAATTTCACTAATCCCTACACCTATATTTCTTGAATAGCCGACCGTTAAAGGCACTTAATAAATATATCAACGAAAACACGCAAAAAAGATTAATTAGAAACAATATAAATGCTGCGTATCATTCTGCTGCGGCTGCTAGAATGTCGTTGTTCCCTGCTGGCAGGTTGCTGTATGTTGGTGATTGCGTCCTGGATTCTCGGTGAATGGGAGGGGGAGACATGGTAATCGATATTATAGTTTACGAATTTTTTAAATATTGCAGGCGATTTGGTTACTAGCACCTTGTTGGATCAAACTTCTTTCGATTGCGAGACGAACTGGTTACTTTACCAAAAAAGGTCGATATAGTTCCGCGATGTGACAAAAACTGTCGTTCTACTTCGATGATTTTTTAACAATCCGGTTTTTTCTTTCGACTCTCTCAATACGTTAGACCATTATTAAATATTTTTTTTTTTATTTATTTACTAGCATAGTGCGTTAAATTGTTTAACAAATCGAAATACTATTCGCATCTGTTTTTCATCAGGTGAACGTACCACCTAAACAATGATGCGGTGAGTCCGTCCCTTTTATTACAGTTTATAACAACACTTAATGAAAATAACCAAACCGAAACCTGCGATCCCGTTCCGTTTCTTAGCCCTCGTACTAACACTACTAACGCAAATTACAACGATCCTAACCAAATTCTAAAAACCGCTACAATCTCATATTCCGATAAATCAAAAAGAAAAATAACACCGATTTACAACCTGCTTATTCCGTGCATTCAAGAAACCCATTTAAAACAAAACCAACATTTAAAACTAAAAAACCATAAAGTTCTCGAATCAAATCCGGTGCTTGCTGGTTGTGCGCATGGGGGAGTAATATTAGCCGTTCGTGCGGATATTAACTTTCAACAAATAATGCTACCATCCGGTATTCAACCAGTAGCAATCGAAATTCGTACATCAGCTTCACCTTCAATCTGTACCATATATCTTCCCCCAAGTCAGCAAATAAAGCCACAAGATATACAAAAATTGCCTCGCCTCAAACTTTTACAAATAAATATTTAGCGATTTCAATGCTTGTTCCCCCCTGTGGGAAGCCTCTAAACATAATTCCGAACCGTATTTCAAAACTTTCAAAGTTGCCAAAAAGTTCAAACAGTTCTTCCCCTCTAGCGCCGCGAATATTACAGCTAAAAATTTTGAACACGATTAAACATAAGCGCATCGAGGTATATTTCTCAAGTTTGGAACATCAAGGTTTGAAAGTTTCGCTAAGGAAATAAGTTAGTGTTTCGTTCTCGGCAAATAACGGTCTTTCCATCGATATATCACATGACCGGGAAAAAAAATTATTTTTCAAACTTTCGAGCTTTCGACGCCTAAGTGTCCGATTTTAAAGTTGGAAATCCAGATGTTCCAAAGTAAAGAAATAAACAGGGACCCGTATTTTTTAACCTTATTCAAAATCTTTAGCTGCAACACCTAAGCTACAAGCGGAGCTAACGTCATTTTTCACGATATTTTGAACCTTTAGTAAACTTCCAATGTTTCGTTAAAAAAATGAAATACGGGAACGTTCCCGAAAAATAGCGCTCTTTCCAATAATGTACCATACGTTTGAAAAATTTTTTTTTACAAAATTTTGAGCTTTCAAAGCCCCGAAGGACTAATTTTAAAGTGGCAAACCTAGATGTTCCAAACCAGAGAAATATACGTGGATGCCCATATTTTATACTTTCTTCAAAATTTTTAGCTATAATACTTGCCTCACAAATCAGTTCTTACGCTTTTTCGAACTTTTCTGCAACTTTGAAAGTTCCGCTAATAAAATGAAATACGGGTTTGTTCCCGACAGATAACGCGATCTTTCAAACGGTATATAACATGCCCGGAAAAAAAAAAAAAAATTCCCAAAATTTCAAGCTTTTAGCGTCTAAAGGGTCTAATTTTGAAGTTGGAAATCCGGATGTTCCAAACTAGAGACGCATATTTTTAACCGCGTTCAAAATTTTTAGCTATAATATTCCCGGCGCTAGGAGAGGGAGGCACGTCGTTTTTCGCTTATTTTTGAACTTTTCGAAGCTCTGAAAGTTTCGTTGAGAAAATGAAATACGGTTTCGTTCCCGACAAATGGCGATCTTTCTAACAATATATCACATGCCCGGGAAAAAATAATATTTTTTTTCAAAATTTTGAGCTATCGGCGCCGTGAGGGTCTAATTTTAAAGCTGGAAACTTGGATGTTCCAAACTAGAGAAATATACGTGGAAGCGCATATTTTTAACTATGTTTAATATTTTTAGCTATAATACTCGCAGCGCTAAGAGAGAGCACGTCATTTTTCGCGCTTTTTTGAACTTTTCGGCAACTTTACATAACTTTTTTGATTTTATGAAGGGACTTCTGCATTTTAGTTTATATTTCGAATTTCAGCTTTATAGGTATATCGGGTGATGAGTTATGATTTTTTAAGTGATTTTTGAGGTCGTTTTAAATACCATATTATATATTCTTGACGGTTTTTTGGATTTTTTGCCGCCCATGGTAATCGGTCATCTTTAAGTTATAAATCGTTTTAAGGAGAATTTTAATTGTAATATTTGTTCCAAATTTGAAGTTAATATATCAAGCTGTTCGTGAGTTATTTTTATTTGATATTTTTATGGTTTGTGAACCATCTTATTAGGATTCCGTACATTACATGTGTACGGAATCCTAAAAATCAACTAACATGTTTCACAATGACTAACTACATACTCAAGGCATAAAATGACAATTCAAATGTTTTCTTAATTATTTTGATTTGAACGGTCATTTTATACCATAAATACGAAACGTGTTTCTTGATATTTTACTTTATTAATATATAGTATATTTCTGTTTATGCGCAACGTTTCCTTACTTTATTTTATGTATATATATACACGTATATATGTATGCATGTATGTATGCATGCATGTTTGCGTGTGTGTGTGTATACATAATAAGTACTGAAATGAAAGTCGTAAATAATTTTAACTTTTCGTAATTTATTTTGCACAATCAAAAAGTTTAAATTAAAATTACAAAATAATATTTTATTAATTATATTTAATTCACCGTAAAAAAAACAAAACAAATAAAACATGCACTTCTTTATAAAATATCACTTACAACTATAATTATTAATAAAATTATACAAAAAGCAAATAATTAAATCGATATATTAACATACGAGTCAACTTACACAGCACATCCCAAAACTAAATCCTTCAGAGATCCATAAAATAATTGCAGCGTATAAATAAATATATTGGTAAGTTTTGTTATAATAAAATATATTATTCTAGTAATTTATAATAATTTTTTATAGTCGAGAGGTAAAAATATTTAATATTAAATAAAACGATTTTCCCCCAAAAATGATTTCTCCGGCATATTTATTTTTGCAGTTTATGTTTAATGTTATTTTTTAAATAATGAATATCGAATTTTAAGGAATTAGCAACAGGAAAAATATAATTATTCTTGAAACATATAATAGCGGATTTTAGTAACTCCGGTTAAAGATTCGCCAAAATAAAAACACATCGTCTACCGTGTTTTTATGTATTTATCTTAAACGTATAAAAAATTTAACGTGTATATTTTTCAATTAAACATTCTTATTTTGTTTTTTATAGCAAAAAGCGCTCATAAGGAATTTCCAAATTACAGAGAGAGGCTCTTTGAAATAAAAGCCCGGGAAAAACTAAACAAACAAATAATTTTTTTTTTAGTGCAAATCAATAAAAAATTACTTTTTCAAATAAATATAAAAATAAACATAGAAATAAACGTTGTATATAAACACACACACGTAACAAAACTTTTCTAAAAAACCGCTTTTATTAAAAAGGCTACTATTTGTAAAATTTTCTAGAAGGGACTGGCACTTTTCGTAAAACGAATACATTTCCAGCATTTATTAGAAGAGAAGAAGTTTTCACCTCAAAATTACTATTCAGAACCGACTGATTTATTTAATTTTTACTCAAGGATTATCCTTTTTTTCTTTCCACTCCGATTGTTAGGAAACAAAACTACAATTCTTGTGATCCAACATAAGAAGAATAACCTTGAAAACATACATTATAAATTTCATAACTATAATCATCAGAGAGAAAATCCCTTTATTTAATAATCGATTGAAACAGACGACGTAATTACAGTTCCTGAAATGACAGAAACAATTGCAGCAACCTATGCAATAGTAGTTTTAAAAAAAGAACACGAAGGGGAAAAAATAATTGCAGAAAAATACAATAATACAAATTACTATGTTTTAGTTATGATCTTTAGCTTCGATAAACTTAAAATGATTCTTCTTAACAACCCTGGTTCGAAATATGGTATTTGCTTAAGAGAGATTTTACACTATAAAGAACAAACAGTTTTACAAACTTCTTTCACAAAATTTAAACATAATATTTTAATCGTTAGGTCACACATAAATCGATAAAGTTTCGCGGTATAAAACGTTTTTCACACATGTATAAATATTTTATACACACAATTTTTATTTCTAAATAACCTAACGAACACGTGATCATAATAAATATATAAAATGAGCAAATATATAATTTTAATCGAATAAAATTTTAAAAAAATTTATTTTAAATTATTCAGCAAGAATTTAAATAGAATAGTTAAAAAATCAACGACCGAAACTGCAATAAAAATTTCGAAACCGCGATTATTTCAGAAAAAATAAATAAAACCAACGTTCAAAATAAGCAGGAAAATAAAAGTTAATTTTTGATGAATATTCATAATATAACTGTACAACTTAATAAAAATTAGATAATTTAGCAACAGATATTTACCATTTTGGTTTTTTTAGTTTACAATCGCAATAATCTATTTTTATATTTATTACGAATAGTCGGAAGCTCATTTTTAATGTTTTTTACGAATATGCTGTGGAATACTTGGTAGGCGATTATTTACCAACCATCGCCGTCTTTTTCTTTATTTGGGACATCTATAATGCGCGGCTTTTCAATGATTCTAGCTGTTTTATTACCCTTTTCAACAATACCAATTATCCAAGACTGATAGTTTTCCTCCTTTTCAATTTCTTTGCAATATGAAGCGGCTTGTTCCCGAGTTAAAGCAATTAAAATACCACCTAGAAAAAAACAAAAAAAAACAAAAAACATGTGTAATATTTTAAATTTATAATACAATTCATTTAATTAATAACCCGATGTATTTTTTTCATGTGTTGTATATGCTATAAGGTGTAAACGGTAATTCCTTTTTTTTTTTAAATTTTCGTAAGTGTTTTAATTTAAACATCGGAACATAATAAATTAAAAAATCTCAAACTATTAGGCCTAAAATGGTGGATAGCCAGTGAAAAGAAGACGTAAGCGATGAAAAAAATTTAAAACAGTAAAAAATATAATTTGCTCGGAACATTTGTTTCTTCGATGTTAGGAAACATATGACTTTTTCCCTTATAATCATATAGAAATTGACAGAACACATTTGGTAAATATCTACTATTTTAATGTTCCGCCGAGTTTTACGGAAACCTACTAAACAAAATTATATAATTTTTTACATAATGAAAATATCACTTTCATGTTCAAAAATTTCACTAAATAAATTAATAAAATATGTAGACATGGGTCAAAAAATACTTGTATTAGTTTTCCCGATAATTGTTAAATATTTAGATTCATTCAAAATACTGATTGACCGCTTTTACAAAAAGTTCCACAATACATACCACAAGTCCTATACGAAACGTCTCCACATCAACAACTCCTCGCTTCTTATTCCACAAAGCAAATTAGGAAACGTTTCGTGACAAGGTCTCTATCCCACATCAACTCAGGACCTCTGCGGTAGAAAATATCAGGATACTTCTTGATGCTATGTTTACTGCAGTGGAAACGGCGATCCCTAAATCTACCCCCTCGTCCCGCCCTCGCCGTGTTCCCTGGTGGTGCAGTGAAATTGCCGTAGCAATACGAAACCGTAAACGAGCTCTCAGGAAATATAAATCTTCACAATTACTCAGTGACCTGATTGAATTCAAAAAGCTACGCGGCAAAGCACGTTACATAATTAAGATGAAGAAGCGAGAATCCTGGACCTCTTTCATTGATTCAATAGCCCAATCCACATCTAACCAAATGACTTGGGCAAAAATTAAATCGATGAATGGCCTTAATCGATCCAAACCCCCTACCTCATTAATCCATAACAACTCAGTCGTATCAGATCCAAGCAATGTTGCGGATATCTTCGCTCGGCACTACCAGAATGAGTTCTTCTCCTTAGTCTATTCCACCAAGTTTACATCTAGAAAAGCTTCATATGAACAACAAGAATTATTAAACTTTCAACTCAAATTTCATACTCGAAACAGTGCACCTGGTCCCGACTCTGTTCATCCATACATGGTTAAGTATTTGCCAGCGCAGGCAAAAGAGTTTCTTCTTAATATTTATAACCAAATATGGGTATCTGGCGATATTCCTCAATTCTGGAAAATGGCATACATTATTCCTATATTAAAACTAAATAAAGATCCATTCCGTCCTGAAAGCTATCGTCCAATTTCCCTTTTAAACGTCTTATCCAAAGTAATGGAAAAAATGGTAAACAGGCGCCTCCTTTTTGTCCTTGAACAAAATAATATCCTTTCTCCTATACAAGCCGGAGGGCGTAAAGCGAGATCGACAGGCGATCACTTAATAACTTTGCAACGGCAAATAATAACGAGCTTCCACCGCCATCAACATACATATGCGGTCTTTTTCGATTTAGAAAAGGCATTTGATCGCATATGGCGGCATGGATTATTGCTAAAGCTCAAAGCCGCAGGAATAAATGGCCAGATGGGCAATTATATCGCTAGCTTTTTAAGCAACCGAACGATCCGGGTTAAGATCGCTACATCATTATCAGCACCCATTCCAACGGAGAATGGCGTGCCACAAGGCTCTGCTCTGAGTGCAACCTTATTCATAATTTACGTCAATGACGTAGCCGAATGCATCTCGCCGCCTATAACCGCCCGGCTGTTTATCGATGATCTTAACATCTCCTTATCGTCAAATTTCCCTCCTATCGCTCAAAAAATACTCCAGAAAACTATCGATAAAATACAGAGTTGGTCTGATAACAACGGTCTAGCCATCTCGGCGAGTAAATCCGTATATGTTGATTTCTGCAGGGGGCGCCGTTCCTCTCCAAGTGTATCCCTAAATCTAAACAATCTTCCTCTTCCCCAGAAAGCCACTGTCAAATTCCTTGGATTAATCTTTGATTCTAGACTTACTTGGAAACCTCATATTGCCAACTTAAAACATAGCTGTACCAATTCTATCCCTATATTGAAATATCTGGCTAGCTCCAGATGTAATATTAATCCTAAATTCCTTTTCAACATCTACAGATCGCTGATTTTATCGAAAATCCACTACGGGTGCCACGTGTACTCCTCAGCTAGCAAATCTATATTGAAATCTCTTGATCCTATACATCACTCCGCACTGAGAACCATTTTGGGAGTGCATCGAACTTCTCCAGCTGCCAGCATGTGCGTTCTAGCTGGGTGCCCTCCACTTTCCTACTTCCGAAAATACTTCATACTGCGAAATATGTACCATCATTTCAGCCACACACGAAACCTCCCCCTAAAGTTGGAACATTATCTTCTTGAACCAAACTTTTCCGGCGACCCACTACCAGAATTACTGGCCGACCTGCGAAGATGTGGTATCACGTCTGTACAGAGGTCAACACCCAGCCTCAATACCCTTATTCCCCCTTGGATCACGTTCCAAATAAATATTGATGTGTCGCTGAAACAGCATCCAACCACAACAAGTTCTCTCTTCACAGTGGAAGCGGCAGTTAGGGCAATTAATAAGTACCCGGACCACCTAATTTACTACACTGATGGAGCCAAGGCAGTTGGCGAGGCAGGTCCACTGCCCACAGCCTGTGCAGTCGAAGGTCACGACATCTCATGCGAAACTCGACTCAATGATGCCTGTTCCGCATTGGATGCAGAATTGTACGCAATTGCACACTGTTTCCACCACATCGTTACAACTCACACCAGAGCCAGCGATTTCCTCCTGGTTACTGATTCCCTACTGTCTTTGAACATGATTAGAAGTCAAAAATTCAACAACCCGCTAATCCTAAAAATATATCACTACTTGAGTGAATTGCAGCTAATGGATAGTCACGTGTCACTGCTGTGGGTTCCTGGGCACATTGGAGTGCCTGGTAATGAGAGTGTCGACAGAGCAGCACGTTCTGCCTTGCTCTCGCCAATGCCATAGGACGCGGAGCTTCCCTCATCAATCACATATATATTCCTGAAGGTGTGCGAAAACCAGTGGAAAACTGAATGGGCAGCTGCAACAACATACTTAAGAACCCATTAAACCCACAGTTGAATCATGGTGGCCACCGGAGGGAACATCCTGATACGACTTTAAGATCCTCAGCCGGCTGCGAATTGGCCACATCGCTATTTCGCACAAACATATAATTGATAAAACGCCGCCTCCGGCTACATGCCCCTTGTGCAACCAGACAACCGCACCGACAGTTTCCCACATAATACTTACCTGCCAAAAGTTTACTATGTTGCGGAGGCAACTTGGCCTACCCATAGATATAGGGCAGACCCTCTCAAACGAGGTAATCTCCATCAACAGGATTATTGCTTTCATTAAAATGAGTGGCTTAACTCACCACATTTAAATTACCCCCCTCCCTCGTGTGTGCTGTAATGACCATAGTAGTTACACACAGCACATACAATTTAAGGGAATAAAAAAAAAAAAAATGTAGTAATTAAAATAATACAATCCCTTCAAATAGTCCTTAAATATAATCGCTTCTAGTTGTTTTCCCGTTGCATTTTTTTTCTTTATTCTAATATTTTTGAAATCGCGTCCCTTTTAAAGATCTTTTCGCAAACTGTATTTATTTCAATGTAATTTTATTATTGCCATTTCACATAGTTATGTTCACCTGTGTATATCTTTCGTAACATAACCTTTTTTAAAATAAAATCAGAAACGCAAACCGCGTTAATAAACTATTGTATAACGCCAATATTATAACCATTTTATTTCATATACCTCTTCTTTGGTTATAATTTTTAAATTTAAAACAACTACCTTCACTCTGATGTAAGTAACTTTGTATTCGAACCTTACTATAATCGGTATATTTTCAATACTCGGAATTTCAAATATTTTACGATTTCAGTGCCCATTAAATAAAATTCTGTTTAACTGTTTTAATCGAAGTATTTGTAAAGTTGCATTTATAGTACTTAAATTTAAAATTATAATTTGTTTGTTTTTTTTTCAATATCAACATTTCTTTCATCTGTGCTGCCATATTCAGTAAAATTTACATTTATTGCCAAGTGTTGTAAAGAAAATTGTAATACATCATAATTTTTATTTTCTTTGCACTATCCTTTATGCTATAAATTTCACTTAGGCTAGAGACATACGGGCGTTAATTTAACGCCCGTTATGGCGAACATTGCAGCATTACTAATAATAATGATTAGGTAGCATGAGTCACAAAGCAACGCGCGGTTCAAGTAACACAAATAGAACACTTAACTTACGTACGCAAAACTGAGCGGGCGTTTTAGCATAATATATATGTCAGATTATTCTACGTACGTTAATCGCACGTTGGTTTGTGACTCATGCCAGCTCGTGTGTCCCCAGCCTTACTCTTCCGTCTAATACACATACTTCTTTTTAATGGAAACAAACCATTAGCCGATTTCAAACAACTGATTTTTCTATTAATTGATTCACACCTCTCATTTTTTTTTATTATCATATAACGTAATTACCGAATTATTCGATAATAATTCATGACAGAGTTGATAATAATAATAACTGGATCAAAATATTCTAACATATAGCTTATTTAATCGTTATAATTTAAAGTTTTAATTTTTAAGTACCTGAAATTTCGGGGCATAAACCCTGTTGAAGCAAAAACACATTTCCGCAAGATCTAGCGACAGTTGACATTTTTGCTATTACAGGTAAATTATGGATAACAAATGACACATTATTCTTCTGCATTTTGGCCAGTTCCTTTGCGTGGCCCAGCAAACCATACTGTCCAATTTGTACCGCTCCATGTGCCATATATTTATGCATTAAACGAGCAGCTATTTCGTTCATAGAAAACATACTTAAAATTTTCATTTATTTACATTAAGTGAAAATAACTAAAAACAACATAGTTCGGTGTTAAATAATAGAATTTTTTTTCCTTTTCTTTTCCTTGCTATTTTACAGCTAGTCTTATCAACTATTTGGTAATCTATGGAATAAGTTAAAATAACATGAATAAGTAACCCACCCAGTGAAGGGTGCTAAAATTGAACTTACATATGTATACACAAAATGCATACACACATACTGTTGAATTCTCACGGGCACATACATACTATACACACACGCACCCGCACCCACGCACGGAAATACACCCTCACACATCACACACACGCACACATATTATTTATACATTTATAATTTATATGAGATCTTTAGGTCGTTTTCTATTCAGCCTACGTCCCTCGCTTGGGTTACTCAGCAGTTCTTTTGTTGTACTATTAGGATGTTCTTTCAATCTGGCAGCATATCGCCGAGCAGCAGTTTCTATTTCATTCTTCACAAATTTAACTCCAAGATCTTCATGGATCGTGATGTTGGTTATGTACCGTGGAGCAGAGATGATCGCGCCTAATAACTTATTCTGTACTCTTTGTATAATTGAAATGTTGCTGTTTTTGACACGGCCCCATAATTGGCAGCCGTATTGCCAGACGGGTTTAAGAATTTGCTTATAAAGAAGCAACTTGTTTTCAAGAGATACTATTGATCTCTTACCCAGCAGCCAGTACAGTTGCCGCAGCTTGATGTTCCACTCATTTCGCTTTGTTATAATGTGCTCCCTCCGAGTCTCAAGCGTTTGTCGAGGTGTATACCAAGATACTTTACATCTTCTTTCTGAGGAATCTCCACTCCATTCATCATTATATTTGCGGATGAATGGATTCTTCGGTTAGTGAAAACTACTCGAGATGATTTACCTTCATTAATCTTTATCTTCCATAATTTGCACCCAAATGTTACTTTATTGACTGCTGTCTGCAGGTTTTTATGCGCAACTTTTGGACATTTATTTGAACACAAGATCGCTGTGTCATCAGCGAAAATTGCTGTATCAACGTGCGATGTAGTAGAAATATCCGCTGTGTAGATAAGGTAGAGAAGCGGTCCAAGTACACTCCCCTGAGGAACGCCTGCTCGAACCGGATATATACCTGATTCGTCACCACCATATTTAACGTAGAAATATCTTTCGTTTAAATACGACCGGAATAATTCAGCTAGTTGATAGGGAAAATGACGTCGAAGTTTTTGCAATAGACCATCGTGCCAAACTTGATCGAATGCTTGGCTTATATCTAAAAATACGGTATCGCAAACCATTTTCACATCCAGAGATTTTAGAAAATAAACACAATTCTTTCAAAACATTTTAAATTCTAAAAACCACCTTGCCAAATTAATAATTCTAAGACATTCACAACTCATAATATAAAACGCAATAAATAAACCAATCAATTATTTTTGTAGCATATACGTACGCAATGGAATTAAGGATAAGTCTAATTATTTACTTATATTATTATTTTTTTTTTTTAGTTCACTTAGAATGACTAAAAATAATGCTCTTGATAATGGCAAAAAAATTAAGCAAAATATAAAAATCTCAGAGCAGATACGTTCACGAAAGTTAAAGATCGAAATACTAATTAGTTAAACACACTATACAATAGGAAATTTAATTCTTTACGAAAAGATCTTGAAACTTAGTAACACAACTCTTGATTTTTTTAAAAAAACGTACTTTTAATTTTTCTTTTTTCTTTTTTCTTATTTATTTATTTATTTATTTATTTTCAGGAGGAAGAAAAGAAAAATTTAAATACTTAACGCCAATAATAACTTCGCACAGAAATAGAATGTATCGATACATGAACCTTTAAGTTATCTTGTAGCTTTTTATTATTAAAAAAATAAGATTTTGTCGTTTACGAACGAAAATTTCGAAAATGAATCTGTTTCTTGACTTATAACGGTATATTCTGTTCGATTCTTTAATCGTAAGTTTTAATTATATTTTATTACTTACGAGCAACAAAACAAGTCTTTGAATTTTCAAATTGAAGTTAGTTCACCCTTATGAAACGTTTAAAGCTTTCACAATGATTAACCATTATAAATAATTTGCGGACAACTGCGTTTAAAAAATGAAATATATTTGTTACCAAAAATACAACACTTAACGCTTTAGACCGAACTACGCTTCTGATGATGGTCACTATAAGCTGTCCGAAACGTTAAGTGTTGTATTGTTGGTAACAAATATATTTCATTTTTTAAACGCAGTTGTCCACATATTATTTATAATTAGTTCAGCCTTTTTTTTTTTTAAATATTTCAATTTTAATTATACAGTGATATATAGTCGCGGTATTTATTCATTATGTTTCCCGCTTTATATTCTACTGTGAGGAATACGTTCTTTATCACTGTATTTGTTGTTAATACACATTATTGTTCTTTCATTAATCTAATCGGACAGTACAATATTATTAATTTTTATTGTCGAGTAAAATTGTAGTAAAGTATGTTTTATAACTTCAATCAAGTAGGTTGATAGACAATTACGTATATTAATTTTTATTATCTTCCATACGTTTTCTGTAAACTATCAAATGCTCTCTTAGAGTATATGCTACATGTAAATGAATGATAATATTTTCTAAATTTAACACTTCTGTTAACTACAAATAACTTAAATCTCTAATAATTGGCACAAATATGCGCTATTTATGGTTTTTTTAAAAACATATTTTTATTTATTAAAATCATAGATTCCAACAAAATTTCTACGTCTATATGAGAGTGAATTCAAATCTGATTAGATAAATTTTTTTACTAATTTTCACATTTAAAAATTAATACTGCTAATGTTTAAATTATTATCTCTCATATAACATCGAGTAATAAAATATTTATATATGAATGTACCCGTAGAATTAAGTCGAGCCATAGACTCCGTTGCTCTTTTATACGCTTTCTCAACTTCCTCTTCGGAAATAACTAATTTTATACGATTCCATCGTTCTGAACGATTCATCCAATTGTAAGCATTAACAGCCACCATAACACCAAGAGGTTTCGTTAAAACTAATACATCACCAACTACAGCATTGTTACACCTTTAAAAAAATTAAAATAATTTAAAATTATATGTTAATATTTATCTGTAAAATAAATGAAAGGCCCGACGCATTATTTTTTAAGTATGAAAATTCACGATTAAATGTAATAACAATTATTTTCTAAATAAAATAACCGAATAATAAGCGATACAAAACTGACTACTACACATCATTACGTATTTTAAAAACCTTCCCTAGTTACAAAATAAACCGTTTACGTTTTTTATTCCACGTTAAATTTAAGAAGAATATTCTCGATTTGCAAGTGATAATTTTACTTTTTCTGCTGATAGAAGTGTTTATGTAGGTATGTAACAGTTGTGTGTAAAAAGAAGTGTATGGCAATATTAAATAATTATTTCAATTTTTAACAATAATCCAGTTGTCTTAAATAAAAGTATTATTTAAGGATATATCAATTTTCATATAAATTACTTGTGACAAGAAAAAAAAAAACATGCAAAAAACAAAAAAATAAATAAAATATAATTTTTTTTATACTAATTTTTTAAAAATAAACATATTTTTTCTCGCTCTTTCACTCCTACTTTTGCTATAATTTGTCATTAAAAAAATTTTATTTTGAGCAAAACATTAATTTTCCGTTAACCCTCTTCATTTGAAATTTACAATTTATGTATGCATGAAAATAAATATATAAATTTATAAAAAATTAAACGAAAAATACATTTTTAACCATTTATACCTTATAAAAAATAGTTATTTATATTTTCACCGTAGTTCATAATTTGTATGAACGAAATCGCAGGAAAAAACAGTATACCATATATTATTCGTCCTAAGTACTTACGTTATAATAGAATTTACACTGCAAACTTTTGTAGTTGTACCACCAATGAAACACCACGGATTAATTGCTGTATGACCACCAGTAACTGTTGCTCCAACCTTTTCAGCACAGTCCTAAAATATACACATTAATTTAACCATAAACTTCATTTTATTTACTTCAGTATGAAAAATAAAATAACTGCAAAGCAAACCACTGATTAAAACCTAACAGCCATCGATCAAAGTAAAGTATTGCTCGCTAACAGAATTATTTCCGTCAGTACTGCTTCTCAGATGTATTAACGTAAAGAGATTTATGAATAAGGAACATTATTAAGTGACCATTTAGACATAATTAAAATGCAAATCCGGTTTCACATTAGCGTTTAATTAAAGAATTAAAAATGAGTGTTTTTTTTCCATAAATTGAAACAGTTATACTTCGATTATCTTATCAATAACATCGGATACACAAAAGATCCGATTTTTTTTTCCACTTCGCCAACAATCTACAAATAATTATAAACCGAGTATATAAGAGGAACGAAAAATATAACTTTAGAATATACAATCAAAATAATTAAAATAAATCATTAATCGAAATAACACACAAATTTAACTTTAACTAATTTAACTAATAACATAAAATAAACTAGGAGAAAAAAATTCAAAAAAATATAATTACATTTCACATTTTTAGTATCATAATTACTACTATTTAATATGATAATTTTTCATATCCACTGTGTTAAACGATATTAAAATAAATGCGATAAACCTTTAAACGTAACTATTAAATTTATAAAATCACCGACCAGTCATGGAATAATATTTGCTACGCACGATGAATATGGATCTTGTATCGAAACTAGTCGGTGATTTTATAAATTTAATAGTTATGTTTAAAGGTTTATCGCATTTATTTTAATGCTTTTATTTAATTTTAAAATTTTATGTATCATCTTCGTTTTTTTTTTAATAACAATTCTGAAAGTTTTCTCACTTGAATAGCATTCTATTCTTAATTTATGATCTAAGTTTTCACTTTTTTACATTCATCACTAATTTGTTCAAAACTGATTCTGAAAGGCTGAAAATATTTGTTTCTTCATCGATACATTTTTTATAAAATTTAAGTACTTATACAGAAATGCTGAAACCAGAGAACCAATCTGTTAATTTTATTTTGGACTTCAAGAAGACGTTTGATCGAGTGAAATATGGCAAATTAATGAGATTTTAAGAGAGAAAAGAATCATAGTAAATCTATGCTGGAAACAAACCGCTAACAAGATTCCATTCCGCTACTGTTCTTCAGGAAACGTTAAGAAATGATGTCTGGAATTAAGGTAAATGGTAGGTGCATTAATAACATCCGTTATATCAATAATATCGTGTTATGGCAAATGCTTCAAAGAACTACGACGACTCATAAACAATCAGTTCAGTTGGCAAATAATAAAAGGTTACAATCAATAAAAGTAAAACTAATTTAAAGTAATCAGCAGAAACGCCATTACCGAAAGAAAAATCCTAAATATAATTTGCAAAAGGAAGTTGAGCTGCTTCGATCATTTCATCGGGGCAAAAGATTGAGCTAATACGTCTGACCAAAACAAAAAGAAGAACCTTGTAGACCGAAAACATCAAACAGTGGAGCAGCAAAAGAAACGATATGCGAGTTGATCGCAGTAGCTTTCACACGAAAATGATCACCTAAACAAAAGTATCCGTGTACACCAAAAAAAAAAAAAAAATTAATCTGAAGTCGAATTTCTTCCTGAAAGTACCGTTATTTTTTCGCCAGTTAACCTCATACGAAGATTTATAAGCATATCATAGACATACATGTTGAAAGGTCTGGAAAATAGATCGCTCTTTTATTTTCTTAAAAACCGACAAAACTGAATTTGAAATAATTTTTCATACCGATTAACACTGAAAACCCGTATTTATTTACATCCAAATCGCCATCCTGTAATAATTTTGAACAGTAATTTTATCTTTTTTAAGCTTCATGTTTATTTTTTATCAAACATTTCAATATAATTGAAAAGATCATTTATCAGGTTTCTTAAAATTTTATATTTAAATAGTAGAAATGTTTAGTAGTTTCAACTAAAAAACAAACATCTATAAATCATTCAGAACTGACAAATTTATACACAGGTATTCCGCTACTTTGCTTGAAGTTAATAATATGTTATTTTTGCATTAATTTGCTATTTCAGAAATTTTCTTTTGGGAAGGTTATTAACGGCCGAGAGAAAAATAACATCTCCATATGCCGCATCTGTGCCTAAAAGAGTAACCTGGAAATCACGGCAGTTTAATTCTCCATATTTAGTAGAGTGCTTAACTAATCATAACTTTCATAGTGTTATCAAAATTCATAAATGCTACACTTTGAGTTTACTAATATATTCTGTCTTTAATACTCTACCAGTGGATAATCCTTTCTCACTTTTTTTATTGAAAAAAAAACTTCTTCCTATGTTTTTCTGCGCTATAACTCCAGTCGAATTATTTAATTTTAGACATCAAATCTGTTTTGATTCCAACACCAAATTTCTAAGAATAACCAATTCTTTTATAGATATTTTCATCAGATTAAATCTATAACTTTCTAAATAACTTCATATTCACCATTAATTATATGAATCAAAATTGTTAACTATACTGTATTCGATATCAATGGCAACTGAATAAAAAACATATCTTGTAATGAATTGTTTTAAGAATTTTCTAAATCTTCTGCTAACTCCTTAATTCCACTGCTAATAGCTTAGTTAAATTTAAGAAAAAGATGACTATGAGAGTCTACTATTCTTCTATAACGATTACATACGCTGCTTCGTATAAAAATTTTTACGTTTACGGATATTACTTTTGCAAACACATAACTTTTCTAGTGTCAGTTTCATTACTCGTATTTGCTTTTTAAAATAAATGATTGAAATCGTAGTTTTTATTTCTTCTCGAATCAACTATTACACCTCTATGTAATTGGCTTTTATATTTACTGAAAAAACAGCATGCTCGATTTCATAATGCCTTTTTAAAATATAATCTTTTATTAGATATCGACGTGTGGCATACTAAACATGTGTTCTTAATAAAATTTTACAAAAATAAACATAATTCTGTTCAGCATTCTTGAAATGTTTGAATTTTATCATTACTTTTACATTCTTGAAATGAACACATAAAATCCTGAGAGGCAATTTTTTTTGTATAAATATTTTACAACGCGTTTTTAACGTCCCACGCTATCTATTTATATTTATCCGTTTATATATTAATAACTATGCCATTCTTACGCTGGGAGTAAAAATAAAATTCTGTTACGTACTTATTTTTTTCGTTATGTTTATGACATTTATTTTTTGAATTCAACGGAAATGTCTCGTGAAAGATTTTAAAGAAATCCGCAAATGATAGCATAAAGTGTCGTACAATTAAAAACTGCTACGAAAACCACAAACGAAAAAAATCTAAACGATAGCATGAACTAACCAGTCATAGTGTTTATGCTGCAAATGTTGGCAATGTATAAATAAAGTAGTATAACACTACATATCGCGCAAATAAAAGCGCGATGAGTTGGAACAAAACAGATTTCCAGAATTCCTTCAAAACACTCGGTTCTCGTCTATTACTACGACCAAAAAAAATTAGCAACCTTAAACGATCGAAGACTACATTTTTTTCAAAAGTACATTGTGACGTAAACATGTCTTTCAAATGGTGCGTGAGATGTGATACAACTATGAGTTGTTTTAGTAAAAAACAAATTGAACTAAAGTAAATACAAATAAGACCTTTTCCTAGGTATTGATGCCTTATGAATAGGCTTAATCTAAAATTGTGTTCATCACAAATAAATGGTTACAAAAAAAAATCACGAAATTTTATAATGATTTTCACTCACAACCAATCGTACAATTGTGTAGTAGTCAACGTATTTTATGAATTAAGGCAAATTGGGGGAGGGGTGGACAATTTAACAAATACTATCAACTATATAGGCAAACGAATAAAATTTGTTGAAGCGCGAACTCATTTCCAACGGAATGGGCGAAGTATAAATTAGCAGAACTGAAAAACGGATTCGTCGGATAGTATAATTAAAACATTTTTAAATGCAGTAAAAATGTTATGATTCATTTAAAAGTACACGGTATCAACTTTTATGTAAAAAACAAACAACTCTGTTACATACCTTTTACCCCCCGCTAATTTCCTCACTTCTGCGACTATGTTCACTAAACCTTGCTAACTTTTTGTGTAAATAGATATGCAATCTAATGATACCTCTGCAAATCATAATACTTACGAAATTGGTGACAATGTCCATCCAAAAACTTCTTTGCTGAATAATTCTAAACGCTTACGTACCATTTTTATAATATCTACTCATCAAATGACAATGATGAGGAAAAATATATCACTAATTATAATAATATAATTAAATAGCCACAGACTACTATATTCACCTTAAATGATCATTCTTTTAATATATAGCAAAATATATTTAAATTTAAAAAAATAATATTTATTCATAAATAGTATTAACAAACCCGCGGCTTGTAGACTATTGCGCTGAAATATGTTGCAATAACAGCTTTAGCAATTAATTCGCTTAACACTAGTTTATTCAACACAATATTTTCATAATACTATACAATTAATCGACGACTATCCATATCTTATAAATTATTTTCAAAATATATTTCTTTATTAATGGTTCTTACAATAAAAAAAAGAACGAAAAACAACTTGTAACCTTAAATAAACATTAATCACCTTAAATCCGCGAATCATTAAGGGAACAACAACGTTTCTTTCGTTTTTTGTCATTTTTATAGGAACCGATAACATCATTTGTATTGTATCACAAGTAAAAATACCAACAGAAAATAAACTGCATAGTAAATTTGAACACGCTATCTGACCTGTCAAAAAAAGTCACCAAATATTAGAGGCAATATTTGATAAAGCGACAAATTTCAAAAACAAATATAGTAATGATTCGTAAAAAAATACATATAAATTCATGTTACCCATTATGTACGGATCATCAACAAATGTATAGGTAAGCTCACTGGTTTTTACTAATGAATATCTTCCAAAACCAACTGCTGTTACACCAACACCTACATAATAAAACTTAAATTAGTTTTAAATAAACGTAGCCATAACAGCTTTATTGTTAAATGCGTAAATTAACTAACGTTACCAATTACGGTTTTCCTAGCTTGCAAAACACCATCTGTGAACTTCATAAAAGTGTCTCCTTCACTTCTGATTATCTCTCGGAATGGAGCGGATTCTTCCAGGGATAACTTTCCATATTGACCTTGTAAATTTACGAAACTGGATAAACGAAAAGTTTCATCTAAACCGTATTTAACCGGATCAAACGGAGTACATGATTCTGACAAATTAGTCAAAAGTGCTTCTGTATTTGACTTTTCTTGTTCCAATACTAAACCATCTGAAGATACACCTAGTTGGAATGCTCGAAAATTATAATTACTATCATCAATTGGTGTTAATTCATACTCTGATAGTGAATTCAACTCCATATTTTAACAATTACAAAACATCTACATCACCGGCAAAATTGTATATAAATTTACTCCAACAGTGCATCCAAACAATATTTCCGAAATAACGTATGATATAATAATTATATGCAATATGAAAACAGTATGTAAGAGGAATTGTTAAAATCGGTAAAATTTACATTTCGTTATTAAAAAATTATAAAAAAAAAAACACTAGTTATTTTAATCATTAAAAAAAAGAACAGTTGTTAAATAAAATTTTGATCGTATATATTTGTAAACTTTAACTTCACAATCTCTCCCTGACACCTTGAGTAAGGCTTGAAAACCAGCCGAAAGCCATAAGTTAAAAGTTGAAAGCCGCACAATTTTTAGTTTACATAAGCTCCAACCTTAACAGCGTAAGTTAAGAACTTAATTAAGCCATATTGTCTAAACTACATTATCAAAAGTGATAAGCCGAACAAAATTGAAGCTCATTTTTATTTAGTTTTCGAGCTTGTTTTGCTTTACTTATTGTTTAAATATCATAAAAAACATTCACTCTCTCATTTTTATTTTTTTCGTTTTAAAACAATAGAAAAGAAATTGTTTGTTATCGCTGAAACAAAAATTGTGATGTAAAAAATAAGTTGAATATAATATTAAAAGGCCTAGAGTAGTTTGTAAATTTTTAAAAAATTTGAAAATTATGAATTATATAAAAAATATCTAATAAATAAGCATAATATGCGTTATTACAAATATAGTCCGTTCAACGAAAATGTGCCGAGGAAAAAGTCGATATAATTCGATATTTATTATCCGCTTGCTGCGATGTTGCCAATAGTAATTATTGTTTTAAGTCAAAATTAAATGTTCATTTTAATTGTAGGAAGTTCATTTTTGGTTGTTTTAATTCATTTAATTAATATCATTCTAAATTTTCTAATCAATCGAAGTGTTAATAAATTTCACAAACATTTAAAAAAATAGTAATGTATAATACGAAAGTTACCTTGGCGAACATTCCGCTATTATTGTATCATGTGACACAAAATGAAACTAAATTAAAAATTTATGAAGCATAATTTGTAAAATTTTACAATATCCTTATACTTTAATTAGGGTAATGTTTAAAGCCGCTTGTAAATTATAAATTTATTTTATATTTACTTGTTTTCACTTTGTTATTTACCATGGTAAATAAGCTTTATTTATTTACTACTTAATAAACCTTAAATACAAGTGTAATCGTTAAAACGAATACTGTCTGCTTCCATTTATTATCAAATTAACGAACAAAAATTTTGGAGAACGATAAAAATAGTAAGTGGTCCACATTACACGACCAATAATCAAATAAATTTATGGCCATATCTAATTTAATTGAACGTGTAAGTGAAATATAGAACGAAAAGAATCAATTAAATATCAATTTGGTCAAAGATGGATAATAAAAAAAAAAAAACAAGTATAGGAATGACAAGATATATGAAGCACAATAAGGAGCAGGGACCTCAAGTGCTAGGAGCTAAGTGTAAAAATTAGATCGTTCATTTGAAAAGAACGGACGTTCAAAAAGAATATGATTGAAATCACAGAAAGTCTCATCATTCGGTTGAAGAGGGCAGAATGGAGAAGATGTTAAAGGAAAATGTAAATGAGGGGAAGGTAACAATGAATGGTTAAAATGTAAGTGAATAATAGAAACAATGGTAGATTGCTGAAGTAAAGGAACATCAAAGAACATAGGTTAAAAGAAAGCATAAGCTGAACAGTTAAATAGTGAGATAGGTTATTAGAAAAGGCTGGAGCATAAATGTCAGACCAGTATTTGGAATGAAATTTTTTGAAAAGAGGTCGGAGATTCAAACCTGGAATTTTAAAGAGAAAGGTGGACGAGGAAGCAGCCACACAAGCCAAAAAATTTGCTAATTCATTGTCTTCTATGCTTGTATGACCAGGAACCTATGACAAATCAATATGGATTGAATGGAGAGAAAAAAGATCATAAATGAGAGAGTGTATTGGAAGCAGGGCTGTATCTGAGGGTGGTTCTTCGGGTTCACCCCCCCCAAATGTCTTCAAAATAATAATTGCTTAAATTAAATACACCGAAATTGAGAATAAATTTATTTCTTTTCAATTTTTAACAAAAAAAAGAAAATTAAATTTTTTATGAATTCTATGGAAACAACTATTTTTTATTTGTTTTTATTGTAGTGTTCAAGTATGCATATACAATAATTGACTACAAAGCTTTAGTGTACCATTTATAAATGAATATATTTCATGATAACACACACGCACACACGAACGCACGCACACACACACATATATATATATTAATTACAATGTAATTCTTAGGCTACCCCCTCGAAAAAATGTCCCAATTTTATGTAACGCAAAATGTCCCAAAAATGTCACAAAAAAATGTCCCAATTTTATGTAATGAAATATGTAACGAAAAGTGTAACGAAAAAATGTCTTAATTTTATATAATAAAAGTTAAATGTTAAAATAGGATTATTGTGGTTATGTTATTTTTTTTTTTTGTGTTGATGCCAGTAAGAATTACATTGTAAATTTTGATAATTTTATATAAAGTATAGAAGAGAAAGAGACAGAAATGAAAGCAAGAGGGGTCAAGGGGCACAGCCCCTTGCGAGGCCAAAAAGGCTGAGTTTATATATATATATATATGTATATTTATAAAAAGACCCCCCCCCCCCCAATTTTGGTCTAGATATGACCCTGATTAAAAGAATTTAAAAAAATCATAGGAGTAAGTGAGAAAAACAGAACGTATCTCCTGAACAGTACCCATGGAATCAGAGGTAATCAAATAATTTGTGAAATAACAATGGGAAAAAGCATAAATAACAGAAGGTAGGATCGCCTTAAGTTCGGCTGTAAATATAGAGTAAAAAGAAAGGAGTCTAAAGGATTCAGACTGATTAATTTCTGAGATCGAACTCCCTCAGGACCCCTCAAGCCATCAGTAGGAATTAATAGTGTTATGGAATTGATAAATTTTATGGTAGTGATGGTCCAAAAATCGTAGCGCTGCTTTTTTATTATTACTCTGACGAATGAGTAGTTGCAATTCGGAGCAGCTATCAGAAAAACAATGCTCACTGTTCCCGCAATTACTGTGATTATTTTTTTAGCAAAAATTGCTTCTAATATTGCTCTGACTACTGCTCCAGTGCAGCGAGTAGGAAACCGGCGTTGTCTCTTCTGTTAAATGTTCCACTGCCTCTACTCATCCAACCACACTACATATGCATACACACATCAAAAGGCATAGCCAGACGAGATATGTGCCACTACTGGCGCTGTACCATTTTTCTGTCACACAATTTCCTTCATCTTATTTTTCGAGAATTTAAATGAATGATATATGAACGATTTGGAATTCATCGCAAACACTAACGTGTTCATGATTTTTTCTATTATTTTTATATGTAAATGCTGTTGTTTTTTGTTCTTTCTGTTTTATTGCTATTACAAATACGAACAATGTCTGCCTTGAAAAAAAGCAAATTTCTAATATTAAATTATTAATTGTTTATTTCAAAAGATTTTACTTCAATTTTATTTTAAATTCTTAAAAGTTATTTATCATTAAGCAAGACTCATGTATAAGTATTGGAAAATCAGTTTTTAACTATTTTTTTTGTTGCATTAAAATACATTATATGATTTACATTTATTTCTATTTCTTAAAATCTCATAAACGCTGTTTTAAAAATATTTATATTTTTAATTTCATTGTAAAACATAATTTTTTCTAATAAAAAATCTGGATTACAGTTAATATAAGTGATTAATTTTTTAATTTTTACATAGTCGCGAATTTAAGTTTATAAACCTTTAGTATAACAATATTTTTGATTATGTAAAAAAATATTAATTTTTATCATCCATTAATCAAAAGTTTCGCACGTTAGTTGTGAGGGTAAAAATAATAATTTTGTTTCAAAGCAACAGCTCCGGCGGAGCAGCAAAAAATCACTGCTCATTTCGAAGAACTGCTCCGGCAAAATGAAGTTTACTTTGACAATGAAAGTGTTTGTCATTTAAATAATCATTAATTAGTTTTATTAGATAATACGGAAGGTTGAAGTGAATTAATTTGTAAATTGTACCTAAATGCCACGTCGCATCGAACGCCTTTTCGATGTAAACGAGCACAGGCCTGTATGTTTACTCAGACTGAAATTATCTGTAATAGTGTCAGCAATTCTGCTGATTTGTAGAACATTTGCTAAACTGTTAACAAAACCAAATTGGTGAGAGGTAAGAATTTAATTAGTCGTATAAAACTCATTCAGCCGAGATAGTATTAAATTTTCAGCAACTTTTCCAGGACTAGTAGTTAGCGAAACTGGTCTATGATTAATAGCTCGAGTATCATCTTTACCCAGTTTAGATACAGGAATAAGAATCGATTCCTTCCAGCTGGTGGGAAAGTGTCCGAATAATAGAATAGAGTTAATAATAACAATCAGCTAGATAACAGTTTCAAATAGGAAGTTCTTAATCGTGTATTTTATCTAAACCTTATATTTTAGATTGATAATATTTGTTTTTACCATTAGTTTTAAATTGAAGTCGCGAGAAGAAGAGGCGGTACCAAGATAGCTATCAACGGCATGTTTAATTTTATTTTTGAAATATTTAGATCCCAGGTTACCATTTTGCGACTGGATGTGCTAATACCTCCACATTTTCTTGGTTAGTATACATGGTAAAATTTAAATGAGATAGTGGAGGTATGTTACGAAAACGCTGTTTATATGGTTTAGTGATTTTTCAAAGAAACTAATCTTTGGGGCTAAAGCTACATAATTTACTCTTCTATTTTATATTTTGGAAGTTAATTAAAGGTAACCGTTAACTAATTTAGTCAGAAATCTATGAATATTACGCGTGAGTTCATTAGTCGTCTCTGATGCGATTTCCTAAAATAATCTTTAATCTTTATAAGAACAAAAATTTCCCGAGGGATGATTTGCTTAATCTTTATTTTAGTGTTTGTTGGTATCGTATGCCTGCGTCTTCCAATATAGGATCCGTAAATTTCTTCGCGTACAGGTCTAACAGAAGTTTATATTTAAAGAAATTTTTAAGAGATTTAGATTAGAGGAAATATATTTATGAAATTCAGGCCAATTACCATTCTGAAAATTGTAAGTTAGTGGTGGAATAAGTAAACGACTAGACACTAGTGATGTGTAAAGTAACGAGGAATGTAACTAGAACTTAGTTCCAGCTGTGAAATAGTTCGTTCCATTCAAATCAGTAACGTATTTACGTTAATAAAGAATAAAGAACCTTTTAACATCCTGTTTGTTAATTATAGAATATACTATGTTATAAAGAATACAAATATAACAAATAAATTTAAGAATAAAATGATTGCTTACTTAGAAACATTTTTGGGTATAACCCATCATCAGCTAAAAATACAACTTAATATATGTGATCAGAAACAAATTCTAAATCACATTGAGGTCAAATAGAAAATAAAACGATTTATGTAGTTTAAATCAACAATTTAAAGTTGATATATCATAATTATTAGAACGAAATGATGTACATGGACTAAAATAAATATCTAAGGATTATCTATACTAATATTATAAAGAGGAAAGATTTGATTGTTTGTTTGTTTGTTTGTTTGTTTGCATTGAATAGGCTCCGAAACTACTGGACCGATTTGAAAAATGCTTTCACCGTTGGGAAGCTACACTATCTCCGGGTGACATAGGCTATATTATATTTTCAAAAAAATTAGGGATCCTTACTAAAAGTCCAATAATGTAACTCAAGGTGTAGAAAAATGACCTAAACAATTCCTTACATCGTGTGCGCTGCAAAAACTATTGATGATAGAGCAAAATAATGTACTACGACTTTGCAGAACACATCATTATCTACAAAAAGTGTCGCGTCAGCATATGTCTAACTATTATAGTTATATCACAATAAGTGTTTTTTTATTTTAAAAATTTAATTGAAATGCTGCCGCTAGAAAATGCTCTTTATTTGTACCTTGGTATTAATCCTTATCAAAATAAATTACTTCATATTCAAGACTGCTTCAATACCTTTATATCACTTTTTGAATTATTCAATTCGGACATTTCCTT
Organism: Icerya purchasi; assembly: GCA_039619475.1. Lineage (NCBI taxonomy): Eukaryota > Metazoa > Arthropoda > Insecta > Hemiptera > Monophlebidae > Icerya > Icerya purchasi. The sequence goes on along the minus strand of CM077116.1, from coordinate 151,551,539 downwards.
TGAAAGTTATCAAGAGTTTAAAAATGTAAGTATTAGAAAGAAGTTGTGTGGTCGCCGCTCATCCCTCTCGGCTAGCTAGGCAGCACCATAATATGCGATGCAAGCGTCACTGGGGTACAGGAGAAGAGTCAATTTCAAGAAATAATATGCAATGTAGGCGTCACTGGGGTATGGGAGGCGAGTCAATGTTAATAAATAAAGTGCCGCGTGGCTCATTTGCGCGGTCGGCTCCCTACGCAGCGGCTTGAAAATATTTTAAATTCGCTTTAAATTCGTTTAGTAGGTAATTAAACCCCAAAAAAAAGCTATTTTTAAAACTAAACAAAAGTTAATTTCATAACTAAACCCATTTTTTTAAAGTATTCTGCCAAAAAATTGGGGCCAATGAACCTAATGGTATGTGCTATGCTTCTGGAAAAGTTAGTCTCCACAATATTCAGGAGCCGCCACAGCCAATAAAAAATCTTTTGACATATAATCGTTCACTGATACTCTTACACAGTCATGAACTGAATTCCGCATGGGTGTAATTTAACAAAAAAGTAATTTTTTAGAATCATAATTCACGCGAGCAACGCCGCGGGCACAGCTCAATACATTAATTTTATGTTTATTTATATAATAATTTTCAGCTATGTTCATGATGTTACCTTTGTTATATGTAGCTAAGACTGACATTTTTTTTTAATGAATTTGGTTTATTTCTTATTAAATGTTCAGTATAAGTAGATTTTTCTATTTCATTATTTTTAATTGATTTAACATGTTCCTGGATTTAAAAATAATGAAATAGAAAAATTGACTTATGCTGAACATTTAATATGAAATAAACATAAACCAAATTCATTAGAAAAAACGGCCACGTCTTAGCTAGATACAACAAAGGTACCATGTAAAACAGATAACACCTTAATGATAATACTATCGAGAACACTCGTAATAGCAGCGATCGTATTAATAATAATTATAATACTAATATAGAAATGATATTAAATAAGTTTGTCAAGGAAATTAAAGATATATTTGTTCAAATGATGAACCAACATGCAAATGTGATAAATGGCTTACTACAGACCATAATATCGTCTTTAATTTGTAAGAAATTAATCTATTAAAAATTGTAACATGAAATGCGAATGGCATTCTAAATCATAAAACTGAAATAGAACTTTATCAAGTAAATATAGATATACTATTAATATGTGAGTCTCACTTAACAAATAATTACTTTCACATTAAGGGGTATAGTATGTATAGTACTGCTCACTCGCATAGTACTGCACATGGGGGTTTGCTATACTAATTAGAGATAAATCAGAAAATTCCAGCAGGAATATTTGCAAGCCATCAGCATAAAAGTTCAATGTTTAAAGAGAAGTATCGTTTTCTCCGCCATGTACTATCCGCCAAAACACAGGATTACTCGACAGCAATTTAACGTATTCCTACAAACGCTAGGTAATATATACGAGTATATATATATTAAGTTGGCGGTGATTATAATGCTAAGAATACGTACTGGGCCTCAAAGCTAATTACTTCGAGAGGTAGGCAACTGAAAGAAGCCCTGGATTTAAATAAATGCAATTTAATAACTAACGGATCACCTACATACCGGCCCACTGATAGGAATAAATTGTCTGACTTGTTGGATTTCTTTATGGTCAAGCGACTAAATACAACACACATTGCAGTTGAATTCGGTTATGACCTTTCTACAGACCACTCTTCAGTTGTTATGACGCTGAGTAATGAAATTATAACTAAGAAAGTTAAGCCAAAGATTCATAGCAAAAAAACAGATTGGGATAAATATAAAATTGAAAATCTACTACAAGATTTTGCTAAGCTAATTCATGAAGCAGCTCTGCTTAGCACTCCTCAGGTGAAAGAAAGCTCTCCTGCAGTACATCATTCCAGCGAGATAATATGTGAGATAGCTAAAAAAGAGCCCCCGTAAGACATGGCAGACCCATAGACATCCACTAGACAAAGCGAATCTAAATAAACAGACCAAGAAAGTAAAGAACTTAATAAAACAATTTAAAAATGATAATTTTAAAGACTTTATATCACCTTTATCCTATCAGAGCGGCGACTACTTCTTGTGGAGAGCAACGTGTTACCTAAAAAGACCAAAATAACCACTTCAACCGCTCAAGAAGAATAATGAAAGGTGGACGCATTGCAATAAGGAAAATGCTGATGAATTTAGTAAATATCTCGCTGATGTATTTAGCCCGCACGAGGGAAATGAAAGTTTACCAGATCCGATTTATAATATGAATTTGCATTTATCTATTAAGCTGGCTTCCCCTAGGGCAGTGGTTGGCAAACTTATTAGCCAAAGAGCCAAATATGAACATTACAACAATTTTAAAAAAAATTGGGAGCCAAATCTGTTTGTTTAGTAAACTTTTATTACACTAAATAAAACTAAATTTCATACTTAATAAATATTTATTAATGCGAACAATGTGCTTGCATCTCCTTGGAAAGTTTGAGTAAGTCACGTTTGTATGTTGTTGTTTTTAATTCTAGGCATGATTCCAAGTTCTCATCAATAAGACGACTTCTCAATTTACTCTTGATAATCTTCATGCTTGAAAAAGATTCTTCGCATATATATGTACAACCTAAAAGGGAAAGAACCGCAAACGCGAGCATTTTCAGTTGATCTTAAGAGTCAGGAATACTATTCCAAGCGTTGAAAATGATCATGTCTTCCTTCTCCTGGTCATTCAAAAGTAGTGTATAAATAGCGGACCTGGCACGTCTGACGTCACCAACCCCTATTCGTCCCCCGGTGCTCAAAACTCACCCCAATTTGTCCCCCTGTGCTCAAAACTCACCCCAATTTATGTCAAGGTGTCCAAAATTCACCCCATTTTGTCCCCCGGTGCTCAAAATTCACCCCAATTTGTGTCCAGCTGCTCAAAACTCACCCCAATTTCTGTCTTGGAGCCCAAAGTTACCCCAAGTTTCCCCCGATTTTCCCCAGGGGTAGGTACCCCGAGTGTCCAGGTTTCCCCCAATTTTCCCGGACGGTTGCTGAAATTTCACCCCAAATTCTCATCAGGGTGCTAAAAATTAACCCAAATTTCTCTTTTAGAGCCCAAAGTTACCCCAATTTATGTCCATGCGATCAAATTTAACCCAAGTCCCCCCCCCCCATTTTCCTGGTCAGTTCCGCTAATTCGATCCCTAATTCCCATCAAGGTAGACAAAATCCACCCCAATTAGCGTACAGGTGCTGAAAGTTCACCCCAATTTGTATCCATATGGTTAAAATTCACCCAAGTTTCCCCAAAATTTCTTCAAATTTTTCCGATTCCCCATTCATACTGTTATCTGTAAATGCGCTCGCACCGTTTCCATGCATATATTCAACATAGCCTTAGCCGCCATGAAAGTGTACTCGCTTTCCTATACCCGCGCCTTCTATCATCATGTGTATGTATTATACATGACTCTGCTTGTAATGTATACAACATAATTTTTAATTTTCATTTTTTGAGGTTGGGAGGGGTAAAATTTTGCCCGGAGTGATAAAAACGTTTGAATCTCAACACTTAGAACCCAAAATTTAAAGGAATTTTCCGAGTCGTGCTCCGTTCTAGCATTTTTTTTTTAAAATTTTATTTTTAAAGAAAATATTTGAACGTTCCATCAGTCGAATGAGAGCGGGCGAGTGTGCTGCTACGAGATGTATTATGTAAGCGCGACCGCGGCTGTAATGGAAATATTTAAATGTTCCAGCAACTAGTTGAAACTGTCACCAGGTGAGGTGAATTCCAGTCGTTCGTTTTGAAATTAACTAGCCGATCATCTATGCTCACTCTCACACGCCACCGATAGAAACCTGTTCACGATCGCTACACGTTCACACACGCACACATATACACCGCCACCTGATATATATTTTTCGTCTTTTTCCGCTTCCGATCTTATACTTAATCCATTGATATTTTTTTATTTTTATTTTTACGTATTCTCTGTTCATTGCAAAAGCACACCGTCCATTCTTACACACATATCAAGCATTGAGTTAACCTGTACAAAGGTACACTGTACTATTCCATGCACGCTCCGTCACCACCGAAATAAACACCGCGATATCACACACACACACACACACACACACACACACATACACACCACCACTTCATACATATTTTATTTTCGAGTCAAAATATTATAGAATTAGCCTAACTATATTTTTCTTTTACGCTTCTGTTTATTTCTTCTGTTTTGTTTCTCCGATTCTAAAAATTAATCTGTCAATGTATTAGCCACTCTTTCATTCGCACATAATGTTCCCTCGCACTCATCTGCTACCAGTAGTTCTCTTGTCGTTCATAATAACTTTTTCAAGTCTAATATTATAGAATCAGCCTAATTATATTTTTTTTCGCTTCCAATCATTTCCTCCGTCCGTTGATAATTTTCTTATTTTATTTTTTCTCAGGTTCTAAAAATAAATCCATTGATATCTTCACTAGTATGATTACGTAAACATCTTCTAACGGTATTCCTCATATTGTTCATAATAATTTTTCATGTCTATGTATTATGGAATTAGTCTAAAATATATTTTTTCCCCTCTAAAGTCTTTTTCCAATCGTAAGTATTCAAAAATTAATTCGAGTATATTTTTATTTAACGCTGTTTCATATTTTCCCTCTCCCCTATCCACCCTACACAAACTTAAATTCTTTTCTATTATTTTTCATGAGTACATCCCCCCCCCCCCCTGAAACTACGGTGAATCCATACCATTCATTCCCACGCATCCATCTGCTAACAATGATTTTCTCATCATTCATAATAATTTTTTTCGAATCTGTTAGTTTAAGATTATTTCATTTTTTTCAAACTCTAAATATTTTTTTTTTTTTTTCAATATCTTCCATATTTTCCCCCAATATGTCCGCATACGCTCATAATTCAAAGGTACTCTGCTTATTTCCTTGCATGAATGTTGCTATGTCGTTGATTTCGATCTTGTGTCAAGGTCATCGAGTCTGCCCGGATCTTCTCCTTCATATCTTTTGTAGAAAAACCGGTTGACATGTACACACCTACACACAAACACCCATAACCTAAAGATCACCTGTAAATTTCGTTCATTTGCGTATGCAACCAGCTTTCACCAAAGGAATGTGGTTTTTCTGGTGCAACCCGCCCTCTTCAAAGACATGCATCGAGCTAGAATCTCGAAAGGATCTGTTCAGGCAGTCAGTATTAGTGTTACATTAAACGTGTAGAATTTGTTGAAGCTGTGTTCTTCACGCATTAATAAAAGTTTGCTCTAACATTAAAAGTAATAATTTTCTACATTCTTAGTAAAAAGTTAAAAATATTATTCAAACATGAATAACAATACCGATTCGATTGATATTAAAGTCGACGAATTTATTCAGAATTCATTTTCGAGTGATAGTGTCTCGCATACAACTTCATCACCTCAATCACAGCAATCAGATGATGGTTATACAGCAGAAGGATCAACATCTTCTGTACATAATATCATTGGTCCTGTATTATTATCAGAACAAGCAGATATAGCGGAATATTTTGTAGATATCAGCATCCATATAGATTGTGATTATGGTTTTCGAGTAACCGAACTAGCAATGATTGATATGTCTGGCGGAAAGTGTTTGCATACACTGTATAAGCCAAGCAGAGCATGGCATTCATCAAAAACGCCACATTTACAATGTTCTTCGATGAGTCATCACTTGAAAAATCCTTCATTATTTCCCTGTCGGGAAGAAACATTTATGGCACGCGATATATTCACGATAATATCTCAAAAACCGAGAGCTCGCATATATATTTTAACGGTATATGCTAAACTTATACTAATGGAACTTAACGAAAAGTCTGAATTGTTGAGTGATTTAGACTATGGAATCGTTAATATGGATAAAGTCTTTCGACTACATAGTATTGAGAATCTACATGAAGAGTATTTTGATATAAGCAATTTGATAACCTGTAAACATCATAATGAGAATGATAGTTTTCATTGTGCAGCGAAAAACGTTATGGTAATGAAGGCCTGGTACGATCATGTTTTCCATCCGCTGAAGCTTATGAATAATCTCAATATAAATGATTTAAGTCAGTTGTTCATTACAGCCACCAAAGAAATGATAATTACATTATTTCCAAGTTGTGTTGGAGACATTTATGCATTTCTACAGATAGATTAAAACCGGATGATATGATAAAATCACTTCTACCATGTTACGAGCATGAGCATGATGAAGAATTCGTCTATGAGGTGTGTTGATCAATAGAGCAACAGGTAGAAAACCTAGTAGTTTACGAGACACAGCATGTTCAAAGAAAAAAAAACGAACTAGCACAAGCAGATCAGAGTTGCAACATACGAGTGGGAGATATATTCTCGAGAACAACAGCTTGATTATAAAAAACGTCGAAGATACATGTATCTATCTGTGAACAATTATCACATCAAACATAAAAAGGTTGACTAAAAGATTATTATTTTCTTTTTTCGTTCATTCTCGCCACTATTACCACTGGCGCCCCCACTGTCAGGACCTCTAAACATACATTACTAACCTCGCCAACACTATAATATTTTTTCTCTGTGTTACTAAATTAACCCAACTATATTTTTATTCATTTGTTACACAAACATTTGTTCAAATCTTTTGTAATATATCGTACATACATTTATAGCCCACAGACACTACTTGCTTCATTACCACGAATACATCTCTTTCATGGTCACTTATCATAACATAGTTTTTCCTGAAATTGTAAAAAAATTCTCTTCGTTCCATTCTTCCAAGTTTTCCAAATTTCAAATCATGCATAATTATTTAAGAATCAAATTAAGTATATTTTATCATTTCCAAAAAATTAATCATCTCTGTACAAGGCATTAACTCATTTTTCAAAACAAACATATTATTTTTTTAATCTATCATACATATCATTTTTATCATTCAAATTTTTTTCTGAATTCACAAATAGTTAACCTATAGAAAACATATTATTGTAAACATACATGACGAAGTCACTCCTCATAATTACATCATGAATTCATTTTTTTTTTTCATTTTTTTTTTTTTTACCATCATGAAATTGTAGTAGTGTTTTTAATTTTTTTATTTTCCATACATGACAAAAGCAATACAATCACGACATCTATGAATACACACCATATGCTTCCAATAACCTATCATGCATTTTTTTAAATTAGTCCAAGCATACTATTTTTTCAATAACAAAGCCGATCATACATAATTTTTTCTTCTATATAATCACTAATCTATGAAAACACTTGATTCGTTTTACTCATACTGTAGCAACCACTCCTTTTCCCTCATGCTAACAAACTTCAAAATTTAATAATATAACACGAAATTAATCTAAATATCTGTTCATGCTATTAAAATTAATATATCAATCTTTACATTCCTTTTGTACATTTCTGAAAAAATCCTACAACATGTTTTAAAATTAATCGAAGTATACTATTTTATTACCTAAAATCAATTATTCTCTCATACAGTTTTTTCCAATCATCCATAATGTTTTTTCTGTATTGTCATTATTACAAAGTCATACAAAACAACAACACATTTTTAATCATAATGAATCCTTCATTCCATTCCGTTCATGCTATATACCATTATCATTCATTTCAACGTTATGAAATTAGTCTAAATATACATTCATGCTAGCAAAGTTATTATCTCACCCTTTGCATTGTCCCAAGATGATTTATTTGACATTTTTTCTTTAAATTTCCCTCATACTATTATTTTTGAAATGTAGGATGATGACTATGATTAGAATTCATGATTATGAAGAGAGAGATGCATGGTGAAATTGTATTGTCATTATATGCGAGATGATGTGTGTTTGTGGGTGAGTATGGATGCATGTAAAATATATGAGTGTGTTAGTAGAAAACATCCGTTCATGCGTGAACACAGGTACAGATACAGTTATAGAATGAGAGAGGTAAAAATATATATTTTGTTATGTTTGATATGTGCATGATAAAGAGGTTAACAAAGAATAATCACATTACCCTCACAACTTAGACATTGAGTTTTACCTTTGCAATATTTTAGATGTAAAAGCAGTGACATTGACATGTGGTAAACGTTTTCATCACTTTTGACTAATTATAACCAATTTTCCAACATTTCTCTTCGTTTTTCCTACATTTTAATACTTTTACACCGTTTCAGTCAATTTTTGCTATTTAATGCCATTTTTTCCAGTGTTTTTACCACCTTTCTCACAATTTTCATCATTCTTTCATCATCTTTGTTAGGTTTTTTCTTACAACTCTTTAATATTTCGATCGTTGCTAGTGATAACCATCATTATTTATGCTTTCAATCCTTCCACTTCAGCAATGCACACATACAGCTTAGCAATCGCCGCAGCCATTGAACGTTGTAGGACTGCAATCGTGATCTCCATTTGATTATTGGGGTTTAAAAGTCACATCTTTGAACGCTTGATCTAATGCATCAACATGATTTTTTTTGTATTCGCCCACCTGCTGCTGGAGGTTCCACTTAATATTCTCAACAGACTATCATACAGTCGTTTAACAAGAGAATCTGTAAGACCCGAGACATTTACTTAACGTTTTCCCAACACATTTACAGACATACCCTGTACACTAAGGAAATCTTTAAACATCTCTGTAACCATTCCTTTTAAGCTGGCGGGAGCAAGGAACTCCTATAAACGTTTATCAATCAGCACTTCATCGTTCATCGCCCTGGTTTCACTCGCCGTTGCACAGACATGTAATAAACATTTTCTTCTTTTACAATTTTCTTATGCTATAACACTATTACATCATTTTTCCTCGTTTCTAACTAATTGTAACCAGTTTTCCATTATTTCTTAGCATGTTCTTCTGTTTAGGACCTTTTGCGCTATTTTTTCATCAATTTATGTTATTTCACATCGTTTTTCTGGTGATTTTAGTGCCTTTCACACAATTTTACTAATTATTTTCGACTATTTCTTAGCATGTTCTTCTGTTTAGGACCTTTTGCGCTATTTTTTCATCAATTTATGTTATTTCACATCGTTTTTCTGGTGATTTTAGTGCCTTTCACACAATTTTACTAATTATTTTCGACTATTTCTTAACATGTTCTTCTGTTTTAGGTCCTTTTTGCACTATTTTTTCATCAATTTATGTTATTTCACATCGTTTTTCTGGTGATTTTAGTGCCTTTCACACAATTTTACTAATTATTTTCGACTATTTCTTAACATGTTCTTCTGTTTTAGGTCCTTTTTGCACTATTTTTTCATCAATTTATGTTATTTCACATCGTTTTTCTAGTGTTTTACTACCTTTCACACAATTTTACTCAATTTTTCCCCATCTTTGAAGATTTTTTTTTTCATTTATCTCATACATTATATCTCCGAATGTGACGATTAGCTATCCTTTTAAGTACATTTTTTTAATTCGATATAAGTGAGGAGTACTTTTCAGGTCGACATGTATACTTCATGATATGACATTCAATTCATTATTAATCTATGTTTCAACAGGTTTGTGGTCGGTTGTTGGAGGTTTACAGAACTTTCTGTTGCATTGCTTATAGTATAATGGTTCTTGTGTGCTAGTGAGATGATGGTGTTTTGTGGGGAATAATAAACATGGGAAAGAGAAGGAGTGCGCCCCATCAAGCAGGGGGGAGTGATGCTTCGTAATTAACTTGGGTATTGCGCGCATTGCATGGCAGTTATAATATGCTCGAGCAAAAATTAGTCGCTGTACTCGCATGGTGTTCATGTTATTCATTAAATGTTCACACTGAGAGATGCAATGGGCTCATCGACAGATGGATCCATGCTATCATTTCGATTTTTATAATTGTAATCTGCACTGAGCATGTATGTATTACAACGAACCCATCAACTCTGTTACAGATGGTAATGTTTGAGGATAGATAGTGAAACGTTCATTAGAACATGAATGTGTATACAAAGTGTTGTTACATCACATGTATGTCATCAAATTAACTAAAATGTTGCGTCTATAGTAAAAAAAGAAATGAGGGTTTTTCCCTAAGAGGGCGACTATAATAAAATTGATGCGATTTTAGATGGAAATGGGAGTATTTTACAGTAAAAACGCTGTTTTGCACCTAAATGGTGAATATTCTGGAGGTTAAACGGCATTTTTCACACAAAATTTGATGTTTTTTTATAAATGTGGCTATTTTACTCCTACATGGAGTAATTTCTGCATGAGGAGTACTTTTTGGACTGACATGTATACTTCTTGATGTGGTATTCATTTCATTCTGAAGCTATGTTTGAACAGCTTTGTAAATGGTTGGGGGGGGAAGTTTACAGAACTTTTCTGCTGCATCAGTTATAAGATAATAGTTTTTATATGCTAGTGAGATGAAGGTATTTGGTTAGGAATAATAAATATGGGTAAGAGGTGGAGTGCATCCCAGTCAAGCATGGGAGAGTATTGTTTGGGAATTAACTCCATTATTTGCACACATTGCAATACAATTATAATCAGTTTGGTCAAAATTACTTGTTATATTTCGTTCATGTTATACATTAAACATTCACACTGAGAAACGGACTGGACTCTTCGACATCAAGGTCCATGCGATCATTACACTTTTTTTCAACAATTTGTGACGTTTCATACTATTTTTTAATGTTTTGAACGGCTCTTATGATGTATTTCAGCACATTTTCACAGGTACAAAGTTCGTAATGCGAAATAATTTGAATTATTTCGACAGTCTTTACACACAAATAAAATACTATACCATTAACACACTCAACATGAAACAAATCATTACAAATAGAAATAAACAACGAAATTGCTCAGAAATTTTAATGAAATTCAAGAAGCATAGTGTATATGAAAATGAATATATTCTTTAAATCAACACTCCAAACTTGCAGTTTCAGAATTATATCAGAACCTGACTAAGAACTCCGTTGTTCCTTTTGCTGTATATATACATATATAATCATATATTATTAAATTATACATATAACTACATATGTACATATATATATCTAAATATATACATATATATCTACATATATACACATATATATCTACATATGTACATATATATCTACATATATACACATGTATATCTACATAAATACATACATATCTACATATATACATACATATATCTACATATATACACATATATATCTACATAAATACATATATATATCTACATATATACATACATATATCTATATATATACACATATATATCTACATAAATACATATATATATCTACATATATACATAAATATATCTACATATATACACATATATATTTAAATAAATACATATATATATCTACATATATATACATATATATGCAGCAAAAGGAACAACGGAGTTCTTAGTCAGGTTCTGATATAATTCTGAAACTGCAAGTTTGGAGTGTTGATTTAAAGAATATATTCATTTTCATATACACTATGCTTCTTGAATTTCATTAAAATTTCTGAGCAATTTCGTTGTTTATTTCTATTTGTAATGATTTGTTTCATGTTGAGTGTGTTAATTGTATAGTATTTTATTTGTGTGTAAAGACTGTCGAAATAATTCAAATTATTTCGCATTACGAACTTTGTACCTGTGAAAATGTGCTGAAATACATCATAAGAGCCGTTCAAAACATTAAAAAATAGTATGAAACGTCACAAATTGTTGAAAAAAAGTGTAATGATCGCATGGACCTTGATGTCGAAGAGTCCAGTCCGTTTCTCAGTGTGAATGTTTAATGTATAACATGAACGAAATATAACAAGTAATTTTGACCAAACTGATTATAATTGTATTGCAATGTGTGCAAATAATGGAGTTAATTCCCAAACAATACTCTCCCATGCTTGACTGGGATGCACTCCACCTCTTACCCATATTTATTATTCCTAACCAAATACCTTCATCTCACTAGCATATAAAAACTATTATCTTATAACTGATGCAGCAGAAAAGTTCTGTAAACTTCCCCCCCCAACCATTTACAAAGCTGTTCAAACATAGCTTCAGAATGAAATGAATACCACATCAAGAAGTATACATGTCAGTCCAAAAAGTACTCCTCATGCAGAAATTACTCCATGTAGGAGTAAAATAGCCACATTTATAAAAAAACATCAAATTTTGTGTGAAAAATGCCGTTTAACCTCCAGAATATTCACCATTTAGGTGCAAAACAGCGTTTTTACTGTAAAATACTCCCATTTCCATCTAAAATCGCATCAATTTTATTATAGTCGCCCTCTTAGGGAAAAACCCTCATTTCTTTTTTTACTATAGACGCAACATTTTAGTTAATTTGATGACATACATGTGATGTAACAACACTTTGTATACACATTCATGTTCTAATGAACGTTTCACTATCTATCCTCAAACATTACCATCTGTAACAGAGTTGATGGGTTCGTTGTAATACATACATGCTCAGTGCAGATTACAATTATAAAAATCGAAATGATAGCATGGATCCATCTGTCGATGAGCCCATTGCATCTCTCAGTGTGAACATTTAATGAATAACATGAACACCATGCGAGTACAGCGACTAATTTTTGCTCGAGCATATTATAACTGCCATGCAATGCGCGCAATACCCAAGTTAATTACGAAGCATCACTCCCCCCTGCTTGATGGGGCGCACTCCTTCTCTTTCCCATGTTTATTATTCCCCACAAAACACCATCATCTCACTAGCACACAAGAACCATTATACTATAAGCAATGCAACAGAAAGTTCTGTAAACCTCCAACAACCGACCACAAACCTGTTGAAACATAGATTAATAATGAATTGAATGTCATATCATGAAGTATACATGTCGACCTGAAAAGTACTCCTCACTTATATCGAATTAAAAAAATGTACTTAAAAGGATAGCTAATCGTCACATTCGGAGATATAATGTATGAGATAAATGAAAAAAAAAATCTTCAAAGATGGGGAAAAATTGAGTAAAATTGTGTGAAAGGTAGTAAAACACTAGAAAAACGATGTGAAATAACATAAATTGATGAAAAAATAGTGCAAAAAGGACCTAAAACAGAAGAACATGTTAAGAAATAGTCGAAAATAATTAGTAAAATTGTGTGAAAGGCACTAAAATCACCAGAAAAACGATGTGAAATAACATAAATTGATGAAAAAATAGTGCAAAAAGGACCTAAAACAGAAGAACATGTTAAGAAATAGTCGAAAATAATTAGTAAAATTGTGTGAAAGGCACTAAAATCACCAGAAAAACGATGTGAAATAACATAAATTGATGAAAAAATAGCGCAAAAGGTCCTAAACAGAAGAACATGCTAAGAAATAGTCGAAAATAATTAGTAAAATTGTGTGAAAGGCACTAAAATCACCAGAAAAACGATGTGAAATAACATAAATTGATGAAAAAATAGCGCAAAAGGTCCTAAACAGAAGAACATGCTAAGAAATAATGGAAAACTGGTTACAATTAGTTAGAAACGAGGAAAAATGATGTAATAGTGTTATAGCATAAGAAAATTGTAAAAGAAGAAAATGTTTATTACATGTCTGTGCAACGGCGAGTGAAACCAGGGCGATGAACGATGAAGTGCTGATTGATAAACGTTTATAGGAGTTCCTTGCTCCCGCCAGCTTAAAAGGAATGGTTACAGAGATGTTTAAAGATTTCCTTAGTGTACAGGGTATGTCTGTAAATGTGTTGGGAAAACGTTAAGTAAATGTCTCGGGTCTTACAGATTCTCTTGTTAAACGACTGTATGATAGTCTGTTGAGAATATTAAGTGGAACCTCCAGCAGCAGGTGGGCGAATACAAAAAAAATCATGTTGATGCATTAGATCAAGCGTTCAAAGATGTGACTTTTAAACCCCAATAATCAAATGGAGATCACGATTGCAGTCCTACAACGTTCAATGGCTGCGGCGATTGCTAAGCTGTATGTGTGCATTGCTGAAGTGGAAGGATTGAAAGCATAAATAATGATGGTTATCACTAGCAACGATCGAAATATTAAAGAGTTGTAAGAAAAAACCTAACAAAGATGATGAAAGAATGATGAAAATTGTGAGAAAGGTGGTAAAAACACTGGAAAAAATGGCATTAAATAGCAAAAATTGACTGAAACGGTGTAAAAGTATTAAAATGTAGGAAAAACGAAGAGAAATGTTGGAAAATTGGTTATAATTAGTCAAAAGTGATGAAAACGTTTACCACATGTCAATGTCACTGCTTTTACATCTAAAATATTGCAAAGGTAAAACTCAATGTCTAAGTTGTGAGGGTAATGTGATTATTCTTTGTTAACCTCTTTATCATGCACATATCAAACATAACAAAATATATATTTTTACCTCTCTCATTCTATAACTGTATCTGTACCTGTGTTCACGCATGAACGGATGTTTTCTACTAACACACTCATATATTTTACATGCATCCATACTCACCCACAAACACACATCATCTCGCATATAATGACAATACAATTTCACCATGCATCTCTCTCTTCATAATCATGAATTCTAATCATAGTCATCATCCTACATTTCAAAAATAATAGTATGAGGGAAATTTAAAGAAAAAATGTCAAATAAATCATCTTGGGACAATGCAAAGGGTGAGATAATAACTTTGCTAGCATGAATGTATATTTAGACTAATTTCATAACGTTGAAATGAATGATAATGGTATATAGCATGAACGGAATGGAATGAAGGATTCATTATGATTAAAAATGTGTTGTTGTTTTGTATGACTTTGTAATAATGACAATACAGAAAAAACATTATGGATGATTGGAAAAAACTGTATGAGAGAATAATTGATTTTAGGTAATAAAATAGTATACTTCGATTAATTTTAAAACATGTTGTAGGATTTTTTCAGAAATGTACAAAAGGAATGTAAAGATTGATATATTAATTTTAATAGCATGAACAGATATTTAGATTAATTTCGTGTTATATTATTAAATTTTGAAGTTTGTTAGCATGAGGGAAAAGGAGTGGTTGCTACAGTATGAGTAAAACGAATCAAGTGTTTTCATAGATTAGTGATTATATAGAAGAAAAAATTATGTATGATCGGCTTTGTTATTGAAAAAATAGTATGCTTGGACTAATTTAAAAAAATGCATGATAGGTTATTGGAAGCATATGGTGTGTATTCATAGATGTCGTGATTGTATTGCTTTTGTCATGTATGGAAAATAAAAAAATTAAAAACACTACTACAATTTCATGATGGTAAAAAAAAAAAAAATGAAAAAAAAAAATGAATTCATGATGTAATTATGAGGAGTGACTTCGTCATGTATGTTTACAATAATATGTTTTCTATAGGTTAACTATTTGTGAATTCAGAAAAAAATTTGAATGATAAAAATGATATGTATGATAGATTAAAAAAATAATATGTTTGTTTTGAAAAATGAGTTAATGCCTTGTACAGAGATGATTAATTTTTTGGAAATGATAAAATATACTTAATTTGATTCTTAAATAATTATGCATGATTTGAAATTTGGAAAACTTGGAAGAATGGAACGAAGAGAATTTTTTTACAATTTCAGGAAAAACTATGTTATGATAAGTGACCATGAAAGAGATGTATTCGTGGTAATGAAGCAAGTAGTGTCTGTGGGCTATAAATGTATGTACGATATATTACAAAAGATTTGAACAAATGTTTGTGTAACAAATGAATAAAAATATAGTTGGGTTAATTTAGTAACACAGAGAAAAAATATTATAGTGTTGGCGAGGTTAGTAATGTATGTTTAGAGGTCTTGACAGTGGGGGCGCCAGTGGTAATAGTGGCGAGAATGAACGAAAAAAGAAAATAATAATCTTTTAGTCAACCTTTTTATGTTTGATGTGATAATTGTTCACAGATAGATACATGTATCTTCGACGTTTTTTATAATCAAGCTGTTGTTCTCGAGAATATATCTCCCACTCGTATGTTGCAACTCTGATCTGCTTGTGCTAGTTCGTTTTTTTTTCTTTGAACATGCTGTGTCTCGTAAACTACTAGGTTTTCTACCTGTTGCTCTATTGATCAACACACCTCATAGACGAATTCTTCATCATGCTCATGCTCGTAACATGGTAGAAGTGATTTTATCATATCATCCGGTTTTAATCTATCTGTAGAAATGCATAAATGTCTCCAACACAACTTGGAAATAATGTAATTATCATTTCTTTGGTGGCTGTAATGAACAACTGACTTAAATCATTTATATTGAGATTATTCATAAGCTTCAGCGGATGGAAAACATGATCGTACCAGGCCTTCATTACCATAACGTTTTTCGCTGCACAATGAAAACTATCATTCTCATTATGATGTTTACAGGTTATCAAATTGCTTATATCAAAATACTCTTCATGTAGATTCTCAATACTATGTAGTCGAAAGACTTTATCCATATTAACGATTCCATAGTCTAAATCACTCAACAATTCAGACTTTTCGTTAAGTTCCATTAGTATAAGTTTAGCATATACCGTTAAAATATATATGCGAGCTCTCGGTTTTTGAGATATTATCGTGAATATATCGCGTGCCATAAATGTTTCTTCCCGACAGGGAAATAATGAAGGATTTTTCAAGTGATGACTCATCGAAGAACATTGTAAATGTGGCGTTTTTGATGAATGCCATGCTCTGCTTGGCTTATACAGTGTATGCAAACACTTTCCGCCAGACATATCAATCATTGCTAGTTCGGTTACTCGAAAACCATAATCACAATCTATATGGATGCTGATATCTACAAAATATTCCGCTATATCTGCTTGTTCTGATAATAATACAGGACCAATGATATTATGTACAGAAGATGTTGATCCTTCTGCTGTATAACCATCATCTGATTGCTGTGATTGAGGTGATGAAGTTGTATGCGAGACACTATCACTCGAAAATGAATTCTGAATAAATTCGTCGACTTTAATATCAATCGAATCGGTATTGTTATTCATGTTTGAATAATATTTTTAACTTTTTACTAAGAATGTAGAAAATTATTACTTTTAATGTTAGAGCAAACTTTTATTAATGCGTGAAGAACACAGCTTCAACAAATTCTACACGTTTAATGTAACACTAATACTGACTGCCTGAACAGATCCTTTCGAGATTCTAGCTCGATGCATGTCTTTGAAGAGGGCGGGTTGCACCAGAAAAACCACATTCCTTTGGTGAAAGCTGGTTGCATACGCAAATGAACGAAATTTACAGGTGATCTTTAGGTTATGGGTGTTTGTGTGTAGGTGTGTACATGTCAACCGGTTTTTCTACAAAAGATATGAAGGAGAAGATCCGGGCAGACTCGATGACCTTGACACAAGATCGAAATCAACGACATAGCAACATTCATGCAAGGAAATAAGCAGAGTACCTTTGAATTATGAGCGTATGCGGACATATTGGGGGAAAATATGGAAGATATTGAAAAAAAAAAAAAAATATTTAGAGTTTGAAAAAAATGAAATAATCTTAAACTAACAGATTCGAAAAAAATTATTATGAATGATGAGAAAATCATTGTTAGCAGATGGATGCGTGGGAATGAATGGTATGGATTCACCGTAGTTTCAGGGGGGGGGGGGATGTACTCATGAAAAATAATAGAAAAGAATTTAAGTTTGTGTAGGGTGGATAGGGGAGAGGGAAAATATGAAACAGCGTTAAATAAAAATATACTCGAATTAATTTTTGAATACTTACGATTGGAAAAAGACTTTAGAGGGGAAAAAATATATTTTAGACTAATTCCATAATACATAGACATGAAAAATTATTATGAACAATATGAGGAATACCGTTAGAAGATGTTTACGTAATCATACTAGTGAAGATATCAATGGATTTATTTTTAGAACCTGAGAAAAAATAAAATAAGAAAATTATCAACGGACGGAGGAAATGATTGGAAGCGAAAAAAAATATAATTAGGCTGATTCTATAATATTAGACTTGAAAAAGTTATTATGAACGACAAGAGAACTACTGGTAGCAGATGAGTGCGAGGGAACATTATGTGCGAATGAAAGAGTGGCTAATACATTGACAGATTAATTTTTAGAATCGGAGAAACAAAACAGAAGAAATAAACAGAAGCGTAAAAGAAAAATATAGTTAGGCTAATTCTATAATATTTTGACTCGAAAATAAAATATGTATGAAGTGGTGGTGTGTATGTGTGTGTGTGTGTGTGTGTGTGTGTGTGTGTGTGTGTGTGTGTGATATCGCGGTGTTTATTTCGGTGGTGACGGAGCGTGCATGGAATAGTACAGTGTACCTTTGTACAGGTTAACTCAATGCTTGATATGTGTGCAAGAATGGACGGTGTGCTTTTGCAATGAACAGAGAATACGTAAAAATAAAAATAAAAAAATATCAATGGATTAAGTATAAGATCGGAAGCGGAAAAAGACGAAAAATATATATCAGGTGGCGGTGTATATGTGTGCGTGTGTGAACGTGTAGCGATCGTGAACAGGTTTCTATCGGTGGCGTGTGAGAGTGAGCATAGATGATCGGCTAGTTAATTTCAAAACGAACGACTGGAATTCACCTCACCTGGTGACAGTTTCAACTAGTTGCTGGAACATTTAAATATTTCCATTACAGCCGCGGTCGCGCTTACATAATACATCTCGTAGCAGCACACTCGCCCGCTCTCATTTGACTGATGGAACGTTCAAATATTTTCTTTAAAAATAAAATTTTAAAAAAAAAATGCTAGAACGGAGCACGACTCGGAAAATTCCTTTAAATTTTGGGTTCTAAGTGTTGAGATTCAAACGTTTTTATCACTCCGGGCAAAATTTTACCCCTCCCAACCTCAAAAAATGAAAATTAAAAATTATGTTGTATACATTACAAGCAGAGTCATGTATAATACATACACATGATGATAGAAGGCGCGGGTATAGGAAAGCGAGTACACTTTCATGGCGGCTAAGGCTATGTTGAATATATGCATGGAAACGGTGCGAGCGCATTTACAGATAACAGTATGAATGGGGAATCGGAAAAATTTGAAGAAATTTTGGGGAAACTTGGGTGAATTTTAACCATATGGATACAAATTGGGGTGAACTTTCAGCACCTGTACGCTAATTGGGGTGGATTTTGTCTACCTTGATGGGAATTAGGGATCGAATTAGCGGAACTGACCAGGAAAATGGGGGGGGGGGGGGACTTGGGTTAAATTTGATCGCATGGACATAAATTGGGGTAACTTTGGGCTCTAAAAGAGAAATTTGGGTTAATTTTTAGCACCCTGATGAGAATTTGGGGTGAAATTTCAGCAACCGTCCGGGAAAATTGGGGGAAACCTGGACACTCGGGGTACCTACCCCTGGGGAAAATCGGGGGAAACTTGGGGTAACTTTGGGCTCCAAGACAGAAATTGGGGTGAGTTTTGAGCAGCTGGACACAAATTGGGGTGAATTTTGAGCACCGGGGGACAAAATGGGGTGAATTTTGGACACCTTGACATAAATTGGGGTGAGTTTTGAGCACAGGGGGACAAATTGGGGTGAGTTTTGAGCACCGGGGGACGAATAGGGGTTGGTGACGTCAGACGTGCCAGGTCCGCTATTTATACACTACTTTCAAAGCAGACCACTTGTGTTGTGAACTAAGATCACATTTTTTCTTCTCCAATATTTTCAATTCAACACAAAGACGTTCGAATTTAAAGCGCCATATCTCCTCGGTTTCTAAATCCAGCAATTATATTTCAAAGTTACCAATGTCAATTTCAAAAGGAGAAAATTTCAACTCGGTTATCGTAGCATTAAGAGGATTTTTAACAAATGCTAAAGTTGCTCTGCTGTTTTTAAATTCCTGAAACCTGCTAAGAAATACTTCCCTCATATTTAAAATTTATCAACGAAACGAAGAAATACATTCCGATTTAAATATTCCATAGATCGATGAAGTCATACGTTATATTGCAGAAGCGCACGAATACCGACTTCACAGTCACCCAAATCTAGAGGCTTTAGAACTGCTACTTTCCGATGATGACTTAAGGCGCCTTAAGCGCACAAAGCCTTATGAACTAGTCACCTAATTTATTCTGTAATATATTCGTATGTATGTATTTTGTGGATATGGGCATATACTTGGTGTGCGTGCGTGTGAGTATTTATATGCGCGTATGATTATGTATATATCTGTATATTAGGAGTTTTGTAATTGTACATAGTTTCTACTCTGCTCATGTTACAAATTAGTTAGATTAAGTTGTAACACTGTTTTAAAAGTAGTGCTAATTTATTTACTATAATAAGATTGTACTGAAATATACATGTAAAAAAAAAAAAAAAAAAAAAATATTTAAAATTATTGTTTTAAAATGGTGTTCATCAATAGAGGAATTATTTTCTTGGCGATGCTTCAGCAGGCTCGGAAAGGGAAACAATGTTTCCCTTTCAAAATCCCGAGCAAAAATGGATAATTTGTTTTCAAATGTTATTACTTCTTCTAACATCGAAAAAATTAAGTTTCCTTTCCCTCGTAGTTTACGATTAAGCTGATTTAGATGAGACGTAACGTCTACCATGAAATAAAAGTTTTGGATCCACTAATCGTCTGTTAGTTCTGGATAGTGAATGCCCTTCTCAAGGAGAAGTGCTTTAATTTCCCGGAAAAAGGGACGCGAAACGTTTTAAATCGTTCCCTCTTGATAACCAACGAGTAGCTAATAAATGTTTGAGCTGGGCCAGTTTCCTCCGAGTTTCCTCCGAGTTTCCCCAGAGTGTCCAGGGTTTCCTCCGATATTCCTGGGCAGTTCCCCCGATTTGCCGTCCAGGTGCTCAAAGTTCACCTCAATCCCCGTCCAGGTGCTCAAATTTCACCTCAAACCCCCTCAAGGTGCTCAAAAGTCACCACTATTTGTGTCCAGGCGATGAAATTTAACCCAAGTTTCCCTCAGTTCCTCCAAGTTTCCTCCAATTTCCCTGGACAGTTCCGCTAACCCGAACCATATTTCATGTCTAAGTGCCTAAAATTCACCCCAATTAGTGTCCAGGTACTGAAAGTTCACTGAACTTTCCCCGGTTCCCCTGTCCCGTTACCAGTGGTCCACGTAATCATAATATGTTCTATAGCAACCCCAACCCTTAGAATATTACACTCCAGTAATCCGAACACCCAATAGTCCCAGAGAAGGACCCCAACCCCAATTCTTGCATCATAGCCATAAAGTAACCTATATTTTAATATTTACTTGTATATTAACCCAATTTCCCGTCAAGGGATCCAGAGTACACTTAAGTATAACTCTCAACTAGTACATCCCCATAATCCGAACACCCGTCAGGAGAAGGGGGCCCTAACCCATGCTCTGTTGTATGAACATATCTGATATTCAGAACTGAATAAGACGGAACCATTAATTTAATTCTATACAATGAAACTAGTCCTAGACCCCTCTGGCAATTTATCGATCTTTTAACGTCATATTATAATATATAATTTACTTATTTTTCCGCGGACGTGATTATTTCATAATTATTATTATAGATAATATTTTTAAGCTATGCGCATAATTACAACCTTGGAGGATATATTAATATACTAATTCAAAGAGTATTTTTCAAAATATAATTCGAGTCCACCTCGATAAATTATTTTTAATATTAGCATAATTTTAAGCATTTTTATAATTAATTAATTAATGCCTCCGATAGATGGAAAAAATCTTCGGACAATTAAAATTTTTTCCGCGCGCGATTAATTTTATTGCGTGTAAAATTTCTGGTCGCTAAATAATATTTATCGACATCATATTTTTTAATATTATACACATCTCAGTATAATTATTAAATGAAGGAACTCGCAGCATTGTTGCTGCAATCGCGCCAGTCTTTCTTTTTAGGAATCGTCAACCTCTGCAGGTATACACCGCATCGCTACAGCAGCCTTTGTCTGCATTGTTTATTTATCTTTAAGGCCTCTTGTGTGTTGCACACTATTTACCGTTTTTCGACAGAAGAATATTTTTTTTCGCGTTCGTACACAATTACCATCGGGGTCATTCGTCAGGCGACATTTACAAGAAGAACAATCGCTGCTCTGCAGCCTAAGACGCTTCACCGGTCGTTCACGACATTATTGTGGCGCCCTTTTTTACAATAGGCGAATTCATGCGTCTATACACCTTTTCTATGTATCACGACGAAAGCGTGCAATCTCTCCCGCTGAAACAAGTTTTTAGCCAATGCTATATACTTCAATAGACTAACATCATCGCTTGTAAATAAATAAAGACGCATTTTTTATATTTTATATATGTATTTGTAAGTATTATTATAATATGATAAATATTTCTATGTATTTATATTTCATTTTTCAAAAACAAAAAATTATCAATTTTCCTATCGTTGTTAATATATTTCCAACTCGGGCTTCTATCAATACATCTCGATCCTTTCGTTAAATTTACGAATCCATATAACGTAACCGTTTTGTTAAAATATCAGCTTTTACAGATAGCTCAGCGGAATCGACAATACGATCAGCTTTTTCCTTTCTAATTTCTTCACGAAGATTTTCATTCGTTTCTTTAAATTGTTTTTCTATTTCTTCGCGCTGTTTTCCCATTATTTCCTTAAGACTTTTTCCTAATTCTTCACACTGTTTATCAATTATTTCCTTAGTAATCTGTTTATCGATCAATACACATACTTTTGCACTTAAATCGTTTATTAAACCTCCGAATATTTCAATTGTAGCTTTCACATCACTTTCACGTTTTGAAACGCGTGTATGTAATGCTGAAAGATCGCTTGAAACCGTATCTAGTTTATCCGATAGTTTTTTAATTTGATCTTTAAATTTTCCAGCATCTTCACTCAACATATCAATATTACCAGTATGAATCTCGATTTTCATAATATTATTTTTATCTAAATCTCTATGCAAAAACATAATTTGAGCATGTAATGCAGCATTTTTTTCCGTAACAAGGGAATTCATCTGCTCTACTTTTTCACGGACATCACGTATTTCCGCAGCTGTGAAAGTTTTCATCTGTTTGTAAGATACAACTTCAGATTCTGAAGGTTCTCGCTGTAACGTACTAACGTTTAATAATCGTTTTCCTTTAAAATTATAATTTCCGCTAGAATCTAATTCGATCGCGGCCGGTGCTCCAGAACCACCTTCAGGCATGTATTTACCGCTCTTATGAAGTGGCATGACTAAATATTTACTAAAACGCTATTATCAATCCAGGAATTTTCCGAACTAGGGAATCCTAACCACTTAACTAACGATTTTCCCCCTTGACGTCGAATAACACGTTCAATTAAATATACGTCGGGGTATGATGTTTTTTGTAATTCTTCAGCATAAAAACTACCAACTAAAGGTTTATCGGTTCTATCTTTTAACGTATACGTCATAGGAAAAGTGTAATTCACTGTATTTATAGTAAATAATTCACCAGTCCAGTTCGGAGTGTATCCTTTCTCCAATAATGTTTTAACTGTACTGATACGAACTATGTCACCAACTTAAATGATTTTGATTTGCTCGGGGGAGAGAATCGATCAACATCTTTACTACATTCTCTTGCAATATTTTCTGCAACTTCTCTTTCAACGTTCTTATTTACATCAGCAGGTGCAAATTTGATCGTGCGGTGTATTTTCGTATTATATTTTCGAGTAAGTTCAGGCAAAACATGTAACCAACGTTTATTACGATTAACGGTAAATTCTTTCCATATACAATTCTTTATTGTGCGATTAAAACGTTCTACAATACTCGCTTTAAGCGGCGAATGGGTGCTATACAAATTAATATTATTCCGATTTAAAACAGCTCGTACTTGCGGATTGTAAAATTCAGTACCCTGATCTGTATGCAAATGATTAGGAGCTTCAACATCTCTTTCAGCTAAAATTTTTTCTAACGCTTTAGCAATTATCGATCCATTCTTTTTCTTTATAGGAACGGCCCACGCATATTTGGAAAACGCATTTATTACGGTTAATATAAATTTATGTCCTCGATTAAATCGTGCATATTGCGCCATATCGATCAAATCAGCTTGCCATAAATCGTTTATACCTAAAAGTTGTACACATCGCGTGGGATAACGTTTTCGCGCAGGTTTATGAAGTTCATCAGCTATACCGCGTTGTAATGATTTTGATGTAGATGCTTGTTTCGTACGCATCTTTTTCTAATACTAATAATCAATAAGAGTAGTGTATAAATGTGACAGCTGGGAAGTCTGACGTCACCAACCCCTATTTGTGCCCTGGTGCTCAAAATTCACCCCAATTTGTCCCCCGGTGCTCAAAATTCACCCCAATTTGTCCCCTAGTGCTCAAAACTCACCCCAATTTGTGTCCAGATGTCCAAAATTCACCCAAATTTATGTCCAGGTGGTAAAAATTAACCCCAATTTCTCTTTTAGAGCCCAAAGTTACCCCAATTTATGTCCATGCGATCAAATTTAACCCAAGTCCCCCCCCCCCAATTTTCCTGGACAGTTCCGCTAATTCGATCCCTAATTCCCATCAAGGTAGACAAAATCCACCCCAATTAGCATACAGGTGCTGAAAGTTCACCCCAATTTGTATCCATATGGTTAAAATTCACCCAAGTTTCCCCAAAATTTCTTCAAATTTTCACGATTCCCCGTTCATACTGCTATCTGTAAATGCGCTCGCACCGTTTCCACACATATATTCAACATAGCCTTAGCCGCCATGAAAGTGTACTCGCTTTCCCATACCCGCGCCTTCTATCATCATGTGTATGTATTATACATGACTCTTTGTGTAATATATGTAGCATACTTTTTAATTTTAATTTTTCGAGGTTGGGAGGGGTAAAATTTTGCCAGAGTGATAAAAACGTTTGAATCTCAACACTTAGAACCCAAATTTTAAAGGAATTTTCCGAGTCGTGCTCCGTTCCGACATTTTTTTTTTAAAAATTTTATTTTTAAAGAAAATATTTGATCGTTCCATCAGTCGAATGAGAGCGGGCGAGTATGCTGCTATGAGATGTATTACGTAAGCCCGACCGCGGCTGTAATGGAAATATTTAAATGTTCCAGCAACTAGTTGAAACTGTCACCAGGTGAGGTGAATTCCAGTCGTTCGTTTTGAAATTAACTAGCCGATCATCTATGCTCACTCTCACACGCCACCGATAGAAACCTGTTCACGATCGCTACACGTTCACACACGCACACATATACACCGCCACCTGATATATATTTTTCGTCTTTTTCCGCTTCCAATCTTATACTTAATCCGTTGATATTTTTTTATTTTTATTTTTATGTATTCTCTGTTCATTGCAAAAGC
The DNA here is from genome assembly GCA_039619475.1 of Icerya purchasi. Classification (NCBI taxonomy): domain Eukaryota; kingdom Metazoa; phylum Arthropoda; class Insecta; order Hemiptera; family Monophlebidae; genus Icerya; species Icerya purchasi. The sequence goes on along the minus strand of CM077116.1, from coordinate 151,526,115 downwards.
ACACCGTCCATTCTTGCACACATATCAAGCATTGAGTTAACCTGTACAAAGGTACACTGTACTATTCCATGCACGCTCCGTCGCCACCAAAATAAACACCGCGATATCACACACACACACACACATACACACCACCACTTCGTACATATTTTATTTTCGAGTCAAAATATTATAGAATTAGCCTAACTATATTTTTCTTTTACGCTTCTGTTTATTTCTTCTGTTTTGTTTCTCCGATTCTAAAAATTAATCTGTCAATGTATTAGCCACTCTTTCATTCGCACATAATGTTCCCTCGCACTCATCTGCTACCAGTAGTTCTCTTGTCGTTCATAATAACTTTTTCAAGTCTAATATTATAGAATCAGCCTAATTATATTTTTTTTCGCTTCCCGTTGATAATTTTCTTATTTTATTTTTTCTCAGGTTCTAAAAATAAATCCATTGATATCTTCACTAGTATGATTGCGTAAACATCTTCTAACGGTATTCCTCATATTGTTCATAATAATTTTTCATGTCTATGTATTATGAAATTAGTCTAAAATATATTTTTTCCCCTCTAAAGTCTTTTTCCAATCGTAAGTATTCAAAAATTAATTCGAGTATATTTTTATTTAACGCTGTTTCATATTTTCCCTCTCCCCTATCCACCCTACACAAATTTAAATTCTTTTCTATTATTTTTCATGAGTACATCCCCCCCCCCCCGGAAACTACAGTGAAACCATACCATTCATTCCCACGCATCCATCTGCTAACAATGATTTTCTCATCATTCATAATAATTTTTTTCGAATCTGTTAGTTTAAGATTATTTCATTTTTTTCAAACTCTAAATATTTTTTTTTTTTTTCAATATCTTCCATATTTTCCCCCAATATGTCCGCATACGCTCATAATTCAAAGGTACTCTGCTTATTTCCTTGCATGAATGTTGCTATGTCGTTGATTTCGATCTTGTGTCAAGGTCATCGAGTCTGCCCGGATCTTCTCCTTCATATCTTTTGTAGAAAAACCGGTTGACATGTACACACCTACACACAAACACCCATAACCTAAAGATCACCTGTAAATTTCGTTCATTTGCGTATGCAACCAGCTTTCACCAAAGGAATGTGGTTTTTCTGGTGCAACCCGCCCTCTTCAAAGACATGCATCGAGCTAGAATCTCGAAAGGATCTGTTCAGGCAGTCAGTATTAGTGTTACATTAAACGTGTAGAATTTGTTGAAGCTGTGTTCTTCACGCATTAATAAAAGTTTGCTCTAACGTTAAAAGTAATAATTTTCTACATTCTTAGTAAAAAGTTAAAAATATTATTCAAACATGAATAACAATACCGATTCGATTGATATTAAAGTCGACGAATTTATTCAGAATTCATTTTCGAGTGATAGTGTCTCGCATACAACTTCATCACCTCAATCACAGCAATCAGATGATGGTTATACAGCAGAAGGATCAACATCTTCTATACATAATATCATTGGTCCTGTATTATTATCAGAACAAGTAGATATAGCGGAATATTTTGTAGATATCAGCATCCATATAGATTGTGATTATGGTTTTCGAGTAACCGAACTAGCAATGATTGATATGTCTGGCGGAAAGTGTTTGCATACACTGTATAAGCCAAGCAGAGCATGGCATTCATCAAAAACGCCACATTTACAATGTTCTTCGATGAGTCATCACTTGAAAAATCCTTCATTATTTCCCTGTCGGGAAGAAACATTTATGGCACGCGATATATTCACGATAATATCTCAAAAACCGAGAGCTCGCATATATATTTTAACTGTATATGCTAAACTTATACTAATGGAACTTAACGAAAAGTCTGAATTGTTGAGTGATTTAGACTATGAAATCGTTAATATGGATAAAGTCTTTCGACTACATAGTATTGAGAATCTACATGAAGAGTATTTTGATATAAGCAATTTGATAACCTGTAAACATCATAATGAGAATGATAGTTTTCGTTGTGCAGCGAAAAACGTTATGGTAATGAAGGCCTGGTACGATCATGTTATCCATCCGCTGAAGCTTATGAATAATCTCAATATAAATGATTTAAGTCAGTTGTTCATTACAGCCACCAAAGAAATGATAATTACATTATTTCCAAGTTGTGTTGGAGACATTTATGCATTTCTACAGATAGATTAAAACCGGATGATATGATAAAATCACTTCTACCATGTTACGAGCATGAGCATGATGAAGAATTCGTCTATGAGGTGTGTTGATCAATAGAGCAACAGGTAGAAAACCTAGTAGTTTACGAGACACAGCATGTTCAAAGAAAAAAAACGAACTAGCACAAGCAGATCAGAGTTGCAACATACGAGTGGGAGATATATTCTCGAGAACAACAGCTTGATTATAAAAAACGTCGAAGATACATGTATCTATCTGTGAACAATTATCACATCAAACATAAAAAGGTTGACTAAAAGATTATTATTTTCTTTTTTCGTTCATTCTCGCCACTATTACCACTGGCGCCCCCATTATCAAGACCTCTAAACATACATTACTAACCTCGCCAACACTATAATATTTTTTCTCTGTGTTACTAAATTAACCCAAGTATATTTTTATTCATTTGTTACACAAACATTTGTTCAAATCTTTTGTAATATATCGTACACACATTTATAGCCCACAGACACTACTTGCTTCATTACCACGAATACATCTCTTTCATGGTCACTTATCGTAACATAGTTTTTCCTGAAATTGTAAAAAAATTCTCTTCGTTCCATTCTTCCAAGTTTTCCAAATTTCAAATCATGCATAATTATTTAAGAATCAAATTAAGCATATTTTATCATTTCCAAAAAATTAATCATCTCTGTACAAGGCATTAACTCATTTTTCAAAACAAACATATTATTTTTTTAATCTATCATACATATCATTTTTATCATTCAAATTTTTTTCTGAATTCACAAATAGTTAACCTATAGAAAATATATTATTGTAAACATACATGACGAAGTCACTCCTCATAATTACATCATGAATTCATTTTTTTTTTCATTTTTTTTTTTTACCATCATGAAATTGTAGTAGTGTTTTTAATTTTTTTATTTTCCATACATGACAAAAGCAATACAATCACGACATCTATGAATACACACCATATGCTTCCAATAACCTATCATGCATTTTTTTAAATTAGTCCAAGCATACTATTTTTTCAATAACAAAGCCGATCATACATAATTTTTTCTTCTATATAATCACTAATCTATGAAAACACTTGATTCGTTTTACTCATACTGTAGCAACCACTCCTTTTCCCTCATGCTAACAAACTTCAAAATTTAATAATATAACACGAAATTAATCTAAATATCTGTTCATGCTATTAAAATTAATATATCAATCTTTACATTCCTTTTGTACATTTCTGAAAAAATCCTACAACATGTTTTAAAATTAATCGAAGTATACTATTTTATTACCTAAAATCAATTATTTTCTCATACAGTTTTTTCCAATCATCCATAATGTTTTTTCTGTATTGTCATTATTACAAAGTCATACAAAACAACAACACATTTTTAATCATAATGAATCCTTCATTCCATTCCGTTCATGCTATATACCATTATCATTCAATTCAACGTTATGAAATTAGTCTAAATATACATTCATGCTAGCAAAGTTATTATCTCACCCTTTGCATTGTTCCAAGATGATTTATTTGACATTTTTTCTTTAAATTTCCCTCATACTATTATTTTTGAAATGTAGGATGATGACTATGATTAGAATTCATGATTATGAAGAGAGAGATGCATGGTGAAATTGTATTGTCATTATATGCGAGATGATGTGTGTTTGTGGGTGAGTATGGATGCATGTAAAATATATGAGTGTGTTAGTAGAAAACATCCGTTCATGCGTGATCACAGGTACAGATACAGTTATAGAATGAGAGAGGTAAAAATATATATTTTGTTATGTTTGATATGTGCATGATAAAGAGGTTAACAAAGAATAATCACATTACCCTCACAACTTAGACATTGAGTTTTACCTTTGCAATATTTTAGATGTAAAAGCAGTGACATTGACATGTGGTAAACGTTTTCATCACTTTTGACTAATTATAACCAATTTTCCAACATTTCTCTTCGTTTTTCCTACATTTTAATACTTTTACACCGTTTCAGTCAATTTTTGCTATTTAATGCCATTTTTTCCAGTGTTTTTACCACCTTTCTCACAATTTTCATCATTCTTTCATCATCTTTGTTAGGTTTTTTCTTACAACTCTTTAACATTTCGATCGTTGCTAGTGATAACCATCATTATTTATGCTTTCAATCCTTCCACTTCAGCAATGCACACATACAGCTTAGCAATCGCCGCAGCCATTGAACGTTGTAGGACTGCAATCGTGATCTCCATTTGATTATTGGGATTTAAAAGTCACATCTTTGAACGCTTGATCTAATGCATCAACATGATTTTTTTTTGTATTCGCCCACCCGCTGCTGGAGGTTCCACTTAATATTCTCAACAGACCATCATACAGTCGTTTAATAAGAGAATCTGTAAGACCCGAGACATTTACTTAACGTTTTCCCAACATATTTACAGACATACCCTGTACACTAAGGAAATCTTTAAACATCTCTGTAACCATTCCTTTTAGGCTGGCGGGAGCAAGGAACTCCTATAAACGTTTATCAATCAACACTTCATCGTTCATCGCCCTGGTTTCACTCGCCGTTGCACAGACATGTAATAAACATTTTCTTCTTTTACAATTTTCTTATGCTATAACACTATTACATCATTTTTCCTCGTTTCTAACTAATTGTAACAAGTTTTCCATTATTTCTTAGCATGTTCTTCTGTTTAGGACCTTTTGCGCTATTTTTTCATCAATTTATGTTATTTCACATCGTTTTTCTGGTGATTTTAGTGCCTTTCACACAATTTTACTAATTATTTTCGACTATTTCTTAACATGTTCTTCTGTTTTAGGTCCTTTTTGCACTATTTTTTCATCAATTTATGTTATTTCACATCGTTTTTCTAGTGTTTTACTACCTTTCACACAATTTTACTCAATTTTTCCCCATCTTTGAAGATTTTTTTTTTCATTTATCTCATACATTACATCTCCGAATGTGACGATTAGCTATCCTTTTAAGTACATTTTTTTAATTCGATATAAGTGAGGAGTACTTTTCAGGTCGACATGTATACTTCGTGATATGACATTCAATTCATTATTAATCTATGTTTCAACAGGTTTGTGGTCGGTTGTTGGAGGTTTACAGAACTTTCTGTTGCATTGCTTATAGTATAATGGTTCTTGTGTGCTAGTGAGATGATGGTGTTTTGTGGGGAATAATAAACATGGGAAAGAGAAGGAGTGCGCCCCATCAAGCAGGGGGGAGTGATGCTTCGTAATTAACGTGGGTATTGCGCGCATTGCATGGCAGTTATAATATGCTCGAGCAAAAATTAGTCGCTGTACTCGCATGGTGTTCATGTTATTCATTAAATGTTCACACTGAGAGATGCAATGGGCTCATCGACAGATGGATCCATGCTATCATTTCGATTTTTATAATTGTAATCTGCACTGAGCATGTATGTATTACAACGAACCCATCAACTCTGTTACAGATGGTAATGTTTGAGGATAGATAGTGAAACGTTCATTAGAACATGAATGTGTATACAAAGTGTTGTTACATCACATGTATGTCATCAAATTAACTAAAATGTTGCGTCTATAGTAAAAAAAAGAAATGAGGGTTTTTCCCTAAGCGGGCGACTATAATAAAATTGATGCGATTTTAGATGGAAATGGGAGTATTTTACAGTAAAAACGCTGTTTTGCACCTAAATGGTGAATATTCTGGAGGTTAAACGGCATTTTTCACACAAAATTTGATGTTTTTTTATAAATGTGGCTATTTTACTCCTACATGGAGTAATTTCTGAATGAGGAGTACTTTTTGGACTGACATGTATACTTCTTGATGTGGTATTCAATTCATTCTGAAGCTATGTTTGAACAGCTTTGTAAATGGTTGGGGGGGAAGTTTACAGAACTTTTCTGCTGCATCAGTTATAGTATAATAGTTTTTATATGCTAGTGAGATGAAGGTATTTGGTTAGGAATAATAAATATGGGTAAGAGGTGGAGTGCATCCCAATCAAGCATGGGAGAGTATTGTTTGGGAATTAACTCCATTATTTGCACACATTGCAATACAATTATAATCAGTTTGGTCAAAATTACTTGTTATATATCGTTCATGTTATACATTAAACATTCACACTGAGAAACGAACTGGACTCTTCGACATCAAGGTCCATGCGATCATTACACTTTTTTTCAACAATTTGTGACGTTTCATACTATTTTTTAATGTTTTGAACGGCTCTTATGATGTATTTCAGCACATTTTCACAGGTACAAAGTTCTTAATGCGAAATAATTTGAATTATTTCGACAGTCTTTACACACAAATAAAATACTATACCATTAACACACTCAACATGAAACAAATCATTACAAATAGAAATAAACAACGAAATTCCTCAGAAATTTTAATGAAATTCAAGAATCATAGTGTATATGAAAATGAATATATTCTTTAAATCAACACTCCAAACTTGCAGTTTCAGAATTATACATATATATGTAGATATATATATGTATATATGTCGATATATATGTAGATATATGTAGATATATATATGTAGATATATATGTGTATAAATGTAGATATATATGTAGATATATGTAGATATATATGTCTATATACGTAGATATATATATGTATACATGTAGATATACATATATATATATGTCTATATGTAGATATATATGTGTATATATTTAGATATATGTATGTATATATGTAGATATATGTATGTATATATGTAGATATATATATGTATTTATGTAGATATATATATGTATATATGTAGATATATATGTATATATGTAGTTATATGTATTATTTAATAATATATGATTATATACATATACCTACATATATACATATATATGTAGATATATATATGTATATATGTCGATATATATGTAGATATATGTAGATATATATATGTAGATATATATGTGTATAAATGTAGATATATATGTAGATATATGTAGATATATATGTATATATGTTGATATATGTATGAATATATGTAGATATATGTATATATGTAGATATATATGTGTATATATGTAGATATATATATGTATATATGTAGGTATATGTATAATTTAATATTATATGATTATATACATATATATGCAGCAAAAGGAACAACAGGGTTCTTAGTCAGGTTCTGATATAATTCTGAAACTGCAAGTTTGGAGTGTTGATTTAAAGAATATATTCATTTTCATATACACTATGATTCTTGAATTTCATTAAAATTTCTGAGGAATTTCGTTGTTTATTTCTATTTGTAATGATTTGTTTCATGTTGAGTGTGTTAATGGTATAGTATTTTATTTGTGTGTAAAGACTGTCGAAATAATTCAAATTATTTCGCATTAAGAACTTTGTACCTGTGAAAATGTGCTGAAATACATCATAAGAGCCGTTCAAAACATTAAAAAATAGTATGAAACGTCACAAATTGTTGAAAAAAAGTGTAATGATCGCATGGACCTTGATGTCGAAGAGTCCAGTTCGTTTCTCAGTGTGAATGTTTAATGTATAACATGAACGATATGTAACAAGTAATTTTGACCAAACTGATTATAATTGTATTGCAATGTGTGCAAATAATGGAGTTAATTCCCAAACAATACTCTCCCATGCTTGATTGGGATGCACTCCACCTCTTACCCATATTTATTGTTCCTAACCAAATACCTTCATCTCACTAGCATATAAAAACTATTATACTATAACTGATGCAGCAGAAAAGTTCTGTAAACTTCCCCCCCAACCATTTACAAAGCTGTTCAAACATAGCTTCAGAATGAATTGAATACCACATCAAGAAGTATACATGTCAGTCCAAAAAGTACTCCTCATTCAGAAATTACTCCATGTAGGAGTAAAATAGCCACATTTATAAAAAAACATCAAATTTTGTGTGAAAAATGCCGTTTAACCTCCAGAATATTCACCATTTAGGTGCAAAACAGCGTTTTTACTGTAAAATACTCCCATTTCCATCTAAAATCGCATCAATTTTATTATAGTCGCCCGCCTAGGGAAAAACCCTCATTTCTTTTTTTTACTATAGACGCAACATTTTAGTTAATTTGATGACATACATGTGATGTAACAACACTTTGTATACACATTCATGTTCTAATGAACGTTTCACTATCTATCCTCAAACATTACCATCTGTAACAAAGTTGATGGGTTCGTTGTAATACATACATGCTCAGTGCAGATTACAATTATAAAAATCGAAATGATAGCATGGATCCATCTGTCGATGAGCCCATTGCATCTCTCAGTGTGAACATTTAATGAATAACATGAACACCATGCGAGTACAGCGACTAATTTTTGCTCGAGCATATTATAACTGCCATGCAATGCGCGCAATACCCACGTTAATTACGAAGCATCACTCCCCCCTGCTTGATGGGGCGCACTCCTTCTCTTTCCCATGTTTATTATTCCCCACAAAACACCATCATCTCACTAGCACACAAGAACCATTATACTATAAGCAATGCAACAGAAAGTTCTGTAAACCTCCAACAACCGACCACAAACCTGTTGAAACATAGATTAATAATGAATTGAATGTCATATCACGAAGTATACATGTCGACCTGAAAAGTACTCCTCACTTATATCGAATTAAAAAAATGTACTTAAAAGGATAGCTAATCGTCACATTCGGAGATGTAATGTATGAGATAAATGAAAAAAAAAATCTTCAAAGATGGGGAAAAATTGAGTAAAATTGTGTGAAAGGTAGTAAAACACTAGAAAAACGATGTGAAATAACATAAATTGATGAAAAAATAGTGCAAAAAGGACCTAAAACAGAAGAACATGTTAAGAAATAGTCGAAAATAATTAGTAAAATTGTGTGAAAGGCACTAAAATCACCAGAAAAACGATGTGAAATAACATAAATTGATGAAAAAATAGCGCAAAAGGTCCTAAACAGAAGAACATGCTAAGAAATAATGGAAAACTTGTTACAATTAGTTAGAAACGAGGAAAAATGATGTAATAGTGTTATAGCATAAGAAAATTGTAAAAGAAGAAAATGTTTATTACATGTCTGTGCAACGGCGAGTGAAACCAGGGCGATGAACGATGAAGTGTTGATTGATAAACGTTTATAGGAGTTCCTTGCTCCCGCCAGCCTAAAAGGAATGGTTACAGAGATGTTTAAAGATTTCCTTAGTGTACAGGGTATGTCTGTAAATATGTTGGGAAAACGTTAAGTAAATGTCTCGGGTCTTACAGATTCTCTTATTAAACGACTGTATGATGGTCTGTTGAGAATATTAAGTGGAACCTCCAGCAGCGGGTGGGCGAATACAAAAAAAAATCATGTTGATGCATTAGATCAAGCGTTCAAAGATGTGACTTTTAAATCCCAATAATCAAATGGAGATCACGATTGCAGTCCTACAACGTTCAATGGCTGCGGCGATTGCTAAGCTGTATGTGTGCATTGCTGAAGTGGAAGGATTGAAAGCATAAATAATGATGGTTATCACTAGCAACGATTGAAATGTTAAAGAGTTGTAAGAAAAAACCTAACAAAGATGATGAAAGAATGATGAAAATTGTGAGAAAGGTGGTAAAAACACTGGAAAAAATGGCATTAAATAGCAAAAATTGACTGAAACGGTGTAAAAGTATTAAAATGTAGGAAAAACGAAGAGAAATGTTGGAAAATTGGTTATAATTAGTCAAAAGTGATGAAAACGTTTACCACATGTCAATGTCACTGCTTTTACATCTAAAATATTGCAAAGGTAAAACTCAATGTCTAAGTTGTGAGGGTAATGTGATTATTCTTTGTTAACCTCTTTATCATGCACATATCAAACATAACAAAATATATATTTTTACCTCTCTCATTCTATAACTGTATCTGTACCTGTGATCACGCATGAACGGATGTTTTCTACTAACACACTCATATATTTTACATGCATCCATACTCACCCACAAACACACATCATCTCGCATATAATGACAATACAATTTCACCATGCATCTCTCTCTTCATAATCATGAATTCTAATCATAGTCATCATCCTACATTTCAAAAATAATAGTATGAGGGAAATTTAAAGAAAAAATGTCAAATAAATCATCTTGGAACAATGCAAAGGGTGAGATAATAACTTTGCTAGCATGAATGTATATTTAGACTAATTTCATAACGTTGAATTGAATGATAATGGTATATAGCATGAACGGAATGGAATGAAGGATTCATTATGATTAAAAATGTGTTGTTGTTTTGTATGACTTTGTAATAATGACAATACAGAAAAAACATTATGGATGATTGGAAAAAACTGTATGAGAAAATAATTGATTTTAGGTAATAAAATAGTATACTTCGATTAATTTTAAAACATGTTGTAGGATTTTTTCAGAAATGTACAAAAGGAATGTAAAGATTGATATATTAATTTTAATAGCATGAACAGATATTTAGATTAATTTCGTGTTATATTATTAAATTTTGAAGTTTGTTAGCATGAGGGAAAAGGAGTGGTTGCTACAGTATGAGTAAAACGAATCAAGTGTTTTCATAGATTAGTGATTATATAGAAGAAAAAATTATGTATGATCGGCTTTGTTATTGAAAAAATAGTATGCTTGGACTAATTTAAAAAAATGCATGATAGGTTATTGGAAGCATATGGTGTGTATTCATAGATGTCGTGATTGTATTGCTTTTGTCATGTATGGAAAATAAAAAAATTAAAAACACTACTACAATTTCATGATGGTAAAAAAAAAAAATGAAAAAAAAAATGAATTCATGATGTAATTATGAGGAGTGACTTCGTCATGTATGTTTACAATAATATATTTTCTATAGGTTAACTATTTGTGAATTCAGAAAAAAATTTGAATGATAAAAATGATATGTATGATAGATTAAAAAAATAATATGTTTGTTTTGAAAAATGAGTTAATGCCTTGTACAGAGATGATTAATTTTTTGGAAATGATAAAATATGCTTAATTTGATTCTTAAATAATTATGCATGATTTGAAATTTGGAAAACTTGGAAGAATGGAACGAAGAGAATTTTTTTACAATTTCAGGAAAAACTATGTTACGATAAGTGACCATGAAAGAGATGTATTCGTGGTAATGAAGCAAGTAGTGTCTGTGGGCTATAAATGTGTGTACGATATATTACAAAAGATTTGAACAAATGTTTGTGTAACAAATGAATAAAAATATACTTGGGTTAATTTAGTAACACAGAGAAAAAATATTATAGTGTTGGCGAGGTTAGTAATGTATGTTTAGAGGTCTTGATAATGGGGGCGCCAGTGGTAATAGTGGCGAGAATGAACGAAAAAAGAAAATAATAATCTTTTAGTCAACCTTTTTATGTTTGATGTGATAATTGTTCACAGATAGATACATGTATCTTCGACGTTTTTTATAATCAAGCTGTTGTTCTCGAGAATATATCTCCCACTCGTATGTTGCAACTCTGATCTGCTTGTGCTAGTTCGTTTTTTTTCTTTGAACATGCTGTGTCTCGTAAACTACTAGGTTTTCTACCTGTTGCTCTATTGATCAACACACCTCATAGACGAATTCTTCATCATGCTCATGCTCGTAACATGGTAGAAGTGATTTTATCATATCATCCGGTTTTAATCTATCTGTAGAAATGCATAAATGTCTCCAACACAACTTGGAAATAATGTAATTATCATTTCTTTGGTGGCTGTAATGAACAACTGACTTAAATCATTTATATTGAGATTATTCATAAGCTTCAGCGGATGGATAACATGATCGTACCAGGCCTTCATTACCATAACGTTTTTCGCTGCACAACGAAAACTATCATTCTCATTATGATGTTTACAGGTTATCAAATTGCTTATATCAAAATACTCTTCATGTAGATTCTCAATACTATGTAGTCGAAAGACTTTATCCATATTAACGATTTCATAGTCTAAATCACTCAACAATTCAGACTTTTCGTTAAGTTCCATTAGTATAAGTTTAGCATATACAGTTAAAATATATATGCGAGCTCTCGGTTTTTGAGATATTATCGTGAATATATCGCGTGCCATAAATGTTTCTTCCCGACAGGGAAATAATGAAGGATTTTTCAAGTGATGACTCATCGAAGAACATTGTAAATGTGGCGTTTTTGATGAATGCCATGCTCTGCTTGGCTTATACAGTGTATGCAAACACTTTCCGCCAGACATATCAATCATTGCTAGTTCGGTTACTCGAAAACCATAATCACAATCTATATGGATGCTGATATCTACAAAATATTCCGCTATATCTACTTGTTCTGATAATAATACAGGACCAATGATATTATGTATAGAAGATGTTGATCCTTCTGCTGTATAACCATCATCTGATTGCTGTGATTGAGGTGATGAAGTTGTATGCGAGACACTATCACTCGAAAATGAATTCTGAATAAATTCGTCGACTTTAATATCAATCGAATCGGTATTGTTATTCATGTTTGAATAATATTTTTAACTTTTTACTAAGAATGTAGAAAATTATTACTTTTAACGTTAGAGCAAACTTTTATTAATGCGTGAAGAACACAGCTTCAACAAATTCTACACGTTTAATGTAACACTAATACTGACTGCCTGAACAGATCCTTTCGAGATTCTAGCTCGATGCATGTCTTTGAAGAGGGCGGGTTGCACCAGAAAAACCACATTCCTTTGGTGAAAGCTGGTTGCATACGCAAATGAACGAAATTTACAGGTGATCTTTAGGTTATGGGTGTTTGTGTGTAGGTGTGTACATGTCAACCGGTTTTTCTACAAAAGATATGAAGGAGAAGATCCGGGCAGACTCGATGACCTTGACACAAGATCGAAATCAACGACATAGCAACATTCATGCAAGGAAATAAGCAGAGTACCTTTGAATTATGAGCGTATGCGGACATATTGGGGGAAAATATGGAAGATATTGAAAAAAAAAAAAAATATTTAGAGTTTGAAAAAAATGAAATAATCTTAAACTAACAGATTCGAAAAAAATTATTATGAATGATGAGAAAATCATTGTTAGCAGATGGATGCGTGGGAATGAATGGTATGGTTTCACTGTAGTTTCCGGGGGGGGGGGGATGTACTCATGAAAAATAATAGAAAAGAATTTAAATTTGTGTAGGGTGGATAGGGGAGAGGGAAAATATGAAACAGCGTTAAATAAAAATATACTCGAATTAATTTTTGAATACTTACGATTGGAAAAAGACTTTAGAGGGGAAAAAATATATTTTAGACTAATTTCATAATACATAGACATGAAAAATTATTATGAACAATATGAGGAATACCGTTAGAAGATGTTTACGCAATCATACTAGTGAAGATATCAATGGATTTATTTTTAGAACCTGAGAAAAAATAAAATAAGAAAATTATCAACGGGAAGCGAAAAAAAATATAATTAGGCTGATTCTATAATATTAGACTTGAAAAAGTTATTATGAACGACAAGAGAACTACTGGTAGCAGATGAGTGCGAGGGAACATTATGTGCGAATGAAAGAGTGGCTAATACATTGACAGATTAATTTTTAGAATCGGAGAAACAAAACAGAAGAAATAAACAGAAGCGTAAAAGAAAAATATAGTTAGGCTAATTCTATAATATTTTGACTCGAAAATAAAATATGTACGAAGTGGTGGTGTGTATGTGTGTGTGTGTGTGTGATATCGCGGTGTTTATTTTGGTGGCGACGGAGCGTGCATGGAATAGTACAGTGTACCTTTGTACAGGTTAACTCAATGCTTGATATGTGTGCAAGAATGGACGGTGTGCTTTTGCAATGAACAGAGAATACATAAAAATAAAAATAAAAAAATATCAACGGATTAAGTATAAGATTGGAAGCGGAAAAAGACGAAAAATATATATCAGGTGGCGGTGTATATGTGTGCGTGTGTGAACGTGTAGCGATCGTGAACAGGTTTCTATCGGTGGCGTGTGAGAGTGAGCATAGATGATCGGCTAGTTAATTTCAAAACGAACGACTGGAATTCACCTCACCTGGTGACAGTTTCAACTAGTTGCTGGAACATTTAAATATTTCCATTACAGCCGCGGTCGGGCTTACGTAATACATCTCATAGCAGCATACTCGCCCGCTCTCATTCGACTGATGGAACGATCAAATATTTTCTTTAAAAATAAAATTTTTAAAAAAAAATGTCGGAACGGAGCACGACTCGGAAAATTCCTTTAAAATTTGGGTTCTAAGTGTTGAGATTCAAACGTTTTTATCACTCTGGCAAAATTTTACCCCTCCCAACCTCGAAAAATTAAAATTAAAAAGTATGCTACATATATTACACAAAGAGTCATGTATAATACATACACATGATGATAGAAGGCGCGGGTATGGGAAAGCGAGTACACTTTCATGGCGGCTAAGGCTATGTTGAATATATGTGTGGAAACGGTGCGAGCGCATTTACAGATAGCAGTATGAACGGGGAATCGTGAAAATTTGAAGAAATTTTGGGGAAACTTGGGTGAATTTTAACCATATGGATACAAATTGGGGTGAACTTTCAGCACCTGTACGCTAATTGGGGTGGATTTTGTCTACCTTGATGGGAATTAGGGATCGAATTAGCGGAACTGTCCAGGAAAATTGGGGGGGGGGGACTTGGGTTAAATTTGATCGCATGGACATAAATTGGGGTAACTTTGGGCTCTAAAAGAGAAATTGGGGTTAATTTTTACCACCTGGACATAAATTTGGGTGAATTTTGGACATCTGGACACAAATTGGGGTGAGTTTTGAGCACTAGGGGACAAATTGGGGTGAATTTTGAGCACCGGGGGACAAATTGGGGTGAATTTTGAGCACCAGGGCACAAATAGGGGTTGGTGACGTCAGACTTCCCAGCTGTCACATTTATACACTACTAATAAGGTAACTGAATATATCCTTCTTCAGCCAACTCTTCCTCGATTGCTAAAATTTCGTTATATACACCTGTATTACCACTTTGTTTAGACGCGTGTAATAGCTGCAATCGTTCGACTAATTCATTAGGATCGTTCCAATACTCGAATCGAGGTCTTTTAAGACTTACCCTAGCGCGGACATCATTGTATATACGATTCTTCTTTTTCTTATGCTTCGCATTCGATAAATTTTCGTGATAACCTTTTCCCCTATGCTCAGCAGCTCGAAACAACGGGCGAACTATATTCTTATATTTCTGATTGGGAAGCCCTTTCATCATGCCATTACCACGCAAATGAGCTCCAGTAAATTGCAGTAATTGTTTATATATCTCCAAATCATCGTTATTATATTTGTTTTTATCTACTTTAGTCTCCAACAGTAAATGCAGTACACCCTCAGTGAAAGGAAATTTCACGCGATTATTTCCTTTTCCTAAATATATTTCTGCGCGATCTTTATTCCATGAAATTGTGGTTGTACCCAGCATATATTCATCGAGAATAGGATTATACTTTATTCCATAAATTTGATCTCTAGGTACAGCATCATCTCCATCAATACGAAAGGGACCTATTTCACTTAGATTAAACGGGTCCTTTTCCAATTCTTCATCACTATCAACAGTTTTATCTTTCAGGGGAGTACTGTGCAATAGTTTTTGTTTCGAAACTAGAGAATAATTTATTGTATCAGCATCTTTTTTAGTCCTTTTTGGTTTTTGTACTGCTTCTCGAATCTCTGATAATGGTTTCGTAATAGGTTCCAACACTGTAGCCGTAACATTTGTAATATATTTGCTATTGGCCCTTAACGCATTATATTTATTCAATATATCGTTACGTATCTTTTCCAATTCAGTTTTAAGTTCTAATTCATCTTCTATATTTCTTTTAACGCTATTCATCGCCATCTTTTTAATCTTCAAACACTATAAACTCATCAAATCCACGACAAAACCGCCCTTTATATACTTCGCACTCTTTATCAATCACTAGAAATCCGTGCTTATTCTTCCAGCATACATTACAAAGTTTCTTAAAAGTCTTTATCGAACAAACACCATTAACGTGTTCGTCGTATATATGGCGTATATTTATATCATCCTGAGCAAAGACAAGTATGAAATTAGCGTTATCACGTATCATATGTTTAGGGATCTTCACATATGACTGGCATAGGTAAAAACAATCCACATTTTTATGTCGTCCCATCGAAAAATACTGTTGTAGAACCGGATGAGACGTATTTGCAGGTACATCGTCAAATATAAATATTGAATTCCGATTAATCACATCCGGCGTTATGACGTCATCCTCTTTCTCAAATGTTTGATAACCAATCTCTGGCGTAGACTTGTATATCGTATCTAACAATTTATATTTCGGTTGATATAAAGAAGTACTATATATGTAGACATTTTCGTATCGCAACCCATTAGAGTGTGTTAATAACGTAAATAATGAATTTGTTTTTCCACACCCGCTCGGTCCAATAATTAAACATCTTATATTATTTGGAAACAATGATCCATGTTTATAACGTTCTGCACTATCACCATCTTTTACTAGTGTTAGCACGTTACTTATAGGCAATATAGTTGCTTGCTTTTCAATTTTCATTGTAGCTTGTTTACTGCTTAATAAACATCAATAACAACGACTAAAAAGTATAAATACACCTATATATACCGTTAAATACTCGGAGAGTCGTGTGATAAAAAGTATATATATAGAAAGATATCTTTGAATATGGCCAGAAAACAACGAAACGTATTAAAAAAGAATATAAAGCGTGGTCGCGGTCTCGGTACTGTGTTGAATAGAGTTATAGATAAACTACCGTTTCAATTGCATTATCCGGGTTATAATTATTTGGGACCTGGTACAAAATTAGATCGACAACTAAGTCGCGGTGTAACTGGTATAAATCCTTTGGATGAAGCTGCTAAAGAGCATGATATAGCATATAGCAAGTATTCTGATAATAAAAATCGAGCTGAAGCGGACGGATTATTAGAAAATATAGCCTGGGAACGAGTTAAAGCATCCGATAGTAGTTTGGGTGAAAAAGCGGCTGCTTGGATTACAACGAACGCGATGAAAGTAAAACGAAAATTAGGAGGCGGATGCCATTCAAACAAAAAGAAACAGGTTGTAAAGCGGAAAACCAAATCGAATTCATCGAAAGGAAAAAACTTATATTTCAGAGACGTGTTAGATGTAGCACGGAAAGCAGTTCGAAAAGAAAAAACTCTTAAAGGACGCATGAAAAAGGCCGTAAATGCTGTTAAACAATTAAATCCTATAGTGATGGATAATGAAAATGTTCGAATTATTCCGATTACCAAAACAGGAGGGGCTCTTCCCCTTATACCATTATTAGCAGGTATTGCTACATTGGGCGGAATTTCATCGTCAGTATCGTCAATAGCGAAAGCGGTGAAAGATGTAAATGATGCTAGAAAAAGTTTTAAATCCGGCAAAGGTCTAAAAATTGATAAAAAGATCGGAAAAGGACTTTATTTACGACCATATCGAAGTGGTCTTGGTTTATATTTAGCTCCATATAGCGACGGTTCGAGACGTAATCAGTTTTTTCGAGGTTAATACCATACCTAGCAATAGAGCGTTAACAAATTTAGATATTATATTTTACGGGAAAAAGTTAAAAATTCCCAGTTTTAGAGGAGTTTTTGATCGAGATGGGCTGCCTACCAAACCTAAGAAAAATGAGTGCGCGATTGTTAATATGGATTCGCAAAAAGGTCCTGGAACTCATTGGATTGCATACCGAAAATACGGAAATTGTGCAGAATATTTCGATAGTTATGGTAATCTACCTCCCTCCGCAGAGATAGTTAATTACTTACGCAAATACAACCCAAAGATTGAGATTTTCTACAACAGACGTGCATATCAACGTTATAATACAGTTAATTGCGGAGAACTATGTTTAAGATTTCTATCACATACATTACCCGCTCCATTTGACGTTCGAAAACGTTAAAATTAGTATATAAGCATGTATGATTGTAAAATTTATTCGATTATTGTATATGAATACAAGTTTTTTAAAATATAGTTTGCGTTATTATTACTTGTTTAAACATGTCGTACTTATTTCAGTTAAGTGGTAAAAAAGGTAATTTGACCAGTAATATATATCCACCATTATTATTATCAAATAATCGTCACTGGAGTATTGGATTAGTATCGTTAACAACATATCATTCTATACATAATATCACGCCTGAATGTAATACGTTATATTACTATGATTCTGCTTATGCGGAAAAAACGGCCATGCCTCCGAAATCGATTATATTACCTAGTGGATGTTATGAAGTGAGCGATATCGAAGAATTCTTACGAGAACATTTAGATGAAAGCATTATTATAAAAGGCGATGAAAGAACGTTAAAGTGTCTTATACAAAGTAAATATTACATACAATTTACCGGTCCGCGGAGTATTGGGCCACTATTGGGTTTTGATGGTGTGTTAGAGGTTTTACATCCTCTAAAGAAACATACGAGTCCTAACACCGTACAAATTACACCAATTAATATATTGAATGTATATTGTAACATAGCAACAGGTGGATATACGAATGGAACATCGTCTCATCTCATTTACAGTTTTCCTTTAAATATAGCGCCCGGATATAAGATTTCTGAAACCCCAAAAACAATTATTTATTTACCCGTGAGTACGGATTATATTTCAGAGTTAAATGTATATATAAAGGATCAAAACGGAAATATCGTTGATTTTGCTAGTGAAGATTTAATAATAAATTTACATCTAATCAGTTCGTAATCATCTTAATAACGTTTAAAATGCCCGTCATATACACCAATAGAAGTATATATAAGCGCTCTCAAACGCATGATCGAAGCGAAGAAAATTATATAAATAGAGAAAGAACAAGAAGAAAAGCGTTGAGTAGTAAAAGTATTCGTGTGCTTAAGTCGTTGGGTTACAGCGTGTTAGTTGAATAAGATAAATCAAATATTAGTGCGGTACGATGGAACATATACTACAAATTGATTCGCCCAATAGCCTTACGGACGATACGGTTGCCGCTTATGAAATACATACGCACAAACCTTATGCAAGTTCAACATTTGGACCTAGCGATGAAATACGAATACCTGTTCAGCAAAAGGATGTTATTACTTTACCGTCAGAAAGTTATTTACTTCTACAAGGGACAGTCTCACCGTCAGTAGATTTGTCAATGAATGCCCCGCTATTTTTATTCTCTGAATTACGATATGAAATTAATGGAAATACTATAGAATGTGTACGTCAACCAGGAATTACAACACTCATGCGCAGATTATTATGTTCGGAAGATATCAAATCAGATTACAACTACAGTACATGTGCTCTAAATTCTGAAGAATTGAAAGTATTCACACGAGAAATTGCGGATCCATCAACCCCCTCAACATCAGCAGGTACGGGAGCTAAATTTATGTTAGAATTTCAATTTATTATTCCTTTACACTACATATTTGGTTTTGCAGAAGACTATAGACGTGCTATCGTACACGCGAGTCAAGAAATTGTTCTAGTCCGTGCCAACAGTGATAAAAATGCATTTACCGCAACAGATGAGAAACCAATTAATGTAACATTTCAAACAGTTGCATGGCAACTCCCGTTTGTTAAATTGAGCGATCAAGCGAAAATATCATTACTTAACCGAATAAAGAAGATAAAGCATGCGTCTATACAATTTAGAGCATGGTCTCTTTCTCATCAACCGTCTCTGCCCACTGTTTCGGAACACAGTTGGGTAATTAAATCATCATCAACGGTAGAACGTCCTCGTTTCATTATTATTGGATTTCAGACGAATAAACAAAATAATTTAACCAAAGATAGTTCTACATTCGATCATCTGAATATTACTGAAATTTGTGCATACATAAATTCAACAAGATATCCTTACGAAGTAATGAATTTAGATTTTGTTCGAAAAAGATTTGGAAACCTGTACTTGTTATATGCAAATTTTCAAACAATGTATTATGGAAAAGAACCACCGCATCCTGCTGTTGGCGTAGATTTTCTTAGTAAATACCCCCTTTTCATCATACCATGCAACTTTCAAAATGAGCTCTTAAATGATGGTAGTCCGTTGCAGATTAGACTTGATTTTAAGACGCTTAATAATGTGCCTTCAAACACGTCATGTTACACTCTTATAATACATGATAAATCGACTAGTTATAATGTGTTGGAATTATGATTGTAAAAGAATGCAATTTTGCAATTTAGTATTTGTTGTTTTATGTTTGTGAAAGTAGTGTTTTGCTCGCGTTAAGTTTTTTGTTTTGTAAATTTTTTTTTTGAAGTAATAAAGTTTTTATAAAAGTTTGTTTTGTTAATAACCAGTGCAACGATGAATAATAATATGTACGAAGTTATAATTGATTTTCAATGTTTTAAAAATAATGATAATACCTACATAATTAAAGAGATCGCGATTTTAAGTCTGGACACTGAAATTTCTTTTCATCAAGTTTATAAACCACCATATGATTGGGATATATTATCCAATAATAAAAAGCGTACAAATTCGTGAGTTACACGAAATTATCATTCTATTCCATGGAATGCAGGAGATTCCAATTATAGAAATATATCGATCGATTTGGAAAATGTTTTAATTAGATTCCAGCCTTTAAAGATTTATGTTAAAGGAGACGCAAAAGTTGAAACTATATGGGAAAAGTTTATGGAATCAACGCTTACTGATTATGAAATAATCAATTTAGAAACAGATTGTGGTATGCCGAATTTACGAAATTTAAATAATAAGTACGATGCTGTATCAAGTGCTATAAAATGCGAGGCACATACCGATGGAAGAATTAATGTATGTTCGTTACAAAACGTTCATGTAATGATGAAATGGTTCGATATGAATGTTAGAACGGTTTTATCAGCATTAAAGTATCCTATAGATGAAATGTTGCAGATAGCTACTGCCGAGATATTAATTGTCGAATGTCCGGATAAAATTTGTGATTTTTATGATAAATTACCTGAAACATTGAAGAAAAATGAAAATATTATAAAATATTTACCCTGTTTTAACCATCATAGATTCGATATACCTGGTTCAATGAAGCTTAGTGCGCTTAATCCTACCTTAATTAAAGATTGTAAACAATGCAAAGTTGTTTTTAAAAATGTTTCCTAATGATTAAATTTTCATTATTAGCTTATTTGATTATTGTATTATGTAATAAGATTTTTGATTTGTATTTTTGCAGTATGTTGTTTGTAAAATTTATAGAAACCTGAAATATACGTATTTATTTTCATATATCGTTTACTTTTTTCCTACTTCTTCAGCATCAAGCATGTAAAAAATGTAATGTTAAATAATAAGTTGAAATGAACACAAATAAATTGAAGCATAGAAGAAAAAATGTATTATAATGAAAAAAAATATATAAAAAATAACAATAGCAACGAGAATAGCAGTAACGACGACGAGAATAGCGGTAATGAGCACGAGAATAGCGGTAACGACGATGAGAATGGTGGTAACGACGAGGAGAATAGCGGTAATGAGGATGAGAATAGCGGTAACGACGACGAGAATATCGATAATGCTGAATCTACAAAGCGCATGACGATGAAAATGATGCCTAATCTTCATCCATAGTTCTAAAATAATAATGTAATAAAATGAATAAAACAAATAATTAAACAACAAAATAAAAAAAAAGATTCCAAAGTCAGTTTTTGAATTATTCAACTTACTCCTCCCCCTCATCAGTCAAATACCCGCTTTCATTTAAATCGGGAGCAGGTTCTTCACCCAGATCATCGTTCATGATCCATTGAGCAATCTCGTCCTCCTCCATAGGCAGTGGAGGAGGTAGTGGTTAATCCTCTTCTGTGAGGACCCTGATACATCTTGTTAAAGATAACATCTGTCCTAGTGGGAGTGAGAGTAACACACCTTCGATATAAGGGCGTGTAAACCAACCCTCAACATCAAGCTGGAATGTATCAACATTCATGAGGGTTACAATCACATCTCCAAATAAGTGAGAGATGTATGTCTAAGAAAAAATAAATAAAATAAATAAATTTGAAAAATAAATAGATTTGGAAATGTTCATAAGAAATGCATGCTCTTTTTTAAAAGGAAAATATATATTTACATGTAATGCCTCCCTCAAGTGTAGCCCATTTGGCACGATCATTATAACGAGTGTTGTCCTCATTGCAGATGTTGGATATTCAGCTTCCATTCTGCTAAAAAAAACATATAGATAAAAAATGATAATGAGAACGAGAATGATGACTACACAAACAAGAATGAGAATGATGAGAATATAAATGAAATATGTACAATGAATGAATGAGGGAAAATCAAATATGTACAAAATATATACAAAATATATAGAAAAAACATACAACATCATATTATTCTAACCGTATACATTTTGCAACTGGTTCAGATTCATTTGTCTCTTCTTCTTCATTACCAGTGCGAGCAATAATATTATCTAAATCTATGTGGCCTAAGGCCACCGTATGTATATTATCATGTAACACGACACGTTTATCGTCTAGTCCATTAATGGCTAGCTTTGTTGTGCGTATCGTGTATAGTTCATGTCCGTAACTTCGTATCATATTCGCCGTACGATAATTTGTGCTAGTGATATTATTATTACTAAATATACAATTTTTATAGTCATTAAATGATATTTCATTCTTTGTTACATTGTAAGGAACGCCCTTACATTTCGTTATCGCCTTATTACTATTTGAAACTTTAATACTGTAAGCCTTAGATCTTAGACTGACGAAAGCTTCTACAGGAATTGAGTTCATCTCATCTTTGTATTTCCCAAGAACTTTCTTGTTACTAACAGAATAGCACGGGTGATCGGTAGGGTAATCGGACATATCGAAAAAACTTAAATTATTCCTTATATCTAAATATACATCTGCAGTTCTTATATCATAAACGAGACTGTCGGTATCTGTATATAATAAAGTTAAATTATTTATACTGTACATTTTTAACATCTTATTATAGTGAAAGTCATACATAGTATGCTTACTAATGTCGAGGATCGACATCCCAACAAAAATAGGCTTATTAAATAAAATACGTTTTGTACTACGATGAACGGCGCATAAGAACGGACCCTCGCGAAATATAGTATGATTCTTAAACCTAGGGTTCGCAACGAGTTTAGTGAACTTAACTTTATCTGAAACGAGTTTTAAATCTAATAAATTCCGTTGGTTTTGAAGCGATTTTCCATATATTGCATTGTTCATGATCTTGTAAAGGTTCTTTTCAAAGTCATTATTTGCTAATTGACGGTAACGAGTATTTAATTCTATATATTCCTTCAACCATGGCGATTGGTTGAAGCATACGCCGTGATGTATTTTAGTTAATCTTAATCCTAAATTTAATGCTAATTTCAAATATTTTATATGGATAACATAATTCGACTTATTATATAATGTTGCAACCAGTTTTTTGATTGTCCCTTTTTTTTTAGAGACATTACGATGTTCAGGGCATAGAGGATAATCATTATGTAAATGATGTAGACTGAAGGGATACTCCAAATCTACCTCAAGTACACAGCCCTCTGTCCCATTTTCATCATAATTTAAAACATCAAGTTGTTGTAATTGATTTTCAGTCATCCACTTGAAGCCACCTATTGGAAGTGGCTCACACATGGCGTGACCATACAAATTATTTGCATCGAGATAAATAATAAAATTACTATCTTCTTCCAATGATGAGGAAGAAGAAGGCGAGGACGAGGACGACAACGTAATAGCATTATTATTATTATTAACTAAATATTTATTGCGCACTTCACAATAACGTTTAACACATTGAGTGAGACCTCCACGTATACCCTTTTCAAAAAAGAGGTACATGTCATAGTCGGTCAAAAGTTCAAGTTTAACGCCAGTTAATTTCAGCATTGCCACAAATGTGAAACCAGGAACTGTGTACGACCATGCAGGGTCTAAACCATAAATTTTGTAGCAAACGGTACAGAAATTTTCAAAGATGTCTGCCAGAAGAAGGACGTCCGTCCCTAAATATTCATCCGAATACTCCCCCAAATTCTTGACTTGAAGGGCATCCCATACTGTCTGTGCATGCTGATAAGCATTCTCATCGATGGTTGACTTTGTTAGAGAACTGTAAAATGCCGATCTTGGAGGCAATGATTCTTCAGCAAGTTTGGCAAAGTCTGTGCAGTATTCATATGGGAAATACCCCTTTCGACGGAAAAGGGGGAGTAAAGACGGATCACGAATGTTAGCAATTGTATGATGGAATGCATCATCTGGAAGGTAGCTCGCCAGCTTCTCCAAGCTTGATGCCATGAAGCTAAAGGAGTCGACGAATCTAAGCTGGAACTTTCCAGGTATAATCTGTTTGGAGATTCCTTTATATCGCTCTTCCGTGTTTGCAAGCACGTTTATGTCGAGTGTGTCGTATGCCAATTCACGAACTATTATATGGCTATCATAACCCGATAGGTTATGAATAAATACTGGCAAAAAATGAGGTAAGCGCGATTCGAGATTGCACTTGCTATGTGCAGCACCACGATATTCACCAGTTAAATGATTATGGTCCCGAACTTTATCATCATCATTTAATTTTTTTGTGCAAATGCAACAAACAGTAGCACTATCGAATGCTAATTTATCTGCGGCACTCATCACAATTGATTTATTGTTTTTGTAAATTTCATAAATTAATTTCGCATCATTTACAAGTTTTTCCACAAACACTTTTGCAGCATCACGATCACGATATAATCGTTGAGATCTCAATGATGGAGGAAGAACATTATCACCAACACGAGATACAATTTTATACGAAAAACTCATAGGCACGTGCTTATGAACTTTTATAGTGTTCTTGCGTGCTTGATCGCTCTGTACACGGCGAGTGATGCGGTCATCTTCCTCTTCCGAGTCATCATTCTCTTCATCATCTCCAACATCATCTACTACAGGCTCCAGTACACACTCGAAATCTGCATATACAACGAATGGGATCCAGTATTGTTGTCGATATTTATCATGCTGGAGAATATTTTTCCCCTGCACAGGCATCTCAATTGCAACTGGAGAATATTCCCTGCAATCTTTTTGGTGTTCCTGGAGCTTTTGAGGACTATCAACGTGCCACAAGCATCTCCTATAGATGTGTAGACGATCACTATGCTTTGTGATTTGATGGCGCACAAGTTTCTCCAAGTCCTTGATGAAACAGTAATGTTTCTTGTTCCCATCTTGAATCAAAAGGAGATCTGTATGATCTGGTTTGTCTTCCTTACAGATACGAATTGGATAAACAAAGTTATTTTCGTCCAGCACATATACATTAATTGAGGAGTTTTGATTGATCTTTTCAAATTTTTGTACATCCTCAAGACTTGCAGGAAACGAAATTCCGGTCCAATCATATTTTGCTTCCAGTTCTTGATTGTTCAGATACTTATTTACACGCTGTGGTTTCTGAGACACAAATTTTGCCAACATCGAATATTTAAAGCAGAACGCATCGTTATTATTCACATTTATAACAGCTTTTCGAGCACTTATTTTTGACGGTAATGGAATATATGAGGACGCGCGTGCAAGAACGTTCACTTTATTAATCCTCAGTTCGACGTAAACAATTTTCTTAATAGTGCAGCCTGATCCCTGCATGTATTCAAATCTGCCGATCAGATCCTTCATTTCGTAAACTGAATGTTTATACCACTCGTTGAAATCATCTCCTTCAACAAGTAATTTACAATTTGACGGAAAATATGTTGGAACCGTGTGTTTTTGTTTGGTAACTGCTGTTATTCGTTTAAACATGCAATGTAGCATGAGGCTACATTTCAATCCTTTCCCGATCGATCCGGAAACTGTATCAATTACAGTTGATTTAATTCTTTCCAGAAATTTATTGATGTCTACAATCCGCGCATTATCATTTATGACCCGGTATGTTGCAATCCTATTTTTGTAACGATTCGTTATATTTTCAATATGATACAGGACCGCCATAGGTCTTTCGACGTCCGGCGCAATATTTGATCGAGATGCAGATTGAGAAGACGACATTATGAAAAATATTGATAAATTTGTAAAATTAAAAAAGTAATTTTAATTTAAAAAGAGGCGTAAATAAATAAATTGTGAGTTACTTACTGATTTTAAAAAATCTGTATATGATGAAGAATGTTGTAAACTTTAACAAAATGTTGAAATACTTTCAAAACACTTGAACACTAAAAAGCGAAGTGAACACTGTGAAGAGCAAACTACAAATGCGACTTCTTAAGGTTTGCAGGTACTTACCTCGATTATAAACAGTGTTGTGTGCAAAAAATGGGCGGGGCTAAAACATCCCTGAAAACTGGTTTTGCCAAGAGTAATTGGTCGCTTTCACTCCGATTTCTTGAAAAATGTGCATGGAAGGTGTATCTGTGTGCAAAAAAAAATGGGCGGGGCTAAAACATCCCTGAAAACCGGTGTCAGCGGGTGAGATTGCCCGCTTTCACCTTGATTCCTAGAAAAGGTGCGCATATGTTGCGAATTCGTGATTGATTTTAGAGCGATAGATGACCCAAATTCGTCATTGATTTCAGAGGGACAGACGTTGTAAATTAACCCTCTTCAGAATGAGTGAAATAAGACTGCGCAATTCGGCTTGATTTCAGAGGGATAGATGACCTGAATACGTGACTGATTTCAGAGGGTTACATCGCCCGTTTTCGGCATGATACCTAAAACAGGTCATAAATCATGTTAGTTTTCAAAGGGAGAGATCGCTCGCTTTCACCTTGATTCCTAGAAAAGGTGTACAGACGCCTGAATTCATCTGTTGTAAAAAAGGGCGCCACAATAATGTTGTAAACGACGGGTGAGGCGTCTTAGACAGCGGAGCATCGATTGTTCTTCTTGGAAATGCCGAGTGACGAATAACCCCGATGTTAAATGTGCGCGAGCGCAAAAAAAAATATTCTTCTGTCGAAAAACGGTAAATAGTGTGCAACACACAAGAGGCCTTAAAGATAAATAAACAATGCAGACAAAGGCTGCTGTAGCGATGCGGTGTATACCTGCAGAGGTTGACGATTCCTAAAAAGAAAGACTGGCGCGATTGCAGCAACAATGCTGCGAGTTCCTTCATTTAATAATTATACTGAGATGTGTATAATATTAAAAAATATGATGTCGATAAATATTATTTAGCGACCAGAAATTTTACACGCAATAAAATTAATCGCGCGCGGAAAAAATTTTAATTGTCCGAAGATTTTTTCCATCTATCGGAGGCATTAATTAATTAATTATAAAAATGCTTAAAATTATGCTAATATTAAAAATAATTTATCGAGGTGGACTCGAATTATATTTTGAAAAATACTCTTTGAATTAGTATATTAATATATCCTCCAAGGTTGTAATTATGCGCATAGCTTAAAAATATTATCTATAATAATAATTATGAAATAATCACGTCCGCGGAAAAATAAGTAAATTATATATTATAATATGACGTTAAAAGATCGATAAATTGCCAGAGGGGTCTAGGACTAGTTTCATTGTATAGAATTAAATTAATGGTTCCGTCTTATTCAGTTCTGAATATCAGATATGTTCATACAACAGAGCATGGGTTAGGGCCCCCTTCTCCTGACGGGTGTTCGGATTATGGGGATGTACTAGTTGAGAGTTATACTTAAGTGTACTCTGGATCCCTTGACGGGAAATTGGGTTAATATACAAGTAAATATTAAAATATAGGTTACTTTATGGCTATGATGCAAGAATTGGGGTTGGGGTCCTTCTCTGGGACTATTGGGTGTTCGGATTACTGGAGTGTAATATTCTAAGGGTTGGGGTTGCTATAGAACATATTATGATTACATGGACCACTGGTAACGGGACAGGGGAACCGGGGAAAGTTCAGTGAACTTTCAGTACCTGGACACTAATTGGGGTTAATTTCGAGTATCTGGACGGGAATTGGGGTGAATTTTAGGCACTTAGACATGAAATATGGTTTGGGTTAGCGGAACTGTCCAGGGAAATTGGAGGAAACTTGGAGGAACTGAGGGAAACTTGGGTTAAATTTCATCGCCTGGACACAAATAGTGGTGACTTTTGAGCACCTTGAGGGGGTTTGAGGTGAAATTTGAGCACCTGGACGGGGATTGAGGTGAACTTTGAGCACCTGGACGGGAATTTAGGTTAAATTTGAGTACCTGGACGGCAAATCGGGGGAACTGCCCATGAATATAGGAGGAAAACCTGGACACTCGGGGGAAACTCGGAGGAAACTGGCCCAGCTCAAACATTTATTAGCTACTCCAACGTATCTTGTTATGAAGCAGATCAGCGTACTTACTCTCCATTTTAAATAAAAATTCTTTGAATTGGCGATGATTAAGAGCTTTAGCTAAAATGGAGTTGATAATGGTAATCACTAATTCCATAATTTTACAAATTTCATCCGGAAATGTTTGCGCCCAAAGCACTTCTTGGTGAATGATACAATGGTAAACAAGTATCTCGTGATTAATTTTTTCTTTCAAAATAGCAACAAACCCTTTTCTTACGCCGGTCATACTTTTGGCCCCATCTGTTGAAATCGACACAATTTTATCGAGGGGAATATGATGTTTATCCATACACTCAATTACAACATTTGCGATATCTTCTCCATGCTTCTGACCTTTGAATGGCAATAATCCTAAAAGTTCTTCTTTAGGGCCTGAATGAGACATAAATCTTACAAAAAGTGAAACTTGCGCTGTATCATTTATGCCATAAGACTTGTCAACTGCTATTGATAAAGCCGAAACCAATTTCAGATCTTCGATATGCTGGGTGGTTATATTCGAACACATTTTAATTGTTCTATCTTTAATGGTTTTGGCAGACAATGGTAACTCTTTAATTCTTTTCAGAATATCTGCTTTGTTCTTAAAATCCCGAAATAGCTCTTCGGATGCATTTATAAAACGATTTTTTATGTATTCGCCGTCTGTGTACGGTTTCCCTCTCTTAGCAATCTCTTGGCTAAAAACAAAACTTTCCATGTTAATATTACTGGAAGATTACATCCAGTTATTAAACACAGAAGTTGACGACTCTTGGCTCTTCTGAAGTTCCTCAACTGCTTTCTTCCTTGCATCATCGGTAGGATATTTAGTGCTAAATGACGCGTGCTTTCTTGTAAAGTGTCTCTCTAAATTTGACTTCTTATTATGCGCGAATTACTCCTTACAACCTTACAAATAAGTCGTCGCGATAGCTTAGTTGCTAGAGCGCTTGACTTCCGATATGGCGGTCACGGGTTCGATCCCGAGCGACGACAAACTTATTACAAGAATTAAATAAATAATCGGTAATCACGTGGCAGGCAATGGCAAACCACCACGTTCAACATCATATGCGCGCTAGGTCAGTACACAGCAGACACACACAGGACTGCACTAGTGGCGCGATAACAAGCGGCTACTATCAGTTCCGAATGTAGTCTTCTTGCATGTGTACACCTGCGTTGCATATAACAATTGCTATGAGCGCTGCCTATTCTGTACAACTAGAATGTACGAATAGGTAGTCACGACGCTCGAATTCGAGCAATACGACTGTTACATACATACTCCTTACAAATAAGACATGTCGGAAGTCCATTCAAGTTTTGAATAAACACAAAATTCTCGGTCCACTCAACTTTAAATTCGCAGTTTTCATTTTCCGTTATTCTTTGCTTTTTTTTGGTAGTCATGTTAATTGGGGTGCCTATAAAAATATTCCAAATATATTTTTTTCTAAAGCCACCAGTACAAAATTATTATCATTATTAAATTGATGAAAATAAAAATTAAAAAAAAATCTTTTAAAAAATACAATTTTATTAACATATGTAACTGCGCTAAAAAAAAAATAATAATTTTTTCCATCATCAGAATAACAAAACTTTTAATATAACTAAAAATGGAAGAAAACTTCCAACATTTGGACAAATAGAAGTTATCGAAAAATCGATTACAAATTTTGTACCGGAACCACAAACATACATAGCAGGTGTAATAAAATCGTATAAAAATGCCTGTAAGATGTGCAGTTAGATTGAAAAATACAACTTTTTAATAAGACAGGACAACGGCAGACACGGTAGATAAGACAAAACTGTTCACACTGCAACTGCTGGTCTGTGATGCCAATTTGTACCCCCACTACTTTAGAAAAAGAATTTCAGCCGGTAGCTTGTATATGGTTTGTGTTTACGTTTACGAAAACTAATGAAATTAAACTCGATGTTTGTTACGTATTTTTACAACAATATAAAATTTTAATTACCTACCTATCTTTTAACTTAAAAAAAAAATTATACATGTTTTCGATTTATAGAAGAATTTTAATTTATCAAAATAAGATGTAATTTTTTTCTTACCAAGTTTTTTTTAAATGAAAATATTATTGCGCCTCCCGTGGATATTTGTGCCAGAGCCGCACTTAAGGAGCCAAAGAGCCCACTTTGCCGACCACTGCCCTAGGGAAATTAAATCAGTTGTCAGAAATATGGACCCAAAAAAAGCTCCTGGCTACAATCTCATAACGGCTAGGACTCTAAAAGAACTGCCGCGAAAGGGACTATTAATGTTGACTTATTTATTCAACGAAATAATTAGAACCTCGCATTATCCGATTCAGTTGAAATTTTCGCAAATTATTTTAATTCTGAGCCCCCCCCCCCCCCAGTAGAGCTAACGTCGTATAGGCCGATTTTATTGTTTCCAGTTATGTAAAAATTGTTCGGGGCGTTTGTTACTAAAAAGAATTCTCCCACTAGTGAAATTTCAGCAATTAATTCCTTCACACCAGTTTGGGTTTAAGGAGCGACACTCAACCATTCAGCAAGTGCATAGGGTAGTTGAAAAAATTGAAAATAATCTGGAGGAAAAGAGGATTTGTGATTCGGTTTTCCTGGACGTGAGTCAGGCCTTTGATAAGGTTTGGTATGATGGGTTGTTGTATAAACTAAGAACTCATTTGCCTTATCATTATTATAAAATAATAGAATCATATTTAGATGAAAGATACTTCCAGGTCAAGCAAGAGAAGGAGTTATCCGATATATATCCGGCAAGAGCTGGGGTACCGCAGGGGAGTGTGTTGGGCCTCCTTTTGTATATTATCTTTACAGCGGATCTTCCTTTTTCGAACGAGTCTCTTACTGCTACTTTTGTAAATGATACGGCTGTTTTGTGTTCTAATAAATGTCCACGTAAAGCTAATACCACACTGCAAGCGTCAATTGATAAAATCTCCGAGTGGTGTAGACGATAGAGAAATAAGATCAACGAAGATAAGTCGGTCCACATAATATTCACTAATAGACATATAAATCATCAACCTATTAAAATAAACAATAAAACAATACCGTTAAAACAGGAAGTAAAGTGATTGCAGACTGACATGGCGCAAGCATATCGTAACAAAAAGAAACGAATTAAATATTAGAACAAAAATATATTGGTTATTAAGCAGAAACTCGCAGCTCTCTATAGATAATAAAATATTACTCTACAGGCAAATTCTTGCTCCAATATGAAGGTATGGTTGCAAACTCTGGGGTTGCGGCGCAGATTCAAATATAAATATAATAGAGCGATATTAAAATAAGACGTTGGGAGCAATGGTTGGTGCTCCGTGGTACGTAAGTAATAAAACTCTCCACCAAGATTTTAACATTTCTTATATAAGGGAGGTTATTGCAAAATCAGCCGCAAGACACATCGGAAGACTTCAAATTCATAGCGTCATTGAATAATCCGACGGAGATACGTCGGCTGCGCAGGAAGAAGCCATTAGACTTAAGTGCTTAAATTAAGTTTGGATCCTACGTCAGTGGGCGGGGATCGTTCAAGTGTTTAGAGTATGCAACAGAATCTAGTGATAGCCCAATGGACTAGATATTAGGGCTGTTAAAAACCGGGTAACCGGGTAACCGCGGTTACGGTTAAAACCCGATGATACGGGGAAACCCGGTTTTACGGTTTTCACGGGTACGGTTAACCGTGTAACCGCGGTTTCGGTTAAAACCGATGATACGGGTAAAAATCGGTTTTACGGTTTTCACGGATACGGTTAATTGTACGAAACGATATTCGTATTAATCGCAATGTTGATTAAATAATAATAGTAATAATAATAATCGTTTTTTTCGTTTCTTTTTGAATTGTTGTGTAATTAATATCATTGCGGGATTTAGTTAAAATAGTTCGTGTTTTTTTGTTATCGCTTTGTCATTTAATAACATCAATCGTAGTTTCAAAAAATTATTTATTTACGGGAAAACCGCAGCTCGGTGAGTTAAAACCTTTCTTCATAATCACTCGCGTACGCCCACTGCTCACTGGAGTGAGTCACTCAGCAATGCAGCAGATTCTATGCTACAAGACAGTCCGCTCCAACCAGCGCGATTTATTTACAATGCATTGGGAAAAAAAGTTGTATTAAGTGGTTGAAAGTTAGTTTTGTCGATTTATTTTCTTAAGCTATAGTTTTATTCTGATATCGTTTTCAATTCAAGATGCCAAAAATTTTATTGTACTTCCTATTGTAATTTACATTATCGAACTTAGCTGCAGTTCAAAATTTTTTCTGTGTATATTTTTTTTTGTAGTTTAGCTTATATTCTTTATCTTTACCTATCATATCCTTAAACGCATTGATTGGTTTCAAATTTTCCTGAATCGAATCTCTCTTATTCCTACTTTTAAACGAAAATTAAAATAAACGCAAATTATTGTAAGTATAAAATGTTAAATATTACAGCAGCGATTCAATTAGTGGTTTGGATGATTCAATGTCTAGTCAAACATCAGTTAATCTTCGAAAATGAAAACGAAGGAATGATGACGTTGGTTGCAGTTTTGAAAGACAAGAGGCGATATGTGAAGGTATCGCACGATTGATTGCTACAACTTTATTGCCACTTTCTTTCGTTTCTTCCCATGGATTTCGAGAATTTATGGCTTTGGTGGAACCAGAATTCGAAGTACCTTGTGCGCAGACTATAAGTTCTCGATTACGTTTGATGAATGACTTAGTCAAAAATAAAATCAAGGCAGATCTGAAGGAAGTTTCAAGTGTATCATTAAGCATCGATGAATGGTCGTCTAGAGCTCAAGATCCGTACATTTCAGTAGAGGCCCATTACATTAACAAAGACTGCGAACTGAAGCATATAACGCTCTGTAATGAGTTACTGGAAGGAAGACCAACTGCTAAGAACATTTCAGAAACTGTTCAATCAATTTTAGAGGACTGGAATTTAGATGGGAAAATCGAAGCACTTGTGCATGACAACGCAAGAGTAATGAATTCAGCTGGGCATTTAATGCCAGAAATACCATATAATTTAAAATGCAGTACTCATCTTTTGCAGTTGTGCGTAAAGGATGCTCTTAAAAAAGTTTTATATTACGAAGAACTTTGTACAAAAGGCCGCGCAATCGCAACCCATTTCCACAAATCGAATGTTCCTAGTCAAGCATTATCTCACAGACAGAGTCAGTTGAATATTAAAGAAGAACGACTTGTGCAAAGTTGTGAGACCCGATGGGATTCCAAATTATATATGTGTGAAAGTCTTCTGAAAAATAGGCAAGCCATTACTCTAGTCCTTGCTGATGCAGCTGTTATGCCGAAAAATGTTGCACAAAGGTTAGAAATGTCAGCAGTAGATTGGTCAACTATGGAAGAAATGGTTAATTTACTTAAACCATTTCAAGTAGCAACGACAGTATTGTGCAGAGAAAAGCAAGTCACTTTGTCGATGGTGAGACCGATAGTTTGTGGCATCATGCAAAAGCATATGGTAATTACTACATTTGATTGTGAAAATATAAAAATTTTCAAAACCACGGCATTATCTTCAATTCAACGTAGATTAGAAATCGAGCGAGCCGACGAAGAGCTTGTATCAGCTGCTCAAATTTCGTCATTTTTAGATCCCAGACATAAGAATTTAGATGCAGAATTATCGAGCCAGAGAGTAAAAATAATTGATCGTATTAAAAATTTATGTGAGGAACATGAAGCAACGGAGCTGGAAGTTGAAAACGAATCACCAAGTCAAGAAACAGCTCTAGATTTTCTTTTTCAACCAGAACATTTGTTCTCTACAAAAGAATCGCAATTTCAATTATATATTGCTGAAAATCAGATTGGGCACAACTCCGACCCTATGTTATGGTGGAAAAACAATAAAGAAAAATTTCCCATGGTTTTTGAATTAGCAAGAAAATATTTAAGGATTCCAGCTACTTCTGCTTCATCTGAAAGAACATTTTCTACAGCTGGAAATATTGTGACTTCCAAAAGAAGCTGTTTATCCAGTGAAAACATAAATTTATTAACATTTTTATACCGAAATAGAAAATTATTATAAATTAATTTATTTTTATTAATTTTGTTCAACGATTTTTTGTTATGATTCATATTATTTGCTATTTATATTAATCGTTATATTTACATAGTTGTACATTGTTTTTGTTTGTACATTTTATTACAGTTGTTATGTTTTTATCTTGTTAATGAGTAATTTTAATTTACAACTTAAAAATATATTTGTTTATTTATAAAACGTGTTATCTATGATAATATTTCGATAACTGTAATTAATAATACAATGTTACAAAAGTTCTGAATACATAAAATTCAGAAATATACACCAAAAGGTCTAGCCGGTTAAAGGGGACAAAAGTGCCTTTGAACCAAACTTTATAAAAAAATATATAAATCTAGAGCATGAAAAAATTAGTTGAAGCTGAAAGTTTTAGACCTCCAGTCCCACAGGGAGCTGCTGTAGTCACCATTTTGTTATTTTCGGTTTTTTTACGCTATCTCAGCCATTTTTCAATTGATATAAAAAATTCTTGTTGGAGGTTAAAGATAATGGAAAGTTCTATAACGGTGAATTTTATCAGATTTTTAAAGGTGGTGGAAGAGATTCAAAAAAAAATTAAAACATGCATTTTTGGCTGAAAAACCTCTTGAAATTCAACTAATAACACCAAAATAGATATGTGTTACATATATTAAAATAAAATGTTTTTCTGAATTTTTTCGAACTTAAGGAACAGATGAAACAAATCCAAAAAAATGAAGACATGCATTTTTGTCGTAAGTTACATAATATGCCATTGTGTTACCTACTTTGCTATTATGGGAATTTTAAATTCGTGCAGAATCTCTATATTTTTTTATTCTACCAATCCGAAAAAATTCAGGAAGACATGTTATCTTCAAATACCTAACATATATCTACTTCGTTGTTATTAGTTGAATTTCAAGATGGTTTTCAGTCAAAAATGCATGTTTTTATTTTTTTTGAACCCCTCCGTCACTTTTAAAAATTTGAAAAAATTTGAAAAAGTAGTTTACACCACAAAATACGTTATATATTTTTTCCGTCGTAACTGAAATTTAAAATATTTTTTATATTTTAAAAATTTTGAACGTTTCTAAAAATTTGAATTTAGCATCTAAAAATTTTAAAAAATTCGCCATTATATAATTCTCCGTTATCTTTAACCTCCAACAAGAATTTTTTAAATCGATTGAAAAATGGCTAAGATATCGTAAAAAACCCGAAAATAACGAAATGGTGACTACACGAGCCCCCTGTAGGACTACGGGTCTGAAACTTCCAGTTTTAACTACTTTTTTCATGCCCTAGATTTATATATTTTTTTTATAAAATTTTGTTTAAAGGCACTCTTACACTCCTTAACCGGCCATACCCTCTAAAATAAAATTTTATAGTTTATTAAATAACCGTCTATACGAACAATTAAAAAATTATAGTTCTAACGATATATTTAAATTTTTTTTAAAATTTTATTATATAACTGTTAAAACGATTAACTGATTTATACGATTAACTGAAATCGCGATTAATATGGTTAACCGTTTCATACGGTTAACCGTACCCGTAAAAACCGCAAACACGGTTTTCACCCGAATGATCGGTTTAAACCGATACGGCGGTTAACCGGGTTATCCGTATACCCGTTAAAATCACCAGCCCTACTAGATATAGATTAGGAAAAAAACAAAAAGAATTATTATTACTTCATTGATGTTTTTTGTACTCGTAGTTCCTAAAAACATGGAAATCATTTTAGTAATACATTTTAATAGCGAGTTTTGAAAAAAAAAATTTTTTTTTTTTTTTAAATTTCTTATACATGTTATTGGAACCTTCTAGTCAGGTAATTTGCCGCGCTAATTTGGATTACCTCTATCCGCTCCCGACAGTCAACAATTGTTTGTAACGAAGACAAAATCTAACTGCATTAACACATTTATACGCTACTGGCAATAACATATTTCAATAAACCGTAATTTTTTTAAAGTATAATGTGAAAAGATCGAAGCGATTTATTTAGTTCAAAAAGAAGTATGTTTGCATAATCATAACTAAATTATTTTACAAGGCATAATTGTGTATCATTGCAGTCTATATCCGTAACAAGTGATTACGATTTTGTTACTTTCCTCATCGAACATGTAATTACGAAATACGGTTGGTTTAACTAATCTCCAACGAAATGCCTAAAACAAACAGAGGAAGACGTAAAGGCAGATGGATACGGAGATATGAAGAAAATTACTCTATTCAGGATCTTTTAAAACATGGCTGTCCACCAACCGAATCATATAGATTGAGAAACTAAGAAGAAAGATAATATTCTAAAAATTTCTTTAATTATATAATAATAGTCACAAAAAATTAAAATAATTTTATAAATGGCGTTAATAACGGTTATTTACAGTATATATTACATACAAAAACAAAAATAATTTTATAAAAACTATTTGTAAGGCACGAGGAGGGGGTAAAATATTAAATACGAAAAACAATTAAACTATTATACAAGTAGAATAAAGAGTACGATTCAGTTATTAATGAACGACGTAAATTACTGGACGTAAAAAATAAAAAAAACCAAGTTAATTATGAGATCATGGTACATAAATTTATAATACTTTCATGCACATATACATATTCACATACATTATGTTAAATACAATAAGCAGTTTTGCTGGTTGAATCGGTGATAGCACTAAAGAAAAATCTTACAAATCTACAGGCAACTTATTTCAATGATAAATAATTATAACTTCATAGGATACTCCTAGAAATGTAAATATTAATATCTAATAGAATAAATAAACTTACAATCCACTCCGCAAATGATTTTCAGAAATCAATCTTACTCTGTCGACTACTGTAACGTACGATAATAAAAATGTCTTTAAAATCGGGTGGTTCAATTTTTACAGTATACGATTTTTTAAGTACGTTTTACAGTCTCTCTGTATGAATTATAGATTCACAAATAATGTATAATGTAACAGAAAATAGTCACGGATATAAAAACAAACAAGCAAAAAAAAAAAAAAAAACGAATTTAAAGCAACTAAAATAATTAATCGAGTTTATAATTTACTTCAAAATGCATTCTCACAAATTGAATGATAAAAATTGAATTTTTTTGTTTTTATTTTTCGCAAATCTTCCGAAATAAATTCCTCTATACCGAAAATTTTAAGACATACAATAATTCAGATTGAAACTTATACATCGACTAAACAGTAATCAAGTAATACAATTAATTCCATTTTTATCAAATACCTTTTATAAAAAAAAAAATGGCTTCAAAAATTAAAAGAATTAATTTTAACCATGCGCTTACTTTTGATCTCTGAAAGACACAGAACAGTTACCGAACAGATTTCAAGTGAAATTTAGGGGTTAATTATAACTGTACAACGTGCCACAGATTATGAAATAAACTCGTATCTTTAAACGTTAAACTTTCTTAAGGACTTTTATTTGAAAAAAAGCAATGAATAACAATATTGTAAATAGAAATGATACTTTGATATCATTCAGCCAGAATAAACTATTTTTACCTAAGAAATTTTTAGTGACATAGAGTCGATTTATAAATTTCTTTTTCTTTTTCCTCTCCAAACGAGTACAAAAGTAAAGTTATTACTGGTACACTGTAAACCAACAAATTTTTTCAGAAAAAATCGTCTATATTTAGCGCATCCTGTAATCTTAAATATTTACTAATATTTTTAATGAAATTTTAAGGATAGTTGCTTTAATAATAAAGAGGATTCTATAAAAACAAGAGAATCAAAATTATTTTTGTTTATATTTGGAGAAATTCTTAAAATTCAAAATTTTTTCACTAATCTAATGAGAATACCATCTTAAAAGAATTAATTTCTCATGTTACACTGGCACTAAATAAGGAATAATAAAAATGGCACAAAACTTACAAAAATTCCTGAACCTTCAAAAAGTATGCAACGGAATACATTTACTGTTTCAGACTTACATAATTAAGCTTTTCTCATCGAATCAGATAACCGTTATTACTTTAACTTATAAACGCTGCGAGTAGCTAAAACGTATATAACACACACACATGCAATGTCCGATAGTTTAGCAACGTAATAATGAGAAATATATTCGGTGCAATTTAAATAATTATAGCAATAATAATACCGATTAAAATATTTTAACGTTTATATTAATAATAATAAACAATATATGTATATAGCGGTGGCAAGTATCCGGCCATGGTTCGAAATACATAATATTTAAAAAATAATCGATTAGGAGGAGGATAGTTTTTCATTACAATCGTTAATTTAAAAAGGTTTTTTGTTATTTTAAGATGATCATGTTTGAGGACGAATAAATTACTTTAATAAGCCGTATGCATATTTGAAATACGTACAAATTATATAAAATGAAAAAAATGATATTAAACTGAAGAAAAGTAATTAGTCGGATAATTTCAACTCCAAAATTGTAAATTTTATATTATACTACGATATAAAAAACTAAAAATAAATTTACTACTAAAAACAATATATTGCAAAAATATAGAAATAGTTTAAAATCAAAATACGTATAAAATTATATGTATATTTTTATTTAAATCCAATCCTGGTTGTTTTTTACATCATACTGAATATTTAATATATAAAAATGTTTACCGTTGATTGATCAGGGGATACGCATATAGAATTTTTTGAAAAGTAATACGTAACAATTGACAACTTATTAAGTAGCACAATATTTTACAAACTTTAAAAATGGGTGGCCGGCCACGAAGTGATAATATTAGCTGATGTATTCTTTTTTTGCATAAATTAAAAAGTACAAGAGTATTAAGAGTATAATAAAATAAAATCATAAACACAATAACAAACATAAAATAAACGTAAATTAATATTTTAGAAACGTTTCGAGAGATCTCCCACTTTCAGCTAAAAACAGGAAAAATATATATTAATAAAGATAAATTTAAAATTATATGTTTGCCATTTGAAGGATGTTCAAATAATTTTGTTTTCGAGTTAAAGATAAACACCGTTTAGATAAAACAACATATACACTAAATTTATTTTTATTAATATATCTTTTGTTCCGCTTTCAGATAAAAATGGAAAATTCCCGAAAAGGTTTCTAAAATATTCGTTTATGTTTATATTTCACGTTTGTTATTGCGTTTATATTATTATTTTATTAACTATTTAGCACGGGGAATGTCGTATGGAATAAACTACATTTCATTAAAAGCGTGATAATTTAATCTTAATAATAAATATCGAATATCATACATGTATATTAGCGATTTTGAGTATTGTTATAAAAAGAGAATTCGGCATTTACAGAACAACCGTTTTTGAAACTGTAAAAGTGAATGTAAATATATCGAATATTTTAATTAGGCCGAATATAATTTCGACCACGTGTTTTCATACTGAGCAGTATGAATAAAAGTATTGACCCTTTAAAAAATGGCGGTACTAATAAAATTAATAATAATTTTAATCATCCGAAAGACGAAATATAAAAAAATATGCGGATCAAAAATGAAATTACTGAAAGTTTGAATAAAAGAACTGACAGTGTAGGTAATAATTTGAGAAGGGAGATTAATAAAACTAACACGTAAAAGGAATGAAGGAATTAGTATAATTTTAATAACACATAAACTATGTAATGAATGGAGATTAAAATGCTAGAACTTTATTAGAAGTCTCAGAGATCAAAATAGGAAAACTAAATATGTGCAGAAAAATGCAGCAGAATCGAATAATATACGCGTATTGAAAAAGGCCGAAGATTAAACAAATAACGAAAAAGAACATTACAAAATGCTGATTGCTGTTGAAGAGATGTAAGATGTCTTTAAATACATGTTGAAGAAAATTAAATTCGTAAAAATAACGTCGTCAGAAATGAATAAAATTACGTGTTGAAGAGAATCACGTAACGCTGTATGAGATAGATACCCGGAAACACATACAATAGAATTTAGTAATAATTCTGGTCTTTTCCCTATGACGAAATAATACATTTCGCAGAAAAAGAAAAAGTGACGCATACAATTTAGCATTTTTATATGAGAAGACTTTCTTGAATATCGTCTAATATAGGATGCGGCAAGGATCACACTTAAAGAAGGATATTGGAGTAAAAAAAAAAAAAAAAAACAACAGCTAAGAGCAAGAGCGCAACTTCTCTTTAAAATAAACAATTGAGAAGTTCGAATATGAATACAATAAATTGTGATATTTAGATGTTAATTACTGAAAAAGAATGTATAACGGAAATAAAAAAATAAATATTCTCATACAACTTTGTTAACATTCCGTATACTGCTTAATTAAAACGAAAAAACTGGTTATAAAATTAGGAAGATTAAGGGGGTTCAATCAGAAACTGTAAGTTTAACAAATACAAAAGAACAAAAGTTTAAGCATAATTAAGTTTATACGGAGACATCAAAAAAAAAAAAAAAAAAAAAAAAAAAAATAGTAATATCTTTAAAAAACCATTATAATAATAATTCTAAAGAAGTTAATACGATAGTTTCTGAAAAAAGTGGAGAGAAAATGATATTGGTAACTATTCCATTAGCGGCGACGAAAAATTCAAGTGCAGTAGAAAAAGATACCGTTATCTGAAGATCTATAACAAATAATAAGGTAATAATTGCGGATTTCATAAAGGTGTACCCAAATATAAGTTGCTAATACAGGATGAAGGACGGAAATTTATATGTAAGGAATTATTTGTTATGCATTTTAGAAACAGAATGGATAACTTTCATTTGAACAGACTAGGATGAAAAGCTATAACAAATCGATAGGTCCATTTTTAGAAGACTTCGTCGCGATATCCTAGATGCTAGAGCGCTTGACTTCCGTTACGGAAGTCACGGGTTCGCTCCCAAGCGACGACAGAACAAATAAATAATCGCTAATGATCGCGTGGAAGGCAATGGCAAACCACCACGTACAACATCATATGCGCGCTAGGTCAGTACACAGCAAACACACATGGAACAGAACTTGTAGCGCGATAACAGGTAACTACAATCAGTTCCGAATGAAGTCTTGCGCGTGTACACTCGCGTTGCATATCACAATTTCCTAGTATACAACCTATATCTGTACAGCTGAGATGTACG
Organism: Icerya purchasi; assembly: GCA_039619475.1. Lineage (NCBI taxonomy): Eukaryota > Metazoa > Arthropoda > Insecta > Hemiptera > Monophlebidae > Icerya > Icerya purchasi. The sequence continues at coordinate 151,484,279 of CM077116.1, read as the reverse complement.
AATAGGTAGTCGCCGACGCTCAGAAGTTGAGTATAGCACTACAAAGAAAGAAGATAGTGAAATAGGAATCGTTAGTAATATAAAGAGTGACAATGGAACATCAAAAATAGAGTGTAACTTCCAATATATGATATAGATAAAAACATTAAAACAAGATAAGAAGAAAACATTCTCGAAGAAGAAATAAATAGTCATGTAGATGAAGACAAGACATTAAGAATTAAAATATTTCAAAGATTTATAACATACTAATTGACTGAGATTTGAATTGAAGGTAATATCACAAAAAAATTGGCAAGAAATTTTCAAGGACTATGAGCAAACATATCAACTGGCATTTCTAATACCTACTACAAATAAAAAAAAAAAAAAAAAAAAACAAAAAAATGTCCATTTATATATATATATATATATATAGATAATCAATTACAACGTAATTCTTAGGCTACCCCCCATTAGAAAAAATGTCCCAATTTTATGTAACGAAAAATTTCTTAATTTTATATAATGAAAGTTAAATGTTAAGATAGGATTTTTGTGATCATGTTATTTTTTTTTGTGTTGATGCTAGTAAGAATTACGTTGAAAATTTTGATCATTTTATACAAAGCATAGAAGAGAAAGAGACAGAAATTAAAGCAAGAGGGGTCAAGGGGCACAGCCCCTTGCGAAGCCAAAATGGCCGAGTTTATATATATATATATATATATATACATCATCATCATCATCTCTCCTCAACCGTTTGGTTGGTGGGCAACATGGCTTGTACACAGCAAAATCCTAGCTTAGGCAGCGTATTTTATCTTTGCATAGGTGTATATATATATAAAAATATATATCTATCTACTACCTTCCCTCGATTACGAGTATGAGTTTTATCCGTAAGGATAAAGTAGCAGGGCTATTGAGGTGCACACAAACCGGAGCGCAATCTAGCTTCCGTGCTGCCGACTAACGTAAGATAGGTTATCAGTGGCGAGGCGAACCAAGACGATTGGCCCACTCACGTTAATGCGATTGTTCGCCGGCTATATATACTCATGCGACGCTAGCGCACACGCATGACTAGATTTGGAACTGATTATAAACGCTTAATTTATCGATATACAAATGCAGCCCAAATGTATCTTGACTGCTGTATGCTTAACTAGCGCGCATATTTTGTCATCGCCCGCTATCGAACCCCAGACCTCTGGAACGGAAGTCAAGCGCTCTAGCCACTAGGCCAAACATGACGATATATATATATATATATGTATATTACGCGTTGGAATTGCAATTGAGAATACTTTGTTTTGCTTGCTGCAAAATAGAAATAAATTCTAAAAGTAAAGCAGTAAAAGTCTGTCTACTGTACATAGAAAATTGGAGAAAAGTGAATTCCAATATTACTATTGACGAAATAAGATATTTTTGTATCAATTGCGTGGAAGAGAAATAAGAATTACAAAGTTTAATAATTTAGGTTTTGATAACAATAATGGTTTATTAAAGGGAACTGTTTATAAAGTAAAAATATGAGCAAATGAGTGAGAATAAAAAAAAATAAATTAACGGTTTTAATCAGGGGGCATAGAGGAGTATTTTTAAATATCCCTGGACGTTGTAATGGATTAGAATATAAAATTTTAATATTATTGAACATAAAATATTTAACAATTAAGAAGTCATTTAGTTTCCCCTTAAATGAAGAAAATTACGTGAAAGGTTAAGCAGGACATTATTACATCAGCATTACCACTCTATAATTCATTGGTATCGATAATTTAATTAAATAGTAAATAAAGATGATGCATCAATTTCCACAAAATAAAGAGTTTCATTATAAAAAATAATGAAAAATCATCAAAGACCTCTGTATTAGTTTTATAATAAAGTTGGTATAGTGTTCTTACTAGATAAGTTTGAAAAAGAACCAGAGAAATGTAAATTATTAAACAAACAACTCACAACAGTGACCACTTTGAAGCGACAATTAGTAATTAATTAAAACTGAAGGTTTGGCAAAAAGTATGAAAGTATCTAAAACAGAAAAAAATAACATATAGCCCATGTAGAAAATATTAAAAAAATTAATTACAAAGAAGTCGGGAGCTGGATTAAAGTAGGAAAAGTTTTTAAGCAATATTTTGTGAAATAAAATATTCTAAATAAAGGAGAGAAAGCAATTACATTTAAAAATTACAGACTAAAAAGAAACAGAAGTATTAATTGCTTTACGTACCTTAGAAATTTCCTTTATACACTTTAAGCTGATTTGTAATTTTGTTAAATTTTGAAAAGGGATTTGAGTGTAATTCAACTGAACGTAAAGCATTTCAAAGGTTCACATCTATTTTTCAAAAAATTTTCTCTTTATTAAAAAAATAGGGCAACTCTAGATGCTAATAATATAAAATAATAAGCATACAAAGTTACTGTTTTGAAATATTTATAAAGAAAATCCGCAACAGACTTGAATAATGAAACTTATTAGAAGAAAGTCGGTTTGGTTTATGACAATTATACGGAACAAAAAAAAAAATTACTTCGAACGTGTAAGACTCTTTAAGGAAATTAAATACTTATATTACCCAATATTGGATCAACTGAACCAAGCTATATAAATAAAAAAGATCAGAAATTAACTAAAATCGTCTTTAACCATACGAAAAATTAGCTCACAATACTGAGCCAAACAATGATTTATTCAACACAATAAATACTTTGAAACCTGCGAATTGTAACGGCACAAGCGGCTGTTAAAGATATTGCAAATATGAAAAGATGAATAATTGCGCTCTGCTAGCAGTAATTAAGGAACGTAAAATAAGTTATTTTGAGCATCAGATCAAAAAACCGGGACATGAATTATTACGTAAATATTCAATTAATTTTTCGTTTTTAGATTTTGATTATTTGATATGTTTCATATTTTTACAATCATTTTACTAAGATATTTACACCAAAATTTATAAGATAGTCAAATATTATAAAAACTTTACAATATTAATATATACATATATACACATATACGCACACGGCGCAATTATTCAACTTCAAGAAATCAGGAATTTCTATCGCACAACTGATTCTTTTCTTCAATTAAAACAAAGGAATAGAAAATAAAAAAAGAATAAAAAAAAAAAAAAAATGTAAAAAAACAAACGAAATGTTTTAATGGTAAATGCAGAATTAAAAAATAAAAGTAAATTAGGAAAGAATCGATTTTATCGAATAAAAAATTAAGGTCAAAGATGTCAAATGAAGATATTAAAGAGAAAGATACTAAACTTTTATTCAATATCTATTCTAGGATTTTTGAAGACGATGACGAGTTATTTATCATTTCCTGCATCCGTAATCCAGAGATAAATTTAAAACATGGTTAACGGTTAATATGAAATGCTAACTTACCGTAACTTCTAGCGAAGTCGTTTATCAAATTCTTGCTCGTATACACTAGCGAGCATGAATATGGTGTTTACTTCTGCTTCGCAATAATTATATTTATCTAGTAAATCACACATTCACTTATATTCGTCGTTAATTAGTATTCTTCAAAATACTGATAATCATAATGATAGAAAAAAAAATTGGTAAAATTACACGTTTCTTCAATTGGCATAAATTAAAAACGAAAGAAAAAAAAAAGGAAAAAGAAAAGGAAGAAAGAAAGAAAGAGAAGAAAAACGATTACTACATATTAACTAATTTTAAAAAATGCATTTCGATTTTTATCAGTCGAGCAAGAATATTTCCCGGTAAACATGTTCCCTAACGATTAACTGTCGCTTTTATAACAAAAATCGGAATCGCAAACATCGGTATTGCACGGCGTCGGCGGTGGTGGAACCGGGTACGAGGAGTAATATTCGTCGCCGAATTCCGTAGTCGTAGCAGGGCTAGGTGGTGGGTTTAGCGGATAGACTACCGAATTCGAACTCGGTACGCCGCTCGACGTTAGCCGGCCTAATTCATTATTGTTGCAAGTCGTGCTATAAAGAATCGACTTATTCAAAGTATTATGATGGTGCATACCTGTTTCCGCAGCGTATAGGGGACAACGCGTAGTAATCGGATTCAGAGCAGCGTCTTCGTGACGTTCGACGGACGGCTTCAAACGTTTTTTGAACTTAACAAATGCCACAAACAATGCCAGCATTAAACAAAAAATGATCAATACTAGGGCGGCAGATGTGATAAATTCGATCGACGTATCGTCCGTGTAACTGTCCGGAGCTTTTATTACCCGATTTTTCGTATCGCAAACGATTTTCGTCTCGTCCGATCCGTCCGAACAATCTTTCCACGCGTCGCAGACAGCGGTAAGCGGTATACACTCGCCGCTACTAAGGCATCGAAAGTAGGAAGAAAAATTCGCCGTGCCGCCGCCACTATCGACCGAACAGCATTTAATTTCGTCGGAACGGTCACCGCAGTGATCGGTTCCGTCGCAAAGCAGAGCAGTATCTATGCAACGACCGGACGTGTGACATCGAAACTGATTCGCCTTACATTGCGTACATCGCACCTCGTCCGACGAATCGACACAGTCGATCTGGCCGTCGCAACGCCAGCTATTTGGTATACACTCACCGTTTGATGAAGCGCAGCTGAAATGGTCTTCTCCGCAAGCCGGTACGGCGGAACAAGTCAATCCGTCTTTATTCAATTTTAGCCCGACCGGGCATACGCATCTTCCGATAGCACCGCTGCTGCTGCTGCTGCTGGAATTGCTCTCGGTAATGATAAGGCACAAATGCGAACAGCCGTTATGACCGTTCAGCTCGGAACACGGATGCGAACGAAATTGACCGGCCGACGGTGTCGATACGGTTATTAAATCGGTAACAGCGGCCGGCGTTTGCTCAACGATAATTTCACGCTTCGAATAATCGCTGGGGAATTTATTCATGCGCTGCAAATTAAACTGTTCCTTGTCGACCCAATAAATAGAGCCGCTCAAAACAGTCAAACTGCTATAGATTATACTGCCGGTAGACGAGACCAGCAACTTTTTATTATCGCCGATTAAGTCGCAATAGAAAATTTTTCCGGCTATCGCGTAATAAACCAGATGATCGACACGGTCAACGGTGAACGCTTCGATCGTTCTCGCGTCCGACACAATCGTCGTCAACTTGTGACCGTCCAGACGCGCGCGCACAATGCGGTTATTACTGCCCAGGTCGGTCCAAAAAAGCAGTCCTCGCATGGGATGCAGGGCGATGTTCCTCGGCTTCTCGCCGTCGCCGGCTTTGTAGACGATGCCTACGCTGGAATTGTTCAGTAGCCGGGTAACGTTGATGGTATCGGTGGCGGAACAACTCCAGAAGAGTAACCGATTGAACGGGTCCAGCGCGATATCGTAGAAATGATTGTAACGACCGCCGGTGCTCGGGTTATCCAGAAATATGGCGCTGTTCGACCCGTTCTCGTAACTGCGCCGAATGGCCTGAATTTTACCATCGATCCAGTAGACGAATTTCGAAATCGGATCGTATTCGACCGCTCGAATGTTTTTATAGCCGGATATCGCCAACGGATAATCCGGACAATCGTTGGCATCCGGCAGAATCCGGCTGAACTGGTTTCGTTGCGCCAACAGTATGAAATCGTCCGGCGGACTACAGAGGCTGTCCTTCGACGGCGACTTGTTAAAGTGGGTCGGACAGGTGCAGTTCTGAACGGTCGAGTGTAACGAGAAGCTCGGGCTAATTAAACATAAACTGCCGCAACTGCCGTTTTCGGTGGCGCATGGGTTCCAGCCGGTTTGCTTACTGGCATGCACGATTTTCAGGTCCGATATTCGGCCATACTGCGAATAGATTACTTTAGCGTTCTTCTCGGCGCCGCCGGTTTGCTTGCTCATCTTGATTACGGAGCCGTCGTTCAAATTCATGGTGAACAAGTCGTCGCGATACTGCGCGATCGAGAACGGCCTGTAATTGTTCGCGTCGAAGTTGATGCGACTTCGATCCTTTCCGTTAAAGTCACATTTTTCGATTATCGCGTAAGCGTCCTCGTCCGCCGACGACCAGTACAGTTGACGCTGCGCGTAATCGATAGTTAAACCGTTTACGCGGCCGATGTGCTCGACCACCGTCTGTCGCCAACTTCCGTCCATACTGGCCTTCGTAATCGACCCGTGTTTATACCATTCGCTCCAGTACATATGGCCTTCGCGTGGATCCAGCACCAAGTGTCGCGGACTTTTCAGATTTTTCCAGAACAGCACTTTTCGGTACTGGCCGACGTTGGAGGATACCTCGATTCTGCTGTTCCCGGTATCGATCCAGTATATGTTGTTCGACAACCAATCGATCGCTAGTGATTCCACCGAGAAAAGTCCGAATTCGATGATTTTCTCCGACTGTGATCCGTTTAAATACGCTCGGCTGATCGTTTTCAACTTACCATCGGCCCAATAGAGGCGATAATCCTTCACGTCTACATCGACAGCTGTTACCGATTTAATGTCCGTTAACGGAATCACGCCGGTCGAGCTCCGCGAGCTACTACTACTACTACTAGTGCTGCTCTCCTCGACGCTGATTCGATGAATACGATCGTTGTCCGAATAAAATATCAGAAAAGCGTCAGGTTTCAGGCAGGTCCTGTTGTCAGGGTTCAGTTCATAATCGATTTCGCAAGCGCACGCGTAGTCATCGTTGCGTTTCCCGAAGCAAAGTTGCTCGCAGCCGCCGTTCTCGCGTGTACAAGCGTTCGACGAGTACCGCGCCCGGATACTGGTCGCTTTCAAACCCATCACGTCTGGCAGCGGGTCTAGTATGATTTGTCGTTCGCGACCCGAGTGTTTGTTAATCTTCTCCACCGCACTTCGTTGCCAGTCGGTCCAGTACAGGTAGTCGCCTAGAAGACTCAATCCGAAGATATGCGATAGATTGTCGCCGAGAATTTCCTTACGCTCGGTCCCGTCCATATTGATCGCTTCGATTTTATCCACCTTAGCGTCGCCCCAATACAATTTACCGGCCGCTATATCGAGAGCAATACCGTTCGGCCAGACTATGCCTTCTTTCACGATGATCAAACGATTGGTGCCGTCCAGATCGGAGCGTTCGATTTTCGGTTTTTTCTCGTTCCAGTCAGACCAGAACAGCCAACCGTGGTCCGGCGAAACGGCCACAGCTCTGGGATCGCCGAGGTCCTCGAACACCAACACTTTACGATACCTTCCGTCAAGTCGCGCCACCTCGATTCGATGAGCGGTCGTGTCGCTCCAATATAAATTCCGGCCGGCCCAATCTATCGCTAAACCGTCGGGATTTGACACGTCCGCCGTGATCACGTCTTCTTGGCCGCTACCGTCTGTTTTCGCTCGCCGGATAGACCGTAGCTCGTCGTCCGTCCAATAAAAATAGCCATCTATCGGATCGAAATCGATACTGACCGAATGTTTCAGACCTTTCAATGGTAGTACGATGTTCGTGTGATCCGGCGAATCCAACGATACCCGGCTGATTTCCGAGCGTTGCACCACCAGCAAAAACTTCTCCACTTCGTCCGCGCACGTTACGTTAGTCACCAACTTAATACCGGTCGGACAGGAGCAAGAGTAACCGGGCGGAAACGGAGATAGCAAACATAGATGCGAACAGCCACCGTTGTTCGTCTCGCACGGCGTGTATTTGTAAGGCTGCCGCTGTTCGTCCCAGATTTCGATGTCCATCGGCGTGAAGTCGCCGTGTATCACTTCACGCGGACCGCCGTTTTTCCGGTCTAAACTATGAATTGAATGGGTTTTCCAATCTGACCAGTACAATCGGTCGCCGAATGATGTTAACGAGTACGGATACGATATACCCTTTTCGGCTATCGTTTTCCGATTTCTTCCGTCGTAATCGGTCACCTCGATGAACTGATGTTTGCCATCGATCCAGTACATATGCTTCGCCTGTACGTCCAGGCTGATGCTGTTGGGCCAAAAGATATTTTCCGAGATTATGGTTTTCCGGCTCGATAAATCACCGTTCATGGCGGCCTTTTCGATTTTCGGCGTTTCACCCCAATCTGTCCAAAACATTACACCTTCTAAAGGATCGACCGCTATACCACGCGGTTGATCGATCTCCTGCCAAAATAATACCCGTCGATACCGACTTTCCAACGATACTACTTCGATACGATTAGTTTCACTGTCGGTCCAGTATAGTTTCTTCGTTAACCAGTCGCAGGCAAGACCGTCCGGCGACGAAATTCCCGTTTTAGCCACGGTCATTTTTGAACCAGTGTGCGTACCGTTAAAAGGAGCACACTGAATCAACTCCAGGCCATGATCAGTCCAACAGATAAGCGAGCCGTTATATAGATAATCGACCGCAACAGCATCGTTTAAATCTTTAATTATAATATGCAACTTCTTCGGCTTCGAAATATTCGATACGCGAATATCCTTCTGCGTTGCAAACAATATAGTGTGGTAACTACAGCATACATCGAACAGCAATATCAGCCATACCAACAACACTTTCATCTCATGCGTGCTATCCGATTATAAGCATTATTTTCTGTTCATATATATACAAACATCCAAGTTTAACGCCCTGAAATAATAAAACATGTTTATAATACTTTAACTATTTTCATGCGAAACATTCCAAGTTAAGCTTCTAGTAAAAATATAAACTTTTGTTTTTCTTGTAAATTTAATATACGTAATTTACTTTAAGGGGCTTCAATTTATCTCACTGTTTTCAAGTCTACACTTGAACACAGTCCTGAGATTCTCTCGAAGTCCGGAATAAAAAAAAAAAAACCCAGAGAATACCATTTATGAAGTCTAATCTTAGGATCATCCAAATACCCGTGAAAAATTAGGATGCAAAACCTTTACAAATCCCTAAACTCCGTCGGCTGAACATTATTATGAAGTACGCAGTATGTATTAGTTTAAAACAAAAAAATGTCCAACTCACAGTTTATTCACCGATGTGACCCACTGAACTTTATGACATTTTCAAGGATCAGTATACAAAAATATGTATTTTAATTTTAAAAAATGCTAAAATGTATAAATAAAGCCAAAAATTACAACACGATTACAAAACTCGCCTTTAATTTAATAATTTATTTAAAACTGTAGTAACGAATTCTGTTGGCATATGAAATTTATTTATTTACTTTTTAATAATACATGTAGTACATAAAACTACCATGTTTAACTGATCGGATTTATTAATTAATCTTGTTTTTTGTGAAAAATTCTATATGGCTGTCTGTCTGTGTGCCTTAATTTGACAAACTATCAAATCTATTTTATTACAGTTTTCACCAGTGGATAGACTGACACGGAAAGTTTTAGTACGCAATTTGTAAGTTTCTAGCATAATTTAACGCAACTATGAGAGTTTTTGTCAGTTTTTTTTCTTTTTTAAATTACAACTAGTTTTTATGAACTATCCATCAATTTTGACGTAAGAGTATTGACGTGAGAAGAAGTTATCCATCCGGTGACAGAAGCCTCAAAAGAATGCGTATACAATAGTGGTTAAATAATATCATAGGGCTTATTCCGCTTAAGCCTATGCTTCATTTATTATTAAATGTGTGTAAGTGTAATAAATGCTATTTCTTTTTATTCTGGTCGATTTTCACATTATTAATTCCAAATTCCACCTCTCGCATTCTCTGCTCAAATGGACCAACGAAGCTAATAGTTTGAATATTACACAACTATAATTTTTTTTACAAAAATTTTATATTCATATAGCATACTTTGTGTATTTACCGAAAGAAAAGAAACAAATATTTTACTAGCTTTTTTAAATTTAAGTCTAACAACCAACAAAACTAATTGCCGCATATTACTTCCAGCTCGAGTTAACCTTTTCGTACGTTTTTTATTCTTATTTAATTATTTAAATTTCTAATAAAAAATAGTTGTTCAGGTATGTTATTAAAATTCTTGAAATAAAAAAATAACAAAAAATAATCTGGACAATTTAATTGAAAATTAAAGAAGGAAATAAGTATTTTTCATGTTATTTTCGAACAGACTTATGTACTACAACACAAGGCACGTTATGAAATATTTTTTAAAAAGCCATACATTACAAACACGGAGGCTGATTTATGGGAAATACTGGTAAAGGAGTTGTTTTTTTTTTTTGAAACATAGAATTACATTTTATACTGTAGTTTCTACTATAAATTTTAAATCGAATTTGTATTGTTTTTATTAAAATTTGAAAATAATCACATCATTTTGCATAAAAAAGTAGCTCTTCGTTTCCAAAAACTATTACTTGTTCATTTCAAATAAAATCGATACCGATCTGACTTTTAAATTAATTATTCAGTTTTTTAATTATAAAAAAATTAAACAATAGATTTGTAATATGATGCTTTTCATCTAATTTGGTTAAATTTACGAGAAGGGGAATGTGATTTTTTTTACATTGTGTTTGAACATTAAAGCAAAGCACTGTATATGTTCATTCATTTATGCGTGATTTTCGTATGTAAGTTTCGATTATATGTAGTTACAGATTGATTTCTTTTAGTTTATCATGGATAAAAGTTTAGGACTGACAGGCTGTTTCAAAACAAAAATTCAAAAACTCTAACGCAGTTTCTGAAAACGGTTCATTTAATAAGGAAAGCGAGGCACAAGAAAATATTTCCGAAAGCGTAGTTGTTGATTAGTACGATTTACATGATTTATAAATTAATTACAAAGAGGTAGATTTTTAGTCATTTCAAAGACGATTTAATTATTTACATAGGACGCAAACTTGGAAAGCACGGTATGTTGTACTACAATTATTGAGAAACTAAGAGATGGAAACAAACATCAACGAGCTTTGAAAAAAAGAAAATACAACGGATCTTATTTATCTACTTGAGGAAGAATACATTTTATAAGAAAAAAACAAAACAAAACGCGCTCCCAACAAGTCATTTTAGATATGTGTGCTTCTCTAAATAAATTAAAAAACAAATAAACAACTTAAAAAAATAAAATGAAACTAAAGCTAATTTTGGTAGACAAGCAGCATTTCATTTGTAATTGGAAGAAGGCCTCCCCATTTGCTCTACCCGATCGCTTAATTATTAAACTTTTTAAATCCTATTTTTTTAAAAAGTTTAATTGGAATTTATTAATAAGAAAAATAATAAGAAATACTTCACTGAATTGGTTCAAATAATTTAATATATTCTAGTAACAAAAATGAATAAATTAATATTTAATAAAAAAAGAAATATTCCTCAAGTCATTGGCTCATAATCGGGAATTTTCGGAACATGCTAGTTTTTATATTTCTGATTTTATAATATACAAATTATTACAACAAACGATATTAAAAAGACATATAACATGACATGAAGCTATTTAACCCGCTTTTTACAGTATAAAATCAATTTTGATTAACAAAAAGTGAACTTAAAAAAAAAAAACAAAAAAAATTAAAACAAGCGCAGATTAAATGTCCGGGTGAGTTTTCATTTATTATCGTTAAATATTAAAATTTCTTTATGAACGAATTTATTAATTAACGCCCTTTACAATTTCCCATATTTACACAAAAATTAAACACCTAATACACGCTAAAACAAAAGTAAAACCAGTTAATTCTAAGAAAATTAATTAATAATTGTATCAAAGGAGAAACAATAAACCGATATCGTCATGCAGAATTTTTGGCAGATAGATGGCAATCCATTTGCGAGTTTAGGAAAAACAATTAAATTTGTCAAAAATTTAAACGTTTTTACTGTAGAGTAGTTCTAATAACATTGTTTTTGTGATAACATATGTTTAATTTATTTCGCGCGTCTTGTCTTGTTATTACTAAAACTAATATACTACATTAATAGCAAAAAAAAAAACAAAAAAAAAAACGTAATACAATTTCTAATGTAGAATCCATAATTACATGTATTGCATTCATTACATTGCCTTAAAAATTGTATATTTTACTTATTGGGGATCTGTAATTATATTTCAATATTTCTTATTAGGAGCATTATGAAAAATTTTATTAAAAACCCTATTTTAAAAGCCAAAAACCCCGTATTTATTTCGTTACCCCAAAAACTAAGTCCACAATCTGCGTTAGATTTAATAATATAAAACAATTTTTTAAATAAATTTTCTACAATTTTTTTATTCACTTAGAGCATATTTCTAAGAATCCATCGCACGAAATGTTAAAATTACAGATGTGAATATAAATCGCCATTTTTGTAAAATTACAACAGTATATAATAACCTATAGAAATGATTATATAACTTACTCAGAGATTAAACAATTTTTGGTTAAATGATATTTTTGTTTACCGAAATCCAAGTGGACCTTTTCCGAGCAAAATTTTAACCATTTTAAATTACGCCACTTTAAATGTTACATAATTAACCGATCAATCGGTATTTACTTTAAAATATAAAAAAACATCTTAAAATTCACTACACTGTATTCTTTAAGTAACTTTATTAATAAATTTCTAACAACAAAACACATAAAACAATTCACTACCATCCGTAAATTCCTTTACTATGATAATCGAAAAGAAACAAAAATCAAAAAACTCTTACCACTTTAATGCAACATTGCCAGAAATATCCTCTCCAAGCGTCTCTATGTATAGAATAAATAAAATTATGAATACATGGGCAACATTATTATTTTGTTAATTTAACTGTACTTCAAACAAACCGGTGCAGCCACAAACCTTCTGAGGACACATCATGCAAGTACATAAATACTCGTATAGATCAAAAACAGGACTTAAAAGTCAGCTGAAAGTTAACAGCTAGAAACTGAAAGCCAATCATTTTTTAGATGCCATCAGCTTAATTCAAAAGCCATATTTACGTTTTCGTAAGCTAAAAACCTGAAATTTAAGCCATATTCAAAATTTAAACAACTAAAAGCCGAAAGCTTAAGCTGAATTTTAAAGAAAGCTAAATTAAGCTATATATTCGGCTTAACTATTTTCTGTATTCACAACAAATTGAATAAAGATTGTAGTGTGTGATGCCATCTCTTAGATCAGTTAAAATTTGGAAGGAGTTTATCAGGTTCTGAAAGCCATCTTTGAGATTCTATAAGCTAAAAGATGAAAGCTTAAGCCGTATTTTTAAAAGTTCCTGCATCTGTTCTTGTATTTAAGCTTTCAACTGTCTGACAGTTTTTCGGAAGTGACGACAATGTCTTTGCAATGATGCCATGTCATATTTACGGCATCGCCTCTTGCACTCCATCGCGTATCTTGAACACGTTTTAAACTTTTGCCTGTAGCTGCTATCAGAACTTCCCAACGATGTACGGACATGGAAAAAAATGAATAACAACGTTCTAATGTGCCGAAAAAATTTACTGAACTCGTCTCAATTGAGGCAGCGTGTAAACAAATCAGGTTTAACAAATGATTTGAGCAAGGTTAGGATTTGTTTTTTTAATTCTTTGCTGAACTCCTGAATGCTTTCCAGCCATAACAACAGCATTGTCATATGCTTGTCCACTACAGTTGTTTATATCAAGACTATCAGCTTTGAGCTTGCTCAAAATCATCTTTGAAATTCCTTCAGCAGATTTATCTTTTGTTTCAATGAAATCTATAAAAGATTCCATTACTTGTACTTCATGATTTTCAATCACTACGTATCTTAATACCTGGCTTGTTTGATTTTTATGAGAAACATCTGGAGTACTGTCGAATATAATCGAATAATACTTGGTCTTTTTTACTTGTCTGATGATATGTTGGCGAACTCTATTTTCCAAAATTTCAATAAACTCGTTTTGAATTTCTGGTGACATATATGTGATTGAAATTTTGCCACACATTTTAAATCTTACAAGATGTTCACGAAGTATAGGATCGTACTTTGCGATTAAATGCACCAATTCTAAAGTTTCCTCTATTAGTACTGGTATCGTTTTCTCTATATGTAAAGCCAAATTTTGTTTAGCAAGGAATTTTATAATATCAAATATTCTGATAAGAATTTCTTGCCATTTTTTTGTTTCCTCTACCACAAGTTTTTGCTCTTTCTTGTCAATAGTTTGCCCTTTTTGAAGTCTGGTCTCCAACTTCTTCCATTTGCAATAATTTTGGTTGTGTAGCGCACTTGATTCATGACTTGAACTCTTAGGATTTAGTTTCCACCAAGTATTAAATCCGTCAGATGAGCAAAACTTTGATCCATTCGGTGTGTTTACGTTCTCAAATAAACGACAGCAAAAGCAAAATAATGATACTTTGGAAGGAGAATAAACCATTCACGTATGTAACACTTTTTTGCCATTAGTCAATGTGCGATAAAACCATTCCTGGGTAAGGCGCCTTGCCCCTCCTTTTGATGTTAAAGAGCACTTATCTGAACGTATTACTGTTGATGCTTCAAAAAAATTAGTATTGATGTGCTGAACAACTTTCTGGCCTTGCTGAATGAGATATAATCGTATATTTTCATCTATATGTTCAGGCCATTTTCCGATATCATCAAAATTTTGGTATTGAATAACAAACAATGTCAATACTGTATCAGTCTCCGTCTCTAAGCTATCAAGATCCATGTCTAGACATATAGATGCAGACTCTGACTGAGTAGATGTTGTTAGAATTTGATCTTCAGGAACGATGTCAACATTCCTAATAGATACCAGATCAACAGTGTCAAGTTCTTGTATTTTTTTAGCGTGTTCTGAGTTTGAAGGCCCAGTTGCCTTTGATAAATTTAAGCCTAACATGAAACCTTACGTCCCAGGAACTGGACTTTTCACATATTCAAATAAAGCCCCTGCGTTTCTTCTAATATTTTCCAACTTAGCTCTTCTTTTATTACGGTAAGCTGGACCACTTTCTTTTACTCTTTTCATTTTTGATGCTAAGACAACACAGTATAACTATTGACATTATTGAATAGAATAAACTATTATATCGTAGCATTTAAGGCAATAATTTAAATTTTATATTTTTTATCAGAAATTGGATATTGTAATTAACTAAATTGCACATATAATATTTTAAATTAGAACAATTAAGAATAATTATGTTCAATTTCATGTCCAGATGTTTAGTAGTTTTTTTATAAATTGTACCACAAGAATGGTCATTTTCATCTATTATATAGGCTCACTTCACTCATCTAAATCAATTTTAAAAAATAGAACTTACTTTACTAAATTTAATTGTTTTTATTTTTTTTATTTTAATTAATTAAAACTCGAACAACCCAGTTAAGAATAATTATGTTCAATTTCATGTCCAGATGTTTAGTAGTTTTTTTATAAAGTGTACCACAAGAATGGTCATTTTCATCTATTATATAGGCTCGCTTCGCTCATCTAAATCAATTTTAAAAAATAGAACTTACTTTACTAAATTTAATTGTTTTTATTTTTTTTATTTTAATTAATTAAAACTCGAACAACCTAGCACCAATTTAAAGGCATCAGAGACTCGCCTACTCATTCTATATTGATATTCACCAATCCGACTGAGGCATATGTCACAAACGAGTTTCTGATAGTCTGTTTGTTGGTAATGCAGTTACAACTTAACGTTATTTTATGGTAGGAGCAGCTTCAGCAAGTAAACTTACCTCTGTTTTACTGTCAACAGAATATATGAGTACTGCTTTTAGCCTTCCTGATCGACGCCAAGCCCGCCGAAAAGAAAGTTACCGCCTCGTACGACATGGACACGCAGACCTCACCGGTGCTTGTTTCGTTTCTCTGCCAATAGGACTAACACCTTATGACAGTCAAGTGACTACTTACTAGAGACAGTAACCCCAGCTATAATCACCTGTGATTGTTTTTTTCTTTCTGTATTTGCTTATTTAAATACTTATTCGAGATTTTAACAGCAATATTCCAATAAAGTTAATAGAAATTTTAAAAAATTATACCCTTGATAAGTTTTTGTAAATTTATTTTGAAAACATTGATTCATTTTTTTTAAATTGTATTTCGTAAACGTTAATTGAAATAGGAATATAAAACAGATGAATAGAAGATCACGATAACCATTTATACGAGATATGTAGCATACTGCACACGCTGTGGTGTTACAGGTGACATAAGGCTCCTAGGTGAACTTAAAAATCTAAAAATCGATTACTTTTTTTGTACATTATATTTCATAAAGCAAAGTATATAGGAAATGTTTAAATATTAAAATTTTAATTAAATTTAGAAAAGTTATAAATGTAAGCAAAATATAATTGTATTAATGAAACAAATATTTTTAGAGGCGCCATACAACCTCGTCGGTAGAGGTAAGCATTGGGATGATTTTAAATAAATATGAAATGAGTGAAGACAATAGTGATATTTAAAAAAAAAACACCAAATACGGATAATCGGTAATTCACGTTGATTGTATTACAAACTGTTTTAAACTAATTAACTTTGAATTTAAAAAAACTTTTCGAAATAAACGTAAAAGCTGTTAATAGAGAGGAACCCAAAACAGAGTCTATTGTTTTCACTTAAGAACAAGAACAAAAAAAAAAAAAAGCAAAAGGAAAGAAAAAGTAAAAAACACGAAGGTAAACATTTAACCGACTGATGTGATATTAAATTACCGACAAAAAAACAGCTACTAGTATTATTTTTTCTCCTTTCTTTAAAAATGTCATGAATAAGATTTTTACACATATTGCATATCACCATTTCACAGACTTGCATAACAGCATTATACGAAACATCGAAGACAGACTTTAAAAGAAAATGATATTTTTGTTTTCATTTTAGTGTAAAAAAAAAGAGCTGTCAAACATCACCTTTCTGCTGATTATTCTATACTGTTGTATCCCTATAGGCGACGTAAATAAATGAATTGGTCTTTTTTTTCAAATCCGTTCATATGAATTTTATATTTCGAATTATTGGTTGTACAAAACAAATTTTTATTCGCCCATATTGCAGTTTGCTGTCGAACTGAATCAATTTCACTTTCTCAGTTTTCAGCTTAAATAAATCAAAATTCATTTCCATTTCAAATTGTCAATTCATAATTTTATTTTTATTATACACCAATATTATGAAAAAGATTTTCACATTTGTTATCATATATTTTTACAAAATATTATTATTATGTATTGTGAAATTTGGCCGCCCCCTAAAAGTGCCACCCGGGGCGGGAAGCCTCCTCCGCCCCCACTACGCTGCGCCACTGTAATAAAAAAAACAAATAGTTACATTTATAACAAAACTACAAAATTATTTTAAGACTAAACTGATACAAAAAGTAAATAAAAAATTATGAACAAAAATTACACAAAAAAGAATGTACAGGACAAAATTTATTTCACAGAATAAGTAAATTTGAAAAGGACATAAACAACATTTAAAAACTATTCTGGTGGCCAAAAAAAAGCAATATCATTTAAAATTTGCAAAAATAGATCCCGATCTTTCAATTTATCCCTGTCAAAATTTGCATAAATAGAAATCCAATAAATCTATTTGTTTCACATTCCTTTTTATTATGCGGTTTTGCAGCTGTCTAAAATAATTCAGTATTTCATGTATTGGCTCCACTTTACAGATTGGCATAATTAAACGAATAGTTAACTAATAAATAAACGTAATTCATACATACTAGTTGTGATATTTCATTTATCCTCTTTACATATCGGATATAATAGTAGTTTTAGGTAGTGTATATTCTTTTATTACATTCAATAAACATTTTGTTGATCAATTAGGAACAGATTTCATAAAACATACCTTTGCTTCACTGTAAATACTTCCAAAAACCTATTGTTGCGAATAAGTTCTGTCAACACTATGCTATCAACAGCTAGAACATGATTCATCAATTTGTACTGTTTTCCCAACAGCTCCAATCTGAGTAGAACTAATTAACAAATTATTTGCACACATTTCCCGTAAGCAGGACTTGAAAAGCTAAATGAAAATTTGACCTATATGACAACGCTGTAAGTTTATTCTGCGAATTCATTGACTTGAGCGTGGCTCAGTGAATCTGGCCCCTTTCAAATTATTTTCTTTCTTAATCAATCGATTGTTTGTCGTTTGTTCTTCATTGTTCGACCATTAAAATTATTTGTTTATTCGTTGTTTATTTATTATTTATTAAACAATTATTTGTCTTTAGGTTAGCCACTATTACTACAGATTTTTACTTTTTACCTCCTTAACAAGGGCGTCGCCAGCCGATGGGTCAGAGGGGGGCAAGATGAGAGTTGCCAGCCGCTAGGGGGAAGCAAGATGATAGAAAGAGGATATGAGTTATAGGAAAAATAAAATTTATAAGTTGTAAAGGCTTAATATTTTATTAAACAAGAATAAAATCTTAATTAAAACATAATTTTCGTGGGTTTCTGGCAAATTGTTCATGATTACGCGCCTATGTATACTCATCATGGCTAGTTGATTAAAAAGTTTCAAGGCTCCAGGGGGGAAAGCTGCCCCCTGCCATCCGCTGGCAACGCCCATGCTCCTTAATTGTTGGATTTTAAGGAATTATTGATTGTTCGATCATTATTAGAAATTGTTGGATTATAAATATTTCACATTTATTAATTATTTAATATTTTTCATTAATTAAAGTGCGGGTCCCCCGTCTTTTTATTGTGCATGCCCACATTGTCTGTATGTCACTGCCAATTTTTAAATGATAAGCGCGGGTTTATTGATGGTATCATTATGTAAATTTATATTTGAAAATTTGTCATTAATTTCATCTAAAAAATTATTATTTTTCTGAGATAATTACAAATTCCGCAAGGAGTCTTATTACACGCACACGATTACTATAATATCTATTTTTAATAAGTTAGAAATAGAAAAATTTCAGATTTTATAACAGGACAAAAACTAATAGATGCATGGATCCTTTATTAGAACTTGTAGAGTATCATTAGTGTGTATAAATATGACTGATTGTTTATTATGTTATATAGAGCATTTTTTTGGTGAAAATTATGGAGGGTAGAGGTACCTTTACCCTTCATAGTGAAAATGAGTAATAAGTTATTCATGGTGACCTATAAACAACTAAGGCTGTATTACAACAATATTTATGTGCGCATGCACAATAATGAGAGGAAGGGTCCGCACTTTAATTAATGAAAAATATTAAATAATTAGTAAATGTGAAATATTTATGATCCAACAATTGCTAATAATGAACGAACAATCAATAATTCGTTAAAATCCATCAATTAAGGCGGTAAAAAGTAAAAATCTGTAGTAAGGGGGTTAACCTAAAGATAAATAATTATTTAATAAATAATAAACAACGAACAAACAAATAATTTTAATGGTTGAACAGTGAAGAACAAACGACGAACAATCGATTAAGAAAGAAACAAATTAATTAATCGAAAAAAAAAAAAATTGAGGGGGGCCAGATTCACTGAGCCCTCGAGCGTCGACCTCTTCTAGTTTATTATTCATAAAATAAGCGTACAGCATTGTCAAATGAGTGAAATCTCAATTTAGATTTTCAAATCCTATTTGTAAGTAATTACGTCAGTCTGTTGCTGTTACTGCATTATTTCTTATTTGAATTTCATCAGTGTAAAATTTATTTAAAGCGAAGTGTTTTGACAAAGCACATGTGAAAATGATAATTTTCTCTTGTGGAAGTTTACTGTCTTCTAACCATGTATTTTTTTGCAATCATATTGCTAATCGATAATGTGTATTACTGTAATGTCAATAACCATGAATATTAGTTAATTTTAGCTGTATTTCACAAGTCACAATGCTGATACTTATATTTCGTGAAACTAGAAAATTTATAGCAAATTTCTTATTATTAACTTACCGTACTAATTGAATAAAACTCATTTTACAATCTTTATCTAAAAACGTAAAATAATTTAAAATAAATAATAAAATTAAATTACATATCACTTTTTAAAATGAAAAAAATTACTCAAATCACAACACACTATCTATAAAATCGTACCTTGTATATCTAAAAGTAATAATTGATTATTAATATTATGATTTATTGCTGAAAATCACGCTTTAGTTCTATTAGGCTGCTTTCGCACCAAATCCGTCGAGTCGAGTCGAGTCGAGTCGCGTCCGAGCCAATCGAGTCAAGCCAATCATAGTGTTTCACACCGGACGAGTCCTTGACGCGAGTCAGTTAATTTGTATTTTAGAAGTGTTATATTTAAAATATATAAATAAATATAAGTTATTAATAAGTATTAGTTTTAGAAAATATGGATATAGATAAGGTTAAGTTTATAATTCTACGACGACTTATTCGTAAAAAACGGAAAAACCAAGAGAGATTATGGGTTCATCCTATCAACTTGAAGAGAGCCAAATTTGGTTCATTTTCGCATTTATTCTCAGATTTATTAGAAGATGACGTGAAATTTTTTAATTACTTTCGAATGAGCATAAATAGTTTTGTAACATTAACAAATATGTTACAAAAAGAAGTAATTAAACAAAATACAAATTATCGGAGATGTATTCAAGTGGAAGAACGAATAGTGATATTTTTAAGGTATATTTAAAATAAATTGTTAAAAATGACAGCATTTTTATAAAAATTATCATTATAAAACTTATTGTTAATCAATTTTGATATATACTATCATTTCTCCAACATTGAGGCCGCTAACTTTTCCTTCAATAATTGCAAAACTTCCATTTTGAATTCGATGCTTTGAATTGTCCCCAGTTTTTTGATATCTGGCAGTAAACTTCGAAAGAAACTAAGATCTGGATCATTGAAATCTGAAGAATTCATTTTTTGTAGTTGTTCTAAATATAATCGGTCAATCTCGTTTTCGGTTTCTGTGTTGTATTTCTTTTTCTTTACCGAACTCTTTGTTTCTACATCACTCTGAATTTCTTCTGAAAATACGTTGTAGTCGGCGGACAGAGATTGTATTTCTACAATTTCACTTTCGTCATTTGTTTCTGCACAAATAACAATATCGGTTTCGGGCACATTTCCCACAGTTTGTTTAAACTGTAGACTATCATCCAAGAATGACATCATGTGAAAATAAGGCCAAGTTATTTTTGCATTTTCTGCTGCAGATCCTGATTTAACGCCACTTAACTTCCGTTTTTCTCGCATATAATTGCTCCTTAAATTGTGCCACTTCGCCCTAGCTTCTGTATCTGAAATAAACAGAAAGTGTGAATTTAATTAAAATTAGTAATTTAAGTTATCGAATTAATTAATTATAAATTTTTAAATCACTGTTAATAATATGTTTATATTTTATATTTATAATCAAAGTATAAGTAAATATTAATTTAACGTATAAATTATCATCAGTTTTACTACAACATTTGTTCTTATTTCCATATAGATACTTGGCTACAGGAGAATCATTTACATCATTGAGTTATACTTTTCGAGTTGGAATTAGTACAATCCATGATATTATTACAGACGTGAATAATGCAATTTGGAAAATTTTGCAACCGCTTTGTATGCCTGTACCAACAGCAGAGAAATGGAATGAAATTTCTAAATCATTTTATGACATTTGTCATATACCTCACTGCATTGGAAGTATTGATGGCAAACATTGCGCAATTAAATGTCCACCTCTTGCGGGTTCACAATATTTCAATTATAAACATTTCCATTCAATAGTTTTAATGGCTGTTGCAGATGCTAACTGTAATTTTATTTTGATAGATGTCGGCGCGTATGGCCGACATAATGACAGTAGCATTTTTTCTGAATCATCAATGGGAAAAGCTTTTATCTCAAATGAATTAAATATACCTCATTCTCGAAAAATTTCAAATACAAATATTGTAATGCCATTTTATTTAGTAGGTGACGAAGCATTTCCATTGCGAACCAATTTAATGAGACCATATGGGCGAAGGCAACTAGACCATTCTAAAAGAATTTTTAATTATAGACTATCAACTGCTCGTCGCACTGTAGAATGTGCTTTTGACATATTAACCAAAAAATTTGGTATTTTTCAAAAACCAATTATTACTAACGTTGAGTTAGCTGCCGCTTCAATTAGAAGCGCATGTGTACTACAGAACTATATCAGGCAAAATAAAAGTGAAAATAATTTAGAACAGATATTTTTAGAAGGAAATATACATCTGCAGAGTCCTCTGCCTTTAGCTAATACAACATGTCACAGGGGTAGCGAAGAAGCTATAAAAATGAGAGATACATTAAAGAATTACTTTCTTTCTGCAGAAGGTTCTATTCCTTGGCAAAATGAAACTATATAATTTAGAATGAGATATAATATTTTTATTTTTTATTTTTGTTGTTTAGCTTATATAACTATTATAAATAAATTAATCAATAGTTTACACACATACAATACACACAAGTTTTACCAAATTTAAGGATTACGTAAAAACTGGGACAATATTTACTCGTACAATATCATTTTAATAATATACAAATGTATAATGCAAATATATATATATGTAAATAAATTAAGAAATACGAAAAAGATGTACAATTTATATTAGAAAACGTTTTATTTTAGCAATAGTAGGGCAATTAATTCGTATTATAGAAAATTTAAATATTTAATGCTATATTGCTTGTCCCTTTCACGAAATATGCAACAATAATACTGTTCATTTCAAAAAATAAGCGCAAAGATTTCCCCATTTCATAAATTCAGCAGAGCTTGTATTTATTCCACAAAACCGGAAATTTCACAAATTGAGTGTAACACATATGTTAAATTGAGAAACAACAATTATCTAAAAATTGCTAAGAAGTGTATTGCCTGAAATCATAAGAATAATGTACAAAAGTTAGTTTACCTGTAGTTCCTAATTCTTCTGCAATTTCGGTCCATACACTAGAGATATAATCCTTATTCCTATGTTTAGGATTTATTAAATTATAAATTGCGTCTTTCCCTTGAACAAGAACAATCAGTTTTTCCACATCCATTACGAACAAAATAAAATCAAAGTTTAAACCAAAAAAAAAAAAAGGAAACAAAATGTATACAATGAAAAAACAAATTGTAAACAAAGAAATGACTCGAGAAGACTCGCAAAAACCCAACCGGTTGAATCCACACGAGTCCTGACTCGGACGCTCTCGGACGGATGAAAACGAGACTGGACTCGACGCTCTTAGTGTGAAAGCACATTTACACTGCGCATTTAAAATCAACATAAAATGAATCGGTCGAATCAAACACCGTCCGACGCGACTCGACTCGACTCGACTCGACGGATTTGGTGCGAAAGCAGCCTTAGTTTTCAGCCAAAGAAAGTTTCATAGAGCTTTTCACTTCTAGTGGTTATATAACGCCTAAGATCTAACGTCTTTATTCCTTGTTCTAGATTCTTTAAATTATATATTTCATTATTCGCTTTGACTAAAATAATCAACTTTTCAATCTTCATTCTTAAAATTAAAACAATTCAAAATAAAAATAAAAAACAGGAAAGCAAATATAGATAATACTGAACAACCGGTAAATTGCAAACACAACAGATTGATTAAAAAGACTCGAATAAAATCAGAAAATTGAATTCCAACGAGTCTTTAATCTGACAAGCGTCTGACGCGAGTCGACTCAACGGATCTGGTGTGAAAGCAACCTAAATCGTATATGGACGTTTACAAATATTTCTTACTCAACTTTTACATTTTCCGTTTAAAAAATCGTAAATTGTGCCAAAATAAAAGGGTAAAGTACTTTAGGTAGTTATAAGCAAAAATTGATTTATTATTTACAAAGAGGAAGTTCTACTTGAGTATGCTTTGTGAATTAATTCATATTATTGATAATTACCGAGGATTAGCCGTGTTGATAGCTTAGTAAATATAAATTAGCGATAAATGACGTAATTAATATAAAAATAGTAATTTTTTAATATAGCGTCATCATAATCAAAATTAATTACGTATATATTTTTATTTTGCGTGTTAGTGGTTTGGATTGTTTGGTAGTTGTTATGAATTTGGTGATTAAGGTACGGCGAGATATTGTTTTTTTTTCTATTTATATATATGTATATAAAATATATGTATGTATGAATGTGTACAAATAATATATGTAATTTTCAAATTATAATTGTTTTAATTTTATAATTTTTTATTGGAATTTTCTTTTTTGTAATCAAAAGTGACACATTCCTTTTAAATGAATTGTTATTGGTAAGTATGTTTCTAATGGATTTGAATATTATGCGTTAGCTTACTGTAATAAGTAATATTTTTTATTTATACTTTAGCTTCTATAATATTACTTAATATTG
Source organism: Icerya purchasi (assembly GCA_039619475.1). Classification (NCBI taxonomy): domain Eukaryota; kingdom Metazoa; phylum Arthropoda; class Insecta; order Hemiptera; family Monophlebidae; genus Icerya; species Icerya purchasi. The sequence continues at coordinate 151,460,091 of CM077116.1, read as the reverse complement.
TACGTTAATTTTTCCAATGCTGCTTCGTGTTTATTCGGTTTTAACTGACATTGTAACTTTCGATAAAAATATTCCTAATAGTTTAATGCTATCATCTTATAACTGAATGAAAGATAAAATATTTTACGCATTAAAATAACAAATTTCAAGTTTCTATTAGTTAATGCGCGAATTCTTATATATAGAGAGTGCGACAGAAGTATTCTGCTGAATTTTTATTTTTCACTATTACCGTCATTGCATAAATAATGTAAAAATAAAAGTTATAGGCGAAAAAAGTTATATTTTTATTTATTGATATTATTTGCGTTCAAATTAATTTTAAGTAGAATATGAAGTTAGTCGATTAAATCACCAATTAGAAATAACAGTTCAGATAAATAGGTATATTCATGATACTTGCATATGTTTTTATTTGGATTTTTAATCATAAACTTTTCCAAATTACAGGGTGATTTTTGTTTCTAAGATTATGTAACATCGCGTAAAAAATATTAAACTGAAATGTGTTATCAATGAACAAGTTAAAACACATTATTTGTTAATTATATAATGTTTTTGATATGTATGTAAACTTATGAACTATAAATGTTGTGTAAAATTTGTATACACTTTTTGTGTTTTCGTAATGACAGTCAATTTTACACTATAATAGTATACCATTCTTTTTAGTATTCCGTACTTATAACTAACTTGTTATATTGTTAAAATCTGAAAAATAACTTAAAATGTGCCTTTGCGTTGTGAAGTAGATTTAATTTCACTATTTAAAATAAATCAAACTAACAACATAAAGATCTATGGAAAAGTGAATGCGCAAGTGAATCTAACAATACTTTGTACATATATATATATATATAAAAGCATGCAAGTGTTATTTTTATTGTAGAAATCAATTCTTATATTTTTTTAAATAAAATTTGAAGAACTTTGTTGTAATGTCACAGTAACTTATCTTTTGAATTAAAGATTAAAATAAAAAAAGAATGTATGAAGTTTAATTTTAAAATATATTTTCCTTAAATGCTGACCACTATATCAGTACTTTATTGTATCTTTAACGTTTAAATGTTTGCTATTACAAATTCATAAAATTACTATGAAAATCAAACTAACATATGTCAAATTTAATTTATTCTTAAAGTAAAAATCTTATTTAACAAATAGCCCTTAAAAATAAATTATGAAAGAAACTGATTTATTTGATTTATATGTAACAATCTATTTTGAATTTTAATAATTTATTAAAATTAAGTATGTTGTATCGCAGTTTTATTGTTTGATATTTTCTTCTTTTTTAAACTGATGTAACACAAAAATGGAAAAATGGCCAAATGGCGTGAACTAGGTTAAAAAAAAAAGCGTTATAATGTTAATATAGCAGGTTGATACATAAAAAAAGAAGCCTATTATTTATTATGTACCATTTATTATTTCTGTTTTAGAAGAAACCGCCGGTTTATTTAATTCTTAATATGTGTATGTAAAATTTTAAAATCGGAAATAAAAATTTGCTTAATCAGTTCAATGTTTTTGACTTCTTTTTAATTTTAGTTTTAATTTTTGTCGTATAATGGTGTAAGAATAATAATATGGTCTTACTGCAGTTGGTATATTTCCATTGGTTACTTTCATATTTTTTAAAGTTAAATTTTAGCTTCCGGATACTTTATTAATTGATGTGCATTTTTGTAGAACAGAAATTTTACTTTTAATTAGCGTTGTATGGAACTTAAAGAACTGTTTAACAGTAATAACACTTAGTTTTGTTTTTAATATGCTAGATCGTTAAACAGGCCGACCCTAATCAATTAAGACTTTAATCATATGGTCAAAAAAGAAAAAAAGAAACGTTGAGTTTGTTAGAATTTTATTTTGGTCAAAAAGTAAGATTTTTTTTTTTTTTATAAGTGGTATTGAGTAACAAATGAACAAAACATAATTTTACTAACGCGAGATGAAAGCATTCGTATATGAATCATTTTATTATTTTCTGAATTTATTTATGATGCGGCTGCAAAAAACAACATTTTTCGCTTTTTTGGTAAAATTTAGTGATACCAAATACCCGACCGTTTTCATTTTATTCTTGAACAAGGTGTTACAATTTACCTACTGATAAATCTGTCAGAATATTTTTCAAACTTAAAATTGTAACATCATTTACAAAAAATTATAAAAGCTGTAATATGATAAGTTGACTCCATGACCGCCCTTCAGGCCATTTGTTCTCTCCTACCTGATCATTTCTGTGATTTCATTATACTCCGCATACGTTCACTTATCCGCGTTTTTTCTTCCCTTCATTCCATTAAAATTGATTTGCTGTGAGTTCCTAATCATTCAGACACCTTCGGTAATGAAGCGGCGGACTCCTTGGCTCGAGTTGCTGCCTCTCCTCACTTCTTCATTAAAAAGATCCCATCGTCTAATCTTCTTCCGCTGTGCAAAGGTTTTCATCTTAGATTTCGGTCGGATATGTACGTTTCCTCTTTCGTTGACGACTGTTCTTTTTATCTGTCTGTTCAACCTAGTCTTCCTGTCGATCCGTGGTTCTCTTTGTTTCCTTCACTTCGTCGTTCTGTTGTTGTCTCCGTTATTCGCTTGCGCCTTAACCATTCTCTGCTGCCTTGCTCCCGTTTTCGTTTTTCGTTGGTTGCCTTTCCATATTGTTCTCTCCACTCAAACGAAGAGCATGTTTGCGATGCGGACCATGTGTTCTTTGAGTGTTCATCTTTTTCTGCTGAGTGTTCTGCTTTCTACTTCAGTTTGCTGCGACTTGGTCTTCCTACTCCATATTGCGTCTCTTATGTCGTACATTTTCTCTCTCCATAGATTGTTTCTATTATTTGTTCTTTTCTCGTAACAATATCTGACCGTATCAAGATATAATTAACTCCTTCCTTTTCTAATTATTTTTGGGTAAAAGTCCCCAGTGAACGAAGTTGCAGAAACTTTATTAATTATGTTTCGTGGTATTTTTGTTCGATGGCTATGTCAGCTCTGTTTAAATAATGAATTCCAGAGGTAATAAAAAAGATTTTGATCAGTCATTAAACATCACCAGGTGATGAACGCACACATAAACTTGTTTCATTTAAATAGTAAAGATATTTAGCCGGTCAAGTATTACGAATTTCATATTTATTATATATTAGTACAATTCATTCAAATTTATTCGTTATTTTTGTAGTCAATTTCTTTCAATTATTATATGTTCTGCCTCTTAAACGTTATTTTCTGCAGAGTAGGAAATGACTACTTAGTTGATCAATACTAAAAAAAAAAAAATGTAATTGATATTATCACAAAGCCAGTTTATAAATTATCAGGAATTCTACTGAATACATTATTTTCGTTATAAAATGTTGCTAATTTCGCTTTTAAATCTGCAAGTTTAATAATTTAATTATTTTAAGTAAATTTGCTGAAAATTATCTTCTACAGTTGGCAGATTTGTGGATATTTAAATTAAAAATATTTCAACATGTAATGTTCCGTTAAAAAGATTGAAAAAGTGGTCATACGTAACTTCAGTATCATCATTGCAGATTTGCGCTGCTTCGATACTTGGACTTTATTCCTCAAAGTGTTAATGTATTCTTTTTGCGTGAGGAGAGCAATTTTCGTTTACTAACTTACCATCACACATTTACATCTCAAGTATAGAAATTTATCATATAATCAAAAAGAAAAGAAAGAAATAAAATTAGGACCGATCGTCCGTAAAACAATACGATTCCAATACGATAATAGTAAAACGCAGTTCAGAAAATGAAATTAATTATATAAGTCAATGCTCACTTATGCGATACGTGCGCGACTGATAACTATTGAATTTGTGATTGTAGGGAAGTGCTCCTTTTGTTGTTTCAATTAGAGATTTTATTTGTTTTCTATTTGTTGTACAATTTTTATCAAAATGAATAAACAACTCAACAAAGATTCTGAACATTTCTTTGTTTATCATTCTGTAGAAACTCGAACTTTTCAGGGTACATACTCAGTTTATTATAAATATTAAATGCGCTTTTAGCATGGAACATGCTTTAGCCGTGACCTAACTAGCAGAAAACATCACACTAAAGTGGAACGCGAGGGTGTAACGCGGGAGGTAAATAAGAATACAGCTTTTGGTTCTGGTTGCCTTAAGTCAGTGGTGTTCGGACCGTAATGATTGTCGTTCATCGACATCTACATGTAAATATACTATGCATTATAATGTTGCATCTGCAAAAAAAAGTATTTAAAACTGTTGTCGAATGAATGAAAGGAATGTGATTACGTGGAAGTATTGAAAAATAAGGTTTTGATGAAATGTATGAAATAAAGAAAACGAAAACTTTTGATGAATGAAATAAAGAATGGAAATTGTCAGGGTGGGACGTGTTGTATACAAATACGATAAAAGCCACAACCTGGCATTGTCGCGAGCCACATCTTACGATGGTTTGCTCCTCACGAATAAGAACAAAGATCATAAGTTTCATCATGCTTGTGGTAAAGTAAATATCGAGTTGAGGAACGAGCTTAATCGTTAGAAAAATCATCGACTTCACACAATTAGCGACGGGTGCAGAAAATTCTTACGCCGTACCGATCCCAAAGATTTGTCCTTACTCACACTCAACGTCCAGAGTTTGAAAGCACATAAGGATGATTTGATTAGTGATTTTCTGTTGCCCGAAACCCAGATCATGGCGTTAACCGAAACTTGGCTTAATAACGCCGACGAGGTTGGACTGAGAGGTCATCGATGTCTTACTCAAACGTAAAAATGTGCGAGCTGGAAGAGTGGCCATGTACGAAAAAAAAAAGACTGCATGTTATTTTCAACTCCGCATATTCTAATGACATTTGATAAACAGTCGTTGTCTATTGATGGAATTAATACGGCCTGTGAGGAATGTGAGGATATTTGCGCCATCGAAAGCACTATAAGCGGTCAACGAGTTCTACTTGTAACTGTTTTCATTTCGCCAGGCACTTCGATTGATCATATTGAAGATTTCTTCGAGTTAAATTTATTGGCATACATACTCAAAGTAGCGGAAATTGTTAACGCAATCAAGAAGAGAGAATACGACAGAATACTTATACTTCTATCAGAGGATATCAACGTCAATCTCAAGAAACCTGAAAATCAGCGATTATTTCGGTTTATGGAAGAAACCTTTGGATTAAAACTCAAAGCGAATCCAGTTCTACCAACTACTTGTGGGGGATCGTGTATCGATTTGATCTTCGTTCGTCACATCGACAAAATTGATTCCAAAAATTACATAAGTTACTTCAGCTATCATAAACCTATATGTGTCCATTACTTCTAAGAACCACATGACATAAAAATAAAAACATTTTTAAATAAAATCGTTAACATTATTATTTTCTTTTGGATTCAAGATGTTCATTATCGCATCTTCAATTTTAACGTATCGCACAGAAACACTTAAGTATCAGAGATATTAACAGACAGCAAACGGCTACAGCTTGTTCCATGTTTTTGAACTTTAGCCGTAGGCTCTAAATAGAGAGCATTGGGGAGTCCCGGGGTCTCCAACACAGAAGCGCCCAGCGCTGATTTTTCATTAATTTTTGGTACTACCATTTTCCTTTTGGCTTATAATTTTTTTTATTTATTGAAGTTGTAAACACATTTTCACTGGAAGGGAGAAAAAGCAAGTAAGAAGAAGAATATAGCAGTATTTAAAGTATCACACAACAAAATAAATCGATTTGATTGATTTTGAGTCTAAAGAAAGTTGTTTTATAATCGTTTGACCGCTGAATCGCCACGGTATTATTTTTGTGAGCGCTTTCCCACCGAGGATAATTTTCAAACATGACAAACTGTTAGTTTTATCTTAAAATTATAATTCCAACACGTTGACACGATATTTAGTGTTTCTTTATATAAAAGTCAGAATTTGAACTCATTTTATTTAAATATGCACTCGAAAGATAAGTTGTTTTAAAAAGTAGACGTAACTGCTGTACAAAAAATTGATTAAAGAAGTCCGCATTCAAACATGTTTTCCTAATCGGTAGATTTTTAATATTAAATTTTTCAACATCTTTAAGTCAAACGATCAATATTAATGTTAGAGAGAGAGAGAGAGAGAAAGAGACTTTTGGAATATCTTTCTTTTCTTGATTAAATAATGTAGATAATTATGATTTATAAATATACAATAAATAAATTTCTTAACAACAAATAAAAATAAGTATAAAATAATTTAATAAAATAAATACCTTATTTTAGAAACGTCTTCAGGCATAGCCGATAATCAGCGCTAACAATATAGAATATGCTCAAATAAAGTTCTAATTCTATTTAAATATACTCTGTACTGTTAGGTGATGATGGACTGTGCCTGAAAGCGTTTCTAAAATAATGTATTGATTTATTAAAATAAATTATTTTATACTTATTTATGTTTGTTATTAACGAATTTATTTGTTGTATATTTATAAAAATTAACAAACAGGTTATGGATTTATCTACATTTAATTATGATTTATTTAAAACGTTAGTAATTATGTTTAGTATTATCGATGAAAATAAAGTTCCGATAATTTTCTTCAGTAATAGTCATTTAGGCACATCATTTTAACTGACATTTTAGGGAAAACCATGGTTTCCTACAAATGATTAACCGGTGTATCGTCATATTTACCGTTTTTTTTTTTAAAGAAGCAAATGCAGATAATCAGGCGCTTTAATATTTTTCTGCATTTAAAACCGATTGGATTTCTTGTTAATTTAGAAAATAATCGATGTGACTTTTTTTATTTACAAATTCAGTTGATTTAAAAAGACTACATTTTAAATAAGAATCGCTACGAGCATATTCTGATGCTATTTTCGAAAAGTAAATCTAAGTCACTAATCCATTACAAGCCGAAGAGCACCTTATACAAAAATAATAGTTTTTGCCACTATTGCCCCCTATTATTATAGTATTTTATAGTTACCTTGCTGAAAGCACCTGATGAAATATCGTCGTTTTCGTTATTACAAGTTTAAAATAAAGGTAACCGCTGGCTAGATTTTCTTTATTTGATTGATTTTTTTTTTCTTTCAGAAATTGACCGACTGACAATATAAACATCTCGTATATTATATGAATCGGAAAATTTACTAATTTATTACCTGCAGAAATAATGGTTAAACCGCATAGTTATAAATAACGTAAGCTTTACGGCAATATACGTGTATTATAACATAAAGCTATCCCTAAAATTACTATATATTTTACGTTTGACGCATTTAGTTATAAAAAAGCTTAGTACACTCTGTAAAGTTACCTATTACAATCTTCCGCCCTGGATTTGAAGGTATGCACGCGCACTTCTATCGTTGCTTTAGAGGACAATGGATAGAATTTTAAATACACCCACCATTGCTAAACATTTTTCCTCATCGATACCGATGTTAAACAACGTGAATATTGTCGCGCAATAGGAATTGTGCTATTTAGTATACAGTCAACTTGCGATTATCCGGATTAATTGGGCGGCCAGCCGGTCTGGATAGCGAAAAATCCAGAAACGGCGGAATTCAAGATTAAATACTGCAAATTAAATGGAAAAATGAAAATTAACTTATCCCATAATAAAAAAGTAAACATAAAAATTAACTTCCGGTGTATATTAGAACTAGTTTTTAAAGAAGTGTCTGTGATTAAGGTCTATGTGTGTCTTTCGTTCAATTCTCTTCCTTGCCGATATATCTCGCCACTTCCGTAAACAAATGATATCAGCCGATGACGCTACTTCTTGTTGAGTAATGTACTCCAGCGTTACTTCGATCGCCTTCAGTCCTTCATCGTGTGATATAACACTTTGAAAGGTCTCGTTATCCATATTTTTTCCAACTGGATCTTCGCCGAGGACCATGGCCACAATATCCTTTATCTGTCGCTTCTTCGATCTCGTCGCTGCCCACCTATTCTGTAACGTCATCCGTATTACCCGTTTCACATCCTGGAATATTTTTTATGAGAGAAACAAGCTCCTCGTTGTCTTTTGAGTTGTCCAAATCATATTGTTTGTCAATTTCATCCCATTTATCACTAATTTTATGATCTAATATTTTCCACGATCGCACTATTGCTACAGAACTAATCTCTTCCCATCCCTCAGATAACCAAGTGATAACATCGAGCATATCAACTGATTTTAAAGCAACGTGGTAGTTCTCATTTTCAACGCTTGGTATTAGTCTGGTGAGAAGGCGGCGTCGATTTTTTTTTAAGGCCCCTGGGATTCCTTGATCCATAGGTTGACAAACCGATGTAACGTTTGCTGGAAAAAATATTGTCTTTATATTACCATCTTGTAATTCCTCAGTGGCCGGATGGGAAGGTGCATTATCGAGAATAAGGATTGCTTTTCTCGATAACTGTTTGTTGGACAAATATTTCGCAACTGCGGGCACAAACTCTCTGTGAAACCAAGTTTTAAAAATTTCACAGCATTTTCATTTGCAGCGAATGTAAACAAATATTCAGATGCGTACTGCGTATAACTGTTGATTTTATAAAAGCGCTTTGGCTTTTTCTTCTTTATTTATTTATTTATTTATTTTTAAATCGATCTGGATAAGCGTGAGTCGACTGTACTTGAAATCTTCGGCGTAATCAGTTAAATGTAATGGAAGACAGGGTATCTGCGAATATACTGAAACTATATTTAAGATTTTTCACAATTTTGGCCAAATGTGCCTAGTACACCTCACGACGTCGGAAAAATCGATACCGCAAAATTGATATACATTTTGTTTTAATTTAAATACATGTGTTTTAAATTAGACTTATGTTAAAAAATCAGTAGCATAATTTCACACTCAAGGCACCTTCAAACACGAAAAATCTATATTTAAAAGAACGCCCAATTAAAAAGTTTTCATTATCGCGTTCGATTCTTATTGACTTTAAATATTATTTATTATGGTTTACGGAAATTCTTAATTCTTTTGTAAAGAATAAACTGTTTTTTGTTGAGATAAATGAAAAGGGTCTGAAAAACATTAAGCCGCTGATAAAAGTAATAATATCTAGTAAAAATTGATTTCAAAAGTCTCTGCTATCGTTTGGGATACAATTAATTTATATTTTCCGTTCATCTTTAGATTATGTGCTTTAAAAGTGGACACAAAAATAAATTTGGATTGTGTATACTTTATTTGCTGTATCTTGCAAAATACTTATTTATTTGCAGATACAAAGTTTATAAAGATACGATGGAAAAGTATGATAGAAAATGATGAATTTTTTATTCATGAAAAAGTATCCGTTACCATCCGTAGCTGTAGAAAATTCATCGCATCAAACGATACTCTTATCAGTACTAATACAATGGTGCCATACATAAAAATCATCGAACAGCCGGCTCCGAAAGCTCTTCGTTTTCGTTATGAATGCGAGGGGCGTTCTGCTGGAAGTATTCCAGGAATTAATAGCACCCCTGAAAACAAAACATATCCTTCAGTTCAGGTAATTTGATTAGTATAATTAATTTTATATACTTACCGATTTATTTTGCTTACTGTTCATCGCTGTTGATTTATGATTTCGATTCTTATTATCTGCAGAATCGAAGGACATAAATATTCGCGATCGTTCAAAATGACGCAAGACAAACTGTTTAAATAAGTATTTGCGATGCAAATGTGAATTTGAAATATTGCCCAACTTTACAATATCAAATAAAAATATGGTTCCATCTGTTAAGAGAATTTTGCATTCCGCAAGGCAGCTTCTATTTTAAATAATTCGTTAAAGTCATTTTCAGCTCTTTAGCGCTTTGTTTAATAATATACAGTTCTCTTTCTAAAAGATGTTTGTGCTAAATAATTTACTAGAATTAAGGATATCTCGATTTCTCATGAACATACTTTAATATTAAAAAACTAATAGCTGCTTTATTGAAAACTTTAAAGAGTTTTATCATTTCTCTTTTTATGTACAAAGAATAATAATGATTATTTTCGATTCAAATATTTTGTTTTTTCTCTTCCTACATCTTGTCGTTTTAAAGTTGAGGAGTTATGGCGATTGTCACAGTACAATGTATAGTATGCTAAATACAAAACCCATCCTCCTGCTCAAACATATATGTATTTTTAAATACTTTTTAAAAAACCGATCAAATTCTTAAAAAATTTTTGCGTAAATAACGGTTCAGAGTATGCTCTGTTAGCATAATCCCTTTTTTACCGGTTTACATTGAGCTTTATGCGTTCAAATATAATTAATAACACTTCTTGACGCCGATTTTTCACTCACGAAAAAAAAAAAAAAAAAAAAAAAATGTTTATAAATGTGAAACCGAATATCAAAATAATGAAAAATTTTAATAAATACGATAACAAATATCTTAAGATATAAAATATTCGAGAACCCCTTTTGGAGGTATATTCTATTTCAGCCTAAAAAATATATATACATGTATACATATATTTAGTGTATAATATTTCAATATTTAAAAAATACTTAAATTATCGTCTATCTCTAATTTAAAGAATACGAAAGAACCATATTATTAAAGATGAACGCAAAAGATCTTTAGGTTTTTTTCAGATTCAGATCGTATATTTAGCGTTCATGACGGCTATTTGGTTTTCTATATTCCAATTAAAGGTGGATGATACGGTCAGATCTTCTTTAGATATTCAACTTTTTGTATACTGAATTTGTCTTTAATAATATGTTTTTCTTTTCTTTTTTCTAGTCAAAGATGAAACATTAATTACGTTTATTCGGTGTTTGTTATTAGGTTTATAATTTCCATTATTTTTATTAACTAACTGACAAACAGGATATATGACTACACTATATTTAAGAATGAATGCATATATCGTAAAATAGTTGCGTTTATTTTGTATAAAAAAATTGGTCTTTTTTTATACACTACAATAGAACGTCGATTAAGCGAACGTTATTTGCCCGAGTATGAGTATTGCAGAGTGGAATCTGTAATAAATATCGTAAGAGGAAGAAAAGATAATTCATCAGTAATGTGGTAGGTTATCTGTTGCGCAATAATGAGGTGTGTTTTACCGATGAGTCATACAGTTCGGCCGTCTCATCAGTCCCGGTTAGCGAGTTTTATTTGCCTGCTTCTAATGTTGTGAATATTGGCTCGGTATTTGTTGCGTTATATCGGATGTCATAATTTCACATGTCGTTCTTTCGTGAAATACTTCTTTATTGAAAGATTTTGTGTTTGTAAGTTTGGATATGGTATATTTAAATAAAAGAATAATATTTTTTATCAACTGAAGTAAGAAAGTAAACACTGAAAAAGTATAAAACTACAATATCTTTAGCAGAAGTTTTTAATGTCAGAAAAGCTACCACATATCAGACATAAAAATAAAATTGATAATTTTGTATCTAAACTCATAGTGAAAATAACTGAAAAAAAAAAAAAAGGAAAACAATATATGTATGTATAATGAGGGGAGACTAAAAGGCGAAGTACTTGCAATTAATTGAAAGAAACAAAAGAGAGCCTATTTTGGATTCTTTATCGTCCAAAAACTTCTTGGAATTAAACGTTAAACTGGGGAACGAAGATTTGGTGATTTCAAAACTAAAAATGTCCAGAAATCAGAAGGTTAAAATGAATCGAGATTTCGTAGCAGTTTACTGTTACATTCTTGAATATTTTGAAGGATGAAAATTATTCTTTTGACTCGATTTATGATAACAGTGAAACAATGACTAATTAGAAAGTAGCACTTTGTAAAAGTCACTAGCGTTTAAATAGGAGATGAAGGCATCCAAATTTAAAATTAGCAAAAAAGAAGACAAATAACCGCTATATATGCTGCCAAAACTACGATTTACCTCGTTCGATGATAACTAAAAGTAAAGCCAGTCACATTCTTTTGATAGGGCGGCATAAATAACGTGCAAAATATATTAATTCAACGACATTGATGAGAGCAGGAAGGGAGCAATTATTTTTTGCCTCGGACTCTCTATTTTTCAGATTTCTTTAGTACACCGCTGTTTCAAACTTGGAGTCCAGCATGGGGCACAATCCGTAGCTACTCCTAGTTTATTTTATTTTATTTTTTAAAATTATAGTATAAATCTCTGGGTGCCGTGGTGTGTAACTATGTGGGCAATTACAACATATAGATTCAGTGGAAATTATAGTAATCGATATAACAGTCTATTGGATGCTACAAAATTCAAAACCGCTCGAATACGGTGCGGAATAGGGAGCGGCGGCCACCATGGTACGGTGTGCTAGATTTTATGGACCTAAGCCAGGTCGTTTGATTTAATCACAGTTTACTTCATTCTTCGGAAAAGTGCATTTGGAAGACTGATGATGCCAATCGAGGTAGAACAGCATTGAACGGCATCAGGTTAGATAAAGTTGCTCTAGCTGCCAAATCGACCCGCTTGTTGTCTGGAACTACAACTTGACCGCAACCTATAAAAGAATGTGGCGTATACATTAGATAGTGAAAGTCGGCATATCACGTCTTTTATTTTAGTTGGTAAGGGGTTGCAACTGTCTGGGACCTGGATGGTTTTGATAGATAAAAGCGAGTCTGAAATAAGAAGAACATTTTGGGACACTTTGGGTTGGAAGAATATGCCTCAAGACGAAGAAGGATCGCAAGCATTTCTGCCTCTGAAACAGAACAGTAGTCGTTTAGGTGCTCAGTGCACGTTTCCAATTTCATGAGCGCATGCAGTTAATGAATATTACGAATTTTTTTACATTTGGTTTACTGTGATAAGGTTATATAATATCCTTAATGTGTGATAATTTAGACGTAGAGTCTGTGTTCTTGATTCTCTACTAATATTAATATAAAGTTATATAAATTTTAATTATTTCCTATGAAATATATTCACGTTTCAACAGACATAAAGACTTTTATATACCATTCGAACTATTATTGTGTATTACGTAAAATGCAACTCAAACAACAAGTAATATAACATCCATCTTAATTGAAAATCTATTCCGATAGTTATTTTTTTAAAAAATTGTTTAACTTTACTAAAAAAATTTACAATTTGTCAGAATATAACGTTGACGATAAGAAGAGTGGCTTGCAAATGACAACAAATAACGGCACACTGTGTTTGAAAAACTAGGTATCGGACGAGATTTTGTTTTACTTTTCTTGCAGTTATAGTTCGCAGTTGGCGGGAAAAATGCAGTTCGTAATTTTTATCAGAAACATAAAAACCAAATAAATTTCCAATTATCATAAATATTTATTCTGGGTGAACTAAAAAAGACTAAAAATAATTGTGAAATTATGACTTTTTCAGGCTTGAAAAGAAAAAAATTGTTTTTTCAATGAAAAAAAAATTACTTTTCGTTGTGTAAAGGATCTCTAAAAATACTTTTTTATCTTTTGTTAGTTCACATAGAAAGGAATTCAATACTGAAGAGAATAAATTTTAGTCCAAGTCAATGGGTCGTTTAGTTTTTTTGCTATCGCACCCGCCAATTCGGAAAAATCGAAAAAATGGCAACCCGAGAAAACGTGTTTTAAAGTTTACAATAAGAGAAAATATAAATCTTTGATTCTTACACTAATGATCGGCTAATCAGTTATTCCTTGATCATACGGTAGTCCTTCTGTTTCCTCGAATAACTCATTCTGATGCATTTGTTCGAGTGTACGAGCCGTACGAGCCCCATCGGTGCTAAGTGACTGACGCCTGTTCTCCCTTTCGATCCGTTGCGCGTCAGCGGTATCAGAAAATATTTTGCATTGCTGGCCAATTTTTAAATGCAGCATCTGCATAGTATTCAAAATTGTTGAATATCCTTCGTTGAACATGCTTACAGCCAAGTAAGCGACTATTTCAACGACTTTTTGGCTGGAATGTAAGTGTTTTGAATTGATGCGCTAAACCATTGAGTTAAACGACTCGTTTGAATTTTGCGTGTGATCGCCTAAACATCTCGTTAAAAGGTTGTCATTTGCTAGTTCTTCATAAGTCGGGCAAGCGTGCTTCTCAATTTTTTCGTCAATCAATCCAGCAGGATGCTCAAAAGATCGTAGTTGATGGTGCATTCAGCATTACGCCATTCACCCCAACTATCGATGCCTGTTGGACAATTTTCTTGTTGAGGGGATTTGTTTGTGGAGCAATAATGATCCAGCGTTGCCGTCATAGCTTTTTTCATTTCTTGAACGGAATCAATATTTCTTCTAATTGCCAAAACGCTCCTTTTCGTTCAGTTTTGTATCTCTAAAAGTACTTCGATGTGACTTTGTGAATATATTCTTGGATAGTTTATCTGTCGATTTAGAAAATTTAAAAAAAAAATCGTTCTTTTTTTTATCTCCTAAAACAGAATCCCCCCTTAAGTGCGTATTGAGAGAAATTTTGATTTCTGGTCACGTTCTTTTACTTGACAGAATTACTTTTACTATTCTATAGAAATATAATGTTCCTATTGTTGTCGAGTTATCTCGATATTTCGAAACTGTTTTTTGTTTAATGTTAGTCGAGCCGTATTACCACTTGATGCAGGTAAAAAATGTTCACCGAAAAAAATTTAAATCCTCTAATTCCAATAGTGTATGAGTCTCCCATTCTGGATATACGTTTAAATTTTTCTTTTTGCCCTTCGGATTCCTGTAGTGATTTCAGCTCACAATGTTAGGTAGCACAGAATCGTTCTGAAAATAATGCGAAATACCCTTAAATTTTACATGTAGCGTCGTATAGCTTCTTTATGTTAACAAATAAATACACGTAAAAAACACTTTCTGTAAAATAATATTTAATTATTACGTGTACTCCGACTCTTTTCAAAGCCAACGACATCATGATCACAGAATTTCTATGAAGCCATTAGCTTCGAAACTTGTGCGAATATGCAATAATTAAATATTATTTTTTAAATTGTGTTTTTTATATTTAATTAATTATGTCGTTTTTCAATTAATTGGTTGTTGCATGTGCGGAACCGTTTCGTCATAAGAGACTAATCGTGTTAATCGCTTATGATTTAAATGGTAATTTTTTTCTAATTTGCAAAAGTCAATTTCGTAATGCAACAGCCACATTCTTAAGCGTTTAATTCGAGAGAATAAAAATTATAATAAATCTGAGCTAGTCGCCGGTCATTCAAATCCATGTGGACTTTCTGCTCATGCATGTGAAATCTAAAAGTCTGTTCATAAAAATAGAGAAGGAGGTCTAAATCGGTCTTAACTGTTACATGAACTTCTCGAAACAGCGACCCGAAATTAGACGCATTTATCACAATACCGTTACGTCATATCTACTAGTTTGCAATGCACATCTCATATGATACTATTTCATTATACCATTGTTATTCATATTGACCAGTTTCGAACCTCTATTCGTAAAATCTTGTATAGTTATTACAAGTGGTGCATCCCTGCAATTCTGTATGTAATACGACTGTACGCAAGGCTACACTTGAAACTGAATTCAATTACTTGTAATCGCGATACAAAAGCAATTCAAGTGCGTTTGTCTATCACCGACTCGCATGCATGTGATGGTATACGTAGTGGCTTTCCCCTGCTTTGTACAGGATTATTGGCGATTATTTATTTTAATAATTTTAACTCGGTCGCCGTCAAATCTCAAAATCAGAATCCCTATTTGGTAGTCTGATTGTTTTGTCATCTCGGCTATCATGTAATATACACAATGGTTGTCCCAAAAATACTGAGAGTTCGTTTCGATGAGGCGAATAAAGCTATTTACCAGTCTACCGATAATGTAGGATTGTAAAGCAATCTATTAACTACTGATGGAGCTTTCACCGTGCTCGGTGCGACATTTCCTCGCTTCGCTATAACTGTCTAAATGAAAGGTAGAAGCGTCGAACCTTGTAGGTTTTATGAAAAGGTTTATTTTACAAAAAAAGTTATTCTCAATCACTATCGTTAGATCTGCAAAATATACACTATTGTGCTGAGAATACACACATCAGCGCATAATTTTTCTTCTCATTTTAGCGTTATTGTTTTTTCATACTCATCTTGTAGTATGCTCCTGATAAAAAATCTGAGTACTCTGCGTTTTATTCGAATCTTTTTCATCGTAATTTTTTTTTCGGTACTGGAAGCAGTCAACAGTGACATGGGGTCTGGGGTGTAAGGTGGATGCGGTATTACCGGAAAATTGAAGTTCTTTAAAAATTCTTGAACGATTCTTGCCGTGTTAGGCCGCGCATTGTCCTGATGACATGTTCAAGTATTCTTTAAATTGAACTTTTTGCTCGCAATGTATTATCCAATGTTTGAAAAAAGTGCCGGTTATAGGGAGAGCGTTCACGATCGTTTTAGAAAGAACAAAATGCCGATAAATTATCCCGCGATAATCGAAAAATGTGATTAGCATCACTTTTACCGCGGCAGTGGCTTGCCGAATCTTTTTAATTTTCGGAGAACCGTAGGTTTTCTACATATGCGCTTCCTTTTGTGGTAGATAGTTAAAATGGTGTACCCACTTTCGATAACGGTAATCACATTTTTTAGAAAATACCGATTTTTACGCTTCATTTTAAGCTATTCGTGGCAAATTTTGATGCTCAGTTTAAAAAATCATATTTTAACAAATAAAAAAGGTATATACCAGCGCGCTCTTAGAAATTGTTTTTGATGGAAGGGGGCGAGGGCTCATTTATAAGATAAAAATTTAGAAGTAAATATTAATTTGTAATCTTTTCTTTTAGAATCCGTTTAATGTGAACTAGTAATTTGTTAGGTAACTAAAAGCGGAATGAGCAGTTTTAAAAAAAGTTTTAACTTTTAGGGAAAATTTTTCATTTAACATTGTCACTATATGTATTTTTATGCATCAAAATCCATGAGTATATTCTATTTTTCCAATTTCTATTTATTGCGTACATTTGTAGTATTAAATTAATAATTTATGAATTTTTATAGATTATACTTAATAAGAAAATTGTACGTAGCTCTTAAGCACATATAAAGCATTATACTGGAAGATATGATTAAAATTAGAGCTTGTTTCCTTCTCAGGTCCGTAGATAGCTTTAATTAGAGTTGTAAAGAGTCGATTTTTAGAAAAAGAAATTGACTTAATATGCAGTAGTTAATATTGAAAAAAAAAAATATTAATATAAGAAAATAGAAAGAACGTTTATTATAATTTGTCTATTCTGAGAATCCGAAACTTTTTTTTTCTAAATCAAGGATTTTCGGAATAATAATGTATGCAAGTGGTTTTTAAAAGTTATAAAATTCCTGAGATGTTTTATAGTAGTAGTAAAAGGTATCCAAGTCAAACGTCTTTCCACCCTGTTTTTGGAATTGAAAGATGTTTGTTGGGATAAAAAGTATGCGTGTAAACAAATCCCTAATCTAAAAAACAGTATGTAAAAAAGACTCGGCATAATAAGTTTGTTGCTTGTTTTCGCCTTATTTTATTTGATTTCGATTATACTTTTCGACCAATATAAGGTTTATTTTAATGTTCCTCGTGTATTTTCGCAGAATCATCGTACGTAAGAATTAAAATACTGTAAAAAAATTAAAATATAAAAACAAGCGAGTATTAAGCTTACCACAATGGAAATAATAATCGATCAAAATTAGCAAAAAAAAAAAAGTTAAATAAACGACGCATCTTTTAAAAATTCTAGAAAAAAACATTTTTAATGTATTTTTTATCGTAAGAGAAGACACGGATCTTGTGTATCTTGCTAAAAGTGTAAAATTGTATTTAAAAGTCTAAATATTTTTTTTAGAGGCCTAACACTGTTGGATCCTGAAAATATTCTACTTAAATTTAGTCGGGTTTAATATTCCCATGAATTTTTTAAAGTAATTTGAATTATTAGAACGCGAGAAAAAATCAAATGAAATATGAAAAACGCTGCTTTTCGTATGTTTGGCACAGCGAAAGAACTTTTGTGTCCGGGATTTGTTTTTTTCTTTATTTTATACCTCTATATACATTTTCAGCACTAAAAAGAAAAGGAGCTTTTGGCTAATAATCTTCGCCGGGTTTTAATACTAAAGCTACGAATGAAAAACGGTAAACCAAAAAACGACTTATTGAAATACAAGAATAAAATAAGTAAATACGTTTTGGTTTATTAAAAGTACTTTTGATTGTGTAGAAATAAATGTGCTAGAATAAAAATAAAGCCGAAACGATAAAAAATTGAAGTATCTTATGAAAAACTAGAGAATAAGCTATAATATAAATTCCCTCTAAATAAAATAAAACCAAAAAAAAAATAATAATAATAAACTCAAAATTTACACAAGATCTACACGTTTTATTACAAAATTCATATTTATTTTTTTTATTTTCTTTTTTTACGCTATTAACGTAAATCGAACATAGACGACCAAGAAATTACAAAAAAATATTATTTCGTATTAAAGATTTTTTTTCTTTTTTTAAATTCATTGAAAAATATGTATTTAACTAAAAATAGTAAACATTTTGTGAACATAAGACATATAATAATATAAAATATAATTATATTAAAACGAAAATATTTTAGTGCACTAGGAATATTTAACCGGTGGATATTTGGAAAGTAAAAAAAATTAATAATAAAAAGCAGATTTATCCAAACTTCCTACAAACAGATACCAACTTCGTACGATAAATGTTTAAAATATAAACTAAACTTTAGCTGCTTCTGAATGAAATGTTAAATACAAGATTTAAAGTTTTCATAAATGAATACCGATCTTCATCATTTTAACTATTTTTGAAAATAAAATAAATAAAAAAAAAAAAACAGTTTTTTTAAAAAATATTAAAGTCCATGCACAACTGCCAAACTATCAAAGTCAGTAAACACTCCATACAAACCCGTTTAGCTTGTTTTTAGAGTTTGTCAAGGTTGTTGGTAACCATTGAAATATTGACCAAGAAACCTGACAGATTCTAACAGATACTTAGGTTCATTAACGTAAACAGACTAAATATGTTTGTATACAGTATCTGCCTGCTTCGACAGTTTGGTAGTTCCCAGTATGTAGGTTTTTATGGTATTTTTTAAAAGAAACTGTTCTTTTTTTCGTTTTTTTAATTTTCAAGAGCTGTTAAAATAGCGAAGATTATTTTGTTAGTTTAAAGTAGTGATTTGTTGACATGGTATTTATTTGTAAAAATCTTAACAGCTTGTATTCAGCATTCACTCAGGGAGAGCTAATTTATATTTTGTAAGCAAACAAGCGTGTTTATAGAAATGAAAGAAAAAATGTTTCATTTCGAATGTTGACTTTATTTTATTCGGAATTCGGCTTACATTTAGGCCTGTCACAACGACAACTCAAAAACGTTAATAAACGACAAAGTACTCTCCTTTATTTTTTGCCGATCGGACGCGGGGTGTTATGTTCAACCACAAATTAATAACCAGCCAAATTTTTTTTTTTTTTAAATTAGTTCTGAGAAACGCATCTGGGAAAGACACCAGGAAGGAAAATTACTCTATAGTTCACTTTCAGTGCGCAAATTAATTGAAAGTGCGTGAGTATGCAAGAATACAAAATAGTACAGTAAAAACAAAAAAGTTAATTTTTCGGGGGTTTCAGTTACTTTAGCAACTCTCGGTTGGTGGGCGCCCGTATATGTATATATATGTATACAAATATATATATATATATATATATATATATACTAATATATAAAGAGGTAATGTTTGTAAGTTTGGATGTAGAAGGTAATCTCTGAAACTTCTCATTCGATTTCAAAATTTATGTGATTTTTGAATAAAATTACTTACTTGAAGAGAGTGGTATAATTTTGTATATTGAATTTTTACGGATACTTTTATATATTTTTATTTATTTATTTTTATTTATTTATTTATATATATATGTATGTATGTATAAATTATTTTCTAAATTAACTTGTTTTTACTTAAAAACTTTCTGTATATTATTTATTTTTTAATATTCATGTTTGTTACACTGCGAAATTTTTGTTTAATTGAATTCTTTTTTCCACATCCACTGCTTGAACTAAGCCAGCTACCGTTTAGTGTAGGTAGTTAAGCAGTGATGTTTTGCTCGGAAGGAATTAAAGTCAATCTCACTGCTACACACTGGAAACGTAAAAATTGTGTCCAAAATTGACGATGACCCCGTACTCCTAAACATGAAAAAACTGATATCTTTTTTTTAAAAAAAAAGTGGGCTACAATTTTTCATGATCGACGCAATATAAATTCTCCAGTAATGTACCTATCGAAAAAAATATATATATTTCTTTGTTGAGTAGTGTAATTCGTATTCTTTATATATTGTAGGGCACTCAAATAGAACTGAGATTTTATAAATCGGTGAATTAATATAATCGATTACGAGGTACCACGCGTTTGTTATATATGTTCGTAACGGTATACTGTTAAATAGCGAAAATGACATGTCCCGAGCGGGTTTCGTACCCAAAACCCACTTAACCACATCATTACTAGGAATCCACGTCGATGGCTATTTGTCAGCGTTTTTTTACAATCAGGTACCGGTAATAATTACTTTAAATTTGGTATAAAACAACATTCATCATCATAGTCATTCCGACCAAAAAGACAAGTCCTTCAATACTGATTTCTTGTTTCGTCATCATTGCTTTTCTTCATCTCTTTTTACTTCTTTCCACTATTATTTTTTCTTAATTCGTAAACATTCTGCTTTGCATTAAGTTCGCTGACATTAAATTTCTTTGATAATATTCTAAATATTTATTTACCAAAATGATGTTGCGTAAGTAGAGTAACACCTTGATTGTTTTGCATATATTTGCACTATTAAAAATATCTTTCACATTAATTTAACCATCAGTTTACCTTAACTTAAATATTAATTTAAAACATTTAATTAACGTAGTTCAAATGTTATTTTTTTCGGGGTATATTTTAATACCAATTATACCACCTGGATTACCTTTTTATAAATACAATAACCTGGTTGACTTTTACTTTCCTGTATTAACTGTCGAAATAAATTTAGTTTTTTTTTTTTTTTTCTTGCGTTGTTTTAACCGGCTATTATCTTGATTTTGTTCTAACTACGATAACATTATTTGTAAGCATTAAAGATATCACGCAATTTTTATATACTCGTTTATATAGCTCAAGTAATTCTTTAATTAGGCTTAAAGAAATAATCACCGTGTTCCGTGTTCATTTAGTAGTTACATCGATCTCGTCGTCTTTCAAGTGATAGTTATTATATTTTATTATACTTATTCGTAAAAAATTCCGAAAAATAACCCGTGTTTTAACCGTATTGCTTTAAAACATTATTGACAATTTCGAAAATTATTTTTTTACGAAAAAAGAAAAGCTAAATATACATATCATCATTAATAAAGACATCAATTTGTTCTAACTCCATTAATATGAATATATTTATCAAACAACATACACGCGAGACATTAAGTGTAGTTTCCAATCACTTCTGGTTGATTATTATTGATCATTATTTACTAAAGGATATTAAATTGATGTAGTCTGTAACAGATTAATAATTTTATAAAATCAGTATACTGCTTAATTCATTGCACTCTTCAAATAATTTTCACATGAAAGTGCCGATGTTCAAACATTTTCTTCCAAGAATAATAAATAATAAATATTTAAAAA
The DNA here is from genome assembly GCA_039619475.1 of Icerya purchasi. Classification (NCBI taxonomy): domain Eukaryota; kingdom Metazoa; phylum Arthropoda; class Insecta; order Hemiptera; family Monophlebidae; genus Icerya; species Icerya purchasi. The sequence continues at coordinate 151,438,473 of CM077116.1, read as the reverse complement.
GAAAAAAAAAGGGCTACGTATTTGTTACGTACAAATATGTACACTTACTAGATTTGTATTTATCGTAAAACACGAGATTTAAATTTCTGTAATTTGCACTTTATTTCATTAACTTATGTACTACTGTGTTTAGAAGTATGTCCGTGAAAAGTCGGGTATAATTGCTTAAAATTATTTACATTTACCTATTCCATATAGTTTATAAAATAATTATTGTCTGTATTAAGCATTATAATGACAAAGTATATTAAATAATTTTTCTATTTATAATGCAGATTTTTTTGTTATGGTTAGATAGTAGGTTATAAAGGACGTGCTGTTATTGTTGTATCGTGTGTTACCAAAGATCCACCATATCGACCGCATCCACATAATTTGGTTGGCAAGGAAGGTTGTAAAAAAGGTATTTGTACATTAGAATTAAATAATGAAACGATGATAGCGAGTTTTTCTAATCTTGGAATTCAATGCGTAAAAAAAAAGGATATAGAAGAAGCTCTAAGAGTTAGAGAAGAAATTAGAGTAGATCCGTTTCGAAGTAAGTTTATTTATATTAAATTATTTTAATAATTTTTATTTATAGTAAATAAGTAATTGTGTAAATGAAAATTCCGGTATTATTGTACACGATTTTTGAAGAATATTTTAAATCTGAAGCAATTGTGATTCTATATTTATAATTTTATTTATTTTACCACTGATGATTTTTATTTTGTGGGCATTGTTAATTTCACGTCATTTAACGTTATTTTTAATTTAAGATTAAAATTATCAACATAATCACGGCATAACAACTTTTTAATTACAAACGCAATTTCTTTAAAAATTACTTGTTAATAAAATGAGCATTTCTAAAACTGTTCGATAATTCCGGTTGCATTATTATTTTATTTGAATAATTATATTTTGGAGTAAAAATAAATTTATATTCAATGTTTAAAATGATTACACCTAAGGAAAAATAAAACAGATTATTTTAGTAATGCTTTATTTTTTTCCCGTTTATTTTTGTTTATTGAATTGCCCGGGAGCATACACATAATAATTTTAAGTAAAAATTTGTAATAGCTAGTGCGGCTTGATTCGTCTTAGCCTTCGTGTATTTTCTATACTGAGAAGTTGAACTGCGATTAGGTTTGGATGACTGCAGGGTTTAGACTCATGCTTCCTGGCATGAAAGCTAACGACTTCGTTAAGATCCAGAAGTTTTTGATCATGATGTAATGTAACATTTGGAACATACCAGGGGGCTTTAGTAATCACGCGAAGAATTTTATTTTGAACACTGTATAATGAGTTTATTACATCTCTTCGCCGTACCCCATAGTTAAATACCATTAGCATCATATAGGCTTTAAGATGGATAGATATATGAACTGTTTATTAGCCAAGGAACCAGTGCAGTTTACGAAGTCTAATACCAAGTTCCTGACGTTTAATTCTAATATGATTCTTCCAGCTGAAGCGACAATCGAGATGCATCCTGAGATATTTTGTTGAGTCGTTCGGAATATGTTTTCCATTTATAGTTGACGGAATGTAGCTAGCAGAACGTGGGGAGAAGTCAACTCTAATAGATTTATTTTCGTTTAATTTAATCTTCCAATCTTTGGCTTAGTCGCAGATGTTGCTAAAAGCTAGCTGTAGGTTTTTAACTGCAGTCTCGTAAGAATTGTTGACTGAAAGCAGAGCAGTATCGTTCGCAAACATAGAAAGTATTACTGAAGAATCTGTAGGAATGCCAGCAATGTAAATTAAGTACAATACAGTCGGCTTGTGTCGTATGACGATTTTTCAAGACTGCTTTGTATTCAACTTTAAAAGTTATACAAATATGACTTCAATATTTCACAGTAGTTATGCGGCAGAATATTGCTCAGTTTGTTTATGAGACTTACATACCATACATGATCGAATGCTTTTTCTATGTCCAAGAATATCGTCAGTCAGAACTTTCTGTCTTCAAAGGTTCGTTCGATTATTTGTGTAATCCTGTGAATTTACTGTAAGGTTGAGTGCTGACTGCGGAATCCAAATTTCCGATTAGGGTTGATTGTAGCACAGTCAATAGGTTTAAGCCGTAGCAAGAATTTTTTTTTTTTTTTTTTTTGATTTTGGCTACAACTGGCAGCAGAGAGATTGGTCTATAGGACTGCAATAACTTTTGAGGTTTTCCAGGCTTTGGAATAGCAATGATTTTAGCTGGTACTATTCTGCATTGTGAATATTTGTTACTTACTTAAAAAGTACAGAAATTAGTGAAAGGAACGTCGCCGAATGAGAGTCAAATGATTTAAACTTAGTTTGTATGATTTTTTAGAATAATTAGCATGCACTGTTTTCACAAATATATGAATAATTAAATATAAATATTTGACATGTTTCAGCTTCATAGCACCATTATCATAACTAATTTAAAATTTAAATGATAACAGTTAATACGGTCAAACACGGATAAGCGAGAAAACTCTACAAGTGAAAGTGATTGCCAGGTCCTGTCATTTTAATCCTTGAAAAGTTATAAGTGAGAAATAGAAACCTCTGCATAAGAGAGTCGTTTTTCACGCTTGGACCTCTATGATTGAAACTATCACTTGCTGTACACCTCTATAAATAAGAGTCGAGCGTGTTTATTATCTATAACGCTTTGTAAATTTCCTGGAACTAATGCGCAACGATTCGTCTAACAAAAACAATAATAATTAAGCGAGTATGTTTGTGTCCCGGGTAATTCTTAGGTTTTTGTACCGCATTCTTTTAGAAACATGTGTCTTTAACGACCTATTTGTCAGGATTATTGTAGCTGATATGTATCATTTGCGAAGAAAGGTTTTATCCTTGGAATATCGAAACAAAAAATCAAATTGTTAACGGTAAGTAATAAACTTAAGGGGCACACCTAGTGTGAGATTTCAAAAAAATCGATTTTTTTCTTTTTTCATATTTTGATAGATTACACCTTTAAAAATAACATATTAAAATTTCAAATCGATATTTCAAATAGTTTTTGAGTTATAGCCATTTAAAGAGCAGCCGCTCGGCAGCTAGAGAGTTTCATTAGCTACGGGACGTACTTGAGGTATTGTTCGGAGTCTACTGTCCCTTCCAACCCTTATAACACGATTCCGGTTTCTATTGTTGGTTTTCCGGTATATAGAAATATATCATTATAATAATTTCTAGAAATTTCGAGAAATTTCGAGAAATTTTTCGTTTGCTGCCACGTAAAGTATTTTCGGAGCCAGACACATTTAGTCTTATTGTGACCGTTGTATCGAGCGCTTCATAATTTTGCACGTGTTATTTTCCTGAAAATGAGTGATCAATCTTCATATTCAAATCAAAAAGGAACTCACGATGTTCCCAGACTCCGATCAACCGCAAAAAAATGCAAGTTTACCGGAAATCGATTTACGTTTGAGCAATCTACTGCGAATACCAGTACGTCCGCAGAAAAGTTATTACATAATAATGACAATAATGTTGTGATTGACCCATCTCATGAATATTGTATTTTACAATTTATATCAGTTTTCAGTGCAATTAGTAATTTAGTGGTGTGTAAAACCTGCCAAAAAAAAAAGTTACTTTTAATCAAGCAAGTCCAAGAGGTGGCCTAGGGTTCAAAATAGCTATTATTTGTGAATGTGGCAATTCGTATATCAATTCTGGACCAATGATTGATAACGCATTTGAAGTAAATAGACGTATTGTGGCTGTGATGCGTTTTTTGGGCGTCGGAATAAATGGGATAAATATTTTCTGTGGATTAATGGATCTAGCATGCAAATTTTACCACCAAACTTTTGCGGGATGTTTTACGAATTTACGGACTGCAGCCGAAACCGTTTGTAAGCTCAGTATGCAGCAAGCTGTAAATGAAGAAAAAGAGCTTACATCAAAGGAAGAAAATTCGGAGACTATTTTGACTGTTAGCGGCGATGGTACCTGGAAAAAACGTGGTCATACTTCCCGTTTTGGAATAGTTACGCTGGCAGGAAAATTCTTGATTCATGCGTAAAATCTACATATTGTCAGAGTTGTGTTTTTTGGAAGAAAAAAAAAGAGAGCAAACCTGAAGCTCATGAGGAATGGCTATCATTACACGAAGAAGAATGTGATGTCAATCATAAAGGATCTGCCTCAAAAATGGAAGTGGATAGTGTAAAAGACATGTTTGGTCGTTCCATTAGTAAATATGGTGTAAAATATTCCCGCTACATTGGTGATGGTGACAGTGCCACCCATAAAGGACTTATACATTTGAATCCGTATGATATACCTGTTGCCAAATTGGAGTGCTATTTACATGTGAAAAAAAGAATAAAACAAATTTCTCGATAAACTAGAAGATATTGTCCGTACAATGACCTACGATCAAAAAAATAAATCAAAAATCGACAAAATGGCGGCGTTTTAAAAAAAAGTCGAATTTCACCCAAAATTTTGGTCGTTTTTGGTCTGCCAAAATTCGATTTTTGATCAGATGAAAAAATCGATAGGTCATTGTATGGAGAACTATGTATATAAAGAACATGTCGAAAAAAATTCGGTAATGATCGGATCATTTGTCTTTGAGTAATCACTGCAGCAAATTCGGAAAATGCTGTTTCGAGAAAAACACGTCTAAAGATAAAATGATTATTTTCATTGTTATAAATCGTTTAAAATCATACTTACAGCTAATCTGCTATTCCAGGCCCGTATAATTCACCTTCCTCTTCTTCGAAAAGATTATGCGGCTCTTAAGGACGAAACGAGACTACGAATCGCTGATCATCGCCAAAGGGCTCCTTCAAAAGAGGGTCGATCATCTAGAAGAAGAGCTTCTTCAGCTCAACAAGCCCTTTTCGAAGAAGAGGAATGTGAATTATATGGGCCTGGAATAGCAGATTAGCTGTAAGTATGATTTTAAACGATTTATAACAATGAAAATAATCATTTTATCTTTAGACGTGTTTTTCTCGAAACAGCATTTTCCGAATTTGCTGCAGTGATTACTCAAAGACAAATGATCCGATCATTACCGAATTTTTTTCTACATGTTCTTTATATAGTTCTCCATACAATGACCTATCGATTTTTTGATCTGCTCAAAAATCGAATTTTGGCAGGCCAAAAACAACCAAAATTTTGGGTGAAATTCGACTTTTTTTTTAAAAACGCCGCCATTTTGTCAATTTTTGATTTTTTTTTTGGATCGTAGGTCATTGTACGAACAATATCTTCTAGTTTAACGAGAAATTGTTTTTTTTAGATTTCATCCACGGAGAAGGCCGGAATTACTGCAGCAGTGGAGGACATTTTTTTTTTCGCGCCGTCGGAGATTGTGTATAACTTAAAAAATATTTAATTTTTTTTTTCAAAAATTTCGCTGTGTATTCTTAAAACATGTATAAATATACTCTTAAAATTTTGAAACAATTAATAAAGTAGTTTTTTTAATAAAAATTCCCAAAAATCACCTTTTTTGTAGGCCGTTACACTAGGTGTGCCCCTTAAAATTATAAACGGGTTCGAGAGCGAGAAATTGTGAATTATAATGCAGACTGAGTTTGGTTTACCAGAATCCAGCTTCTCTAAGATCGTAAAATCAAAAGATTCCGTAAAGTTTCAGTGCGCCGGGGAACACGGAAATATTAAGAGGTGTCGAATTTCTGAATCTTCTAACGTTGAAAATTGCCTTTTAAAATGGATTAAATACCCCCCCCCCCCCTTATAAAAACATCTCCATAAATGGACCACTGTTGAAAAAAAAGTCAAAATGTTTTGCTACAAAATTGGGAATACATAACTTTTCAGTTAGTAATGGCTAATTAGAGGAAAAAGCGTAATGATATAACTTCAAAATGAGCAGTTGGGAAAGAAAAATTGTGGATCAATGCATTGGAGATCTGCCAAGTCTTTTAGAATGGTATGATCCAAATGATATATACAACGCGGATGAGACCGCTTTATTCTTCAAGTGCCTTCCGGAGAAAACGTTTACATTTAAAAGCGAAAAGTGTCAAGGAGGAAAACAAAGCAAGGAGAATGCCTTACTGTTTTTCAATGTACAAACATGACTCGTACGGACAGACTCCTCTTTTTCATTATCGGGAACTCAAAGCCACCTAGATGTTTTAAAGGTGTAAAGACTCTATCTGTTGATTACGACAGTAATACAAAGGTTTGGATAACGAAATCTTTATTTAAGGATTGGTTGTACAAACTTGATAATAAAATGAAGATGAAACAAAGAAAAATTTTCACTTTTCATTGACAACTGTTCCGCTCATACAGCCTTACCAACACTTACAAACGTGAGAGTCATGTTTTTGCCTGCCAATATCACCAGTAAGCTTCAACTGTTAGATCAAGGTATCATACACACTTTTAATCGTTTTTTATCGCAGAGAAGTCGTTAAACATACCCGTACGTGTCTGGAAAAAAGTAGTCCTGAGATAAACGTGCTCCTAACCATGAGGTTCGCAAAGCGAGTATGGTATACAGTAAGTAACGTTACTATCAAAAATTGATTTAAAAAAGCTGGGTTTTGGATCGGTGCAAATAAACAAGATTTTGTGCTAGAGGAAGATGATGGTGAAGTTGGATCTAACAATGATGAATGAATAAAGCTCGTGTCTTACGAAATCCGTACGTCAACGCCAACCTTCGAAGATTCTGTGCAGATTGACGACGAGGTGGCTACTGTCGGAGAACACGCGGAAGACGGCATTGTTGAATATTGTGTTAGCATGTTCACAGATGGAAATGATAGCGCAGATAGGAACGATCAGCTAAATAAAGTTTTGGATACAGAAATAAACAACATTCCAAAGAAGCAAGAAGCTGTAACTGCACTAGAGACGCTTCACCAATTTTTTGAATTTTCGGCGGGCTTTGATAAAACAATTTTCGATAAGATTTATATTTGAAAAACACGTACAAAATACGAAAACAGAAACGCAGAAGAAGGTAACGAATTGCTTTAATTAAAATAATCAGTATAACAATACATATGCAATTGTTTTGTTTGTATAAGGAAGTATTTGTACCAAATTTAAATGAAAATGTATTACTGCTTCTTGTATTTTTTTTATACCTCTGTAAGTGAGAAATCCCGATCCTGCATCTTTATAAATGAAAAAACTGGTTAAGTGAAAAATCTCTGTAAGCGAAAAATCTCCGTAAGCGAAAAAAAAGATTCTGGCCCCTTGAACTTTCGCTCATCTAGGTTTGACCGTATAACATAATACTGTGGTAAACAATAATCGGTACAGATGAGACTAAAATTTCGATATGATATTAAAGAGTTAATAAATTATATGATAATGTATAAATTAAATATTAAAAATATAAATCAAAATTAAATGATGTATTGCATGCTTTTTATAAAAATTTAATTATGCTAAACAATAATAATGCAACCGATTTTTTAATTTTTTTTTTTTTCTTTTTGGCTTTTATATTTTGTATTTTCCTATAATAATAATCGTAGTAATAACTTTATAACTGATTGGGATGTGTAATTTTTCTGACATCATGTACGCATTTAGGGTGTTGCGCTTGTCTCATTTGTTTCACCGTCTACTTAGTGTTGTGTATCTGTATCTTCCTCACTTTCTCGATTCATAACGATTCAAACATATTTTATACTTTATAACCCATTCATCTGCCACTTCACATTTCTTTTTAAATTAAACACCGCAAGGATCTAGGAAAACTACAATTATTGGTTCTTTGCTTTCCCTTTTCGTTTTCACAATTGTCCGTTATAACTTTTTACCATGCATGCTGTAATCAAACCATGTAACATACTGCGACATGGTTATACATTCAATCATCATAATTTCTCCTCAACCATTAGGTTGGTAGGCAACATGGCTTGCATACCGCGAAATCCTGGTTTAGGCAGTGTCTTTTATCTTTGCATAGGTTTGTTCTTTTATTATGACGTCCATAAATCAGGGTTTTGGCCTTCCTTTTCGTAGTTTCCCGTTTGTTTTTTCTTCTATTAAGTTTTTGGGCCATGTTAAATGTCTGATTTGATGGCCGATCATACTATTTCTTCTCTTTTCAATGGTATTTATTATCTCCGGTTATTCTTTTAATTCATTAATAACTAGAATAATCATAAAATGCTTTCTTATTTTCATATATTTGTGGAACTACATTTATTCATTAGCTGATGGAATTTCGCTATATTGTCGTATTTATTTCCGTTTTTGGTTTCTGCTTTACATCTTTTCCTTTATTTTATTTTTGCTCAGTCTTTAAACACCACGTTGTTTATTTACTATATTTCATTTTATTCTTGGAATGATCTTTCCGGTATTTATTACAGTTTGTGACGGATCGTAATCAAGTCACTGCTGCTTAATTTTATTATTCTAATCTGTATTATCTTGTTCTTATTATTTTTACTGTTTTATTGGTTTAGGATTTTTCGGACTATGTTACATGTGCTCAGAATAACTGCTTTTTGTGCATTTGTGTGAGTGTATTTTGGAATCTGAAGAATGTTTAATCCTTCTATGAAGGAGCTCATAGTTGTTCCTGTAACTGATATTAATGGTACTGCTGTAACTTTTTGTTGTTTCCAAATTTGCTTAATTTCTGTTGCTAATGGTGTATATTTCATTATTTTTTCATTATATTTCTTCTAACCGTTGTTATCATTTATTATTATCGAATCATCTCACCCCATATATGTAGGGGTATCGTGACCATGATCTGTCACCCGGTTGATCAGACTGCGCCAACAATTCCGATCTCTTACGATGTGTACACAACCCTGAAAGATGCGACCAGCAGCTTTGCACACTGCATCCGACTATCTAGTCGGCGCACGACCTTGACTTAATCTGTTTATATTTCGTATCTTAAAAACACCGGTAGCATATTTCACATTCTGACCCCGGACGTCAGAACACCGGTTGCTAGCCGGATCGCATGGCACAAAATCTATCCGTTTTCTTGACATTTCATGGTGCGCTTGGGAAGGTACTGCAGTGGTTTCCCCTTGCCTTCCACCGGATTTTCTGTTAGGGTTTATTCTCTTAGCCGAAAGATCCAGTTTGGAGGCGATGGACACTCGCCTTCTCGCTCTAGATTGATATTCATCAATCCGACTGGAACACATAAGTCACGAGCGAGTTGCTGATAGTCTGCTATTGTAATGCAGTAAAAAAAGCTTAGCGGTATTTATTGGTAAGAACACCTTCGGCAAGTGCTCCCCTTCCGTTTTCCTATCAGCGATATATTGTGAGTTCTAATTTAGTTTTTCTAATCAGCGCTTCTTCTTCTTCTGGTGCCATGTTCATTGTCGAACTTAGGCGATCATCTGGATGATATTTCTGTAGGCCTCTCTGTCGCCGACGAGTCGGAAAAGTTCCTCAACGCTCCTGTCGGTCCACTGCCGTATATTTCACAGCCATGATAATCTTTTACGGCCGATGCGGCGTTTCTCTTCAATTTTACCCCGTATGTTCGTTTGCGCCACTCTGTACTTTGGTCCCCTCAGTATATGTCCGAAATATTCTAATTTTCGTTGCTTGATTGTTTTCAAGATTTCCCGTTATTTTTTGAACTCTTGTAGTACCGTCTCGTTGGTAATGTGCGCAGTATATGGAATTTTTAACATTCTCTTTGTAAACACCACATCTCAAAGGCCTCTATGTGGTTCATAGTTAAGCCCGCCGAAATAGAAAATTACCACCCTGCACGACATGGACGTACAGAACTCACATGGTTGCTGTTTCGTTTCTCCGCCAATGAGGCTAGCACTATACAGCGGTCAAGTGACTACTTTAATTACAACAACCTGTACCCCGCAGGGCGTTGTTATCATTAGGTACCGCGATATCTATTAAGTGTGTATTTCTTGTTTGTTTGTTGATTAATATTATATCTGGTCTATTTGCATTTACTGTATGATCCATTAATATTGCTGTATCCCAATATAGTTTAATTATTTTGTTTTCTAAAACTCTTTTTGCGTGGTTATATTTGTAATATGGCTAATTATCGGTTATTAAATTGCATATTTTCTTAATATTGCTCGATGAATTATTTTTGTTACATTATTGTGTCTTTCTGTATATTCTATTGCTGCTAGCAGGCAACAACCTCCTGTTATATGCTCTATGGTTTCCTTTGTTTGGTGGAATTTTATACACTGATCGTTTTGGATATTCTTATTTTTAATTCTATATTTTTGGTAGTTTTGTGTAGATATTACTTGTTCCTGTATGGCGAGTACAAAGCCTTCCGTTTCCGGCTACAATTATCCGGGTTTTAACCAGGTGGACGTTAAATCTTTTCTGATTTCTTTGGTATTGATGATGTTTGGATATTTGCCATGTATTATTTTACTGATCCATTTTTCTTTCTTTTCCTCTATTGTGTTAATACTGCTTATATTTTCTTCTTTATTCGCAAGGTTGAGTGGTATTAGATTTCTATCTGCTTCGACTATTGCTTTGTGTAGTGGGTGTTCTCTGGATTGAAAGTATTTTTTAATACCTTTTATTTGGCTCTGATGAAGTGCTACGATGTCTATTAGACCTCTGCCTCCTTCTTTTCTTGGTAAATTTATTCGTTCTATACACGAATTTCGGTGTAATTTTCTTTGATTTGTATGTATTGTTCGTATTAATCTATTGGGTTCTTCTAAATCGATTAAAGTCCACCTAACTATTCCGAATGAATATGAAAGGACCGGAATTACAAATGTATTTGTAGCCTTAAATGTATTTCTGAAACTTAGGTGTGTTTCAGTTACTGCTTGTAATCTTTTTTTAAATTTTTCTTTAATTCTTTTTTGATTTTAGTATGATTTGGTGTAGTATTTTGTTGAAAACCACAAGATATTTCTATGTTTCTGACATGTTTAGGCTATCTAATATTTCTTCATTGAGTTTTTCTATTCTTTGGTGGTTAGAGCACTTTCCTTTCCATATATGTAGGTTTTTGCATTTTCTATTCCAAATTTCATTTTTATATCATTGCTTATGGTTTCCACTATATTTAGTAATAAATTCATTTGAGTTGAGAAGGTGCTGTATAATTTAATGTCATCCATATACATCAGGTATTTTTTTTTTGTAGTTGTTGTTTTTGTGCTTTATGTTAATCCCATACTTTGAATCATTTAACATATTTGATAGAGTGATACTGAGGCAGAACCACAAAGGACTGAGAGAGTTACCTCGAAATATTCCACGTTTTATATTAATTATTTCTGTTTGGATATTGGTGGTTTCTGTGACAAAATTTACTGTTGTTTTCTATTTTTTCATTATTTAAGAGAGGAAGTTATGTAGTACTGGGTTAATGTGGTATCCCAAAGACTAATAATAGACTAGCGAAACAAGGTGAGGAACAGCTAGGGTACTTCGGGTGCGCTAAACCCATACTCACAAGTTGTGAGTCTCTGAGGAGTTATTATTATTATTATTATAGTTATTCTTCTATAATTTTTAATTCATCAAACTAAAAAATTTTATTTAGGCAATTGTTATTTTTTCAATATTCTTTGCGATCATATATTTTTTATTTGTTCTCCGTATGGTCTATCTATATGTGTTGTTTTCAAAAAGACCCGAGAAATAAAAGAATAAGGAGAAACGAAAAAAATTAAGAATTGATTTTATTAATAAAAAAATAATAGTCTTTTTTTTTCTTAAGAATTTACATTTTTTATTGATAAACTTGCTGTCAAGTGATTAAATTCCTCCTCTAGACTTTAAACAAAAAAAAAAAAAAAAAAAAAAACTGTTTTAAATAATATTCAGTAACATTAAAAACTTATATAATGTTAATTTTTTTTATTTAGCTGGATTTAATCATCGAACTCAGGCAAATTCTATAGATTTAAATGCGGTAAGATTATGTTTTCAAGCATTCCTCGATGGTACCGAAAGGGGAAAATTCGACGTACTCACACCAGTTGTATCAGAACCAATTTATGATAAAAGTAAGAATAATTTTATTTAATTAAAAATAGTTATACATTTCTTGTAAATTAATTTACATTTATAATGTTTTTATTCATTTTTAATTCTGAACATTGATCCGAAAATTAATTATCAACCCCTTATGTATTTTTTCGTGATCGGAAAATAAGAACAAAATGTAAATAAAAAAGAAACACAAAACACTTTTTATAAATAAAAGTTTTTAATTGTTCAAATTTAGCACTGCGTTTCCGATTTGCTAATTATTGTCAGGTATAAAAAATGTAGTCAAAACACTAATAACGTGGGGATTTTGTTTATAGGTATGTGTTGTCATAATTTTGAAAGCAGGACGTTATTAGTATGAGAGACAAAATGAATCGAGAGGAGGAAAATAGATACAATGAGAAAAAAAAAGGAAAGTATGCTGACTTTCTAAATTAAAGGTTTACGAGGTATGCTGATCATTTTTCTGAAAAACTAATGATAAATTATGGTGTGTTTACCGTTTAAAGGATAAAGCAAAAGGAAGACAAATTTTTTTTTTTTACTGTTCCGCTGTCTTTAAAATTAAATATCTTTTCTAAAACAACTGAAATTCGATTAAATTTATGAATAGTGTATGATGCGTATAGTTCAGTTATTGTAACATCAGCATCATAATAAATTTCAGAATTTTTTATTAGTTAAATACAATCCTTTAAGTTTGGTTAATATTACTATTGTTTACGTTTTTTTTTTTTTTGTTTTTTTTTTAATTAAAATTTTTCAAATATTTTCAGAAAAAAATTATGACCAATTGAGGCATTTTGTGGGATATTTAAAAATACTCGAATGGTAAAATGATATTACATTTTAAATTTAACAAAAAGATGTCAAGAGAAAATATTAATAAAAAGGAATTTTTGTTGAACAGTAAGTGGCAGGATACAGAAAATGAGCCTCTAAAAAATTTACTTTTTTCAAACTATGGTGTTCTTTTAATGTTTACAGATGTATATAGTTTTGTAATTAGAACAAAATTAGCAATTGAAAATTCTAGTTTTAAATGAAATCGCTTTATCAATTAAGAAAAAATGTAAATTATGTTTGTTTTTTTTCGTTCTGTTTAGTGGTGAATGAAAATTTACCGGAGAGATATTTCATAATCACATTATTTGATCAGCTAATTACTTTAGGTATTCCGTTTTGTGAATTCATGTGTTAAACTGTTTACAGATTGAAAATAGTTTCACTCGGAATTTTCTACATTAAATTCGTTCCGTTTAACCTATATATTATTTCGATTTTTAATTCTATATAACGAATTAATCTACAGATTTTGTTCTGTGTGGATAATTTAATGGTTTATAACAGTAATGAAGATTTATAATCAATACATTCCATATGTAACGAGGCTTTTCGTAGACTCGGTTTAAACATATTTCCTAACAAGTAATCATCTATAATATTCTCTACCAAATCTTATAACGCTTACAGTATCTGTACTCGAATAAATAAAACAATTTCTTTGAAATCTTATGTTAAATATTAAAGTTTTACACTACACTTCTTGGACGGAACATATATCTTCACGATTGGCTTTTCAATATATTTAACCTTTTTAAGTTCATCTATAAGTTTTCGCGAGGAGCGGATCCTATTATTCTGGAATTCATTTTTAAAAATTCGCTCCAATTTGACTATTGATCGATTTTTTATGAATTCCTGCGACCTTTAATTTGAAAAAACTGTAAACGCTTCAAAAAAATATGCTTGGCACTTATCACTTGTAGCATTTGATCATCTCCAGTGGCTAGTCATCAAACAGAGACCAACATTCCTCTCCCATTCATCAGAAGGAATTCTTTAGTTGATAGGTTCTTGGTTAAAATCGGTTATCAGTTCCCTTCGCAAGTAGAAGTTTCTTGAAAAATATCATTGGATATTAGGAGAATTCTAACTTAGTATATAAACATAGTTCACACCTTTTGTCCCCGTAGTTGCTTCCTCGTATTTCACTCTACTTTATAAATGAACTTTGTTTCTTTATATATACATGCATCTTCGGAACTATTAAATATATTCAGTTAACTTTTGCTAACATTGACTCCTGTTTCCAGAAAATGGTTAGTGAACATTATTCTGACTTCATCTGTATCTTCACCGATAGATATAAAGTACAAACACTGTTTGGTCTTGTTGGTTCAACTTTCATCAATAATTTTGACCTGAAACAATAATTAAATTTGCTACCTGAAACTTCAGTATATACAGCGAAGTGCTATAGATAAATCTTATGATTTAATGCTTCACGCTACTATATTCCTGGTAGAAGATATTTGATAGTGATAGTCTAAGTGCTTTTACTGTGTCGAAATTCAGCAATTTTAACACAGGTGTCATCCTTTTATTAACGATATCTAATTACCTTAATATAACTATGAAGCATGTTGCTTTAGAGTTTTGCCGGGCACCGGGCCACTGCGGTATTTTAAACGAGAAAGTGAATCTTATAGCAACAGAGGACACCTCGGTTGGTTTACCATCCCTTTTTATTTTATCTTCGGAGGTATATTGTAAGAATAGATAATAATTCTGTATGGGACAACCATATAAAAAACGCATTGTTGGTAAGAACATTATTACCTCATGTAGAGTAGATTTCAATTTGTCCGTGCCTACTTCTACAAGAATATTCCCATCAAACTTACACGTACGAGTGTTATTAAAATTGTTCATTTGCTTGTGGAACATGCCTTAAAAGGTTTCAATTTTATTGCTCGAGATTACCTATTGGGATGCTCCTAACTATTTCCTGTTTAGTTGTACGAAATTGTAAGATGATAGAAATCGCTTCTTTAACGTTGTAATATTCTTTATAGAGTTTTTCTTGTGTGCTACATCTTGTTTATTATGTTCTACGCTGCTGTTATAATCTTATTTAGATTTATCATTAATAACAGTATTATCATTTAATTTTTTTCTTTCTCGAAAATAAATTTTTTTTTTTTTATTCGGAGTGTAATCATTTTCATTATTTATTATTAGTAGTATAATTTTTTAAATTTTAGTTCTATTTGCATTTTTACCAATTATTTTGAATTCATTCTTATAGTTTTTTCCCGCTTATATCATTTAATTGCGATCGGCCATGGTCAATAATCGATTCTGGCCAAGAATCCAATGATAACGTATGATATTTTACCGTTTACTAAGTTCCGAACTTTCCGGCTTTTATTGTTCAGTCATGTTCGAGTTGCTTATTGCATTTTGGCTGCGACGTAATTTTAATTTTCTGCTTATCCTTTTTTGGCATTCGTAGGTTATGTTAAATAATTTACGTCCACGTTTGTTTGCAATATATCATGAAAAAGTATAAATTTTATGTATTATTGGACTACAGTCCCACTGATTGTTAGTTTAATAAATTACAAAGATTTGGTGGCAAGATAGATTGTGCAAGGCGTATAAAAAAAAAAAAAAACAACAAACAAAACGATTTTATTGTAAATGATTAAAAACTTGTTCTGTAATATGAATTATTTCAACTTTTATATTTTTAAGCTAATAAAAAGTAATTAATATAGTTGACAGATTATTTTCAGTTGTGATCTTAAAATGCATTTTTTTCTTTTTTTTAGAAGCCATGTCGGACCTATGTATTTGTAAATTAAGTGATGCTAGTGCTCCAATGAGTGGTGGAAAAGAGATTATATTATTATGCGAAAAAGTTGCAAAAGGTAATGCATTATTTATTCGTGACATCATTTTATTATGAATCAAAATAAAATAGAAATTATTGTACAAATGATGAAAATAATTATTAATCTTTAAAGATTAATTCATACAACAATATATTGTATTTACAGAAATAACCTCAACATCCTTAATTTCCAATTTACGTTTAAAAAAAAAAAAGAAAAAAAAAGAGTGCAGAATAGAATGATGAAATGAGAGTGATTCGATATAACTCAACATAACTTATCGATGTAATGTTACATTTGTCAAAAATACAAATAGTATAAAATTAAGAACTTGAATTTACAATGTATTATGAAATACGAAAATTAGAAATACTTCTTACAGAAACCAGACGTTGCGTCATTAAGCTGTAATAGATTAGTGAAACAAAGCAACTTAGAATTTTAAAAGGAGTTAAAATAGTAAAAGTATAGAAACTGTGCCAAGTTATAATGACTATAAAAAAGTTCTTGTTTCGTCCTTACAAAGTAAAAATGATTAATTCTTTGCTGTTTAACATATCCGTCGTTGAAACGCGTACTCACGTCGAATTAAGAGATACTGTATACTCTTGTATACTTTCAATACACTAGTTGATTGTATAACCTTAATAGAACTTCTCTTTATTTTTGTAAAAAACAGATTTAAAAATGGTATTTCAGCCTTCTTACTCCCCTCTAGATATTGTCGTTAGCTTAAGAAAACAAAAGAAAAAAATTACTAATTAATCAGCGGTAAGAAAATTATTTCTGTACTACTGCTCTGTTTAATGTATTTATCTCAATATTATTACAAAAATTTTTATCAACAAAAAAAATTTCTGAACATTTAATTATACATTTTCATGCTTGATAATTTCTTTTGTTCCCTAGGAAGTATATCATGATACATTGTTCAAAGGAAATTTTAGATTATATTATTTTCATATTCGTTTAATATCATATTACTTTTACTTCTTACGCGGCTTAAATTTTTTCCTTATGATGTTAGTAACATGTTGAAAAAAAAAATATATATATATACATAAATATATTAATTGCTTACAAGGTATGGCAAAACTTCTAAGTTCTTTTGAAAATTCACAAGCTCTCTTTTTAAAATGTAATAAAATAAAACATCGGTTCTAAGATTTTTTGGGACTCATTTTGTGACTACAGATTGCTGGATGTACAATTCACGAAAATACCGAGAAAATTTGAATGTCGTGTCGAAACTTCTGCAATATTGGAAATAATTCAAAAATATCCAAAATCCAAAAAATCATTTGTATTTTAACAGTATACATTTTCAAAAAAAAATTGTTTATTTCCTTATCTTTTTAGCGAGAAATAATTACTGAATAAATTTCAGATATATCCATAAATATTGCAAAACAAAACGGAACAGTAGCTTTATTGTAATTTAATTTAAATAATTTATTTTATTCCAGTATAGTAATTAAGCTACTATTTACTCACAAAATAGACACTCCATTTCGGTTCTAGTTAACGCTACTAAATAGTCGTTTTTAGATAATGGGGGCCTATACATAAGCTGTACACTCATTATGTTGAAATATTTTACCAAAATGATAAAGGTATATTGTATAATAGCGCACGTAAACTAGTTCATAAAAATTGTTCATCAACTTCACGGTTCAGGTTATTTAAAAATTATTTAACAACCAATAAAATTATTGTCAATAATTGCTATTTTATCTTTATATTCAGTTTTCTATTTGTCTTTATAGTATTAGCTATAAAGCTCAAAAAAAGCTTTAAAGTAGTGTTAAGAAAATACCGCGCAAATTCCCCTTTTTTAAAAATTCATTAAAATAGGATCTCTTGGTGGGGACTTCATGCTTTAATCAATTTCAGGATAAGAATTTAATTTCTTATTCTTTTTTTTTTTCTTTATTCATTCTCGCTTTTTATATTCTTTTATATATATATATATATATATAATTGTTTATTTTTACTTTGTTTTCATCTTCATTATATCTGTTTTTTCCATGGGGTCTTTTTCTGATCTTTCCTATTCTTTTTCACGTTAGTAAACGCTATTCATTTGTTTATTTTTTTAAAAATTTAATGTATTTTCTGCGCTATAGACGGCGGCGCTGTAGTGTTTCAGCAACTTTTCCTCTTTCATGGCTTAGAATATTTATTTTATTTATGGTTTCTGCAAGGTATAAATTTCCATAAGATATTATTTTAGTTTCAATGTCTGTCTTTTTAATTTCTTCTTTTTTCCATCTAGTTATTCTAATATTATATTATTATTATTAAGTTTTAGTAATTAACTTTTATGAATTTAAACTATCTTTTTATTTCTGAATCATTAAAAAAGAAAGTAAAATTTTACTCGCATTGGCCTTTGTAATAAATTGTCGATTTTTTTCTTTTTTATATAGACGATATACAAGTACGATTTTACGAAGAATTTAGCGGACAGATTTTATGGGAAAGTTACGGTGAATTTTCTCCTACACAAGTTCATAAACAAGTTGCAATAGCGTTTCGCACTCCGCGATACAAAACAATACAAGAAGTAAAACATGTTCAAGTTATTTTTAATGAAGGAGTTTGAATAATAAATAATTTACTGCTCTAAATATAATGATTATAATGCAAGATTTTTAGTAGTAGGTGTATAATTCCGAAATATTACTTCATTTTTGGTGTATTTAATTTGATTTTGAAAAAAGTTAGTTTATATAAAAATTTGCTTAATTCACGTTTTAGTATAGTTTGGGAAACAAGTTGGAATAAATGATGATGTAAAACGTTATTGTTTTTAAGATTTCCCCACTTGATGATAAATCGGTAATGTTATAAATACGTTCTAAAACTTCATCAAACAGAAACGGTCACGTTCTTCGTATTCTTCTATTGGGTTATCAAAAATTTGATTTATGTCAATGCTTTAGAAACGCTTTCAAGCACTATTATTTAACGTAACAATTATTCACTAAAAGGTTTTTTTTTTTTTTTTCCTTATGAGATTCCATTTTTATTATTAGGTTTTATATTGCGTATGTAGGGAACAAAAATGTTTTTGGCAAATTGTTTGCGTAACGTTGCAAGTTTATTAATAAGTTTATTACAAAGCAATGTAAAAAATCAAGAAACACGACTGTCCTTATGCTACTTATCCATAACGTAATGCTGTGATTAAATAAACATCTTCGAAACAGTAAATTACATAGACAATAAAGTTATAAATATAATTTTCCTTAAAAATCTTATGTAGTGAATTAAAAGATCAAAATAATGAAAAAGCATCGACTAATTTGCGGAATATATTCAGATTAAAAGTACATAATCACTTAATAGTCTCGGATAATGGAAGAAAAATGAATTTTATTATGTAAAATTATAAGAAACTAATCGTTTTACAGTAAAATGGCAATAGTATTATTACGGTAATAGAAACAGCAAAGGTTTATAAATTACGTAATACGTTCTTAGTAGCAGTTATAATACGACTTTTATTATTTTTAATAATGATGTTACATTAAAAAAGAGAATAATTTACTTTTTTTAATCAAGTTTTTATTGTTAATTACATTTATTATAATTAAAAACATATAAAACAGATTTTCTTTATAATAAATATACTTGCCAGCTCGACTCTCGTTTTTTTTTTTTTCTCATTGGTAGCTACGTCAGATCTTAGTTCATTCAGTATTCAATCTACGTAATAACTTGACAACGTTCATTTAACATTTCTTAACATAATTAACAGTTTGTGCATTTTTCCAAAAAATATGTTGCAAATGTTCTTTTTGTAAGCTTTTCTTTTGCTTCTAGCTAGCTCCATTTTGAAGCATTCCGGTGCTATTTATGTAGAATTTTTTTCTGTTTAGCATAACATTTGTTACTAAATCTTTTGTGTGTGTGTGTGTGTGTGTATGCGTGTGGGTGTACGTATATATATATATATATATATTTGTATATGTATATGTATGTATATATATAAATTCTGCTCTTCCGGTTTCGCAAGGGGGCAAGCTTGACCCCCAATCTTTTCTCTTCTAAAATTCTTTTAGAATAATCGTTTTTAATTAACTTCGTCATTTTTCTCCGTCTTTTATTTTTTTAAAAAAAACTTAGCAATTGAACAACACAATATTCAACCTTTGTTATCTTATATAACTTAACGCGACATAATCATCGGACAAAAAACGTAGAATGACATGGTCATTAATATATGTGTATATATGTATATGTGGGAAGAAGGGATGTATCTTACCATGAAGCTTATATAATTCTGGCATTTGTATGTTATTTATTTACTTATAAATCCTAATATACTTCAGACAAGCATTATTGGTTGTGCACTTTATATTATCCGGAAAAATATTTAGTAAATGAGTTTTAAAGAAAAAATTATAAAAACAAACAAAAACTGAAAAGTTAAAAAGAAAAGAATACTAAGAATATACTGTGGATATTAAAAAAAATGCTTTCTATTTAAGTGAGATTTTGTTGGTGACGAAAGTTTAAATTCGTATAAATATGAAAACTCCAAAATAAACAGTTCTTCGGAAGCTTAAACGGTCTATAAACTAAACGATTTTTCCCTAAATTATATACTTGGCTAAATGGCAATATTATAGCATTTAGACAAAAACTGTGCTTTACATTGGACGCTGATCGAGTCTGACCAAACTTTATTCTAAGCTAATAAAAATTTGTTTAAGTATAATTGATTATGATTCATAGATGTTCAACAAAATTTTCTAAGATGTTAATTGCTCGTTTTTTTTTTGTATATTTAAAGTGAGTAATCTAAAAGGGCGGTAATGTTGATTTTTTACTGCTAGAAAAAATATAAAAATTTATAATCGAATTTTTTCCTACTTTAGTCCGATAAAGTAGGTTTCGTATCGTCGCTCGAGTAACCGTTTCCCATTAATTCCGCGATCAAAAAATAAACATTGGCTAGAAAAGAGTAAAAAATTTAGTTTAAACTAATTGGAAGAGTGGCATACTGAAGAAACCAGATTAGTCAAATCAATTAAAATCTTAAGTGCTCCAGTAAAAGACTGAGGATTTCTCTTCCTTGTGACAGTTTGATTAAATCTGGTTGGGTCGGATTATAAAAAGAAATACAACTTAATGCAGAGTGCGAATCTATATGTAGATAAAATATAAAGTAAAATATAAATCTGTAAGATATATAGTTTATACCAAACAAAATGATGCGTAGGATATGCTTCTAAAGAGCAGATGTTTTGATTCGTTTATGTTCTAGGGTTTTCTATATTCCGTGGAATAATTAGACAAACCGTGAAATATATTTTACTGGATATGTAATTGTGCTATGAAATATATATATTGTATCCTCGGGCTTCCTGCATAGGATTTGATTTTATATATTTCCGGTAACATATGCAAAAGTAGTAAAAATCAGTTTAAATTTACTTTATTCTCAATTTTTTAGGATAAAGCCGTACAAGTGTTTATTCAGTTAAGAAGACCTTCCGATGGAGTTGTCAGTGAACCAGTAAAATTCTTTTTGACACCAGGTACATGCAATTGCAATTATTTTTATGTGTATATGTGTGCGTGTGTGTGTAGCTTAGTTAACAACCATTGCAGACCTTTACTTGGAAGGCGACCACCAATTCGTTTTATTGGTTTCATTGGGGCTATAACGAGATTATCGATGCGGAAACTGATGGAAACAGCAAAAAACAAGGATGGATGAAAAGAAATGATTATTTAATACATATGATTGATGTCCCTGCGTCCGAAAACGGACATCACCAGAAAGAAGATGAAGAAGAAGACAATTTATTTTCAATTATTTTTTACACATCTACATCTGCATCTGCAGATGTTTAAAATCCACATTCATAACATCTTTGATACATATTGAAACGAATTTAGCGTCTTCCCGGATTCGGGCTACTGATGTTATGAACTTACACTTGATTAGAGGTCTTGATGACTGAGGTGTTCCTTATTTAGGTAACTGCCATCCTGTGGCTCCCGCAAATGCTCTCAACGAACGCCGAAAAATAGATAATAATAATACGGAAGAGGAAGAAAAGTAAATAATTTATCGCAAGAACAGCGATGCTGACTAAATTTAAAAAAAAAGAAACTCGGAAAACCCGTGGGTGCCAGAGATACAATATGTCACATTTCGGATAGCTCAACGCACGAAATATATTTAGACTATTATTGCAACCGATCAGATTTTTTAGCATTTTCTACGAAAATAACGCATGTATTATGTTTAATGAAACGTAAATTAAAGCAAACCCGTGTAAATGATGGAACACAAGGGAAAAAAGTTAAGTGTAATGCGCACAACTCTGATACTTCTTTTCGGTAGCAAATAAACTTGTCTTTTTCGCTTATTTATTCTTTTATTGACTCACGCGATAAATTATTTGAGAAGGTAATTTGTTAATCTAGAGAAATTGTTAATGAGTTACGTAAGCTAGCCTTTCGGTTTTTTTTTTTGTTTTTTTTTTTTTTTTTAAAGAAAATGTTTATGAATACTATATTGATTATTTTCGAAATGAAATTAATTTCGTTGTAAAAATTTAATAAATTGCATTTTTTACCCATTAAAGATATGATAGCTATTTCGTTAATACCGTTAATATGTATAATTATTTTTTGTAATACTACGATCTTTATGTATTTTTAGAGATGAGAAGAAAACGTCCAAGAAATACAAATGATGATTTTTTCAACGAAATCTTACAAGGATTTACGGAAGCGCAATGTAAGATGTTTTTTTTTCAAATTTAGATGATTAGTTTATGACTGATAAATATTAAACGATCGAAATAGTTCATACATAACGAGGGGTTTTATTGATTTTGGTTTGATTCGGAATTCTGAATATATCTATTCCCTTGTTTTCCAGCTCGCATGTTCTTCCACATATGTAACTTATTTTACAAACTATGCGAAATAAATGGTACACATATGTTAGAAAATATTTCACTGTAACCAAGAAAATCGTAAACTGGCGGATTTTTAAGTACTAATGAAAATAGTTGTTACTTTAAATAATTTAAACCTTAAACAAAAATATACTCGTTGTTTTTGAATTTTTCTGACGATTTACCGTGTTCTAGATTAAAGAAGTATATTCCCCATGCTGAATTCACTTAAAAATGTAAAATTTTTATCTTTTTTAGTTTTTTTTATTATTTGATATTCCAATTGACCGGTACTCGCTCGAATATGGCTAGAGAAAAGAAAAAAAATGGCAAACCAAGTGGCTGACGGGAACCGATTTTAATATTTTCAATACCTTATAATCGCGAAAAAATTATAACAGAAGTAAGCAAAATCGGATTAGTCTAAATGGACCACGTTACCACGTTTTCTAGAAAACAATCTCGAGCGCGAAGGTAGTCAGTTTGATTTATTCGTAGCATGGCTGCGAGCGAAAGACTGATTTCTGTTCAAACAAGTGCACCACCCGATGTGTAGGGTGTACGCTAAAACTCTTTTCGAAGGCATCTAAGATGAAACTACTGACAGCGTACACACACACATATATACCGTCGGACCATCACGGATTCGGAAACTTGAAACTGGCGAATATGCAAATTGCGTTTCGAACAGCTTTGAAACCCCGACTATTCGATGCACGTACACCATATATCGTTTATTACTGAATTATTCCGAGCGAATAATTAAAATTATCCGTCGCCGAAAACTCCAATTCGTGTTTCAGTATTTTGAAGGACTATATCGTTCTCACGTCGGTAGTAAAAAATCCTATCATGTTTTTCCTTTACGGAAGTACGTTAAGCAGTTGTAA
Source organism: Icerya purchasi (assembly GCA_039619475.1). NCBI lineage: Eukaryota > Metazoa > Arthropoda > Insecta > Hemiptera > Monophlebidae > Icerya > Icerya purchasi. Next base: position 151,415,031 of record CM077116.1, on the reverse strand, counting down.
TTGAAATTGCTACGCCGATCATAAATTTCTATTATGGTTTTTTTTTTTTAAAGAGTGACGTAGTTAATTGAAACTTACTCTTATAAATATTATAAAAGATATAATAATAATAATTATCATTTTTATTATTATTTATTTACACGACACAGCGCATAATCCGAATCATAACAGGCAACATCAACCGCCATCTGCAGCTTCATTTATAAATCCGTTCGAAGTAAACAGAATTTCAACAAACTCGTACGGATCTCGGACGCCATCTCCTTTAGACTACCAGCAGTCTATGCGTAATCGTTATGCCGCTCCAGGTCAAGGTCATATGTCGGGTGGAACCATGCATTATAGCGACCTTTCACAGACTAACCATCAGAACAGTCTGCCACCTTCCGTTTCACCTTTACCACCGATTAAACAACCAGGTATTGTTAACATGTCAGAATAGATCCGCTTAGGCTGTGTTTCTGTTTATATCAAAATTCATAGTAACGAAATAATTAATGGCGTATTTTTGACTGAATCGTGCAATTATTTGTGTTTGTATTAAACGAATAGCGATAGCCCAGTTGCTAGAGCGCTTGACTTCCGTTACGGAGGTCACTGGTTCGATCCCGAGCGACGACAGAACTTATTATAAGAATGAAATAAATAATCGCTAATAATCACGTGGAAGACAATGGAAAACCACCACGTACAACATCATATGCGCGCTAGATCAGTACACAGCAAACACACACGGGACTGCACTTGTATATCGATAAATCAAACGATTACTAATCAGTTCCGAATGTAGTCTTGCGTATGTACCTGCCTTGCATGTAATAATTGCCTAGTACACTACCTATATCTGTACTGAGAGGTACGAATAGGTAGTCGCCGACGCTCAGAAGCTGAGTATGACACTATAAAGAAGAATAAACGAATTAAACGTGTCATAGATCAAACGGCGGACAGTGTTCTTCGTTTTCCTTCTCCGTACTGAAAATTTACTATATTTTAAAGTAACAGGCCTTTCTTAACTTTCATGTTTTCAACAAAATTATTTTTCATGCATTCGTTTATATACTTCGAAGAACATTACTCCAATTTCGGCATTTGACGGTCTAAATAACTTCTGGGACAAAACTAAAAAATATACAGAAATACCGTTTTTTTTTTTTTGTTTTTGTAAAGTTTTCAATCGTTCTAAGGAGACTATAAGAAATTGCGGTAAGAGACACATTTTCGCTAGTTGACACATAAACAAATAAAATACCTAATTTTTAGGTAAATTATTTTTCAGTCGTAGTGTTTTTATTTTTCAATTTTTGAATATCATTTTTATTGTTGAAATAATTTTAGTGCACGCTTGATACTATGCGCTTTTCGTATCTTCATTGTACTCTATGCTGTTTATTATTTCTCTTACAGCGTTAAGTATGTCAATCAGTATTCCGGGTCTTGCTAGAGATGTTGATATGCAGCAACAACATATGCAAGTTTCGATTCCTTTGCAAGATGAGAATAATGCTCATTTAGCGGCATTCCAGTCTCCTTTTAATTTGCCTAATGAAGAATCATCAAATAGTATCGATACAATGCAAATGAAGTTTAAAGAAGAAATTAACGAACTAGATATTGATGATGGCATGAAATTACTTGATTCGAAAGATTTAGCGGAGCTATCTATGTTGGATACAACAGCAAATTTGTCTGAAAATCTATCCAGTTGTTTGATACTATCGGATAGTAAGCCGGCATTGAATTCAAAAACGGATATAGGCGAATCGATGACGGATAGTTTAACAAAACTGACAGACAACACACTTAAAGATTTGCGTACTCTAAATCAAATATATCAGGAAAAAAGCTGATCCTTTTATGCAACACACGAATGTACCGCCAAGTTTATATATCTGTTCTTTTTGCTCTCTTATAAGTATAATTATATATATATATATATATATATATATATATATATATATATATATATATATATATATATATATATATATATGTATATATGTATATATGTATATATATATATATATATATATATGTATATATGTATGTATATGTATGTATATATATATATATATATTAAAAAAAAATCTTGCCACGAATGTTTCTCATTTTCTATTATATTTGTGTAAGTTAAAAAAAAAAAAAAAAGGATTATTATCATTGTGCTAAATGTGTTGTGTTGATTCGTCCGTCCTGTTTTTCTGTGTAATAGATTTAGTACGTTTTATAGTACATATCTCTACCTGTTATGTTACCTGATAGTGTAAAGTATCATTTTAAAATAGGAAATGATCAAAATTATTTTTTAATTTATATTTCTACTTTATAAAAGTAAGTAAATCGTAAGTGGGAATCATTATTTTTATCGTTTAGAAATTACAACCGATCTTAAAGTGTAATTTTTTATTTTGTTACAGTGCTTTTTTTTGATTTGTTTTTTAATGATGAACAAAATAGTGAAGAATTATTTTTTTAATAAATTGTATTGAATACTTAATTAAGTTATGTATTAAGAATTGTACTATAATAAAAATTTGCTTATTACGATAATGTTTTTTTATTTGCGTGTTTTAACGGACCGTCCATACAGTTATTATGCTTTAAAATGTTCATTTATTGTACATAACGATTAAAATCTGATTTTGTACACCAAATTTAATTTGTGTGCTTTTATTTTATAGATGACAATTAATCTCTTTATGAAACGTATCATTTATATTTCAATTGAAGCTTAGAAAAGCTACAAATTGGCTTCGACAAGTTATATCGGTAGTTTCATCAAGACTAGCACGGCAACAAAATTCGCTATATTAATATGCTTTTTCAGGTTTTTTTTGGTAGATATTTCATCATGTAATCAAGTAACTTGCTTTGTACTGTGTGGGAAGTATATTTACAAACGGAAGCATTATTTAAATGATCATCTAAAATATTTTCAGATTACTCATTAATGGCAAATCTAAAAAATTTCTTCAATTAGTTGAATTATTACTTCCATTGTTACTTCATCCTGCTGATTCATAAATACCATAAAATTTTAAGCAGTTGATTATTCTTCCTGGTAAAAGTACCGATTATTGATAACTTATTCATTATGCTTCTGAATTATTGAAGTTCTAACCGCGTAGCCTACCTCTGTATTTGCAGTCGCGAGGATTTCGTAATTGCAGACATTTTCAAAGTGCAGAATACATTCTTTAATTTTTACACTTAAATATTTCAGATCTTCGAGTCAACTTCCCTCTCTATCAAATAACAAATAATACAAGCAGAAAAGACTCATTTCTCTTTTCATTCACTGTTAACCATTAAACCAACTCCTTTAGGGAAAGTTATTTTTACCTTTCCGTCTATTTGTGTGAATGAAGTTATTTGGCTGATGGAATCTATTTCAAACTTTTCATTCATATTTCAGAGAAAAAATGTCGTTTTAATTTCGTTAATTATAAATGTTCTGGACAATTAAAAAAATGAAAAAAGAAAAAAAACGACACTTTTCCATATAAATAATTATAGGGGGAAAAAAATGTTTAAATTTACCATTAACAAAAAAAATGAACTACAGAATCTAATTAAAAAACAATAATTGGGAAGGTGATTATTGGCAATATTATAAAAAAAAACAAAACATTTATAACTAAAGTAGTAAACATGTTGAAACGGTACTACGCTGCAAAGCGTCTGACTCGCGTCCAGGGATGCCACCACGGATTTAGTCCGCGGAATTATTAATTATTATTTTATTAATTATTACATTAGCCAAGAAATGGGTTTCGTTTTAACGGTTTGTATTTTAAAATTTATCTACAACTATTTTATTGGGACGGTCGACCGCTAAAAACACACGTTAATTAAACTAGATACGAACATAATATTACGACGATTAATAAATATAAAATAATTCAATACGTATCTCTGTTGTCGGCCGGGTGGTGCAAGATCCTGAATGACGGTGTCTCGTTGGTCCTTTAAATCGGTTGGTATGCAGAGGAAATTCGGTCCGCGGTATTTTAAGAACAATTAACGAATTATATTCCGTACACTTTTTTTTTATTATAACAATCGGAATTACGAGCATTCGCGTTTTTAACAGTCGAATTACAGCCAGTGGCCAACTTGAGCGGATTCTTCACTTTTTTACTGGTCCGATGACCAAGACCGAAAACTATAACGTGCCGACTTCGACCGTGACAAAAATTAGAGTCACTTCGACCTTTTTTAGACGGTTTTGCTTGCCCTCGACTCCGGCTCATTCCAGTCGTTATTTTTCGTCGGCATGTTTTTTACAACCTGACCGGCGGACTCGTCGGAATCGCGACAAACGAAAACCTATGGTCGCGGAGATCCTTTGACGCATTCAAAAAGGTCGTGCCTTCCCGGGATCTTTACAACCTGCGATGTTTTCGGGCTTTATTTTTTATGACTCGTAATACTCATTTTTTCCGAATAGTCCTCCGTGGGTGGCGATGCAAAATTCCTTTCTCCCTTGCCGACAACAAGATTACACATATACGCACACTTACGCTCACACCATTTGCCCGATAGTCTATTAAATTAAATTTTTAATATTTTATTTATTTGTTTAATAATTTTGGTTTTATTTTGTTAATTTTTTGTCGAACCATGTAATGGTCACATTACAATGTTAATGAAATGATTCACTTAAAGTACTAGACACCGCAATTATGACGTAGTATACTACGTTTACTAATTACTTGCGTTAGTGATACACTGAAACACAAAAGATCATCGTGTATTTTCATACAATAAAAAATTATAGTAAATATGTATAATCAGTGTGGCTACATTTTGGTACACATCAACTCCGAAAAAGCTGTAGTTGATACATTCTTATAGAAGAGAAAGAATGTTTCAATTAAATAGAATTTTATTCTACAGCTGTTGTAATAACAATAATCTCACAAATTTTTACTGCGATGGAAATATCGATAAAGTAAGGACTCGATTTTTCGGACCCAGATCTAACTTAAATGCGGATGTGTCGCCGTTTGATAGACCATGGAACTGAAAAAGCTTGTTAAAACAGTGGGCTAAATATTATGACCAGAAGCAGATGGATATATTTATATTAGCGAGGATTTTGTAAAAGCCAAGGTGCTAGTACTCAATAAATTTATTGGGGGTAATTTTGTTTTTTGTAATATCATTTTTTTAGCAGTTTAGGATGTACGTTCTGTTCTAAGGCATTGAAAATACTAAATTGTAAAAAAAGAAAAAGATGTATTTATTCACCCTAGAAAACGTAATGACAACAATAATGGGCAAAACTGACAAAAGGTAAAAATATAACATATCGCCATCAAAACAATCTCTTTAAGCAATTTAGATATGTTCACAACAATGTATATTATATCGCTGTAATAGTCGACATTCCATAAAACATCTCTTTCTGTGTTTATCAACGTGAAGATGGACAGCAAATTCTAAAAACGGATCGCTGCAGGAAAACACGAAAAAGAATTCGCCGACTACAGCGTCATCAGTGGCCAAAATTTAAATTACATTTTACATTGCAATTGTACTTATTATTGCTAAATGATGGTAGATTTCACTATATCTGTTTATTTCACTCATTGTTTCTTTTATGTTGTACAGTAATTAATTTTAAACACCAATTTATAACAATTATTTAATTTATCAAATACCCCGACGCGTTTCGAAGACAAAGCTTCATAGATTTATTTAGTTTTAAGTTTTGTAATAAAACTTATAAAACAAATTATTCTACATCATTATAAAAAATTAATATGATAGCAGAAAAGTATGTATCTTATTATATATATATAAAAATTCAGCTTCCGTATGTTTGTGTCCGCAGCACTCGAAAAGTAGTCGATGAATTAACTTGAAATTTTTACACAACGTTGCATTTCTATATAAAAGTGTTTTTATATACTTTTTATCTCAAAATGTTTTAATTTTTTTAATGTTTTTTGTTCTAAGTGAATTTGTTGAATTGCCGACAGATGACGCCGTTGTAAAGAAATTATTTCGGTATGCGTTTATTTATGCAGCCATGATGTAAATAAACGTCGTTTATAGAACGCGCTACTCTTCATTGTTCTCCGGTGTTCGACCGCGGTCGTGAATTCTGTCGTCCGTCGGGTTTCGGCGGGCTTCTTTAATAGTATGTACACGTATATATATATATAAAAATCAATTGTGCGTGTGTGGCAGATCATAACTTGAGAACGGCGTAACCGATTTGGCTGATTTTTTTTTTTTCTGTTGAATTCGTAATTGTCGGGACAAGGTTTGTATAAAAGAAAATTTTGAAAAAATCTACCGAAAAAGTCGGAAAAAACAAAAAAAACCCCGTAAAAATGGTCTCACTATGTGACGTTTAGTTTGACGGTTCTGCTGTCACATGATTTCATAATACCAATAAATTCTGCATTGAATATGGATATTTTGCGAAAAAAAATTGAAAGCGATAGTTCAGCGTGTTATCGGTGGTGATCATATCTTTAGTGCATTCAAAACAAATTTATCGCTTAAAATTTAAATAAAATGATTACTATAATAAATAATAATAAATAAATAATATTTTATTAATTTCTGGTGTAAGTAAATACGTCGCGTTCCGTTACTTCTCTTCTTGCGTTACTGAAATCATCAAAGCTCCATGACATGATCTAAACATACAAGTCACGCTCCTAGCCTAACTATACTCGTTGAAGAGAGTTGAAAAAAAGTTGTTTTCTACTTTTTTTTTACAGAAAAATAAAAAATCCTGTGACGGTATTTTTAATATTTGCCACCGGGAGTGTTATACTCAAATTTGAAGACCTTACGCAACTACTGTAGTTTGCTGTTGCGGTAATAAATAAATTTTAATAAAATTCTCGGGGCGTAGAGGTTGAAAGATGTGAGTGAAGATGTTCTTTTAAATGTGTAATTATGGGAGATCACCGTGTGAATAACTCGGCCCCTTCGAAATGATGGCTGTGGGTGCTGTTTAGTTGAGCGAAACTTTTTGTCAGATCACAACAGATAGGTTACAGAAAGACCGATAATCTTCAGCTAAATGTGAAACGTGAAACCACTTTTTGTTGGACTGTGATTACCATGTTTCCCAAAGAGGGAAAGAATCTTTACATAAATATAATTCCAGATAAAATAATTTTTTTTTTATTAGTTTCCAAGTACAGATTTAAATGGGTATTAATATACGGATGAAGCCATGGGTATCAGCTAGTATATATCGAGAGTACAAATAAGTTTTGAAGGTTTTTTTTTTCGTAACTTCGAAGCTTTATTCGGAGAAATTGCTACGATGTATTTTATTCATAGTATTGAGGTGATCCAAGAATCGACCCGATTTTTGGCTTCTTCGAAAGAAGTGAAGTGCTGCTCGGCCAAGTCATGAGTCATCGACCGGAACAAGTGGTAGTCGGAAGGAGCAATGTCTGGTGAATACGGCGGTTTGGGTTGGCCATCCCATCGATGCACCTCCAAAGTTTCCTTGGCGACTTTTGCAATATGTGACCGTTGTTATGCTAAAAGAGCACGTCGTCATATCTTTTGCCACATTGTGGTCGTCTGAGCTTTAATGATTCACTTAATTGCATCAATTGTTGTCGGTAACGTTCTCCCGGTGGTGGTTTCGTTAGGCTGGAGTAGCTCATAGTAGATCACTTCAAGCTGAACCCACCAGATTCACAGTATTAGCTTCTTGCCATGAATATTCCGTGTGGCCGTTGAAGTTGTTGCATGGCCGGGCTTACTCCACGATTTTCTACGCTTTGGGTTGCCTTAGTGGATCAACTTTTCGTCCTCCGTCACGATTCGATGCAACAAAACCCTTCCGATTTTGCCGCGCGAGCAGTTTTTGTTCGCGCGTGAAAAAACGGCTTTCGACGTTTCTTGGCTTGAGTTCATACGGAATCTAACTTTCTTGTTTTTGCGCCATATCCATGGCCTCGAGACGGTTCGAAATCGCTTGTTGAATTACACCCAAAGTTTCAGCGCACTTCTTTTGAGTTTGGTATGAATCTTGGTCCAATAACGCCTCCAGTTCAGCGTCTTCAAACTTTACTGGCCTCCCTTTGTGTTCTTTGTCGCTAGTGTCAAAATCGTCACTTCTAAATCGCCGGAACCAGTACTCACATGTTTTTATTGATGGAGCATGCTCCCCATATGATTCACACAGCAATCGATGTTCATCAGTTGCACTTTTCTTCAAATTGAAACAAAAAAGCGGCGTTTCCGGCAAATTGTGTTTTGTCGGCACAAAGGTTGACGCGGTTAGAACACAAAAAAAATGTTGTTTACACTTTTTGGAAATCCTTCGAAACTTATTTCAACTCCTAATATATCTCGGTGGTGTTAAGCATGAACAAGAACGAGTGATGCAGTCAGAGGTTAAGTAAAACGAAATACGTATGTAGCGCAACCATTAAATCAGTCACATAATATGGCTACACGTTACGTTTCGCCAATAAACTAAGTCAGTCTGGAGTAACAGTAAATATGTTGTTTTTATACATCTTTAGGATTAATTAGTCAAAATTAAACGATATTTACCTATCTAAAATAATTGTAAATGTCACTAAATTTGACTTTAACTAAATTTAAATTCGAGTCTGGTCACAATAAAATTTATAGATCGCTGGTCTCATTTATACAAAACTATTAAACAACATAATACGTAGAAATTCTTTCCTTCTGCGCAAGGTTTAGTATTTTAATTTGAAATTGTGAATTTCACATACTGCCAGTAACATAATCGAACAAAAAATGTTGATCTCTTTTATTAAATTGCCTAAAAAAATAAAGAAGTTTTATGCATCGATATCGAGCAAAGTAGAGGTTTCTTTTATGGTAGACTTAATACCAATAAAAAAAATTAAAGGCTTCTCTCGTACAAAAAAGGAAAAGAATAAGATAACACTCGTCGAAAGCACTGCCTTGATAAATGCACATACACGAATTGTATCGGGCAGTCAAAATTTTACTTTTCGGATTATGCTCAGCGTTGATCCACTTCCCTAGTTAACTCAAAGAACGCGGGAGTTAGTTACGGAGGAGGGTTAAAAATGAGAATATTTTTTCTTTCTCAAGTAGCTATTCTAATAATCGCATTCAAAACGCTTCAGTTTAAGCTATCGTCCTAACTGGTCGTGCTACGCTTCCATTGAACAATTTGATATTATATCCATATGTACATTCAAGCCCTTTTATACTTATTTAATATGTATACATCATCATCATCATAGTGCCATATTCAGTTTCTAAGCGACGGTGACTATCTATTCGTACATTCTAGCTGTATAGACATAAGCCTAGTGTACTAGGCAATTGTATGCAACGCGAGTGTAGAAGCAATACTACATTTGGAACTGATTGTAAATATTTGATTTATCGATATACAGGGTGCGGCAGCATAACTTCCTTTTTTCAAAACTTAATAAAACCCATTGTATGAATCAGAAAATTTTTATTTGTTTTTTATAATGTAGGCACATAACTAAAGTTGTGTTTTACTTACTTTTTGAAGATCAAATCAGGTAGGTGACGTTCACCATTCTCCATACACTGAGTAAACCGATTTCTAGCGTTTGTCATGGCTCTTGCCAGCATAGTAGGCGTTATCCTGGCAATTTCTTCCTGGATGTTGATCTTCAAATCTTGTAGAGTCCTTGGACGGTTCACATAAACACGGGATTTCACAAAAAAAACCACAAAGGGACAAATCGGGAGAGCGGGCCGGCCACTTAAAATCGCCCCTAATTGAGATGAGGCGCTCTGGGAAGTGTTCCCTCAAAACGGCCATCGATGCACTTGCAGTGTGTGCCGTTGCACCGTCTTGTTGGAACCAAGTGTCCCCTAAGTCCAACTCATCTAGCCGTGGGAAAAAAAAATCCTGTAACATGATTACATACCGGTCCGAAATCACTGTCACTTCATTTTGCTCAAAGAACCAAGGACCAATAATTCCGCTTGAGGAAATTGTACACCATACAGACTTTAGGTGAATGTAAAGGCCTTTAATGCAATTCTCGTGGATTGGTGTCAGCCCAGCAGCGTATATTTTGTTTGTTGACGGTTCCACACAAATGAAAATGGGCTTCATCACTAAAAAACACAACAGCGTCCTCAGGAACGACTTCCAGAAGAACCTCACACGCGTTCCTCCGAGAATTGGAGTCACGTTCAGAAAGTTCCTACAAAATTACCATCTGGTATGCATGGAGATGAAGATCGTCATGAAGAATTCTCCCTCTAAGAACGATCGGAAAGTCCAAGGGCAGACGCGTATTTGCGCGCAGAACGCCGTGGTGATCGCAACATTGAAGCTTTCACTGCCTCGATGTTCTCAGCTGATTTAATGGGCCGAGGGACTCCATTTCTTCGTCTTATCGTACTTGCAGTTTGTCTGAACGTAGCTACCCACATGGCGATTGATTTCCGGTCCGGGACAGGGGCCAACGGGGCTAAATTAAAGCGATTCCGAAAGGCGCGCTGAGTTGCGATCACAGAACATCCATTCGAAAAGTAGTCCTCTACGGCAAACGCACACTCCTCACTGTTCCAACGCATGACGGCGACTAAACTGGGTCGGGACAAAACTTTATAGTTCTGCCTCTCGAACGAAACCACTAGCGCTCCGCTACGACATAATCGACTGAATGGCGCGCATTTTAAAAAAGGAAGTCTCCTATGTGCTTGTTACAAATCAATTAGTGCTCATATGGCAGCATACGTGGTGGTTTGCCATTGCCTTCCACGTAATTACTATCGGTTAATTTAATTATTTATTTCGTAATTTCTGTCGTCATCTGGGATCGAATTCAAGACTTCTGTAACGGAAGTCGAGTGCTTTAGCAACCAAACTACTGCGACGACATAATATGCATATGTCCATACATATAATATATATATATATATATATACACATATATATATATATACACATATATATATATATATACTAGCGGACCCGGTAAACGTTGTCCTGCCTGAACGTTAGCTGGTCTGCTATTAGCGGATTGAGGAAACGTTTTTTCGATATTCTAATTTTCTACTGTTGCCCAAAGCAAAATCCAAAATATAAGTGCAATTTCTCGTTATCATGCGCCGTTCAATTCTCGTGTTATGGCCGGACGATATTTGGTGTTTGTCATTGGCACATTTGGCAAGAGGCAGGAAAGAGGCAGGAATTTTCGTTAGATTCGTGATAAGTCATACGTTTGGCACCAGTTCTCTTAAATTCGCATTGTCCCTCAATTGATCTGCCGTTCTATTTAACCGACGCGTATTTGCTGTTTGTGAGTATCATGTACGTTGACCAATATTTCCACCTCGTCCACGAAGATGTGGCATTGTTCTTTAATAAGCGCACAAACTTATATTTGAATTTTATAAATGTTATTTGTAGAGCGAACTTACATGCTATTTATTATCGGTGAGCCATTCAACAATTGGGTGTTAAATTTTTTAACGGAACATAAAAATAACTGAAATAGTCCATTATGTGTTTTTTTATTATAGGCACATTGTCTTGCAGTTCACATTAAAACGGACGTAATCAACATAATCAACCTGTAGAACAAAATAATTCACGACGCATGATGATCAGCTGTATAATAGCAGTTAAATGATAACAGATGACGGCCAGTATTTTTTTTTTTTTTGCTAATTGTGGTACGCTACAATCCTGACAGTTGTAAATTATTAAGTATTATTACATTCTTCGGACACCAGCTGGGTTCAATTGTAAATCTAAACCATTCTCGGACTCACCCAAACACACACAAAAAATTTCATTAGAATCGGTATAGCCATTTAGGAGGAGTTCAGTGGACTAACACACGTACAGAAGAATTATATATATAAAGATATACGGAGAATTTTTTTGGGTACAGCTTGGCAATTATTCAAGCTGTTCCCACTAACTACTTTTTTAGTTATATTAAAAAGTTTGAATTTAAATATTATTACTACTATGCGGAGCGTTAAATCTGAAACGATGCTAACGAGAAAGGGAAAACATTGATATGGCAAATAAGGTGTAACGTTGGACTCGTACAAAAGACTAACACAAGAGCTTTTTGTCAATTTCAGAAGATAGAATCGTTGTTTCTAGTTCGATTTTAAAACAGGAACGTTAGAAAAATGACCACATTCTGAACTCACAGAAAATGAAAGTAACAGTTTGAAAAAAAAGTAGATTTTAACATGTCTGCACCCCATCAGCTTCTGAATTTGTGTAATGATTTTTATAAACATCCGTCTTTAGATATTTTTATGCAACTTACGGACTTGAAGTACAGCTTGCTTTCAAATTTTATACAATAATTTTCAATGCAGTTACTTTTTTAGCATCTCTTCAAAGGAGTAGCGGTAATGTACGCTCAACTGGACGGAATCTCAGATAGATATTTTTAATCGTGAGATACAATTCAATCGTATACCTGCGCGAAACAGAGACTACTTTGTAACCGCCAATTTCAGATTAGTCAGTGTAACCAGACCTTTAACTACAATTTCATCGTGTAAGGGTTAAAAACTTACATATTCATTGCTCTTTTTTAAAATTATTATTTTTTTTACTTATCACAAAAAGAAAGGCAATACACCATTCCGACCTCAATTGGATCTTGTTCGGAAAACACATTGTTAAATTGATTGCACGGATCTTTCTTGCTTTAAAAGTTGCGAATTTAAAACATTCAAACTAGTTAATAAGATTTACTGAAAATCTGTTTTCGAAATTAAGTTACAAAAATTCGGTATAACGAATAACGGCGTGCGAAAATCTTCAGATAATTATAGAGACGGCGTGCTCTGTTCAAAAATAACATTTTATGTTCAGATTAACGATACAAATCGCGTACAATAATTAATAAAAATCACAATTAATTTTAACGCTTCGTAACGTTTAAATTCGAACATCGACAAAGAAGAAAATCCGTACAAACTTAATCACATAAAATACAAAATGCAAATATGTTATACATTGAAATTGATTAAAATTTTTTCTTCAACTAACATTAATCTTAAATTTAACATGTACATAAAGTTAAAATAGTTCAAAAATTAAGACACGCGCAAAATGAAAACATTGTTAGAAAGAGAAAAAAAAAAACATTACTAAATATTAAATACTGACGCAGGCGACAACTATTATCTCGTGTTACTGCCAATCTGATTTGCTGTACGAACTTCCTGTTAAAACAAATAACATAATTATCGCCCATCTTCGAATTATAATTTCAAATATTTTGTATTTTTAGAGAGCGATTCTTAACGTTTGTTGTATAATTTTCCAAGTAAAAATTTTATTTCAAACAAAGTATTGGTATTACAGGAAACCTTTAACACTACCGGTTTCTACATTCCCGAAATAGAAAAATAGTGACCCTGATTCTAAATTATTTACTTTATATTCATGAAGCGCAAAATTTTAAACGGTTACACAATTGTATCAGTAGAACCTACGTGTAAAATAAACTCAGCGCTCTTCATTTTTGCACTGTGTCAAGAAATATCAATAAACAAACATTTGTTTAAAATAAAATACAAAAAGTGACTGTCTATTATTTTCTAAATAATGAAAATGATTGTTTTAAATTTATTTTTAGGAATATTTTTAGTTAACTTGTGCCATTCATATTACAAGAGAATTCAGTAATTCATTTCTTTTTTCCTTCTTAAAAAATAATTTTGGATTCCCACAAATCGGTTAAAAAGAAAATTACTTTTTTTATCGTTTCGGTTCTTATCTCTATATAACCTACCTTTATGGAAAAGTAGAATTAACATTTACGAAGAAAAATTTTGTAATTTACGTCTTGTGAACTCTAAGCATTTATCGAATTTATTCAATGTGCAATGCATTCACCCATCATTCTTTTAAAATGTCATATATACGCTAATTTTTTTTTTTAAAAAGGAAAAAAAAATTTAGGCAAACTTAACATTTGTAATATTAACTGCTTGTATAAGGTGTGTTCATGGCGTTTACGGAGTTTATTTATGATAACTCCCAACAACTTCCTGGCGAAACGATAACAATGGAAACTATCACCAGCGAAATTAAGTAACATAAATGTACAAACGCAGTCATAAAACTCTGGCTATTATATGCGAGAGTTTAAGTTCAGAAATGTAAATAAAAAAAAAACAAAAAAAAGCAATAAAGATAATATTCTTAAATAACGTTACAATTCCAAAAAAAATTAAGAAATAAAAAAAACCGTGAACTTAGAATGCGGTTATCACACACACATATATATATATATATAAACTCGGCCATTTTGGCTTCGCAAGGGGCTGTGCCCCTTGACCCCTTTTGCTTTCATTTCTGTCTCTTTCTCTTCTGTACTTTGTATAAAATGATCAAAATTTACAACGTAATTCTTACAGGTATCAACACAAAAAAAAAAATAACATGACCACAAAAATCCTATTTTTACATTTAACTTTCATTATATAAAATTAAGACATTTTTCCGTTACATATTTCATTACATAAAATTGTGACATTTTTTAAATAACAATAACAAAAATCCTATAAAATATAACAAACGTTACATAAAATTGGGACATTTTGCGTTACATAAAATTAGGACATTTTTTCGAATGGGGGGTAGCCTAAGAATTACGTTGTAATTAATATATATGTATGTATGTACGTATATCGGATGAAAAAACATATTTATTAGTAAGAGATTTTTTAATTATTAGAACCGTCAAAAAGGGGGAAACCGGAGTGCTTTTTATATTTATAGAATATATTTTTTTATCATGGCCGACTTAATCGCCCATTAAATCTAAAACATTCCAACTTAATATAATTTTATCCGGGAAAGGGAAATAATATATAAATATACAGTAAAATAAATGAATTTACATTTAAAATTTTCCTCCCACTGACTACAGCCCGCTCCAAATCTACGAGCATACGCTGCTGTGGTGGCACACCCTTGACTGTTGCGTAGTTTAGATTATTCTCAATCGGTGTCGGTGTCGGTGTCGGAGTAGTAGCCACTTTTTTCGGAAATGGTTTCAACAATTTCTTCTTATCCGATGACATTGAAGATGAAGCCTGAAATTTTTTTTTCATTTCTCTAAGTTTCTTTCACCAGAATATAATTTTCGTAATATTAATTTTAATTTACCTGCATACGAGTATGTAACTGCCATTATTCATTCTCACAAGTTTTACCAAGTACTTTAATTAAAATTTTAATCGTATATACGTAAAAAATAGGCGGTTTTATAATTTTAAGTAATGAATTAAAATTATTCACTCGCGTTCAATTATTTCATCTCTATCCCTCTACAACAAGTTTACCTACTCTATGAGGCAAGCTGAAGAATAAAAGTACCATGCTTTAAAATATAGCAAACGTTAGAGTTAAAAATGTAACTTTAATTTATTTATTATAAAAAATAGCGTGTAAACTATTTAATATTTAATAGAATATTGTTTTTCGGAAATCGAAAAATCAGCTTTAAAAGTGTGCCAGAAAAATAAGAAAAATATCGATACTTTCAAAGTTTCAAAATTAAAGCCAGTGATCAATGATTTGTCGGAAAAAAATGTAATATCGGCAGCTGTGAAAAGGCAAAACCACTCGGTTTACAATTAAGGGTGAATAAAAAAAAGCTGAATTGGATTCAACTAATCCGAGACAAAGACAGACGGCGGAAATTATCAAACACCGACGTTACCGTTATTTACGACACTCTAAATGCAGCTATTAAATATATAATTAATTTACTGCAACTAGCCATTATTTAAAATTTAATTTCACGGATGCCTTTTACGCAGGATAAATTCACTAAACCACTCTAAAAGATAAATCAGTTTTCATTTTTTTTCCGGGTCACGTTTCACTCGTCAAAAAATGGAAAAAACTCAGTATTCTCAGTAAGCTTTTTACTTTCATGATTCGCGAGTTTTCTTCTATTAAATAAATTATAAAAACTTAAAAGTTTCACAAATTAAAGTTTTCAATAATAAACGTAAAAATTACAAAAAAAAAAAAAATGCCGAAAATAAAAATTAAACTATTTGCGTGCTCTTCAATATGAATTTTTTTTTCATTACCTTACATACAAAAAGAATGGAGGAAGAACTTTACATACCGTATTTTTGTAATTTTTCATTTGATGATTTTCGGAAGGAACTGGAGTAACTGCTCTTCTTGGAAACGGCTTCATAAGTCTTGCACCGCCGGGTGAAACTAAATCCTATAGTTCGAAATAAATTTTTAGAAACGTACAAATATATCATGATCATCATTTATCCATTCACTATCCGAGTAAGGAGTAGCATCCACAAGGAGAAGAGTTGATGTAGCAGAAAATGGGACGGTACAATCGCGCGAGTTAGAATGCTGTTTATACAGCTATAACGGGTGTGATCCAGTGGCAAGGTTAAATCAAGACAACCGAGCACGTTATAGCTGGTTCACATGCAGACCACGATGGATGTACAAAGAGGAGAGATAAAATGAATTACGATAACATGGCATTTGTTATATGCAACGCTCTAGTGTTTAAGACTACACTCGGAATTGGCTGTAAACGTTTGATCAATATAAAAATGCATCCCCGTGTGTCTGCCTACTGTACATCGTCTAGCGCGCATATGGTGATATGCATGTTTGGCATTGCCTTCCAACGTGATTATTAGCAATTAATCAAACATTTTGTAGTAATTTCTGTGTCGAATGGAATCGAACTCAAGACTTCCCGTTAGGAAATCTAGGCTATCGCGGTACATGAATTGTTAACGTTATTGCACATTTATAAAAACAGTTCAGTTTTACAATTTCAAATAAGACATGTTGTTTTAAAATTTTTTCAATTTAACTCGAAAAAAAAAAAGAAGTTTTATCGGATTAATAGTAATGTATTTTTCTATAGACAAAACCCGATTTTTTAAGCCGAGCCACGGAAAGACTCCCTAGTCCTCTATAATTCTCATAGAAGAGTCAGTTCTAATTCAATTTCTTAGCAGTATTAAACTTTATAAGTGTGATACAAAAACATTAGAGATTTCGTTACAGGATTTTCTTATTACTTCCGGCGCGAACGGTGTACTATTTAGCCGATTTAGTTATCCAATATTAGTACACACGAAATATTTAGTATCTTTTATAATGTAAAATTTAGCACCCCTTCCTCGCCTAAAAAAGATAAATAAAAGTAAATCAATATATCGACACAAAAAAAAAAATACATACATAAAATATTTAAACAATTCTTAACGTAATTTACACTTTTTACAAAATTATAGAAACGGAAATCAAATACACAATTAAAAAACTATAAATGAATAGCATCCATTAGTGCCCTTCTTTAGAATACTCCGATTAGTCTGATTAATTGCTACTTAAATTCTATGTTCAGTAGGCAGTAACAATTTTGACGATTCTTTTAAAAATCATTTAAATTTTTTCTTCGGCGTGAGTCTAATTTATGCTATAAAAGAATTTCGAGAACTGCTTTAATGTTATAATTTCAAAACTATATTCAGCAAATTTCCCTATGTAAATTTTATGATCATTTGAAATTACCTTCAAAATTATTTCGATTCGAAGTATTAGAGGGAAATAAATTCCGCCGATATTTCTGGTTTTCTGCGGATTAATAAAAAATCATCTACTGCTACTACCATCATTTTTATTTACAAATCCTGCTTTTGAACATATACCAGTAAGATAGTTTTCTCCCTAAATTTATTTTGAATTTCTATTATTTTATTTTATCATGACTTTTTCATCTACTTTTAACCATATGTCTTATGACGCGATAAATATAGTAAACTTCCAAATAAACGGATCCTGGCATGTAATACGGATAAACCAAACTTTAATAATTATTTCCTTTATTAAGTTATTAAAATCTTTAAAAGATACGTTACAAATAGCATTTCATCGCTGAGCTAATTCGTGTACAGTAACATTACGAATTTTAGTATCTACCACCTCACGGTAAATCTAACGTTGTATATTTTACAGAAAAATATTCTTTATTCACTACTACTTTGGTATGCTTTAAAGATTTTATAACATTTCCTATATAATTTATATCATTAGTAATATCTACACAGGTTGTCTTATATATCTTATCCTCTTAGAGCCCCGGTTTACAGATCTATTTTATACTATTATCGCAAAAAAGATAATTCAGAATTTTCATATCTTCACTGTACACACCATGTATTTCGCCTCAATTATAACTTGTAAATTTATTAGAATATCTCTAAAAAAAAATAGTGCTCATAACATTTGCAAGAAAATTGGTAAATACTACGAGCACAATATATATAATGTTTGCAAAAAAAATTAAGATTCACTATCGGAAAAAGAAAGAAGTTTTGAAGGAAAAGTATAACTTGAAAAATAAAACAGAAATTCAAAAATTGAACGCAAAAATTTAAGACTTTTCTATTTTCCGCCAGTGTTTCAGTTTCATTAATTATATTTAGAAAGTAAATATTTTACTACATAATAGAAAAATCATTATTAATATATATCTCAGTAAAAGACGAAATATAATCTATATCTAAAGGCTCTGACATCAAGCAAAGAAGAAGCGAAAGGAAAATAAAAGGACGATGACAATGCGATTAGCAACGGGTAAATTACATTTAATATGGAAAAACGATAAAGTACATATTGATACAAAAAAAAATTAAAAATTAAACAGTATATTTACATAGACAATTGGCAGTATGTAGGAAAATACTTTGCATATCTTGAAGGTCAGATCGAGCCAATGATTCAATTCCAGAATTACATACTATAGCCATAAGCACGATTAAAAATTTATAATTAAAAAAAAGGATCCAGCATTTAATGGGTAATGAATATTAAAAGAAGCAAAAGTCGCTATCCAAAAAGATTCATTGATCAAATCAGCAATTACACTTGCACGAGTTTCAGGAACGATCAGATACACGTAGACTCATTAATTCGTTCATAATTATATCACGGGTCACGATACTGAAGATCAATAACGACTAACAAAAGAAAAACACGGTGGCCATCCAAATATAATTTTTAAATTCCCAATTTTCACGGCCCAAATCTTCCCGATTTCCTGGTTACTAGAATTGTACAAGTGTTAACACGGATGTTCTTTCGTTTGTATAATAACAAACCCAGCAAATTGAAGCGAAGGTAAATAAAATATCAGTAGAAACAAAAAAATTGCAAATTAAATTTTTTAGTTTTTTGACATTGTATTTTATTCACATTTTATATATTTTATCATTATAATGACTACTAAATGACCCAAGCAATATATGCTTACTTTAATATTACAAAAGTTAATAATACAATTTATAACAAGTTGATTTACTCCTTCCCCACTTAAATAATTCTGACTTATAAAATTTATTTTACGTCTAATATTCACATTTGTAATCATGCGCGCTGACTTTAACGGGTTTACGAAACTCAAGCTCCTTCAAAAGTATTACTGAAAGGCTTCAACCCTCTCAATAAACTGAAATATATAATAAAAATGTTTGTTTGGTTGAAATTTTAACTAAAATGTACTGGGAAAACAAAACTTTCGTTGTAGAAAAAATATTTTAATCGAAAAATTAGAGGCAAATTGTAAAAGAAGAGTGGATTTTTTTGTGTTACTATTAATAATGTTTAACTGTTGCAGTAAAACAAAAAAGAATTTAGTAATTTATTACTGATAAAAAATTCATTCACTTTCGCTTCAAATAATTTTTTTATCAAAACTATCATTTGGCTTTGTTTTTTTGTTTTTTCTATTGATTTTACAACAAAATTTTCGGCTCATTCCCGACTGAGTGGACACCCAGGGAAAGCAAGAGATGACTCAGAAACCCTTAGGAGTAAAAGTGTGCTTTAATTTTTATTATAGCGGAAAAATTATCCCGTCATTAAAAACGCAATACTGAGGCGCGTCTGATGTCTCTATGTTTTATCATTTCTGCATGAAGTACAATATTACTTACTACAGAACATAAAATTGTCATTAATTAAAGCAAATATTTGCTATCAAATGTTAATTTTAAAATAATTTTAATTAACGAAATTTTTAATACCATGTTATTATTTTCTTTGTTGGCGACAGTTTTCTTCTTAGAAATAGACATGACGCTTAAAATAGATTCCAATGGTTCTCCGAAATACAAAAATGTTGTTTCATTGCGGACTTTGTATTCTTTGGCAAGATGTAATAATTCCTTGTCCAGTTTCAACAAACTCTACACATTAATAAACATTTACGTAGAATTTAATTAAAATTAAACATTAGGTTATACGCAATATTCTTGGAGTTTTAATACATATATTTCGAAAAAAATTGTTTAATAGCCTAATACGCTTTTGTTCCTTCGTTCAACAAATAAATATTCTTGACTTTTTCTACTGCGCACACACACTAAACTTATGCGCATAACTAACGATTTAAATATACCGCAAGTAATGTTGGAAGACTTTAAAAAGCGCCATATACAAAAAAAGAAAAGAAAAAGAAAAGCTTATTATTCTTTTATTATGCTGAAACTTGGCAGTCACGTAAAGTAACATTTTCAATTTTGTTTCGTGTCACTTATTATATGAAATTTTATACCATTAATCACTTTTTCTGGCGCAGGATTTTAATTTGTTGAAGTTGAAAAAATTGATGATGAATTTTTGTAAAATTGTTTTAAAAAATACGTTTTAATCTTTAACACTTAATCCTAATTAAATTCAATATTAGTTACGTCAAGTTAATACAAGATTCACTGTTTTTTGATCAAGAAGGGTCTCCGACTTTTTGGCAAAATTTTATAATTTTCAGTCTCTATTTTCTTACTTCACGTGAATATTTAAATTATAGCAAAATCGTTAATGCCAGATAAAAAAAATAAATAAAATAAATGAACAAAAAATTTACGTTACTTACGACCCATCTCGTTTTTGCATATACTAGCTGCTCATCGCCTTTCGCTGAGAAAATGTATTTCTAATGTAATTTAAGTATAAAGTACTTACAACAGAAATTTGTTTTCTCTTTTTTTCCTCTTGAAGTAATTTTCCGCCCCTGTTGTGAAACAGTCTATCGGGATCAGAAGCTGCATTTTCCAATTTTATATATTGATCATATAATGTGAACCTTTCTTCCAGTAAATCGAATATTTTCCTGTTATAATTGTTATCGCGCAATTAGCGAATACTTTCAACAAAGTTACTATTTAATAAATTTAAATTCAAAATAATTAAAAATTTTTCGTTCCGATCATTTTAAAAACTGTCGCCTCATAGAAAGATCAAACTTCCGTTGATTTTTAAAAAAGTCCAACAGTTTTTATCGTATTAACCCTTTCGCATGCATAACGTTCAATTGGGAACATTATTTTACATCTACTATTTATAGGCATCTGGTAAATTTTATGTTAAAATATAGTGTTTCCGATAGGGAACATCCTATTTAATCAAATAATATTGATATACACATATAGTAATTGATTAGAGTGAAAGTCAAAAAAGATTTTTCTTGAGTGATTTTGTTTGTTTACAATTAGCGATTTCAGTGCGTTTTTTACTTGTTTTTATAATTTTTAGGAGGTATATAGTTTACGGTTTCATTAATTTTGTTGTAGAAAAGTATGTAGTTTACTTATCATTCATTACATAATCATTTATTTCAACAATAGAATTGTAATATTTTTTTGAACTTTTGTGTTTCCCTTTGGGAACGCTGCCACTGAATGGAGTTAGTGAAATAAGTTTTTACTGTATAACTATTCCTACATTGACATTTTGGTATAGTAATGATATATTTTATTTTATAGCGTGAGTGTTTTATGTGACAAAAATATATTTGATATTTTAAACAATGATGAATTAGATTTTGATTTTGATTCAGATGAGGAAGTTGAAACGGTTTTGGAAACAAATTTGCACTATGATGATGTTGATCATTTAATAGAAGAAATTGAAATATGCATCTTTTCATAATAGTCAACCAGTCTTATATGAAAATTGTAATTATTATTTCTATATGAATTCCATATACACCGTTATTAGGTAAATGAAGTTAATGAAAATTGGAATCATGTAAATGAAACTGTGAATACAAAGGAAACTGATCCATATGTCAATTGTAAATTTGACTCCTGTGAATAAAATTGATTAATTTAGTTTTTATGTTGTTCAATAAGTTCTGTACAGTTTATAACATGTTATATATTACACTTTAGCGGAATCTGAATATATAAAAAGTTGATGTTAATAACAAAACATTGTGTAGTAAAAAGTACCGTTGGCTATTTTTGTTCCCATTTGGGCACAACTTTTTTTTAAAGCTCCTATAAGTTCTATTTGGGTAAATTCAGTTTTAGATTACTACTTGAGGTATAAATAAAAGAAAATAAAACTAGTAAATTTTTTTTGGTGAAAAATAAAAAATATCCACCGAAAGGGCTAATATCATTTCGAAGACGATATTTTAATTCATTAAACAAATTTCTCTTCTATTATAATTTTACATAAGTCGAGAGAATAAGGACATATCATCTTTTAATCCGATTACAATTAAAATGGATGATATTTAGTTTGCAAAGATAATATTAAGAATGAATCCGATACTTGCTATCATTACGTTATATTCGCATGTAATATTTTCGACGTATTCGATATGTGTAGCAATGCTTTTACTGATCGATGAATACACACGGAAAAAGACGTTCGAGCGAAGAAATGAAACGAACTTCTTCGAATATATAACCAAATTCTAATTTAGAGATTTCTCTGGATCAATTATCAGTTTTATACATTTGAGTTAAAATCTGCTGTAAACTTTTGATTTATAACCTAAACTGTACTTATGTACATATAAAAGTTGTTCATAATTATGTTCCGAAACTTTCGTCGTATTTTGATGTAGTCTAGCCATCACTCTAGAAACATTCAGCATGGTTTAAGTAGGTTACACTAACTGCAGACTTTGTTGTAAATGCGTAATATTTATCGAAATTTTACAAATAAATTTTTTAAATTCTAATTAGGAAAAAAATATAATTTTTGAAAAAATTGCTCGGGAAAATAAAGAGTTATCTATTCTAAGTAGGCCGGGCGAGAAAGGGGAGACTTTTCAAATAAAGAATTTTTAACGCCAAATTATTGACTTTTATATTACATAAATACAAAATTTATCAAAATGTCGCTTCACACACACACACATATATATATATATATATATATATATTAAAAAATAAATAAAAATAAAAAGCAATCTACATTATAATTTTCGTAACAGCGATTTGTGTAATCATTTTATTATAATAATGCCGCCGCACAATACAGATAATTGATATGAACTAGAATTAAAACTGACTGTATACATTTTAGAAATACCTATTATCGGCATAAAATTGTTTGTAATACTCGACTAGTTCTTCATAGTTGGCGGCGATTTCATCGGAACATTCATTCGAATTAATCCAACTAAATCTAGATTTTTCTTCTTCGCCAACTTTACAAGTGTGCCATAAGTCGACCAATTCACGATGAAGTTTTTGTATGTAATCGGACAAACAAGCCTTCTTTAATTCATTGCACCTTTCTATTTCATCTTCCATCTTTAAAAATATGTAAAGAGCAGATTAATAATGCCTTATAAACCATACCATATCTGGAACCATTTTATGTCGTCAGCTCATCGATACATTTCCGGCATTAGTTAAATCAGTTTTTGCTTCAACAATTTTACTAATACAGTATATTAAAAATGCTGTTAACAACCTACATTTTTATTTCACTCTTCTCTTTTCCTTTTACTAATCACGTATATTATAGTTTGGATATGTGATGCATTAACGTACACACTGATATTTAACTTTTCAGTGAATTGCGCGGGAAAAAAACATGATATATCAACGGTAAAAATGTGTTTACTTTATTCAAAAAACAATAGAAAACTAAACATTCTGTATGTATATATATATATATACACACACACACACACACACACACGCGCGCGCGCGCGCGAATACATGCACAATTTTTTAATAAGTTTAGAAAGCAAAAGATAAATAGTATTCGTTTATAAACTTTACATCTAAAATTACTCGAGAAAATTGGTGGGCGCAAGTTTAATCGTAACAACCGGAAACTAAATAGATATAAAAAGGTGAAAAAAAAGAATTATAAATTAAAATCATATAGGGTACACAAAAAGTTAGCTCACATTATGTCAAAGTGATGTAATAAAATGTAAGTGGGAAAAAAAAGAAAAAAATCGACTACAAAAAAAGCTATAACGGTCTAAAAACAAATGGAAATGGAAACCATTGCAAACAAATCACTGAAATGCATAAGAATAGAAACGCATGAAAAGCGATTAGAGTGGTGTATATCGTTTGAACCAGCCCGGTTTTTCTTACGAAACCACCATAACGCAAATAGATATAAAGAACTAATGTTTCTCGATGTCAAAGACCTGCACAACTACTACAACACTAGAGAATCATGAGAAAAAATAAAGTTTACGTTCGGAAGTTACATACAATATTGCAGTTGAAGATATACAATGAAGATACGCTTGAAGATCTTGAAATAAATACAACGAAACGTTATCCGCAATATTCTCGATCGCTTACATAACTAAGAATATAGGTTAAACTGTTAAATATTTCAAATAATTTCAAATAATTTCAAAAATAAAAATTTTAAATATAAGCGTGAACTTCCTTTTTGATACATGTGAACTAATCTTTGGCACACCCTATATTATATTATCTACATCTATGTAGGTCGATTGGCTGTAATTATGAACACACGGGGTCGCTTGGAAATCAGAAAATTCCCCATGATGTTATTAGAAAAATTAAGGAGAAAATTTAATAAAAAATAAGTTGCTTTTTCTTTATTTTTGAAATATTTAAATACATTATTTTAGCTGCAAGGTAAAATATTTTTTTCTTGCACAAAAAAAAAATAATCATTACTTCTACTGAGAATTATATTTTATTTTAAAATATACTAGTTTATTTTATTTTAATCTGTTTCCCGCTTACTAATTAAAAGAAACTAGACACTAACGCTTAGATCACTCTCGTTGTTTTATTAGAAATAGAGGAAAAATCACGTGTTAGACCGTATCTCCAGAGAATACAAAAGTTATTTAGTTACGATTGGACTAAAGATTAACCAGAAGAATCACCTCTCTAGAAACGTTCTTATTCTAAGAATTACAATAAGTTAAAATAAAAATCAGTTCAAAGGTGCGATGCAAATATATCAGTTTCCTACTGTACAGAAAATCTAAAGCATAACTTTTTCGATTGTATTTAAAATATTTGTTGCCTTTTCCTAGGTTAGAAGCGAAAAAAATATTAAATACTTAAATATCTTCTACCACATTTACAATTTTTATTTTTATACTGGGCATGTAATGGAAGTTAACTATTAAATCCATATAACGATTAAATAAATGTAAAAGTAGCAAATAACAATCATTGAGCCAGTAACCACTTAAACAGTTGATACAATAGTAACGATTCCGAATATTAAATACTTTTTACACCCTATCAGATATGTTAACTTCAATCCACATCATTAACAGGTATGAGAAAATTAAAACAAATTTGTTAATATGCGTGACAAAAAATAACGGAAAAAACAATTCGTTAAAGATGAGACTGATAATGAACGTAGAAATTCGTACTTTTAATCAACTAAAGACCTACTAAATCAGAAAAAGAAAAAACCGCAAACAAGTATGAACAGATTACAGAAAACTACGCATAATAAATGCAAAGTATTTCTGATGCTTGACGAACGCACACTAAAAATCAAATAATTCTTAATATTTAAAAAAAAATTAAAAACTTACAGCGTTTAAAGTGCTTTTCCTGCAGCTTCGATATGAGTTGAGAAAATTTTCTCGTTCGGTAACGTCTATATTAATGCGATTCCACAAAACGCTAAGTTTATCCATTAGCCGAGTTTTCATTTCAATTTGTTCTTCCTTCCTTGTTTTCAGTATTTCACATGTTTCCTGTATTTCAAAGATTATTACAAAGTGATATATATATAATAATTATTTTAAATAAAACAAATTCTTCTAATTATTACTGCCAATTGACCAGCATTTTCGGTATAAAGCGAAATAAGTAAACAACTATATAAATTTTTCTATTTTTGATTTTAACTGTTCCGTTAAATTTATATTATCATTATTACGATAAAATGAAATTAAGTTGCAATAAACTGACAAATAGAAAACATATACAATTCAAAATGAATACCATATTAAATATGGAAGGCAATTATTAAGAGGCAATGAAAAAGAATACCGAATTTCGGTCGAACGTAACGTATAGTTAGATTGTAGAAAGTTTAAGGTGTTTACATTTAGATAACCATTATTCCATTCAATATTTCAGAAAAATCGAATGGAGTTTAATAAAAAACATATTCTAACAGTAATTATTATAAGCCACTATTGTTTTCGAAATATTAACGTGATTACATACCTGTAATTTTGCATAATTCTTGTCTGCTAGACTAGTATTTACCCCGTCAAATAGATTAGGATCTAAGTCAGAGTTTATTCCCACTTCTTCGATTAACGTAGCTATTTCATCGTTCAGCTTATTAACTTCAAGACGTCTCTCTTCCTAAAATTGATAATAAATTTTTAATAGTACAAATTATAACAATCGCAGACAGCAGCGGCACTTTTAAATTTGTTTACAATGAAACAAATAAAAGAAGCACAATCCGCAATCAAAACTGATGTATACAGAAATATAAATTGTACTAAAAACCGAAAACTAAACATCTTCATCATCCTATATTTATTTATGTAAATTTTAAATCCGTTCTTTGTAATTTTTCTATTTAACATAGCACACAAATCTGCTGAAATATCGTATCACTGGTTTATTAATATTTCAGTTACTTATATAGACTTTGCGATATTAATAAGTATTTCAAATAACTCACCAACTCTTCATTCAAATTCGTTATGTACAATTTGAAGTCAGCCATTTCTTGATTAGATGGCAAAATTGAGCATATCGGATATTCATTTTCTCTTTCAAAAAGTTTATTCAATGCAGTTTCCTAAAATAAAAAAATATTTTCGTTTTCAATAGAAATATTAACTTGTTAATGTAAACTACGAATTTAAAATGAACTTAATAAATCTAATTTAATTAATGATATTACTGTAAATAAATGTCCCACCTAACGCGCACTCAATATTCATTTAACAGCATCAATTATTAGTTAATCTTTAAAAGTGTCCACTATATTAGAAGCTGAAACTTGCTTATATTCTTTGTTATTAATTCTGTCTGTTAAAAACTTTATTTTGTTTTGTTTTTTTCTTTGTATTTAATCCGCAATTTACGCAGTACTATTCAAGCCTTTAAATGATACCGAATTTGTAAAAAAAAAAGCACAAGCTTTATCGAATTTACGAAATGGGCAAAATTATTTATAATTAAATATTTTGGACTTCTGCAGCCTACTATAACTAATTCATACCATAATTGTACTTTTTGAATTTCTTCACTTATAAGCATATTACTTGTACTATATACTAGTATATTGAAACGACATTGTAAGTTTTATTAATCGCTTGGATAATTTTAGTGTAGCAGATAATTTAACAATAATCCATCCGATAACATAAGATGTCAAAATTTTTGTCCATTTCGTAAATTTGGCAGAGCTTGCGCCTATTTCACAAATTCCGCACAGCATGCACATAACACCCATGCCCGCACCCACACACACATTTGCGCGAGCATACATTTACTATGTTGCGCGTATTGTTTGAAATAAATGTTCAAATTATTTATTATTCTACTAATTTATGGGATGACAATGACTGCTGTTCTAATTAATTTATAACTAATTACCACAAATCGTTAATTTTATAATATTTATCAATATTTTGCATAACATGATATCTGACGACATTGAGTTGTTATTCTATACTCTATTATATTACTTATTGTTTATTTAATTTAAAATAGCAATATATATTTATATAGCGATCAAATCAAGCTCTACTACCAACTGCTACTAAATATATAAAAGTAAAGATAATAGGAGTAATCTGGTCTCACGTTAGTCTAAACTGTAAACATAGAACATAATGTTCGTGTACACTGCAGTCTAACTTCTTTTGAAAAATTATTTTAAAAAGCAAGTTTTGTATTTTATAGAGATGCCAGGGCGTAAAAAATTAAGATATGACAATCTACAGGAATGCCAGACAAATTTAAAGTAGATACCTATAATGCTCCAATAAAGCCTTCTTCGACTAAATTAAACGGAAGAAAATATGATGTAACACTTTAGAATGAATGAAAATACAAATACAGACTTCATAATTTATATTTAACTGTATTTTCGCAAAAATTCACTAAAATAATTTGACATCTTTTCTATTTTTCTAGTATTACATGGTGACCGCTCGAATATAACTTTTAAATTCTCGATCCAAAACCTTCCCGATTTTTTGGTTCCTAGAATTGTACAAGTGTTTACACGAATGCTCTTCCGCTTATATAATAACAAACCCAGCAAATTAAAGCGAAGGTAAATAAAATATCAGTAGAAACAAAAAAAATTCAAATTAAATTTTTTAGTTTTTTGACATTGTACTTTATTCACATTTTACATATTTTATCGTTATAATGACCACTAACTGACCCAAGCAATATATGCTTACTTTAATATTACAAAAGTTAATAATACAATTTATAACAGGTGGATTTACTCCTTGATTCACGGACATTTTCCCGAATTCACCTTCCCAAAGGACAATTCTTCGAACGAAAAATATTCTGAAAAAATATGTTCCTGAATACTGAATTATATTTGCATTTTCATGGAATGTAATAGTAGCTGATACACTCCGTGGCCGATGTTGGCCATGCGTTCGGAAAAGTAAATTCCTTCCGAGCAGAATACAGATCGGGTTGATGTTTCTGACTACTACTTGAAATCTTTTATGCTAGCCCTCACTGGCATTATTAGTGCGATGACTCCTGCTCACTGTTCCTTCGTACTGGTTCTACAGAGCAGGTGAGTAGCGCGGCAGGACTGCTTGTCATCGTCCCCCTTCCGCTGGTCTGCTGTGTACGATGTGTTGTCAAAATAATCCATTCGACCATAATCCTCAGAGGCGCACACTCGTATAGCTAGTACTGCTCAACAGTTTTTTTCACGGCGGTCAAAACAGTCACGTATTGATTCCTTCACTCGTATCATCCTGTCTTCTGTGTAACCCCAGTATTGTGAATACTTAAGTGAATAGCGAGTAAAGGTATTCCCGTGCGTCTCTTATACGCTCTACTCTCACACAAGACAAGGAATCCATGATTGTGCGCTTCTGAGCATCTTTCAGGATAATGGATTCGAGAAAATGTCCGGGAACCTTACTCCTTTCCCATTTAAATAGTTCTGACATAAAATTTGTTTCACGTCTAATATTTACATTTGTAATTATGCGCGCTGACTTTAACGGGTTTACGGAACTCAAACCTCTCTAAAAGTTTTCGTTAAAATCTTAACGAAAATGTACTGGCAATAAATACAAATATTACTCGCTACGAAAACAAAAAGGCCGTTATAGAAAAATTAAAAGCAAATTATAAAAGAATGGAATTTTCTTGTTACTATTAATAGTGTTTGACCGTTGCAGCAAAACAAAAAAACTTGATTATTTATTATTGATTAAAGTGCATTAAAAAATGCATTAATTTTTTGCTTCAAACGATTTTTTTTTTTATCAAAACTATCTTTGGCTATTTTTACTTTTTTTATCGGTTTTATAACGAAATTCCCGTCTTATTCTCGGTTGCATGGCCACCTTGAATTATATAGTTAATGTTTCACCCCAACTATCGAAATATTTTTTCAGGTTTCCATAATTCGGGGAATCTCGATATCATATTAGGAGTGCAAATTAGTTCGGTCCGTTTTTTGGTGAAAAATGTATTTATTTTAGAACACAATGAAATGAACAGATTAATCAAAATGAAACGAATAAATTAATCGAAGTATTGCCCATCACTGGCTACTACTTTCCCCCACTTCTCAGGTAATTTTCGAATTCCATCTCAAAGAAATGTCTCATCTTTTGAGGCGATCCAAGTTGGGAGCCAATTTTTGATTTCCGCGAAAGAAGTGAACCGCTTACTGCTAAATCGTGATGCATCTGTTGGAACAACGAGTAATCAGAAAGAGCAATGTTCGGCGAATACGGCGGGTGTGGTAAAATATCCCACTTGAGCGTTTCCACATATCTTTTTACAACTTTTGTGACATGAGGCCGAGCGTTGTTATGCAAAAGAATAACTTCGTCATGTCTTTGCTCGTATTCCGGCCGTTTGTCTCGTAATGAGCGGCTCAAACGAATCAATTGTAGCCTATATCGATCGCCTGTAATGGAATCGCCAGGTTGTAGCAGCTCGTAGTGTACCACACCTTTTTGGTCCCACCAGATACACAGCATAACCTTCGAATTATGAATGTTCCGCTTTGGTGTTGATGTTGAGGTCGATGTCAATGTTGACCGGGTATAGCGTAGTATTTTTTCTTCTTTGGGTTGTCGTAGAATATCCATTTCTCATCCCCAGTCACAATCCGATGTAAAAAACCCTTCCTTTGTTGCCTTTCAAGTAGATGTCCACACGTAAAAAATCGCCTTTCAATGTCTCTTAGTTTCAGTTCATGAGGCACCCAATTGCCTTGCTTTTGAATCATCCCTATGGATTGTAATCGTACTGAAACTGCTTGTCGGGTAACTCCCAGTGATTCTGCAAACTAGTCTTGCGTTTGACTCGGATCTTCATCGAGTAATACCTGCAATTTTTTGTCTTTAAATTTTTTTGGCTGTCCAGAGCGAGGCTTGTCTTCAACGCTGAAATCTCCATTCTTGAAACGTCGAAACCATTCCCTACATGATTTATCAGTTGGAGCATTGTCACCATAAACTTCCACAAGCATTCGATGCGCTTCAGCTGCACTTTTCTTCCAATTAAAGAAGTATAATAAAACCTCCCGCAAATGCCGTTTAGTTAACACAAAAGTTGACATATTCAACACAGTAAAACACACGGTTTCTGTATGGAACTAAACGCGGGATAAACCCTACATTATCGATAGATGTCTTATCTTTCTAAAATCATCGAAATCAGCTGTTTTATAAAACGTACATAACAGCCAGCACCATGTTTTAAAAACGGACCGAACTAATTTGCACACCTAATAATATTTCACGGAAAAAAAAAAATCTAATACAAACCACTAAGATGCCTCACGTTTTAATTTCAGTACGAATATCTTCCCATTTCGCACATTGCAATTTCACTGTCAGAAGCAGCATTATTCGAATATTCTATAGATTACATTAGTAATCTTCTATTTTTGTGTTATCGAACCCTTAATGTGAGTTTTTTAAACCATTTTACTGTTTGTAATAATCAATTCAACTACAGTTCTATATGGAAACATGTGATACTTCCCTATTAAATATACTATTCGCATCACAATAATCTTAAAGAAATGTTAACATTTTTTAATAAACTTAATTAACAGTAAATAATAACATTACGCGATAAAATACTCTTGGCGGCTTAATTACTACCACTATTCGACTCTGCTTCTATACATTATAGGAATAATTAAATTTCAAAAACATTTGAAATAAACTCAAAATTACGCGGAGGTATTCATTATGCACCGCCCATAATTAAATAATTGAAATATCATTTCCGCTACAATACTTATTTTAAATTTACGCATTACTTACTCAAAACTATATTTATTTACGGAGTATCGTAAATCCCGTTATTAACATAAATACTATTTATATTGTTAATTATCATTAGTGAATATTTCCATAAAATTAATTTTGCATAATGAAAAGTTCTACAAAACATCCAGCGCTTTCTATTCACATTTTTTAATTTAATAATCTACGAGTACAGTTTAGTTTAAAAATTTACTTTAACCTTATTAACAATTTTCAAAAATTGTTTATTGAATTGATCCAAAATAGTTCAGATTATTCGAAGCATGAGTTCTTCATATTTCAATATCATTAAAGTACTTTTGACAGTTAGCACGTGGCTATGTATCATTGTCTTCTAATTTTTCCTCCACGCGGCAATATTTAGCACGATTACTTTACCCCTTATAATCACGCCTTCAAATTACTTTAACATACTTATCCTCACGAATCCAATAAATATAAATCTGTTATTTAAAAAATCTTTAAATAGTATTGATTTAATCGTGATTATCGTATTCCTATTTTTATAATGTTTATTTTCGAAAAACTTTGTACCATTAATTTTTCAATTATATATTTTCTTGATACAATGCATTACCGCATCTTTTTGCTAATATATTTCAAAAAGTATTATCTGCGGTAAAAATCATTTATTTATACAACGTCGAATTCGGTCCATGTTTCTTACACTTTGTTAATTATATTTTTTAATGATTTTTTACTAACATACGTAATCATCAACTTATTCAACTTCGATTGTACATTTACTTCTTTATTTCTGCTTTTCACAACCAATTAAACTTTTTATTTTATTTCATTATAATATGCTTTCTATTTTTTTAATCAGTACCGTACGTTCATTTATTTTTAATTAATTCTTTAACATTCCTATTCAAAACTGTACTATACGATATTATCCTATCTACAACCATATTAATTCCCACAGTAAATATGCTTACATATTTTTGGTATTAAACATATATTTTTCATTACAGTTTACCATATTGAGCAAATTAAAAAAATAACATTATCGTTCTTCGTCAACCTGTTCCCCTAATTTCACAACCACCATTAACTTCAGCAATTGATATTTTAGAGGATTTTAATAAATTAAAATGAAAATGAAAACAAAAACACACAACTACGACATGATCTAAACATCAAAAAAAATGGTAAAACGGTTAATAAAAGTAATATATGCATATAAATATTTGTTCGAAACTGAAATTTCTAAACTTAATACTTTATCAGTTTCACGCTTAACGTAATAAAAATTTTTCATTAAATGTCTTTAACGGTCGGCTATTTAAGAAAGATAGGTGTAGGGATTAACAAAATTATACATTTTAAAAAATCATAAAACCTTAATATTAGTATTTTTAAATCTAAACCAATAATTTACAAAAATAAATAAAAATTAAATAAATAAAAAAAGGATTTAATTAATTTTCTTCCATAACCATTACATTGCACTTCAAATTAGTCTAAGCCTTCGATTCAAATTAGTATTTTGCTTTACTGTCTTAAATTATTATTAGAAAAGATCTCTGAAACTTACTGAGATATTAAATTAAAATAATAAAATAAAAATGGAAGTTTATTCAAACAAATTTTCTTACATAATAAATAATTATAGTCATTGTTAACTTTCATACGGAATCCTCAGCGCATGAGACCTCATGCTTAACTGAACTTGTTTTTTATTACTAGATTCTTTGCAGCTAAAATTAAACATTATAATGTATTATAATTAATATTTCAATAAATATTATGTTTAATTAGAGGAAAAAAATACGTTACTTCATCTTTTAATTCATTTAAACGATCTAGTATTTTTTTCTGCTGTTTTTTCAATGGCTCCAATCTTTGAAGTAAGATCTTTTTTTGTTCGACCAATGTTTCACTTTCTGATATTACTATGTCCGGTATCGGTTTAACATTCATTCGCTATAACACATTTCAAAAAAGATTACAATATATTCAACAGAATCGTATTTTAAAACATTATAATCATACTTTTGCATAATGCCAAACAAATGCATATTTTGATCGAACATAGGTAACCTCTTTCTACGTAATTCATTATATACGATTTTATAATATTAACGAATATCCACCAGTGTTACTAATTACCTCACTGAGATATAAAATTTCATTCTTCAAAAAATTAATCTCTTTTTCTAAACCTTCAATTCGTAACGTCGCATCGGTAGTATTTTTCTCAATTAAATTCTGCAAATATAAATTTTAGTTGATTATTTTGAACAATTTCGACAATGATAGATATAACTAGTCGATAAGTAGAAAATTATTACATATTAAAGATTTAGTTACATATACTTACATACAATTCCGATAATAATAATTCATTAATATCGTTAAGTTCTCTTTCATCGCAGCTTAGTTTATTCAAGTTCAACAAATGCTGCAAACGACTTGATAAATCAACCAAAATTTGTTCAATATCAAAACTATAAAAATAAGTATAAAATCAAAAAAAACGAGAAAAAGACATATATATATATATATCAAACATAACTTTAAACAAGCGAAAAATAAATTACCTTTCATCCGACATGATTAAAGAAGAAAATTTTCGTTAAAATCATAAGTTATCATAAATAATTGTTCAAGTTTTAAAATTTTGTTATCTACAACCAAAAACCGAATTTTTATCAACTACGCAACTCTGATTTAACATGAACCAAACAAATTGGGAAAACCGTTAACCGCTGGTAATTTGAAATTATAAACTCCGATATAAATGGTTATAGCTAAATTCATTCCTATTATTGTTGCAATAGGTGGAAGTGTATAAATCCACAGCAGTCGTGTAAATAGTGAAACAGCTAAGACAAAGTTTATAGTTAATAAAATTCTACTGGTGATGAGAGGAAATTAACTCAAAATTCAAATTTTTTCTTTAATTACTACAAAAATCAGACGATTCATACAGGATAAAGAAATATTTCAATTAAAACCAATAATTATATATTACAGTTTTACAAACTTTCTATTAAATTATGGGTAGACGTAAGGAATTAAAGTAAAATAAAACAGCATTGGAAATGAGAAAAATTGATAAGGATATAACAATATAACACCACGAGAAGAGATAAAATATGAAGACATTCACTTAATATTTAACAAATCTGCTTTTCATTGTAGTCGGTTGAATGATTTCCAGTTTTTATTTGAATCCAACATTACTAAACTTTCAATATTCAAATAGCAGTTAGAAGTCGAAAAAAAAAAAATGAATGAAAAGAAAACTGAAAATTGGAAAGTTTAATACAAAAATGAGCAGTAAACATAAAGGAAATTTAGCAGCAGCGATCAGGGCTTGAAAGCCAGCTGAAAGCCAAAAGCTAAAAGCTGAAAGCCAATCATTTTTAGATGTCATAAGCTTAATCCAAAAGCCATATTTAAGTTTCCATAAGCTAAAAGCCTAAAGCTTATGCTATATTAAAAATTTAAACAGTCGAAAGACGAAAGCTTAAGCTGTTTTCTAAAAAAGCTAAATTAAGCTTTATATTCGGCTTAAGCTTTTTTTGTGTTATTTTCTTGATTTTGCATTTTGACATAATTAATCGCGTAAGAAATTGTTTTTAAAAACTTTTATTTTTGTGCATAAAGAAAAAAGTTGAAGTTTCAATAGTAGTGCTAAATAGTTTGATGTATAGTAATTAGTAAATGATTTTAATTAACTTTTATTGAAATTTATTTCGTAAGCCGAAAGCTGAAAGCCTAAGCCATATTTCAAATTCAAACAGCCAAAAGCCGAAAGCTTAAGCTGTATTTTTCAAGGACACAAGCCATATTAAGTTTAAGCCATATTATTATTCAGCTTAAACTTAATACGGCTTATGTCATTGAAAAATACAGCTTAAGCTTTCGGTTTTTGACTGTTTAAATTTGAAATATGGCTTAGGCTTTCGGCTTTTGGCTGTTTAAACTTAAAATACAGCTTAAGCTTTCGTCTTTCGGCTGTTTATATTTTGAATATAGCTTAAGCTTTAGGCTTTTAGCTTATGGAAATTTAAATATGGCTTTTGGATTAAGCTTATGACATCTGAAAATGATTGGCTTTCAGCTTTTAGCTTTTGTCTTTTAGCTGGCTTTCAAGCCTTGAGCGATACACAAATAGTAACACGATTGACTAAAAACTAAAACTGCCTGATGAAAAGTTATGAAACGATGGTAAGACGGGTAAGACAGTTCGTCCACAAATTACCTACCTACATACCAGCGTTGCCAGATTTTTTTCTTATCAAGTCGGGATTTTGGAACTTTTTGAGTGAAAAAAGCGGTATTCTTTCATCGAAAGCGGGACATGGTAAAAAAACCATATATAACCAGAAGTTTTTAAATATTTATCTTTTTATTTGAGTTTTAACTTACTTTTACATGATTATGTGATTATGTAACAATAGATAGCAAAAATTGCCATAAAAAATGTATTTTAATAAAAATATGATATTTTAAATCAGGTTTACCTTATCATTAGTTAGTCGAGTCTTCTTCGTCTTCTAAATAAAAAAAATAAAATCAAAAAGGTTTTATTTATTAGAAAAATGTGGTGTTTCGAGCAATAGTCTGAGGAGTGAGCGTTCAAATTGTAACTTACAATAAGAAAATAATTTATTTATAAGAATTACTTATTCATGACATTTCTGTGAAGATTTAACTTGTTTTAAAGTTTCCTTTTTCTCTTTAATAAAAATGAAGAACTCTGCATAGGATAGCTCTAGATTGAACTGAATGAGTAATTTTGCTTTCATTAAATTTACGAAGCATTTATTTCTGGCATCCGACCATTTTAAATTCATCTGGGAAAAAACGCGTTCAGGAAAGTAGTTTGATATTGGGATACTTAATATGAAAGACACTAGTTTAAACATATTCTTGGTATCTTTTTTTGAAAACAGTTGAAAGAGCTGGTGCCATTTTTGTGCAGTGGTGGCAGTTGAGTCTTTACTAGAGGTGTGTAACTCAGTAACTCAGTAACTCTTTTGACTCACTAATTCAGTAGTCTACAGAATTAAAACAAATTACTCTGTGATCTATGATTGTAACAGATGTTTAATTTACAAAGAAATTTTAATTTACAAAACAACTAATAAGAATTTTTTAAGTGCTTTAATAATTACTACTTTGCTGTATTAGTCTCAAAAAAACTGAACAAATTTAGAATTTGTTGTTAAAACAATTTAAACAGCCTGTTAATTAGCTTGTAATTCCAAATATGAAGTTGTTTAACTTCATTTGTTCAGTTGTTTTGAGACTAATACAGCAAAGTAGTAATTATTAAAGCACTTAAAAAATTCTTATTAGTTGTTGTTTTGTAAATTAAACATCTGTTACAATCATAGATCACGGGGTAATTTGTTTTAATTCTGTATCAAAAGAGTTACTGAGTTACACACCTCTAGTCTTTACAATTTCCCACTAATACGTCCAAGGATGATTTCAACAAGTTAAATTCTTCATATAAGTTATCTACCGAAATATCGCCTGTCAATTTTATTAAAGATACAGCATTTTCAATCATGCCGAAATTAACTTCACTTTCCAGGTTTACGAATTTAAGTCTAAAAAAAATATTTTCATCTGAAAAATTATAACGTTTGTCTATATATTGTTGGCAATTTGTGTAATAATTGTTGAAATCTTCGATGGCTTTAATCCGTTCAGATTCAACCAATTTATTTAAAATCAGTTTCGTCTGGTAGCCGAAAAACCCATCCTTTAGCCTTTGAGTCAACTTTGAGCGGAAGAGGCATAATGACTCATACATTTCTGTTATGGCAATATCATTTCCCTGAGACTCTTTCATTAATGTACCAAAAGCACTCATCACATTATGAACAAAATGCAACTAGGCTAGAGTTTTTGTTTCCTCTGCTTCAGAGTAAAAAATCTTTTCAATGGCTTTCGCACATGATTCTTGCTTATCAAAGTAACTTTTCAAAGCAGGCCAAACCTTGATTACTCTCTCGACAGCAGGGCAGAGCGACAGAAATCTTGTATTTACATGACGTAATAATTTGACCCACTCCATTTCTGTAGTTTCAAATATCTTCATCAATTCCGCACGACGTTTAGCTGAATGTGAGAAATGGCCATATATTTTTAAGATGATAGCTTCTACATCGATGTCTAATCTATCACATGCAAATTTGCTCATGTTATGCAAGATGTGAACTGAACAGCTAGCTTTTAATATTTTTTTGTTTTTGGCAACGTGATTCGTGAAAACAGAATGATTTGAACCAAAGCTTACATTTGCATTGTCAGCACCATATGATGTTACTTGCGATAGTTTTAAGTTATGTTTATGCAATGTTTCACAAAGTACCTTTGTTATTTGGTCGGCAGTTTCGTCATCACTCTTCACAAAATTTATTAATTTGTTTTGTATTCCTTTGTCAAAACTGAAATATCGCACACATATCAGAACCATTTTCCGGTTTCCTTTATTGCTGGCATCCGTAGAAATCGAAAAAAATAAATCTTATTTTAAATTTTCAATTGCGTCCTTTAAAGCTTCTTTTGCCAATACTTCACAAACTATAGCTTCACTCTTTGTCCTACCACATTTAACATTCTTAGCTATCTTAGAATCGGCGTACATGAGAGGCAATAACGTTTGAAAACAATCCATACTATTGTAGCTTAACGAATGTTTAATGGTGTGATATATAGAAGTAATTTCTACGGCTGGCGTTTTGTACATAATATCATCGAGATCACGATCAGATGTGGAAGTACCTGGTGCCTGGAAATAGCTAGTTATGTTTGTTGCAGCGCGAGAACTCGTGATCTTTGAGTGACTAGTTGTTTTTGAATGCTTCACTACATCGTTTAATCCGCCATGAGAAATAGTAAACTCTTTCTTGCACAGTTTACAATAAGCTTTATACTCATCCGACGTCACAATACACAACCGATTATAATCATTCTGCCAATTTGTACTGTATTTCGTTAGGCGATGTTTTCCTAGTTTGACTTTCTTCTTGGGTGCAATGATTTCCGGTTCCGAGCAATCCGAAACATCACTGTCGGCTTCATTTATCTTTAAACGATTCTAATAAGTAAATTCCAGTAATTTAAGGAAAAAAAAACACGTAAAAAAACTTAAACTTTTGTTTGCTTGATGTAATTAAATTAAATTACGCACACAGCGCAACTCACTACTTGCTCACTGCTTTCCAAGCACTAAAACAAATGCAATAGGTTGTTGTGATCCCGGATGAATACGGGAACACTGATCAACTACTTTTCGGTGAAAAATAACAAAGAATGTTCTAATTTGATTTCGCGTATATTTCACGTAAAAACGAAAATGGTGATCAAATTACGCGGTAATAACGGATATAGATATAAGGATTCGTTAGCCTGCGAAGACATGATTAACGCAATGAAAGGCGAAAAACTAATCGGACAGGCTTGTTCGATTTATCGGTTAATCCAATACCGCGGAGACTTATTCCGGCATAGGTTTTGCCTAGAACCAGAATCAAACTAAATCTGAAGAAAACATCGAAAAACGTGCCTGTATAAATATCGGACTGGTCGACTGACCACCTGATTAAAATTGCGTCATTCGCAACAAAAACGTGAATAAAAAAAAGAGAAGGCTTAACGAATTTAAAGACGTCAGTGAATAAAACTTATTGAATAGCGTATACACCGTTAGGCGAAACGTAAACAGCCATGTTAACATTGCATCATAAAACGGGACTTTTGGTTCGCAACACCGCGATTATAGCGCGGTGTCAGCGAATAACATCGACGGAGGTTTGGAGCACAACAAGGTATTCGCTATTCCTTCGTACATAATCGTGCGTTTTCGCGAAATAGAAATTTATAAACAAATGGGAATAAGAAAAGAGTGAAAGAGAAAGAGAAGATGTCGTGGTCGCACGCACCGATTGCATAACGCACCCCTCTCTCTCCCGTGCGCTTATCTTCACTACGCGCCGGGCGGGCGGCCAGTCCACACTTGTCTGTATCACCCGGCCGCGCTTCCACAGCACGGTGAACGCATGGTCGAATTATCCCCGAAAAGCGGGACTAAGCCTGTGTCTCGCGGGACGTTTAATTTTGATTTAAAAATCGGGACGTCTGGCAATGCTGCTACATATCCACTAATACAAAATGACATAATATTCCCTGTCCTTAAACACAGAGTGATGTTAGCTGAATTGACAAGAGCTTTTATGAATTGGACGGACATAAGTATGGATTTGTCTATAAGGTGAAAAGATGAGCCAACCCACTACAGAGTGGAAAGGTACTTTTAGCTAATGCAGAACCTCTAACCAGAATTGCACCATTAAATGAGGCAAAAATATTGGTGCAGTCAATATAAAAAATATATAACTTGGGGAAATTGTAGGAATAGGACAAGAGAAGTAGTGAAAATTAGATAGAAAGTCGACTATAAAGTAAAACAACAGTTCAGAGCGCCAAATTAAGGAAAATATTGTACACGCAGGAAATCGAACAAATTATGTATCTCATGCGATGCCGTGGTGCAGATGGCAAAAAAAATAAAAAAAATTGTGTAGAAGGCGCTACAATAAAAGAAAATGGCTAGAAATAGTATAAAATTGACTATAATTAGAGAAAAAATTGTTAACGAACCAACATGTATAAGGAATCCATCTGGTGAGTGGAAAGAGGAACTATTAGACTTCAGAGTAGTGAGTTCATGGTTAACACAGAGACGATAACTGATATCACATCATTAAACAAGACAAAAAGTTGGTGTGAATAAAATAAAAAATATAAAATATTGGGGAAATCGCAGGATTGATATAAGAAAAATGATTCAGTCGAGCATGTCACAAAATGCAATAGTGTATCAGATAAATTTGATGAAATAGGGTGGGAAATATCTTAATAGTTCGATTCCAAAGTGAACAGGTTGAAATTGATATTTGTAAAAAACAACTGCTTTCCTTTAGTGTTTTTCGATATAGTTCTAGAATGTCAACATAAAAATTACGATTTACTATGCATTTATCAGAAAAATATTAATATAGAAAAAATTTAAGGGTATAAATTATACCCTGTGGCTTTAGTAAGCCCCTGTGGCCTAATGGATAAGGCATCGGTCTCCTAAACCGGGGATTGTGGGTTCGAGTCCCACCAGGGGTAATTAATTTTTTCACATATTACATTAAATAAAAACAATTTTATACAACTACGAAAAATTTTGTATCGATTAAAATATAAGTAGTAATATTACAATTATAAAATTATAATTGTTAAAAAACTTATGCTATTATATAAAATAACCGCACCATACTGCTACAATATACTTTAGTATAATTTAAATTCTAAGGTTGTTGTTAAATAGTAACCAAATTTGATATTACAATTGATAATAGTTAGAACTATATTATAGTCATTCTGACGCTGCCTTAATTATAAGTAGACTTGCAAAGAACTTCTTACACACAATTTTTTTCTACTCATTGCTGGTAATATTAATAATGTCATACTGAATTACGATTTACATACAGTCCTTTGCCTCTATATAAACATATTTCATAAATGTGCGATTTTATTTGTCTAAAAAAGAACAAGAAGCATTAGACATTTACAATTTGCACAACAATATAGAATTTTTACATTAATAAATATACTTAATTTCGTTTAATTTATATTCCTATCTACATTTTTTTAAATTTTAAGCTTTAAGTAATGAAGAAATGCCTGCACAGACACAGAAAGTTTATGTATATATAAATAAAATCGGAGAAAATAAGTAATCGTCATACCAAATTTTTCAATCGGTTCTAAATTAAAAGTAATTATAAGAGAGAAGTGTTATTAATGAATGGAGAAGAAACTCCATAATTTAATTTCTTAGAAAATAAAGTACAGCACTGTTAGTACTGAAATTCTAAACACTTAAATATAATTATGAATTACAAAACAAATGAAATAATAAAACATTAATAAAAATATATGCATTATAAAATTTCTATTGTCATCGCAGCTTAATAGATTCCGAAAATTCGATTTTGTATTAAACGTTTAACTATAAGTACTTCATTTAAATTTTATCCTGAAATACTCAAAATTAGTCAAAATAAATTAAAGAAACTTTATTATTGTTTTTAGGAATTAAATATTCAGATATAGAATAAAGTAAAAGTTTACAAACTACAATAAATCTCCCACTTATATTTCATAAATTTTAATAGCCTTTCTGTATAGCACTATATTCTAAAATCAATGCGAAATTATGTAAAAATACCGTAATTTTCGATTTAAACAACAAACAATTACAAACATACCGAATTAACAATGATTAAAATACATTAAAATGAATTTTAATATCAATTAAAGTCTAAACCATAATTTATTATAACTATTTTTTAAGATTACCAATACCAAAATTATGTAAAGCCATTTGAATTATCATTACGAATTGATGCAAGTTCCCTCTTAAACTTTTCTATCGTCGGTACGCAGCAGATCGCTCAGACAACTCTCGGCAGTAGTAACGTGGAATACTCGTGGTAAGTGTGTGGTTATTTATGTCACTCGCTCCCGCACATGCTCTTTCATTTAGCGCTTTTTTTTTATAGCCTTTTATTTAACTCGCTTTGTCATTCTATCTATCTGGTGGGTATCTTGCGAACGATTTTTCACTTACTTCCCGATGAATTAAGTGTCCTTTTGTAGAAATGCTTGTTATAGATGACAATACAATATTATGCAACAT
This sequence comes from Icerya purchasi, assembly GCA_039619475.1. Taxonomy (NCBI): domain Eukaryota; kingdom Metazoa; phylum Arthropoda; class Insecta; order Hemiptera; family Monophlebidae; genus Icerya; species Icerya purchasi. The sequence goes on along the minus strand of CM077116.1, from coordinate 151,372,515 downwards.
CTGGGTTTCCTGACCTGGAAGGAGCCATAGGCGTACTCAGGGGGGGGGGGATTTGGGGGTTCAAACCCCTCCCGAAATGGATTTTTACGTTGCTGTATTATCGTTTTAGGGTCGTAAGATGTCTTGGTACCAGGCATTCTGACAGTACAACTAACTATGTATTAGTGTAAATTATTCTCAAAATGAAAACGAACATAAGTCTTACGCATTTAGAACTATTATACAAGAGATTTTTAATAAAATATAATTATTAAGTAAAATCCTTTTATCTGCCAAGTGTTTTTTTTGTAAAATGGATCGATCCCCTCCCGAAAATCTTGCCTGGGTACGCCTATGGAAGGAGCATATTAAGATCAAAGCCAAGAAAATAAACTTGAAGCTGAGGGAGATATACTGGCTCCTGGGCAAAACTTCCGTGTTATCGCTGAAGTCAAAATTGCTGTTATATAATGCAGCCATCAAACCGGTGTGGACCTACGGTATATCTCTTTGGGGAACAACATCAGCGTCTAATATTAAAATTATGCAGCGGTGCCAGTCAAAAATACTGAGAATAATAGCCAATGCACCGTGGTACATGCGCAATGATAACTTACATCGGGATCTACATGTACCGGCGGTAAGTAAAGTAATTAAAAATTATAGCGAGCGTTACCTGCGTAGGTTAGTAGGCCACCCTAACCCGCTGGCAGTTGATTTATTACACTCAGGCAACGACAATCATAGACTAAATCGTTATACGCCCCTAGACCTTCCCCACCGGTTTGATTGGCTGATAAAGCAACGCGGAGTGTTATTGTTGAATGGCATCTCCCATCATGTCATAACTTCCATTTCAATTGCTTATTAGCTACATTAGCCAGATCGCAATTTTAAACAAAAAAAAAAAAAAATAAATCTGGGTTTCCAGCTTTAAAATTAGACTCTCGGGGCGCCGAAAGCACGAAATTTTGGAAATAATTTTTTTTTTTCAAGAATGTGATATATCGTTGGAAAAATCGTTATTTGTCGAGAACAAAACCATATTTTATTTCTTTAATGAAACTTTCGAAGTTTACGAAAAGTTCAAAAAAGCGCAAGATCTAATATGTAGCTCCCGCTTTGCGGCGCGAGTCTTATGGCTAAAAATTTTGAACAAGGTTGAAAATATGCACATGTACGTATATTTCTTTGGTTTGGAATATTTAGGTTTCCAACTTTAAAATTAGCCTCTCGGGGCTTCGAAAGCTCAAACTTTTGGAAAAAAATATATTTTTTTCCGAGCATATGATATGCTGTTGGAAAGAGCGCTATTTCTAAACGAAACATTTGAAGTTTACTAAAAGTTAAAAAAAACACAAAAAAAGGACGTGTAGACGTCGCTTACGGCTCAGTTTTATAGCTAAAAATTTTGAACAAGGTTAAAAAAATGCGCATCTTGTGTATTTCTTTACTTTGGAACATTTGGGTTTCTAACTTTTATATCAGACCTTTGAGGCGCCGAAAACTCGAAAGTTTAAAAATTTTTTTTTTTTTTTTCGGTCATGTGATTTATCAATGGAAAGATTGCTATTAGTCAAACATTGTGTTTTATGTGCTGAGGATTCTATATGTATTGTATGAAAAACAAAAGACAATATAATTGAAAGAATGCGATCCATTATTTAATAATAAATTGTAACACAAATTTCTGTAAATGCCCTATAATCAAGATATTGAATAAAATAAAGCAAAATAAAATAAAATTCTAAATTTATTGTTTTTTATTGAAATACATAGTAAAAAATCCAGACTAAAAAGTAAAAAAAATATTTTTTTTTTTTAAAAATAGCCTTTTATTTATGCACTAAAAAGTACAAAATAACTTTATTAGAGTGCAACTACCAGATATGAATCTTAACATTAAAATCTGAAACTACAAAATATTCTGAAAAATAAAAGCAGGGGCCGCAGATTAATAATTAAATATTAATATTATAATACATCCTAAGTCAAAACTACAATCACCATTATGTTGTTCCATTGTTGTGCACCACAATGCCACACGCACCGAATATTTTTGTAACTGCAGCCCCCGGCTTTTTTATTTTTCAGAATATTTTATACTTTCAGATTTTAATGTATTAGGCTCGTAGTTTTTTCGAAAATACTAAAAAATAATTTCGTAATAATTTGTTAGGGGAAGCGACGCTTCCGTCGCTTCCATTGATGTTACGCTATTGGATTTAACCTTATTGAAATGTTCAATGGATAAATATTTTTTCAAACTTTTATTCTGAAATAGTTATAGAGCTCGCGCAACCATGGGCGTCGCCAGCGGGGGGCAGGGAGTGGCAGCTGCCCTCGCTGGAGCCTTGAAACTTTTTAATCAGCTTGCATTGATGAGTATTCATAGGCGCGTAATCATGAACAATTTGCCAGAAACCCACGAAAATTATGTTTTAATTAAGATTTTATTCTTGTTTAATAACATATTAAGCCTTTACAACTTATAAATTTTATTTTTCCTATAACTCATATCCTCCTTCTATCATCTTGCCCATCCCTGGCTCATTGGCTGGCGACGCCCTTGCGCGCAACATTATTCGTAATAAGAAACAAAGAGTACATTATAGTTGTTTAATAAAGTAGGTAAATCTAATAGCTAGAATATTCTCAGCATTCGTCACCATATCCACACTTCGAAACTATAATACGTTTTTTGTCGCTGGTTTTTAAAGTCCATGTTTTCGATGCATAAATACATCCGGGAAACACGGAGCATTGTACCAGTCTCTGTTTTACTGCATTTATAATGAATGCATCTTTCTGTATTTTGTGTAATCCGTTCATGACATTTCGTGCTAGTCGAATTCTACGTTTTTTCTTGTTCATGGAGCCTCCTGCATCTTCTATAAGTAATTTCAAATATACAAATATTTGCACTATCTCATACTTACATATCTATGCGTTTTTTAGTTTGAGGTATTGTTTTTCGCATCAATTACCATCAATTTAGTTTTTTCTTTATTAAGTTCTACACCATAATCCGTACTCATTTCGCTGAGACGTTCTAAGAAGGATTTCATCTTACCAACACCGCCATCAGGTATTGCATCATCCGTGAAACGCAGATTATTTTCCTGCCTCCAATAGAAACGCCACCATTTCATTCTTCTAGAATTTGCCTCATATCATTTGGCCTTACTCCTTTCGGAATTCTCACTTGTATTAGAGCGGACCACATCTTTTCCCAAATAACGCTATAAAACGCTTTAATGTAGTCTACAACGCATAGAATTATCAGTATGTCATATTCAAGAGACTTTTCAATGAATTCGGGAATTTGTTCTTTTATATATATTTTGTTTCCATATGTTAAATTTTTCTTTCTGTATTTGAAGTATTACATAATTGTGGCACAAGTTTATTACAAAATATACGTTTTAAAAAGAATTGAAAGCACACTAGAAAAAAATTCTAAATTATAATTTTTTTGAATTGTTTAGATTTCTGAAGACAGGATTAAAAATTTAAATAAGTCCAAAACTGTTACAAACAATTGATTTAATTCAACATTTTTCTAGTGTATTTTCCTTTGTGTATAATTGCCAATTATAAATATTGCAACGATGAAATAGAAATACATACTTTGTTTCATTTTGTGTCATACATTCAACGTTGTAGTTGCTTTTGTTCCTATAACGATATAATAAGCATCGATTATTTTGTTATATCAGAACATATTCTATCGATATTTATATTTAGAAAATCAATTGTTTCTTAGAAAGTAATTCCAATTTGATTAATCATAATGTGTAAATAATTGTTATTTTTATTGTAATGTAGATGGAGGCTATTTTTTTATGAATCTTAGTTATTCAGCTATTTTCTTTCATTGTACGCTTTGTTTTAGGTTAATTAATTACAGGTTTAGTTTATGAAATGAATTCGACATTTAAAACCAACAAATGGATGATATTTTTAGCAGTGTTTCTTTTAACGATCGGATTCATTATTAGCGGATTTTGGAAAAGTGGTTATGATGGACTTCTTTTTTCGGTATGTTTTTATTAAAGAAATATCTTTCGTATTAAATAAACTTAATATATTTAAAGATTTATGCTATATATAAGACTGGAATATAACGAGTTTAAACTGAAAAAGAAATGTGTACAGTTTAGATTCAAAAATTATACTACTTTTAAGTTCTAAGAATGCGATATTATTAAATATTCAGATTGCATCACTTGTAGAAGCTTTTTTCATTAGAAATCTAAATAAGACTCAAGTTTTATAAAAATAATTTTACTTATAAAATACTTTTTAAACAGATGATCGTTGCTGCCAAATTTCTAATGATTTTAGATAATAGACAATTTCATCCGTATGTAACATTTATTGTTTATAAAAATCATTAGTTAATAATAAAATTTGGAAGTGAATTAAGAAAAAATGATGAGGTTTTAGATTAGTTCAACTAATTCACTTTTGTTATAGTCTTCGTTATTTAAATTCTATTAATAAATTTGAACTACAACTGATAGCAAAGAATGAAACGAATGAAACGAATAATAACTTTAAAAAAAAACTTATATTCTATGTACTACTACGGACTCTGGCCAGCTATTATCTAAAATAATTAGCCAGAAACTTATTTCAGTAATCGTATATACAAACTTATATTATTTTTTTTTGCCGTTATTACTATTATTATTACTATTACATATTGCTGGGTCCTCTCTTGTCTTATAGTCCGATAATTTCCTGAGCGTCTAAGATTATCTTAATCATTTTTATAAATTTCTTTTATGCCGTGTTATGGCTAAAAAAACCATAATATATATAAAGAAAAATAATAAGGCTACTATAATTTCTCAAGTTTATAACGATATACTGTGATCATGAAGCTATTGGCTATGAAACGTGTCAGCGTTTAATTTTAAATATATTGTTATTATTTTATAAAAATGTACATGTCTATTGATTTATTTAATAAGTAATAAAAGTAATGAGTTTATCGAATTTTAGTATTATAAAGTTTAACTTATTGTATTCAAAATCTATCTCCTCTGCTGTAGAAACTGAGTTTAAGTGATGGATCCGAAACATTTGAAACGTGGAAAGAGACGGCAGTTCCTTTATACATTAAATTTCATTTTTTCAATTGGACAAACCCAGAGGAATCTTTAAAAAAACAGCAGCGTCCAAATTTTGTACAAGTTGGACCTTATGTATTTCGGTAGGTTACTTCTTATTTACTTCCTCGTGTTTTTAACTTGACAGTTGTAATTGTTACGGCTGTTTCATTTAATCATAGTTTTAAAATAAAATGTTATGTTTTGTATTTAACTGGTTACCAGGGATTAATAATTGTGTTCTTAATAAATTAAATCGAAATCTACAGTTTTTCTTAAGAAATGAGCTGCCGACCAGATATTTTATTATCCGAAATAATTCAAGAAGCAGTAGAGCATAAAGAGCCATATTTATTCTTAAATATGAATTTGACTTTAATGCGTGAAACTGTGTTCCGTGAAGATGACATTTTTAGTAAACAAACAGATTTTAACTGATAATTTTTCTAATTGGAGCAATACTAATTTATAATGCAGTAAAAAATATACATTATTAAACTTGCTCATGCAGCATGAAATTTTTGCAAATTATATCAAAAGATTCTGTGTAGACCAAAAAAAAAAAGTAGTACTATAGGGTTTGCCTCACCGTGAAAAAATATAAAAATCAGAAAATATTTGATGATGCTAAACATCGCTGACAGGAAAAGGTGGGAAACATGCATACCGGGTGTGTGTCTCCTTAAAAAGTACCGTTAAGCATTTTGCCGCATCTACAACAGCGGACTGTTAGCAACTCATCCGAGACCGTTCTCCAGGTCGCAATAATGAATGTCATTCCAGGGTGAATAGGGGATTTTCGACACCTTAAAACGAGGACCGTTCAGCTAGGGGAGAAAACCCTCAATAAATCCGAAGGCAAAGGAAAACCACTGTAGTATCATTCTTAGATCTCGACATGAAAGACGACAACGAAAATGGTCCCTAGTTTTCGGCAGGTAAATTACTCGTCGTCTATACCACCGAAAGGGGTGTTAAGAATACCCAGAAGTAAAACAATGTAACAACATGTGGAGAAAGTTAACATCGGAACCTGGAATATTCGAACAATGTCCTAAGTAGAGGAGTTAGAAACCGTGATATTGGCGGCAGCTAGATGCAAAGTTGACATCATAGAAATAAGCGAAATGAGATGGGGTAGAGCTAATCGTATAAGAAAAGGAAATTACGAATTCATATATTCTGCAACAAATGCTGGGAAGGTTACATGCAGCCAGTGAAAAGAGCGGCATGACAATAAATATCTCGAAGACGAAAGTCGTGGTAATTAATAAGGAAGGAAGCCAAACACCGATCAACATACTAATCAACAATAAGCGGCTCAAAAAAGTCGCCAAATATAAATACTTTCGGCCAATTACATTTTCGATTTGCTTTCTTCATTTTTTGAAGAACATCTTCCATTTTTATTTTACATACTCAGGTACTTATAGAATTAAACATTATGATATCAATACGGCTAAAAACGCAAGAACAGATTGAGCACAGTGTACGCAATTTCACTGAACAAATGCAAATAGTGGTATGGAATTCAACTCCATTAGAAAAACGTGTATATGATAATAACTGTCCTAAATACATATACGGAAAATTATAGCTAAGAAAAGACGACTACGTAGATTGTGGCAAACTTGTAGAACACTTATAATCAAACGTCAATTAAACGCGGCAACCAAAATAGTACGTAAATTACTAAATAATCTAAAAAACAAAAACTTCAGCATGTATGTGGAAAATTTATCTCCTCCTACTCAATGCACAGGCTACAATCTATGGAAAGCCGTTAAAAGAATAAAAAAGGCCAGTGATATGCAGTTTGCCAGTAAGACAAGATGATGGATATTGGACAAGAAGCGGCAAACAAAAAGCTGACGCATTTGCCAAATACTTATGCGACACATTTCTGACACAACAACGATAATTAACTTAGAGGACGACATTAATTATTCTAGAACAACTCTTGAAATGGAATAAAAATGATTTCTCCGACAGAAGTTAAAAAATACACAAAACTTTTTAATGTCAAAAAATCTCCTGGCTTTGATATGATCACAGCGAGAATGTTAAAAGAATTACCCAGGAAGGCAATAATGTCGGTAGCGTATTCAACGCTATATACTATGAACATCATATTTTCCAAACCAATGGAAATTCTCTCCGATACTGATGATATTAAAACCGGTATAAGATGGTACCAAATTATCTTCCTACAGACCAATCTCCCTATTATCTACACTTGCCAAGTTACTTGAAAAAATTAATCGTTGTACCGATTAATAGAATAGTTCATGAACAGTCGATCATTTCTCAACATCAATTCGGATTTAGAACTAGGCACTACTGAACAGCAATTGCATAGAGTAGTAAACCTTATTGAAGATGGCATCGAGCATAAAAAATACAACGAAGCGGTATTTATTGACATCACCAAGGTCTTCGATAAAAACTGGGAATTGTAATCGCTTAAAACTGAAGGGCAATCCAGTTGATTTTAACGCTATTCGCGGTATAAATACCGTCTACCCTTTTCTTTGCTAGTCCTTATACTGGCTTCGGTAATGTTATTTTGCGCTTGTTTGGTGCGGAGTGTTGTACCATGACACAGTTCCGGAAATTCAGATTGTACAGTAAAATGACTGGCGAGCCAATTTTCAATTTGAGGCAATGTAACGGCATGCCTGGAACATTTAACGAATTTAAAAATTCAGTAGGAAAATTTACATTTTCATTTTCATCAGTTATGTTTTTGTTTTTTTTTTCTTCCTTTGAAATAACTTTAAATATGTAAATTTTTTCTTCCGCCGGAATGATTCCTTGGACGGTCTTTGTCGTTGACAATTTCGTTTTTCGTTGCTGAAATAACTCGCTCATGTAACGAGTCTGAATTTGTATAATTTTCAACGATATCCGGGTATATTTGGCTTATGAGTTGTTCAGGTGTTTCAGCAATTTTACGCAACATTTGTCAGTGCGATTTGGCCAGAATTTTGGACTATTGAGTATGTACCTCCTCCTATTTGTAACAGGTTTTCGGAAAATTTTTGCGCTCTTTCGTCTCCCGAAATTCGTGCTCTCGTATTTATTATTAACTTGATTATTTTTACGAACAACTTTTTTAAGCAAGCGTTTATTTCATCTGTTAGCGTCGATTGCGGAAATATAGGCAGCGTTTGACGAAAATCGCCTAACAATATTTATAATACACCTCCCATTAAATCGTATATATTATCTTGTAAGTCCTGAAGTATTCTATTCAGTGCTTCCAAAGTCTTTCTGCGGGCCATTGTACTTTCGTCTCATATGATGGCCTCGCACCGTTTCAATATTTGTTCACGTGTTTATGATTTTGTAATGTCACATACTGGAAATTCATGTTCAGCTATATTTAAAAGTAATATCAATGCAGAATTTGCTGTTCGTCCGTCATCCATAAGTATTACTTCTATTCTCGATGATGCCAGAGCGGGTAGTATTTTTTTGTTTGCGCCAATTTCAGCTGGGATTAAATTAATTAAAAATGTTTTTCCGGTACCGTCAGGTGCATTCAGAAATATTATGCTGCCCTGTTGTTTCTTATAATAATTGATCATTGTGTCATATATCTGTGTTTGATTTTGAATTAATAAAGGTTTGTGGATATAGCACCGTAATTCGTCGATGTTGTAACTTTTTTCCGTTAATAATTCATTGTTTGTAGCATCAAATTGACTTCGTCGAGATGACTAAACTTCCAGTTGTGTTAGCGTTTGGTTCAATATCGCTAAACATTTATCTTCCAGCAATGTAAAAGCTTTGTTAAAAACTTCATCGTTGAAATCGATTTTTCAGTCCGGATTTTGTCATAGTTTTCAGTCAAGATACTGTCGCTCATACTTTCCCGACATTTCAACCATAATCGATTTGGACTTGATGGATTACATGTAGTTAATATAATCGCAAACAGTTACCAAAATTTATTTGCTTTGCTTCACAAATGTAACCGTCGATAGTTCTTGAGTCTCCAAAACATGGGCCATAAATAGTGTGAAATAATAGACGCAAATAGAAACATTCAGCGCTTTTTAGATGTACCGTGCAGACTCGCCCTATCGTGTTACTCTTAAACACTCCGTCTTCTCCTTGCAATGGCGTCCCACGTTTTCGCGGGTAAAATGGTTTGTTCGATATATCCCATGCGTAAAAGTTTTATACTTCCGGCTTCGGCAGTTAGTGGTTCGTTTAGAAATGGTTTTGGATTTTGATTTGGCAAAAAATTTCGTGAGAATTTCATATTAGGTTAAAGCCTTATACATCTTCGAGAATGGAAATTTCTGGAATGTAGCATAAATAATTTCTAGCATTTAAAGTTTTTTGAATCTTAGAATTTACTGGGAGAATAAATTTTAAAACTTTCTAGAAAATCCTGAAATGTTTTTAAAAAATTGTGTAAGATTTAAACCAATTTTTTAAATATTAAAAAAATTATAATTTTATAATAGGTAGTCGCCAACGCTCAGAAGCTGAACGTGGTACTTTAATTAATTAATTCCATTAATAACTGTTTTTAATAATTATAATTATTAATGATTATTGTAATTATCGATAATATTGTTATTATAATTTTCAGCCTTATATATATCTTCAAAGGCTGAAATATTTTACAGTTTTCCTCAACCCGTCGATTCTAAATTATTTTCATCGATTGTAGATTATTTAAGATTATTATCGAATATCATGGAATATTTTGGGGCATTCTCTAAAATTTTATATGATTTTAGATCATTATAGAACATTTCAAATTATTCTCGAAACTTCTAGGGTACTCTGGAACATTACAGATCATTCTAGATCGTTTTAAAACATTTTAGATTATTATCGAACATCTTAGAATATTTCTGATTATTTTAGAACACTTTAAATTATTCGGGAACGTTCTAAACTATTTTAGATCATTTTAGTACATGCCAGATTATTTTTGAACATTCGAGAACATTTTGGAACTTTCTGAAAAAATCCGAATCATTCTAAAAAATTTTAAGACTTTCTAGAAAATTATCGATACATTTCTGTCTTTCACTGGCATACAAAACTCCAGTCAAAAAATTTTGTACTCCATTCAAAAATACAATGTATGAAAAAAAGATAGATATATCTCATTACACATTTTTGCCACCCACACTCATTCACTTCCACTCACCGTTTCCACACTCCCTTACTAACAGCAGGAGACCAAGGACTTTCTACCGGGTGTTCATGGAGAAAAGTGTGTCTACGTATACGTATTTGCCTTTTATATATATACTAGCCGTGCCTGCGGCGTTGCTCGCGTGAATTACGATTAAAAAAATTACTTTATTTGTTAAATTACACCCGCGCGGAATTCAGTTCATGACTATGTAAGAGTAACAGTAAATGATTATTTGTCAAAAGATTTTTTATTGGCTGTGGCGGCTCCTGAATACTGGGGAGACTAACTATTCCAGAAGCACAGCACATACCATTAGGTTTATTGGCCCATTTTTTGGCAGAACACTTAGAGCAGATCTTATTCAAGGCTCCAATTTGGATGGAAGACTGTTGAGTATAATCAATCTGTGGATCGTATCTGAAAGCCGATCTGTTACTGTGAGCTAAAACTCGATTACGAACTCTAGTCGTTGACGTCTGTTGTCTTTCTCTTTGATCTCGAAGGCGTTGGGAACGCTCAGAGCTCGATTCCCTAGTGCGAGTTTGTATATTTCTAATATTTTGCTCTTCAAGCCGCTGCGAATGCTCGATACTCGACTCTCGCGCGCGTACTTGAGAGGTTCTCAAATTTTGTTCATAAAGCCGTTGCGAACGCTCGATACTCGACTCTCGCGCGTGTACTTGACAGTTCTCAAATTTTGTTCAGCAAGCCGCTGCGAACGCTCGATACTCGACTCTGGCACGCGATTGCGACGCGTATTTTCTCTGACTTGCAAGACGATTTTCAGTTTCTGATGAAGATTCTCCATTACGACGTATTTTTGATGCCCTCGCCTGGAAACTATTTCTAGAAAGTTGAGATCTTAATCTTTTGGGAATTTCGTACCTTTTACAAAAGATAACGGTAACGCTCGAAAAATTTTAATTCCTTACGTTAACACACTATTTCCATTAGTGATGAGCTTGTAAACGATGCTAAGACGATCTTTATCCGAATTTACATTTCCCCATGTTAATTAACATTGATATTTTAATGTTTTTTAAAAAAGGTTTTTGCAGCGCACGCGATGTAAGGAATTGTTTAGGTCATTTTTTTACACCTTAAGTTACATTATTGGAGTTTTAGTAAGGATCCCTAATTTTTTTGAAAATATAATATAGCCTATGTCACCCACAGATAGTGTAACTTCCCAACGGTGAAAGAATTTTTCAAATCGGTCCAGTAGTTTCGGAGCCTATTCAATGCAAACAAACAAACAAACAAACAAACAATCAAATCTTTCCTTTTTATAATATTAGTATGGAGTATCATCATCATTTGGTCGAAAACCCCAGAGGGGTGTCGTGATCATGGCGACGCCGATTTAATTATTTTTCGCCATTGCTCGCGATTCTCTGCTTTGAGACAGGACATCTGTAAGCTCAGACCCGTTACATCCTGTATCGCATTGGTCCAGTATAGATATATATATATATATATTGATTTTTCATATCTTTATATATGTATATATAATTCTTCTGTGCGTGTGTTTGTAACTGAACTAAACGGCTGGACCGATTTTGATGAATTTTTTTGTGTGTGTTCAAGCGGATTCAAGAATGGTTTAGATTCACAATTCGGCCCACTACACGAAATATGAAGGTTTTAAATAGCTGAGATGAGATCAGGGGCACAGAAATATATACGGGACGAATAAAAAAATAATTAATAAAAAATAATTTTTATAAAATTATAAATAAAGTGATTACCACGGTAAAAATAAACTAAACCTAAAAATTTAAATAAAATGATTATCATGGTTATTTTATTAATTTCTGGGGTAAGTAAATACACCGCTTCTGTTGAAAAATATACCTGTTATGAAAATAGCTTGAGTTTTATCTTTTTTACCCATTAATTAAAACATGTTTTTTAGTTTCTATTCAACATAGCTTCTATATTCAACTTAGCTCATAATATACACATGCTCACACGCAATCGAAAGGTCGAATTGTGGTAACTGTATACGTTATGACGTCAGGTATTGTAATAGCTTTTTTTATAAAAATTTTCATCAAAACGGTCCAGATTATTACAGCTTATTCAAAAAAGTTTGAAATTTTCGGATTTAAGACGAATTTATGAAGAAAATTCATTTTTTTTTGCCGTTTTTGGTCCAAAAGGAGGCTTTAAATAATTTTTTATCCATAATTTTTGAATTTCATAAAAGGGCTCCTGTGTTTTGTTTTATATTTTGAATTTAGCTTTTAAAGGATTATTGGGTGATTAGTTATGAATTTTTAAGGGTGATTTTCGAGGTCATTCTGAATTCCATATTACATATATATAAAACAAAGTCGGATTAGTTATACCACTTATAACTCAAGGATGGCTGGACAGATTTTTATGATCTTTGATTTGTTGAATTTGTTTTTGCTCCGAATAGCAGAGTACGAAGTAAAAAAATTATTTATGAAGAAAATTCATTTTTTTTTTTTACTGTTTTTGGTCCAAAAGGGGAGTTTAAATAATTTTTTAACCGTAATTTTTGAATTTACATAAAGGGCTCCTGTGTTTTGTTTTATATTTTGAATTTCGCTTTTAAACAGTTATCTGGTGACGAATTACGATTTTTTTAAGTGTATTTTTGAGGTCGTTTTAAATTCCATATATATTCTAGACAGTTTTTTGCCGTCCAGGATAATCGCTCAGTTTAAAGTTGTAAATTGTCACAGATAGAAGTTTAATTGTAATTTATGATCCAATTACGATAAGTCAAACCGTTTCCGAACTATTTTAGAAATAAATATTTTTGTCGTTTCTGAACTATCTTATTGAGATTCCGTATTTTATAGTGTGTACGGAATCTTAAAAACTGGTATAAATTTACTTTAAGAAATTAGAGATCATTAGAAACACGTTTGTTCTTGTATAGCCCATCATCAGATAACTGCATAGAGTACACACTTTATTAAAACGTATATAAATTGAGTATTTACTTTAAATTTTTAATATAAATTTATACTGATTTTTGTTACTAAGGTGAATAATGCCTTGCTGCCACCTGAATTATATTCATTTCAATGTAATTAGAATATTTGTCTTTTTGGTTTTTGCACATTTATTGAACTTAATTCATTTTGAGTATTAATAAAAACTAAATTTAATTCAGCTAATAAATTTACACAAAATTTATTATTTCTGTGGCGATACGAAGTTCGTCGGGTCAGCTAGTATATATATAAATATGTGTATATACAAATATATATATTTCTTTTTTTTTAAATTGAGAAATTGTACAAAACTAGAAAATCGAAAAAAGACGGAAACATTTGGTTCTGAAAAAGGAGTTACTAATATTTAAATTTTTTGCTGGTAGAATATTTGATTTTCGTGTTATTTGTAAATTATACAGTTACAGTTTTTTTATTTTATGCGTCCAATACGATGGTGTTACATCGTTAGTGTACTTTATATTATTTAAAATTAGCATTAAATTAAAAAGTTTGCTATCGTAATTACTATAAAAATAATAAAATTCAATTTTGTGTTTCTTATTCAGAGAACATCGTAGCAAGTGTAACATTACTTGGAATTCAAATGACACAATAACGTATAACGATATTCATAGATGGAATTTTATGGCGAACATGTCAAACGGTTCTCTATCTGATGAAATTACAACTATAAATATGATGGCCGTGGTGGGTGTTAACTGTATCGTAATTTTGTTCTTATTTTTCATTCATCGTTTTACAAATCGTAATTTAAAAAAAAAAGACAAAGGTATTGTGTGATAATGTTTATTTAAATATAAATTTAAATAAAGAAAGTCTTACCAGAGAACCATGAATTAGAAATGTATGATAAGCTAAGAAAACTTACAAAAAATATTGAATAATAATAGGAAAAAACAATTTAATAAAAAATAGAAAGTAAACTTTTCATATGAACTTTTCGTGAATATAATAAAATTAAAAAGAAAAACCTACTAAAGTAATACATAATTGTAAATATTTGATAAAAAAGATGGAAGAGTAACAGCATATTAACTCACAAATTTTTATACGATAGTAAAATAAAATTTAAAGTAAAGAAATTATTGAGTATAAAATTTTATGTTAATCATGTATTAAATGGCAGTTTTGGTACATATTTGGAACCTTTTTAAAAATTATTTCATAAAATTTATGAATTCTGTGAATTTGATATTCCTGATATAATCTGTCATTTTTTATAGTGAGGAACGTTCGAAATATTATTTAACTGATTTCAACAATGGTGATGCAATTATTATTAATGACGTAAACGGTTTAAACGAATCTAATTGTAAAGCGTTTGTTAATTACATTAATCACGCTGTAGGGAAGCGTATTTCTAAATAGTGTACCAACATTGTGTATTTATTTGACTACGAATACCACGAAGTACATATCGCAGTTGTATAAAAAAAAAATGAAATGCAAGAAGTCAAATGCAAAGATTGTTCTCAAAACGGAAATAACAAATAAGAGAGTAACGTAAACAAAAAGAATTTGATAGAATAAAAACGAAAAGAGTTAATGATAAAAAAAATTATTTGGAAAAAATCCCTTTACTCCCTTAAAGAAATAATTAATTACAAGAGTCTTTTCAACAGGAAACATGATTAAGAGAGATACAGAAATATTAAAGATACACAGTATTGGATCTTGTGTTTTTTGAGCATTATCAAGACTTAATACGTAAGAAAGGTCACTTAAAGAATAGCGCTGATATGTAATGAGTGATTAAATTTTAAAAAAGAGGGTTCAGGAAAATAGGTGGATGCTGAAATATAAAAAAAAAGAGACAGGGAAGAAGAAGAGAATTTGATTCATAAATAAAGGCAAGCTATAGTTACAAGCGTTTTTATGGAAAAAAATTGTAATGTGTACATAACATAAGCCGTATATAAAATAAAAATAAAATAAAATAAAATAAAATAAAAAATAAATAAATAAAAATATTTAATAAAAGTAGAGCGTGTTGAAAAATAGGTAGTGTGAGTAAATGAGAACCAATATTGCTGGCTGCGGGTTGCCGGATGCGGATTGATTTCGCCTTTGAGGAATACGCGCAGTTATATCAGTTATATGTGTGTGTCGAATGTGTGTGGGGGGGGGGGGGTGAAATAAAAAATCGTATTGAAAATCGTCTAGAAAAAAGAGCAGTCTTCGTCAAGTCATGGAAGAATATTGATCACTTTTGGTAAGAATACTCGATCATCTCGCAACCAAAAGAAGCGCGATCCAGCAAGCTAGTAACTAGATCGTTCTCACAACAAAAAGAAGAAGTACGATGCAGTAAGGTTCTAGGAACCAGATGGCCTTGAAACTTGGTCTTGTAATTAGTAAAGTCTGTAATTGTAAAATATTAATTCGATTGCCGTGTCTTCTTCCCGCGTTCATGAGGAATCCAGACCGAACCAATAGCGTTCCCGCGCCTGCAAGCAAGGATACAATTTGCCTTATAAGAGAATATTATAGCGCAAAAAACTTAAAAAATGATATTGTTTCATTTGCAAATGTGAAGTTTAGTGTGGAAGAAATTATAGCTACAAACAGTATAATGTCAAAATTAAGAAAGTAGAAAAACAATATTTGTATATATGAATACATCGATTATTAAACAAAATACAGTAAATAATATCTGAAAAAAACAAAAATATAAATGGTCTGATCACAGCAGTATCCGAAGCGAGAATTAATTTTTCATTTTAATAGATTTTTTAACCCTAAATGATGAGCGTGTACTCCCTAATTTTTAATTATACTTACTTTTAAAAAAGTTAAAAATTTTTGAAGTTGATGAGTATTGACTGTACAAATATTACTAGAGACATATGTCTTTAGAATAAATAAATGTAGAGGCAGGGTGTAATTTAATTAATTTAGGCAATTTTGATTTATCTATGAAGTGGTGTAGTAATTTGTTGTATAATTTCATTGTTTCAAATGTTTTTTGAGTAGAGAAAAGTTGATTACGTACAGTAATAAATATTTAGTGCGCGAATTTAGCAATTTATAGTTTTTATTATGATACGAAAAAAAACTACGAAAATTACGTTAAAAATGGTCATTCGAAAAAGGTATAATGATTCAAATAGTTTAATAGATAGAACGAAGTAAGTATTTACAGTAAACTGTTCAAAAGAATGACAACATATTTAGTGTCTTCGCTGAGGAAGTTACAAGTGAGAGGAGGAATTGTTAATTCATACATTTGTTATTTTCGTTTTAAGAAATTTTAAACATAAGTGATTAAGTTATTTTTATTAAATAGGTTCTCATAGTATGTACATGGATGCTGGGAATAGAATATACAGTTCTATTAAAACCACACCATTATTTTTTCAGGTTGTACTTTCACATTTAAAGTATTCGGGTAGCGCAGCGAAACACGGGGCAGATGCCATCGTGAAGTTTAATGAACAAAAGTTATACGTTAGGAAAAAAGCTAGTGAATTACTATTTGATGGTTATGATGATAAATTAATTGATTTGATGAAAATACTTAAAAAAATTGGCATTCATATAAACGTCCCTTTTGATAAATTTGGCTGGTGGTATGGTGTAAGTATATTTTTTAGATAATTTTTATTGCTTTATTTATTATATCGTTATATCATTATTACTAGCAATAATTCCATTGGAAACCCGTTTACTGTTTTTAAAGTGACCTCGTGTTTCATTTAAGTGCTCAAATTTTTATTTTCGCATGAATTACCAGTTGGGGAGTGAAAAGTTTTTTATGACTTCTTTTTGTTTGAATATTGTTCTTGATTTATCGTTCGTACTATCCACGAGACTAATCGTTGAAGCAAGTTTAACCTTGAATAGAAAAAGTTAAAGCGTCGTCACTCTTACTTCTGCGTTCCATGATGGCATTTTCGTTGAACTTTTCTCGTCAGTACTTCTCCATACGCACATTAACAGTGTCGAAAATTTTAAATATTCCAAGATAAACAATCACAAAAAGAACACATTCTAATGATGGTAATAACTTCGAAAACAAAACGACGAAAAAATAAGGAAAGAAGTAAAAATTATCGTGCTAGCCAAAAATTGAATAAAGCCGCTCAGTTGTTTCATTTTAATAAAGAGAAGGAAGATTTCTTTCTAGCTAACACTCTACTCCATAAAAAATTTTTTTAAATATTTCAAGCCAATGAAAATTTACAAAAATTAAAATGAAGTAATAATGGAAAAAATTCATCATGGATAGATTATATAAATTTAAAAATTATATTGGTAGGCTAAATTGGGTTTTATGATATGAAAATTCATTATAGTGCTGCTAGCGAATTAACAAATTCACGATAAACAAAAAATTTTACTGTATGCAGTAGCTGACGGTGATTAAATAAAAATTTATATGTATTTTTTGATAAATCTGTTGCAGTGAAAATGAGGAAAAGAGGTTAATTCCAGTTGAATATTAAATCTAACTACGGAACAGTATTAAAAATAATGTTATATACGTATTTATCGATGATTTCTTATACGATTGCACTTTCAATTTTGGTAGAAAAATATGACGTCAACTGGAATTTTTAACATGTTCAGTGGTGTGAATAATATTAATCTTCTCGGAGAATTATATTCCCGGAATTATCGTACCAATTGTGGATCATTCGAAGCGGAATGCGATCGTGTATACGGAACAATCGGTGAAGTATGGTCTCTTAATTCTACGATTAAGCCGGCTGTATTCATTTTTGTTCCTGATCTGTGTAGGTAGGTATTATTTACTAGAATTCAAAATGAAATAAGAAAATATATTTACCTGGTTTATATTATTGTTTTAATATTTTTAAAATTTAATCACCAACGGAAAATATTATTATTTATATTACTGCTAGGGGGGCTTCGCTCCCTGCTTGCTCCACTTGCCAACCACAACAGGTTGCACTTATTTGCAACAAATCTAATTTCTGCCTAGTCTCATATCCGACAAGTCATTGATTATATTTTGACCTATCCACATGTCTATTTTCGGTAGAAACCACGTTGGAAAAATTCATCATAAACTCTAACGTTTCGGAACAGATTACACTATTCATCATCAGGGAAACAACTGACGAAGTGAAAAAAAACTGAATCGTATAAATAGTAAGCAGATAGCACAAAAAAAAAACAACCAAACAACCGAATTAGCCAGTATTGCCCTGTTGAGTAATGCGGAGAGTAGTAGCGCCTCTTGAACTGTATTTAATATTAAAACTTCTGTCTTCATTATCATTATTGGCCATATTGTTAACGAATTGTGGAAGGGCAACATTACCTAACAACCGTGCCGAGCCCTAGGAAAACCCACCCTTAGTCTCGACAGATGTTTCATCTTTTAACTGTCTGGTAACTGTTTTCCAAATTTGGCTCAGTTTGTAACCGTCTTCTCTATTGAAATTTTGATGTTTTTCAATTTCTAATGCTTCTCTAATAATACGTGTATCATAACGTTCGATTTTAGCTAAAATCTTAGTGTCGTCAAATTGTACCGCGTGTCCCGTATTTTTTGCATGTTATCCGCTTTGTTTTCTTTTAATCTGGTAAAACAGTTCTGTCAGTTTGTCCGATATAAGAACTTCCACAAGAGCTAGGAATTTTATAAACTCCCGCTGTAAATCCCCATGGTAAGTCATCTTTGATCGATCTTAAAGTATCTTTAATTTTTCTGCATGTACCAAAAACGGGTATAATATTATGTTTTCTTAAACTCTACCTATTCTGTCTGTAGTACCCTTTGTATTAGGGTAAAACGATAGTTGGTATAAGTTTTTCATGTTCACGTACAGTTTTTTCTTCTTTTCCTGTAACATTGTTAATGTTTTTAAAGAATTTTTCAATAAAAAACTCAGCTTCTTTTTTCTTGCATCCGTTTTTGACCATTAATAATTTTAATTGATCAAGTTCTGCCACTAGATTTCCTGATTCTGTTAAGCGGAAAGCTCGCGTGGTAAGTGTTTTGAACACCCCCAATTAAATTTTTATCAACATATCTACCTTTGTGCGTCTTCTTTCGATATACCGTGGTCATCAGCTTACCAGTAGCGCAACTTTTCCCCGAGACATCTAAAAACGGAAGTTTATTATCCTTTTCTAATTCCATTGTGAAATTAGTTTTTGAATGAAAGCTATTGATATCATTTAAAAAATCTTCCAATTTGAAAATAATAAATAAATAAATATAACAAGAAAAAAAAAACAAGTAAATAAAATAAGTAAACATTTCTTTATATAATTATAAAATTTTATAAAAAAAAAAAAAACGCATTCTAGATAATACATTTTAAAAGAAAAATTAAAAATGTAATCTGTTGTACAGAGTTATTAGGTATAACAATTACTGTGTATACGAGTATAATGAAGATGGAAAATCATAATTAGATTAATTAAGAGGAAGCTGAAGGGAAAAATTAATATATGTAGAAGTATAATGTGCTGGAGGAAAGTGGAACTAGTAAGCTAATAGGAAAACGTTAATCTTATTACAGACTGAAGCGACTACATATTAAGTGCCTGTATTAGTTTAAGCCTATGCCGCTTTTTATAATTCCTTAATAGATTCTTGACATCTGAGGGAAGAGAATTATATATTATCGCTGCTTTATATGTATCTGTATGAAACTTTTTAAATTTAGGAATAGCAGCCATGAAATCATTTGTTGACTTCGTGCTACCTTCCCGCACTTTCATATTAAATTTTGTACTATATTTATTTATGAATAACAATAAATTAATTCTATATAACTGTTCTAATTGTAGTAATCTATGATTACTTAAGTCGTTGGTATTAAGGCCGAAGGTTTTAAATATAGCTTTTTGTAGTGACATTACGTGTCTTAAATGATATTTGTAGCCCCCCCCCCCCCAAAAAAAAAAATATTAATCCATATGCCAACACTGGTTGATATAAGGCTAAATATAATCTACATAAATGACGTGTGGGAAAATATTTCTGCAGGTAATAGAAGAGGTAGTTAAGCTTTGAAAACTTTCTCGAAACATATTCTGGATGCTCGGCCCAATTTAACTTGTGGTCGAACATAATTCCCAAGTATTTAATTTCATAAGTTCTGTCTATGTAATCATTGTTTGGTAGTAACAATTTTAAACTGTCCCATGTTTGCGGATGATGATAACTGTAAATAATGTATTTTGTTTTCTCATAATTTAACACTAATTTATTAGAATGAATATAATGAGTAATTGTCGTAACACCTTTTTGCGCTATATTTTGTAAAATATGGGGGGGGGGGTCTGGCATCTACCAGAAGAACAGTGTGTCGTCAGTATATACTAATATCCTACCCATAATACTAAGGTTACACAGGCCATTTATATAAATTAGAAATAGAAACGGTCCCAGAATACTTCCCTGGGGTTCCCCATAATTTTAAACCTTTTCATTGCTGTAGCTACTGTTTATTTTTGTGATATATTTTCTTTCTTGTAAATACGATTTAAACCAATTTAAGATAAATCCTCGGAAGCCCGCATTTTGTAGTTTTACTAATAATAGAGCATGATCAATCGTATCAAAAGCTTTTTTAATGTCGAAGTAGACCGCCAAAACTGATCTACCTTCTAAATTTTCTGAAATAAACTTATGTGCTCGAATAAGGCTAGTTCAGTTCCTCTGTCCTGAAGAAACCCAGCTTGATTTTTACTGATGAAATTATTCTTTTCTAGAAATGATATAATTTTTATTTTTATATACTTCTCAAATATTTTCGAGATTACTGACAGAGTATAAATAATAATAATAATAATAATAATAAGCATTAGTTTAACTTATAGGAATATATAATGTCAAATGTAATGCTGTTGGTGATGTATTTTTTTTAAAGCCTTTATGAACCTCGTATAATGAGAACAAATGAAACAAAATACAGAAAAAACGTAAAAACAACATTAACGCGTATTGCCATCCCGGGCTCGAATAACAGCAGCGCAGCGCTTTGGCATGCTGTCGATAACTTTCTGAATATCCTCCTAAGGGATATTATTCCATATGTCTACCAAAGCTGGACCCAGCTTACCCAGCAAGGATACAGGTGGTTTGTTTGATCGAATTGAGGTCCGGACTGCAAGCTGGATAGACCATGGTAGGGATACCGGCCTCTTCAAGGAATTTTATGGTGGTTTGAGCAATGTGAGGCCGTGCGTTGTCCTGTTGCCGTAGGAAACCAGCTCCTACAAATGGCACGAATGGTACCACGTAGTTAAGGAAGATGTCTTGGATGTATATGGCAACATTCACAGAGGGTCGGTGGTATGCATGAAGTTCGGTTTTCGTGTTGTACTGTATGCCACTCCATACCATCTTCGAGTCTGCAAAAAAATTCGACCTGTGAACAAACTTCTGATGATGGTGCCGAGTCCCAGGCTTTTTCCACGCTCGTTTACGTCCATCGGGACCTTAAAACGAAAATCGGAACTCGTCGGTAAAGGGGACCTGCCTCCAGTCTGCTGCCGTCCAGTTTAAGTGGTTACGCGCGAATTCAAGTCACACTTTTCTCTGCTATTTCGTGAGGAACGGCCCCATCGCTGGCTTATAACTACCCGAACTTTGTTCCTTGAATCGCCGTTGAACCGTCCGAGAAGATATTGGCTCTGCGCGAGTCGCGTTAACTTGTCTAGCGAGCATTGAAGATGTCGATAATGGTTCGCGCAGAGTCTCCAGCGCGATTCTTCGATCTTCTCGCAAATCTGTAGCTCGCGGAAGACCTGATCTTGGCCGGTGTGCGTACGAGCCAGCTGCCAAATATCTATTGTAAGTGTGCCGTACATTTTCTTCTGTTAAATTGTACTAACGAGCTACAAAGAATTCGTCCCTCATCATTGAGAGCAACAATCGTTGATGCCATTTCCAACGATACCGACATTTTTTTTAAAGGAATTACAACACCACAAACGAAAGAAATTAGTAAAGGAACATGTCCTCATTAGCATAACACGTACGGTTTTTACTTTTTTGTGTGAATTTTGTTCCATTCGTTCTCATTAATTAATCGCAAATATTAATTTTTCGTAGCATGAAATTACGTTTTTTCGACCTTGCTTCTTGTTTACCCTCATTGATGCCGATGGTAATGCTCTAGTGGGGGGTTGTCCTCCGCTTCTTTCCTTCAAATTTGGTGCAAATCGGCACAAACCGATAGGACTTATTGCTCATTATCTGTTCGTATACTAGGTGCGTAAAGACTTTCGTCGCGCAATGTATATTTTACAAAGTTATTAATTCACAATAACATGCCCAATACGAATAATAAAATGTATACTGTAAAATTATATGAGAAACACAAAGCATATTCGAAAATATTAAAAAACATCGACTTCGTCGAAACTAGTTTTTTTTTTAAAATATTTTTCATGCGCTTTGGGTTTTTTACATAATTTGATAATCTATATTATTATTATTTTAGGAATATTTCTGAATATTTTTTTTAACAATAATCGATTTATTTTCAGCTCGTTTAAGTTATCAAACAGCGGTTCGAGGACAATAGGCAATTTGGAAGGAACACATTTTATAGGCTTAGCGGATGTTTTTGATAATGGAACGAAAGTAAAAGAAACACGTTGTTATTGTCCGAATTATGACTGTCAATATGCGTCCGGTGTTCGAAATGTTTCCTCGTGTCTAAATGGATCGCCTACGTTTATTTCATATCCTCATTTTTATTTAGCCGATGAATCTTACAGATCAAATATAACTGGCATGGAACCGGATGAAGAAAAACACGCATTCCACGTAACACTCGAGAAAGTATGTTATTAATGTGATTTTCTTCCATACTGTTGTGATATTTTATGAACTTTTGAAATAAATATAACAATACACAATACTATTATTATTTATTTAATAAAATAAAAGCACTGACTAGTTTTTGATAATTGTATCCATCTTCATAGTGATTAGTTGTTTTTATATACACCCTGTCAAGAAAGTATCGGGAATTGTTAAATAAAACGAACAATTTTTAATTTTCATCCAAATTTATTTTGTCACCTTCAAAATAACATCCATTCGAAGCGATGCACATATGCCAACGCTTTTTCCACTCGGCAAAGCACTTCTGATAGGCGGTTTCCGGGATGGCCTTTAGCTCTCGCGTCGCATTCGTCTTGATGTCATCAATCGATTCGAAGCGCATTCCCCGTAGCGGAAATTTGAGTTTTGAGAATAGGAAGAAGTCGCAGGGTGCTAAATCTGGTGAATACGGCGGTTGTTCCATGATATTTACCGAGTGTTTGGCCAAAAACTCATTCACAATTATGGCTTTGTGAGACGGCGCATTACCGTGATGGAGAATCCAAGAATTGTCGACCCACAAATCGTTACGTTTACGACGGATAGCCTCTCTCAAACGTCTCAAAACACTTAAGTAAAACTCTTTGGTGACTGTCTGTCCGGCTGGCACATATTCATAGTGTACCACGCCTCGAATATCGAAGAAAACAATCAACATGATCTTCACTTTCGATCGGCTTTGGCGAGGTTTTTTCGGCTTTGGCGCGCCAATTGGCCGCCATTCGGACGATTGCTGGTTCGTAAGCGTGTCGTACTCGTACACCCATGTCTCGTCACCAGTAATTATCTTTTCCAAGAAGGTAGGATCCAAATTGGCTCGATCCAGCATGTCTGCAGCTACCTGTTCTCGGTACTTTTTTTGAAAGAAATTCAGGTCTTTCGGAACAAGCCGAGCCGCAACGCGTTGCATACCCAATTTTTCGTGCACAATCGTACGTACGCTCTCGTGTGACATGCCCAATCCATGAGCCATCTCTCTCAAGCTCACATGACAATTTTCAGCAACGATTTCCTTGATTTTATCGACGTTATCATCGGTCACACTCGTTGAAGGCCGTCCAGAGCGAGGCATGTCTTCGACCGTCTCCCGACCATCCTTGAACGCTCTGTACCACTCGTAAACCCGCGTTTTTGATAAAGCAGATTCACCAAAAGCCTTCTGTAACATTTTCAGTGTATCGGCACAAGAAATTTCGTTCGAAACACAGAATTTAACACAAGTACGTTGTTCAATATTTTCACTCATTGTAAAACTTCGACAAAACACTTCAAGGTCGACTGATTTTAACAGCTGCTGTAAACACACTGGTTGACAGATCGCGCTAAAAATAGGCATCATAATACAAAACAGTTGTACCAACCTGGAAAAAAAAAATTATCCACCTAGCTATTACCCGGGAGATTTAAATTGACAATTCCCGATAGTTTCTTGACAGGGTGTATCACTATGAAAATGGATACAATTATCCGAAACTAGTCAGTGTTTTTACTTTATTAAATAAATAATAATAGTATTGTGTATTAAAGTGTGTTATATTTATTTCAAAAGTTCAAAGTATGTTATGTTTAAATAAAAAAGTTATCGATAGAGGTTTAATATTTGTCGAATTTTAGTTGTGCGGTTCTCCGTGTATGGTTTTTTCCTTCTTTTTACGCTGGTATTATCACTAATCAAATCAAAGCGATTGTTTGGATAATGTACATAAAACTAGTTGCGAATTTTTGGTTTTATGTACCAACACGGAAAATTAGCAAAGTTATATTTTTGATGGTTAAATTTACGTCGTAATTTGTTTTGATAAATAATTAAAATGGTTGTTTCGTTAAGATTAGAACAGAAAACAGAAGAAGAAGCAATCAAGGTGCTTCATTATTCCCAATAAAAATGTTTTTTTTATCAATCGCGCAATTTAACAGAAATAAAAGACGACGTTGTTAGTTTTCCTGATTTTAACGAAATTTTACATTATTTAATTTGAATTCGGCCAGATGATAAGCAGTTCCGCCTTCTCGCTGATAAAATTTAAAATGATCCCTTTTTATTCAGTTATTTAATATGCTCGCACGGTAGCAAATAAAAAAAATGATTACAGAATAAACAAATAATTACCAAAATAAAGGGCAAAAAGAAACAGACTAAAAACGTTGTTCTACGACGGCACTCCTGCATTGGAGACCTTTTTAAGGATTGAGTGTTATTGATTTTCACAAAGACATCCTCTTTCGGTTAAATAACTGTTAAAGAGTTTAACTAAGTGGTTCGGGAAAATGGAAGCAGTTTGTACGTTAAGCCGAGATGCCGTGTAGTGTTAAATATCTTTTCGGTTTAACAGCATTGCAGTATGTTTATTCTAGTTGTCAGTAATGAAATCGGTATGTAGAGCCGTAAACAGATTATTAGGTAAAATTAATTATGCGATATTCATACAATCTTACTAAAATCAGACTTTCCGCAATTTTACTAAAGTTATTAACAAGGGATATCATTGGGTCTGTACTTCGAAACTAATTATTGGTCTTTATCCCGTTTAGGGAACGGAACTATTGTTTTTTTTTTTTTCGATAAATGAAGACTAAGAAAAATGTAGAATTAATCATTTTGGCAATTGTTCGTTTATCTCGGACTTCTCGGAACAGTTTGGTTGTGGACATTGATACCATTGTAATGGTCTTTTTTTCAGCGATCTTGCCTTGCATCGGAAGGTGAAGAATACTGTGTTATCTCGGGTATGGTGCATTTGATGTCTGGAGTACTTTAATTTACGATGTTTAATTTCTTTTGCTGCTTTTTTACATTTGCCCAATCAATTTAGTGCCGCTGAATTTCGTATTTTGTCCGTCCATTTTATTCCAAGTATTCTACTGTTGTAAGGGGCTACATCTGAAAGACGTCTAGTTTTCGTTCCACTACCTTCGTTAATGTCCAACTTTTAGCTTAGCAACAATATGTAGCATTTCATTGGCGTCATTTTTTTAGTTCTACTTTTTTATTTTTACTACGTGACATCATTTTTAACTTGAAAAATGCATTTCGAGCTTTTTCAATTCTTATTTTTATTTCTTCGCTTATATTCCATTGTTTATTTATATTACTGTCTAGATGTTCAACATTTTTGATTTTCTCTCAGTTTTACCCATAAGCTGTGAGTGGGGAAGTTATTATGATTTTATCCTTTCTGTTAATCTCCGTACATTTTGTTTTGCAGCTGTTCAGTTAATTTGTAATACATATAAATATCTAAGGTCACTAATGCTTATTTTTTCGAAAATACTCATCAATTTGCTGTGCTTTACCGAATCAAAAGCTGTTTAAAAATCAAAAAAAGCATACGAATACCGGGCGTGCAACGTCTCCGCAGCGTTGAACTAACGTTCTAATACTGAATAAACGTTCCTAGTACCTAGGTTAAATTCGAATTGAGCGTCATTCAATTTTCATTTTCTTGTACATTCTTGAGCGTGTAATTCTAGGAAATCTTTTTAATACTCGTAGTTGACTCATTAAACTGATACTTCGGTAGTCTCCACATTTTCCGGCATGCCGTTGTTTTCGTATCATTAATAATAGCGCGTTTAATTTTAGCTAGCTTTGGTAAATTTATGATTAAAATGGTTCAGATATTTCGAATGTTACATAATTTGCGTATGGTATTACATATTTCTATAGTTAAAAATAATTTAATGTTATTTTTATCAATTTTTTTTTTTTTGTTGTGCAACATAATCACCTCTTTTAGATGTTAATTTTCGATGATGGTTGAAAGGTGATTATTTTGAGTATGGATTTTGTAAAAAAAATATTAACTAAAAGTTCAACCTTTCTTTTTCGGCGTATTTGGTAGAATTTATATGAATTAGTGGAGGGATAATGCAATAGGTTAAGCGTTTTTCTCATATTCTAAATAGTAATTGTCTTTAACGTTAAGTGGACAGTGTTTAAAATTTCATTTATCATTACAAAAATTAAGTAACTTCATCCTAACTAATCCGTTTAGTGTTTTTCAAGTGATCAGCGTATATTTTTTCGATGTTTTGATAATACTTAAGGTGTTAATTTTTAAGTTTAATAAAAGAAAGAAAAAAAAAAGAAACAAATTGAAGGATAAGCGGAGCAGTGAGTTCTTTAATAAAAAGATTAGCTGAATTAATGGTGGTTAGTGAGTCTTTAGGTAATTTAATGCTTTTGGTTATATATACTCGTGACACCTCGCCCGGTCTGTAGATTTGAAATTATTCGTTTGCGGTGAAATTGTGTGACTGGTAACTGATTAAATTTTCTATGACTTTTTTTTTAAAATAAAATTCGAAGTAACAGATTGTTTTTTGCATTTTAAAAATTAAGCCTGAAATATTTCGAAAATGTAAGAAATCGTTTCAGTGCTATTTTTATTACGAATGTACTAAAATGTTTAACATTACTTGTGTACGCTTATAATCATATATTTTTATTTATCCTTTTAGAATACCGGCATTTTGATCGAAGTAAACGCTAGATTACAAATCAACGTTTTTCTGGAGCCTTTACAGGGTATAAGGTTTGTATTATTCATTTTACGTTCGTTTTAAAAGATATTATATCGCTTGAAATCATACTGAGTTATTTTATACGGAAATAATGTTAGTATAATGTTACCTTAAAATCAGCTTTTGAAAAAGTCATTAACGCACTGCACTATTGTTCTTTTAATTGAAATACGAGATAACAATTCTATTTGATTTTTTCTTCAGTTTTATTCTAAAGAAAGCGTGTTTCTTACCTTATGTTTTCTGTTAACTTACTATTTCGCATAAAGTATAAATGAATTGCAATACGCGCAAGTGTATATCTATATATATATTTTTTTTTTTTCGACTCCCTGCAACCACGTCATTTGATGCACATACTTTTTACTACTTACTAATGAAAATCGGCTGCAAATGTAAATACATACTTTTTTTTTTTTTTTTTTTTTCGTTTCATTTCTACGTCATTAAATCGTGTTAAAACCATTTCGTCGAGTAGGTAGGAAAAAAACTGGCGAAAGAAGTTCGTATTTTTACCGTCGTAATTTATAAAATATTAAATACCAGTTGAAACTTTATTCAGTGCCGAAATATAACATAACTCTGGAACGAACTTCTATTATTTACCCAGAAGAACTCCAATAACTTTTTCCTTTTTTCGACGATAAACTTTTTTTTTATCATTAAACGATAATCGCATTAAATAACCACGGATTAGACTATATCTTAGATTAACAATAAGTTTCTGCGTCAACTTTATACCAGGCAAGAAAAAACACAAGATTTTGTCCGAAACACCGCATTGAACTATTTCAATATGCTCGGTATGTAGTTTGAAATCCAAGAATATGGCAAAGATTACAAAATGACTGAGAAGGCAATATTTGATATGTGTTCTGGGTTGGTCGTGAACTAAAACGGAGTATAGTCTTAGCTGAAATTACGGCCGCAAACGAAAAATAAAAATTGTATTTGATTCGGCAGTTTTTTAAATGATTAAAATGTGAGAAAAAACGTGTTTTTTTAAGGGAACTTATTTCATACGTAATTACTGTTTATCAGAATTGTAAATAAATAAATGGGTGTAAATTTTAATTTTTTCGAAATGTATAACTAAACTAGGGGATGCTCTCTCAGAATTGTGTGATACAGCTTTTCTTTAATATCAAAATTTTTGAAGTTAGTATTAAATAATTTTTTGCGCACGTAAAATAAATCCTTTGTATAGTAACTATAAAATTATTAACTTCTTTCCCTATTTGGTAGGACAAATGCACTGTATTTTTTTGTTATCGATTTTTTCGTTTTTTTTCCCTGTACGCTTACTTAAACTTATTAGTGATTAAATCTGTCCCTAGAGTTGTTGATAACACATCTTAACACACATTTTGGTGCCTGCTGTTTTTGAACTGTTTCTAAGTAAGTTTAGGGTGTAGAATCGAAAGCAACTGTTAGATTGTCTATCAGATCTAGTTTTTGAGGTACGCTATATCGACCTCTTTTAGAACAAAATAATTTTTTCATTATGAAAAGCTTAATATTCTGAGTGAAAAAATTGTAGATTTCAAAAAAAAAATGTATTCAGTTGCGTAGAGATATATTAAATATACAAGGTAAAGTATACTTTTAGGTGCACGTAAAAAATTTAACTTTATAAAACCTTGTTTTTTTTTTGTTTTTTTTTTTTTTTGCTCCGGGCTATATAATTAATTGTCTATTAAAATTACATCGTGAAAATTGGTTGTATTGGAATTTCGCTTTATCGGAATTCCCTCTCCCCTCTTTTTTTCATCTGACGTTTTACAGCATTAGAGATAAGAACATAAAATCGCGAGTTAAAAAACATTTGATTGCAGTCAGCGGTTTACTTTAATGGTTTCAAAACAGTTCGTTGCCAATTAGAAAGCGCAAACATCATAAATTCCCGTTCAGCGGTTTGAAAATGCTCGTGTGCGAATCAGAGTAATCGTACATATATCGCACATCGTAATTTGCGATTGTTTTGCAAACGAATTTACTTACGAGTATTATATTGTAAAACGAAAATTAAAATGTGTCATAAATAACAAAGTTGTTTACATCGAATATAAAAGTACCTTACAAAAATCGTGCGCGTACCACTGGCGAAAACATTTTAAATTAAAACGACATATTATATTATTTTTGATAATTTGCCATTTTTTCTGTAACTTTTGCAGCATGATCGAAAACGTTCCAGAAATGTATGTTCCGATCGTATGGTTTGATCAGTATGCCGTAATGCCGGAAAGCATTCTTCACAGAATTACTTTTCTCGCAGTTACTATCCCAAACATCTTGCGCTCTCTCGGATTTATGATAGTCTGTTGTGCTGCTGTTTTCTTAATATTCACTTTAATTAAAAGATATTAGTAATCGCGTTAACATACTGAAAGACAGCGGCACACTTATTTATATTACGAACTTGTATGAAAAAAAAAAAAAAAAATGTTTATCAAGGGGGAATATACATAATATATATATATATATATATATATGCGCAAAGATCTACTTTGAAGAATAGACGAAAAAGAGTGTAAGATGAATCGTAAAAGTTCCTGTATTATGTTTATAGAACAAGCAGCTATTATTTTTCCACTGTTTGGAAAGACAAGTTATGAAGCGGAAACATGGCTAGCACGAACATGTTCGTGAATTTGTTAACCATTCAGTTGAGCTCGCAGTATAAGGTCTCAAACTAAATCAGCAGCTATTACGTCACTATCGAGCAGCTGTTATTTCATTTGTTTGTTCCGATTATTTTAAGATACCTCCTTTAAATACGATTTGATTTTATGTTTTAACGATTCTTATTATACTTTTTAATAGCTGACGTGTTCCGGTAATGTAGAAGAAATTAAATATCTCTAATTACAAAACACGTTTACATTTATACGTTTATACCGTAAAATACACATTTTATTACAATTCTGAATTTATATATTAATTTTTTTTCTCCAAAACTATTACTTTTGTAGAATTTCATTGATAACAGCTGCGGTGTCTAAATATTATTACACGCAATGAGGGTAGTTGTTGAAACAAAAAAGTCTTATATTAATACCTATAAATGTTTTAAAATCGTTATAAAATGAGTTTATTTTTAATTAATTAATGCTGGTATGTTTCATCTAAAATTTTTTCAAAAAAATAATTTATTGGTAAATAGTAATTAATATTTAAAAAATAACAATGAAAATAACCAAGTGCACTGAGAAATAAGAGAGCTTTCTAGTAAGACAGTAAGCTATACTTTTTTTACACACACATACACATATGGTGTCCGAGGAGGTGATCTTAACAATGACGGTTGTAATAAGGAATTTTTTGCCGAATAAATAGTTCCTGTAAACATGGGAACGCAGATGCTTCGGTACAAAGTTAGGATCAACAAACGTAAAAAAAACATTTTGTAACACTTTTTCTGCAACGATATATACAATCGACTTATCGCGTTAAGAAAATTTTAAACGAACATTGTATTAAATACTGAGTGCTGATTGATTAATACCGGAGATGACGATGTAGTATCAGTGGAGAGGAAGAGTCACGGAACCATGAAAAAGAGTTGTTACCCAGTGCATTTAGTCATAAAGAAGATTTTATAAAAGTTTGCGTTTGTACTAAATTGAATTAGCAATATGCTATATAGTGAAGGCAAATTAACAGTGATTAAAAAGAACAATTGTTTTTGAACCGTTTAGAACAGTTTTTGCACTTACCGATGAAACTGCATGAAAAACTTCTCAGTCCTTTTGTTTGTTAACGAGGATATTAGCCCAAGAAATGGGGAGAAGGAGAAAATAAATTTATATTTTTAAACATTTAAAGATAGAGAATAAAAATAGTTCGAGTGTAGAGGTAACAGAAGTAGAAGGAAATGAGAGAATATAAGAAGAAAGTTTCAGAAAAATAGGACGATTATTCAGTAAAAAAAGGTCAAACATTCAAATAAAACATAATATCGAGGTCATGAGAAAAGCATATGAAAGAAAATTAAACGGAAAAAATGGAGTAGAAGCAGAAAAAAACCGAGAGAATGATGCAGGAAGGTGAGTATAATTAAACCGAAGGCGACAAATATCTGAGATTACGAATGGTTTAAGAAAAGGCTGAATAGAGGTAAAAAAAAGACAGGATTGGAAAGTGAAGAAGAATAGGGGTTAAACTACAGTTTAGAATGAGCGACTGAGGAAAGAACAATATTATAGGCTGAAAATGTGCCCAAGAATCTGCCACCGGAGAAGAAAGAATTGGTTGATCCATTATCTCGTTGCCCTAGGAATCCACAACGATAAGGAAAACCTGTCTAATGTGCATTTATTTTTTCTAAAAATTATTTCTCGTTAAAAATTTTATAAAATCATTATTTTTTTTTTTTCTTCTTTTTTCGTAACATCTAAGAACTTAAAATATTATTGTGTTTAAATTTTTTGAATTACTTTTTGTAAACTTTAAAAAACAAATACGTATATTAATCTCAATGAATAATTTAAAATAAATAAATAATCATTGTTTCGCAAGTAATCCTTATTTTAGGTAACAACATAAATTATAAATTTTCAGAAAATTCACAAATTGTTCATGAGTAGAAACAGAATAAAATCGTATTCTATAAAACAAATATCAAGAACAATAAGAAGGATAAAAATTAATAATATTTGTAATACTGAAACACAGTATAAACCTATATTTCATATATTGTCATCTGCGTCAAATTTTTCATATTTCGTTGGGCATCTTCCAATTTGTTCAACGTACATTCCATACTGACAAGATGGTGTTAAGCATTGTCCTGAAGCAATGCAACTGAAAAATTGAAAAGTCATTTCTCAATTTTTATTTTACTTAATACGCATATGAAACTTATTCGTACGTTAAAGTAGTAGACTCCGAATTATGCGCATAAATTGGCTCTGCCAAAAAACATTATTGATTTCGAAAAACAAATATCAAATTTTCATGTTCAATACAAATTGATGCAATTTCTTCGATAATAAATAGCAAAACGTGAGACATTTAATAAAAGATAACAGAATGTAGAATTATCAAGCCGAGTGGCTAGAGCAAGCGGACAACCAAGTCGCTGTGCGAGTTCGGATGCAGCAGCGAAAAGTGAAAATTATTAAAAATAAATAATCTTAATAGTCCTGTAGAAAGCAATGATATACCACTAAGCTTAATGACTGCTACCGTACGAAGTAGACATGGCGCGCATTTGAACCTACCGCAGCAACAAGTGATTGTATAGTCAGTCACATAGTCCTGCATACTTGCGTAATATATTAATTATCCTCACTAGAAATGTCAATTGTAATATTTATTTATTTATCTTTCACGGTGTATTTTGTATTTCATTGTAAATTTCTTTGAATATTTTTAAATTTATTTTACTTTACGACTTATTGAAAAAATACAAATTATCATAACCGGCAAGTATACGAAAAATTATTAATTTTGGGTAACATTTATACACATAAATATAAAATGAATAAACACCTCAATAACAAACAAAAATAATTATAAAATAATTTACTGTATTAAATTAAATATCTTATTTTAGAAACGTTAAATTATTTTATACTTATTTTTGTCTGTTATTAAGATGTTTATTTATTTTATATTTGTAAATATTAATAAACAGGTGTAGATTCATTTAGATTGATACGTATTCTATGCTACTGGACGTTGGCTGCAAACACTAATCACAATTGTGCCATAATATATAATTACAAAAAATATTCATGTTAAAATTACTTCATATAATGAAGGTGTGTAATTAAGCTCTGCTTCTTAAATAATTAAAAAGAAGCCCGACTTTTTTTCTGATCTCGCATGAAAGTCATTTATATACTCTGCAAATTTTATTATGGTAACAGTTCTAGTACTTGACGACTGTTTCTTTTATCGTTCTAAATGCTTAACATAAAATGTTCACACTTTTAACCAATTGTCTCCCGCATTTGCAAACGTTTCGTATTTTATTTCGAAGAAAACTTGAGCGCACTCATTGTAAAAAACACTTTCAGAAGCAAAGTAACGCGAATAGTCCGATTTAAACATTTTGAATGTGCAAAACGCAACAGCGAATAATTCTATGTTCACTTATTACGCCAATTTATTAATTATGAAATTGGTAAGAATTCGGAAAATACGAATGTGTATTACTTTTTAATTGCCTGTGTGTTATTTAAATAATATTGGCTGCATATTTCTAAACGTAATGATATTTTAAGAAAAATTATGTATACAATCGTCTTTATTTGTTTTAGAAATTAAAAAGTGCATTTTGTCATTACCGATAAGGATAAATTATATAATTTTAACTAATAAACGTATAATGATATTAATTAAGAAACTTTCGTGTAATTTGCTCTTTTAAGCATTGCTGTATTAACTGCAGCGTATATGTTACTAATTATTTTATAAATCAGTTCTATGTGTACATTTCAGTAGCATTTTCTAAAAATGATTTTTTGTATTTTGTAATAATTATTGTTTCTTTATTACGTTTAAAAAAACAGGAAATATATTTATAAAACGCAATTAGCAATGTTGTTTTTTTGTTCTATTTTTTAGGATAGTTCTCTAATTAAATACAGAAAAATGGGGCATTATAACTGTCCGAATAAACTAACATATTTTAAGATCGCTGTAAACTACATAAATAAATGAATTTATATATGTGGTCAAAATATGGTTTTATAAAAACTATTTGCGCTCTTTATTTTATTTTATTTTTATTTTATTTTTTTTTCGTCTCAACATAATTTTAATCAAAGCCATAAAATAAATCAATAACCTATTTTTGTATGAGTTAATTATAGAGCAGGTTTTAAACTAGGACCATGAATTTTAAACATATATGTATTTTTAAAAAATCATATTAGATATTTAGTAACGTTAACCTTTTAGAAGACTATCACTAAAAACAAATTATACGAAAATCGCATTTTATATAAACGAGTGTAAGCTACACAATCAAATTGAAAAAGTAAACATTGACTTATTATATCCCTTTTTTTTTATTGCTCGAGGTTCTAACATTATTTATTCCTTATATAAATTATATTACGGAACGCATGTAGCCATTAATAATTAAACCATTCATTGATGATCTTTTAATATGTCTCTTTCATCTAACTTCCCATTTAGCGATAAGTCCGTTTTTCAATTCACTGTAAATAGGTTACCATTCATGGACTGAAAATAATAGCCTTGCTTTCTAACTAATGAAAACTTTTGGCGTGAAATTCTAAAAGAACGGTCTATTAAATTCAAACTCTGACTTTTGACTTCGGTCTCACGTGATCGTTTCATATTTCTGATCTCAAATACACGGGCGCTATAAATCCCTCTACTTTAAAAAGCTTATTTTATTATAAATATTAATCTTAAATTAATCTTCATACTGTAATGTTTGGCATTTGTTTATTTCGCCTTCAGTGAAGATACCACAGCTTCACGGAACCGGATTTATAATGTTTTACTTTTATTACTTAATTGAACATTTTTAATTTTTTTTTTTGTATTATTATTTTATATTTGATTTTTAGCTATATATTTAATTAACTGTTATCCGCGGCTCCGCCTGTGCATTTTTCTTTTTGCATACATTTTTTTTGATCACTGCTGCCATCTTTTAATTTGCTCTTTAGCATTTAGTCGGTCTCAAACTATTTATTTATTCAATAAACTCTACTACTTACTTTTCCGCCTGCTTAGGCTTGAAATGTAAATGATTTTTATTATTTTTCTGTTTTTAATTAAAATTTGGGTAAATTTCTGCTCCTTTACAGTTCATATTGATATGTACGGCGTCCCTACTCTATAGTTCGTTAATTATTTGTCGATAAATTTAGTATTTTATATCTTACTGAAAATTAAATATAAAATCACAATTTTACGACGACGTTGATAACGACTTGATAAAATTTATAAAATATTGGACAACCTATTGTATTTAGTCGACCGGACACGCGAATAATAATAATATAATTTAAAAATTGTAAGTTTGGTTTATGGTTCGTTTTTTTCCTCTTTATTTAAAACTACGTAATTATTTAAATTGCATATTCGTACAAATATTTTGATTTACTGGCCGTATTTCAATTAAAAAAAAAAAAAAGAATTACTGGTCACCATTTATGTTACTGTTGTGCAACTATTACCATATACGTCTCATTTGTATTCCTAGTTCATAGCAGAAGTTATGAAACCTTACTTCGAATTATCTGCTATATTATTCGCACCGGTTCGATTATCCAATCGAATGAATGGAAGATTATATCCCTCCTTCACGTGACCCTAGTTATACTCACTGCACTGTAAACCATTTAGTCGCATATGATGTTAGTTAATCCATTTAGCGGAGTTTACACCAATAACATTGGTGTGAAGTCCGGAGTAAAATTTCGAAATACGGTACTGGGGAAGAATTTCACGTGATTATCACCATTCGTTAGGTCTGTAGAGTGATTTTCGATTTTTCTAAAAATTGGGTGCTGGTTTTTTCTTCTTCAAAGTTGAAAGAATTTAAAATCAATTTTGTACGCTTTCAATGGACCATATAAGTGATCCTCGCGTAAGATTACGGTTTGTTAAACCTATTTGTACTGAAAATATAACACTATTTTTGGAAAACGGTTTTTAACCCTTTTTTAGCCCTTAAAGTTCGAATTTTCAAAAAAGCGTTCCTATTTAACACTTTCGACACATGGATAATGTTCATATGAAACTTCATTTATTTGAAATAAATGATTCCGCCTATGGGGGCGTGATTATTAATTTCTGACTTTGGCTGTAGGTCCGGATGGTATCCCGACCAAATGTTTAAAGCTAATAAATGAAAATAACTAGCAGCATTTGATAAGGCTGTTAAATAAAATTTAGGATTCTGGAACACTACCAGCTGAATGGTTCAAGTCAACGTTCATAACATTGCCAAAGAAACCCAACGCGACGAGGAAGTGCAATGATCACAGAATGATTAGCCTGATGTCGTGCGTACTTAAAATACTTCTAAAAGTAATACACCGACGTGTTTGGACAAAAATTGAAGAGAATATTGGTCAAACTCAATTCGGATTTAGAAATGCGTTTAGCACAAGAGAATAGTGCTATTTGGCATTAAATCCCTGATAGAAAAATGTCTAGACAGACAGAAACCGGTTTTTCTAAGATTAATAAAATTGAGGAAAATTAATTACCTGGGTCACTTGATGCGGGGGCCGAAATACGAGTTACTACAAACAATTACAAATACAGAAGAAAGAGAAAGGTCAAAATGAACACGACAAATATCGAAAACGTGTTAGAAACAAAATAATTCATCTATACTATATTTTAAATGAGGCAGAGCTATGAATCTAATAATACCTTGTTAATAAGAAAAAGCATAAAGTGAAGTAAAACATTTCTTTGGACTGAGTACTTGTGAATTTTGTGTCAATTCGAATGAATTAATCTATAATAACAGTTTTTATTTTATTATATATTATAAATATTGAATTTGATTTGTGAAATATAGTTAAATAACACAAGTTGTTGACTAAATATAATTTTAATCGTCACTTCAAAAAAAATTCACTCAAGTTCACTTTGGTCCAAGTTCCAAGTATAACCTGCAGTTACTCAATATATATTCATAGATAGAGTTAAACGTACGAGCGTAAATAAATTTATTTTTTGATAAATACTATGTTAATAAAATTACTCGATTGATATTTCGGATAACGTACTAACCATCACAGAATCAATTAAACTAAAAAATGATGAACAAGGTTTTAAATAATAACGATCGAACAAAAAACAGTAAAATAGAAATTGACAAAATGCCGAAAATTAAAGAAAATGAATAAACAAAAAGCTAAGAAATGTAAACGAAATATTAAACAAATTAAAACGCAAAAAAAAGCATCGAAAGCACGGCTGCGATAATTAAACTGGAATTCCTTAGGTGATTCAGAATCCGTTGTTGCTTCCAAACTTCCCTTTTAAAGCGACGAAATTATAGGTTTCAAGTCGCAGAAATACAAAAACTATCTTCATGAATGAAATTTAGCTATTTTTAGGATTCTGTATAAATGTAATGTGCGGAATCCTAATACGATGGTTTAGAAACGATAAAAATGTTAAATTAAAATATGCAATAACTCACGGACGGTTTGACTTATTAATTCCAAAATTGGATCATAAATTATGATTAAAATTCTTTTTAAAACAATAATATCTATAACTTCAAGCTAACCGATTGGCCTGGGCCAGGCCCGTGACCAGAATTTTGGAGGGGGGGGGGGGGGGGGTGAAAATTTTCTTTGCATATTTATTTTATAATATATTTTTCACTAATATTCGTACTATTAATAATTTCCATAATTTTGATTTATATATGTATTAATAATTTACATAAATGAATTACCCCTTATATGAACATTAATAAAAATTACATATATTATTAATTATACTCGTAATAAAAATTTTTTTGCATAAAATATTAACGAAGTACCTAAAAATTTGGAGCATATTTTTTCTTTTTTCTTTTAAAAGTAGATAAAAACACCCTAAAAAATAATCAATATTTATTTTAAATTTGTGTTTTTTTTCAGATTTTTTTGTATTTATAATAATTATTTCAGTTCTCATGGGGGGGGTTAACCCCCGCCATGGACACGACCTTCGCCTGGGCCGCAAAAAACCCAAGAAACCGTCAAGAATATATAATATGGAATTTAAAACGACCAAGAAAGTCACCCTTAAAAATTCTTAACTCGCCAGATTAAAAGTAAAATTCAATGTATAAAACAAAACGTAGAAGCTCTTTTATAAAATCAAAAAATTGCGCATAAAAAGTTACATAGCACGCTCTTTGGAGTTAAAAACAGCAAAAAAAAAAAAAAGAATGTTCACGGAAGCAATAGCCCGAGTAAAAAAGTTGGGGAAACTAAATTGTATCTCTAATATATGCATAAAAGACCGCTTTATAGAAAAATTGTAGCCGAGCTTACAACTTTATATTTAGACCCTCGGTGCGCCGAAAGCTCGAAATTTTTGAAAAAATATTTTATTTCTGGCCATGTGAGAACTCGTTCAAAAGATCGCTATTTGTCGAGAACGAAACCGTATTCCATTTCCTTAACAAAACTTTCGAAGTTGGCAAAAAGTTCAAAAGGCGCAAAAAATGACGGGCCGTCCGCCCTTGCAGCGCGAGTATTATAATTAAAAATTTTAAACAAGGTTAAAAATATGCACATGACCGTATATTTTTTTTAGATTTGGAACATCCGAGTTTCCAACATTAAAATTAGCCCCCCGGGGCGCTGAAAGCTCAAAATATTTGATTTTTCCCCCCTTCAGGCATGTGATATATCGGTGGAAAGATCGCTTTTGGCAAAGAACAAAATTTCATTTCATTTTCTTAACGAAACTTTCAAAGTTGGGGGAAGAGTCAAAAAAAGCATGAAAAGTGACATGTCTCGTTCTCTTTACGGCGTGAAAAGTCTGATTTCTTTGTTTTGACTTTAATATTATATAAATGTAAAGTAAATTTATGTTTAACTTAACATACGGAATCCCCAGCGCATGAAACATCATACTTGACTGAACTTGTTAATAAAACAAAAGTTTTCTTTTTCTATTAGATAATATGTAAGTTATCAAAAAAATTCATCCGTTTGAAAATAAAATATTCCAATACTGATAGAATATTAACGAAATGTATTCTTCATTTTCTAAGTTTGACTCCTATTATGTCTTTATTCAACTATCTCTCCTCGCCTATGACTACAAAAGTTTCCATCCTTTAAACAATCCACAGACTCGGTTTAATCGTAATCTCCTTCCTGCATCATCTTTCCGGTTTTCATCTACATCTATTCAGTTTTGTCTTTTTTATCTCCCTTTCACATACATTTTTTGTGGCCCTTATAACATGTTTTATTTGAATCGTCGACCTCTTCTGCTGAACAATCGATCTTCTACTCTTCTCTACTAGAACTTTCTTACATCCTCCCATTTCCTTCTGCTACTGTTATTTCTGCCCTCGAATTTAATTATCCTCTATCCTTAAACTCTAAAAATATAATTTTTTCTCCTTCTGACCATTACTTGGCCTAATGTCCTCGTCGATGAACACATTATAAATAAATAAATTTAAAAAAAAATGTTAAACATGAAATAAAATTTAAAACTAAAAGAACATGAATAATCCGAATACCTTCTCTGTCTCACCCTTTCTCTATGCATATATATGTATATACGTATTACTTGGTCTTCGGGGTCTCGCCAAGGGGAAACTCCTTGGATGCTAGTTCTCTTATAATATTTACAAAAGAATTGATTTCAGGTGACTAGGTCATTCTCGGCAAAAAATGATTATTCTGCCATTTTCGAAATTTATTTCTTTATTGCAAACCAAAAATGTAACAGGATTTCTACGAAATGTAAAAATGTAGTAGATTTCGTAACAGGATTTTCTTATTACCTCCAACGGAAGAATGACATAAATATCTTTTTTTTTATCAATTATTAAAAGTGATTTAGTCAAATAACATCTTCTATTTGGAGATCCAAGGAGCGTCAAGTTTATTGAAGCGATTACTGAGTCAAATGTTTTCACACTTAGTGGGAGATTTTTCGAGCGGAATATGGGATGACTATGGGTTCTAGATTAGTTTCAACTTTTACCAATATTCTTATGGAATAACTAGATATGGTTGTATTAAAGAATTGAAAACTGAAATATTGGTTCAGGGACATAGATGACACTTTCATATATTAACAATATAGTAAGACTAAATTGAAAATTTTTTACCTTTTTAAACTCCTATCACAACAATATTAAGTTTACCATGAAACGGGAGAGTAACACCAGGTTAGTATTTTTAGATATTTTTATACATAGGAACAATAATAATGAGATAAGTACGTTCGTTTAACAAAGAAGTATTCGAACAGACAGGCATCTTTGAAAGAACTCTCATCATTGTGCAAGTTAAAATTTAAGTGCTTTCAAAACCTTTACAGTTAGGACAAACAGAATTTGTAATACTGCTACTTTTGCTGCGGAATTAAAACGTCTAAAAGAAGTTACGATAAAGAACGGGTATTATATATTCAAAGATGATAATTATGTTAGTAGATTCAGTAAAGCCACTGAAGAATAGATTACGGAATAGAATCTTGTGCACGAGCATCGCCATTTCATATTTCAAGTGCATTACCGAAAAACTTTCGAATTTTAAGAACAAATAACATTAGACCAGTATTTACAAAACACAGAAAAATCAACAGTGCATTAAGAAATACCAAACCGCTGGTGTATACAGGATTCCTTTATTCGACAGACTAGACGGACATGTGCATATTTTTAACCTTGTTTAAAATTTTTAATTATAATACTCGCGTTGCAAGGGCGGACGGCCCGTCATTTTTTGCGCTTTTTGAACTTTTTGCCAACTTCGAAAGTTTTGTTAAGGAAATGGAATACGGTTTCGTTCTCGACAAATAGCGATCTTTTGAACGAGTTCTCACATGGCCAGAAATAAAATATTTTTTCAAAAATTTCGAGCTTTCGGCGCACCGAGGGTCTAAATATAAAGTTGTAAGCTCGGCTACAATTTTTCTATAAAGCGGTCTTTTATGCATATATTAGAGATACAATTTAGTTTCCCCAACTTTTTTACTCGGGCTATTGCTTCCGTGAACATTCTTTTTTTTTTTTTTGCTGTTTTTAACTCCAAAGAGCGTGCTATGTAACTTTTTATGCGCAATTTTTTGATTTTATAAAAGAGCTTCTACGTTTTGTTTTATACATTGGATTTTACTTTTAATCTGGCGAGTTAAGAATTTTTAAGGGTGACTTTCTTGGTCGTTTTAAATTCCATATTATATATTCTTGACGGTTTTTTGGGTTTTTTGCGGCCCAGGCCAATCGGTTAGCTTGAAGTTTTAGATATTATTGTTTTAAAAAGAATTTTAATCATAATTTATGATCCAATTTTGGAATTAATAAGTCAAACCGATCGTAAGTTATTGCATATTTTAATTTAACATTTTTATCGTTTCTGAACCATCGTATTAGGATTCCGCACATTACATTTATACAGAATCCTAAAAATAGCTAAATTTCATTCATGAAGATAGTTTTTGTATTTCTGCGACTTGAAACCTATAATTTCGTCGCTTTAAAAGGGAAGTTTGGAAGCAACAACGGATTCTGAATCACCTAAGGAATTCCAGTTTAATTATCGCAGCCGTGCTTTCGATGCTTTTTTTTGCGTTTTAATTTGTTTAATATTTCGTTTACGTTTCTTAGCTTTTTGTTTATTCATTTTCTTTAATTTTCGGCATTTTGTCAATTTCTATTTTACTGTTTTTTGTTCCAG
Source organism: Icerya purchasi (assembly GCA_039619475.1). Lineage (NCBI taxonomy): Eukaryota > Metazoa > Arthropoda > Insecta > Hemiptera > Monophlebidae > Icerya > Icerya purchasi. The sequence continues at coordinate 151,330,531 of CM077116.1, read as the reverse complement.
TTTTTTGTTCGATCGTTATTATTTAAAACCTTGTTCATCATTTAATTAGTTTAATGATGGTTAGTACGTTATCCGAAACATCAATCGAGTAATTTTATTAACATAGTATTTATCAAAAAATAAATTTATTTACGTTCATACGTTTAACTCTATCTATGAATATATTGGAAAAGAGCTTCTACGTTTTGTTTTATAGATTGGATTTTACTTTTAGTCTGGTGATGAGTTAAGAATTTTTAAGGGTGAGTTTCGTGGTCGTTTTAAATTCCATATTATATATTCTTGACGGTTTTTTGGGTTTTTTGCGGCCCAGTCCAATCGGTTAGCTTGAAGTTGTAGATATTATTGTGTTAAATAGAATTTTAATTGTAATTTTATGATTCAATTTCGAAATTGATAAGTCAACCCGTTCGTGAGTTATTGGATATTTTAACTGAATATTTTTGTCGTTTCTGATCTATCTCACTAGGATTATTCCGTTCATTATACGTGCACGGAATCCTAAAAATAGATTATGTACCGCTTAAAATTGCATTTAATTTAAGCAAAAATGACTTTATTTTTCACTTTTTATTCCTTTTTTTCAGACCTTTACCTTTGTCTAAATTTTCTCTCAAATTTTAGCAGTAGTATTTCTGGGCAAATTCGAAACTTCCTGTATGAATAAAAGTTGTGTGCAAAAACGCTAAATGTAATTATATTTAAATACCTGTAGGCCTTTCAATAATCATTTAAACAAATAATAAACATTTGATTGTTAGAATAAACGTTAATTAACCATGCTTTGCATTTTGTAGGATTCAGTCAATTCTTTATGTCGAAAAATTACCTTTTATATTATTATCCGCAAGCATTTGTTTCTTGACAAAATTAATATAATAATTTTTACGTTAAAAGATACATATTATTAGTGAATATACATATATCATATATCATATATATATATATATATATATATACTGCAGAATTTAAACTAGGTAATTTTAGTTTTATATATTTTTAAAGATTTGACAATTGCAAGGTGGTTTGATATAAAACAAATCATTAGCTTCGTTATTACTGGAACCGTTTTATTTTTTTATAATTGTTTACATATGCGTAATTAGATCATTTTTTCTTTAAATTTACATAAACACCCATTTTTATAAATGCTCGCCTGAGTGATAAATTCTTTAACATCTCTAATTTTGTTAATCGAAAAATGTATTATTATTCAAGTCAGTAAATAATAAAATGTATAGAATATTCATTGTACTTACTTTCTGTCGATGTAATTAAAATATTGGTTTCCTTTTTTGTATTTTAAACATTCCGCCATATCGTCGTTACAATTGCAAACACAATTACCATTTTTTTCATAATTAACTATATACGGGTTTGGGCACAAGCACCTAAAAAATATTAATGTATAACATTTTAAATTTTTATTTTGCAGCGTGTTCACTTATTACAAAGCAGTGTTTAATTTTTAATTCATGAGAAATTTCTAGGTTCGTTACTGTTTATTTATACGTATTTTCAAAATAATTACGATAACGATAAATTTTTAGGTGAAAGGCGATGTTTAAAGAATGTAAAGTATGAGTGAACGGTAAATCTATCGACAAGTAATATGTAAACTCCAAAAAAATCATAAGATAAATAAGATGAAAATCATAATTCACTTCATTGAAAATGTAAGGGAAAATAGGTACGGAAATTTGTTAAGCACGTGCAAGTAACTAACAGAAGCATATTTCAAATTTAAACCTATAATAAGAATGAAAGAACACGGTGGTCACTTAAATATACTTTTTAAATTCCCCGTTTATTCCTGATTCAAATACTCCCAATTTCCTGGTTACTAGAATTGTATAAGAGCTTACACGAACGTTCTTCCGCTTGTATAATAACAAACCTAACAAACTGAAGGCAAACAAAATAAATATCATAGAAACAAAAAAATTGCAAATTAAATTTTTGAAGTTGTTTTATTCATTTTTTAAATATCGTTATAATGGCCACTAACTAACTCGATCAACATTATTGTACTTTATAATTGCAAAAGTTAATAATAAAGTTTATAACAGGTTGATTGTAGTACCGCTTCCCCATTTAAATAGTTCTGAGTTATACAATTTATTTAACGTCTAATATTTACATTTGTAATCATACCCGCTGAACGGAGCTCAAGCCAATCCAAAAGTTTTACTGAGAAGATATAATCTTCCCGATAAACTTAAATGCATAATAACAAATTTTTAACTAAAATCTACTGGCAATAAATATAAATATTACCAGTGGCGGCTGGTCCATAAGGGCTTTGGGGCGCCGCCCTCCCTTACGAAAATTCCCCGGGAAATGTATTAATTTTTAATGTATTGAATCATTTTAATAGTCTACATTTAGTAAAAATGATTTTCTTTTATATAAGCGCACTCTAGCGTTGCCTAATTCGATTATTTTTTAGCCATAACCGACTTTGTATACCATCAGGACGGAAATTATCGTTCTGTAATTCTATAGGGCTCTAGAAAACGAGCCCGCTCGTTTAGAAGTCAAGTTAGGTTTTAATACGTGCCGTTGTCATGACAACAGAATGATTGCATTAGAAACCTATTGCAAAATTAATATTCGTGTGGGGCGGATTTAGTCGAGCCCGCGAATAGTTATCTACATTAGAGCTAGACGATTACGAATAATTAATCGAGTATCAACGAGTTACTAATTTTGATAATCGATTATAAAAGTAGTAACTGAGTGATCTGTATAATCGAGTGATGAATGACGAATGATGAATAACTATTATATAGTAATCATTCATATTATGAACAACACACGTATCAATCGTTTTGTTAGAATATTAGTGGCGCTTTGAACTTTTTTTTCTTTTTAATTTTCAAAGGTATAAATTATTTTATCGTGATAATTTTAACCTATATTGAAATACATATAAGTCTAATATTTCTACATAACTAATGTTAATAATCGGTATTCACGAGATGTTCTCGGTTCTCATAATCGAATTATTTTTCACAATTATTATATAATTTTGGATATAAATCTATCATTACTATTAATTTCGCCGATAAAGATATCAATATTTGTCAAAAACTACCATTAAAATAAAAATAAATAATGATTTGAAATAAATTTACCCCTATTAGTGAAATTAAAAAAAAAATCAAATCACATAATAATTTTCGTAAGTAAACGCTGAATGATAATTCGAATGATTAGTAGGTAACAAAAGTAGTAATCGAAACATCTCGAGATATGTTCATAATCGAGTTATTCCATTAGTATACCTCGTAATCGCCCAGTACTAATCTACATATGTCGCCTGCAACAGCAGCAGGTGACGGGCATCTTTTTGAGTTGTACGTCGTCGCTAATTAATCGTTTCTTTTTTTTCGATTTAAGTGGTTTGGTGTGTTTCTAAAAATTTTATTCGCGTCTTTTGTTTCCTGTGTCACGTGACCGTGTTCCAGATATTATAGTAATTAAACGTGGTATTACATTTATCGAACCAATTTGATTACTTTTAGTTCAATTTTGAAATTAATTGTAGTTTTAATAAAAACGAAGGTGTCGGACCTAAGAAACACTGTTTTTAGCGCATTATCTTTAGAAAATAAAAAAGTTGATATTAAAGATAATGGTTGACCTGTTCCAAATTTAAATATTGAACAATCGCAAAAAAAGTATAAAAATAAAGGAGGATTTACCCGTAAGTTTGATGTAGGTGTGTATAAAAATACTCAATGGTTGTGAAGATACAAACGCGTTTTTTTGTTTTGTCTGTTTATTGTTCGGTGGTGATGACAATTGGACTGGTCGTGGAATATGCGACTTAAAGAATCGCCATGAAAAAATTAAGAAACATGAGAAATCGGTGAAACATAAAAATAACCTTTTTAGTTTCCAACTTCTTGGAAAAAGTAACATTTCTGCTTGTTTAAATCAAGCTTATGTTGATGAAGTTCATAAACATAATGAAACAGTCACCAAAATCAGGCATGCACTCAATAAAATTATAAATGTGTTGAAACTATGTGGAAGTTGCAATCTTCCACTTCGAGGTCACAATGAAACAGAAGAATCCTCGAACAAAGGCATGTTTTTGGAAATACTGGAGTATTCAAGAGAAATGGATTCTGTTTTAGATAATCATCTAGAGAATGCTCATGTTTTTACAGGTACATCAAAAACTATTCAAAATGAACTATTGCAGTGCATGCAGAGAATACACTGTTAAGCAAATTAACGATTCGTCGTTTATAGCTCTCATGGCTGATGACACAACAGATGTTTCTACACGGACACAAATAGTGCTATTATTCCTGTATATGTTTGATGGTAAAATCACAGAGCATTTCTGGGATTTTGAAAATCCTGAGAGCCAAGATGCTAAGGGATTATCAAAATGTATTTTACAACAATTCGATCCCATATTACAAAATTATCCAAAACAAATTGATTGCACACACATATGATGAAGCAGCTGTTATGAGTGGACATGCTGGAGGTGTGAATAAAAAAATTAAGGAAAAGTACAAATATGCCTACTTTGTGTATTGCTATGCTCATCAATTAAATAAATTATTGGAACAATCTACATCAGTTATATCAAGTGTTGGAATTTTTTTTGGAAATTCAAGTGGAATATCTGCCTTTTTTTCTCATTCGCCAGATAGAACCGCAGCGCATAGGATAGTGTGTGACAAATGTGTACTAAATCCTTCACAGACAATGGAATTTTCATTCTCGGGTGGTGCAGACTCTATTTGATCATAAATCCGATATTTTAGAATGTTTTAAAAATATCCAGCTTGGGGTTCCTAAACGATATAATAAGGAAACAACAATACAAGCTGCAGGTTTCATCAAGTGGTTAGAAGACAACACTTTTTTGTATTGGCTGAATTTTTTTCAATAAAATTATGCCCCATGTCGATATATTATTTAATCAATTACGAAAAATTGCAACAGACGTTGTAAAAATCTAAATGGCTTTAGATAATTTTGAAAGCATAATCGTAAAAATTAGAAATGGTTTGCCTTCAGCTGCGGAATGAGAAGAAAACGATAATTCAGCTCTATCGAAAAAAAGACGCAGAATGAATGCTGAAAATTTAAATGCACCTGCAAGGGAGGTATGCGATACCATAATTTTTCAAATAAAGGAACGTTTTGGATTTAAGAATCATCTTTCTGGAGCAAGTTTATTTGTGCGAAAAAATTTTAAAGAATACCAGAAAAACTTGCCGGTGCAAACAATCGACGGGTTTGGCGAGGCATTTCCAATGATTGATAAAAACAATTGTGTTTTATTCACGATCCGAGATTATGTAAAATGAAGAAATTTCTGGATGTTTGAAAACACTGGCTTTCATGTATTCACTTGGATTGGACGCGGCCTTCCAGGAAATTACGAACTCTTTCAGGATCCTCGTAACAATTGCAATGTCTACTTCAGAAACAGAAACGTGTTTTTCTTCTTTGAAAAAAATTAAAACTTTCTTAAAAAGCACTATAGATGAAGACAGATTGTCAGTCAGCACTTGGAATGTTATCTATCGAAAACTCAATGGTGCGCGAGATTTCAAACTTTAATGGCAAGGTGATAGAGAAGTTCATTAGCAATAAAAGCCGTTGTGTGGACTTTCATTTCAAGAAATAGGTCATATATACAATCGGAAAAATAGATTTTAAGTATAAAGTATGTTAAAAATCAAATCTGTAAGAGCCCCGTCTTTCGTTTTGACTACGAGCCGCCATTGAATATTACTCACCATGAAAATAGACCTGCCGTTATAGAAAAAATCTTTTAATTGAAAAATTAGAGGCAAATTGTAAAAGAAGAACAAATTCTGTTTTTTATGTTACTATTGATAACAAATAAAAAAGTACTCTGTAACTTTTTTATTGAGTAAAGAACATTAAAAAATGCATTCCTTTTTCATTTTAAATGATATTTTTTATCAAAACTATTGTTTTAATATTTTTACTGTTTTCCCCGGTTTTACAATTCCCGGCTGAGTGGCTACCCGGAAGAAATTCTAGATATTATCAAGTGGATTAAAAATAATTTATTTTCAAATTCCTTTTTTATGATACCATTTTGCGCAAAAATTCTGATTTTAAACATTTTTGCATAATTGATATAATCATCTTTTATTTCACGTTTATTTCAGTTTTACAATGTTCCTTTTCCGAAATATCCATTGCAATTTCTTATATTACAGTGATGTAAAGCTGATGTATATATATATCTATATGCCGATTTCAAATGAATGCTTTTTTTTTCTTCTCAGATTGGGTGAAAGTATCCTATTTTTATGAAAGAATAAAAAAACTATTATTCCGCCGTACTACTTAATTTTCTAATATACGATACAAGTAGTTTATGGTAATTTAAGTAGGCAACGCGAATTTTCAAATTATTATAACTGAGATGATGGCATTGAAATATAACGTCATAAATAGTTCACTTCATTCGGATTATTTAAAACATTTAAATGTAGTTGTTTATCGAACAGAAATGTTTTTAAAACTAGTAACTGGTCGATGCAAAGTTCAAATTAAAATTTCCAATCAAAATCACTGCAGTTATTTCACCGTTGTTTCTTTAAAAAGACGCCGCGCTCAAAGTGATGCATTGTAATAAATTTTCACGCGTGAAGTTAATAATTTTATTAATTAGCCAATTAGGGAAAATATAAATCGCTGCTATCATAGCTGTTTTTCAATTTTACTTTAACACGCGTGCAATTCACGTACAGCTGATGGATTTATAGATAACGATGTAGTTACGTGTCACGATTTACTGATAAATAATATAAAAACGTTACAAAACAACGTGTCCAAATTAGGATGCGAATGGTGTCCAATGTAAGCTCGTTGCTTGCCGACAAAATAATTCATCTTCTTCAACTTACCTGTTATTTTATTTGCTGTTCTATGCAGTACGAAACATCGTATTACTGTTAGAAAAGTTCAATTCCGTTTCACCTCGCTGTAAACTTACTCCAACATATTCTATCTAAAAAATTCACTTGCTAAACGAAAAGAATATTTTTGAAATTAACAACGCAATACTTGGGTTGTTAATTTTTTACGCGTTGATTTACAAAAATCTAATGTGCTACAATGTGTCTTTAATAAATTCTGAACATCTTTTTCGTCTTATATCAGTTAAAGTTATACTTGCAAATAAAATTTTTACCTGGGCGAATAATCAAAACGATCTGGAACGGTAAAAACAAAATTTGAACTCGGCCTGTCTTCATCACGTGGCATAGAGCTCTCCTCAGTTGCTCGACATTTACAGACCGTATGATTAACGAACGTCAACGGCTCGTAAATAGTTATATTTCCAATTTTTCCTTGTATTTCGACAAACTGCTACAAAATTATTAATAAATTACACGTCGTCAATAATAATAAATAACGTCATATTTAGAAAATCATCGCAGTTTAATATGAGCGATGGAGATTTAATAACGCAATCAAACATTAAATTTTTCCGCATCATGTCTATGGATTCTCGCAATCTGATTTTCTGCTTAAATATAATATGTGTATTTACGATGTACAAAACACAATATATACACGTTTGTCCATATTTTTAAAGTAAAAATTTAAAAAAAAAACATCTAATTCAACGATAAAAAGTACTCGTGCACTTAGAGTTTGCTGAAATAATTATTACATTAATCACCAGACTTGATAACTCACTTCTATATACTGTTACAGTTTTAACCGATCAGAATTATATCAAAGGTTTTTGAGAAGATTTGTTCTCCTGATGCTAATCGAGCTTTAATTGTTACGGTTTCGTCCAGGTTCTCTTTTTGTTACTTCATCCGATGCTTGACTTTTAATGATATCAATAAAATTAACTAAAACCGCTTGTGCAGTAACCGTTTATACAGGGTGCGGCAGCATAACTTCCTTTTTTAAAATGCGCCACTTTTTTTCTACTGAATTTGTTAAAGAAATAATAACAGGAAATCGAAATAAAACTGCAAGGGAAGAAGCATACATATTGCCCCGATGGGGGATCTAGAATATGTTATTTCGATTTTCTGTTATTATTTCTTTAAAAAATTTAGTAGAAAAAAAGTGGAGCATTTTAAAAAAGAAAGTTATGCTGCCGCACCCTGTACTTTTCTCTGAAATCGTTAGTAAGAAATTAAATTCATATTTATCAAAATTAGGCATTCCCTGATGAATGCTATTAGCGCTTCCGTTGTTTTTAAAGGTGTTGTTCGGCTTAAAAACTATAAATTTTTTAAATATCTCGGTGTCACACTGGATCGTTCGCTTACTTACAACAAATATTTGGAAAACTTATCTAAACAGCTAAAAACCCGAGTAAACCTAATAAAAAAGTTTAACCAGCTCATGCTGGTGTGCAAGGGCAAGGGTGCTGCGGACTTCCACACTAGCATTGGTGTTCTCAGCTGCCGAATATTGCTCCTCTGTGTGGTACAATAGCACTCACAGTAAAAAAAAGTTGATGTAGTTTTAAATGAAGTTTATCGTACAATATCTGGTTCGCTAAAATCAACATCTGTACAGTGGCTACCGATTTCAGCCAATATACCTCCTCCGAATATACAAGAAGAAAAAACGCACTAACTAGGGGCTGGAAAAAATTTAACTAGAACCAAAGTCTCCCGATTTCCGTGAAAATAAGTACTGCGCCTGTTCAGCGTTTAAAGTCAAGAACATCTCTCTGAAAACTTGCAGCACAAATACAGAGATCCCAAAAGAAAGGCTAGAGAAATGGAAAATAGCGTGGGAGCTGGACAAGAATAACATAAGAAATTTCTGGTTAATAAAAGATCCACGGAAAGGGGAATGGGCTTATCAAGAAGGGAATGGAAGATGTTAAATAGGATAAGGACGGGACATGGCAGATGCGGCTATATGATGTACAAGTGGGGCTTTAGGGAATCGCCTGGCTGCTGTTGCGGAAGCCCTCGTCAAACAATGCAGCACATTGTCGAAGAATATCCAGTCTTTTCTTCGGGTTAGTTGTATTTAAAAGATATACATGACGTAAAAAACGACGCCTTAGATTGGCTGAAACGATTACAAATTACCTTATAATAATGTATATTATTTTTATTTTTATTTTAATGTTAATTTTAATTTCATCCGAATCTCTGTGTTTGACGATTATACGAAGAAGAAGAAGCGCTAATAACAATATATAAACATAGAAATTCAGAAACTGAATGTGTTATCCCAATTATTTATTTTCCTTTTTGATTTTATTAGATGAAAATTATTTTATTCTCCGCTGTTAAAAAGCATAAACTCGGATTTCAACTCAGGACTGTTTATTATAATACAATATACTACGTTAATGAAAAACTAATTTCAGTTTTTGAATTTAAATTTCTTTCTCGGAAAAAAAATCAAAAATACACAACATAGAGTGAGCAGTGAAGTTAATAAAACGTTTTATAAAAAATATGCGAATAAAACTAAGCGCTTACATGTTTTTATTTATAAATATAAATTAATAACAGAAGCTTCTAACAGCGGAAAATAAATAAATTTGCATTTAATAAAATCAAAAAGGAAAACAATTACATGGGATAACATATTTAATTTATGAATTTCTGCGTTTATATACTGTTATTAGCGCTAATGGTATTTATCAGGGGATGCCAAATTCTAATAAATATGAATTTAATTTTTGACTAACAATTGGAGTTTAGTTACTTTTATTGATATTACTAGAAGACAAGCATCAGAAGAAATAACAAAAAGAGAAACTGGACGAAATTGTAATAATTAAAGCTCGATTAGCATCATCAGGAATACAAATCTTCTTGAAATCCTTCGATATAACTCTGATCGGTTAAAACCGCGTAACAGTATACAAAAAATGGGTTATCAAAATACATACTCACGTGCGTGCGTACACAAATAATTTGACTACTTAAATCAGTTTAGTTACGGAAACATTTATTATCACTGTTTAATAAAACGTTTTTACAAATGAACTCTCGCCTTATGTCTTAATAAACACATATTCGATGTTTTGTTTGCTCATGGTGAAACTAAATTTTTCGGTGAAGAGAGAATTCACATTTCTCTTTTCATTAAATACCACGTTTAAATACAAATTTTATGCATAGGTGTCCTCCTTTTTTTCAATGCAGTAAGTTATTTGGGAAAAGTGTTTTTGTAATGACATGTCATATAAGATATTTTTAGTTCAGTGTGGCAGGTGATAAATTGAAAAAGAGGAGAAAATGTGTCAAAGTTATATTCAAATGTGGTATTTATTGAAAGAAAGAATCTGAGTTCTATTGTCACCGAAAAATTAAGTTTTGCCGCGAACAAGCGAAATGTTAAATTTTTGTTTATTTTGTAAAACATAAGAGTTACACTTCAAATATAGTTTAGGTAATTTTACAAGTTAACCGAGCTTGCGAAAATTATCTGCCAAATAATGATAAAAATTATTTTTGTAACTAAACTGATTTAAAAGTAATGAAATATGTAATTTAATTGACCTAATATAGCGATATCTTTCTTCTAAATTAACGCACAAGTAAATTCCAAGATATTTGACATTTATTGGCGATCTTGCAGTGTTACCGCACGCGAACAAGTGAAAACAATGTTCAGTCAGGTTAGTAAATTAAAGGAATATTATCTTTGGAAACATGGTATAGTTGCTGGTATAAAGGGTATAAACGTCGTAATTTCGCATTAAAAAAGGTTCAACGATTTTTCTTCCAGATGAATCGAAATCAGAAGAACATTTGGATGCAATCACTCAATTACACAAAGAGAAAATAGAATTGTTAAATTAAAAAATAATAATTACATTTTTTCTATATATAGCTTATTATTTCAATATGCCGTGAAGTGTTTTTTTTTTTTTTTTTTATATACTTGATTTGATACGTGGAATTCATTTAAGGTAAGAATAAAACTTTTTTTCGCTAAAAATTTTGAACAGTTCAATGTTGTATAGAGAATTATAAAAACTGTATCAATTTACACAACTTTAAACGACCGTATATAAACTTATTTTAATTAACATTGACAATGGTAATTAGAAATGTTTTTTTTTTAACAAAATCTGAACATACGGCAATACACTAATTTTCGAAGCGAATAAAATGGAATAAAAAACGTAAAAGTAAAAAGAAATAATGACCTAGCTCTTACACACTCTTATTATTAACCTTAATTTGTTGAATAGCGGCTTAAGGAAATTACGAATAAGTATGCAAACAATTAGTAAAAACGTGATTAACATAAACATCGGTATACTTTCCATATCTGATTTCTCTCTTATACGATTTAAAAATAATCTCTCAAATGTAAACCGAAAATTAAACGATTTTAGTGTGTTACTGCCACTATAGGATTAAGTTATATTTAAGATGAAACAGGATATAATACAGCCCTGTAGAGATTATTTTTAATAAAGTATCATAAATGCGTATTATACTTACATTGACCGTGAAATAAAATGTAACCTCCTGGGTTTTAGACGGAGAACACTTTTTGGTAATATCACTGCAGCATCCCGTATCTTCCGAACACCGATGTAATACAATGCAAGATGGTAAGTAAGTTTTGTGAACATCGGAATAAATATCTTTAACTTTAATTACCTTTGCTTTAGGCTCTTTGCAGACAACTTCTCGAAACATTTGATGAAAATAACTAATCGCCATCGATTGCACAGTATCTGCACTAGCTTGAACAAAATTGCGTACAATATTAATAGTTTAAAAAATAAGTTTTTTGAATATTTCGGGAAAATATTAAATTAAGATCTACCATTATTATGCACTGGTGGTGAAGATCTTTTGAGATTAAGAGCGGCTGGGGATAATAACGCATTAACCGGTGAAGCAGTCGGTTTTAAACGTTCATCTAAGTCCTTACTTAAACGATCTAACCTCTCCTTAAAATGTCGAATAAATGGATTTTTTCCTATTTTCATCGGAACATTATCGTTGACTGTGTCCTGATTTTCCCTGATTTTCTGAAAAATAAAAAATATCCTGTCAAACTTGTAAAACAATACGTAGGCAGTCTCTGTATGTACACATTACGTATTAATAAAAGCAAGCAATTTCATTTCAATTAATAGTTTAAGTGCATCCGGTAAAGGCAACGTACACTTGAAAACCTCGTTAAATAACAGGCACACATAAACTTTACCGACAGTTTTCAGTTTTTCGAAAGATGTGTCATGTTCATTCATTAATTTTTGCCGAATTTTGTACCATGTAAAATCTCAGTGCATGAAGTATTTTAATGACTTAAAAAACACTCGATCATCAAAAACCGAATAATCATTTAACCGAATTTTATTCAAACTCGACAATCTATTATCGGTGGAAAAACAAAAAAATAAAATATTGTACGGATGTTTTTTTCCAAAAATATGTTACTACTTGACCATGGTATAAAGTTGGTAATATTTACACTAAAAATTTCAAAGTAAATAACGTGAAAATTCCAATTTTCCAACTTCTTATAATTATTATTCAATTTAAAAGGATAAGGAAAGTTGGTAAAAAAAAAAAAAATAATAAATGGAAACTAAACCCGTTCTGAAATTATTTTGCAAATATTTATTAATGACATAAAATTTGTGACAAAAAGTTGTGATCGTTATTCTGTACTTCGCAAAATACTTTCGATATTATTACAATTATGTATTATTACATAATAAACAGCTCCCAATATTTCAGATTATTTCAAACTATTAAAGTTATTTTTAATTACATGCTTCTCACGTTTGTCAATTCAACATTACTTTCCATATTAGAATTATTTGAAAACACTCATGCGTATTGTTTAAATTAGACTCAAAAATGGTTTGCGCTGTATTAAAATAAATCATGATCAATAATTATTACGAAAACCAAAAAAAAGAAAAAGAACAAAAATCACGCACAGAATTTTATGTTAAAATAAAAACACGCCCAATGCGAAACGTTCAACTGAGGCTAAAATGATCATATAAAACTATACCTTTAAAGGCAAAAAGGCTGCAGATAATTCGCTTTCATTGAACACAGCGGTGTTCGTTACGGATGGAGTTACCAACAAATCAGACGTTTCATAGTTGTCATAAATTATGTCTAAACTAATTTCACCGCTAATATTATTAATTATACCATTATTAGAAACGACAGATACTGAAATGTAAACCGAATCGGTAATGATAAAATATAAATAAATCACTATCCAAGATGAAATAAATTTATTTATTGCAACCATTTTTAAAAACACGGCATTTATCGATCATTGTACTTCAGTAACAAATACTGTGAGTAAATGTAAAATGAACCGTATTTGTACGGAGGAAAAAATACTTTATCTGCTATTTCTTAACCGTGAAAAATAAACAATTACTTCTCATCGCTTCTAAGTTCACGAGACGTTACAAGTGTCTAGAGCAAACGCTATGACGCCTAGAGCGCATGCGCAACATTTTGAAGTTTTCGTTAGTTACTTTGAAATTGTTTATCAAGATGTCCGAATGCATGCTCGATTTTTTAACGTGCTCTATTTGTTCCTGCTGTTCGACCTATACCGTTTTAAATGTGTGTTATGATTATGTATGATTTTTTTTTTTTTTTTCACTTTTTAAATATTATAGTATGGACGATAAAATTATAACAGGTTATACGAAATATACTAGTTTGTTTGGAAAATGTTAAAATACGTACCGCCACTTACAGAATTGCGTAATACTGACGTGGCAGAAGCATAGGTGTTGGAAAATATTCGTGTGATGGCTAAAAATAAAAATAGAGAAGGGTAAAAATATCGTAATTTTAATTGAAATCGTTAACCGGGTAGTTTTCTTTCGAGTACAAAACAAACACGATAAAAAAGAAAATATAAATAAAAGAAAAAATTTATAGTTTGAAGAAATAAATGCGCGGGTAAAATTAAAATTGCAATTAAATATTTTTATGCACCGTGAAAAAACAACGTTGAAATAAAATTACCAAAGTTATTTAAAACGAAATTAAAGTGCCGTATTTCGATGTATGAAAAATGTTTAGTCTTCATAGCACCTTACCTCACGAAAAAATCTTATTAAAAAGCTTATATTATGTATTTATAACGGCGTAACAAGTTGTGATGGGCACCCCGTTTTAATTTAACACTTATTGACTCTACATAATCAAATTATCGGAAGATCGTATTTGGACTGTTTAAAATAACTAATGAAAATTGAATATACTTAAAACTGGCACCACATTTGTAATTTTGGAAAAGTTGTTATCCGTTTTTTTTTTGTTTTTTTTTTTATCGTTTCTAGTAATCGACATTTGAGCACTCACTCACAATGTTACGTTGTTGCGCCCCTGTGTATATATAAAGTTGGGATTTACTATATACAAGCCGACAAACTACAAGTTTATACATATAAATTAAATTTAAAAAGCAAATGTAAAATAAACGAGAAATATAACTAACAAATATAGATGCAAAGTAGAAAAATCAATATTTAAGTATATTGTACCCGGAATTTAAGAGTGTAACTGTTGTCACAGGAATTGCCAGAAGAATACGTATAAATTTTATAAGTTCTGAAACTGTATCTGCTATTTGTGAATTATTTTTAAGAAAGAAAATTACAGCTTCCGTACTGTCGGTGTTTTTAGTTTTAATTTTAAGGCTAATTAACAAACATATTTAGCTGTAAAACTATACGTTCTTCATTAATGTACCTGTAAAGTGCTCGGAGAAATCACAAAAACTTGTTTATACACTTAAAGTTTTCTGCATTTAAAATCAAGTTATTAATACATCCGACAAAGATCGGTTTATACTATATCCTATATCATTACATCAAATGTTTTAATACAAATCTGTTGATAAAATTCTTTTGCAGTTTTAAATGAGATAAAGTTTCTGTTGAATTGTTGTTAATTTCCTTTCCCGTAGTTTGCAGTACCGAAATTTTTTATTTTCGTGAAATTTGACGTATTTTGGTTGACATTTTTGAAGAGAATTAGGTCTTGCCAAATTAACTTTCAGGGGAGGGGGCTGGATAGACTCAAGCTCCATAGAGTCCGTGTCTGTACAAAAGAAGTTTAAATTTCGCAGCAATAAATCATATCAGTAGTGTGCACGAAAAAATTGTTTTTTTTTTTTTTTTTTTTTTGTAAATAGCACGTTTCATTTTAGTTCCTCTTATTTTCAGAAGCCACTTTTTTGTAAAATTTGTAATTTATTAATATTGTCGTGTCTTTTGCTTTTATATTAATTTTTGTTATAAAATAATCTTAAAGAATTCTGATTTCATATCTTAACTTCAGCTTATTTTGAGTACCTAGTTTTTTTCCCCTTTAAATAACGGGGATAACTCGATAACCATTTAAATCGGATCCTGCAAGTGCACTATTATAACTAAAATACTTTTTTTTTTTTTTTTTTAAAGAAAAAAAAACCGATGTTTTACAACACAAATTAAAATATCGAGTCACTTAATGAATAAATTTTGCGTGCCACTTAACGGTAATTTCTTCCACACATGTTAAACTATCTTCGTATCTTTTATGCAACCACACGTACAGATCTATGAATAACTTGTTCAATTTCTTAATTTTACATAATCTTACTTTTTATTTTGTTACCTGTCGTTTTGTTCTTCCTACAGCAACTAATTACTTAATTTCTTATTTAGAAGTTTTATTTTTCCTCTTCAGTTTCCTAAGAGCATTTTATTCATCCATTTTGTAGTTTTGGTCGCTTTGTTCCCTCTTCCTTGTTTCGCTAAACAATAACTAATGTATCTCTATGCCCTTCTCAAATAATATTCTATTTATATTTCTTTATTTAACTGTATGCAGTTTTCCTGCATTAATTCTTATATCTTGCTCAGTAAATTGATTTACTCCATATTTACCACTTCTATATTCTTTCGCCTTTCGTAGAGTTGGTGAAAGTTGTGGTACTCGCGTGCTCAAGTATCAGAAAGGGAATTTCACGTAGCGCTTAGCACCGCAATTTTGACTAAACATTATGCAACAGCATTGAAATATGGGTGAAGATCAAATATTTTCTAATACCCAAGTAGATTATGTATGCGCATAATAATTTCACTGTATGCAGGCCCGTGCCCAGAATTTTGGAAAGAGGGGGATTTTAAAAATTTTCTTCGCATATTTATTTTATAAATAAAAATAAATTTTTCACTAATATTCATGCTATTAATAATTTCCATCATTTTGATTTATATATTAATAATTTAAATAAATGAATTACCCTTTATAAACACATTAATAAAAATTACATATATTATTGATTATACTCGTAACAAAAAATTTTGCATAAAATATTAATGAAGTACCTAAGCTATTTCAGTTCTCATGGGGGGGGGGTTAACCCCCAAAACCCACCCCGTGGACATGGCCTTGACTGTATGTGACAGACTCGTAGGTAAGGACGGAGATAAAGTGATTTAAATGTAAAACTTTTTGAAATGTATTACAAAAAAAGGATCGCAAATAAAATAAGATTTATACTGTACAGAAATTATGTAAAAATATTATACCAATATGATGATTAATTTTCGTGTTTATTATTTCATAAAAAATTTACGGTAATTTTGTAATTTAAAAAAAGGGAAATAAAAATGTACCTACTAGTTGTTGAACTTTATATTAGATGAGTTTTATTCTTTGGTTTAAAGCATTTGAAACTACCTAACATAGATCATAAAATTACTTCAGTTGCTATGCAATTAGTTGTTGGCAACTATTGCACGTAAATGTTTTTTTATTATTATTTACACTACAATCTATCTCAAAGATGGGACAATAGGTAAAATTGTATTCGGAGATCTGACATAAGCGAAGATTCCATTCAGCAATGACACTTCTTAAAGAAAATAATTACGAAGAACACTAGATGGAGCTTTTCGTCAAATCTTTCAGACACCGGCGCATAAATGTAAGATGAAGGTACTTAATAAAAGAAAGCACTGAGATGCCATAGTTTAAACTTTGATGCTCCTATCATAGCTATTTTCGTAAAGGTTATTGTGATAACTTGAAAAATTGAATACTGACTTATTCGATATGTCAGAAATCAAGAAAGCTCGTAAACGTGTTAATAGTGATCTATCACTTTACGACTTTAAAATACTAGAAGAATATAACGGACAACAAATTTTTGGAAATACTCGACACCACAATAATACATCACCGATAGGTTGATAAGTTTGAGTCGAAAACTATATCCCATTTGAATAAACTGGTAAATTTTGTTATTAAAAATGATGAATCTAAAACTTATTTTTCGGTGAAGATAGTTTTGATCGCGAGTGTCTAGTCTTGCACGTAGATATGTTACGTGACATTGCGAATGACGGTGTGGAAGGAAGCTAACCAAGGCGCTATATTAACAATTCCGGTATTAACAATGTGAACGATGTTCTTCGGCATTACATCAAATAAAGAGGTACCTTCATTTCTTTTCGGATCAGAACGTTTAAATTATTTAACTGTACTGTATGCTCATAAAAATAACATTTACATTTTGAATCTTTATACATTTTTGTCAAGAACTTAAATTCATGTGTCAATATTTGCAACAGAGTTCTACGTTCATAAATTTGATAAATTATTTAACGCTTGTTAAAATTAGATATTCGTGTGTTAATATTATGGGGATAAGTTTCTAAAAGAGTTTTTAATCATTATCTGTGTTTGCTTGTTGTACTGTTATGTTACTTACAGACTTAATTTTCCAGACTAAAAACATATTAAACACTGATATCATTTTGATTCGAGTTTTTTTTATTGATCGTGAACTTTATTTGTGGATGAGAAGATGAATAAATATTAGCTCGCGTAAATATACAATTTTAAATTTAATTAAAAAAAAAAAATGAATGCCTAATATTTTATTTTATTGTCAACAGAAATATGAATTATATTAAAATTTTCAATTGATCATGTTTTATGCATGTAACTTTAGCTAAAATAAGATTTTATTAAAAAAAAAATATACACATATATATATATATATATATATATATATATTGTTGAAGTCAGAGCCGTATCTGAGGGGGGTTTTCTGGGTTCACCCCCTCCCCCTGAATGACTGCGGAATCATAACTGCTTGAATTAAATGGACCGAAATTCAGAATAAATTTATTTATTTTCAACTTTTGACAAAAGAAAAAAAAATTGAAACGACTATTTTTTATTTGTTTTCATTGTAATGTTCAAATATTGCATATACAATAATTGACTACAAGGCTTTAGCGTACCATTTATAAATAAATATATTTCGTGATCCTCCCTCCCCGCGCACACACACACACACACACACACATATATATATAGTATAATTATAAAAATATTTTCATATTGCCCCTCCCGAAATTTTGGTCTGGATACGGCCCTGGTTGAAGTGATTTCCATAGTAATTTCTTCCGTTCTAACATAGGAAATTAGTATACATCATGTCTGTATAATATTGTACAATCCAAAGGGAAATGAAAAACTCAAAAATAAATACAGCAAATTTTAAAACAGGGGATACCTTGTTATGAAAGCTCTTGGTTTGTTAGTTTACCATTGATATTGTTAAGATCTGGCATGTGTGTTAAATTTGGGCCACACACCTGCCAAGTTAACACTTTCTTTGTTGTTATATTTACTGAATGGTATTTTTTTCCTTTACCTGCTAATCATGACTAGTACAATATTATTTGTACATCCTACTCTAGATACCTGTTCCTGTATATCCAAATACCAGGACATGGTTTAGCAATTTTATAATAATGATAGTAATCAGTGGCGGATCCACGGGGCGGGGGCATCCCCCCTAAAGAACCAAAGCCTCTATGAAAAAATTTGTTATAACAAAGAAACTTAAACGATAAAAAATTATTAATAAATGCCAAAAAATCAAAAGTGATGTACGTAAGAACACCGAGTAGATTTAGAAAGTTCGTGTCTAAAATAGTTTTGCACAAGGTAGATTGCCTCTATGGATCGGAAGTATGCCGTTGTGAGCCGTTGGAAACGGCTGATAATTTCAAATACCTGGGAATAACATTTGATAAGGCGTTAACTTGGAGAGTTCACATAGACAACATTGCTAGGAAAATTAGGCAGACTATGCCGGCGTTATACAAATTGAAACAAGTTATGGATTACAAAACTACGAGAGACTGTATTTTGACTCATTAATAATGAGACTAGGATTAGATACGGACTCGAGATTTGGGGGGAGGCAAAAAAAACGGAATTAAGGAAAATTAATAGGCTACAGAAAAGATGTTTAAAAATTTTGTTACCGAATTGGAGATCTGCGAATCTTGTAACGAATTCTACTTGGTGGGACAATAATGAAGAAATGTCGCCAAAAATGTTTTTTTATTACAGTAAACTTTTAAGGTATAAAACAGAAAAAATAAGATTACCGACAAGGGAAATATGGGACTAGGAACTATGACAATTTATGTTTTATAAGACCTAAAGGGATTAATAATAAAATTGATAATGTTGAAGAGGAAGTTATGAGTCATTTACTAGGTAACTTACCAAAGTAATTAAGAGACGAATGTAATTTGAATATATGGAAAGGCAAAATAAAAATATGGTTGATTGCGTGGTGCAAAGAATGAGAAATGGATAGCCATAGAAAAGGAACAGCGATAAGAGGGGTAGTTGATTGAAAGAGTAAATAATTATAAATGATGTAATGAAAAAAAAAAACAAAAAAAACAACAAATGTTTGGTGCTCAGTTCTAGCTGCATTACTTATAGCTTATGTGAAAATATTGTGGTACGATGTACGATGGGTTTTATACCCTAAAAATAAAATTAAATTGTAATAATTACGTATTTTTAAAACATTTTTAAATTTCTATAAAGGCCGCTATTTGATTTTCTTTATAAAACAAGGGGTATTTTTCAAATCTACGGGCTACCGTAGAAGATTTTACGTAATTATATAATCCCCCCCCCCCAATTTCCTTTTTATAATCACTGCCCGCAAGGTCATTCTGGATCCGTCCCTGTAATAATAATATTAATAATAATAATAATAATAATAATAATAATTTATATACAATACAATACAATATAATACTATGCAATACAGAAAACAACCACAAATGCAGTGCTATACGAACAGTGGTTTTATACAGCAGCATACTTCAACTATATTCAGAATGAAACATTTCTATACCCTAGATATCAAAGGTCAGTCCAAAACGATCCACATTAACGTTTGAAGCTGGTGCATGGTACTGCAGAAAAAACTATGGGCCAAAAGCAGAAGTTTCATGCTGGAACAACTAAACAAATCACACTAAGAAGTGTCTTATCATAACCCAATGGCAATAATATTAAGGATCTTGGAAAATCAAAAGTCGGCAAGCACTACTTCGCTAGATTTACAAATAACCCCGCCTACACCAACGATCTCAACACCTCTTCCAAAGTGAAATAAGAGTTGGGATATAGTGAAATTTCTTAGTAAGTATTTAAAGTTAGTACATCTTTATTAAAATAAAAAATAGTAATGCTAACATTGCACTGTTTGTTATGGTTAAACACTTCTTTCTTCTAGAGGGTATTTCCAATTACCTTTATCCCGGCCCACATCTCCTACCATTCGTTATCTTGATGTCCTAATTAACGATCAGCAGTTCGTTCTTTCCTTATTTTCTTTTGTATAATTTGTGTCACAATTTACTAATATTATGTAAACTTGCTTGAGAATTATTTTATGCAATTCGATTACTCCTATGGAATGCAAGCGATTTTAGTAGGCCGAAACGAGAGTTTAACCATTTTCTAAATTATAAAAAAAAAATGATATCGCTTTGATCTCAGAAACGCATTTTAAGGATTGTGCTAACTTACAATTGTATACCATACTTCGCATTCTGGTGGAGGAGGATGGCTTGGATCTGCAGTAATAATAAGTAATAATATTAAATATTATTGAATTGCAGGTATAAGCAGAAATAATATAGAAGTAACCGTTGTTACCATTTACAATAATAATAATATAGAAATGAATGTAGCCGCAGCCTATTTTCCGCCAGCTAAAAGAGGTTTGAAGATAACGAAATAGAAGAGGGGATCGCATACCGCTTGGGACTTTAATGTTATTAATACTCAAGGAGACATACTATTTTTTTTTGTTTCTTCATCACCAAATTTTCCATAAAGTATTCATAATTTTAGATTCTAAAAGTTTCATCATGCACAATGTGTTATTTGTTAATTAAACTATGTATTTCACGCATCTTAAAGTAATTATAATGCTAGGTATTAAAATTATTTCTTACATGTTTGTTCTTCATTAAGCATATACACTAACATACATGTATACCTGATTAATATCCGGATGTATGTAAACAGTTTGATTTTCTAATTTTAATATAAATTAAACAGTTGCATAATGCTGGGGAACTATTCCAGATTGGCAAAGGTTGGTAATTTAGGTTAGAGAAAGTGTACTATATACATGCACACATGCATATGCTAACATCATCAACAGCAGTAGCAGCAGCACATAATAGGCATACCGTTACGCTACACGCGTGAAAATACTGTATTAAACATATGTAAATCTATGAATATGTTAGTACATTGCTAGGTTTTAGCTTTTCATATCCTAAAAGGAAAAAATTCTTACAATACATGCATGCTTAAATTATTATTAAACTTTACACATTTTAGTAAAGCAAATCTAGTAAAAAAATGTGTATCAAACATATTCTTTTGTAGCAACAGAGAAACATTGTATAGTAATACAAGTTATTGGGTTAATCATTTTTTATTAATCACACACTTTAATTAATTATATGCAAACATCTTGTTAGAAACGTGTGGATGGGAATAAGAGAAAAACCTCAATAGATGTTAGTAATGTGATTATTTTGGTTAGATATATGTAAATACCGATCAAAACCTACAAACTGAAACACGTTCCCTCACAAAAGATTAGTACTGCGGTTATTTTGGTTTAGATGTCGAGACGGATTTGATATCTATAGCGCTATCTTTAGGTAATGTTCGAGCTAGAAAATATTTTTTGAAATGTCATTAATTCAAAATTTCTCGGACATCGTTCTAATTTGTTGTTGTCACTGGCTGTAGGTATTGAAGATACGTAATCGGTTAAAACCAAAATTCCTGTGCCAAAAGTGTCAGGAAAGACACTGTGCATATGTCTTGTTGGTAGGGCCGGTAGCGGAAATAACTACATGAGTGCAAGGAAAGTATGCTTCGTTCGAAAGCTTTGCTGGGCAGCAAGGGAATATTTTATAAATACTGCTAAAATCAGATAGAATAATTAATGCGGTACCACTCAAAAAGATTAGTCTAGAAACTTCTATGTACGATCATTGCCTCATATTAATTGATTATTAAACACATAGCCAATTGATCGAAAACCGTCATAGCCTATTAATCTAGTTGTCATTATCGCCGTTATATTAAACATTTTCTCGCCATGCCGCTGCTCGTGCTGTTAGTCTGGTTTTTCTTTTAAATTTTAGACTAGTCGTGATAAAAGTGCTTAATACATGTATGTAAATTATGTTTTACTTCGCCAATCGATAGCTAATCGGAAAATATATGTGTTAACTAATATATATATATATATTTCTTTTTCTTTTTGGTTGAACACACGTCGAAGTCTTCCGTTCAAGAGATAGGTGTTTCCGCAGTATGTGGGTGAAGATTTGCGGCTGTTTTTTTTTATAAAAAAATATATTATCTTTATTACTAGTATTAAGTTAGATTCTGTTTTCTTTATTTTTGACAAGAAAAACTTGATGTCTACATAGATATCCGTAATTTGAAAAATTTCAATTTTGGCTAAATTCATATTGAAACAGAGAAAAAAATGAAATTTTTTTTAATCCCCCCCCCCCATGGGAGAGTGATTATTAAAGTCACCAATGAAAATTGATGGAGAAGAAATTTATGGAGATCGCCTGGTTGAACTGACTGATTCGGTGGTATATAAAGTATGCAGATTGATAGCGGATGAGGTATAAAAATGGTAATTGCTATAGTCCCTATGTCGTTGCGATAGCCTAGTCGCTTGGCTTCCGTTACGCAAGTCTCGGGTTCGAGCCCGGGCGACGACAAATAATTATTACGAAAAATTAAATTAAAATAATCGCTAATAATCACGTGTAAGGTAATGGCAAACCATCACGTACAACATCATATGCGCGCTAGATCAATACACAGCAGACACACACGGAGGACTACACTTATATATCGATAAATCAAACGATTACTAATCAGTTCCGAATGCAGTCTTGCGTGTGCACACCCGCGTTGCATATAATAATTGTCTGGTACATAACCTATATCTGTACAGCTAAAATGTAAGAATAGGCTGCCCACCAACCGAATAGTTGAGGAGATAGTGATGATGATGATGATGCTATAGTCCTTAGTATTTGAGTGAAGATTTATTACATGGAAAGCTATGTAGTTTTTTTAGTTTTAAGGGTTTTGACGATAAGATGAGTGGATAATAATTGGAAATTAATAATAAGTGATCCTCTAAGTGAGTGTTCATTTCTTTACAATTCCGGGAAACTAGTAGATGAGCCATCTTTGTATAAGCGTTTAATATTAGTCAGGGTTTGTCTTTTTTATTTTGTAAAGAATTTTGGTTCACCTGGTTTTAACTGAGTGGTGCTTTAATAAAGGATAGTTCTCTCTAGTGATGAGTAAGTTTGTTATTTCTTTCCATACGGATCTGGAACTGAATCGCAGGTTCGAGAATTGCATCCCGCATATGCATTCATCGGAGCCAAATAGATTCAACATTTATGCGCACAGTACGCTCAAAAATTGGAAATAGTTTGTACTGGTTGTCGATGCAGTGTACTGTTACCTGTGTTAGGTTAGATTACGTGTGTTAGAAAGAGAGAAGAAAATTGCAAAATATCTAATGTAGGAGTAATCATATAGAAAGTTTTTTTTTATTATTTTTTTTTTTTACCCCCCCTTGGGTTTGCTACCAAAGAACATTAGCCCAGCAAAAAGGAATAGATACATGGAATAGAATAGAAATTATATTTTTATTCTGTCGACAATGGAATCAAGGAACACCCCTAGGACAGGAACAACAGAGATAGTAGGTAGAGAAAGAACATAAGAGGCGTTGAAAGGAGCAGGAAGACCAAGCTTTAAAAGATAATAATAAAGTAACTCACGCTCGTGAGATAAACCGGAGCACTCGAAGAGCACGTGATTCGCATCGCAAACATACTGGGAACAACCTTCAGGATCCAATGGACAAAAAGGAGATGCAGCCAAAGAAAAGCGATTTAGTGTGAAGAAGGAAGGAGACTATGCGAGAAACGGAGACGAGATAATTTAGTAATTATGGACCGACGCAAACTGGGAAATTCATAGAACCAAGGACGAAGAGGAGAAACAGGATTAATCAAGAGATAAAAGGAATTAGGATTAGCGAAAAGAGATACATAAACAGAATGCCTAAGATGGCAGGATTTAGTTGGAAGAAGAATATTGTGTGCTCGAACCCTACTAATAAAATTCCCATTGGAAACAGCAGCTTTAGCAAGGAGGTCGACGGCTACATTTCCATCAATGCCTGCATGT
Source organism: Icerya purchasi (assembly GCA_039619475.1). NCBI lineage: Eukaryota > Metazoa > Arthropoda > Insecta > Hemiptera > Monophlebidae > Icerya > Icerya purchasi. The sequence goes on along the minus strand of CM077116.1, from coordinate 151,305,902 downwards.
CCCGGAATCCAAAGAAAGTTAATCTGGGTAGACGTCGATGAGGATAGATCATGAAGAAGAGAACGAATAGAAAGGATAATAGCATCAGTGGAAGGAGAAAGGGAAGGTGGAGATAGCGCTAGAAGAACACTTAAAGAATCAGAAACAATAAGGAATTTGGAAGAACTTGCAGAAGAGGAAATATAAATAATGGCTTGTAGAATGGCAACAGATTCTGCAGTAAAGACAGAACAAAAGGACGGAAGTCTAAAAGACCGAGAATGAAAGAACTGAGGGCACAAGAATGCCGCCCCAACTCCGATCGGGCTCTTCGATTCGTCAGTAAAAATTAAAGAGTGATCACGGAATAAAGAGTTTATTGTATTATTAAATTCCATACTGACGATATGAGAGGGAGAGGATTTAAGGAAGCATGGCATGAAGATGATATTTGGTGGCTTTAACAATTTGAAATAGACGTAAGAAAAAAATGGAAGCTTGTGATGAGGAATGACAAAAGGGGAAAATTTAGAAAGGCGAAACGATATATGAGATAGTATAGGAATTTTATTGGAGGAAAAACGCCAGTGACGAAGGATAAAAGAATAAGAGGTACTGATATTTGACGAGGAAGTGGAAAAACGTTTAATGAGAAAGCGATAACCCAAATAAGATCTTCGGATGAACAGAGGACAGATATTGGATTCAGATAGAATGGCTGGGATAGGAGATGACCTCAGAGTTTCGAGACAAAGCCGAAGGCAACTGTTTTGGAGACGATCTAATTTGTAGAGAACGGATTTGGAAGCGTTGCCATATAAGAAGCTGCAATAATCCAATCTAGAGCGTATGAGAGATTTATACAACATTATTAACACAGAAGGATCGCCTCCCCATCTCGTAGGTGAGAGAGCTTTAAGAAGGTTTAAGACTTTAAGCGAGGAAGCATATAAATGGCTGATATGTTCATGGAAAGACAGACGAGGGGATAAAGTGATAGCCAGATAACGAAAAGAACTGACTATTGGAATGGAATGATTTTTAAGATTTATTTCAAATGAGCCCGGGTTGTAAGGTCGAAGGGTAAAGACTACAGCTGCTGATTTTGGAGCGGAAATGAAGAGATGAATGTTAGAAAGGGCCTCTTCTAGAGTACTTAAGGAGCTGTTTAGTTCCTCATTGGCAACTAGAAGATTACGGGAAGAGGAATAAACAAGGATATCATCTGCAAAAAATAAAGTTTTGGATTTTAAGGAGAGAAAACCAATTTTGGAAACATATAAATTAAATAAAGTAAGGCTAAGGCAAGAACCTTGTGGAAGGTCCTGGAAGACCTTCCTTGAGGCGAAAAAGGAAGGAGCAGAAAAGAGGAGAGTTCTACTTTGAAAAAGATTGATAATTAGGAAGGATATGGATGCAGGGATATTTAAAGAAATCATAACGTTTTTGAACGTGGGAAGATGGACGCTTTCGTATGCACTGGCTACATCAATAAAAGCTGCAATTGTGAATTCTTTGGACATAAATGATTTGTAAATGTCAGCAAGGAAAAGACTGATACAATCTGGAGGGCCTAAGCCAGGACGAAAACCAAACTGGTTGTCTGTAAGCAAGTTTTTTTTCTTTTTTTTCTCTTGTTTGGGTTTTTCCCTGGGCTTGTCAGCAACGGACGATTACCCATCAACATGTGTACATAGCAGCAATTAGGAGTAACAAGGAATGGAATCTGACAAAGAATGCTATACCAAAGATGGAGAAACAATAACAATCAACGTCGAAAAATGCCAAACGTATGCATCCTGAAAAGAAAAGGAATGACGAAGGTAAGAGCAAAAGGAGTTAGCTGTCCCATACCATGGCCACATCTATTGTGTTCCAGCCACCAGACCAGCCGTTTGTTAAGCATGCTCTTAAAGAGTTTTCTTAGGCAAGAAGCTAAAGAAATGGGTCGAAAGGCAGAGGAATTATTCTTGGGAATTGGGATAACAACGAAGGTGTTCCATGAATCAGGAATAGAACCAGATTGCAGGAAGGAAAGTTGTGTCTACAGAAAAAAACCGATAAAGATCGTTTCTTTTAAATTCCAATTTTATCATTTTTCTCCTTTTTCTAACTGATCTAACACATTTCTACTTAGATATTTATTCTGTATGAAATGAGAAAAAGACAGAGTGTCTATTCTTCTCTATTCAAGGAGTATAGGAGGTCTGTATAATAATATTTCGCAGATTGGGAGAATTTGATCGTTGAGTTTAATCTGCGCTGGACTGCTGCTAGTGATTGAATTGCTTTCTGTGTTGCAGTATTTGGCTCACCTTTTTCGTTAATATTTGAGCAACCCTTCTTATTGGCATGCTTTTTTTTTTTCATTACATAAAAAATATGTTACCATGTCTGAGGAGAGGAAGAAGCGATATGTAAGGGTATCGCACATTTTAATTACCTTCTTTGGTTTGACAAAAAATTGGTGTTTTGCGTTTCGGAGGTGGCTGTAACCTTTTGTGTCTCCCATATCGTAACGAATAAAAGAGACTTTTGAGCCAAGATTAATTATACGGACTTCTTTAAGGAGCTTGTTTATTATAAGGGCGCATGTAAGAGAGAAAGAGAGAAAGAAATCAAGTAGCAGTGTAGAGAGAGCAGAATTGTTAAAGTGGGAGAGACCGTACTCTGGTATACAAAGATCTGTACAAGAGATAACTGGAGAATAGGATTGCCTTAGTTAAGCTTGTGGTGACGTCACTTTGTTTATGGCTCACCTGGAAGTTATATTAAAATCGATTGTAATGTTCCACCCGAATAAACAAGAACAAAAGCGAGTTAATAAAAACGTGTTAAATATCACGTATTCGATGAACAGAAGAAAGATCGCTGTAGTAGTAAAACGCACGTATTCGATAAAGGAAAAAAGAAAAATACCAACCGATACGAACAACGGACTACGCAGAGATTCACGATTTAATCACATTCGTCCTCAGTTTACTTTCATTGATTTTGAAGAAGAGGCTATGTCAGAGATATTATTGTCTTTCGTGTAGTACACGCAGTTTTCAGTTTTAGTTTCTTCTATATCCGATAGATCCACGACGTTAATATTGTTGAGCAGGTCGCTAACAGATATAGCCTATCGTAAAATGAACTGCTGAAAAAACTTTGTAAAAATACTGCATTGTCGAGATTTAAGTTGCTTGTTTTTTATCAGTAACAGATGAGTATTATAAAACTGTTATTTAACAGTTACAAACAATTATGTATATACATTTTCAGTTTAAAAGTGAAGAGAATTATGTTCTTAACAGTAATAAAGTATTTTAAAGCGAAAGCTACTGAAGAATAATTCAATGAATTTTCTGTTTTGGTATAAATATTATCACTGTTCTTGAATCATTTTTACAAAATAAAGTAGCGGACTGAAGTGCTGTTTTGAGACTGTGTGACAATTAATAATTTAATTACTTATACGGATATGTAAAAAAAAAAAATGGGATGAACGTGTAACCTCCTTCTTTTTGGAAGTCGATAACAAAGCTACATTTCCATGGTAATTTTGCAAATTGATAATAGGTGAAGTCAACCGCCTCTGTGATACTAATAAAAAAAAATAATAAAAATGAATTATCCAAATTGACCACATTTTTTCACGTTTTTCGACGAATATTCAATTTATGTTCACCGATTTTCATAATAACTCGCATGGTATCTAAGTTGAATGATACTCTTTCCAATGACAAAAAATCAGTGAAATCGGTCCCTATAAATATGAGTTATGCCCGAACAAACATAAAAAAAAATATATGCGGTGAACATATAACCTCCTTTTTTTTGGAAGTCGGTAAAAATTAAAAAATTACAAACGTTACATAAAATTGTGACTTTTTTTCTAATAGGCGCCGGCCTAAAAATTACTTTGTAATTAATAGATATATATATATTGTAGTGTACACACTAGTCTACATGTATAGTGTTGATAGATTGTTAAATAATTCGAACTCACTTACAATCGCAGGTTTCTGTATATATCAGGTGAGAGAATATATATATATATTTTTTTTTTTTAAAATAATTTAATTTTTACTATTATTTTTGGCTTACGTTTTTTCTAGACAACGTGTATTAAATTATTACTGGGTGATATTACGGTTACTAAGGCACTTGACGTATTTTAATTTATTATATACATATATATTATTTGTATTATTACGTTATTACATTTTTTACGTTTTTTACGTTTTTTATTACATGTATGTCATGTTTATATTATGAACTCTAATTTATTGATAGTAAAGATTCTTCAAAGAAAAGCTGGACAAAAGTTAGATTGTTCCGATATTCAGTTATACACGATAAAAATAGAAGACGTGAGTATACATCACTATTCGATTGTCGGAGAATAAAGTAGCAAATTTCTTAAGATGTTAGATAGATTTTGAAGCGTTTCAATGTATTAAATAGAACTGAAGATAATAAAATTACATTAATATGTAAATCGAAATTAAAGGAGTTTTGTTGTAGTTTACGACAATATATATTTATATGTATGTATATGCACATGTATATGTATGTATATACAGACTGAAACAAATTTCGACTTCTTAACGTCGCTGTTTATTCCTTCATCAGACTTTTTTTCTAAGGTTAAAGCCGATAGTAGGGCAGTGGATTAAGTTTATCAGTAGTCAGAACCAAGGAAAATACCACCATACGGTGTAGTCAGGGCTTCCCTGTATACTTTGTTATTATTCTATTCCAGAATCTGTCCTCAATCGACTCATTCGTCAATGTGTGTTGCCATTTGTCGTCGGCTACGTACAGGATCATCACATATCAAAACTTCTTGGAGCGCATTAACTATTTGCTGTTTAGTTGTAATAATTTGAACATTACCGAAGTTTGTTTTTTGAGCAATTGGTGTCTCTTAAGATCTCTCCTCCTTATAAACTTTATAATCTTTTGTGTCATGACAACCAGGTTTTCTATATTTTGTTTAAATTCATTATATTAAACGTTATCCAAATTTAACTATATACGTTTATTTACTATTAATAATTAACTATCCCGAACAACTCTTGGCGGTATTATATGATCTACTATGCTAATTTTCGCTGGCCACCCATATTTGGTAGTCCAACGCATTTTGGACTCGGCTTGGGCAGTTTTTCTCTCCCTGTGATTCTGTACGGGCATTCATGTTGAAACATATGGTTGTGATTTCCATTCTCTATTTTTGCTGCTCGGTCGAGTTTAAGCGCTTAAGGTATCTTGGGCCGGCCTGGCCAGTTTTTTTCCGTTTTTTTCTTTTCGTTTTTTTTTCTTCTAAGGACTCTAATCAATGATCAGTGTGTTATGTTAATACATTTACAGCGATATTTATCTGAAACGTTCCTTGTTTTAATCTGAATATTACGTATCTCTCCTTAGTTAGAATTATTCTTACATCGACTCGGTAGTGGCCAAATGGCTTATGGTCAGGACGAAAAAAAAAAAAACCTCTGAAGTTTCTCTTTGGCATGTTTTCTGATTTCTTTTTGTCCCTGCTACGATGTTTTGTATTGTAAAAAATGTCCTCAGCTGCGAAATACAACGAAACGAATTCGTTCCGTTCTCTTCACTGCAACCTTCTGAGTCTGACCTCCGTTGGTTTCCGGTCTCTAATCGGTACCCTGTAAATTGGGATTCCCCGGAAACCTACGCCTCTCCAATATTTGACTAGAACGGATAAACTCAGGTGAACATTACGCTTTTAACTTTGTTAATTTATTCCAGACAACTCGTAAGTAAGATGCACGTAGTAACATTAAAATAATAAAAAAAAAAAAAAACGAATAAATTATCGCAGCTAAACGAACGTGTGATTCTCGTCGGGGAATTTCACCACGGAACTGTGTCCGGATGTTCTTATCACTTTTCCGATGAAGTAAAATACGTTGATTCAATAAAAAATTCCGTTACAGCAAAAAGACTTAAAAAAACACGTAATATATTTTTTCCTATGCGTCAATAATAATTTTGTTATAAAAATTAATGTAGAGAACCTTACCAAAAAGCCGCGCACCAAGCGACATCAAGAGGGAACTCTAGGAAACAAAAGACTAGCGCTCAAATACTTTATTATCTAAAGATAATAAAGTATACAACCCAAGAAATAAGACGGTGAAGACTTGTACGGCAGAATACAAGAAAGCCTATAGATAAAACAACATTCGATAGAGCAAGCGGAGAGCTGAAAAGTAAGATTCGTGAAACGAAAAATGTAGATTTTAAAGATTATGTTACCACATTAAACACAAACTGAAGCTACTGATTATTTTTATAGAAGGCTGTTAAAAAACCTTAAAAAGAAATAATCAACCATAACGTTCTATCAGCGGATAAGAAGTGACGAAGAAAAGATTGAAACATTTGCGGAATATTTATCAGATATTTTTCGTCCTCATGAAACTAACGTGCATGACCCTATAGGTCCAGAAGTGGAAAATTACTGACAGGCACCACATCAAATGTCCTTTCCGATAAAATCAGTCTCAGCCATGGAAGTAAATAAGCATATAAAAAGAAATTTAAATCCAAAGAAAGCTCCTGTATACTATTTAATTACATTCGAGAAATTACCAAAAAAAAAAGGCCATACTATTTTGTTTTAGCTGTACCGATATAGGTTGTGTACCAGATAATTATTATATACAACACAGGTGTACACACGCAAGAAGACTACATTTTGTAATAAGTTCTGTCGTCGCCTGGGATCGAACCCGTGACCTCCGTAACGGAAGTCAAGCGCTCTAGCAACTAGGCTATGGCGACGAACGTAATTATTACAACTGGATGTGCAATGGAATTCGCCACTATAATACCAATACAGAAACCAGGGAACTTCGTGTAGACCGATAAGTTTACTTCCAGGGTTGTCGAAACTATTCGAATAATTCTTATTCTTAAGAAGAATAAAACCTTTACTGTCCCAAAATAAAACAATACCGGATTATCAGTTTGGTTTTAGGGAACAACAAAGCACCATAGAGCAAATACACACAGAGTTGTTAGTTTTTTTAGACCTCAAAAAGGCATTTGATAAAGTATGGCACAACGAGTTATTACTTAAAATAAAACAACAATTACATTATCAGTATTACTTGTTAATCAAGTCTTACCTTGAAGAAAGATTTTTTTGAGTGAACTTCAATGAGTCATACTCGAGTATTATTCACATTATCAGTTCAGGAACAAGGCAGTATGCTCGCAACCTGTGCTATATTAAATATATACGTATGATTTTTCCGAAAACATCAGCACAGCAGCTATGTTTTCAGACGACACTGCCATACTATCTACGCACTGTCATGTTAGATCGGCATCGAAGTAGCTACAATCTCTCTTAGACGTTTTAGAAAAATGGTATAAGTCTCAGAAAATTAAAGTTAACGAATCCAAATATATACTGGTTATATTTACTTTGAAGAAAGTGGACAGTTGTGTCCGGTAATAAAGTTAAATGAGAAAACAATTCTAACTTTGAATAGTGTAAAATAATTCGCTTTACATCTGGATCAAGGATTTCCGCGGAAAAATCATATATATATATATATATATATATATATGCTAAACGGAAACCAAATAAACTTCGAAATGTGTATCGGTTTGGAAAATAAAGTATTACTGTATGCAAAGCTATTTTAAAACCTAAAAGGTCTAACGGAATTTTACTTTAGGAAACTGCGAGTAAATCAGATTAGCGATCATCCAGAGAATTCATTCGAAGATCCTACGATCGTTAACCCGTATGCCATGGTATGTACGCAACGATGAGATACATAAAGGTTTACAAATAGAACGACGGTTAAAGAAGAGATTGAGGCAGTTAAACTACGATACGTAGAACGGTTACGGAATAACAGTAATCAGTTGGCACGTATTCTCGTTGAAGATGGCACCCGCTTCAGAAGACTAAAACGGTCGAATATAATTCATTAAATATCGACATCAACTAGGAATAGCGACCGTTGGGAAACGTTCGATGAATTTATGTACTCAATAGCTTTATAACTCTTCCGCTTATTGTTCTAATTCGGACAGATTGCGCACTTTTAAAAAATAAATAAAAAAACAATTTATTTTCGATAATAGAGAGCAAACGACGCTCAAACGCTCTGTCATTGAACGGCACGAAAATATATGAAAAAACATTTAACGGAAAAAATTAAAAAAATGTCGCGGAAAACAGATTAAATGTACGGCCTGGAGTTGACGTGAGTCGACAAAACAGAAATGCGTAACGCGCTCACGACTAGAAAAATTTCGTACGTAAAAAGGACTCTCATAGTCACAACAAAACGATAATAACGGATGTCTCTTCCGAACAAATCGTGAAACAATACTAACTGTAAAATTAAACTAAGATAAGGGCTATTAGCATATAAACCGATTGAATGATCGCACACATCCGCTACAATGCCTGATTGCACTTCTCGCGCGGTTCACGCTTTCGGCAAAAACGACTGATGCGTACAGACAACGAACAGACGCTACCCTGTTATCGCAAACTATACGCAACGAGTCATTTACACGGCTTGAAATAGTACACGTGTCGCAACTGCGGCAAAAAATCGGAATTCACGCTTTAATAAACGTTTCGGACGGTATTCTCTGACGACAACGAATAACACGATGATGCCGACCGATCGAAAATTAATCGATTTTAACCGAACAATAATTTCTAGCTCGACATCATCGCAAGATAGCGCCACAAATAATGAAACCCGTATCAATATACATATATGTGTACGCGCATCTAACCAGGTCCCACTTTGTCGAAATTATTTACAGAGATACAGCGATTTTTCCGATGTTAGGTCAGAAATATCGATTTTGGGATTTCTAACGTTTCTGATAGAGTGAACACTGCTCTTTCCAATGCCGCAAACCGCAATGTGACCCGACCTCGCGTTCGTATTCTATGCCCAAAACCTGAATGCGCCTCGCATGTCGCCTGGTTGCTATGCAAAACTTTTTTCACTTTTCAGATGTTATGGACCTCGTGGCCATCGGCAACGCTGCAAATTTCTAGGAGTTGTATTGTATGCTATACAATAGATCAGCGTTTATCAGCAATGGATTTTACCGCGAAACGCGATAGTTCTGATGTTTATTTTTTTATTTTTTTATTTTTTTACATTTTAATTTTCTTTCACAAAATGAGAAAATCAAAAAGGATGAATCTACATATAATATGTAATTTAACCATTCTATTTACATATCGATCAACGTCTAAAAATATCCACACATCAGCCCTATTGTATATTTATTGTTATTTTTAACGTTAATTGTAATTAAATGCTGTGGTTATGGATCTTGTAATTGAAACTAGTCATATTTTTTATTAATTAATTGTGTTTTGGTATTTACATGTTTTATTAATATTCTTGTTTATTTGAACGAGATTATTACAAACAAAAAAAGAAAAAAAATGCAACCACCTTTTTCACTTTTTATGTTGAGCTCAAATATCCCTGTAGGATATTTTTCAAGGGGCAAGATTAAAAAATATTTCGGCTATAAAAAAAATTGACTACATTAAAGCTGGAAAATTATAGTTTTTTAAGTAATTTATGATTTTAATGTTTAAAAAAATTCTATTAAAAATTACATTAATATTGCAACTCGTGCGAAAACAATCGGGAATGATTTTATAGCGCTTTTTTATTTATTTAAAATATAAAAAGAAAGTGAATTTTTCCACATTGCGTTTACTTTTTCTTTTTTTTTTTTTTTTTATAAAAAGAAAACACGAACATTTATCCTCTAATAATTATTCGAAATAAATAATAGTAGGAAATTATGAATTTCCTTTTCATTAAACGGCTGTCGAATTCGTTTTTCCAGCTTATTCGATTGTATATATCAGTTTTTCGTAATTGGCGTTTTATTTCTAAAAAAAATCCTCTTTTATCACATGTGGCTGCCAATCGTCTAAGTTCTCTTAGATTTCTCCTTATATTTAACCTTACGAAAAACTTCAATACTTTTTTTTTAACTTCTCTAGTTTTTCTTACTTTTGTTGGCGCCTTTTTCGTTCTCCCAATTTCAGGCTACTTTGAATCATTTAAACTGTCGTCCTTTCACCCGGCATTTGCCATGGAACTAATCGTAATCTTCTATTTTCAGTTTTGTCTATTTGGTCTTCTCGCAATTCTTGTAAATACTTAATAGTACCCGACTTTAAAAGTGTTCTCTTATCCGTTCTTCTTTTCTTTCCTCCTTAAGTGATTATTACTTTATTATCCAAATTCGATCTACGACTTTTATAATCTCCTTTCTAAATATTCTACCCAAATCGTTTTTTTATGGGTTCCTGGTCAGGTCTGGAAACGAATTTAGTTTGAATCGCAGCACAAAATGGTTCTTTTATCGAAAAGTTATCAGCTTTTAATCTTTTCACTTTTTCTTCTGCATGTCATTGACGAATATGGTCTGATAGTTGCCCTTCATCTTTTTCTAATCTCGCTTCGTTATATTCATCTACTTAGCCTTCATTCCTAATTGTTCTTGGTTTTATAATTTTCCATTTCTTCGTCGCTTAGTGATTTCTGCTATTCGTCGTCTACGTACTGGGGGCATCCTTCATTGCCTTCCGCCCTTCGTAAATTATCTTCCGCTACATCTTTTTACTGCCCATTACACTCTCATAGCTGCTATTTAGTATGTGTCCTCAATCATATCCTATTTGAATGTTCTTCCCTTTTATCTGAGTGTTTATATTTTTACTCCGAACTGTTGAAACTAAGAATCTCCTTCCCGTATAGTGTGCTTCCTTCATACTTTTTTCCTATCCTCTTTACTCTTGATTTCCCTAGTATCCAACTTAATTAGGTTCTGATATTTCTTTAATTCCTTTTTTATCTTTTAAGTCTGCTGGATTAACTCCATTTTCCGGTAAATCAAAAAAAAAAAAAAAAAAAAAAAAAAAGAATTTTCTGTTTGATTTTTTTTACGACAATAAGCAGATAAAACAAATTACACTTTTATTTAATTTTTTCTAAGAAAAAATTCTTCTTCTTCTTCTTTTTCGATTGTCATACAGATATCTGCGTGTTGACGATCCGGCTGGCGCTAGAATAACACTACTTTAAATTTTTCGTTAAATTTTTCGCCCCTTTGTTGCTCGCACAAGGTCACCAACAGCGTTTAGTGCTTGTCCATTGCCGTACATTCTTCAGCCAGAAAGTTCTCTTTCTTCCCCTTCCGCGGGGCGTCCATCAATTTTCCCTTCAATTATCAGCTTAATTGGTTCGTATCTTTTTGACCTTTGATTAAATGCCCGAAATATTCGATTTTCCTTTTCTTGATTGTCTGCGTCAAGTATCTTTTAACATCTTCCAGCTCTAATTCTTTTTCGTTGGTTATCTTCCGTGTCCAAGGAATTTTCAGAGATCTTCTATGCAGCCACATTTCACACGCTTCCAATTTCTTTAACGTCTTAACTGTCACTGTTGTTGCCTCCACTTCATGTAATAGAATACTATAGTCGTAACGTGTTATCATTGTCCGGCGTGCTTTCAAATTAAGCTAGCGGCTTGTAGAGAAATTTATCATTTTCAAGAAAGCAGTCTTGGCGTATCCAATTCTTCTCTTAATCTCCATTTCGAGATCAAAAGATTCGGTTATGCTGCATATTAACTATTTGTATTCCCGCGTTATTTCGATTTTTTGTCCATTGATCTGGAGTACTGTATCTTTTGTATCCTTCTTAATGATCGCTAACAGTTTAGTTTTCTTTACATTAGTATTAAGCTCATATCTTGATCCAGCTCAGTTTACTAATCTTACCAATTACTGCATATCCTCCATTGAATCTGAGAAGAGAACTGAATCATCTGTATACCTCACATTGTTTAGATACCTTCCGTTCACTTTGATTCCTAATTTTGCATCTTTCAAAGCTTCACCAAATGTTTCATCCGCATATATGTTGAACAGTAACGGTGATAGGATGCATCCTTGCCTGACCCCTCGCTGAATTTCAATACTTTCTGTCTGCTTTCCATTCACTAATATTCTTGCCTTCTGTTCTCAATATAGATTTTTAATGATTCTACAGTCATATTCGTTAACCCTTTTCGCTTTGAAGATTTTTGGGAGTTTTTTAAGTTTGCATAGTCCAGAAAGCCGAGAAAGACATGTTTTTGTTGATCTCTACATTCTTGTAGTAGTACGTTTACTGCTGTCAGTGCTTCTCGTGTCCCGCACTCTGGTCTGAAGCCAAACTGAAATTCGCTTAATTCTTTTTCGCATTTTCCTTTGATACGTCCATGAATGATTTTCAGAAAAATTTTTAAGAAATGACTCATTAAACTTATCGTGCGATACTTATGGCATTTACTCGCCGACTTTTTCTTAGGTAGGATTACAAAAGTGAAATATAACCACTCCTTGGGTATTCGGTCATTTTCATAGATTTAAATATATCGAGAAGACTCTTAATGTTATCGTCATTGATCGTTTTGATTACTTCGCCTAGTATACCATCAGGCCCAATAGAAATTTAACGTTTCATTGCTTTTATAGCATATTTCAGCTCTGACATCAGAAAAGGTAGCTTCTCATTCTCGTCAGGTATAATATTAATTTCTTCTCTTTGTTCAGTGTATAATCTTTCCACATGATCTTTCTAGCATTTCAATTTTTCATCCAGCGTCAACACTAATTCTCCACTGTCCGCTATCAGTTTGGCAGATATCTTTCTTCTGTATATTCCCTCTTTTATTTTCCTATGCATGTTTAGCGCATTGTGTTTTTCCTCTACAATTTCTCCAATTCTTCGCATTTTTCATGCATCCAGGCTTCTTTAGCTTTCCTTATTTTCTTTTTTATTTCTTTATGCACTTTTTTATACCCTGTTGTGCCTTTTTCCAGTCTGCGTTTCTCCATCAAATCTAAGATTTTATCCGTCATCCATGGTTTATTTTTCTGTTTCTTACTTTCCATTTCTTTTATACACATCTGTCTTATTTCTTCTCCAATTATTCTGATTTTCTCCGTTGCTGTTTCTGCTGTTTGTTCTTCACATACTTTTTTGAATATTCTGTTAGTTTCAGCTTCCACTCTCTTCCCAACATTTTGATTCTATCATTTTTCTATGTTTATTTTTTCATTCACATTTACTGTTTGCTTTTTCATTAGCCGCCATCTGAGACCAATTTCTGCTACCACCGGATTATGATCTGAAGCTATATCTGCTCCAGGGTATGTCTTATCACATTTTATGGTGTTTCTGAAACGCTGTTTGATCAATATATAATTCTGATTTCTGTTCATCGAATTACAATCATCCTGAGAAGATTTCCAGGTAAATAACTTTCTGTTTGGCATTCAAAACCAAGTATTTTTTATAACGAGATTATTAATTTAAAAAAATTGAACTAATCTCTCTCCTCGTTCGTTCCTTTCTCCCAATCCATAGCATCCTACCGCACTACCATCTCTTCCAGCTCCAACTTTTGCGTTTAGATCAACCATTATTATTGTCATCTCGCGTTCTATTGTTCCGTCAACTATTTTCTGCAGTTTTTTATAAAAATCCACTACTTCATCATCATATTTTCGATCAGTTGTAGGCGCATATACTCGAATTAAATTTATCACTAGCTTCCTTGATTTTAATCGAAATATTGCGATCCTATCCGATACTGGTACGAAGTTATCTACATGTGCCATAATATTGTTATCTACTATGAATCCTACACCGTTTCTGTGATTGGCTGATGTGTCACCAGAGTAATATACTTTTTCATCTTCGCAGTTGCTTTCACCGTTACCCGGTCAGCGGTGTTCACTAATGCCCAATATTTTTATCCTTAATCGTTTGATCTATTTCCTGACGTTAGCTGATTTTCCACCTTGGTACAAACATCTTACGTTCCATGTTCCAATTTTTGTAACCTTAGCAGACGGCGGGATTTTTAGCACCCTGTGCACACTGAAGGGCCGCGCCAGACTCAGGGCCATCATTCTCGTGTTTTCTGTCATTGGATTACCTGGGAATGAAGTACAGCGGTGATTTCCCTCTTGCCTTCCGCTGGATTTTCTGTTAGGGTTTACTCCCTTAGCCGAAAGAACCCAGTTTTAAAGCGCTGGATATTTGCCTGCTCGCTCTGAGTTGATAACCTACCCGACCGAGCACTTATGTCGCGAGCGAGGTTGGTACCGCAGTAAAAAAGCTTAACGGTATTTATTAGTCAGAGCGCCTTCGGCAAGTGCATCCTCCTCCGTTTTCCTATCAGCCTCATGTGTAAATTCCGATTTAGCTTTTCTAATCAACGCTAAGCCTGCTAAAAAGAAAATTACCACCCTGCACGACGTGGATGTACGGAATTCACATGGTTGCTGTTTCGTTTATTCGTCGGTAGGACTAGCACCATATGACGATCGAGTGACTACTTACTAAAGAAGGTGATTCTAGTTACAGTAACCTGTGCCCTGCAGGACAAGAAAAAATTATATTTGCTTATTTATTAGGGAACGTTATGTTTAACTTGTAATATTGGAGGACATTACTTGAGGGGACAAAACTCTTAAACAATAAATATTGAGAAGCATGCCCCCCAGTTTCATAAGTTTAAAAAGACAGTTGTCCTTTACCTTCTCGAAGTTGATGCCGGTGATAAACTAACTGCTTTAAATCTTGCGGGAGGGGAGGTTGTCAATCAGGGACCTCACCTAGAAACAATAGGAAGACGAATTATTAATTAACTAATTAAAATTTAATTCGATCGGAAATGGCAGAAATAAAGGAACCAATGGTAGGAACAACAGACCAAGGAGGAAAGGACAGGATATAGGAAGCACAGTAAGGAGCAAGAAGCCTTAACTTTAAGAGGAATAGATAAAGGGAAAAGCGTTCCGTAGAAAGAGCAGAACACTCAAAGAAAATGTGATTAGCATCGCAGACAACTGCTTCGTTAGGATGTAGAGAGGACAATAATGATGAGAAACCAAAAGGAGACTATAGCGAGAAGAGGGCAATAAAGTGTGATTGAACCGTAGGCGAATAATAGGGACAATAACTGAACGTGGAAAAGAAGTGAATTCTGAGAACCAAAGATTAGTAGGAAGATTAGATTAAATTGAGAGGTTGCTTTAAATTCCAGGACTCACATTATTATTTCCATTAGTAACGAGGTTATTTAAGAAAAATAAAAAAAATAATTAGATCTATTGAACAGCCTGTACATAAACATATACTTTTCTTATTGTTTAAAAACAAAAAAAATTATATAAAACTAAATTGAAAAATACAAATTTAAAACAAAATTGGAATATTCACACAAAAATTGGCTTTTTCGTTTCTTTTTATATTCCTGTAATTCATTTCAATTTTTTAATTTTTATCGTTATACTCATTGGCGCACCCAAAGGAGAGCTACGAGGTTCCAGCCCCCTCGCGCCATGGAGAATCAAAGCGAAGATGACAAATGGAAGAAATGAGAGAACGACTGAGAAAAGGATAATCATAGTATCATGGTCGAGAAGGAGGGAAGGGCTGAATAGAGAGGTAGAAAGACTGAGGATTAGAGAAAAGAAAAGGATAAATATATCGCCAGTACTAGAGAACAAATTAATTTTACAAGCAGGAAAATAGGTAATAAATCGACCGGTATGTCAGCAGGTTGGGCCAACAAATTAGCCTGCTCATTGCCCCCAAACCCCGCATGATCCGCTACCCACAGAAATTCAATGTGGATAGAGCGACGGAATGACAATTTAAACATTAAAGATCGAATGAAAAGGATAATTGGATCTACTGACGGTGGAGGAAGAGGTGAAGTAATGGCCAAAACTACACTTTTTGCATTAGAAACAATAACAAAATTAAATTAGGTACTGGATTTTACATTTAGAGATACTGTTGCTTGAAAATCACAATTGTGAATAAAATGCATTTGACGCTTCAGAGATATAAGAACAGCAAAGATTAGAAATAGTATGACACATTAAAAAAATAGGTAATACTGCTGGACGCCATAATACCTGCCAAGTGAAATATACGGACATCATAATAATTGCCGAATGAACGGTGTTTCCAGTGGTAGCCAAGTGAAAGGACGCCATAATGTCTCTCATATAAACAAACTTCTAAATCTTGAAATAATGAATTTTTAAATTTTTTTATTTTAAAATCGTAAAATAAAAATGTTTATGTTATTATATATAATTTGCACTAGCTTATTTTCGAAAAATAGGTAGGTAAAAAGTCAAAGTTTTTATCTCTGGTAATTATGCCAATATAAATATCAAAGGATCTATTTGAAACCGATTAATTGTTCTGTTTATCGTTTTGAGTAGAGGGTAAAATCAAATAGATATTGGAAATTTTAATTTTTTGTGAAACAGACATCGACATTTGTTGTATATTTTGAATTTCAAGAATGAATAGGTTATTGTATGACTGAGTTATCCATTTTTAATGATTTTTAAGTTGTTTTAAACTCCACAATTCATATATTCTTGACTTGTTTTATTGCGATTTTTGGTGCTCGTGAGTCAAAGTAATCGACTGTCAGAATGTTATGCGTTTTCTGAAAGATCGTTTTGTTTATATGTTGAACCGTTTAGGATTTGATACATTATGTGCGTAGCACGCTAAAAACGTGTTATAATGGAAGCAGCAGTTTGTGATAAATTTGGGAATCACTCAAAGAACGGTTTTTATTTATTTTACTCCTTTACCACTTTCATAAATTTAGGCCATTTTTTTTAAAGATTGCGAACAGTTGAGGTTTCTATAAAAGTGGCTTCTTTAGGGTTTTGTGGACAATTGCAAACTGTGTTGCGTGCGTGCTTATATATATGTACATATATCAGCAAACGGCAAACAGAATTTTTGTGTGATAAAAGACGTGGCTGTGCGGTAGTCACAGGCAGTTGTCATTGTTAAATTTCTTTTGTTACATGTCTTCTATTTATGAGCTTTTTAATTTTTTTGAAATTATTCATAAGTGGACGGTTTATCATCATAGCAGCAATTATAACATACAAATGAAACCATTTATACATACATTACATTAAATTGGTCGGTCGAACTTTAAACTCACGTCCTGTATGAAACTTTACAATTTAAAAATTAACGGAATTCTAATGTTATAAATGTTCTTAAAAAAATATGGTACTGATTTTTTTTTTTTTTTTGCATCCGATCTGTCCTAAGTAGGCAATAAGCAGCAACACTGATAGCTCTGATATATTACTCTCGTTTTACTATATGGCTATTCTTTTTTTGATTAATGTATAAAATAGGGCAAAATTATAATTTAATGTCGATCTTTCAATTTAATCGGATTACATATTTTAAGGCTTCTGAAATGCATGCTATTATCGGTAAGATTGGTTGCTAATGGATTAACATAGTGTTGTAATCGTTGGATATTGTATCTAAAAGTATGAATTATTTTTGCGTCATTTACAGTAGGTATATGAACGTTATTATGTAGATCTTTCTTTCGAACAAATCGCGATGCTCCAACCATGGTAATTAAAACGGTATAAAAATATAAAATCATCAGTATTGAACAGAAAATCGTTACTGTCTTCCCCAAATTATTCTATTTCTAAGAAATCATGAGAAGTGTAATGACAATAATAAATTCATATAGAAACGAGGCAGAGTGACAAATGCTCATTATGAAACTGTGTAACATAAATAGTGTGTGTTCCTGGAATTTGAGCTGGACGAGATCGATGCTGTTTTATGGCATTACTCACACCATGACAACGGCGAATTATCTATGGGTATAAACACACTGCAATCAACCTACTTTCCGATGGTGTTTAAAGTTATCGAGCTCTTTCCAGTGACCAGGTTTTGTTTTGTTTACTTTTAGTAATTTCAGATAATTTCGTACATTTTAACACAAAATGATCAAAAACAACATTTTCAGTTTCGTGGACAAACAGCAGCGATAAAATTAGAATAATTTGATTCGGTACAATTAGGCTGAGTTCGCACCATTGCATTTTACGCCGAGCCGTGAAGTAATATTTTAAATTGGACAGTCGACAGCGAACAAACAACTGTTGTAAACGCGGTGAAGACGCCAAGTTGGATTTTTCACTGCTTGCTCGGTACTACTGCAATGCTGCTTTTCAGCCGTGTTAAAAGGTGAGGTAATACTTGTAATACCTTGATGACAATATGTCGGCACAAATGAACGTTACGGTGTTTAGATTTTTGATCTTTCTGCAATTTTCACTATTTATCCCGCATTATTTTTATTCTCACATCAGTTCGAGTTTTAATAATATGCTATACAATTATGTTTCCGATGACAAAAATCTTATATAAATATTGGACTAACAAATAATCTACAAATACATTTTAACCAGTATAATGCTGAGATTGGTTTATTGTTTTGTTAAACACGTATTTTGTTCTATAAAAATATAAATGAACGGAGCTGTAAACCCTTCTTTACTCTTTTTAGAGAAAAAGCAAAAATGAATAATCTAACCAATAAAATAATTAACCTTTGTTTTAATATTTCTCGATAAAAATACACGGACAGTTTTTTTGTTTTTTCTTTTTAATTCCTCATTTCCAACATTGTGGATGGGACAAATTTATTCTATAATTTGTCTATAAAGGAGCAGGGAACTAGAGTACTTAAGAATATAATGAGTGTATCTGACATGTAATCGATAAATGAAGAAGGAAAGATACAAAATAAACTATGAGCGTAATAGCTCCCTGCAAGAGTCCTTAGATTATTGGAAGGTGACGGGGTGTAAACATAGGCCCGTCACCGCCACATTGTGTGTGACTAGTCTGTAGCAGATGGAGATAGTAACAAACGAGGAAAATAATAAATATAAAGAAAGGTTTAATAGAGTAAATATAATAGTAAGAGTAATGCTGCTTTTAAAATTTTATTATACTTTTTTTTAAATTTTTTTTTACTATAAATTTTATTATGTCAGTAATATAAGAAATAAATGTAATAATAGCGAGAAAGGCTGAAGAGACCACACCAAACATCCAAACAATAGATTCTGGATCACGTTTGAATTAAGGTATAAACTAACTATTACTGATTGGACAGAGTAAATTTTAAACGTGTTGCCTTTTCGGCATATTCGAGGAAGACCGCATAGTTTCTTCTGTCGAGAAAAAGTGAAGTGCGTAAGCGTTCTATGTTATAGGAGTCGCGAATATCGGAAAGGGTAGGGCAATCAAACAGAAAGTGTGTAATGAAAAAAATATGCACTCGGGGGCATCGGCAAGCCCAAACCTGTATAAGTAGGATTGAAACTGGCCATGCCTGGATAACACCTGCGTGTTGAAAAAATATAATTTCATGTTTTTCACGCTCCTTTGTTACAGTAATTTGTCGTTTTGCGTGTGGGGCATACTAGGTTGGGCCTCAACTTTTTTGGAGTTGATGCTTCCTGTTATATCTGTTTAAACCACTCTCATAACAACTTCAGAGAGGATATAAACCACTTAATATTTAATTGTTGTCGGTTCGACGGTCGTAGAAATATTCTCTGGGATGAATTAATAGCTAACAACATTTTCCCTCCCTATTGTATATATGTGTTGCTCTCGGCAAGTAGTCAGACTTTGATAGCTCTATTTAACTTTCTTCGTATTAATAAGATCGTCATATTACTGAGTGCCAGTACAGAGCTCTATTTTCGTTTGGCTTAGTCATAGTAACAATCGGAAATAAAAATAATAAATAGGCCAATAGTAATAATAAAAATATAATACTAATAATAATAATAAGAATATAAATAAAACATAGTAAAAAAGGAAAAGATTAAAATGTGATAAAAAAAAAAAACAAAAAAAAGAAAAGAAAATTTTTTTTTAAAAATAATACGACATATACCTCTATCCACTTTGCCACATGTATAATATTTTATAGATTCTTTTAAGTTTTATTATTTCATTTTTCCTTACTCATAGAAGCTTTTATTTTATTTCATTTTAATTTTTATCTATTTATTAATTATCTTTTCATTCTCTCTCGCAGTACAATCATATTCATTCCAACTACTCACTTCTCCCCATCAGGCAGTGTGGGCAGTGCTCTGCACTTGCGGCCATATTGTAATATGGGGTTTTATTTTATTTTATTTCATTGTAATTAAATTTCTTCGGACATTGTGGGCACTATTCAGTAGATGTGGCCATATTGTTAGTAGAAATTTCCTCTCCTCGAGTTTTATGCAGTTCCTTATCTCTCCAACAATTATTATGTTGATTATTTAACTTGATTACAATGTTAGTTTGCTGGCTAAAGGAACAGTTTTCGTTCAGGCCATAAAAAAAAAAAAAAAAAAAAAAAAAAAACTTTAGTCTGAGAGAAACATCGGGCAGGAACTCGAATGTTTTCCTACCAGTGGAGTCATTGTCCCAGCGTTTCTGCCACTCATCCAGTACTAGTTTATCTACATATTTTTTCCTAAATAAATTTTTGGACATCGGCTGCGGTATCTCTAGAAAGTTATTTTCTAGTAAAAGTCTAATTGTTTCATAGATGTCAACATGGGCAGTATAGTTTTTTTGATACTTGCCCTCTTTTAAACGCTCTACAATCTCTGCTATTTGTCCCCTTCGCTTTAATCATAGTCTCCTTTTTGTATTATTTTTTTGGTTTCTTCTATTTGCATCTATTCCATTTTGTCCTTTTCATTCCCCTTCCATATATATTCTTTGTGATGCTGATCATGTTTGACTTGAATTTGAATGTGCTGCCTTCTCCGCTGAGCAATTGTTATTCTATTCTTCTCTATTAAAACTTGATATCCCTACTCCTTATGGTGTTGCTTGTATCCCCTCATTTCCTTCTGCTTCTATTATTTCTGTCCTTGAATTATACCTATCCTCTTTTCTTTGAACGCATAAGAATATAACTGTATTTTCTTCTCGTTCCCATTTCTTGGCTTAATGTCCTTGCGGAAAAAACCATAAAAAACAATCAAAAAAACAGCTTATAAATATGCACATTTAAAGAAATTTCTTTAATTAGCAAAGCCACATTTTCAATTTTAAAATTAGGCTCCAGAATAGTGTGAATCCTAGAAATTGAAAAATAAAATATTTTGGTGGTACAACGATGAAGATAACTCTTCCTATTTGCAGTAGCGAAATAATCAATAGATTTTCCTTTCAGATTTTCCAATAATTACCATAGTTAAAAACACTTATCTGTTGATTTTTTTTAAGTGTAAATTATATATAAGTAAAAGTAAAGTAAGTCCCATACCCTTGACAAGGCGTCAAAGATTGTGGAATTAAGCTTTTCATAATCTGCTAAGCCCAACGGCACTAATGAGAATAGGGGGGCCAGTTCTTTTCTTTCGATCGCCTTTACTTTCCCAGATTTCTCTGGTACCCAATTCAATTTCAGATTAGGTACATATAAGCTTGGGAGCGATTCAGATCTGGAACGAGACAAGTCTCGAACCCGTGTCCTCTGGTTTACTAGCCAAGCGCCTTAACCAATAGGCTACCGCGTTACCATAAATTAAGAACATTCATTTTTAGTTTAATTTTCTAGTAACTGCTACTTGTAAGTCAAAATTTCTTTCAATACACAATTTTCGGTTAATGGGGAAAAACTTTTTATTTCTAAAATTTTATTATGACTATCTGCCAATATACCGATATATAGTTCACAAATGTACAATTTGGCAATTATTACTTTTTCTTTTTTTTTTGTTTTTGCCTACCTTGGGCGCGCCAGCGGCATTGACCCAACAACATGATAAATTAAGAGACAGAACTAAATAGCCAGGCGATCAGAAATGGAAAAAAACAAAGGACAGCAGCAACGGAATAACTGAAGCAATGGGAAGGAAAGGATATAGGTAGCGTTAAAGGGAGTAGAAAGACCCAAAGCTAAAAGTTGGGCGTAAAGTAGGGAGCGTTCGTTAGAGAGTGCAGAGCCGGTTTGGGAGGGAGGAGAAATTGATATATGCTATTAAAATCAAAAGAAAAATAAGAAAGACTGTTGTTATAAGAGGAAACGTAGGGAGAAAAATTGGAAACACGAGCAGCTATATGCGATAGAATCGGAATTCTATGAGGCGCCAAGCGCCAGTAATTTTTGATATGAAGATAGGAAGGGATAAGATTGGATGAAGAAGTGGGAAGGCGTTTTACTAAAAAATGATAACTGAGGAGTGAACGACGAGTGGATAGAGATTGAGTGGCAGATTCAGACAGAATCGCAGGAATAGGAGAAGATTTTAAAGCGCCAATGCATAGACGAAGGCAGGAATTTTGGATTGAGTCAAGTTTCGAAAGGAGAGATTTGAAGGCATCGCCATAAATGAAGGAGCAATAGTCGAGTTTGGACCGAATAATTGATTTGTATAAAATTAAAAGAATACACGGGTCGCCACCCCATCTGAGCAAAGATAAAGATTTGAGGAGATTAAGTCTTTTGATCGAAAAATTATAGATATAATTAATATGTTCATGAAATGTAAGGCGACTATTTAAGAAAAAATTTAGGTAACATATGGAATTAACAGTGGGAATAGGAATACCAGATACACTGATGTTTATAAGAGCGCAAAAACTATTACTTTTCATTATTTATGTTTTTTTTTTTTTGATGAAATTTAAGAGTAAAATAAGATGGCGCCTATAAAAACAAATACTCGAAATAGGATCGTTGCGAATATAAGTTGGTTACATTTTTCTCCCATAATTTCATTTTTTATGTTTATATATTAAATATACGTTTTGATTTTTTCAACTTCTATACTTGCGCTATCACTCACAAACTTTTATTATAGAAAAAAAAAAAATTAAAGAACGAAGACAATTAAATTAATGATATTTACATTTAAAAACTACCCGATTTGCAGCCTTAGAAAAAAAAATTTAACTGCGTGATGCAGAAAATAAAAAGCTAGTACAAAAAAAAAGCATTTAACAAAACAGATAGTTTATAAGAATTTATTTATCACCTTACACTTACTAGTAATAAATATTAATAAAAAATTACAAATTTAAACTACAAATATGAAATAAAATAAAATAAAAGTATGAATTAAAAACATAATTATAAAACTTTTGTATTGAAAAAGCTTATTAATGAAAGCAATATTAGGATAAAGTACAAAAATAGTCAATAATATTTAACAAATTCAACAACAGATAAAAGTGAAATAAAAAACGTAGTTTATATTATGTTTGCTAGAAATCATTAAATAAAAACGTATATTATTAACCTACAGCAAATTGAAATATGCAAAAAAAAAAAATCTAATATGTATGTATGAATGGCTAATAAAATTAAAATTATGCTCTTTTTAAAAAATCAACTTTCTTACCCAAACAAACTGAATACTACATAAATTAAACGTCAAATAAGGAATTTTAAATGTACATTACGTTTATGTTAATTTTTGAAATTTTTTATTAATAACGTTATGTTTTCTTGTTCTACAAAAAAATAATCGTTTTTTTTTTAATGAAAACAAAAATCTTATTTATAATGCATTATCTACAGCGGCGGCGTCGGTATTGTTGCTACAGAGGTTTTCAAGCTAATTTTGATACATTCACGCGATGTTTTTGATCAAGTTCTTTTCTGCATATAAATTAAACATGCATGTTTAAAGTTCCATAATTGTTTATGTGATCAGAAAAAAGGTAATGAATCATTGTATGATTTATTAAATTTTTCGAAATATAAATACGTTTATAAAATCAGCAATCGATTAAAACTCTGGAGAAGAATAATAATATTGACGATTGCTTTTTTGCATATTTCTTTGAACTATCGCGATGACGTCAATCATCTTTTATTTAATTGTGGAAAACACTAAGCGCAGAAAAAACACATGAACAAATACAGGGGATTATTATTTAAATTATGCAAAAGTTAAATATTACATTTATTTAATTTTTCACTTTTAGTTTTTGCTTTGATTTCCTAAACAGGATTTATTGCTTTTTTTCCTTTTTCTTTTTATTCGATTCTTTTTTTGGTTCATGTGTATTAATTTTAAAGTAGGTGTTTAAATATAGAGTAGATAGTATTAGATTAGGTTAATGTTTCTTAGCCATAAAAAAAACACTAGTCTTCAAAAAACCCGGACGCTAGATGATCAAAAAAAAAAAAAAAATCAATTCAATGCACAAAAAAAGTAAATCATACGCAAATATAAAATATATCGCTGTCTAATTTTCTCTGACCAAATTGTATTTATTTAAACATTAACGGAATATGTTATAAAAATGTATTTAAATTTAATGTGGCAAAATTTAGTTAAAATTTTTCTTTAATGTCATGAACGTACCCAGGGCCGTATCTAGACCAAAATTTCGGGGGGTGGGTGGTTACGAAAATTTTCTTATAATTATATATATATATATATACAATATTTGAACACTACAATAAAAACAAATCAAAAATAGTTTCCATAGAATTCACAAAAATTTTAATTTTCTTTTCTTTTGCCAAAAATTGAAAAGAAATAAATTTATTCTGAATTTCGGCCCATTTAATTCAGGCAGTTACGATTTCGCAGACATTTCGGGGGGGTTTGAAACCGGAAAACCCCTCTTAGATACGGCCCTGAACCTACCTAAATAACCCGTAGTTGGTTAGTTAATTGAGTTTCGTTGGTTTAATATAGCTTACAATATGGAAAATAATTTTAAATTGTTATAGCGCTATTTACAAGCTTGTCACGTTTAAAATTGACAAAAAATTGAGGTATCATGCAAACATTGTAAAATAAAATGTTTTTTTCATAAAAAAAAAATATATATGTACCGACTTCAGGATTTACTACAAAAATTTAATAAAAGTTCACTAAAAAGTAAAAAATAATTATTTAATAAAAAAGTAATATATTTCAAAGTGATATACCTTGAGGTGATATTATGATAATTCTTAAACAATATTAACTTTTTGGAGTCGGCACCAAATTCAAATTGCAATAATAATTAAAAACCGCATTAAATATTTACTATGTTTCCAATACGAGGATTATAGAAAACGAGCGACTGTGTTGTTATACTCATTCAATTGTTTCTCGATATTGTAATTTTAATTTGGTGCCTGTTGTAAAGAATTAATAAGAATTATTTTCATAATGTCACTTTAAGATATATATCACTCTAAAATGTATTGTTTTTTAACACATATTTTTTTTTATATTTTTTAATGTGTTTTTATTAAATTTTTATAGTAAATCTTAAAGTAGATTTTTTTTTGCAATAAAAAAAATTATGTTTTGTTATTTATGATTAAAATTACCTTTTTTTATTACAATCAATTACAGTAAAATTGAAAAAAAAGAACTTCGCTAGTTAGTTTTTGTACAAAAAGTTACGCAACAGACAGTTTTACGTCCAATGACTCCCGAACTCTTAAACAAATGTAAATAATGACGGTAATTATAATTTCTTTGTTTTGTCTGGGCCTACTACAAATCTATCAAATATCAAAGTAACTTCTTTCGTTGATAACTGTAGCAGCGTAGTAAGTATATTGATTTTGCAAGTAGCATCACATGACAACGGTACGGTCATGTCTATAGAGATACTCTTTTCCGAATGATTTAAGAAAAGACGTACAGAAATTTTTTGTAAAAATACGGTTAAAAATATTTTTGATTTACAACAGGAACACATTTTAAGATTTTCTATTTCCAAACATAAAAACTGTTTCGTTCTAGAAATGTATACTGAAAAGTCACCATTTTGAAATTCTTGCTTGCGTGACTTTTTTTTAAGTGACTAAATTTTGACATTAATTAATAATTCTTACTGCTGGATTGTTCGGATGTGAATACTATTCATTACACATTGCCGTAAACGTAAGTAGTTATGTTTGCGCACGTACCATAGCAATTGTTTACAGATCTAGCGTGACGCATTACGGATTTGTCACTGTGATTCTCTACATTTCTCTCTACACCAGATTGGCGTATTTAAGTTTTAATTTTATTTATCTTTAAATGTTTAGTCACCTCGTTTTTTTCGTCAGGTTCTGTTTCGTAGTAGCGTTCATAATTAATTATGCCTTCTTTGTTTGAAAATTGTTTAATCAAAATTTTTGTTAAAATAAAACGTAGGAACTATAAATAAGAATTAGTCTAACGGCGAAGAAAATTTTGATTTTTATGACTCCTCATTCAATCCACGGTGACCATGTGTAATTATGAAATGCAGGATTTGCTTTAATATCTGAATACCTTCTAGGCTGTGGAACCAATGTCGATCGATAATAGGACAACATTCTGTACAGCTTACGACTTACATCTTGATAAATATTGATAAGATTAGTTGTTTCGCACGGATCTTCATTTATGTTGAATAAGCAAGGTGCTTGCTGGCAATCGATTTCATTTCTGTTGCAAACGACTGGTGTGTTTGCATCACATTTTATTGTTGCTTTGGAACGCATATCAGTTACATCAAATTCGTTTGCCCCATGTACGTACCAGTGTCGATAAAGGTTACTTATTTCATTCCATACAGTACTGTTTACCACTGAGGTTAAATACCGTTGGCTTTCTTTGACTTCATTAGCGCTATTTTTATTCGAGGTGAATACGTTGCTGCAACTAGAGACATCTCTTGATCCTTTTGATTGCATAACAAACAAAATGTTCTCAGATTATTATATGTTCTTGAACTTGTTTTCAATACTACAACGTATAAATTTATGAAATCGGAAGTACCCGTTTTAGGTCACATGATTTCAAAAAATTCAATTAAACCAGCTTTTGATAAAATTGAAGTAACATATGCATTTAGAAAATCTGTTACTGTAACATAATTAAAAGGCTTTTAAGTCTGATAACTTGTGTTGGAAAATTCATTTTAAATTTATCCATTCGGTTAGACGTATTACAAAAGGCTGCTAGGGCTAATATTTCCTGTTGGACAAATAGAGAAAATGATACATTTGAAAAAACGGAAAGTCTGCTTGCAGATAATACAAGATTAGGCTTCTCTGATTCTGGTTCACGTACAATTGTTACTGTCAATGCTAATCCCATGGGGGCTTAAAACAGTGTTACTACAAGAAAGAGTAAGGTTAATTATACAATTTGCTATGTCGGTTGAGATTTATCTCCAGTATAAAAGTGATGCAGTCAGATAGAAAAAGAAACTCTTGCATTAGTTTTTGTTGTTGAAAGGTTGAAATTATTTCTGCTTGGTCGAGAATTTGCACTAGGTGTAGATCATAAGCTCCAAAAACCATTTGCGGTGTTTATTCAAAACCGTGTGCACGTCTTTAATGATAGTTATTGCGGGGATCTAAGGTTTTCATTTTAAAATGAACTATTATTCTAGTAAAACGATGTTGCAGATCCATTGTTTCAATCATTACCGATTGATTCACATTTGCACACAAAAAATTATGTGCATGAAAAGAATATAGTAATGTTTATAAATGAATTAGTGTCACATATAATTACATCGCATGATATTCGATGTGCATTTGAAAAAGATTATAACCGGTAAAACTTATAAGAGAAATTAATGTCAAATCGTACTCTTTAAATGAAATCATAATTGCTTATAATAAGCAATGAACTTTGTGTTGTTGATCGAATCATACTTCTAGGTTATAGATCAGTTTACCAACAAAATTGTGTGAAAAAATGGTGGAAAATGCTCATAATTTGTAAAATGAAAGATCGATTAAGATTTAAAGTTTAATCGTCAAATATAGATAATATGACCGAAAGTCCTGCGATGTATGTGAACCAAAAAGTGAATAAATGATTCCAAAAATAAAATACATTGAAAAAAGTAACCAGATAGTTCTTGGCAAGACCTAGCTATTGCTTATGAATAGTTACAGTCAATCGTTTTGAGCACTTGTAAATTATCATAGCCAATTTTTATAAATTACTGCATTTAGAGGAGCTACAACAGTTGTTAAATGTGATTTTTTTGCTAATTATTTTGCTCGTTATGGTTTTTTTTGTTTTTTTTTCTTGGGCCTGTCAACCAAGGACCTTCACTCAGAAACAAATAGTAAGGAAAGAAGTCAGTTATATTTTAATCCGATCACAAATCTTTACTGAAAGGGAACAAATAGCAAACTATTGGGGAAGGAAAGGACAGGATATAGGAAGCACAGTAAGGAGCAGGAAGCCCAAAATAGGAATACAAAGCAGAACGCTCCACAGAAGGAGATGAACACTGGAAGAACACATGATCGGTGTCGCAAATAACTGCATCATCAGGATGGAGGGGTCAGTGTTGGGAGGAAATTAGGGAAAAGCGAAATCTGGAGGAAGGCAGCAAAGAATGGCTAAAACGCATACGAACAACGGAAACAACATCAGAACGTCGAAGAGAGGGATGCGAAAGAAACCATGAATAGGGAGGAAGAATAGGTTGTGCAGACAGATAAAAGGAACAACTGTTGGAAAAAGAAGAAGCGTAAATGTCCTACCAATACCTGATATGAAAGCTTTTACATATCGATAGGAGGTTAGCAGATGGAATTTTTTTAAAAAAAAGGCGAGAAGAAGCAGCAACCCGAGTCAAGGAATCAACTGCTTCATTACCAAATATGCCCGAGTAGCCAGGTACCCACAGCAAATCAATATTAATTGAATAGAGAGAGGAAATATTATGAATGAGTGAACGTATACGGAGGACAACAAAATGTCATACAAATGATCAGGAAGGGGAGAGGATATGGCCTAAAGGGCGCTCAAAGAGTCAGAGATAATTAAAAAGTTGGAGGAAAGGTGATTCGAGGAAATGAAAATAATAGAACGTAGGATAGTCAATAATTCGTTTAAGAATATGAAACAGAAATAAGGAAGACGAAAAGATTCTGATAGGTTAAAATCAGAAAGGATGAAGAATTTGCATATTTCTTTCAACGGGATATTCGGTGAAATGTAGACAGAGACGAGTAGAGCGCGGTGTCCATTTATAGTTGTCTCAACAGAACAGATATCACCAATGCCGTCCTGAGCTGTTGCAATCCTTTTCACTGTCTTCTGTGATTCATCAAATTTCAGAAGATCGTGTTCGACGAATTGTAAGGCGTTCGAATGAGTCATATTTTCACAAATTGCAACACCGGCTGAGCGAACAGTATTTCGTTTGAAGCGGGAAACAGTATGAAATCCGGGTATTTCAAACGGACAATGATCGTCAATCCACGTTTCCGAAAGCGAGAATAATTTACAGTGAGGGAGCATGAAATCGGAACTTGTATCAGGCAAATGAGCGTTTAATGATTAGGTATTCAATGTGCATAACGAAAGTAATGTTAGATTATCAGGCTGTGTAGAATGACGAAGAAAAGCGCGGCAGGTATCTACTATTGTTGTCAACCGATGACGCTCGAGACGTTTAAACTCATTATGTAGTTCTTCGATCTGTTTGCCGCGATGGTGGTAAAATGTGTGATCTTTGTTTCGATTTGTAATATGTAAACCTTGTAGCGAAGTAGCGCGAGAGAGAGCAACATAAACTAATTGTTGATCGTGACGTTTATGCTATTCATAAACGACTGTATCGTAGGTGCTGCTCTGCGACTTATGTATTGTAATCGCGTATGCTTTAACAAGCGGAAACTGTGTCTGTTTACAACTTACAATTTTGCTCGTTGTTTGTATGTTGCATGTGCGCAGCAATATTGATACCCACAGAGGGGTCAGATCTGAATTAGCGCGTAGTAAACGGCCAATTTTCGGGTCGCCAAATGAGAGCCATAGACGTTTAATCGTACCCGTTCCTACATTTCGCTCAATGTATCGCTAAGTCCCGATTGCACCGTTCACAAGACTGTCAAGCACGTCAATATTCGCCCTAATCATATATGGTTTACCGATGTGAAGGCGGAGGAAGTTTCATTTTGTGCACTTTAGCGCGCGCACTAGCAAGCTATTCGGAACTACGTTGACCAGTGTAGTGATCAGCGGCTACTTACTCGACCATTTCGGCGCCTTTGATCGAATCAGTATTGAACTGGTCAACGTCGAGTGTACGAAAGAATAGACGTATGGATTCAGGGTATTCACGATCAACAAATTCGCGCTCTACAAACCTCGATTTAATCAGCGCTTTTTCTTCGGGTAACAAAGGTTGACCATCTCCTATTTTGGTGAGCATAGATGAAAGGGCGACATCAGCTCGACGCATCACCTGCACAAGGGAGTAATATTCGAGTGATTGCTAAATAATTTCACAGCAGAAATTCTGTTTCGAACGTTTGTAAATGGGTGATTGGCAAACAGGAGGGAGCTGACGGAGATTACCAGTAAAGACCATATTCAGTTTAGCGAAGGTCCGGTTATGGTCGTGCAAGATGTGTTGAAGACGGGAGTTGATTTGTCCAAGACGAGCGGAACCAATCATACTACATTCATCGACAAAGACAACCTGGACATTGGCAAACGCTACGCGGAATACATTAAGCACTTTAATTGTGAGACCGGTGGTCTTTTGCGAATTTCCAATGCGAAAGATGACGTGTACTGTTGCTCCGTTGATTGCGGATGCAGCCATACCTGTCGAGGCGGAGGCGGCGTATGCGTTGAAGGCATTGTTGTGTTGCTGCGAGAACTGATTGTACGTCTCCATCAACATCTTCATTGTAAACGTTTTACCACTTCCAGCGGAACCAGTAAGAAAGATTTGAAGGGGTTTCCATTCGCCATCAGCGAAAATGCGATGAATCGCTTCGAGCACAAGATCGTGCAGTTGTTGCTTTATGCATCGCATCGACTCGCAGTACTGTTCAGCCGACATTACGTTCTCACGTTTACATATGACTGAAGATATATTTTCCATGACGCGCATGCGGATATCGTCATCGAGTCCCTGTCGTATGTGTTGTACAAAATTCTTATCCACTGCCTTGCTCTTGACAAATTCTTCAGCTTTAGCGCTTTCGTCCGTGCAAAGGTTGTCTACATCTTCAGTAAATAGGCGACTGCATTCTTCCATCACTTTGGCAATGTCTAAATTGGATTCAAACTCTTTACGCGCGTCCAAAATGAACGCTTCGTATTGGTCGTGAAGAGTTCGATAGCAATTACCAACAAGCACATCGATCTCCTCATTACGGAAGGGTAAATGGAGAAGAACCATTTCTCGTTTATACTCATAATTTCGATAGCGCAGACCTTTTGATACCGCTCTGCGTTTGTATCGCTTTGTATTACGTTCTTGATAAAAATGAGCTACAAACTGCGCGAGTGACGTCGTGGCCATATTTTCCGGCCGAGATTCGTACTTCTTTATAACATACTTGTGCCAAATATCGGTTGATTTGTTTCCCATATTCTCGCTTTCCATTAGATTCCTCGACTTGCGAACACGCTGACGTTCATGTGGCCACAATGTAGGAATATATTCGACTTTGCGACTACCCTCACTCATATGTAGGTTCAGCAAGTACCACGCACCTTCTTGCGAAGAAATTTCTACCGCGTTCAATATTTTCAACCCAACTTCGGTCATCAAAGCGCTGTAGTCTTTGTCAGGATATTCGTCACGTAGCTTGATCAATTTGCGCTGTAAAAGACTAATTCCTCGGTTTGTTTTGTTAACATACTTGACGACGTATGCGGCTCTAAGATGAACTGTACATCCATATTGGAACGCAATACTTTTCCTATTCATGGATTAAAGTTGTTAATCCATCGCTGCTGTATTGTTCGTTTAATGAACACGCTAGGACGAGATATACCAGTCCGAAGAATGTGTAGATAGTAGTCGTAATTATCCACGTTGTGGTGCTCGAGAAATGCATCGAGTTAGTCAAACTCTTCTAACTTTATAGAACGATGCATATCGGTGCATTTTTGCTTTAATCGATCGCGACGACCATCTTCTTTTGTCATAGGCAATAATACCATCGTATGGACCAGAATGGCGCGCCAAAACGACAGCGTTTATTTTCCCCATCTTTGGCCCGTTTATAACAGGTGAATGTATGTTTGTGTATTTGAAATTTCTCTTGTTCGATATGGTTCTGATCAGCGCTGATGAGTGAATCAGTTAGCTGTGAGGTTGCCGGCATGTTCTCCTCAACTAGTTCTTTCGGATCATTGGCAAGCCAAAGTAAGATATTACATGTGGATTACCACGCTGTTGAAATTCAATACGCTTGATATAATCTACAACGTGGTAGTCTCCAAATCTAGACCTGGAATTATTGTAGATATATTTCGAGTTTGGACTACGTTTTCCCTATATACTTACACAATTTCTACAATAGACGTTGATCTTAATCAGTCCAATTATTGCTATGGGATTATCATTATAGGAACAATTAAAACAAAAAGGTCTTTCAAGTTAACCATGATTATGTTAAGTTGTAACATTTTAATTACCTGTCAGTAGTTTCCAATTACCTATTCTTACTGCGGAATTATTTCTTACTTCATCAATATTGATAAGCACGGCAGTTCGATATTCCACTTGTGCATGTGTTATTAATGCGTTCCAGTGGCTTACTCCGTAAATATCACTGGGCAGCATTTTAAGGTCACCTCCTGTACAGTCATTATTTGTTTCAATTATTAAACACAGATTAGTATATTTATAAATATAATTCATTTTAAATAATAATTTGTTTACCTGTAAATTTGAAATAATTTATCCAAATAATTTAAGGAACAATTTAGATCAGCAACCTGTTAACCTTAATTGTAACAGAACAGAAATTCAGCTTCTATTTTAATACTGCTGTCTAGGGATATTTAGCATCTTGTAATTAATAGATTTTTATAGTAAACAAGCTAAAATAAGTTTTAAAAAAAATTGCTACACCAAGAGAGCAAGATGAGAAGAGAATAAATTTAGAATAGATTTTGGTCAGCATGCCATGCGCGTGTTCGTCATTTATAATTCTTGTTTAAATAAACAGAGTTATTTACTTCTTCCGATTGTCTTATGTGTATTACATCTTCACCATTGGACTTTCTTTTGCACATTATTGCGGAGTTCCTTAGCCCAATTTTGTTCAACATTTGCTTTATTAAGATTGTTTTTTTGCTTTTAAATTATTTTTACCCTTTTTTTTTTTTTTTTTTTTTTTTTTTTTGTCAGCAATATCATAATTTATTCCTTTCATCACAGTGCCTCACGGGATAACTTTCACAACTTCAAAACTTCTTAATATCATTGGAAAACGCTTTATTCGATATCCATCTTTTTATTTCCTCTAACAAAATCTTCTACTGTTGTCTTTGCTCTCCGCTCTTTTGATCCTTCTTTAATACCCCTTGGCCCAATACCTTTAATTTACTCATTTTGTTATATAATTGTCGTTCTGGACGTTGTTTTTCATTACACAACCACATCAGTTATCTATACTTGTCATCCCTTAAAATCCTCAACATCATTAAGTCACTTTCTTACATTAACTGGGAAGGTGATTCCGTTATCTTGCTCATGTATTAAAAATCTTTTGTCCATTTTTAATCTTGACTACTGTTGTTTTATTTATGAAAATTCTTCTAAATTTCTTCTATCGGAGATCGATCGTGTGCAAAACACCTGCCTTCATCTCTGCTTTGGAGCCCAAAAAACCACCTTGATCTACACACGGAATCTAACATTCCTCCTCTTTTCATTCAAAGATCTTGTCTAGTTTATAATTTTTTTATTAAACGTTTACCTACATCTTTCACCACTCTTATTCCTGCTTATCCCTTTGTCTACCACAATTGGTGTTTTACTGCCAATAAAACTCCAATACAATTTCTCACCCCTCTCCGTCTTTTTTAATTTTTTCCATGTACGTTTACTCTTGATAAGTCGCTATACTTCTCCTTTATCTTTTTTTTATTTCTGTACCTTATTAATTTTTCTTAAAAAATATCCTGTCGAGAACTACTTTTCAGCTTGTTGAAAAATTGAACTTAACTTGAACTTTTGAAAAACCTTACGCTGTATTTTTATTATCTTCGTTGACAGCTCTAAAAGATCCTACGAAGTTGGTTCAGCTTTTTTTTCTGTTCTTTTTTAAACTATTTTGAATTTTTTAAACCCTTTTTTACTTAACTCTCACGCCAAATCTTTTGTATACCGTTTTCTTTTTCCCCTTTTCTCCAATCTCTTAGAACATCCGTATTATATTAAATTCGCAGTGTCTTACAAGTTATCTCATCTCCACTTCCCGCCTCCTCTATTAACAATGTAATTCTTCTGATGCATTCTTTAATTTGTAATCTTTTCCTTTGTCATTGTATTCAAATTGATTTCTGATAGATGTCTGGACACTGTGTGATCGAAGGCAATGACTTAGCAGACCTGATAGTTTAATTTCTTCTACTGTGAGATTTCTTAGCGTTTTTAAATCCAACAACATCACATTTCCCTGTAACTGCTCATTCTAAATTATGAAGTAAATATTATTCCTCTTCATTTAAAAATCTTAACTCCTTCATTTTGTCTGTTCAACCGGATTTTTCACCTCTCTTTTGTTCTTAACTTTTCTTCTTTGCAGTATCACCCCTTTCTGCAATCTGACATCTAATCTTTAACCACAATTTACTTTGTTTCACTTATATCTTTTCTATTTTGCCTCTCTACCTGCTACTTCTCTTTTTATAGAAGTGACGTTGATTATAATTTTTTTCAATGCTCTTCCATCGCTACTAAATGTTTTTCTCATTATCCTCATTTTTACTAATTGATCTTGTTCCTCCTTATAACGCATCTTTCATCCTCCCTTTTCTTTCTTTTCTTATTATACTGATTCTTGTATCCTTTCTGTCTGCTGTGTTTGGTCATAAAAAGATCTAATTACATTTTTCTTTTCTCAGATTTAGGGCTGATGTCTACGTCGACAAAATCACAAAAATCCGCCAAAAAAGCTATTTTTAAAGGGTCTCTATCGTTTCGATCTAAACAGCCCCGACACGATTCGGCTTCATCCTTTTTCCAAGTAGATTAGTTTACTGTTAATGTTTTTATTTATTATTTTTTTTTTTTTCAGTTAATACCAAATTTAAAACGTAAAATAATCATTGAATCAAAAAAACATCCGCGCGAAATTTGGAATTAATTTTCTTACAATTAGAAAATAAGTCAGTAGTTTTCAATGTTTTTTTCCGTTCATATATCGCTTAAAAAATTATTTCCTCTTACAAAGATTTGAAATGCTAATTATATATTCATTTAGCGGGTTATTTAAAAAAAAAAACGGAAAAAATTAGTCAATCACGATAATATACTATATTTTTTCTCTTTCAAGGAAAAACCATGTGCTTTATAATAAATTTTTACATATACAAAAAATAAATTTAACTTTAGTGATTATGAAAAACTACTAATTTGAAAAAAGCAAAGTCGATCGAGCATCTAAATTTTATTAAAAAAAAATGTGTTTATTAGTCTTAAAAAGTTATTCTCCCATTTTCATATTTGCTTTCTATATATGTACGGGAAGTCGAATATAATTATCCATTTGAATAAGTTTTAACAATGATTCTTTATTCTGACTTTCTGAGTCTTTGCTCCCGCTATTATTCTTTCTCATTTCTCTTCTTTCATTTTTTCGTTGTTAGTTTCTTTTGTTTTTACTATTTCCAACTTTCCCTCTATATAACTTCAATCGTTTCCAATTTATTGGCTTTGGGTAAACGACTACTACTGGCATCCCTGGCCACCAAAACAAAAAAGCGAGATCTGGATTTTCATTATTTTCCAAGAAATAATTTTAAGCAGTTTACATTAGGTTTCATTAAACATTGCTTTAAATGCACTATTTTTAGAAACTTTAATTAATCACTTCTCTTAAAGAATAACGAACGAAACGTATTGACACGAAATTTTAAACAGTCAGTTCTCCGTTAATATTTTTAATATATTTGTTAGATAAAATTGTCTTTTCGCAAGAACGAACTTCACTAAAAAATTAAATTGTTGAACTATTTTTAAAATTACATTACCGACCGGGGCATAAACTCAGTTAAAGAGCATTACATTATTATTTAATATCGCCTGAAGTTGCAAAAAACAATGCCGTATTTAGAATCAAAGCATGTAAATAAATTTTTGTATTTCATTTAAAAAGTTTTTTTTTTTTCTTTTTGAATTTTGCATTTTTACCAATTAACACGGAGAATTTCTCATCGACC
This sequence comes from Icerya purchasi, assembly GCA_039619475.1. Lineage (NCBI taxonomy): Eukaryota > Metazoa > Arthropoda > Insecta > Hemiptera > Monophlebidae > Icerya > Icerya purchasi. Next base: position 151,269,824 of record CM077116.1, on the reverse strand, counting down.
CAGCAAGAATCGTAGATTAGTTACACTTTTTTTTTTAGCTGAACCGAGGTCTAAAAAAAAATATACAAATCTCTGAGCATTAAATGGGCCTGATCGGCGACGTGTGAAATAAAATAAAGGGGCTAAAATGATACTTACAGATTTTCTATTAATATACGTTTCTCATGTAATTTGTTTGTTTTTATTTTAAATTTTTTGGAGCATGTCATCTAAGGACGTTACCAAATCTAAAGGTATGACAGCATTAATGATTATAAAGGAAAAATATTAGAAATAGAACATATGAATGAAGCTAACAAAGGAATAACCAAGGAAGAAGGAAAAGAAAGGGTGCTGTGAGCGTTGTAAGGCGTAGGGAGGCCAAGACGCAAAAGACTGGAATACAGTATCGCGTGTTCTGAAGAAATGAAAGGACATTCAAGTAAAAGGTGATTCCCATCACAAATGAAGTTTGTTTCTGACGGATCAAATGGACAGAGAGGAGACTGGATAATGGAGAAATGGAATAGCGAAGCAGGAAGGAAGCTGTGATTTAACCGAAGTCTAATTATAGATGAGATAATTTCCCGCCTCATGTTGGGGAAATTAAAAAACCACTGAAAAAGAGAAGGAATGAGTTGTATGGATAAATAAAAGGAAGCAGGATTAGAAAATGCAAAGGATAGAGATTAGATCAACAGTCATGGTGGTAACGAAAGGAAAGAGGAAGAAAACTTTGGACTGGAAAATGACCAATAAAGCGATCGTCTGAAACAGCCGAACGTGCCAACGAGTCAACTAACTCGTTGCCCGAAATTCCACAATGACTAGGAATCCACAATAGATCAATACGGACAGAGCGGGAATGAAGTAGATGTGAAATTAAGGAGCGTATGTGAATCACGATAGGATTAGCAGATGGTTTAGGAAAGGGAGTAGCAATGACTTGTAAAACGCCTTTTGAATCAGACGATAAAAGAACCTTGGATATATTGCTAGTAGAAGCTGTAAAAAGGATGCTTGTAGGATTGCGATATATTCGGCTAGGAATATGGAGGAGAAGGAGGGAAGTTGGATTGTCTCAGAATAGCCGAAATCCGGCAGAGTGAAAACCACCAAAGATGACTTTGAGCCATCTGTGGAAATTAAAGTATAAAAGGGAAAGAGCGAGGATAAAACATAATTAAATTCGTTATGAGCAGCGGGCGAGGGAAGAGACTTGGCATACAAGGGAAGAAAGAGTATTTATCAAGCTTAAGGAGAAGATATTTAGGAGCACTAACGTAAAGGAACGAGCAATAATCGAATTTGGAAAGGATAATGGCCTTATATAGCATTAGAAGGATATAAGGATCCCCACCCCAATTACGGGAGGAGAGAGCCTTCAAATAATTAACCCTCTTGAGAATCGAGGTATAAAGATAACTGATGTGATCGTGAAAGGACAAGTTAGTGTTAAGAATAATAATCAATAACATGTGTAATTTTTATTAAATACGGTAATTGATAAACAATTCTGAAGAAATATTTAATTATTTGTTGGACTGACGTGTTAAAAATATGCGCATAATAAAGGAAAGGAAAAAATATTTTCTAAGTAAAACAAAAAAGAACGGTTCTTCTAAATCAACTATGGTTATAAGGTTACTCTACATTAATACTAATATAAAATATTCTTGATTTACAATGTTTTATTCCAAGTATATAGTTGTCATTTATTTATTGTAATTTTAAATACATTTTAAAATATACATTTTTTCAAAAATAAATACACTCGGTACCTTATTACCTAGAACAAATTGGAAATAAAATATTCTTTCATGACAAGGAAAAAATCAAAGAACACGTTTTTTAAAGTACAAAATTAAAATTTTTTATATCAATATTTCCATAAAAAATTCCTCTTCGTATATACGCTTGTAGTGCTGTTTTATTTTTTCGGAATGAATATATATGTGAACATTAACTGTGCACAGTACACCACTAGCTCAGAATACTCACTGGAGATCATTATTTATTTCTCTTCTAAAGTAATGACATACAATATTTTTGAGAAGGTCAAATAGTTTCTTAAAAATCGGAAAATTTTTATTAATTTACTTTGTTAATTTTATTAAATTTTATTACTAAACAAGCTGCTTTATTGATATTTTCGTATGGTTTAAAAGTGAATTCTGGTTTATGTAAGTAATATTTCACATTAATAAAAATAACAGTTTCCAAGTGGTTGAACCTTGTTCGTGCAGAATTAAATATCTGGCTCTAAACTATTTGTTTTTCAGGTGAGGTTATATTTTGAGAAGAAATAAAAAAAAATAAGAAATAATAAAAGATAATTATTATCACATATACAGCAAAGCAGTTGACGATGATGTGTTAACCGCCAAGGATTCTGTATGATAAGTATGAATTACCGTAATTTAAATTTACATAATACTAAATTAAAAACAAATGTTTCCTGTAAAGTTTCTTAAAATAATTTTGTCTAAGGCTAATTAACCAGGGCCAGTTAATTGAGCTCAAACGAATGGTTCCGTTAATAATAAATATGAAAATGGGAGGATAACTTATTTATTTCGTTTTTTAGTATGGGTTCGTTAACATGGACATTGGCTCAAGAGCAATGGAACAGAGAGGCAAGAGAGACTCAGATCCTTGCACGAACAGAAATGAATCAAAAGCTAGGATAACAGAAGGAAAAAGAAGGGAGAGAATGAATGAAGTACAGTATTAAGTGGGAATACTGATGTGTAGAAGGAAGGAATAAAACGAATCTTGTTCAGTTGAAAGCGACGAATAACCGAACATTATATGATTGGGATCAAAAATAAATTAATTTCTGGAGGATTGTGATGGACAATAAGGAAAAAAAGAATGTGTCTTTTAGCGCGCAGAGCTGGGATAGGAGTAGACTTTCGAGCTCCAAGACAGAGGCAGAGACATGTATTTTGGACCGATCGAGCTTAGACAGAAGTGATCTAAAAGAATTACGAACAGTAATCAAGAACAGAGCGAATAAAAGATTTGTAAGATATAAGCAGGATCACAGAATCACCTCACCAGTCATGTGAGAATGGGATTTAATGAGGTTGTGCCTTTTAAAGGGAAGCACGTGTAGACGATTGATATGGTTATGGAAGGAAAATCGGTTATCCAGAAAAACACCGAAATAACGAAAGGAGGAAGTAAAAGGAATTATGCCATTACTTAAGACGAGGACGATTGAGAAAGGCATAAAAGGGCACAGTGTAAAGACGACAGTAGAAGACTTAGAAGAAGAGATAAAAAGATGGATGTTGGATAAGGCGTTTTCCAATGAAATTAATTAGTTTTGGAGTTGGGAGTTTGCCGCGAGAGGAACAAATGAGAATGCCGTCTGCAAAGAAACGGGAAGAGGAATTCAAAGAAAAAGAAGCAATTTCGATAAAATAGATATTGAACAATGATGGACTAAGGCAGGATCCCTGCGGTAGTCCACGAAAGATTAGTTTAGTGGCAGAATGAGAGGAGATAGACCCCATTTTTAAATACTATTACAACTGCATGAAATATTAATTCAGTTTTACTTTATTTATTTTTTGGACGGTAATTCGCGCCGAAACATCACTACCCAGTTAACTATCGATAGTAGTTACATTAATGTTAGCTGAGGAAATAAAAGGGTTGAGTTATCTGTAAAATCGTCTGTATTCGGTATCATTTCTCAATGCGATCCTCTTTCTGGAAAAAAGGGGAAAAAATAAATAAAACCGAATAGCAAAAGTGGGGAATTTGTTTAAAAAAATGAAAATTATCTGAATTTTTTTATTAAAATTTTTAATTTCACTTCAATTATTGTTATTATTGTTATCTTTTCTCACATTTAAATTCAAAAAAGTATTGCACAAACACACGTTCATGTCCGAATAAATTATAATATTCTATTGTACCTGCTGCCGTGTACAGTGTTGGTAACCAATCAGAAATGTGCATTAATCGATTCGACACTCCTCGATTTGATAACAGTGATGAGGACCAAATTATCGTAGGTACCTTAACCCCACCTTCCCATAGTGTACTTTTGGTCTGCGAAACAAAAAAAATTTTTCATTAATAAGTTGTTTTTTTTTGTATTCTCAATAAAAATTTATTTACATTTGATTCTAAGCAGCGATTTATGATACAAAAACTACAGTTATTTTTTTCTTTCTTATAATATATGACCAGTTATATCGAATGGTTTCAACTATTGCCCAGATAAACATAAGAAACATCTGTAATTTCAATAGATTAGAACGTAAAACAGCTCTTTTAGTAACCTGTGAAGATATTCTAAGTAAAAAATTACATTTTTATTCAATTCATCTACACTCTTCCGACGTTCCAGAATAAAATATTGTATAAACGTATAAATAATGTAGCTTATTTATTGAATAAAAAGTACAAAATTTGTTTATTCTTCTAATGAAATTTGAAACAGTATACCACGTATACAACAACAATGGAAAAGAATATTTTGTAGAACCGCTTTCTTGCATCGTCTCGTTAACTGTCTCCATTCATAACAATACGGGGTGACGTACAGGCATCGAACAAAATCTAACTACTTTATTCGATGTATAAAGAGTTTTTATTCCTGTCAAATATTAGAGGATGACAGTTAAGATGGAAACGAGTTTACTGGGGAGTTATCCATAATTTAAATTTTCATTATAGATTAAATTTCCTTTGTAAACAGTTAAAATTTTAACAATAAAGTAAAAACCTCTAACTGCAGTAGTCGTGTTATAAATGCTGCACTTACAAAAGGTTCTTCAAAACCTTCGATTTCAAGTCATCCGGTGAATGATCAAGGGAACCGCAGTATTATAAGCTGATTACGCGATGAAATTAATTATTAATAAACTATTAAAGATCGGCTAACTGACTTTACGATTCGAGAAATTAGTAGTGGTGCTAATATTTGGGTTAATCAAATAATTGTTATACGAAATGGTGCAGGGGTAGGTAACGAAGCAGGGTTGTCATTTTACTACTCAATTGACTAGTAAAAGTAATTTATGTGGTTCGAAACTCTAATTGTTAGTTAAAAATTATTATCTATAATTTCTTCATATGGCCTAAAAGGTAGCGCGGTACTAAGGCGCTTGGCCACCAAACCAGAGGTGCCATAGGTTATCGAGACTTGTCTCGTTTTTGATCCAAGTCGTTCTCAAGTTTATTCCTAATCTGAAATCGAATATTGGTTATGCCAGAGAAATCTGGGATAGTAAAGGCGGATCCCAAGTAGAAAGGAACTGGCCCCCCTACTCTCATTAATGCCGTTGGGCTTAGTACCATTATGGAAAGCTTAATTTCACAATCCATGATACCTTATCAAGGATATGGGACTTACTTTGCTTTACTTTATATATTCTAGAGTTATATTAGATAAAAGAACATAAGGCTTTTTTAAAATGTTAATTTATTATTATATTTCGAACATTGCTTTATTTTTGTTGAAACTTGATCTTGTTTACAGGAACTTTTTGACTTTTAAGCATTCAGTTCAAAAACTGATTTTAATTAAAGTTTTTCGAAACAAAAATTATCAAGTTTTTTTTATATTTCTTTTGTTTTTATCATTTTTTTTTTCTGCAGTACTTATGATTATTTATTTTATTATGTGCCATTTTTTTTCTATGTTGTTTATTTGTTTTACTTTTTTTATTTCTTAGAAATTCCCCTAATTTCTAATCATTTTCTTTAATCTTTAATCTCGTAGATCCTATTTTCCTTTATTTTTATAATTGAATTTCTTTTTTAGTGTCAATCTTTAGCAACGACTGGGATATGATCACTATCTATATCAGTTCCAGGGTAAATCTTGCACATTTTAATTTGATTTCGGTATCTTACCCTAATACATAGTCAATTTGGTATCTGTTAGTATCCCCAGACGCTATCCATGTGTATCTTCTGAAGAACGTGTTACACAAATTAAATTGTGTTTCTGGCACCATTCAGTTAGTCGCTTTCCTCTTCAATTTATTGGACCTAGCCCACATTTATCAACTATTTTTTCGTATTTCATTTCTTTTATCACTGAATTAAAATCTCATGATTATTACATTTTCCTTATTGTTGATAATTTGTAAGGGACAATCTAATTTCTCATATATTTCTTCTAATTCTTCATCTTTTGCATTATTTGTCGGCATATATACTTGGATTAGTGTTGTTGTTATGGATTTATAGAGTTATTATTATTACCTTTATCGTTTATGGTTGCTATTGTTCTGAGTCTTGCCCACTTTGCTTGCCTAGTATGAAGCCTACACCTTTACTTCTTTTATCCTCGCCAATATTATTCTGTGTTTTCTGCTCCAAAAATCTCTACTTCCTCCTCATTATATTTTAAATATTTCGATTATATTCAGTTTTAGTCTGGTCATTTCTATCTTTGGTTCTTCTAGTATTCTAGTTTTTAAAATAATTCTTATGTTCCTAATCTTGCTATTTTTTTTATTCTCTGTCTGGTTTTCAGCTACTTTTCTCGGAAAATCTTCTTCTTGATTGCTTTTAATAAGTATGTTCCCTCCTGAGTCGATTGACGTATTCATCAATGATTTCCCAGTACCCGATATACTTTTTCGGACACAGCCCTTAGATGCATCGTTTACTATGATATTTCTTGTACTTGTCATATTTGGATCAATAGAAGGATATAACTCCGATGATGGTTTTTCATTGCCTTCCATCGATATAACCAGCATGGGCGTCGCCAGCGGGGGGAAAGGGGGCAGATATCCCCCCTTGGAGCCTTGAAATTTTTTAATCAACTGGCCATGATGAGTATTCATAGGCGCGTAATCATGAACAATTTGCCAGAAACCCACGAAAATTATGTTTTAATTAAGATTTTATTCTTGTTTAATAAAATATTAAGCCTTTACAACTTATAAACTTTATTTTTCCTATAACTCATATCCTTTTTCTGTCATCTTGCCCCTTCCCTTGGCGGCTGGCAACGCCCTTGATAACCGGCCGCCCCTAACATGGAGAACTGATGCTTCTGGATTTTTAATAGGATTTAGGCTTATAGCGGCCATACTCGCTCTGACACGATGCCTTTAATGGGTCTATGCAGCATTTTATATTTAACTGTAAATATACTTTAAAAAAGATTTTTTTTTTTTTTTTCATCCACATTTTATGTTAGCAAAAGTAATATTTTTACTATAATTATTAGTTGAATTAAATTAATTGCCCTATGTTTAAAAGAATTTATATTTAAAAGCGTTATGAAAAAGAAAATATTTTTTTTTAGGAGGATGCTAAAAAATATTATTGTAGAGGAGAATAATATATCCTTATAAATTGCTTAAACTACGTAAATATTTTCTGTTTTTTTTTACTGTTTTCAATAAGATTTAATTAGAACTACATAGTTCGCAGTAGTAAATATTCCAATGAAAAATATTTTCATAATGTTTTTAAATTATAGTCGTATTGTAATTAAACGACGAATTTTATAAAATTAGCATTTTTTAAGTTATTTTATATAATATACGTGATAATTCTAGAAATGTAAAAAAAAAATAATAATAATGTTAGTAACTGAAATATGAATCATTTTGTCATCACAAAGTGTTATTCAACTCATGAAATTAAAGTGTCCGACCGGAAAAATTTTGCGCTATTACCAAACTGCTTTTAGAGCAGTTAATCACACTGATGGTGAATCATATGATGTTCTCTATCGTTGCCGTCCAACTCGTAAATGATGGCTGCGTTAGCATTGTCGGTGAAACAACTTTTTCAGATAAAAAAAATTTTCCATTTTAATTAAAATATTGCAATAATTTTTATTATGAAAATTTTGAATCTCCGTACGAGATTAGATCAGTGTGAAATTTATCTTATACAAAAAATCTAATATCGTATTTTAAGGATTGCGATAATTTTTAATTTTAAAATCTCTGATGTCGAATTAAATACATACCCCTCTGAACGGATCGTTCGATCCCCAGTTTGAAAATCGCATATTCGGAATCTTTCTCCCACTTATCCCTGGTGCTCCATTATCCGACATGAACACGATAATGCTATCCTTTAGCATATTTTTACGGCGTAAAGCTTGCACAATTTCTCCAATACTATCATCTAGTTTACTAACCATCGCTGTAAGAAATAATAATTTTAAAGTTCTGTCGTTCCGTTAATAATATTATTTTAATTTTTTGGAACGAACACGTCAGGCCGCAAAATTTGGAGAAGACTACATCTCCCGATTTCGAGGAAAGGAGTCTTTCCACTGGGTCATATCGTTTCAGCCTCAACAATTCGGCCTCGTCCTTTTTTCAAAAATTTTCATTTTTTTAAGCAAATTCCCCACTTCTATTATTCGGTTTTATTTATTTTTTCCCCTTTTCTCCAGAAATAAGATCGCATTAAGAAATGATACCGAATACAGACGATTTTACAGATAATTCAACCCTTAAATTTCCTCAGCTAACATTAATGCAACTACTATCGTTAATTAACTGGGTAGTGATGTTTCGACGCGAATTACAGTCCATAAAATAAATAAATTAAAACTGGCATTAATATTTCATGAACTTGTAATGGTATTTAAAAATGGAGTCGTATCGTTTCAGCTTCGTTACGTTTCGGCCTCATCCTCTATCCAAGTAGGCCTAGACTAGTATTAGTGACTTTTTAATTTTTTATTCGTTAGTTAATATCAAATTTAAGGCGTAAAATAATCATTGAATCAAAAAAAACACCTGCGCAAAATTAGGAATTAATTTGCTTAGAAAATAAATCAGTAATTTTCAATGTTTTTTTTTCGTTCATATATCGCTTAAAAAATTATTTCCTCTTACAAAGACTTGAAATTCTGAATATATATTCATTTAGCGGATCATTAAATTTGTTTATTACTCTTAAGAAATTATTCTTTCATTTTTATGTTTAATTTTAACGGGTGATTATAGGAAACATTTGTTTTTAATTTAGTATTATGTAAATTTAAATTACGGGAATTCATACTTATCATACAGAATCCTTGGCGGTTGACACATCATCGTCAACTGCTTTGCTGTATATGTGATAATAATTATCTTTTATTATTTCTTATTTTTTTTTATTTCTTCCCAAAATATAACCTCACCTGAAAAACAAATAGTTTAGAGCCAGATATTTAATTCTGCACGAACATAGTTCAAACACTTGGAAACTGTTTTTCTTATTAGTGTGAAATATAACTTATATAAACCAGAATTCACTTTTAAACCATACGAAAATATCAATAAAGCAGCTTGTTTAGTAATAAAATTTAATAAAATTAACAAAGTAAATTAATAAAAATTTTCCGATTTTTAAGAAACTATTTGACCTTCTCAAAAATATTGTATGTCATTACTTTAGAAGAGAAATAAATAATGATCTCCAGTGAGTATTCCGAGCTAGTGGTGTACTGTGCACAGTTAATGTTCACATATATATTCATTCCGAAAAAATAAAACAGCACTACAAGCGTACATACGAAGAGGAATTTTTTATGGAAACATTGATATAAAAAATTTTAATTTTGTACTTTAAAAAACGTGTTCTTTGATTTTTTCCTTGTCATGAAAGAATATTTTATTTCCAATTTGTTCTGGGTAATAAGGTAGCGAGTGTATTTATTTTTGAAAAAATGTATATTTTAAAATGTATTTAAAATTACAATAAATAAATGACAACTATATACTTGGAATAAAACAGTGTAAATCAAGATTATTTTATATTAGTATTAATGTGGAGTAACCCTATAACCATAGTTGATTTAGAAGAACCGTTCTTTTTTGTTTTACTTAGAAAATATTTTTTCCTTTCTTTTATTATGCGCATATTTTTAACACGTCAGTCCAACAAATAATTAAATATTTCTTCGGAATTGTTTATTGGTTAATCGTCATCATGTTTGTTTCCAGGGCCGTTCCCAGAATTTTGAAAAGAGGGGGAGTTTTGAAAATTGACTTTTCATATTTATTTTACAAAACATTTTTACTAATATTCACATTATTAATAATTTCCACCATTTTGATTTATATATTAATAATTTACATAAATGAATTACCGTATTTAATAAAAATTACACATGTTATTGATTATACTCGTAATAAAAAATTTTGCATAAAGTACCTAAATATATGGAGCATGTATTTCGTTTTTTGTTGTTGTTTTTTTTATGTAAGAGCACCCTAAAAAATCATCAATATTTATTTAAAAGTTTTAATTTTTTTCAGATTTTCGTGTTTTTATAATAATTATTTTAGTTCTAATAGGGGGCGTTATCCCCCCACTCGTTGACACGGTTTTGTTTAAAAACAGTATATTACATAAAACGTGACACCTATCTTTCGTTACCGGTCGACCGCTGAAAATTACAATATTAAATTACGTACACGATATTAGTTCATTTTGGCCGTATACAATTTCCTTTAATAGTCTGCCTTATTTCTCCTTTAACTTCAGCGATCTCTGCCATCCCCCCAGAGTATTTATTTTGCCTACACTTGCAAAATCTCTCCATCCAGCTGTAATTAAACAGGAATTCCATAATATTGTCAATTCTCTCTTTCCTTCTCATGTAAACATTTTCACTGATGATTCTAAGGGGCCTGATGGTGTTGGTGCTTCTTTTATTCTTCACACTTATAACTTCATTGAATCCTTCTGTCTTTTTTCTTTCTGTTCCATATTTGCAGCCGAGCTGATGGCTATTTTACGTTCCATTATTTTTATCTCCTCCAATTGTCTTTCTTCTCAGTTTCTGATCATTTCCGACTCCATGAGTGCTCTTCAAGCCATCTCTTCTCCTTTTCCTAATCATTCCTGTGATTTTACTATTCTCCGCATACGTCCTTTCATTCGGACTCTCTCTTATCTCCATGGGATCCATATTGACTTGCTGTGGGTTCCTGGCCATTCGGGCATCTTTGGTAATGAGATGGCTGATTCTTTGGCTCGGGTTGCTGCTTCTTCTTCATTCTTCCTCAAAAAAATCGCATCCTCTAATTTCTTTCCTTTGTGTAAATATTTCCATCTCGGATTTTGGTCGGATATGTACCCTTCCTCCTTTACTAATTGTCGCTCTTTTTATTTACCTGTTCAGCCTAATCTTCCTTCCAATCCTTGGTTCCTTCTTTTCCCTTCACTTTCTCGTTCTGTTGTTGTCGCCATTGTGCGTTTGCGCTTTAACCATTCCTTGCTGCCTTCCTTCCGCTTTCGTCTCTCATTGACCTCTTCCCCATGTTGTCCACTCCATTCAAATGATACGGTTGTTTGTGACGCCCATCACGTGTTCTTTGAGTACTCTGCTCTTTCGGTGGAGCGTTCAGCTCTCTACTCCCACTTGCTTAGGCTGGGGTTTCCTGCTCCATTTTGTGCTCGTTATATCCTGTCTTTTCCTTCTACACTTATTATCCCTTCCATTGTTTCCTTCTTATTAACAATATCTGATCATCTCACTATATAACTTTCGTTTTCCTCTAATTGTTTCTGGGTGAAGGTCCACGGTTGACGAGCCCAATCTTGTTCCCTATTTTTTTTATAAAAAAACCCCAAAAAAAAACAAACAAAATATTATATACAGATACTAAAATGAAAATCAAAATTTTACGTAACGCAGTTGCCGGTGGTTGCACTAATTATTCTAAATTATGTTTATGTTATTTTGTTTTCATATTACATATATTATTTTTTTATTGTACTTTTATTCAAATTTTATTTATCGCCTGTAATGGACACATTAAACTGATAATTTAATTTTATTTCAAAATTAAGTTAGAATTCGTCTGTTCTGTATATTCCAATTATCTTCAGTTTTTTTGTATTTGATGTGTAAGTGTGTTCAGAGGCAAATTTAAAATCAACGATGACCTATTAAAAATGGAAGCAGAGAGTCCGCTTGTTCCAAGGCCTAGTTCACGGAGGGGGTGGGTGTTAACTCCTTTATTAGAACTGAAATAGTCATTATAAATAAACAAAAATCTGAAAAAAATTAAAAATTAAAAATAAATATTGATGATTTTTTAGGATATTCTTACATTAAAAAGAAAAAAAAAAGTATGCTCCATATTTAAAAATTCTGATAAGTCAAATCGTTTCCGAGCCGTTGTATAATTGAATATTTTTGTCGTTTCTAAACCATCATCTTATTGGGATTCGGTACATTATATATGTATGAAATCCTAAAAATCGGTATAAATTTACTTTAAGAAATTAAATTACTTTAGAAATACGCTTTTTTCGTGTATAGTCCGTCATCAGGTAACAGCACAGAGTACATACTTTATTAAAAAGTATATAAATTGAGTGCGTACTCTGTGTTGTTAGTTGATGATATAGCCCGAAAAAACATTTTTCCAAAGTAATTTACTTGAATTTTTTAAAGTAAATTTATACTGATTTTTGTTATTAAGAGGAATAATGCTTTGCTGCCACGTGAATTACATTCATTTCAGTTGCGATCTGCCTTCGCTTATCAACAATGTAGCATTCTCCGCTGCCGGTGAGTTCGTTCCAATATCAGTTTACAACAATAACACTAATACTAATAATAATCAGAACTCTAATGATACTAACAACAAACAATTAACAGAGGTGGTTGAAAACAGAAATCATCACACTCCGATTCATATACCGTTATTATCTCCGCTTAATATGTCGTTCGAAAATACTGATATTAAACTCTCAATATACGGGAAACGATGAAAACATTTCAAATGCCCATACGAATATAAATGATTTTGAATGCACAGAAACCAACTTAAAACACGGTTGGCAGAAAGTAAGAAGAAATCAAATCCAAAAAAAGAAATAGATCTCTCGGTGTTTTAAGCTCTCCGAGCAGCTCTAATGATACTAGATCTAAAAAAGTATTTATAACAACTAGAAATCGATTCGCTAACCTTGCTCCTGAAGGTGAAAGCGAAAATGACAAAATCAGGGAAAACGTGACCTCCTCCTGTTATGGTTTATGGAGTAACGAGTTATAATAAAATGTTAGCTGACTTTAAAAAAGTATTGCCAATAGACAAAATAAGATGTAGATCCCTAAGTAATAAACGCGTTGAAGTTAAAACTAACGAAATCGATGAATATCGTAAATTAGTACAATATCTGAAAACTAGCAAACTTAGAATACCACACGTATCAAATTAAAAGTGAAAGACCCTTCCGAGTTGTTATCAGAAACCTTCATCATAGTCTAGAAATGCAAGATATTAAATCCGCTCTAGCCGAAAACGTTAAACATCGGGTAACGAAACAGCCCTTATCCATATTTTTTGTCGACATCGAACCACATCCCGCTAACAAAGAAATCTAAAAATTGCAGTATCTTTTAAATATGAAAATAAATGTTGAAGCTCCTCATGTAAAAAATGAAATTGTTCAATGTGCACGCTGTCAGTTATATGGGCATACAAAAAACTATTGTAATAGACAAGCCACTTGTGTCAAATGCGCGGGGTCTCATTTTACTTACGAATGTATGTACGAAAGACAAAAGTGCGCTCCTATTTGTGTAAATTTCGGAAATGACCATCCGGCCAACTACAAAGGTTGTTTACTATATAAACAATTACAACAGCTCCGTACAAATCCAATCAAATCGCTTAATAGATCGTTATGCTCACAACGGAACCCCCAACCCAATGATTCACATATCCAACAACAATTAGTAAACCAATCTAACTTGCAATTTGTACCTGTGACCGAATAACTAACGAAAAATATTCCAAATAAGCTTACCTATGCTCAGGTAATCTCAAATAAGCAAAATACTGCCCCCGACATGCCAATAGTGGCATCGAGCAAATCTTAAATTCGTTTCTTGTTGAGATAAAATCATTGTTTAAAGAAATGATTCAATAACAAAATACAATGTTCAGTAATATAATCAGTACTATCATGTCTGCTCTTGTTAATAAAAATTGATGGATAATACACAGAAAGTGTCTTATAAAATTGCTTAGTGGAATGCAAACGGACTACTACAACATCGACTTGAATTAGAACACTATTTAAATGTAAACAATATCGATACAATACTTATCTCGGAGGCCCGGTTCACCGACAAAAGTTACGTGAAAATTTCAAATTATGCCGTTCATTGGACTGTACATCCGGATAAAAAAGCTCATCATTAGAGAAAGCATTCCCCACTGGGTGGAAGAAAAATACGACAAAGATTACTTGCAAGCAACACGTGTCACAATAAAACTAAGAAATAATCCAATTACATTAGCAGCCGTTTACTGTCCACCAAAGCACAGCATACAACAGCAGCCATTTATAGATTTTATTAAAACAATGGGAAATCAATTTATTATCGGAGGTGATTTCAACGCAAAAAATACCTCCTGGGCCTCGCGCTTGACTACACCTAGAGGACGAAGCTTAAAAACGGCTATTGACTCGGAAAAATGCAATGTAATATCTGGAGGCCAACCAACATACTGGCCAACAGACATGAATAAAGTACCTGATTTACTAGACTTTTTTAGCACAAAAGGTATCTCGAGTAATTACATGGCAGTTGAAAACGATCTATCATCTCTATCTTCGGACCATTCGATCGTCCTACTATCAATTAATATACAAGTATGGCCCAAGGAGCATAAATTGGTATTATGTAATAAGTACACAGATTGGGATACATTCAGAAACTTGCTAGATGATTCCATAAATCTCTCAATTTCGCTAAAAACCACAGAAAATATAGATGAAGCTGTTAACGTCCTCACAACCTAAATAGTAAAAGCGGCTTATAAAAGTACACCGCTGATGAATTACACATCTCTAAAATTTTTGGTATATCCTGATCCTGTGCGTAGACAAGTAGCAATTAAAAGACAGCTGAGGAGACGTTGGATGCGAACAAGATGCCCAACTGATAAAGCAGCTTTAAATAGGGAGATCAGAAATCTTAAGTCGCTATTACAAAACTATAAAAACAATTCATTTAGAGAACATATCACAAATCTGTCGCTAACAAAGGACAGTAATTATTCGTTATCGAGAGCAGTTAGGTACGGAAATAAACCAATACGTAGAAATGAACCGATAAAAGCAGTTGATGGTAGTTGGACTATAGATGATGCAGCTAAAGCAGATCTGTTCGCTATACACTTATCAGGAATTTTTAAACCGCACAATACAATATCATCTATCGAAAACGTCGTCCATGATTATTTAAATCAATGTTCAAATAATCCACCAATAAAAATCAATTTAACTTCGCCAGGCGAAATTAATGGAGTAATAAAGAAATTGAGTAACAAGAAGGCACCAGGGTACGATCTCATAACGGAGCGTATTCTGAAAGAGTTATCAAGGAAACCGTTAGTAATGTTAACTTATATTTACAATGCGATTTTACGGCTTCAATATGTTCCTATATTGTGGAAATTCGCCAATGTTATGATGATTTTAAAACCAGGTAAACCTTCTCAAAGAGCCTCTTCTTATCGGCTAATTTCACTTTTATCAATTCTGGCCAAAGTTTTCGAAAAACTCTTAAAAAGAGAATACAAATGTTCATAGACAAGAAAGAAATAATACCAAATCATCAATTTGGCTTCCGAATTAGGCACTCAACAGTACAACAAGTGCACCGTCTGGTTAACAAAATTGAAGAAAAATTTGAAAAAAAAAAAGAATTACTTCGGCTGTCTTCCTTGATGTACAACAGGCATTTGATAAAGTATGGCATCCGGGAATACTTTACAAATGCAAAAAAGTACTACCAATTCAATATTACAATATTTTGAAATCCTACTTACGAATACAATTCTAAAATATTCTCGAATAAAACAGATGTCGCCAACCAGATCGCTAACCACTTCTACCAAATGTCCTCTACAGAAAATTACACAACTGCTTTCATTGAAATAAAGCGTCGAATTGAACAACGAGATCTAACCGTGACTTCAACCGACCTCTTACATATGACGAACTTTTATACGCCCTGAAACATATGAAATCCTCAGCCGCTGGACCAGACGACATCCATATAGATATGGTCAAAAAATTAAATTCTGCATCTCTTCACACAATTAGCAAGTTCCTCAACCTTATCTGGAAATCTAAAAAGATACCAGACAGTTGGAAAAACGCTCACATAATCCCGTTATTAAAACCAGGAAAAGATTCCCTTTCTCCTTCTAGCTACCGTCCAATCTCGCTTACCAACACGTTATGTAAAGTCATGGAGAAAATAATAAACACCAGATTAAAATGGACTCTTGAACAAAAGAAACTATTGGATCCAATGCAATATGGTTTCCGCTCTCGAAGAAGCACCATAGATCATCTAGCGAAGTTACAACAGCATTTTTTTTGACGGTTTTGTAACGAGTCAATACACCATGTTCATAAGTTTTGACCTTGAAAAGGCCTTCGATAGAATATGGAGACATAAAATCATTAAAACGCTCATGGAATGGAATATAAACGGAAATATGCTTGAATACATAAAAGACTTTCTGTCAAATAGAACTTTCCAGGTTCGTATTCAAGATGTCTTATCCCTCCCAAAAATACAAGAAAATGGCACACCGCAGGGCTCTATAATTAGCCCAACTTTGTTCATAATTGGTATATCAGATGTATCTAAAATCATAGATCCTCCAGTCAAATACGAACTGTTTGCTGACGACTTAGTCATTTATATGACTTCCTCAAGCTTAGATAATCTAAATAGCACTTTACAATCTACAACGAACAAACTGCTTGATTGGGCTTCATCAAATGGACTATCCTTCTCAATGAATAAAACAAAAGTAATCACATTCAGTAAAAAACGAATTAAACCTCCAGATTGTAACGTCCACCTAAATAATACGCTAGTTCAAAGTTTCGATAACATAAGAATTTTAGGACTAGAAATAGATCGAAAATTATCTTTTGGAAAACACATAGAAGACTTAAAAACAAACTGTCATAAATCTCTTAGTGTGATAAAAATGGTTTCTCATACCAAGTGGGGTGCAGATAGAAAATCTCTAAAAAACCTTCACTCGGCGCTGACTCTTTCCAAGTTGGACTACGGCTCCGTGATTTACAGTAGTGCCAAAGAACATGTTCCGAAAAAACTTAACACCGTTCAAAATTCAGCTCTAAAACTCATTACAGGAGCATTTTACACCAGCCCAATTGCTAGCCTTCACGTAGAATCAAACATCTTTCCATTGTAACATAGAAGAATTTTCTCATCCCTGAAATACTATACAAAAATGATTTCAAATTTAACGAATCCTA
The DNA here is from genome assembly GCA_039619475.1 of Icerya purchasi. NCBI lineage: Eukaryota > Metazoa > Arthropoda > Insecta > Hemiptera > Monophlebidae > Icerya > Icerya purchasi. The sequence continues at coordinate 151,252,571 of CM077116.1, read as the reverse complement.
CTTCCGAAAAAACTATTTCGCCAAACTTTATTCAACTATATGAGAAATACCCAAAAACTCCGAAGCCATTGGGAATACGATGCCTAGATACAATTAAAAACATTAACTTTGGCACATCAGACATCGTAAAGGACATAAGAGAACTACCACCATGGCACACAACCTTTCAAGAAACCAAAGCAGACTTAAACCGACGCGAAAAAATGGACTCGTCCTTAACCAGACATATCAGAAAGGTGACTCGCTCAGCTTGGCAAAAAGAGTGGAATCAAATCTCTCCAATCCAAAACAAACTACGCTGCATCAAAAACGAAATTGCCGACTGGGAAACCAACTATTGGCCAAAAAGACAGGACGAAACAGTTATTTCAAGACTAAGAATAGGGCACTGCTCATTTAGCCACAAGTACATCCTCGACAAGGTGCCGGCGCCCATTTGTGAAATCTGCGCAGAGACTTTCTCGATAGACCACCTCTTCACATGCAAAAAGTGGGAAACACAGCGAGCAGCCTGCGACATGGTAGGAAAACCTATACCAGAACTCCTTTACAACAACAGATCGAATTGTGAAAATGTACTAACATACCTAAAACATGTAAATATGTACAATAGTATCTAAATAAGTTAACTGTTAAGATGTATTATATTCGTCGCAAATGGCTCCATTGTCGAGCGACAATAAATAAATATATTTAAAAAAAAAAAAAAGACAGGTATTTCCGAGTTGTAGTAAATGGAACAGAATCATCCATATATAAAACTGAGGCAGGTGTACCTCAGGGAAGTGTACTTGGTCCACTCTTGTATTTATTGTTTACTTATGATATGCCAGAGGAAGATGACGCACTACTAGCAACATTCGCTGACGACATGGCAATTATGGCAACGCACGAGAACCCAGAAAAGTCCACAGAAAATTTAAAAGATGTGCTAAATAAAATCATTAATTAGGTGAATAAATGGAAAATAGTAATAAATGAAAATAAAAGTAACCACATTATTTTTACAAAGAGAAAAAGTGTACGTAATAAATATCATATATCTATAAATAACAAACAAATACAAACATATTCATCCGTAAAATATCTTGGAGGACACCTAGATGAAACACTTACGTGGCTTCATCATATCAAGACAAAAATAACAGAATTAAATTTGAAAACAAGACAACTTCATTGGTTGCTTGGATCACATTCTCAATTACATATTTCAAACAAAATATCGCCATATCACGTGGTATTGAAACCGATATGGTTGTGCGCAGCTGAAAAGTGAACAGAATGAAGGTATTATGATGATATTAGTAGGAGCAGCGTGGTATGTGTCCAACGAAACACTACATCAAGATTTACAAGTGAAGTATGTTATAGAAAAAATAATGCTGGCGATTAAAAATCATTTGTCGAGGTTAAAAGGACATGAAAATGCTCTCGCATCGAATTTACTACAACGACCAGCAAGTTGCAACAGGTTTAAAAGAAGAAACGTTATTGACCTAGAGTGATTATTCGATAAATAAATTCGGGATCGGCTAATGATCTTGAAATGCACGATCTTATTCCATTAAAATCTAGTAAACGACTATATAGTCGGTTCTAGCTGTGAAGAAGAAGAAAAAAAAAAATTTCAGTGTAATTAAAATACTTTTCATTTTGATTTTTGTAACTTACTGAACTTAATTCATTTTGAGTATTAATTTTATCTTAATAAAAAACTGAATTTAATTCAGCTAATAAGTTAACACGACATTTATTGATTCCAAGGCGGTACAAAGTTCGCCGGGTTAGCTAGTATATTATATAGAAGAATATTTCCCCGAAACAAATTCATTTCCTCGTGTCAGACTTTCTCGAGGTTAATTAAACCCTCAACGGAACCATGGTGGCCAGAAAAAAGCATTTCCCGCAGAGATTTCTGTGCACTTAGCCGCTCGCGCATAGGCCATACGGCCATGTCGCATAATTTTATTTTGCAAAGAACCCCCTCTCCTACGATTTGTCCTTTCTGTGGCCAAGATGTTGCTCCCTCAACTCATCATATACTATGCGACTGTCCAGCATTATCACCTCACCGGCCCCCTTCAATTAATAACAAAACAGTCACCAACATTCTTGAGAATTCCCCCGATACAATTTTATCCATAACACAATTTATCAGAACTAGCGGAATAATCAGATATCTATAAAAACAAACTGCGCATCTTCGTACTGTAATAGCCACAGCAGTTAAACACGGTACAGGATGTTGCTTTCAAAAAAAAAAAAAAAAAAAAAAAAAATTTAGTTCTCTATCACGCTTGCCTTCAAAATTCTAAATCTGGTTCCTGACAACAAGAATATCTAAAATAGTGGCGCTTACGTTATCTTTTCGAACACAGATACGTTATTGAAATTCCAAGTTCTGGAATAGAATCCCGTATCCATTGGATACGTATGGACACGATATATACAATGTTGGTTCTGTTAGTGCTGAACAAATCAATTGCGTAACTAAATCCGTAGCTGGATAGATCGTTCACGTAATAGTAAATTAAAATACATTGTTATACGATATTACGAGCAGTGACAAGAATTATCGAAGTAAAAAATAGAGCATAACCCGAAGCCGGTCAATGCGACAGAAAAACAGAAGAAAACCGTACAGTTACGTAGAAAAGTGAGTTTGTAGGAAAAGCGAAAGAGAATAACGTTTTTTTTTTTGTTTTTTGTCTAATTTCAGCGGGACATACTGTTATTATTTTCCACTTCACTAGTTCAGTCAGACGTTCATTCACTACGAAACATAGAAAAGGACCGAGAACTGACTGAACGTTACGTTTTCACAATGAACGTTTCAATAGCGGATTTAGATGAACTTTGAACTGTATAACCTTTTTCCCTATACCAGTACGAAGCCGTTCGCCAATTCTGTTTGTTATCAGTAAATAGGAATTGTGAATATGTACTCGGTGCTGCAGTCAGTCGGTCATTACTCAGATGTTCCATACAGCTTACGGATTCATATCCTTCCAAACTTACCCATTTCTGGTGTTTAAAAACAGCTTGAGAAATCATTTTTTTAACATTATTTCTTGTAGTTGTTAATCGCGATATTTATTCTGATCGATAAAAGTCGTAAAACCACTAAAAATAGTTGTTATTTTAGTGGACTTTTAATGATGCCGTTGGGCTTAGTACCATTATGAAAAGCTTAACTTCGCAATGCATGATACCTTATTAAGGGAATGGGACTTACTTTACTTGACTTTTATATGGATATTCATCAAAATTTTATTATAGACCGCTAGCTTTACTATAGTATTTAATTAGCAGGATTAGATAATTAAATATATTTTCAATACCCTTTTAACCAAATTATAAAGAAGTAGCTGAAAAAAATAGCCGTTTTCAAACCTTTTTTGGAGGCTAAAGGTGATTCTTATAATGATTTTCACTTAAAAAGGTTTTGTTTGAATCATGATATTTTCAGCGCACATTAATACATACTAACTGGTCTATTATAATAGCGAGAGACTTAGTGTTATTTCAGTTCTTCCTATTGACACAATCGTGCATCTTTTGATGTCTCGTCACCTGTCAATATTATTCAAACACGATATCTTGTAATTTTCTTTTTCTAATTCTCTATTTTTATTTGTTTTTTTTTTGGTGAGTGACTTCTTAGCGACAGATGAGATTACTCGGAAATAGTTACACGGGTACGGATCAATTTTAAAACAATCGGTTATTGTAAATTTGTAATGGAATCAATAGCCAGGATAAGGAGCAGAGACCAGATAAAACTAAGAAGGCTACAGCAGACGAAAATGTAAAATAAGCGGTTAGCAAAAAGACAAAAACATATTAAAAAGTCACGATTGCCATTCTAGACAACCGCAACATTCTATTAGAGTAGACAATACGGGAGGAAATCGAACATGGTTAAGTAGTAAGCGAATATTGGAGATGATAACGTAACGAAATAGAGGAAACTTATTAGTGAGTGCGAGGAAAATTAAATTGGACAGACAGATAAAAGCGGCAGTTGTTACGGAAGGGAGAAGTATAAATATCTAAAATGAGAATTCAAGAACAAATTTTTTACATAAGTACGAAGATCGGAGCGTGAACTCTTTTCAAAGGAAGCGAAAAGTATGGTTTCGAAAAGTTAAGTTGCGGACGGATGAAGGAAGCTTCAACTCTGCTGGATCTTTGAGGAATCAGTGAAAGTGGTAGCATGAGAAGAAACTAGAAAAATCGATAGTGTTATAAAACTGTTGTTCAGTTATGGATTGGAGAAAGAATTTTGATGATGATGAAAGAAAAAAGTACTTGCAGAGATTACTGAAACTGAAGGAAAAATAGGGTATATTATTACAGGGAACTTGAAATATAACAGTTGATAGGGATTTTTGTAGAAGGTCAATTCTTCGATGTGAGTGGATAAGAGTATAAATTGCAACAAGCAACGGAAAATGATGTCCGAAATAAAATCTACGAATAGATTTAGGGTAATAACGAGAGGAATTGTCGAAATCGAAAGTTCACAGAATGGGAAAATAAAACATTTTAGCGATTTTTGGACACGAATGCGAGAAATGTCATTTTTGAAAGAGAAAAATGGAGAATTTCAAGAGGACCTTTTTGAAGTTTTAAGTATCGGTATGTGTATCTTGCTTTTGCATTAATCCGTCTATAAGCGAAAAAAATTTCAACCGTTCAATTTAAGTAGAATATTTTAAAATTGGCGTAGCTATTGCATTCTATACTGCGATAATTAGCGGATGATGACGAAAAGAAGAGAATAAAGAAAGAGCAGACGTGATTGAAAGATAGGTTAGAGAATAATAATGAATCCACAAAAGGGTTGTGTCTAATTGGAAACGGAAAGATCTAAAATAGGTAGGAAAAGGAAAATTAAGAGGAATTATTAAAACAGGAACATGCTCGCTAGCGTAAGAATTTACAAGTTTTCTGCAGTTTAAGAGTGTAATAGTAAGAGAAGAAAAGGTCACATCGAAACGGTGAAGTTCTTCATTTTCTTAGTCAATCCATTGTCGTTATTCGATAATGTAACATTTTTTCGATATGTGCAGGAGTTTTTTTTTTAGTTTTTTAAAATTTTGCACCCTTTTTCATTTAATCGCAGTTTAATTTCTTCGCCTATTCATCTAGTTTCTAACATTATTTTCAAAGTCTGCCCTTTATCTTCTTTTTTCCAGCGAGTGAATTGTTTTGTTTTTCATTAGGATTAGTTTCTGTAATGGCTTTTAGTAGATTATTTAATATAATCAAATAATTCCTTTTTTTTTTAAATTGATCGTAATTGTTCGGTTAATTGTTTAATTTATTTTAGGCAGCAGGATACGATCTCATAACTGGACGACGCATTTTGCAAGAACTGTCGAGGAAACCGTTAGTAATGTTAACCTATGTTTGCAATGCGAGTTTATGACTTCTACGATGATTTTAAACCTTCTCAACTCTTATCGGCCAATTTCACTCCTATCAATTCTGGCTAAAATTTTTTGAAAAACTCCTGAGAAAGAGAATACCAAAACTCATAGACAAGAAAGAAATAATGCCAAATCGCTAATTTGGCTTCCGAACTAGGCACTCAATAGTGTACAACAACAAGCGCACCGCCTGGTTAACAAAATTATAGAAACGTTTGAAAAAAAAAAAGAATTACTTCGGCTGTTTTCCTCGATATACAACAGGCATTTGATGAAGTATGGTATCCGGGAATACTGTACCTAAGTGCAAAAGAATACTACCAATTCAGTATTGCAATATTTTGAAATCATACTTACAAGACAGATATGTCCGAGTTGTAGTAAATGGAACAGAATCATCCATATATAAAATTGAGGCAGATGTACCTCAGGGAAGTGTATTTGCTTCTTTCTTATATTTATTATTTACTTATGGTATGTCAGAAACAGATGAGGGCAACAACTTTCGCAGACGACATGGAAATCACGGCAACGCACGAGAATTCAGAAAAATCCACAGAAAATTTACAAGGTGTGCTAAATAAAATCATTAATTAGGTGAATAAATGAAAAATTGTAATAAATGAAAATAAAATTGACCGCATTATTTTTACAAAGAGAAAAATTTTATGTAACAAATTTCATATATCTGTTTCAAGGCCGTGTCCACGGGGTGGGTTTTGGGGGTTAACCCCCCCCCCCATGAGAACTGAAATAGCTTAGGTACTTCATGCAAAATTTTTTATTACGAGTATAATCAATAACATATGTCATTTTTATTAATGTTCATATACGGGGTAATTCATTTATGTAAATTATTAATATATAAATCAAAATGATGGAAATTATTAATAGCATGAATATTAGTGAAAAATGTATTTTTATTTATAAAATAAATATGCGAAGAAAATTTTCAACCCCCCCCCCCCCCCTTTCTAAAATTCTGGGCTCGGGCCCGATCTGTTTAAATAACAAATGAATACAAACATATTCATCCGTAAATTATCTTGGAGTACACCTAGATGAAACACATTTATGTGTCTTCATCATATCAAGACAAAAATAACAGAACTTAATCTAAAGACACAACTTCATTGGTTGCTTGGATCACATTCTCAATTACATATTTCAAACAAAATATCGCCATATCACGTGGTATTGAAACCGATATGGTTGTGCGCAGCTGAAAAGTGAACAGAATGAAGGTATTATGATGATATTAGTAGGAGCAGCGTGGTATGTGTCCAACGAAACACTACATCAAAGATTTACAAGTGAAATATGTTACAGAAAAAATAAAGCTGTTAGTTAAAAATCACTTGTCGAGGAGGTTGAAATGAAAACGCTCTTGCAACGAATTTACTGCAACAACCAGAAAGTTGCAACAGGTTGAAAAGAAGGAACGTTATTGACTCCTAGCGTGACTATTCAGTAAATAAATTTGAGACCGTGTTGTGCTGATGGACAGATCTTGAAATTCACAATTTTACTAACATTAAAATCTACTAAATGACTCATATAGCCAGTTATAGATGTGGAGAAAAGAGAGAGAGAGAGAAGGAGAGAGAGAAACAAAAAGATTGGTCAGTTGCTCGTTCCGGCCGCTTTGGGGCCATGTTGAAGAGAATTATAACAAAAATAATAATCGTCTTCGAAATTTTCGGTTAATAATTTGCCCGAAATATTAACATACCACTAAAGATGTCATCGCTGATAATGTACGCATATTTATTATCTTTTCGTAAATAAACTTCTTTTTCTTTTTCTTTTTTTTTTATGGGTACGCTAACGAAGAGCAACAGCCTAATCAACCAAGGAATCTAAGTAATAGCTCAAAAGGAGAATATAACATATTAGATTTTAATCTGATGCGAGATTGAATGAATGAAAGAAGCTAGAATAGAAACAACTGACAAGGAAGGAAATGAAAGAACATAAGAGTGTCATTGTACGGAGTAGGAAGACCAAAAAGCTGAGAATAGAAGAGAGAACGTTCTGAAGAGAGTGAGGAACATTCGAAGAAGACGTGCACAGAAAAAAGGAATCTTCAGGGTGAAGAGGGCACCGTGTAGAAGAGACGAGGGTAAAACGAAAAATTTGACGAAGAGAGAAAGGTACGACCGAAAAACGAAGTCGACGTATGACAGTGATCAGAGGACGATAAAACAGAGAAGGAAACTTGTCAGACCAACTGGTCGGAGTAGGTAAAGGCTGGACGGAAAGATAAAAGGAATTCGGATTGGAGAAAAGGGAAATATAAATATCATTCTATAATGTAACGTGGAACTGTCTGGATATATGATTAATATTGTGAGCAGGAAATTTATAAAGAGGATGTCCCGTTGGAAGCTCCTGAGCGAGCCAAGGGATCAGCCACCTCATTACCCTCAATTCCAGCATGGCTAGGAATCCACAATAGATCGATTTGGATCGAACGGAACAGGAATAATTTGTGAATTAGATTGCGAATAAAGAGAATGAAAGGTTGTTCAAAAGAGGGCAACGGTAAGGGAGAAGAAATCGCTTGCAAGACACTTTCAGAGTCAGCTATAAAAAGAAATTTATCCGAGAGGATAGAAGAGGAAGAGATAAAAAGAATTGCATGAAGTATGACAGCAGATTCAGCAGTAAATATAGAGCAGCAGGAAGGAAGTTTAAAAAATTCAGAGTAAAGGCGAATAACGGAATGATTGGGATATAAAGAACTTAAAACCATGTGAAATTCAGATCTAACTATAGAGTGAAGAAGGAATTTAGCAGAACTTGACAAATGAAATACGTGAGGAGGATGTAAGAGACTGAAATAATTAAGAGAAATGTACGGAGATTTATCATAGGAGAAAATATAGGGAGAAAAATTGGGATGAGAAACAAAAAAATGAAAGATCAAATTGAAATTCTGTTAGGAGTAAAACGCCAATTGTGAAAAATAGAGCAGTAAGCAGCTATAATCCTAGGGGGAAAAGAGGGAAGACGTTTAATTAGGATACGGTAGCCTAAATGGGATCTACGGATGAACGAAGGGAGTGATTTTGGTTCGGAAAGGATGGCAGGAATTGGAGTAGATTTACGCGCACCCAGACAAAGACGAAGGCAGGAATTTAGAATGTGGTCAAGCTTTAACAGAAGAGACTTAGAAGCGTTGCCGTTTATATAGGAACAGTAGTCCAACTTAGAAAGAATGAGAGACTTATACAATAAGGAAAGAATGTAAGGATCACCACCCCACCTGTACGATGAGAGTGATTTTAAAAGATTAATCCTTTTAAGACAAGAAGTATACAGGCGACTAATATACTTCTGAAAGGACAGACGGCCGTTAAGGAGCACACCCACGTAACAGAAGCACTTCACAAGAGGGACAGGATAATGAATTAAGGTTAGATTGATTGAGGAAGGATTATATGAACGGAAAGTAAAAACCATGGCCGCGGATTTATGAGGAGAGACGAAAAGATGAATATTGGAAAGAGCATTTTCTATAGTGGCTAATGACCTATTTAGATCTAAAACAGTATCTGTTATGTTGTGAGAAGAAGAGTAAATAAGGATATCTTCAACATAGAATAGAGACGATGAATTTAATGGAAGAGAAGCAATACGAGAAGTAGAGATGTTGAATAGAGTAGGACTAAGACAGGAACCCTGAGGAAGACCACGAAAAACTTTTCTTGAAGTGGAATAACAAGAAGTGGATAGATGTACCTTCGGTTTTGGAAGAGACTAATAATAAGGGAAACAGCATGGACCGGAAGATGCAATGACAGCATTATATTTCTGGGAGTAGGGAGGTGAACATTGTCAAATGCACTGGAAACATAAATAAAGGCTGTGATAGTAAAATTTTTGTTTGTATAGGAATTATAAATGTCAGAAAGGAAAACGGTAATGCAATCAGGAGGACCAAGACAGGGACGGAAATCGAACATATTGTTACGAGTTAAGTTATTGTGTTCGAGAAACCAGACAAGCCGTTTATTTAGCAAGCTCTCAAAGAGCTTCCTTAAACAGGGAGTAAGTGAGGTAGGACGAAAAGAAGAGGAGTTTTTCTTTGGTATGGGTATAACGATAAAGGCATTCTAAGAAGGAGAAGTTTTTTTTTTTTAATAAATTGTTATTGTATTACAAACTGGTCATCTAGGCCATTTAGCAATATATCCTTAACAGGGAAATATTTTGCATGAAGGGAGAAGTACCCAATAGTACCTACCGGATAAAAGAAGGAGAAGTGGAACAAGAAAGAAGAAACTTCAAAAGCATTTCGAATGAAATATATGTTGTTGACTTTCTTTTAATTTCGTCTTTTTCCCTATACCTGATTTTTCATGTTTCTACTGATTTTTTTTGGAATGAACTACTTTATTCGATCGTTAATTAAAAGTACACCATTCAAAAAGTTATTTAAGGAAGTATGGCTTTCAGCGGTATGGTAAGTTGATGAAATAACGTGTGTTCGGTAAGGAATTATTTAAAAAATGATCTCATCAGATAGCACAATACAAATTCAGATTTAACCGAAACACGCTATCAAATTTTTTTTTAGCAAAAAATTTACAGTCAAATGCGTATCGTAAGTAGAATACGCAAGAAGGAAAATGTAGCCGTACCGTTGGAAGAAAGAAATTTCTCGGACGTTTTCGTTAATATCTTCAAAAAAAAATAAATACTTCGAGCATGATGTAGTAATACTCGCAGGTTTAAAGAATTGCTAATTAAACTGGTTCAGTCAAGCATGATGTTTCACGCGCTAAGGATACCGTATATTAAGTTAAAGATAACCATAATATTTATATTCACATAATATCAAATTAAAAACAAAATCTCACTAGGATTATTCCGTTCATTATATACGTGCACGGAATCCTAAAAATGATAGAATTGAAGTTCAATTAATGTATATTATTAACCGAATTTATTGAGCTATATTTCCTCATATAGCCAAATCTTTTTCCTCGAGCTCTAGGTGATTTAAGGAGTCTCTGTTCTTATCATCATTTATATTATTCTATTATTTGTTGCCCTTTAACTCAGTTACCTGTTCCCTCGTTTACCTGATCGGACATCTACTTCCGCGATTGACTCTTACTGTACGAGCTAGCATAGTACCGATCTTTTTGCTTGTCGAATGGGGTCAATTGTCTCTGCGGTTCTTGCTGTCTTTTTTCCTTTAAAATTTGTATATACTTCTAGTTATATCCTTGTCGCACGAATTTTGTTTGTTTTTTTCGATTCGCGTGGTCTATGCCTTTTATTTCGTAAATGGTCAATTTAGATACATGCTACTCATTCTTTTTCGCTAAAGTCTCTATACAACCGGTTTCTTGATATATCAGTTGCCCGAAAAAAAAAAAATTCTTCAAAACTTTCGAGCTTTTGGCGGCCTAAGGACCTAAATATAAAGTTGTAAGCTCGGCTATAGGTTTCCTTTAAAGCGGTCCTTTATGCATGTGCTTGAGATACGTTTTAGTTTCCTCAACCCTTTTACTTCGGCTATTACTTACGTGAATTTCCTTCTTTTGCTGTTTTTGGCTGAAAAGGGGGGTTTAAGTAATTTTTTAACTGCACTTTTTCGCTTTTATGAATTCACTTTTAAAGGTTTATCCGGTGAAGTGTTATGAATTTTTTAAGGGTGATTTTTATGGTCATTTTATGTTCCATATTAAATATTCTTGACTGTTTTTTGTGGGTTTTTTTAGCGCCCAGGGTAGTCAATTAGCTTAAAGTTTAGATATTGTCTTAGAGAGAATTTTAATTATAATTTAATGATCCAATTTCAGAATTAATAAGTCAAACCGTTTGTGAGTTATTGCATATTTTTGTCGTTTTTGAACCACCTTATCAGGATTATTCCTCCGTTCATTATTTATGTACGGAATTCTAAAAAGAAGACGTAGTGAGCATAAGAGGAATATAATACTAGTAAAGATATGGAAATACGTAACAGCAAGAAAGAAAATTGAACTAGAGGAAAAAATCAGAATACGAGCAAAGTGGGGAGAGCAAACTGACAAATATGTTATAATCCGGATGTTAAATAGAATACCGAAAGAAATAATAATAAGGGAGTGAAAAATTAGGAGGAAAAAAAATAAAGGAATTCAGGAAGAAGGAAACGTAAAAAAACAACAAACATTTAATAAGAGAATGAGCAACAAAAAGGTAAAGAAATGTATAGATCACCGAACAAAAAAAATAGATGAAATTCAAACAAATAGATTAAGATGTAGTAGATATTACAGGACAATACCTGTTGTATATAATGTAAGTTATGATGTTTGAACGTATAAATATCAACAAACGTTCAGCTTGACGAAAGAAATCAGTTTTCAATTAAAGGTAAATGTATCATCATCATAGTCGCGGGCTCGGTCCGAGCATCGTGAGATTGTGAGTAATTTTAGTTGTTCCGTACAATCTGTGCAATTGATCGCCATCTATCCCTATCTTGGGCGCATCCTACCATTTGCTGCAGTGAGCTGGCCCTAGTGATCACTTTAATCTTGTCCACATACAAAGGTAAATATATATATATATATATATATATATATATATATATATATATATATGTATATGTAAATATATATGTATGTATATATATGTTGCAAAAATAAAAAAACTCGGCTGAGCAGTACTTACCGGCATAGGTTCTTCTGTTGGGTTCGATAATATATGAAAATTTACTGATAACGGATTGCGGCGCTTCCAGAAGCCTTCCGTCATTACCAGCGTGCACCGCTAAATGAGCGAAATACAAAAACAGTGGTTTACTGGTATCATGATTATCTATAATGTCCGCTGCTTCTTCTGTGAATAAGTCTGTTGCGTACAAATCTTGAGCGTCCCAGTCGGTCTGTCGATCTTTCCGGAAGTCGTAACCGGTGAATAGTTCAGATTTGCTGTACTGATCAAACAAAAAATAGAACGTTTCTGCATGACACGAGTAATCTGCTTTTAAATTTTTGAGTACTTTAATCACTTGAAGAATGAACACGTTTAAAACTACGCATAGAAGAGGTAAAACATATTTTAAAATATTAAAAATTTAAGATAAGGATCCTGGATTGTGAAGTTCAGGTGTCTACAATGTACTAATAGATCTGAAGACTATGCTGTGGTGCCAGTTTCTTTTTCTCGGCCACTCTTACTTTTTCAGTTTCTTTGTTACCTAGTTATTATTTTAGATTAGGTTTACACTTGAGAACGACTTTAGTCGTCGGGCCATTCTCGAAAACGCGAGACTTTCAATTTGGTAGCCAAGCACGTTAACCACTAGACTATAGCGCTATTCATGCGGCGTTCTTTTTTAATAGACCGCGAATTCGAGGTACCATAGCATTTCTCTGAGCACACCGAGCTAATTCGAAACTTTGTCGCCACCGCGGAAAATCTCGAATCGGTTCATTACGGAATCTTCTTAATTTCACCCAATGAATAAACTAAAGACAACTGTGATAGTTACGTTTCTTTAGGATTTTTTTTTTTTGACCAAAACTAAACTGATTTTACTGGCCAATAATTTACCGAATATATTAAATGAGGCGCTAACACGAATTAATAGAAATGAAAAAATTAACGAAATATTTAATTGTTCATGTTAACAAGCTGATCAAACTCGTAAGATCGGAAAGAAAAAATTAAAAATAACTGAAAATAAAACATCATTTTCAACAATGAATTTTACGAGCAAATATCCTACCACTAGAACAGAATAGATATAGAATTCAAAATGAAGGTTTTTTATTATTAAAACAAAAATAATCAATAATATATAAGTGACCTTTAATCGAGTAATAGCCATATAGGCACTAACTACTCGTATAAAAAAAAAAAAAAAAAAAAGGTTACTTGCCGCATGAAATAAAGTTGCCGACCAAATAGTTTAACGAGTAGCTAAGAAAAAAAAAATATTATAAATAATGAGAGTACCAGATTGATAATAATTGCTTCAAATAAAATTTGTAAAAATTATTTTCACTGGCATTTACTATAAATAACATTTTGAGTACGATTTTTAGAGTTTGTAATAATAAAAATTATTATTTTTTTTTTTTTTTGGGGGGGGCTTCTAAACTTTAGCGCCTTGAACTTAAACACTACTGCAATCGTTACATTTTAATATTTTTTAGCGTAGTGATATTTTCATTTAGTCCTATTCCGGGGCGAAAACCACCTGCCTAACCTATTACACTACTGCAGTTAGGTCGTATAAGAGAGAAGAAAAATTTATAGTTATCTAGTAGCCTAATGTTTAATGTGCCAGGCTTTATCTCCAATAGTCCGTTTTATTTTCTTCTTTTTACGCATTAAGTACGTATATTGATGTTTGTGTTGCTATCTTTTTTCTATTAAATAAGTGACGAAAATAATTGAATAATCTGTTCCGTCTTTAGTTGTTGTAGAAAAAGTAATTTCTTACGTACATATGTAGAATTAGACGGGCGAGTATGAAGGCACAGATACCGGAGAGTTTATCACTATTAACGATCGGAATAACGCGGGTTGACCGAAGAGATTTGTCGGTTTTGTGTCGCGGATAGTGCTGAGTAAAGTTCGAAATATTTTAGAACGTTATGTTACAGGTTGCTAATGATCAGGAACATAACAGGAACTTAATTACGAAGTTACAAACTGATAAAAAAGAAAGTAATTTTTATAAACAAAATGGAAATAAATTTAAATACATCATAAAACGTAATTATAAAAAAAAAAAAAAAAAAACAACAAAAAAACAGAGATTAATAAGATAACAATGTTTAAAAGTTAAAACAATCTGGAGCCAGTAGATGATAGTGTTTCATCTTAACATTCCGAAACTTTAATTAATCATTCAAAATAAATGTGCTACCTAAATTTAAATTATTAACGTTATTTTAATATTACAATTTTTACAGAATTCTAATAAACACTGTTGCACTTGACAAGGTTTATCAAAATTTGTTTCGTAAAATTATTATTAGTTACGGTTGATGAAGGAAATTGGTTTAATCTAAATTTAACTAGACTAAACTAAAAACTAAAAACTTCTAAATTAATTTACTAAAACAAGTTAAGAAAAAAAATAGTTTATAGGAAACGGCGAAACGTGACAGACATACAAATAGAATGAAGTAGATTTGGAATTTATAATCACGTCAAAAACAGTTAAACAATCAGTATTGTTTCACAAAGCCAACGTAAAAATTTTGTGAGATAGTGTAAAATTGCAGAGTTAGTCCGTCAAGCGAAAGAAGTTCGTTCGAGTTTCACATTATCTAGCGTGAGTCAATATAGCGTATTAGTAACAGAGGGCGCATTAACGCTTGACCGTGTATTTCAATATTACCGGAAAAAATCATCATCGTCTGCTGTTATTTCTTCCCTTCTTAGCAGCAGTAACCTCGTTTTTGTTTCATTTTCCGTTCTTTTTTTCCGACTTATTCTAATCCAGACGGATCAAGCGCTGTTAACAGTGTCCTGATACGCGATGGACTGAAGGTGAGGTCTTCTGATTTCGTGGCGTCAGCGCGTTTCGGTTATTTTACGAACGGACTTCTTTCGCTTGATAGACCCCAGATACGGTACGATCAAACGATGAATAAATCGACAACACTATCCTGATGTAACTAGCTGGGAGCGCAGCTACCCAGTTACAAATTTAATCGCAATAAATGAATTACATAAAAGATATCTGTCCATACTGGCTAAACTAGCGTTGCGTGTGTGAGTTTATTATCAGCTTGAACAACGTCATTTATGATCCGGTTAAATTTGTGCATTTTAATAAGCAGAGCACATTACGCTTCATGTATAGTCTGTCAAGCGAAAGAACTCTGTTCGTAAAGCAATCGAAACGCGCTGACGTCACAAAATCAGGGGACCTCAGATTAACCTTCAGTCCATCGCGTATCAGATATAACACTCGCTATGTTGAAACCAAGTGGTCCATCTGGATCAGAACAAGTCGGAAAAAAATAACGGTTGAACGTACAGATATGAAACGAAAACGAGGTTACTGCTACTAAGAAGAGGAGGAATAACAGGAAAAGGTGGCAATATGATTTTTTTCCGTAATCGTCAAGTGTCAATACGCACCCTGTTGGTAGTACACTATACTTTGAGCCACACTCACGGTCGGCGATGAAACTGGAACGGACTTCTTTTGCTTGGCAGACTGTAGAAGATGTCATGTTTACTTTAATTCCACCCAATCATCGTCTGCTGTTTTGTGTAGTTAATCGTTTCTGCGGGGCACAGGTTATTGTAACTAGAGACTCCTTCTCTGGTAAGTAGTTACTCGATAGTTATATGGTGCTAGTCCCACTGGTAGAGAATCGAAACAACAACCATGTAAGTTTTGTACGTCCACGTCGTACAGGGTGGTTCGTTTCTTCTTCGACGGGCTTAGCGTTTGCGTAGGAAAAGTAAATTGGAACTCACAATTTTCAGCTGATAGGAAAACGGTGGGAGGTTTCCCTTGCCAAAAGTGTTCCTACTAATAAATACCGTTAAGCTTTTTAGAGCAACTGCGGACTATCGGAAACTTATTCGCGACAATGTTCCTCAGTTGGTTTGACGAATGTCAACCCAGAACGAGTGGACGAGAAGTATATCTTTCGACTAACGGAGTACATCCTAACAGACAAGAGGAAACCCGCTGTTGTACTTTTTCCCAGATTATTATAACGGCAGAAAATCCGAAAGTAATGGTCCTGAGTTTGGTGCAGTCCTTAAATCCCACCGTCCATCACTGGTAACATAAGAAATATAGGTTCGCAAATAAAAATTGCTATGTTGAACGTTTGCAGTTTATACCAAGCTGAAAAATGCGATAATGTTCTACCAGAAATGAAAAGATTGAAAATAGGAATACTTGAAGTTTACGAACACAGATGGCCTTGAAATGTAGAAATAAAGGCAAAAAAGGAAAATTAAAATTTTTCTGGAACCAAAAATATTCTCAATATATAAATGGAATTTGTTTAGTTGTTAGTAAGGAATACGTTCCTTATATAATAGGCTTTGTACCTTTGGAAAAATTGTCATAAATTTCAGATTTATATGCCAACTGCAGACAAAAAAAAAAAAACGATGAAGAAACTGAAGAGCAGTATCATAATATAGAATAACTGTTAAACAGTTTGAAGATGAACGAAATACTGATAGTAATAGGTAATTTCAATGCTAAAATTGGTGAAGGAAGACGTCAGAATCTAGTTGGACAATTCAGACTAGGCGAAGCGAATGAAAAAGGAAAAAGAATGTTCCAGTTTTACCGGTAACACGATGATCTAGTCGTAACAAACATATGGCATATAAAATACCGAAAAGAAGATTATATATATATATATATATGGAAGTCACCGAAAAGCAATGAACATATGATATTACGAATCAGATAGACTATATAATGATCAACGAAAGATGATATCGGAATGCAACTAAACGGGTAACAGCTTATCCAGGCGCGGATGTAGGATCGGATCACTATTCCATTGTAGCAAGATTTCAGCGTTGTTGGAAGATGATTAGAAGCAATAAGTGAAGAAATAATAAAGGCACTGTGTAGCTAAACTGCAAAATAAAACAAAGACAGGAGGAATGCAAAAGGAAATACATAAATAAAACATTTTCGGAAATTGTGAGCTAACTAAGTAGCTCTGGTGCTCGGGCATTTTAATATAAAGTTCGTATTAAATAACGACCGCTACAGGGACAACAACGACATTTTGAAATACGCTCCATGGTTAGTTTGGAATTACCAGTTCGTATTGATAATCATTTGTGGATATACATATATTCCCCTTTAGTTGTTTTTTTTTCGTTCATTAACATTATATTTGTTCATACAATGTTTTATTGATGTAAGATCTAGAAAAAAATAAGGGAGAAAATGTCTTTATTCGCAAAATAGAAAGGTATGAGTGTATTCCGGTGAATTTGTGGGCGTATATTTTTTGTTTAGTTTGCATGCGATCAGTCTCACAGGGTTAAAACAACGTAAAGCATACCATTGCTTGTGACATGTGATCGTAGTAACCAATGTAACCGCCGTAATATCCATAGAAACTGTCAAAACCTCTGGATAGCGGTGTATATCTGTCGGAGAAAAACCCTAGATGCCATTTGCCAACTGCTCTCGTCGTATAATTCAGTTCTTTTAAATATTGCGGAAGTATTTTTTCACGCAGCGGAAGCCCGAACGGTTCTGCCGATTCTATCGGATCACCTTGCATTCCTGTAACACGTGATTAAATTACAATAAATTGATACTTTCTAATATTTTTTAGGATACCAAATTGTGTTAAATTTTTTTCCTCTAGACGCATGCGTATACCTCGATGGTGGTTAACGTAAATTTGGTAGTTGTTTCTTTATATTTGATGGTTGTTTTGTTTTTTAATTGTTCTCATTTTTGAATGTTTTTCATTTTTAATTGCAGCACGTGCTGTTTGGTTACTCAAAGGCAAATATAAATTTAAAATATCAAATATTAACGAGATAATATTGCCGCTCCGACTTACCCTGCATTTTATCTGGGAAAAGTTCTTTTGATCGTATTCCGCGATACGGTCCGTTAACAAAACTGAACGGCACACGTTCCCCCCTAAGTGAAGGTGGCTTTCAGTAGTTATTGTTAATGTCATCCAAGGAAATTTGAAATAAACTCATCCGCCCGAGTAAATATTTTGCTTTTGGTCGAGGCCTTGCTAAAATAATAACATGGCGTCGTTCTACTTCTATACAGTCCAGTTTCTACGCAAAAAGGTATCCTAAATAGCTTAATGATGTGTCAATAGAAAACTGCGAGACAAAAAAATCGGCGGAAAAGTCCACAACCAGTTTTATAATAGTTGGAGAGTTGTGTCTTTTTTATCGACTTATTATCGTTAAAAAAATTTCAAAAAACACGAAACCTCCACAAAATTTAAATACCAGGCATTAAATTTTGAAATTGTAAGAAAAAAGATTAAAAATAAATCCACAGCTTGTCTTATAGAGTGATTAGAGAGTTGATCGTTTCGTTAATCGACCATTTTTTTCATCGCAATATAGAAAAACGATGCAATACGCAATACTTTAAAATTCAAGGGTGGTCCGAATTTTGAAAAAAAAATATATTTATCACGTTGTAAGACAGAATGTTTGAAACAAAACTTACAGTTAGTTTTGTGGTAATTAGAAAATCGACTTTTTCGAAATTAACGTATTTTCGTCTTCAGAATGTAATTCAAATTTAAGCGTCTAAATTTGAAACGAAAAGAGCGGTGAACTCGAGTGACTTAAATTATTGGACATTTCATGAGAGTATCGACATATCATCTTCTGCACACAATTATGATGAGAGCGGTAGAGGGGAAAAGGGGATGAGGAAGAAGAAGGATTTCATGGCTGCAAAATATTAAGCAATGGACTGGAGTTACAAAAGTAGAAGAACTGTTTCAGATTGCAAGAAATCGAGACGTATTTCGTCATATGGTTGAATCCATGAAAAGTGGTTAAGCTATACCCGAATCGGGTTTGCACGAAGAAGAAGGAGATTGAAAAGCGAATTTGAAAAAATAAATCGGATTTAGTCCGCAAAAATATTTTTCTCGCTTACATCAGTTAGCAACTCTAATGGTTTTAATTTTTGCAATATTTTAGACAAAATTCCAAAGTTCCAGAGTTCCGAAATATTTATTCTTGCATTAAAATATCGCAAAAACTAAAAGTGTGTTCTCCAATCATTTTTTTTTTCTTCCAGATCTTAACCATGAATAAACACAACCACCCATTTTCTACATTTTCAAGCTTAAGAAAAACTCATGCAGGGCGCCGATCCTCATTTTCCTTCTAAAGTGTTGTAATTCCCCAGTATTTTGAGCTATTCTTCAAAAGAACTATTAAAAATGTTGATTCAGGGAAACATTCTCTGTAAAACTAATAAAGCGGATATTTCAAAATTCGTGTGTAAAGAGATATTTGCCGTAAAATACAACAAAACAATCGTTAAAAAATTATCTTTTTTGCTATCGGGAAGTAGTTTAAATATGACAGGAACGTGCAACTGCTCGCAAAGTCCATAAAATACGGTACAAATAGGCGAAAAGTGCTTGCTACAACTTTTAGACGTTCTCTCCGTAAAATATAATTCATCTTCTTTCAGAGTTTGTTTTCCTTTGATTGCAAAAAGCATTGATATTCTCTCTTCGACACCATATCACCGTCGCACATTTTACGTATTTTTTCTTCGGTAACTATATCTACAAGACACTTTTGTTCAGTTTGTATAGCTTGTACTCGATTCCTGTTGTAGCTTAGCGGTGATTTCATATCGTTAAACCGCAGATTTCTGTAATTTATAATGCAAAAGTTTAATTTCTTCATACCATACACGCGATATTGCGACATTTTGATCTGGCCAAGCTCGTTTCTCTGCTCAGAACACTGTTTTCGATTCCTCCGAGCTTACCTCGGCTGGAATACTTTTCGTCTCGGTTATTGAACTATTTTTAGAAGCCGATTCTTCTGTGCAACGCGCTTCATTCTCTTTTAAGCAAATCCGCGCCATGAAACCTTCTCGTTTCTAACAAAAAGTTTTGTACGCGTATCTAACGCATAGAGCACGCGGTTTTAGGGTTCCGATGATTTCCGTGTTACAAAATAAACACAAACGAGAAAGGCAATTCGGCACACATTCTTTAGTTACAAAATACGTTTTAACAACGGCATTAACATTCGTCATGTTAAATTTGATCGTGTGCTCGCATTGAAATAATAAAAAAATATATGAAGGTCTCTTTTTTCTTTCTGAATGACACGAATAACAAAAAAAATATGTTCACAACTTTTGCCGAGAGTTAAGAAGAAAAAAAGTTAAAAAATCTTTTTACCAAACGAAAGAAAAATGGATAAAAGAAATAAAGTAACGTCTACCTCACGATGATATTTTGTCGTTCCGATCGGAACAACTGATTCCGCAATAACTGAATTTCTGTAGTTAGCCTGCCGAATTACGGTAAAACGTCATTAATCTCTTTTAAATATTTTTTTGCGTGGAAATTGGCTCGTGTAGAAATTGGTCATTGCCCCCATAACATTATGTTTATTAAACCGGTGAAGTTTGAAATTATAAAACTCAAACTGTGAAGAGGCTAAAATATAATTTCCTTGCAGAGGATTAAGTATATATGTATATCGATCAACTTGGTCAAGTTGTTTTGGGACAAAATTTCCCATTAAATCCTTTTTGATAAAGCAATAAATAATGTTGGAAAATGGTCTTTGGCAAAAATTATTTGCAGCAATTTTCAGCGGATAGTATTTAGTAGCGAGGATGGCTGTAAACAGCGTTATAAGATTATTTTGGGGGCTTCAGCAAAGGAACAGCACCCAGAAGCATTATGGAAAGGAAAAAGTCAGTTAGATAAAAATTCTGTCAAAGACTGATAGTATATAAATGCACTGAGAGCTGGAATTGTATAAAACACAATTAGGAGCGGAAAGACCGAACGATAGCAAATCGCAATATAGAATAGAGCATTCAATACATAACTATAGGTAGTGGGAAAATGTATGATTAGAATCATGAAAGGCTTTATCACTTTGACGAAGAGGACAATTTGGAGAAAGTGTTAAGCCACGGCGAAAACAAGAGAAGGATAATAGAATATGGTTGAATCGCAGGGGCGAATAATGGAGGTGACAGCAAAGCGGCAGAGCAACGGAAAGTTACGGAACCAAGGATAAGATGGAAGGCTAAGTTGAACGGATAGACAGAAGAAGAGAGGCCCGGAAAATAATGGAGCATAAATATCCGACCTAACCTGTCGTGGAATTTTTTACACGAGCGTAACAGATTAGAAGAAGGAATTTTAGGAAAGAAAAGACGAAAAAATACGGCAGAGCAAGTTAAAGAATTCGCGATTTCGTTACGAAAATGGTACCTAAAGTAAATCAGTATGTGTAGAATGAAGCGAGGAAAGATTATGGATAAGTGAATGTACACGAAGGATGAAAAAGTCGCTGGAGTGAGTAGGAAAGGAAGAACAGACAGCTTAAAGAGCGCCCATGGAATCAGAAACGATCAAATAATTGAAAGAGGATCGATGGGAGGAGATATAACTAATAGAACACGGTGGATAGCCACAACTTCGGCAGTAAAGGTAGGCAGCACGAAGGAAGATGAAAAGATTCGGAAAAGTTGATATCGGGAAAAGTAAGAAAAGCTCCGACTCCATTAAGCCTCCGAGAACCGTCGGTAAAAATGCTCTATGAGTGCGAAATCGGGAAATAGTTGTATTCGGGAATTCTTAAATTGCTGCCGATCGGGAATGGGTATTCGAGGATAGAGATAAACAGAATAAATTAGAGGAATGAGAAAAATCGGAAAATGGACGAAGAAATAAGGGAGGTTACTAGTACAGACTATGCTTGTTGAAAAAACACAAACAACATGAGCTAGGATAGAAATTTACCTGGGAGTTAAACGCCAGTTTTGAAAAATATAAAAATAGGTAGGGATAATAATCTCAACGGAAAACGTTTAGTCTTAAATCGTACCACTTAGATGTTTGCGGTCTTTTTTTTATCGTACGTGCGCCATTAACTGGAGGAAAATTTCTAACTGAGATTTATTTTTTACGTTTCTTTAACGGGATATTGAGTTTAATTGGTTACGACGTTTCTTACCCTTAACAGTATTGTATTCATACCGTTTTATCCGTTAACATTTTATTTTAAAATTCTGATAAAACGATTTTTTTTTTTTTTTTTTCGTTATTTTGTTTATTTTTAGTGAATCGAGAAAATCTTTACGTTAGGCGTTTCCTCTTTGATTATTTTTATCTTTTTTCAATCATATTCTCTATTGCAATATTAAAAGAGAAATATTATGTTGACTTTTATAATACAGAATTAAACACAGTTCTTTTTAACGCATATCATTCCGCACTACTTAGTTATGCTTCAAGAACTTCTGTATACATCGTATGGGTATAATATTTTGCATCTTTTTAAATGGGACAGCGATGGTTTGTACGTATCAGTAAAAGGTGACAAAAGAAGAAATTGAACGCGTATTACCCAAATGAATTGGATGCTTCCCGGTTAACAAAGCTACTCTGGACGGTGTACAGACTGGCATAGCGTACATGTTATTCAGTATAATGCCGTTGTATGCCAAAGCGTCAATATTCGGTGTAATAATTTCGTTGGATCCGTGAAAACTAACATCGTTCCAACCCTTAGAAATAATTAAATTATTAACCGAAGTAAACAATGAAAGTTTTTAACTTTTAACCTTATATTACACAATATTGTTCACATGAATATGGAACGTTGCTTTTCAAAACATGTCCGAATGTTTTTGTAGTTTTTTAATTTTGTAATTAATAAACACTTCTATGTTGATGTTTCGTGTTTTAAAAGTATTATTTTAAAAAGAAATACCAGATGATATATATTAACAACGTTAAAACTATTTAATTATCTTAAATTTTTTCATGATCTTTGTACAACATTTTTATCTATTATTAATTAGATGCAATTTACCTTTATTTGATGTTTAATGAAGTTTTTGTGTATTGTCAAATTTTATTTATTTATTTTTTTCACTACACGAGTGTACGATATATTTATTTATTTATTTATTTGTTTATTTGGGCTCATTGACTATGAATATTAACCTAGCATAACTGAAATGGGATTCGAAACATATATTACTAGAACAAAATACCACTGCCTAACCAACTAGCTTACGAAAACTGATGGTTTTTTTTTTTGTTTCTTTTTTGTTACATAAAAACTTATGATTTCTAACAACTGCAGTTAATTTCCAGTAATTAATAAATTAACACTAAACTATTAACTAATAATAGTGTAAATTAGAGAAAATAAAAAACGAGTTCAGTCAAGCATTATGTTTTATGCGCTAAGGATTCCGTATGCTAAGTTAACGGTGACTATAATTTACATTTACATAATACTAAATTTAAAGAAAAAAAAAAGAATTTGATTTTTTCCGCTGCACGGAGGAAGAGGAACGTAATTTTTCGCGCTTTTTTAAACTTTTCTGCAACTTTGACAGTTTTGTTAAAGCAATAAAATACAGTTTCGATCCCGACAAATAGCAACCTTTTTTTTTTTTTTTTTGAAAAATATGTATTTTATTATTTTTTACATAAAAATCTTTTGTCAAGCTAAAACGCTTGTCGACGAATTATCCTATGAACACTTAACCATCTTAACTTAAACGTTGTTTCCCCGGAAATGGGGTGGCGATCCGTATATTCTCCTCATACTTTATAGATCCATTATTCCTTCTAAATTGGACTATTGTTCTTTCCTTTATGCCAGTGCTCCCAAATCCCTCCTTACCAAACTTGATCGCATCCAAAATTCTTGTCTTCGTCTCTGTATTGGTGCTCTGAATTCTTCTCCAACTCCATCTCTCCTGGCCGAAACCTGCTTCCTTCCTTTATTTATTCGAAGACTTCATCTTGGTGAAAGATTTATGATTAAACATCTTCATATGCCGCACTCGAAACTCTTGAATTCCTATTAATCTATTCTGGGCAATTGGCGTGTTTCTCTACGAAAAATTACAATTCTTTCACACATCTCCTCTCGACTTGTCCTATTTTCTCACTTTATCCTCTCCTATAACAAATTCCCGTACTTCACTTACAACTTCTTAGAACTGTCGTTTTCACCTAAGCTATTTTCTCTTCCCTCTAACATTAAGTCTCTTTCGCTTCCTGTAATACAAAACGAATTTAACCAAACTCTACACTCACTCTTTCCAGCTCACAGCACGGTTTTTACGGATGGCTCAAAATCTACTTCAGGTGTCGGAGCTGCTTTTATTCTTCCTGATATCAACTATTCTGAGTCTTTTCAATTCCCTTCATTTTCTTCTATCTTTTTAGCCGAATCCGTGGCTATTTTACGCGCTATCCTTTTTATGTCCTCAACATACAATTTATCAAAATTTGTCATATGCTCTGATTCGAAAAGCGTTTTATTAGCCATCGCATCTCCCTTCCCTAAACCCTCGTCAGATCCTATTATTCTTTATATTCGTTCCTTAATTTATAATTTATTAACATCCCGTTCTATCCTAATTAACCTGCTCTGGATTCCGGGCCACTGCGACATCGTTGGTAACGATCTTGCCGATTCTTTGGCATGTCTAACTGCAGTAAATGGCCGTTTCATAGACAGATTCCCCTCCCAATGTCTTTGTCCACTCTCTTATCGTTTTCACCATGACTTTTGGACTGATCTTTATCCGTCTCTTTTCTCCAATTCTAACTCCTATTACCTTGCTATACAGCCCTCTCCATCCGCTTCTCTCTGGTTTAATAATTTTCCCTGTATCAGCCGTTCTGTTATTTCTTTCATAATTCGCCTTCGCTTTAATCACAGTCTACTTTCTGTCTCCCTCTTTCGTTTTAATATTGTTCAGTCTCCCTTGTGTCCCTTCCATCCTCCTATCTTGAATTTGACCTGCGATGTTAATCACTTTCTATTCGAATGCTCTCGGAACGCACAGTCCTTTATTCTAATTTACTTGGTCTTGGCCTCTCGATTCCCTACTGTGCCCACTACATTCTTGCTCTTCCTTCTCCTTCTGTTATCCTGTATTGGCTACCTTCATTTCTTCGGTTTCTAATCGCTTCCTGATATAACTTAAAAATCCCTACGTTTCATCATTCTGTTAGTCCTTTGTGTTGGGTAAATGTCCTGTGTTGACGCGCCCATGGAAAAAAAAACAACTTAACTTATACATAATCGTGTAATATTTACTAACTACTACATCTTAATCTATCTTTTTACTTATCAATAATAATCTGTTTAGTTCATTGCGGCGAAAATCATTCTGCCCTTAACTCTTCTTGTTCCACATTTAAGGAGCAAGTAAGAATACATAATATAATGCGTTTTTAAAACCAAAGATAAGAAAATCAGTCAGGAAAGCTGATTTTTCCGGCTATCAGTTTTGCTAATATTTCCAATCCTATCAACTTTCCCGCCTTTCGGAACGCTTCTAATATCACAAAAAGAAAAAATTAGAATTATTCCAGTAGTTTTTCTTCCTAAATTAAGTTACTTTCTCAAAATCATTATTTCCAGTCTAATTCATAAAATTGTTTCGATAAATATTCTGTCAACTTACTGTTATTTCTAAAGGTTTCCATTTCCTAATTATTCCTAAACATTGCCTGGATTTCATCTTATTCGAAGTTACCCTTATTTTTCATACCTCCCGTTTCTCTTCTCATTATGTCTTGTCAACTTAATTATCGTGGCCTTAAGGGGTATAAAAATTCTCTTGAAGGCTTGTTGGACCAGTATAACACAACAATTACGTTGCTTGTAGAAACTTAGAGAAAAGATTTTTTTACCTTTAATATTCGTGCTTTTTCTTTAATTAGTTCTAATGGCAGCGGTTCAATTTTTTTAATCCGAATCTTGTTCGCATCTTAATTGCACAAAACCATTTAACTTTAATTGAGCTTACATGTTCTTAATTACAAGTTACGTAACTTCCTTATTTAATCCTCCATTGATTTTCTTGTTTTTCCTTTTATTTTAGACGATGATTAGAATGCTCATTCTCCTTTTAAAAGCTATAATGGTTACAATAGTGACGATTCCGTCTTGAAAAATATTATTTTATAAAATTATTTAATCCCTCTTAACAATGGTTCTTCTACCTATGTTGTTTCACGGACCCGCCATTTACTTCAAATCTTCATAGCAAGTGTTCATGGTCAACTCTAAATGACACCTTTAGAAAGGATCTCATGTTCCTTTCATAATTTTTTAAAAGATTTTCCTTCTTCCCTCCTTCATTCTCCTAAATAAGTTCACTCTAAAGTAGATTGATTCAGATTCTGCTCTCTCAGTAACTGCTCGCTCTCTTAACTTTAATCATTTCCAACTTAAATCACTATTTTTCTTCTACCCAATCAGCTTTTTATAAGAATTCTAAAGCTACTTTCTCTCTATAGTGAAATGAGAACTGTAAAGCAGCCTTTCATTTAAACGCGACTATTTGTAGAATTTTTCACTCCTGCCTGTCTCTTTACAATTTTTTCACTCACAAGGATGGCAATACTGAAACCAGATTTGTTCTTAAATCAACGAAAAAAAACTCATGGAGAATTTCTGCTCTTGTTTCTTTCGATCTACTCTTAATTGTCGTCTATGGAAAATTGTTAAGGCTTTTAAATCCTCTCTTCTCTCCGATGTTCTTCTAATTATACTTAGACCCTGAGAAAATTAATTCCATTTATCAATTATTTAGCTCCCAGCTACGCAATTTCGGGAATTCTGTCTTTCTCGTCTCCTCTTAATTCTTCACATTTTCTTAATTTTCCTTTACCCTCTTAGAACTTTGTTCATCATTAATTAATTTCACTAATTTCTCTCTTGGTAAAGATGAAATCACTTTTTTCGTTTTTAAATATTTTCAATTTCCTTCTTTGCTTTGGTTCTATCGCTTCTTCTTGGAACATTTTCATTATTTATCAAATGAACCAAATGGAAAATATACACTTTTATAAAATAATAATAATATATTTCATTTTAAACTGTGATGCGTTTCGAAGGTAAATAGCTTCGTGATCACAGGTATGAAGCTATCAGCTTCGAAAGGCGTCAGTGTTTAAAATTAAATATATTATTATTATTATTATTTTTTTTTTTTTTTTATTATTAAATAACATATGGAGAACCCACAAGGCAACCGCCCGTCTGTAGGTTCTCATCACAGTTACAACGTTTATTTGTAATAAAGTTACAATCGACCATATACAATTAGCCACTTAACTAGCAAATGTGTCACCATAAGAAGTGTATATTTTCTATTTGGTTTTTTTCATGAGTAATAGAAATAATGCGTTCAATAAATTTTAATGTTTCCATTATTATGTTTATCCCACAGCCATACTCTTCTTTGTTTTGCCGTATCTACTTTGCTCTGTTTCTGGTCTCTCATTTGGTAGCCTGAGCACACCAGTCTGTTACCCAGCAATGTTTTGATTTTCGTCCAGAGTATGATCCACCAGACTGTCTCGGTACATTTTTATCGGGCGTATGTCGTACATTATTAATACATAAACTATACAAAATAAGTTAAAAGCAATTGTTAACAATTTTGATGGAGGAAATATCAGTTTGTGAAAATAACTCTACCTACATCGATAAATAATATATTTTTTTTACTATCGGGATCGTAAACAAGAGAGAATATACATGTTTGCAGACATGTCATACAGTCTGAAATTAATATTGATATAGGATTTATACTATTACCATGAAACAATATAAATAAAAGTCGGTCAGAAGAATTAATTAGAGGTAAAAAATAATTCAGAGCTCAATATGAAGTTTAAAATAAATGTACTGGTTTTTAAAAACATAAATATTCTAGAATTTATTACTATTTTTTATTAATATTTTTTAGCTATGTAAATTGAATAAAAAAATAATAGTAATAAATGCATAATAAAAGTTAACAGCATCATTAGTAAGCTATTAAATGTGAATAAAAAAACGTAAAGCAACATTATTCGACTGGAACTAACATCCCGCGCTCAACTAATCTACATAAATTATATAAAAGTGAAGCAACTGACATATATACCTATATGTTAACCCTGGAGATTAGACCCTCTGTTGAATATGCTACTAAGTTAGTATTATTAAACATCGCTAAGCGAATGTAATTAAATAAACCACTTTAAATGGTGCTGTAATCATTTACACGAACTGTTTTTTCTTTTTGTCAATTTCATAAAATACTGCTAAAAATGATATTTGTATATTTTGTAAATTTTAAGTTGATATTTTGGTGCATAAATTAATTTATTAGTAAAATAATGACTTTATTTCACAGTAAGGTAGAGGTACCAGTAATTGAAGTTATAATATTTCAGTTAAAAATTTTCCGACTTAGCGTGGTCTCGACGAAATATAGTAAATTCTTGCTAAACATTAATTGAACACGTCGGACTTGAAAAGTTAAAGTCCCATGCGTGCGCATGATTCCGAAATAAGTAATTTATAAAACATGAACACTTTTGAAAAAATAAAATATATTTGTACCCATTTATTTTCCTATTTTCATTTTAGTTAAATTAAAATATTTGTAGTATGTTTTGGTAATTTATACAGAAAAAAAGAAAAAAATTGTAAAAAAAATTCGATCAAATAAAAACATTAAAACTAATTTCAATTCGAAAAACTGACAATCTTGAATCAATCGTACTATATCTATATGCTAGTGCAAAATTTACAATTATTTTTTTGACTCAAAACAGAAGTTATTGGAATTGCGCTATAAAATATGACTTCTTTGTAAATATAATTTTTTTATAGTTACCAAATCATCCGCTACTATCAGAATTATATTAGGCTGACTGACAGATTCGACTGTAAAGACAAAATTGTTCAACACGAACGATATTAACAAAATCGAAAATAGCATAGTTCAAATACGAGCAGTCACTTATAAAGTGTAAAACATCCGTTTCACAAAAACTTTCGAATGATATACAACACCTCTATTAAGAGCACAAATGGTACTAACATAGTTAGTTTCTTTTTGCCTGCATTATTTTGATTAGACGAAGTTGTCAGCTATAATCTGGAGTATTTATAGAAGCGTTTGTTAATGTAGCATAACCCAGCGAAGTTAACGTATCCGTGAACAATGTCATTGTTTCTTAATATATTAATTGAGTGTTACAAAATACTCAAACCATAACTAGAAACTCCGTATTTACGGGCACGAATGTATAACATATTCCTGTTGTTAATCTGATTCGATTCGTTAGAACACAGCGCCAGATTACTCCACGGAAGGTTTCGAAAAATGAATTATTTTGTAATATACGAATGTCGATAGTCCCCAATTCTGCTCTTATAATTACTTCTTGAATACACTGTCATAAATTTAAATAACTATGGACATGCTATAATATATTATGTTTCCGAAATATCTCCCTAATATTAAGTGTTCATATCACAGACACCAGTATATTCTGAGTGCGAAAAAAACGCTTCCGAAAGACATTTGCTTTTTTCATCTTGACTAAAAAATATTTTTCAGAATAAATATCGAAGTATCGTATAAAAGCATGTTCTGTGCATTATTAATAATAGGAAATCCATAAAGGAAAAATATGATAGTGAAATAATTAAAAAAGAAAACGTAATGAGCATAAGAGGAATGTACTTATTACTGAAGATATGGGAATACATATCAGCAGAAAATAAAATTGAATTGGAGGGAAGAATAAACACAGAATACGAGTTGAGGGAAAAACTTTCGTTTCAATTGCCGTTAGCAAGAACAAAGATGGGGGAGCAAACGGATAAATATATTATAACTCAGACGTTGAATAAAATACCCAAAGAAATAATAGAGAAGGAAAAAATAAGGGAAAGAAAAAGGAAAATAAAGGAATGGCTTCGGGAAGAAGAAAATATAAAAAAAATAATAAACATAAAATAAAATGACAAAGCGCAACAGAAAAACTAGAAAAAAAAAAAAAAAAAAAAAAAATTGAATATAGAAGATAGAAATAATTAATTGTTGATAAGTAAAATAGATAGATTAAGACTAGTAAATATTACACGATTATGTATAGGTATAAGTTAATTTAAAACAAAACAAAAAAAAAAAAAAAAAAAAAGTTAATTTAAGATGGTAAAGTGTTCAGTAGGATAATTCGTCGACAAGCGTTTTAGCTTGACGAAAGTTTTGTATGTAAAAAATAATAAATACATATTTTTCAAAAAAAAAAAAGTATACTGTGATGTGATTTTGTTGTATGTGTTCCAAAAAAGTATTCATGGTCGTTACAATAGAAAAAAACACACAAAAAAAACTTTTCTGTTTAATCTGAGTATATTTTATAATAACAACGATTTCTTTGAAGTCTTTGAATCAGAGCCGTGCCCAGAATTAGGGGGGGGGGGGGGGTTAAAATTTTTTTTTTGTATATTTATTTTATAAATAATTATACACGTTTTACTAATATTCATACTATTAATAATTTTTATCATTTTGATTTATATATTAATAATTTACATAAATGAATTACCGTATAAAAATTAATAAAAATGACTTATGTTATTAATTATAATCAAAAATTTTGCATAAAATATTAATGAACTACCTAAAAATATGGAGCAGATTTTTTTTTTTTTTTTTTAATGTAAAAACACACTAAAAATCATCAATATTTATTTTAAATTTTTGATTTTTTTCAGATTTTTTTGTATTTATAATAATTATTTCAGTTCTAATGGAAAAAGTTTAACTTGCCCCCCTCCCATGGATAAGGTCTTGCTTTGAGTGTATTAATGAAACTTTCCATGATGTAATTTTGAAAATCATAGAATAGTTTTAGTGTTCAATAAATTAAGCTGTCGCTTTTTGATGTTGAACAATGGAAATCTCTATTGAAAAATTTCAGGTTAATTTATATCAAGGTCCATTTCATCGGCCCTCACCAGTGAAATTACGAAAAAATTAGGTGTCATATAACTGTGTACCATTTGTGTAAATCGTGTATCGATGTCCCCGGATTTGTATACGTTCCTCTTTACCGTTTCAATAAAAACAAATCCGCCAGGACTGGAGAAATAGTAACCTACCTGTTGTAAATAAAATAATAAAAAAATATATATACTTATAAGTAAAGTTCAAATTAAAAGAAATAAGACCGAAATAATTATACTCGAATAGTTTTTACACGATGTATTCGAAAGTAGTCAATTCCGAAAATAATTTGTAAAGCCCCTCGATGCGCGCCGGGTCACAAAACAAAATATCGATACGGAAAAACAAAAAAAGAACTAACGAAACGACGAACAAATATTACCAATACAAATTTAACCAAACGTTAACACAATCTAATATACAAAGAAGAAAACGGAAATCTCGTACATACACATCTACGCGACCAAAACACGTACAAAGCCCGTCGCTAGAATCTCACACGCGCAACATTCGCAACTACCTGCAGTAGACTCACTGACCCAAACAAAAAAATCGCCATGCAAAGACCGACGTCATCCCTTAGAAAATGGCCGTTCGTTTATAGAGGCGCTAGTGTATGAACGAATTTAATTTATGAAATAATACGAAACATATTTACATATAAAAATAAAGATATAAAAAAAATGAAAAAATTTTATCGAATTTACAAAAAACAAAACGAAAACGATGACATATAATTGCGTACAATTTGTGTAAATTCAACATTAAAGTAAAAAAACAAATATGGAAGAAAATATTCAAAGCATCTATAATTTATGGTGTTATTTAACATCACCGTAAAACCTGAATGTTAAAATTTGGAAATTTATATTTACACTTTTTATCACAAATGTAATAGATTAACTTTTTTACTTATTCACTTCGTTACTTATGTTTTTTCTATATTTCTGCTCTTCGATTATAATTAGGCTAATTTTTGGGAGCAACTAGCCAGAGATCCTTAAGAAACAAAAAAAGGAAAAGAGTCATCAATTAAATTTCGATTCAGCCATATGTTGCGATCGGAAGGGGAAGGATAAAATTTAAGATGTGCAATAAGGAGTAGAAAGCTCGAATTTTAACAAATGGGAACATAGCACACAATGCTCGACAGAAAGAGATGAACATTCAAAAGAAAACGTGAGTCGCAGACCATTGCTCCATTCAAGTGAAGAGAGCAACTTGAGAGGAAACAACGGAAAAGTGAAAACGAGAGGAATACGAAAGAGAATGGTTGAAATGCAATTAAATAATAGAAATAACAACCGGACAAGAAAGCGAAAGAAACTCAGGAAACTAGGAAACAGAAGGAAGATTCGATTGAACAGATAGACGAAAAGAATAGTCGTTACAAAAGAAGGAAAAGTAAGCAAATTTAAGATGGAATTTTTTATACGGAGGCATAGGATTAGAGCAGCGGTTCCCAAAGTGGGTTCCGACAAAGGGTCACTGGGATTCCGTGAGAAAATCATCAGGGTTGCCTTCCAACTGAAAAAACCGGGAAAACAAGAATAAGCCAGAAATTTTTCGTAAAACGAGAAAGAAATGTTTTTTTTTTTTTTTTTTTTGAAACTTATAATTTTTTACATTGTAATTTCTACAATAAATTTTAAATCGAATTTTTATTATTTTTATTAATATTAAAATTTG
Source organism: Icerya purchasi (assembly GCA_039619475.1). Lineage (NCBI taxonomy): Eukaryota > Metazoa > Arthropoda > Insecta > Hemiptera > Monophlebidae > Icerya > Icerya purchasi. The sequence goes on along the minus strand of CM077116.1, from coordinate 151,219,931 downwards.
AAAATAATCACATCGCTTTGCATAAAAAAGTGCCTGTTCGTTTCCAAAAACCTATTTACTCGTTCATTTCAAATAAAATTAATACTGTCCCGACTTTTAAATTAATTAATCATTCAGTTTTATAATTATAAAAAAATTAAACAACAGATTTGTAACATGATAGGTTGCTTTTTGTTTAATTTGGTTAAATTTTCCAGAAAGGGAATGTAACGTATTTCGTTAAAAACATCACTCAAATAACATGAAAAACCATCGCAACGTTTATTCACCATAACATGTGTATAAATATATAACAATTGATAAAAACACAAAATAAGGTACAGTATATGAATATGACCGAGGTGGCTATGTTTCCAATTGAACATATTACAATTCTCTCCTACTAAAAAAATACAACAGAACAAGAGAAAGTGTAAGTATAGAAAAAGAAAGAAAAAAAAAACATGTTATAGATTCAAACGTGAAACCGGTTTCACCGGCCGACTGGAACACCGTAGTGGTGGAGGTTGATGTGCTGGTTCTTCTGGTTTCTTCAGTGCAGGTGGTATCACTGGTGGTGAAACACTTGAATTCAATGGTTCTATAGGTGTTGCTGGTTGTCGTTCAGGATTTTGGCTACCTGACACATTTGGTTTAGTGACTGTTGGCGGTATTGTCTGTATTTTAGCTGGTAGGAGTGTTGGTATTGGCGTAAGACTAGCATGTTGAGCTGGTTTTTGAATTCCAACATAGGAAGTTCTTAATCGATCAATATGGCGTTTTATAGTATAGCCATCATCTAGTTCAACTAGGTAATGGAGGTTACCTAAACGTTCGACAATAGTGCCGTACTTACATAGGTTAGACGATTGATAATTATGACTCCGAACACGTTGGCCCAGTCGGAACTGATGGATACCTATTTTGGGTTGATTTGTTTGTTTTGATGGTTTGATGAGTGTTTAAGTAAATTAAATCGATTTCGGATAGTTGTGCCAAAAACAGTCTCAAAAGGTATCTTCCCATCGCTTGTTGGTGTAATGCGATACTTAAATAGAATTAATTTAAGTTTTTCTTTTATTGAATCCGGTTCATCAGTCATTCTTTTCGATTTATTTTTGATGAACCGAACAAAACGTTCGGCTTGTCCATTGGTTGCTGGATGACCTGGTACTATGAATCGTTCATTAATTTGGTAGGAACATAATTGATAAAATTCTTCAGATTTTAAAGTTGTAGCATTATCACTAATTAGTTCTTCTGGAATTCCATAACGATTAATGAAATCAAGAAGAAATTTGATTGATATCTGACCGGTAGGTGTTTTTTTTTTTGCGCTATAAACTTCCAACCACTTTGAGAATAAGTCAACAATAATGAAAAAATAATGGTCCGACATTGGTCCTGCATAGACGATATGTATTCACTGGAAGGGTTTAGTTCTCTTATATTACGGTCAATATTATGCCAGTACACATCATTTCTAGCTAAATTTTTCATCTTGACAATTCCCAAATGAGTACTATGTAGTTCTTGAAGAATTACAGGTTGTAGACTGATTGGGATTATTATAACTCGATGACTATGAAAAATAATACCATTATTGATTGAATATTCCGGTTCATGGTTAGTTCCATTTTGTAGATTCTGCAATAAGGTTGACAACTCTGAATCTACTGCAATTTCTGTTTGCAGTTTTTTTGGGGATTGATGGTTGATGTACCAAAAATGCTTCCTAATTTCTCAGTGTGTAGGAAATTGCATTAATCGATTACATTAATCTGGTATATTCCTACTGGAAAACGTGATAAATAATCGTCATTTTGATGTTTTATTGCAGGTCTAGCATTGGGAGCAGCCAACGCGTCATTGACGTAAGGCACCCAGAAGAAGAAGATTGCAGGTCTGTGTTCAATAGTGTAGTTGAATTGTGAAAGATATGATGCATATCGTAACATTCTTGATGCTGCGAATGATGAAAGCTCTTTTGAGGGATTAAAAATTTGTTAAATCGGTTTGTTATCGACCACAATTGTAAAGGCACGGCCGACTATGTAATAATAAAATTTTCTAGTACTTCAATATATTGCCAATGCTTCTCGATCTAACTGTGAATAGTGTGGTTCTGCTTTTGAGAGAGATCTGGACCCAAATGCAATAGGCCGTTCTCATTGATTTGGTAGGCGATATGATAGGACGGCTGAGATACCTTACGGACTAGTATCTGTTGCTAAATATAGCGAAAGATCTCTTCGATATGGTATCAAAACTTTGTCATTAGTAATAATACCAATTAAATTTGACATTTTTCCGAAGTAGTTGATTTAATGGGTGCAATAGCGTTAATGAATCTGGAATAAATCGATGGTAGTAATTTACAAGTCCTAAAAACTGTCGGACCTCATCACCATTCTTTAGGGTTGCTGTGTTTTTCACTGCATCAATTTTTGTGGGTGATTTGTGTAGACCTTCTTTATTGATTTTATGACCTAAGTAATCAATCTCGGTTACAAAAAATTTACATTTCTTTGTATTGACGTGTAAATTTTTTTTTTCACGGAGCCTCTGAAGTAATACTCTCTAAGTCTTCTTTCACAGCTTTCAGTTGTTTCACCTTGTACTAAGATGTCATCAAAATATGCTACTGTGCCTGGTAGATTGTGAACCATTTGGTTAATGAATTTGTGAAAAATACTTGGTGCTACCTTAGTTCCATAATATAACCGTGTCACTAGACCTCGATGTGTTGATAAAGCCTGCATCTCAGCTCTATCATCATCAACCGTTAAATGTAGATAGGCGTCACATAAATCTAGCTTGCAATAATAATTACCATTCTGCATTTTGTTAAAAATATTTTCAATAGTACGTATTTCATAATGGACATCCTGAAGTTGATGATTCAATTGGTTTGTCTGTAGCTGCCACTCGGGCGAACTGAATGGTCAGCCTTTTCTACGTAAACCGCTGGTGTGCCCCATTTTAAGAGGTCAACTTTTTTTAAGATACCCAGCTTGACTGAGCGATCAATGCAGCGATCAGCAGCTGGTATTATTAGTTCATATGGAACTTCGCAAGGTGTTCGATAGATCGGCTTAGCATCCTTTTTTAAGGAATAGTGTGCTGTATAGTTTGAAACTTTCCCAATATCAGTGGAAAATACATCAGCAAACTCAGTTTTAAGCTCATCGATATTTGAGGTGTTACTAACAGATATTAAATTTAATGATGATTTCTAATGGTAGGAGGGGCCATTGGCGACCCATTATTGATAACTTTGACTTGTCTGTTATATTCGTATCACCATAAATACAACGATTTTTAAATTGCACTCGCACACTCACGAAACTTAACGGTTGAAAAATATTATATGTATAATCGCGAAAACGAATATTATTCCGTTGAAGTTTACATTTAACATTTAAACTATTAAAAAATTCCAATGACACAATTGTTTTCTTACTACCGAATCGCATTCTAATTTACAATTTACATTATTAATTGTTAATGGATGTTGTAAATAAAATAATTTAAAAAAAATATATATATCTTTGTAAGTAAAATTCAAATAAAAAAAAATAAAACCGAAATAATTAAACTCGAATAGTTTTTACACGATGTATTCGAAAGTAGTCAATTCCGAAAATAATTTGTAAAGACCCTCGATGCGCGCCGGGTCACAAAACAAAATATCGATACGGAGAAACAAAAACAAGAACTCACGAAAACAACGAACAACTAATACCAAAACGACTTTTACTAAACGTTCACACAATTTAATTTACAAAATAGAAAACGGAAATGTCGCACCACGTGCATACACATCTACGCGACCAAAACACGCACAAAGGCCGTCGCTAGAATCTCACACGCGCAACATCCGCAACTACCTGCAGTAGACTGCCTGACCCAAACAAAAAAAATCGCCATGCCGTCTAAACAAAGACCGACGCCATCCCTTAGAAAAATGGCCGATCGTTTAAAGCGGCGCTAGTGCACGAATTTAATAACTAAAAATAATACGGAACATATTTATATACGAGTGAAGAAAATAACGATATAAAAAAAATTTAAAAAAATGTTATCGACAACATTCTCGCCACATTCTGACCGCAAACGCCCTCGTTTGAAATTACGGAGTAGATCTTACAGGGACGGTTAACTAGAATAATGGTTAGATTAGCTAAAGGGAGATATAGAAAAAGCAAACGAGAGAGTAACAGCTAGGGATCTAAATAATAAGTGAAAAGTGGAATCAAAACTTAACGATTAATTTTCGAAATTAATACATGCTTGTAAACTAGACGGATGGACTCAATTCGCATGATAAAATGAACAACGAAAAAAAGACACATTTTTAACAGAACGAAACAAAATTATACAGCAGAAAATCTGAGAACATCCTGTTGCGGTTATGTAATGAAATCTCCATATCGTTGTGGAAATCTTCGAGCTCGTTCACGTCTCCGGATGTCAGCCTCTTTGATTAGTTCTTTGTCCTCTTCGTTTGATTGTCGTTGTTTTCTGACGACGATGTTAGCAGTGATGCCGGAACTATTGATGTGCGTTTGTTCTGACGACGACGGATTGGTCGAATCCTGACCACTGGCCACTAAATTATCACCCGCTAACGGCTTCTTTTCTTCTTTCTTTAATTCTAAATCCGATTCTTTATTAACTGCATCAACTGAACCGTTGCTGACTTCGTTAAGTTTAAAATTTAATTCTGACATTTTGTTGTAAAACACCGGCCGGTAAGGATCGTTGACTATCACGGAATTTAACTTGCCACTTAGTAAATTCGGTTTCATTTCTATTCCACTGGGCAATTCTGGTTTGATAGACGACGCATCAGAATTAACTAGCGTTCGCGATTTCAGGTCGTTATAGTTACGTTCGGTAATTGGATCTTCAGCGTTAATTTGCGAACAATCGTGTTTGTATGGTAATTCAGCGTCAAAGTCGCTCACAAGCGATTCTTGCGGATCTTCGAAGGAATCCAGCTTATGAAGAGCCGTTATGTGATCTTGCATCTGATCATCACGGTACCGTTTACTATCGTCTTCTTTTTGATTATCGCTACCTCCTTTGTATATCACAGATTCTAAGGATGTGTCCATTGTCGATTCGGCAAAACTACGATATGAGTTCTCGGAATCGATTTTTACAATTTCACACTTACTGGTTTTTGACGACGCCAGATGATCCATTCCTTCCGCGACTTCACCGGTGTTTTCCGCGACCTCGTCCATCTTCTCGTTGAATTTAGCTTCCTCAGCGAGCGCGTTTTTAATCTCAATCAAATTTGTCCCTCGATTTTTTCGGGAATCGTCGAAGCTGTGAAAACTATCGATCTCGTTGACAGCAACTGCGGTCGCTAGAATTTGATCAGCTAAATGTGAGATCGACTCATCAATCTGCAGATCACTGCGGACGAAAGTTTGAAATAAGGACTGATCTTGGCCTACCGAACTAAACATGACGGATTGCTGTCGACACGGTTGGTCCATTTCCTTCATCTCCGGTGGAGTAATCGTGGTTAATTGTGGTAACATTCGACTAACAGGTTTCCGGTTGGGTGTAATTTTTATAGCGCCCGATTCGCCTGACCAAACGAATTTACCGCAATTTAAAACGTCTAGTCCTAGTACCATGTCATACGGTTGATGTTTATTTTCAACAATAAGTATGGGACAGCGATGTTTAACGGTTACGAGTTCTAAGTTTACGTCACCACGACCGGCAACTGGCAGACTTTGAAACGATCCAAAACCTGATACGCGGACGTCAGATTTTGAATAGGCGACATTAGCTTTTCGAGCGGTTTCTACCGTGATGGTCGAGTGTGTACATCCTGTATCAACTAACGCTTGAACGGTAATAAAATTGATACGCACATCGATTTTATGAACAGACAGGCCTCCAGACGACGATGGATGCCGAATTAATTGTTGATTGTTCCGCTGGTTCCATCGCGAATTATTGCTCGGACAATCTCTGCGGTAATGCCCCTTTTGTCCACATCCAAAACACGTTACCTTCGAAATAGCTGTAGCTGCTTCTCTTCCATCTAGAGAACTGTTGGCGAACGGACCCGTTTGGTTCATAATTGAAGATCTGCTACTCGATTTTGGGCAGATGGTCACTCGTTCCCGGTATCTAATGACGTCCAATAAGTCATTTAATGATTTCGGTCGGCTCAATGCTACATATTCGGACAAATCGACGGGATGCAATCCAATAATTATTTCTTCCAGTGTATCTTGTTCCGGCAGTCCGCAATCGGTACACAATCGAAATTTTGACATTACGTAAGCGCTTACCGATTCATCGACTGACCGTACACGTTTCCGCATTTTATCCAGTTTCGTTATAATCGAGACTCGGACACTGAAAGTTTGAATTATTTTGTCGACGAAGTTCTCCCGAGTATTTAACTCCCTTTGTAGACTAAAATACCAATCGGACGCGGCTCCTTGTAACTTGTCTCTCGCGAAATCCAATTTCTGTGACTCGGTCAACTGTTGTTCATCGCAAACTTGTTCAATGGTTTCAAGCCATTGCCCAATATCTTGTTCCGGGTCTTCTCCACTAAATAAAGGGACATCCCTTACAGACGTTCCCAATGTGCCGATTGATGCGAGTCTCGTAAAAACATTTGTAAGAACTGATGTTAATCCCGCTATATCGATGGCGGAAATCACCGGGGTGTCAGAATTTTCTTGACGAGGTAACTCGTGTTTCGCGGGCCTTTCTTGGTCGTCGGACATATTGCTCACACACAGCGAATAACACCGAACATATCCCACTTCTGAATTGTTGTAAATAAAATAATTTAAAAAATATATATATATATCTTTGTAAGTAAAATTCAAATAAAAAAAAATAAAACCGAAATAATTAAACTCAAATAGTTTTTACGCGATATATTCGAAAGTAGTTAATCCCAAAAATAATTTGTAAGGACCCTCGATGCGCGCCGGGTCACAAAACAAAATATCGATACGGAGAAACAAAAACAAGAACTCACGAAAACAACGAACAACTAATACCAAAACGACTTTTACTAAACGTTCACACAATTTAATTTACAAAATAGAAAACGGAAATGTCGCACCACGTGCATACACATCTACGCGACCAAAACACGCACAAAGGCCGTCGCTAGAATCTCACACGCGCAACATCCGCAACTACCTGCAGTAGACTGCCTGACCCAAACAAAAAAAATCGCCATGCCGTCTAAACAAAGACCGACGCCATCCCTTAGAAAAATGGCCGATCGTTTAAAGCGGCGCTAGTGCACGAATTTAATAACTAAAAATAATACGGAACATATTTATATACGAGTAAAGAAAATAACGATATAAAAAAAATTAAAAAAAATTTTATCGACAACAATGGAACTAAACTTTTTCCATTACCATCATCGATTATATTAACTTGTTGAACATCATCATCATTGTCATTAATTAAATATGAAGCCGATTAATTTTTATTTTTACGATTTTTTAATAACGTACCAATGCAAACTTGTTCAACATGTCCAACGCAGCCGCACGAATTACATTTAAATTTATCGCTTTGATATTTAACGAAATGATTGCAAAAGCCGCAACATAAACAACACATTGATCGATATACCCGAATTCCTTAAAGTTTACTTTTGTTCGCGATTTAGAATGATTACCTTGCGATTGATTATTTTGATTTCTATTGCGGTTAGATTTATGACTGGAATTTGAACGTCCATTATAACTTTTGCGCTTTGGTAATTGTATCTTATTGATTCGGTCTGGGTTTGAGGCCGAAATATTAGTATAAATTTCTTGATTTTTGATAATTCAACGGATTGAGCAATTTCTACAAGTTTTTCAAATGTAATATTTACTTGATCTGGTTGTTGTAACAAACGTTTACTAATATCCGGATTATTTAAACCGCGAATTAGTTGCGCTCGTAAAATGATAGAGGTGAACTGTTTTTTACAATTTCCTTGTAGACAATTCCATTCGCAATTCAATGCTAATTCTTATAACGCGGAAGCGTAATTAGAAATCGACTCACCTGATTTTTGCGTTCTCAATAAGAATTTATGTTGCTTGCTGAAAATATTTGTTTTTGGAGCCAGCTGAATTTTTAAGATGTTAACTAATTCTTGATATTTCTTCTCTCTCGGGTCATCTGGTGCAGTGAAATTTCAAAGTAACTGGATATATTTGGTACCAATGTTGTTGATTAAAATTCGGCTCTTTGATGCGTCGATTTCGGCGGAATTACTAGAAAGATTTTTTTAATTGAAAAGAAATTTTCTAAACGGAGTAAATAACAATCGAATTTTTCATCTTTAGGATTAAAAGGATCGAATTGGATGATAGGTTGTTTAGATAAATCATATGGTTTTGTTGATGTGCTCTGTTGATTGAGAAGAATTTGGATAAGTTGGTTCTGTTGTTTGAGGATTTCTGCTAATTATTCCGAAGCCATTACGATTGATTAAAATTGATCTTTATGACGAAAAATAAGAAGTAAAATTTCATAATATCGTTTAACACTATAAAGTGGGTAATGGTAGGTGTCATAATCGTTAATTTACTTTATCAACTGTTGATATATACTAACAAGTTGTTATCGATAAAAAAAAAAAAATAATAAAATTATCTTCATTCTTGTCGTTAAATTTTGGTGTATTTCGTTAAAAACATCACTTAAATAACGTGAAAAACCATCGAAACATTTATTCACCATAACATGTGTATAAATATGTAACAATTGACAAAAGCACAAAATAAGGTGCACTATATGAATAAGGCCGAGGTGGCTATGTTGCCGATTGAATACATTACAGGGAATGTGATTTTCTAACAGCGTTTGACTGTTAAAGCAAGGCACTGTATATGTTCATTTTTCTTTGCGCGATTTTTGTATGTAAGTTTCGATTATATGTAGTTACAAACTGATTATTTTTTAGTTTATCGTGGATCTTAGATCTGACAGGCTGTTTCAAAATAAAAATTCAAAACTATGACGCACTTTTTGAAAACGGTTAATTTAATAAAGAAAGCGGGGCACAAGAAAATATTTCCGAAAGCGTAGTTGTTGATTGTTTGGTACGATTTATAAGGTTTATAAATTAATTACAAAGAGGTCGATTTTTAATTATTTCATTGATAGGTTTTATATTTTAATTCCATTAAAGGTGCTTTAATTATTTACATAGAATGCAAATTTGCACGGTATGTTGTATTGCAATTGCTGAGAAACTAAGAGACGGAAACGAACATCAACGACCTTTGAAAAAATGAAAATACAACGGATCTTATTTATCTTTCGGATTTATACCTGTAAGAAACGCAGAGGAACCGGATGGGGCAACGCCTTATTTGCAAAAACATTCTAACAAAAAGGTTCACTGCTGACAGTGAAGTTAAAATGACATTTTGACACAAACCGTGAAAATTTAAATAAAAGAAAACATCAGGTTTTTTCGAAAACAAGAAGAATCATATCGAGTCGTAGTGTCCAACTTCAATAAATTTGTAAAAACCCATAATGATCATGCCACAGAAGCATTATTCCCCCTTAAGCTATAGGATTGCTCGATCTAGAAAACCACATACGATAGTCGAGAATTTAATTAAACTATGTGTATGTTAGACATAGTTGCTTGCATACTTGTGGAAGAAGCAGTAAAGAAAGTTGTAGCAGTACAATGTTCCAACGTCACTATCTCTGACCGGTGAGAATTGATGGACAGATTGAATCATTCTGATATGTTTGCAATCGAACCTTGATTAAAGTACATATGTTGCTGAACTGTCAATATTACTTGTGTTTGTGAGGTATATTTTTGGCCCGTCTAACGAAGAAGATTTGCTTCTCTGCATTCCTTCGGAAACCAACACAACTAGAGATGAAATGTTCAACGTAATAGATTGTTATATGAGGAAACGCAACATTGATTTCATTAAATGCATTGATGTATGTAGTGATCAAGCTGCTGAAATGGTAAGAAAAATAAAAAATACCGTATCAAGAATTAAAAAAGTTTGCGCCAAAATGTAGCAGCAATCATTGAATTTTGCATCGATATGCTCTTATAATGCAGAAAATGCTATCATCATTAAAGAAAGTTCTGGATGAAGCTGTACAGATCGTAAATTACATTAAATCCCGTTCCCTTCTTCAGTCAAGATTGTTCAAAACGGTGCGTGAAGAAATGGGCAGTCACGGTGAATCGGTCGTCTTTCATACAGAAGTCCGATGGCTTTCCAGGGGCAAAGTTTTAGTTAGGTTACGTGAACTTCGAGACGAGTTGAAGGTTTTACAAATGAGGCAAAATGTGTCGGAATCTGTGAAAATTTTCTATGTTTTGCATAATGAACTTATGAAATTAGCTTATCTTGCTGAGGTCTTTGGACAACTTAATGAGGTCTCTGCATCTTTACAAGGAAAAGCAACAACAATATTTAATGAGGAACTCTAAACAGGAAGCTAAATTTCTGGATTTCTTGCATGAAAAAAAAAACAATGTTGAATGCTTTGCACTTTTAAATGAAATTCTACACGAAAATATGATAGAATTACCAACTGAAATTCAAAACATCATTAGTGAACATTTGTTGAACCCGTTAAAATTTTTGTCAGAATACTTCCCAATTACCGATAATGACACATCGACTGGGTACAAAATCCTCATTTATCAATAAAGATAAATTTGAAACTTTATCAGTGCTGGAATATCACTCATTGATATTCAGAGTTCAACCGCTTTAAAATACACATTTAAATCAGTGTCGCTCAACGAGTTTTGGATTAGTATTAAAAATGAATACCTTTAAGTAGCCAGGAAGACTATTTTAACTCTGCTTCCTTTTATAACTACATATAGATGCGAAACAGCCATTTCAGCTTATGCCGAAAAATTAATTCAAGAGCAAATTGGATGCTACTCCAGATATAACTGCCGGATATTAACCCAAATTTTAAAAACATTTATAATAAAACAGTGAATCAATTTCATTCTTCACATTAATTTGTTTAAAAATTTTTATTAAACAACTTTTATTTGCATAACAACAATTACTTGTTAAGTTTTCATTTGGCACTGAGGGTTCCAAAAATAAAATTAATTTTATAAGGGTTCCGCTATCATAAAATTTTAGGAACTGCCGGATTAGAGGATGAAGTTTTTAAAAAAGAAACGAAAGAAAACAATAACCCAAGCCTAAGAATCCGCCACCTCACATTACCCGCAATTATGGCTGGGCCTCAGTAAATCAACACAGATGAAGTAGTGAGAAAATGGATAAGACAGCATCTGTGAAGAATGATAAAATCGGAAAAATGATCTGAAAGGGGAAACGAGCCATTTGAAGAATATTAATGGAGTCAAAATTAATTAAATGATTGGAAGTGGCGATTAGAGGAAATGAAACCAACGGAACATAGGGTAGCTAGCAACTCAGCTTTAAATGGAATGGAAAGAAGGAAAACGAAATTACTACAAATAATTAAAATCTAGAAGGGTAAAAGAAGGTCCAACACCGTCAGGTCCGCTGGAGTCATCGGTGAAAATGGTTACATAGCGCCTATTCAACATATGTTCAAATAGTTTAGAAATTTTTTTTTTTTTGGAAATAGGAATGATGATAAGAAGGTTCCAGCAGGAACCCTTTTGTTTTAATTTATTAAAGTAAATTATTTTATACTTATTTTTGTTTGTTATTGAGGTATTTATTTATTTTATTTATGGGTATGAATTTATTTACATTTAACATTAAATTTTTTAGGGAATTCATTATACATAGAGTTCCGATGTAGTATTGCGTTTAATATTATTCTTTTACCCTTACTGTCGCTTAACACTATTTTATTCTGCTCTAAACTGCGTGTTCATGATTTTGAAAGTTATAACATGTTTTATAATTATTGCTTAATTTGCTGGTTAAACCAACTATACAATTATAATATTCTGTAACACTAATCTCATTCCCAATTATAGAAGTCTGTACATAGAAATTCGGAAATATGGAAAATGGTAGATGAAGAGGGGAAACGGATAAAAGTAATGCAGCAGAAATCGACTTTTGAGAAATATACTACATCATAACCTTTTATGATTACAGTAATTGAAGGTAAATTTGAAGAAAAAAGAAACAGAAGAAGATCTTGAATTACATGAATAGATAAAATAAAAATAAAAATGCAAATGACGTGTAAAGAAATCCAGAACATGGCGCAAAATAGAAAAGAATAGAGAGGGATGTCAAGCCCTTAATACATACATGATGATGTACATGTCAACAATTTTTATCAAATATATTTCAACTCATATTTTTATCTACGGCTAGTGTACTGCAAAGTAGCATTATCGGGCCTATCCTATACTTCCTTATACTATAGAATCTTCCATGGCCATATTTGCCAGTGACTTGTCTATAGGTAATATTCATGCTGAAGCAATTGAAAACTTATAAACTGAATGAATAAAATCTATTTATATTACTTCCGCGCTAAAATCGGTTAGATCACAGTGCTGTATCTACATCAACAAACAGCAAGTGTCACGGAGGAGTTTTGAAAAATATTTAGGGTTATACCTTAATGCTCATTTAACTCGGAAACATCATATAAAGCGAAAAATAGCCAAAACATGGCGTTCAAAGTACGCCAAATTTATTGACTGGTAGATTGTAACTTGGGATTGACAGCTCTCTAACTAAAAAAGGTGATTTTTTTTGTAAGGTCACCTTGCCAACTATAGAAATTTCTACTGTAACCCAGACTGAATCAATGCTCACTGAACGAGATTTAGAAAAAACAACAGGGTTGCCAATAATACATAGCGAATTCAATCTTTTGTTCAGCGCCATAAATAAGTTAACTTTGCACAATAGCAGCCATACGCAATAGGTCTGAGCGTTCCTGGTCTCGTAGTTAGGGTCGAAGAGGATCTCTTGCTCGTCGCCCTGAATAGCTCAATAATACTGGTGCAGATGTTTCTGTGTTACCAAAAACATATTAAAACCAAAGTAAAATGTTGTGCCATTGAGTTAGATTTTGGACTAGGAAACCCGAATTCACGGTAATTTATTGTATGTAATGTCACAACACCAATAACTGGTGCAGATTTTTAAAAATTTAACGACCTTATACCCGATCTTAGGCGATAGCGCATCTATAAAAGCTCATTATTCATTAGTTGTAAAGGAATTCTTTGTCCCCACATGGCGCAGTCGGTAGGGTTGTTAAGTACGGAGTCGCCATTAGGAACCAATGTGAAACTACTTGTTCAAAAATATTCTGTAATAGTGCAGACTGAAAATTTCTTAACAACATCGTCACATACAGTCAAGCACGTCATTGAAACCACAGGATTGGTATTAATTATAAAGCGGACCATAGTAAAAATTGCAGTATGTCCAGAACAGAATAAATAATGAACACTGTATGGAGAGAAAAATCTGCAAAAAATTAATCCTTCATAAAACCTTTTTCCATTGTGATCGTATTTGTCACAGCTGAACAGTAAGTGATTAATGTCATTAATAAAGGTAGAGCTAATGTGATTACTGTTGCACCCAGAGGAGTCCGCGAAATTTAATGCCACACGGGAATGCCCCATATGCAATCTACAAGCTAGCGTGACATATCTACAAATAAGATGACTGGGAATAGACAGTAGAATATCAAAATGCCAAGGAAGCGAAGGGATATCAGACTGAACCATATCGTAATATCTACCAGTACCCTGCTTATCTCTGTAAACTATTTAATACTCCAAAGCAGTGGCCTGACTCCTGTGATGTAAGTCTGAGGAAGGAATGAACGGGAATACAATTCCTTTCGAAGCAGCACATTTGGCCGCGGCGTGAACGTTATCATTTAGGCCAATTCCGGCGATGGAATGCAGAAAATGTTTAAACGGCTATTGTTATTAAGGATTTGAAGGTATTAGTCTTGATTTCGTAAACAAGCAAGTAACATTTATAATTAGAAAAACTATGGTCTAGTGTAATCAAAGCATATAGGCTATCGGAAAAAAGTGTAAATTTATTATCCGGGTTAAGAACATTTAATATGAAATCAAGAGCCTTATCGATGGCCAACAACTCAACGGTAAAAACAGACGCTTCAGGAGGGAGTTTGAACTGATACATTAGATATAATGAAAACGGAACTAATGAGATTATAGGTATCTGTGAGCATTTGATGCAATCCGGATGGTACTTATTACTAATAAAAATTATTGAACCACAATATTGATATCAATAGATTTGTGTCTTTAATTTTCTGAACTAACGTAGTGTCAATATTTAAATTTATCATATCAATAAAAAACGTATAAGAAAAGTAGAGAGATGGAACCTTACGATTTTTTTTTTTTTTTTTTTTTATTTGAGCAATTATTACAATCTTAAAATAAATCTTAAATAAGTAATAAATATAACAACTGAGAAAGGAACGAGAAATAAAAACTTAGCCCAGCGACTAGTTTTTAAGGATACAGCGGACAGTTCACACGAGGTTTACAGGTTTATAGCGTTTAAGCCTACATGATTTGAGTTCCTCCGTCAGCAACAGTTGAGTTAGTTGGATTCCTATGAACCCAAAGTCGTTCATAGTATGCACTTACGATTTCTGGAATGATCTCATCCACACACTTCAGATCTAAGTCTCTGTGCAAGTCTGCATTCCTTTGAAACCATGCAGCTTTTGTTATCATCCGTATAATTTTATTTTGAATCCGCTGTATGATATTTGCGGTTGCTCGTTTTGGCACATCCCCATAATTCAATACCGTATGTTCAGATTGGCTTGATGATCACTTTGTAGATTGGGCACTTATGATATAAGCTTAGCTTCGAATGCCGACCCAATAACCAATAAAGTTGCCTAACCTTTGCCATTATTTGCTCTTTTTTAACCTTAATATACGGCTGCCAAGTGAGACGAGTATCCAAATGAATGCCAAGATATTTGGCCGAGCTGGATATTGGTACCTGGATATTATTTATATAAACGCGCAAACGAATGTCTAACGGACGTAAAGCAAAGGTCGCGTGAACTGATTTTGCCTTGTTTAATTTAATCCTCCACTCTGAGGTCCACTGGGAGATTAAATCTAATGCATTTGCTTCGTTCTGAGTGCTACTTACTGCAAGGACCGCAGTGTCGTCGGCAAACATGGCTATGTCCTCGAAATGTCTGCTGTAAAAAGTAGGTACAGCAGAGGACCGAGGACACTTCCTTGAGGTACTCCTGCTCGAATCTCATAAAATTTTGATTTAGTATCATCAATTACAACACGGAACTTCCTGTTGGATAGGAACGACTGCAACAAGGAAATGTAATTACTTGGTAAGTAATTACTTAGTTTAGATAGCAACCCTTTATGCCATACTTTATCGAATGCTTGGGCCACGTCCAAGAATGCTACTGAGCAGCACTTTTTATCTTCTAAAGCGTTATTGATTGCGAGCCAAACGCGATGTACTTGATGAGTAGTTGAATGTTCATTCCGGAAACCAAATTGCTCGTTTAGTATTATAACATCAGTAAATGGCCGAAATCTTATTAGGAGCAATTTTTCAAACAATTTGGAGATAGAAGGTAATATAGATATAGGCCTATAAGAAGATAACGAATCAAAGCAAGGCTATATTTATGATAGATCGAGGTCCTTTTTGCTAATGGCTACTTAGAAGAAATAAATCTCCAATGGGAATTGATATCTTTAAGCTGCCGCACTAGAGGAGGGAACCGGTAATTACAGTATTTGAGCACATATCGATCAATAAAAACATTTCTTCTTATAAATAAGGGAGGTGTTTTACTTTTGATCTGTAGACACACAATCGGAGAAGACCTCAGATTGCCGGTAATGATGAGTAGGCAAAGGTTTTGTAGTTGTATGGACTTCATTATTATATATATATATATATATATATATATTAATTACAATGTAATTCTTAGGCTACCCCCCATTAGAAAAAATGTCCCAATTTTATGTAACACAAAATGTCCCAATTTTATGTAACGTTTGTTATATTTTATAGAATTTTTGTTATTGTTATTTAAAAAATGTCACAATTTTATGTAACGAAATATGTAACGAAAAAATGTTTTAATTTTATATAATGAAAGTTAAATGTTAGGATAGGATTTTTGTGATTATGTTATTTTTTTTTGTGTTGATGCCAGTAAGAATTACGTTGTAAATTTTGATAATTTTATACAAAGTATAGAAGAGAAAGAGACAGAAATGAAATCAAGAGGGGTCAAGGGGCACAGCCCCTTGCGAGGCCAAAATTACCGAATTTTTATATATATATATATATATATATATATATATATAAACGAGATATCAAAACGGTTAATATAATTATAAATTAAATTGTGTAATGTGCAGTGTAAACGATTATAATATACATTTTATGTATTCTTCATTACTAAGTAATCAGCCAAAATTAAAATGTTTTGCACAACAAATAGTATTAGTAAAAATCATATTTTTCTTATAAATTAAACAATTTTATTGTTAATAAATCAATTTGTGTTAATATTTAATAACACATAGATCAATAAAGCATCCAAAACTTTGGAAAGTTACTTTAAACAATAAATTTTGTGTGATATTGTCATTAATTTTTCTAATTTGTTTTTCATTTTTATTTGTTATTATATTATTCTGGTATTAAATATTTTTTTTACAAATAAATCAATATTATTGTTTGTAAATCATTTTATGTTATTACTTAACTCCAGTGTGTTTAAAATTTATGAAAATAGTTCTTATATTTACATTACAGTACCATTGTTTATTATATTACGAGCAGTCAGAGATGTTAAAATCTTTTTAATTATTTCAGCTTTTCTACGTATATGTTAAATACTGATGATATATAAAATTAGTCAATTTAACGATGTTTAAATGACATTAAATTGGTATTTTTAAACAAGAATATGTATTAATAGTAATATAATTTGAAAGTACTTGTTGTAAATATTCTTTTATTTTTATACAGTCAACTGTATTTTATCATTTTATCAAATAGTAGGAATTTCAATATTTATCACTTGCAACACTAATTTTAACAAATACATCGATGTTCATTATTTCTGGAGAAAAGTTGAAATAATTCTAAGATTTTACTGCTGAACCGCTTGTGAAAAAATAAACGGTGGTATGAAATATAATTTATTAGATAAAAATTGTTTCTATAAATTTTAAATATTTTGTTTTCAAATATTAATTAAACTGATTTACTATCAATGAGATTGTTTAATTTTTAAGAAAAATATTATTTTCGTCAATAGTATTTGTTGTATGAAATATTTTAGTTATTAAATTTTAAATTTATGTTTTTGTTTTCAAATGCATAATGATACTTTTCGATCTACTGCACGGTTATTTAATAATTTTGGTGAGCGCATGCGCAATAGATAATGTTACTGACAATTTTGAAAAAAGAAGAGGCTCTAATCGTTGCCGGTAAAAAAAAAATACGAAGGTATGCGATTTGCTTACAAATGTCGTAGCAAAACCAATTTGGTAATTTTAATGCTGTGATTAAGTGTGGAATCAGTAATAAATTTTAGCGGTAAATGATTTAATTGTTGTTTTGTAAAGTTGTATACGGTACTGTTTTCTGCTTTTTAGAATAAATTTAACTGTATTATTTACTTGATTTTAGTAATTGACTATAATTAAATACAACGATTTTGTTCGCTGCATAAAAAATCAATGTGAAATAATAGAGCGCGTGTTCCTGCTTTTTGGTTTAATGTCTTCTGTTGTCAACCGTTTTACATGTAAGTGCTATTACTTATTATTTCATATTTTGATTTCTGTGGCAGCATAATATTTAAGAAAAGTGTAAGCTCACCTATTGTTGCATATATGCAGTTTAGGATTTCCATTTTTTCGGTTTTTTTAAGATGTGTTTTAGTTTCGAAGGTGTATTGTAGAGGGTTTTCCACTTTATCCCAGTAATGAAATCTTGGAAAATTGAACGCAATTTCGGTTGTGTTGATTTTTAATAATTTTTATTAACGAAAAAGTAAAATAGAAAACATTAAAAAAATTTAAAAGCCTAATAAAAACCCGGTCTTAAAATTTTGTTACGAAATATTAAAAGCAGATTCTAATGGTATTTTAGTGATCGGATAATACTGTAATTGTTTTAAATTGATGAGGAATATTACGTACAATTATATGATCGTATATGTATTGTTAAGTTTCATTTTCCTTTCTTTCGTAGTTTATTTCAGTTTACGTATTTTAAATATTTTTCAAAATTTATGTTGATACGTATTAGATGCTGCATCAATATTTTTTTTATAACGTTTTATTTAAGTTATTCTTTTATCTGTACCACTGCTGAAGATTATAATGTTATATTTACAGCTTCAGAATTGCTTCCATTGCTGGATGTAATTTTTGTCGATTACAACTATAACTTCATTTGTTTTTTTTTGCTTTCAGAAAGGTAAGTTTTTAAAACATTATATATTTGTTTCTTTAACGTGAACTGTATTTCCAATTCATTAAAATGCCAACGTCTGTAGTAATGACTAGGTATTTCAAATACAAAAAGCAACAATTAGCTGCTAAGCATTACTATTTACTGACCAATAACTATGAACTGTCAATGGTTTTATTTAGTTATATTTTATCTTTGTTTATGGAACAATATCAGTAACTAATTTGTTTTTAATGTAGTATTATCTGTTTTTTTACATGTTATATGAGTCGGTTTTCACTTTGCGGCAGGTTGAAGTTTGAATGATTAATTCAATGTCAAATGTAACAATAATTCTGTGTACTATATTGATTTACATTAAAATTGAACGTGTTGCATTCTGCAAAATATGTAAATAAGTAACTTTGCTATATACTAATAAGAACGATATTTAATTTTTCAAATGTTTAATTTTACTTTTCTTGTATAGAGCTTATAAAAATGATTGCAGACGGAAAAATAAATGCAAGAAATTGGTTTTTCTAATTAGAATTAAAATTACGATGTGTGTGGTTTATGAGAAATGGTAATTCGTGCACTTATTTTAAATCCGACAAATATTAGCAATCAAACGGTCGCGGCTTCTTATTTCTTTTGTTTTAATTTAGGTTTAACGATCTGACGGGTCAGTAATATCAAATTATTTTAGTTGTTTTCCTTTGTTAAAATATATTTTATTAAAAAACTTTTATGGTCCTCGGTAATGAGTAGGGTATCCGTTATTCTAAAAAATCATATCTTTCCATCTGTCAACTTTTTTTTCAAAGGTAACATATAATATAATTAATTCTGCTTGAACTGTCCAACAGAAAATGAGGGGCCAATTAAATGTTAATCAATTATGGCTGCCTAGACATTAATGTTGAATTTGTATTGAAATGGTTATTGTTTTATTCAGGCCTTTATCAGCCACTGTAAATTATGCAAATTAGTGATACCTTCTCGAGAAAATTTTGATTTGTCGGTTTATAGAATGTTATTTTTTGTTTAGAAATATAATCTACTGCTGATAGACTAGGCTTAGCCTTTGTGGTCTGGCTTGATGTAGCCGAGCTCGATTAATTTACATTTCAGCATATTAATTTTTTTTTTATGTGGGGATAAAATTCAAGATTATTATTCCAAAAAGGTTTATTTTGAATTTCAAAGTTTTAAGGTTTTATTTTCTAAATCCTTTGTTTTATTAATGTTTTTTGAATTTGCTCTATTTTATTAATAATTACATGATACATATTTTTAAATTCTTTCTCAAAAACTTAAAATATTTCCTTTTTTTTGCAAATTCTATTTATTGTTAATTCTAACTTAGTAGTTAGCCCCTCATATAATTCATTTTTAGTTTAGATAATTTTTGTGTTCATGCGAGGAATGATACTCATAAATGTTATTGATTATGAAAACAGTTTACGAATGTGATATTGATCAGTGTATTATAAAAACGTAATTTTACTCGGGAGGCCAAAAATTTACAATATCATCTAAAATTTGATCAAACAAATTTTGATTTATATATCGCCGTTATAAAATTTCGTATAAATACGAGTTTAAATGTTTTTATGCTATTCTACATTGGGTCTTATTTTGATATTTCGTTTTTAACCACAGTGATTCAATATCTTGCGAATGCGCAGTTGTCACAGGATCGACTAAATGATTATAATTTATTTGCTCGATCTTCTCAGGTATTTTGTTATATGCTTTTTAATAGGTTATTCGCTAACACTTTTCTAAAATAGTTTTTCTAATCGTCGTGAAATCTCTGGATATTTTTAATTCTTTAGTGAAGAACTGTGTGCTAATATGGTCGTAGAATGCAAATTATAAATTAAAACACTGTACTATTTACAATTTTTTATTATTAGCATGTCCAAGATGCTTGAGAACTAATTTGTAAAATAAATATAATGAATAAAATAAAATAAAATGAACTGATATAAAGCAGATTTATACATTATCAGGCCATGCATCGACCATTTTTATGGCTTCGTCAGTTAGCTCCTGTCTCATTTATCATTCTTGGCCAAGCCTCATTTCAGTAAGTTTACTGCAGTTTTGGCGCAACCAGAACGAAGCCGGTTTAAAATTTTCCAGATACGCCAATTTAGCAGGCGCACTGGATTAAATTCTTTCAACATACTTTCGTTTCAAGCTTTTTCCGTCCATCTCTGTGCGCGTTTTTTTTGTGGTAGTTCATCCAGTCGTTTTGAGCAGTGTAGAAAACTTTTTCTGGATTTAAGGCGTGATGTACCAGCCTCCTAACTAAATATTGGGTGCTTCTAATCTGTCTCCAGCCTGGTTCTTTCTGCATTAGTAGTAACGGATCGTCGAATATCTGGCGGAGCTATGCTGCAGGCAAGATACTGCTTTATGATAGTAAATTATGTTTTTAGGATTTTCATACAAAGTCGTTTTTACGTTAAAATCACCAATTAAGTTTGATCTAAATTGTCTGAATTCGGAGATTATATTTAAAATTAAGAATACGGTGATTTATATTTTCATTTGATGAAGAGTACGTTGTTTTTATAATTTTCAACCTTTGAGATTGTTATATTTTCAGTTTGTTTTAGCCAAATTAAATTAAGGTTTTTATTATATGCGATAGCAACATTTTGCTGAGGTGTTACATTTAGAATTGAATCCGTATAATTTATTTTTATATACTGGTTTAGGAATTTTTATTAAGTCATGTTTGCTGTTGAACTTTTGCTCTCCTTACGTTTAGTAATAATATCGGATTTTCGCTCATTGGAACAATATAGTAAACTAAAGTTAGATCTTACCACTATACATAGTATTCTTTAAAAAAATAAAAATAAATTGAGAAATTAAGTAATAAACTTGATAATAAATTTGAATACGATCGAATATTAATACTTGGAATCCAAATTTTGAATAGAATTGTTGTATCGTGTTATATTCCTAGATATTTATTTTTTTCTGCCTTTCGCCCATTTTTTTTTTTTTTTTTAATTACTTTTTGTCATTAAAGAATATGTTTTTGTTTTATTTTTCTTACTTTTTCATGCATGTTAAAGTCATTGGAACCGCTACATCTATTACCAAAATTGTTATTACACCCTCTTTCCCTCATCTCACCACATGTCTCCAAAATCCAATATTAAGTATTCAAAATTAATCTAAGTATCCCATCCATTCTTACCTATCGCACGTGACGTTTTTCTAACTTCATTATTTCCGCAGAATCATGGAAATATGTACTCCCTGTTCCTACACACGTTTTTCATGTCAGGTAATAAATTATCAATTTTCAAAATTAATTGAAGAATACTAATTCGCTATCAAGAATCAGATGAGAGAACGTATACGGAAAACAATAAAGTCAAGGGAATATGAGGGAAAAAGAGAGGATATAGTTTGAAGAGCACTTTTGGAGTCGAGATGATTAGGTATCTATCAGAGTATCAAGTTAAGGAAATAAATATAACCGCTCGAATAATGGCATAAGTTCCAATTTAGCTTTTCTGATCAGTGCTGAGCCTTCTGAACAGAAAATCACCACCCCGCATGACGTGGACGTATGGAACTCATCCGGTTGTTGTTTTGTATCTCCTGCTTATGGGACTAGCACAATATAACAGTCGATTGACTATTTACTAGGATAGATGTTCCTAGCGACACAACCGGCCCCGCAGGGCACAAATAATATTCTTTTTTTTTATATATGTATGTGACGCGTTCTGAGAAATCATACCTTAGGGTGACCAATATCAAAATTGAGATTTTTATCGATTCTGATAGTAAAAAGTGCGAGAAATTCAATGAAAGTTACCGCAAGTCTCTAGCTTGTTTCATTCACGAGATATAGCATATAAAATTTGATTTCCAGAAAAACGAGCTTAAAGTTTGGCAACTTAGAATGTCTCCTACGGATGATACAACACCTGAATGTAATATTTATTTGACCGATTCTTATAGAAAAAAGCACGTGGAATTCAATGAAATTTACTGCAAGTCTCTAGCTCCGTTCAGTAGCGAGATACAACGTGTTGAAAATGACTCATATTAAAACATAGTTTTCCAAAAAAATTAATTTCAAATATTATCTTGTACGAACGATAAATTACTTTTCTGCGCTTCAATCAGACAGTTTCTCATGTACAAAAAAAAAACGAAAAATTCAATAAAATTTGGAGGAAATGAGGGGAAAATATAATAAGAAATAATGGAAAACGAAATTACAAAAATACAAAGGCATAATACTATAGACAAGTACATAGTATTTTCATTGCGAAATTATATTATTCGAATAGTCTTACGATACCCGAACCTGCTTTACAATATTTGCGAATTTTTTCCCGAAAATCTTTCATTCGGGCTCCTGAAATCCCCGCAGGTACTATTTTCTTCGACCATCTTCTAAGGAGAAATATTCATTAATTTCAGTCGTACGCCGTCGTCATTGAAGCTTTTTTACATAAGCCAGTACCAGGATACTTGGCGTCGAATGTGAAGTGGTAGTACTACCTTATGCGGGTGTGGGGAATCTTCTTCCATTTTTTCTTCGCGAAGAATTCTGTCCAATCATAAAGGTCGATGTAAACTTTTCCCTCCTCAAGTTCGTATCGCTTCATTAACTTTTGATTGTGGCGTTGACACATTCACAACTTTACATAAATCGTCCGTATCGTGTACTTCTTCTTGACGGAACTTTTTCTTAATGAGGCCAAAAGCCCAGTCATGCGAAAATTTGGTATGGCCTACTGGAAGGAACATGAATTTGATTTTTGTATTTAATTTGATAAGAAGTACACAAAAGAGAAGATAACAAATCATTGAACATGCTTTCCCGTGTACGTACGGTTACGAATCTTCGCCACAGTGTAATCAAAACGTGATAGAATAACTTTCCACTAAAAGCTCAATTTCGATAAAAATCAACTTTTTGACCGTTTTTCGCGTCTAGCGCAAAATTACGTTTTTCACCCTAAGGTATGATTTCTCAGAACGCGTCACATATACATATATTTCAAAGACTTATTTGTAATCTCGCTAATTACAGTTTTCTTTGCACTATTTTTTCACAAATTTTCTCAATTTTTCCTTCTACACGCAATGCTTGAGTTATTAGATGATGCAAATTCTGAATGTGTTATATTACTGTTGTCTCTGATTATTCTTTGTATATTATTCGTTTTATTTTCTTTTATTGCATACTTGTATCCTTTATAATTTTACAATAAAAAGGAACTATTTAAGCTCGTTATTGAAGTTGAAAATTTATGCCTAAAGAAAAAAGTCCTTTTTATTATTCCATTCAACACAAAAATATTTCAGAAAAATGAAATGTTAAACATTTACATGAAAACAAATTAATTTGAAAAAATAAATTATTAATAGTCTTACGATTTTCCTAAATCAGCTCCTCTGGTTCAGTTCTATAAAATTCCAATAAACTTGCATGGTTACATGCTGACAATCTTTAATCAATGTAGGATGCATCACACTGATCAGTAGTAAGTCTGTCATATCATAGCTATGATGTTTAAAATATGGTAAGAAGCGTTTGATACGTCGATCATTTTTCGATGCTGTAGCTAATTTATTGTAAAAATTACAAATTTTTTGAGGGCATACGTTAATTAACATCTTTGCAGTAACATTCTGCGTCAGTTCGCATGTAGGAATTTTACTGATGATAGAGTAGGTCTAACATTCACATCAAACCATTTCATCATCACACATACATTTTGCGATGGGCATCTATATATAATCATTTTTTATTAATGTGCACATCACATTTTATGGGTTTTGATATTCTTTATACATATTATTTAATTTCCTAAAATTAGGCATTCCAAATTCTTTTTTGAAATCAATAACCTTAAATTTTAAAAGTGATGTATGAAATAATTTTATCCATATAATTTCAACTTTAACATCTCCTTTAACATATATGAGTATTCACTGGCCCCTAATCTTCCAATACATTTTCTGTATCATCAGCAGTAGATTCATAATTATAATCTCCAGCATTCCATAGAATTGAATGACATTTTTAAATTACCCACATATTTTCTTGTTTTTTATTATTGGATGATATATTACAATTGAAGTAAGGTTTGTAAATTCTATGAAATTGGATTTCACCATTGATACTTAATGTTGCAAGTTCCTTAATGATGTACATGTATGCATCATCATCATTTTTAAAACATTGAATATTGATAATTACCTCATTTGCTATTATCATTACTAGAGTTGCTTTTGAAGAAAATGGAAAACTTTAAAAAATGAAATTTGTGAATGTATTAAAAATTAACAAAACTTTTTAATCAGAAGAACATCGATTTCAGGATGCAAACAAACAAATAATATAAGAAGCGTTTCAAAAGTCATTGCCACATCTCTGTAATTCCACTACATGTTAATGTACAAAAATTAAACGAAAATTAAAAAATACCCGAAGAAATTCTTTATTTTTTTACATAATCACAATTTATGTTTAAACACTTATCATAGTGCAAGATAAGCTTTTCAATCCTAGTAAAGTAGAACTTGACGTCCGAATTTTCTAACCATACTGTGACTGCTGGTTTCAACTCATCATTATTGTTGCATCTTTGAGATCCTAAAAATCCTTTTAGCTGGAGGAAGAGGTAAAAGTCGGATGGTGCAAAGCCAGGAGAGTATGATGAATGCTAAAATATCTCTCATTTGAATTTTTTGAGGTGGGAAACGGTGCGCAGTGTGGTATTTACCCCCAAAACATGGCCAAAATTATTGTACACTTTTGATTTTATTTTACTATATCCTATAGAGTGGAAATACATATTTTGAGATCCTCTAGGTGCAAAAATGTGGTTTTTACAAAATATCGGTCTGTCTGTCAGTCGGCGTGCGGACTTTAGAATTGTTATACTTTATAACTCGGCTTCTAGATATCGGGTAAAATTTTTAAAAATAGTTGTGGAATTTCTTGAAGGTAGATGGGACATATAAAAGTTTCTAAGAGTTTCTTGTATCATTTGGTATTTAAATTGTTGAGTAAAAATAGTAAAACAAAGTCTTGTTTATAAATCAAATTTATTCATCAGTTTCATCAGTATTACAGCCCTCAACAATATTAATATTTGTAATATTACTCTTCTTGTTTGTATGGAATCTCATGCCCATTATTAGTGGATCAGAAGTTAAAAGAAGCCTATTTAGGACATCCTTATTGCAGGCCATGCGCGAATACTTTCTTGTATAGTTTATTCTAAATGACCTAATATGCTTATTGCGAGCTTCTGCAGCCTCTTCAGATAGTCGGCATATTGGTAAAATAGCTTCTTTTATAACGTCTGCTCCATGACGAAGTACCTTGTGAATTGTAGGGGACATTGGATAAAAACTATATAGTGCGACATACAGTTCATTTTTCAAATTTCCCGATATTAATTTTGTATCCGCAACACAGAGCATCTAATATTACTTTTAGCCGATATATCAAATTTTTTTATTAACTCCTGTTATTGCTGCCGATATTTTGTAGTACTCAAAAAATCTTCTGCTAGTATTTCCATCATTAGTATTTCCAAAATTTGTTTTAAGGATGTCCACTAAAAGCCCAAACTGTTGCTTGAAATTATCCTGAATTTCTTTTTTTTGTTTTTTTGTTTTCTACCGCCTGTTTTTCCTGGGCAGAAAGGCAGAAATTCCATTTTTTTATAGGTAGTCTATATGCTACATGCAATATACTTTCGAAAAATTGTATACAAGCATGTAGCAAGGAAAGCCCGAAAGTTAAATTTTCTTTTTTACACTTCCTCTTTTTTGATAAATCATTAAATTCTGATGAATAAGCATCACATATGTAGCAATAGTGCTGGTAAGTACTGTTATGTTTGAAGTGATTTCATTTATTTCTTTGTTTGTTACGTCATTTGTCTCCTTAATGAATTGTATCCTTGTAGGTCAACAGTAGCGAGATGATGATGGTGTTGGGGTTTGCCAGAGAACTTTTTTATCACACCCATAAACTAATTGAAGGGGAATCACAGAGCTTTGAAAAATATTGGCATCAGAATCGGCTACATTTTCAAACTTCATTTTATATTGCATCTGCTGAGACCCATCACAACCCCACTTACTTATTAAAAGTAAAGAGCATTTTTTGTTGATGCCTAAAGCGTCTACAACTTTTCTAAGATGTAACATCAGTCATGTTGCCGCGTGGTCCATCAACTTTTTTACTTTTACTTCGGCACATGTCTCGGTTACATTGTGAATTTCAGGATAGCATTCTATTTTTACTCTTTGAATAACAGAATAGCATGGAAAAAAGCTTTTGTTCGTTTCGTTTATTCTCTCATATTGTGCTTTAGTAAGTTCTGCTTCTATATACATGGACAAAGCATGTATTGGTGATAATTGGTGATGTTGCTTCTGATCTTCAATAGTTTTTTTTCATGGCCCTGGCATATTTTTTTGCTCTTCGGGGACTTTTTGTTAAATCTTTAACGATATTGGAGGTATCTACTTTGCCTGTCTTCCGCAGTTTCATTTAGGTAGCGTAGGTCAATTCTTCTACATCTTTTGTTCGAAGGTCTTGGGTTTTGCAGCATTTGCTTCTTTCACTTGAATCTACAAAAGATTTTTGAGGACGACCTGGACTTACCCCTATAATAATAACAAGTTAGCTTACTTACTTTTTTTTTTTGGAAATGCCAACCAAGAGTAATGACCCATCATCAAAGAATTAGGAAAACGGGATTAAATTTTGATATATAAAGAAATAGAGGAAATGAACTCCGCTAAGATTGGAATAACATCTGGTGAAGGAAAGGAAAGTATGTAGGAAGCACAAAAAGGAGTAGCAGTTTTAGGTGAAGAAGCTTAGTGTAGAGGAGGAAACGCTCTTATACAAGAAGAGAGCATTCAAAAAGGATATGATTTGAATCACAAACACAGTCATGATCCGAGGGATGAAAATTACAGTATGGGGAAGAAACAGTAGAAAAATGAAAGAGAAACGAAGGAAGACAATTATGGTTGAGACAAAGACGTGTAATGGAGGAAATAATGGAACGACTGAAACTAAGGAAATCAGCAAACCAGGAATGTGATGAAGGAAGAGGTTGCAAGAGTTTGTAAAAGGAATGAGGATTGGAAAAGGAGGTAATGTAGGTATCCGACCATGATTTGAGGTGTGCTTGTTTGGATCGAAAGAGGATATTATTGGCAGGAAATTTATTGACAAATTTGCCGTTATAGGAAGCAAACGAGTCAACTAGGTTATTGCCTGCAGTGCCGCTATGACTGGGAATCCAAAGAAGATCGATTTGAATGGAATGAACTAAGAAGAGATTTGCAATTAAGGAACGAATGGAAAGGATAATGTAGTCGCATGAAGAGGATGGAAAAGGAGAGGATATAGCCTGCAAGACGCTCATGGAGTCAGAACAAATAAGGTATTTATTATTATAGGAGGAAAGTGCAATGAACAGAACTGCACGGAGTATTGCATACGATTCTGCAGTGAAAATGGAACAGAAGGAAGGAAGTTTATAAAGTTCGTAGTGTGGAAGAGAAGAAATAAGAAAGGAAGCTCCGACCCCCTCATCGCTTTTCGAACCATCCGTAAAGAGGACAGACGGAGAAGGAAATAGAGACCTCAAAGCTCCGTTGTACTCGCTTAAAGCGATAGAAGGTGAATATTTAGTATGCGAAGGAAGAAAAAACAAATTAGGAGGATATAAAAAATCTATAAAGCTGAATGTAAAGAACGGGAGTTTATGATATGTGTAGATAAATGAAGAATAAGAAGCAAGGCGTCGAGAGACATGAGAAAGAATAGGAATCTTCAGGGGAGAAACCCGCCAATTGGCCAGGATGTAGGAATAAGCAGAAACTAATTTAGAAGACTTAATAGGAAGACGTTTTATGAGGAAGCGATCCCCAAGAAAGGATCTACGAATGTGTAAAGGATGAATGTTGGCTTCTGAAAGTACTGCAGGAATGGGGGAGGATTTCAGAACACCGAGGCAAAGACGAAGACATGAATTTTGGACTTTATCGAGTTTGAAAAGAAGATGTTTAGGAGCATTGCCATAAATGAAGGAACAGTAATCAAGTTTGGAACGAATAGTAGATTTATATAGAATAAGAAGAACACTGGGGTCGCCACCCCATTTGTGTGGAGAAAGAGCCTTTAATAAATTAGTTCTCTTAAGATAGGAAGTATATAGGTAGGAAATATGTTTGCGAAAGGATAAACGACCGTCTAGGAAAAAGCCAAGATAGCAGAAGGACCTAACTAATGGAATAGATAAGTTGTTCAAAGAGACATTAATTAAGGAAGTATTATAGGGACGAAAGGAAAAAACCATACAAACCGATTTAGAGGGCGAAATGGTTAGATGGGATGCTGGATAGAGCGGATTCAAGCATGTTCAACGAATTATTGAGTCCATCTTTAGCAGAGATGATGGACGTTGAGGAGTGATAAATAAGAATATCGTCCGCGAAAAGGAGTGTAGAGGCTGAGACCGGAAGAGAAGCTATTTCAAGCGAATAGATATTAAAAAGAGTAGGGCTCAAACATGACCCTTGAGGAAGACCATGGAATACACATCTAGAGCCAGAGAAGGAAGGAGCAGAAAGATGAATGGTTCTGCTTTGAAAGAGCTGAATTATCAGGGAGGAAAGTTGAACAGGAATGCCAATAGAAATCATCTTATTTTTAAGGGGTGGAAGATGAACCTTATCGAAAGCAGAAACTATATCAACAAAGGCAGCGATCGTGTATTTTCTTTTGAGAAGAGCTTCATATGTGTCAGACAGAAAAAGGCTGATGCAGTCAGAAGGACTAAGACTAGGACGAAAACCGAACATATTGGAGCCGAGATTATTATGTTCGAGCCACCAAATAAGGTGCCAGTTTAGCATACTCGCAAATAGTTTTTTTAAACAAGGAGCCAAAGAAATAGGTCGAAAAGAATTTGGAATTTTCTTAGGGATAGGGATAATTATAAATGAATTCCAAATAGGAAGTGTAAATCCTGAGAGAAGAAAAGAATTGAAAATTTCGTGGAGAATTTTGAGTGAGAAATTAGAGAGATTTTTAAGTACAAGGAAGGAAATTTTGTTGATTCCTGGAGTCGAATTTGAGGATTTTTGTAATGAAAAGAGGAGTTCATCGAAGTGGAATTCTGAAGTGAGGAAGTGAGATGAATTTGGGAGAGAAAGAGAAGGAGAACTTACTTCATCAAAGGAAGGAACATAACTGGGAGCTAGATTGTCAATAAAGGATTCAAGTATGTCAGAAGAGATGTTAAGATAAGAAGGGTGTTTGGATTTGGGAGTTTTGAAGGCTTTGGCCATTCTCTAAATTTGGGAATAGACGCGGTCCGAGAAAAGGAAGAGCAAAATTTTTTCTAAGATTCCTTCTTGACTTGTTTTAGGATGTATCTGGCTCTAGCGTTAGCTTTTCTATGGTCAATAAAATTTGAAAAGGAGGAACAGTGATGGAAGATTCTAAAAGTAGCGACGCTGGCATCAAAAGCCACCTTGCAGTTATTGTTCCATCATAAGGATGAAGCTGTAGGACGGCGAGGTTTAGAAGGCACTGGAGGGGATGAGGAAGAAAGGGCGAGTTAGATGGAATCAGTAAAGTATTTGTACTTTGAAATAGGATCTAAGTTGTGATGCAAAAGGGAAAGAGAAGAGTCAACAGAACGACTAAATTGTTCCCAATTAGTTTTGGGGATACACCATTTGGTGGCATAGTGGGGCTTGAAGTAAATGGATGATGGGGGAAGACTTTTGAATGATACAATAACAGGGACATGGTCACTTCCAAAAGTACCATCGAGAGTTTTCCAGGAACAGTTAAGAGCAAGATCAGGAGAAGAAAAGGATAGATCGATTGTGCTAAAAATGGAAGGACTTTTGTACAAAGTAGGAGATTGATCATTAAGCAGGATAAGATTATGTCCGAGGATAATGTTTTCAAGAACCACTTCATTATTGTTTCGACTAGAACAACCCCAAAGAGGAGAATGAGTGTTCCAATCACCTCTAATAACGAAGGGGGGAGGAATACTATTAAGAAAGGAGGGAAAGGGAAAATTGTTGAAATTGAAATTAGGAGGAAAGTACGTACAGACTATGTTTAATGGGCAGGGAAGAATGGAAGGAATAGAAATGTGAACTACATTCGGATCATGAGAAGATGACACAGAAGAGAAGTGTGCATTTTGAGATTGGAAATATATCTTATTTCTAATAAGGATGGCAGCACCACTGTAGCCGTCTATTCTATCAGAACGAATCATGGAGAAATCTTTAAGATGAAACGTTTCTGATTGTTTGAGATATGATTCGGAAATTAATGCAATGCGAAATTGATGTATATCAAGTAAACTCTCCAAGGCAAGTCTATTAGCTTTAAGGCTGCAACAATTCCACTGGAGAATGTTGAAAAATGAAAAAGGGGGAAAGAAACATAAAAGAAAAAGGAGAATAAGTAAGGAGAGAATTAAGATAAAACAGAGTTAAAATTTACAGTCATAGGAACAGTGGTCACCTTTGCAACTACGACAAACAGGAGGATTTTGAGTATTTGGACAGTCTGATAAGGAATGCTTAGAAGAACAGTGAGAACAGACAGTATTAGAACTACAACAGTGCCTTGTAATATGACCAAATAAGAAACACTTGGAGCATTGTGTAGGAGGTCTGACGCTAGGCAAAACTTGGAAGTGGAGTTTAAAAATAGGGATAAATTCTGGAAGGAAAGATTTGGTAAATTTGATTTCAATTGATCTAGTAGGTGTCTTTTTACCTTCGACGGTTTTTAAAATGCGCCTGATAGAGGAAAATGGTATAGAAGATTCAAGCCCCTCCAGTATTTCTCCTTCAGAGAAGGAAGGATCAACTCCAGAAATAACTCCCAATTTGTAAAGGGAATTAACTGGGATAAAAGCTTTTAGATTATGAGAAGAAAAATAGGATGCTCTTACTTACTTAATACAGTATATTATTTCTAATAATGAAAACAAGTTTTGTTTCACTATTCATGTACCTGCACTAGGTAATAATACAGTGTCTTGTAATTACTCAGCATTGTTTTCTTCGAATCTTGGCCTGGTTTTACATGCAGTTAACCATTTTTGTTTAAACTGCTTTTAATAATGGAGAGCTTTTGTTTCATCTCAGATATTTTAGGATCATCTTTAAAATGTACAAAGAACATTCGGTGAGAAAATGATTAACTGTTATTTGAGTATGACAGGAGCTACATATTGGTGGAGGAAGATTTCAAAAGAGGTGACCGTGTGTTAGGATAGTGTGGCCTATGCGCGGTCTACAAATAATGGTTTGCTGTCTTTGTTGGCGAAGTTGGACTGCCCATGGTTTCATCATCAGTTTACTGCTCGTAGCTTCACCATAGTCGGAGGGTTCTACCATTGTTGCTGCTACTGCTTGTTGAGGGTTTCCTTGACATGTTTCATAAAGTCCTTTTGGGGAACTGGTATTGGTGGATATGGCATCATTTTCGCCGCTTCTTTCATTGCCTGGTCAGCTACTTGGTTTCTGATTATTCCAGAATGACTTGGTATCCTGATCTGAGTGCTTGGTGTGTTCTGTAGGATTTTAACTATGCCCTTGGATATCAGATGTTGTGTTCTTTTCCAAGTATTTTGAATGCTGTGATGGCTGCCAAAGAATCCGAACAGATCAGTACTTTTAGAAGGTTTTTCGAAATAGCTTCCTGGGTGGCTAATAATAAGCTGTATAGCTCCACTGATAATATTAAAAAATATGGAGACAATGAGTAGCAAACGATTACATTTGATTCAGTAGTAACTGCACACCTTACAAAGTTTGATTGTTTGGACCCATCTGTATATAAGATGTGACGATCAGAAAATCACTTTAAGAGATCTGTATGCGCTTTAGACAAATGATCTGCATTGTTTCGGTCCATGTTTGTAAGTGTTAAATTCATTTGTGTCAGACCACAGAGATAATGCAGGTTGAGAATCGCTGGACATTGGCTTGACATATTACATGTTGAGGGACTGTGTGATGTCATTGGCTTGGTGATATAACATATGTTGTACATATGTTGATGAAAAACTTCTAATCTAATCATGCTTTATATATATATATATATATACACCCTTGGCCAAAAGTATTAGGCACCCTACAATTTACTTCATATTTTATGTGGCAAGGCAAAAAATTAAATTCGTAAGTTTCGTATAATCTTTTATTAAGGAAAACTCACGAAAAAAATCAATATTTGGTGTGTCCGCCTTTAGCTTTAAGTACAGCAGCAATTCTTTGAGGCATGGTGTGTACAAGTCTAGTACATTGAGCTGTACTTATAGCATCCCACTCCTCTTTTAAAGCGTTTTCTAAGGCTGATCTTGATGTGATGTTATGCTCCTGTACTTTGCGCTTCAGAATACTCCAAAGATGCTCGATAGGATTCAAATCTGGAGACTGAGCCGGCCAATCCAGCAAGAGAACCCTCTTGTCTCTAAACCAATGCATCGTGGCCGCTGATTTATGGCAGGGTGCATTATCTTGTTGGAATTTGACGTCGCCTAAATTATTATCACCAAAAATTCGCGTTATCGAAGGCAACAGTGTAGTTTCCAGTACATTTATGTACTTTCGGCTGTTTATACGGCCTTCACAAACAAACATTTCGCCCAAGCCATTAGCAGCCATACAACCCCAGACCATAATGCTACCGCCTCCATATTTTACAGTAGGTACCACGCAATTTGAGCTATATTCCTCACCCACACGTCGTCTCACGAAAGGTGTACCTGGGGTTCCAAACAACTGCAAAAATTGAAAAAATAAATATTTACAAAATTAGTTATTATTTCAACTGCAGTGAATTAAATCGGGAGTTGCTGTTGCCATTTGTTAAAATAAATCATATAAAAACTAACCTCAAAATTGGATTCATCAGACCATAGAACATTAGACCAATCCTGTTCGCTGAAATGTTGGTGTTCCCGAGCCCACTGTAAGCGCTTCTTCCTGTTGGTCTCGGAGAGCCAGGGCTTCTTCCTAGCTTTACAGCCTCGTAATCCAGCTTGTCCCAGTCTTCTTCTTACTGTTCGAGCGCTAATCGGAATCCCAATCTCTTCTGACCAAGGAGTAGCGAGCTCTGATGATGTTTTCATCCGATTTTTGAGATAGTCGCGGACAAGTTTTCTGTCCTGTCGCGAAGTAGTTTTGCGTTTTCGGCCTGTTCTCACTTTGTTTGCATCGGAGCCAGTCTCCACAAACCGTTTAATAGCGTTTTGGACTGCACACCGAGAGCAATTTACTAATTTGGCTATCTCCACTTGGGACTTGCCTTGTTTGTGTAGCGTTTGAATTTAAACCGTTTTTCGACATCAAGCTCACTCGATTTAGGCATTTCTAACTTACTTTTAGTAAATAAGATACGCACGGAAGGTTCTTGACACTAAGAGACGTAGGAATATTCTGATAACGCACTGACACTGTTTTCTCAAAATACATGCATTATCACAACGCGCTTATCTATGCGCTTATCTACGTGTAGATAAGGTTGTCTATTGTTCAACTTCGTTTCTAATAATGCTTCCTACAATATTGTTAAAGCAATTTGCCTTCGGTTTAAATATCTTATCAGTTTCACATAATTTTTGGGGGTGCCTAATACTTTTGGCCAAGAGTATATATATATATATATATATATATATATATATATATATATATATATATATATGTATATAGGGGACTTCTTTATGCTGATAGTAGAATATGGATAAACTTATCTATAGAAGCAGGGTCTGGCTGTCCGAGATTCTTGATTATTCGAATCAGACGCGTCTGGTCTCTGACCCTGATTTTGGTTACAACATCATACATTAATAACTCAAAATACTGCTTGATCAATATCAGCTCTTCATCATGGGATCGGTCTCTGTTTCGATCCAGTATCTATCATGCTAACATCCAACAGCATTCCATCTTGGATGTGTAGCTCCATGGGCCCGATGACCACTTGTTTGGTGATAGATGTAGTAAGTCGCGACACTTTCTGGGACTCCACCGCTTGTGGAATGGGTTGAGAGCAACTTAACCTGTATAAATTGATATCTCGCTCGAGCTCCGCTATGGCATTGAGTATGCTGTTGGTTTCAGCTTGCTTTACCGTGGTGGCCTCTGATATTGATTGGTATTGAGCGACCAATCAGAACAGATGGTATGTATATTAGAGATCCATGTGCCCATTTCATCTTCCAGAGATGATAAACGTTCAGCCTGGAGGAGGTTGTACATCATCTGTGCACCTTGGAGTCTGAGCGCCCATGCCTTATCTCTTTCTTTCAATGTTTTCTTTGTCACATTGGATAGATCCTTACACATTTCAATTAGAAGGGGTTTCTTAATTATCTGTCAGTACCTTTTCAGTTCTTCATGGATCACACTCTCTCCATCCAATGCGTCGTCAATTGCGAGGTCAGGGTAATTCTCATCTATACTGAGGTGGATCAATCTATCACAGTCTGGTTTTATGGTAGCGCTTACCATCACTTGTGCCCGCCGTGGTTTCTTTTTTGCCGGTGTCTGTTGTTGGTTCAATAGGACAACTCCATCCACCTCCATTTGTGCAGCTCGAAGGCGCGTCTGTGGAGGAGAAAACAGTTTTGTCTCATTTTCTGATTTAAACTCTTCGTTGCCTGTCAGAGTTTCTGGAATCTGAGAGTTCTTATTGCACAGTTTGCTCATGGTCTGATCCAAGTATTCATAACTTCTGCTGCCACCTGATCAATTGTGGCTGTAAATCATCGAGTACTCCCTTACGCGTGTGCAGCAATTTCCCATATTGTAAGGCGGCGGTCTCCTCCAAATCCCATGGATCGCACGAATATTTGTCTCGTTAATGCTTGTCTGCAGTTGACGTGCATGGGGAACTCGTTTTCCGCTGACTCTCGGCCATCGGAAATTTTTTTTGTGCCAGTCATAGATTTGGGCCCTTGAAAGCATTTTTTCAGCGAACTGTGCAGTTAGTCGGTGCAAAATTTTGCCAGGTTTTACGCCTTCCAGCGACAAAAATTTAATAATAATGCGTTGCTCGGCAAACGTGTGCACTTCTTGCTTAGACATGATGCTACTAACAGCCCATCTGCTCTGGCGAGCCGAACCGGTTTGCTCCCCTCCACTATCCCCACCCAACATATATCAAGACGTCACGTTACTCACTTCACCTAGGGAACATTAAACAAAAAAGTCCATTTCATATTTGATTAACCCTCGTATATTAGCATCATTTACTGTAAAATTTATACACATGGCGTTACATAAACTATTTGTATGCCCATAATAATAACACTCACAAGTAAACATATGCCAGCATACTTTACAAGTAGTACACTGTAATTTACATTGTTTACAAGTAAAAAGAAATCCATTATTTTTGCATGAAATTGAATTCTTTATTTAGCATAGTTAGAATAATCCGATTTAGGTCAAATATTCACCGTTTTGTTCGATAACTTGTTGCCATTTTGAAGGTAATTTCATTATGCTTCTCTCATAGAAACTCTTGTCCCTATTGGCAAAAAACTGAGACAGTCGATTTTCACAAGCTTCTCTCGATGTCAATTTTCCACCAGCCAAATCATTCGTCATAGACAGGAACAGGTGGTAATTACTTGGTGCGAGATCTGGATTATAAGGTGGATGCGTAAGAATCTCCCAACCAAGCTCTTGGAGCTTCTGGCGAGTCACTATCGATATATGAGACCTGGCGTTATCCTGATGAAACATAATTCCTCTCCTGTTGGCCAAAGCTGGGCGCTCCTGGTCGATTGCTTCCTTCAGACGGTTCAATTGCTGATAGTACAAGTCCGAATTAAGAGTTTGGCCGTAGGGGAGCAGCTCATAGTGGATGATTCTGTGCCTATCCCACCAAACACACAGCAAAATCTTTCTGGCCGTCAATTCTGGCTTGGCCACCGTTTCTGCCGACCACAACCGTTTTCGCTTGACATTGTCGTAAGTGACCTACTTTTCATCACCAGTCACCATCCGCTTCAGAAATGGGTCGGTTTTGTTGCGATTCAGCAGTGATTCGCAGATGGAAATTCA
Organism: Icerya purchasi; assembly: GCA_039619475.1. Lineage (NCBI taxonomy): Eukaryota > Metazoa > Arthropoda > Insecta > Hemiptera > Monophlebidae > Icerya > Icerya purchasi. The sequence goes on along the minus strand of CM077116.1, from coordinate 151,183,329 downwards.
GTCCATGAGGTTTTTTTCCGTCAACTCGTGGGCACTCATACGTCGAGCTTCTTTGTGTATCCAGCCTTTTTCAAGTGGTTCCAAACGGGTTTTTGTGCAATGTTTAGCTCCTGGGCAATCGAAACAGTGCTTACATGACGGTCAGACTCGACAATTTCCATTATTTTATTGACATTCTCGACAATTAACCTTCCGTAACGTGGTGCATCTTTGACATCAAAATTACCAGAACGAAATCGACGAAACCAAAATTGTGCGTGATTGGCTGTTACAGTATCAGGACCATAAACACTATTTACATTTTCACCTGCCTGACTTGCGTTTTCAACTTTATCGAAGAGAAATTGTAGAATATAGCGCATTTTCTCTTTGCTGGTGTCCATCTTTGACGCGCACTCAAACACTACTGAGTCAAGCAATCACAAACCGGTTTCAGAAGATGTTTTAATACGAAATCTTAACTTTCTAACGCCATCTAGTGTCATCCAATCGCACTTATATAACGCGAGATACAGATTACTACAGCCATCTATTGCAAAAATAATGGATTACTTTTTACTACACCGAATATTACTTATTTGTTTTACTGTATACGAATTCACCTTCCAACTTTTAGTATTATCATCCCATGAAATGATATTCTTCTTAATCCGTTGTCCTCTTTTATGGATTTTATGCATCTCATGTAATCAATAACTTCCTTTTTGTCTAATGTCTGCTGTATTCTTTTCCATTATTTTGTCATTAATATTTTGAAATAAAGCTTGTATTAATGCATCTAGTCTTCTAAATATACTTCAAATGACAATGGAAAGATTCTAAAAACATTACTAGTACTTATTCCTGTAGACATTCTATTATACTGCACCCATATTTCAACGTGTGATGTATAATAGGTCGCAAAATAATTTTTAAAATTAGCTAATTTTGGATTTACATTTATTTTTTATAGAAAGTTCGTTAACATAATTGAAAAACTGTCTTGATCACCTTCTTGCTATAAAATACACAACTGTTTTAAAATATCATTACACAATCCTTTATATGGTATTTTTTTGGCATTCTTCTTCCAACAATGAATAACATGCCAAATACATAATAACCGCTTTCCTACTTCTCCCATTTCTACTTTCCAGCTTTCATAGTACGTTTTATCATCATCTGACATAAAAATCTGCAGTTTCAATATTCCGACGGCTTCTTTTGTAACGTTGAAAAATAATTTCATAATGATTTGCGTAACAGAACCGCTTATACAAAATGCACCCGGGACACCTTCTTCATATTCATTTGTTACCATAATTGTTGTTAATAGAAAACCATATGCAATTGTACATCTATTAAAAGTTGTATGAATGCAAATCTTTTTATTGCTATATTTTTGTAAAATATTTCTCTGTATTGGTGTACAAAGCACCAACACAAATTCATCAGTTTTTCAAAGTGGATGGATGAACCATCCCCTTATTTTTAAATATCAAAATCGGGCTTTCAGGTTTACTTTTGTTTTCCTGTACCCACAATACAACACTTGTACTATCATCATAATTACAATCATTCATAAACTTCTGCTGTTGTGCAACATTATGCACATCTTGCCTATCAATAAGATGTATTCTTTGTAACTCCTGCGAATATGACTTCCACATATTATCTATAATACTTCGTACTGGCACTCCTAACTCCAACTGATCTATAACCACATACATATAAACATTTATTATTTTGTACATCAACAAACAATTTATTATTATGAATTTAAATAAATCAAATAATCCTTTTATGAATATGTTTCATTTGATTTTAGTAAGTTATTTTCTGATATAGGTATTTTCCAAACATTCAATTATAATTATATTGTATAGTTAACAAAATAACTTCATTCTAGAGGTGTGTAACTCAGTAACTCAGTAACTCAGTAACTCTTTTGACTCACTAATTCAGTAGTCTACAGAATTAAAACAAATTACCCTGTGATCTATGATTGTAACAGATGTTTAATTTACAAAACAACAACTAATAAGAATTTTTTAAGTGCTTTAATAATTACTACTTTGCTGTATTAGTCTCAAAACAACTGAACAAATGAAGTTAAACAACTTCATATTTGGAATTACAAGCTAATTAACAGGCTGTTTAAATTGTTTTAACAACAAATTCTAAATTTGTTCAGTTTTTTTGAGACTAATACAGCAAAGTAGTAATTATTAAAGCACTTAAAAAATTCTTATTAGTTGTTGTTTTGTAAATTAAAATTTCTTTGTAAATTAAACACCTGTTACAATCATAGATCACAGAGTAATTTGTTTTAATTCTGTAGACTACTGAATTAGTGAGTCAAAAGAGTTACTGAGTTACTGAGTTACACACCTCTACTTCATTCCTTATATTGAAAAATATGATTTCATACATACCTTAAATAAAATTTACCATATAGATTTTTTTTATCCCTCGGTCTTATTGATGTATGACTCATTTCTTTCTTATGGAACCAATGAGTTACTATATAATTCACACAGATTCCTTCATTAGAGATAGTCACTGACATTTGAACTGGACACTGCACTTATTTAAAATCATTAACATGGATTACAACTTTCATATTTTTAATGTGTTAATCTTTCCAGAAATATTTCTTAAATATTTTAATTAAACACCTTCAATAAATATTTTTAGAATAGAATTTTTCATTCAAGAAAATTAAATAGATAAAAACAAAATTAAATACATAAATTTAAGAATTTCACAAACAATAATTTACCATATAAAAAAGTTTTAATTTTGAAAGAATTATGTAAAAACTATATTTTCTAAATATTATACTATACAATGATTCGGGGTCTATATTTATAATTTTTTTATGTGCTTTCAATCGGCGTTTACTTCTCTACTAACTTTCAATGATCGCTACCATCTTATAATTTTAATTACAATAAACACATAATGCCTTTTTGTCTTCCAATAAAGTTAAATATTCAAATTCTTATTTCATTCCAACACCAGCAAGGAATAGGTTTTAATCCATTGTTTAATTATAAAGACACTTTACTTTTTTATTTATACATACTTTGCTGTTATTTTTAAATTTCATGCTTCTATTTACCTTCAAAGTATTTTTTTTTTTTTTTTTTTCCTACCCTGGGCGCGCCAGCGGCCTTGACCCAACAACATGAAAAATTAACAGTTATAACTAAATAACCAGGCGGTCAGAAATGGAGAGGACAAAGGACAGTAGAAATGGGATAACTGAAGGCAATGGGAAGGAAAGAATATAGGTAGCGTTAAAGGGAGTAGGAAGACCCAAAACTAAAAGTTGGGTGTAAAGAAAAGAGCGTTCGTTAGAGAGTGCTGAACATTCGAATAAGATGTGATTTGAATCACAAATACAAGAAGGCTCAGAAGCGTGAAGAGAGCAGATGGGGGAGGAGACAAAGCGAATCGAAAGCGAGAAGAGGGGAGTATAGAATGATTGATTCTAAGCCTAATTAAGGAAACAACAGTGGAACGACGACAGATAGGAATAGATTGAAACCAAGGCAGGAAACTAGGAACCGGTTGAATAAGACGGTACTGAGAAAAGCGATTTGAGAATATAGATGGATACATGTCAGACCAAAGTCTGGAATGATTAGAGCGTGATAGAGAAAGAATGTCTGAGGAAGGGAAAGAGTCGAGGAAAGGACCAGTGCGGACGGCTGAGCGAGCTAAGGAGTCAGCTGAGTCATTTCCCTCAATATTGGAATGACTAGGGACCCATAGAAAGTCTATGAAAATGGAGCGGAACGAGAACAAAGAGGAGACAAGAGATCGGATAGAGAGGATGATACCGTCAGAAGTATAAGAAGGAGGAGAGGAGATGGCTTGGAGAACGCCTTTGGAATCAGAGACAATCAGGAATTTGTGAACTCCACTCGTAGAGGATATGAAATGAATTGCACGAAGAATTGAGATCGCCTCGGCCGAGAAGATAGAGCAGAAGGAAGGAAGTCTGAAGGACTCAGAGTGTAGGAACGTAGGAGACGTATACGCACCACCCACGTCCCCATCACTCTTGGAGCCATCCGAGAAGATTAAGGCATGGGAAGGAAAAGAAGAGTTCAGCAGCTGAAAGAATTCGGAGTTGACTACATTGTGAGAGGAACAATTAGCTCGGACTGGAAGAGAGGAGAAATTGATGGGGTGCCATATGCTATTAAAGTCGAAAGAAAAGTAAGGAAGACTGTTATAAGAGGAAACGTAGGGAGAAAAATTGGAAACACGAGCAGCTATATGCGATAAAATCGGAATTCTATGAGGCGCCAAGCGCCAGTGATTTTTGATATAAAGATAGGAAGGGATAATATTGGATGACAAAATGGGGAGGCGTTTTAATAAAAATCGATAACCGAGGAGTGAACGACGAATGGAAAGAGGTTGAGTGGAAGATTCGGATAGAATCGCAGGAATAGGAGAAGATCTTAAAGCGCCAATGCATAGGCGAAGGCAGGAATTCTGAATTGCGTTAAGTTTCGAAAGGAGAGACTTGGAGGCACTGCCATAAGTGAAGGAACAATAGTCGAGTTTGGACCGAATAATCGATTTATATAGAATTAATAGAATGCACGGGTCTCCACCCCTTCTGAGCGGAGATAACGATTTGAGGAGATTAAGTCTTTTGATCGAGGAATTATAGATATAATTAATATGTTCATGAAATGTAAGGCGACTATTTAAGAAAAGACCTAGATAACATATGGAATTGACAGTGGGAATAGGTGTACCAGATACGCTGATGTTTATAAAAGCACGATTAAAGGGGCGGAGAGCAAAAATTATACAGGAAGACTTGGAAGGGGAAAGAGAGAGGTGGAGTGTAGATAGAGCATTGCTAAGATGGGACAATGAATGGTTTAACTCGTTGGTGGCAGAGGACAGATCATCTGAGGTGGAATAAACTAAAATGTCATCAGCAAAAAGGAGAGAGAAAGAGGGAATAGGAAGCGAAGCAATATCGAAAGAGTAAATATTAAAAAGAGTGGGGCTAAGGCAGGAACCCTGGGGAAGCCCACGATAGACGCATCTAGAGGTGGAAAGAGAAGGAGAAGATAGATAAAGAGTTCTATGTTGAAAGAGGTTGAGTATAAGAGAGATAAAAACCGGTGGGAGATTAAGAGAGAGAAGTTTGGAGCCCAGAGAAGGAAGATGCACATTATCGAATGCAGAGCAGACATCGACAAAAGAAGCGACAGTAAATTTCTTAGAAAGGAATGATTTATAGATATCTGCAAGGAAGGTACTGATGCAATCTACCGGGCCAACCGAACATATTAGAAGGAACTAGATTATTATGCTCAAGCCACCAAACAAGACGGTTGTTTATTAAACCTTCAAAGAGTTTGCGCAGACATGAGGCTAGGGAGATAGGACGGAAGGAACACTGATTTTTTTTCGGAATTGGAATGACGATGAAGTCATTCCAAGACTCAGGAGTAAATCCAGAGAGTAGGAAAGAGTTGAAGATATTCAGAAGGGAGAGCAGCGAGGAAGGAGAGAGTTTTTTAAGAATAGGGAAAGAAAGACCGTCCAAGCCAGGAGCAGAAGGAGAGGTTTTGTAAAGAACGGACAAGAGTTCCTCGTAGCGGAAAGGGGACGATAGGAAATGAGGTTCTGAGGAATTTGGGAGTGAAGGAATGATCGATTCCTCGAAAGTGGGGACATACGGAGGAGCAATAGAGTCCAAGAAAGAGTGAAGTTCAGGCAAAGAAGGATGGGAGAAGTGGGGACGCTCAGAAAGAGGAGATCTGAACGCTTTTGCCATTTTCCATATCTTAGAGAGAGGCGTATCTCTAGAGAAAGATGAACAAAATGATTTCCAAGAGTTCCTCTTGGCAGATTTTGAAATGTACCGAGCTTTTGCGTTGGCTTCTTTGTGAGCTAAAAAGTTGGATATTGAGGAACAAGAACGAAAGGCTTTGAAGGTAGCGGTGCTTCTTTGGAAGGCAACTTTACACTCTTCATTCCACCAAAGAGAGGAGGCATAAGAGGAAGAACGACCGCGCGAAAAGGAAGAAGGAGGGGAGGAAGCGGAAAGAGCAGAATATAAGGATTGAATGAAGAAGTTGTACTGGGATGACGGGTCGGGAAAATCCAGAATAACGGGGAGTGAGGAATCCACCAAAGATCGGAATTTAGTCCAATTTGTTTTGGAGAGAAGCCAGTGAGGAGCGTGCAAGGGCCTGAAAGGTTTAGAAGGAAGAGCGTTGTTGAGAGTTAGGAGAATGGGGAGATGATCACTACCAAAAGTGCCGTCGAGAGTTCTCCATGAGCTTACAAGACCAAGATTCGGAGATGAAAACGAGAGGTCGATTGCACTAGAAGAAGATGGAAGTTTGAAGAAAGTAGGAGAACGATCGTTGTGGAGAAAAAGATTATTCAAAGTACTAATTTAACAACTATTTAGGATGTTTACAATGTTTTAGTGTATTACTATATAATTGCACAAATGCTGCTTACCAATTCTGCAAGAACCTTTTCTACGAGGCATACAACGTCTTTGTATTTTCATTTTCAGATGGCCTATGCAGTTACAAATATATAACTTTTTGGTTCCATTCATTTTGCCATAAATCCGTAAAAGACGAAATTTAGCTACGTGCTTTGCTTCCATTTCGCTTTTCCATTTTAAGAATTTTAAATAATTAAAGTAAACTGCTGGACAAAAGTGTTTGTCCACCTTCCATTTCATACCTTTCTTTGTTGCAACTACTGAACAATAGTTTGGATTGTTTTCAAATTTTAACCAGACGTTATTTCATCATTCTTTATTAGTAGTATAATATAAAAAAATTGATTCTTAATATTTAGATATTTGTTTTTGATAATCCAAAGAAGAAAAGGAAGAAATGAAATATATTTATAATGTATATACAAAATTTTTTTCAGATAATGATAGATCTAAATTTTCTATAATACTTAATTTTTTGATTTTTTTTTTATAAGAAATGTATCTACATTCGTCAACAATTAAATTGTAATTGTTGACGGTTTTTTTAAATTTTTTAAAATTAAAGTTAAAAACATAATAATATAATAAATTAACCCGATAATTATACGACGACTTGTAATCCAACATTTTAGAGAAAATATTGAAAAAAAGTTTGTCGTCGATGGAATTATAATTAATTAAATTATAATAAGGGCCGTTATACACATCTTCGTAATCAAAATCATTAATACTAAAATTAAAATTATTTACAACACTACATACTAAATCATTAATAAATTCAATATCCTCCTCCTCACATTGGACATTGCAAATATTGTTTTTCTTAATACTAAAGCTGTTTGTATTAGATAAATCTAATTTTGTTTTCTGTATGCATGTAAAGATCTCATAATTATAAAAATTAATCGATTTTTCTTTACAATGCAAAATCAATTTATGGTCGATAAAATTTGTGCAATATGATCCAAAAGATTCTATATATGAAGGAATATTATCCGTAAATAATATTCCGACATTGTTCATGAGTGTGTGTAAATCCCTATGGATCATATTGTAAGAATCTTTTTTTTTTTTTTATCGTCGATAAATAAATGCAATTTTGATTCATATTTCGATAAATCTAAATTTAATATTTTATTTTTATTAAATAAAATATTAATCCTATCAGTATATGATAAATTACTATAATGACAAGTGTAAGATCTTTATTTATTTTTATAATAGTTATGGTGTGGGGGAGGGACATATATTAAAGACGGTTTCGTAATATTCGCGAAGATCTAATTCTAATAAGCCTAACATAATTTCGATTTCTTTATCATATAGGTGTGCAATAATATTTACATTTATTAATGGAAATAGATCTTGTAAAATGTTATCGAAATTGAACTGGTGAATTTGTATATTATCTAATAGGTGGTAGTTTTTACACAATAATGCTTTATACTTAATTCGATTTACACATTTACAAATCATCAGGTGTTCGAAATTATTGTAATATATATTATTCACAATATGATTACAAATACACTTTTCTTTTTTATTGAACCATGATAAAATCAGTGAAAATAAAAAATGTTTCATGTTGATTGTGTTGGTATGATATCTGAAAAAAAAACAACATAGGGTACGATCTTTATTTTTATTTTTTTTTTTTTTTAATAGACACTCATATTGTATTAAGCTAGAATTTTTTCTAACGCTTTCGCAATTGGCTTCATCCTCGACATACATATAATAAAATATCATAAATACGAATCATCAATAAATGTACATGTGCATAAACAAATAAATAATTTAAGTACTCACCAGCAGCAAATGATATAAAGAAGTTGATGAAAGGTTTTCTGCTCTTCCCTTTTGGATACTTGGTTCGAAACCTCACTACTCAAGTAACTTTTTTATCAATACATAAAGTCTTCGTGTGAAAATTGATTGCCCAAACAACAAAACGTGCTAAAGAAATTAAATTAAAAATATAGATTAGTATAGCAAAAGTAGTTTAAGAAAAATAATTTTATAAATCAGATATAACAACATACATACAGCATAATATAAATAATAAGACACAAAGCAAGATAAATATTTTGTAAAAAGAAAATGATAATGTAGTATATATTTATAGTTTAGTTTGAGTAAATTGTGTGTAAGGAATGAGTAAAAAAAAATAATGGAAAAATGAGAAAATTGCTTGGAAGTATCATAAAAACAGAGAGAAATGTAAAAATCTGTGAGTATGGGATATTAAATTGATGTGAGAAAATAATATGAAAGATAAAAACCGTACAATTACTTACCGCTATGTATTTTCCATAAAATTTGAGAATGTCGTACGTAAAATATAGATTAATCATACTGTGAATATAAATCTTCAAACAATGATATGTTCGCAATCATGAAACTATTCACGCCAAATAAATATATCTGGAAATATCCAGGAATACACTAAAAGAAATGTGAATTATACACATGAGGTAATTAATGTAATGTAAATTACAAATAAAAATGTATGAAATTCTATCATAAACAAAAAAAAGTAAAATAATTTTATCTCGGGTAAATATATTTCATTAGTTATATGTTGAAAGAAAAATATATTAAATGTATACTTCGTTTAAGTTTTGTTGATATATTTTTTAATAAATCAATAATAATGAGTATTGTAGGAGATCAAAAAAAAAAGTAATCCACAATAGAGAAATAAATTATTTGTTTGTATGAGTATTAGAAGAAGAATCTGTGATATTTTAATATTGAATAGAACACTAATTTTTTATGGTACTGTATCGTTTAAAATAATGATCTCCTTTGCTCCATTAAAAAATAAAAAACAGGTTTCTTCGGTACATATACCATCAAAAGTCGCTTTCGCAAATTTCGTAGAAAAATCGGTATTGTAGCGGTACATTTTTACGAATGGATAGCCTTGCAACGTGACCGGTCAGAAAAGATACTTAGAATTTATAAATCGGTTATTTACGACCCATCAATGTTGGGCTATAACAATCATTAGTCATGTTGTAGTGGTGTCAGATCATTAGCCCCTTTGTTCAAATGAAGATGACAGTAAGGGACAATTTGTATCATACCTGCATGCATGCAATGAAGAAGAAAAAAACATGTTTCTTCGGTACATATACCATCAAAAGTCGTTTTTGTTATTTCATCGAAGATCTGTAATGGTACATTTTTATGAATGGATAGCCTTACAATACGAATGTTGTTGTTGGGAGATATTCGGAGCCTTTTTTCAAAGTATTTTTTGTTTTTTCACGATCACACTGATGCGTTGGAGAATATAATATTCTATATCACACACACACATACACTCTCTCACTTACTCGTCCATCACAATTAGCGACATTTTTTTTCTTTGAACCTCGTTTTTTCTTCCAACACAGCATGTCTTGTAAAACTAGCAGGATTTTTTGATCTGTCTGTCACTCTGTCTCTCTCTGCTCCTCTCTCTCTACACATTTAGCATCGGCAAAACTTACACACACTCATGTATATCGCAGAAAAATAATTTACGAAATATAAAATATTAATTAATGTGAGAATCATGCACGCATATTTTTATTAAATGTATATTCCATATATATTACAATATGCTTTATTTTTTCAGTTCTCCGGGAACTAAATCACATGTTATTTATCTTGGCGCACATAGAACTTCCCCGTCTGTAAGTTTGTGTGCCTTGTTAGGCACTCCCCCACTAAAGTATTTCCAAACCTATTATTACCACTGTGAGACCCTCGCACTTTTCTCTAGTAAACGTGCCTGTCCTATTGACACAAATGACCTCCCCAACACCCCAGAGTTCCCTAATGACCCTCCCAGAAATCCTGGCTCTCCTATCGCAGCATAACGTGAACATAATCCCTTTCCCTAACCTAGCTTCTAACATCATGATTCCGCCATGGGCAACTTTAAACATTGATGTTAACTTTTCCCTGACGAAGTATAATAAACCCCTGCACCCAAATATCGTTCAGTTGACAACGGCAACAATGCAAAAATACCCCGACCACCTCTTTTTCTACACAGATGCTGCCAAGGATACCCCAGAGGCTACTTCATCCCCAGCTGCCTGTTCCTTTGAAGTCTGCGACGTGATTCGAAGCATTCGACTGAATGACAATTGCTCGGTACTGGATGCTGAAATATACGCAGTATTTTTCTGTTTGGAATATGTTCTTTCTACAGAGCCTACATCACAGAAAGCCCTGCTGGTATCTGATTCATCCGCGGCCTTATTGACAATTTCTAATCCCCTCACCAAACATCCTGTAGCAATTCGAACCCAGTAGGTATTATACAAACTTATTAAGAGACAGTGCTCCGTATCCTTTCTGTGGGTGCCCAGCCATGCAGGGATTCCTGGAAATGAATGCGTCGATACATCCGCCTGAGCAGAAATATATTGCCCCTTGCCTAGTAACAGCCCACCTCCACCTTATCTCTCAAATATAATCTTTAATAACCTCACGTCCTTATGGAAAACCCATTGGTCCTCGTGTCAGACTTTCTCGAGGTTAATTAAACCCTCAACGGAACCATGGTGGCCAGAAAAAAGCATTTCCCGCAGAGATTTCTGTGCACTTAGCCGCTTGCGCATAGGCCATACGGCCATGTCGCATAATTTTATTTTGCAAAGAACCCCCTCTCCTATGAATTGTCCTTTTTGTGGCCAAGATGTTGCTCCCTCAACTCCTCACATACTATGCGACTGTCCAGCATTATCACCTCACCGGCCCCCTTCAATTAATAACAAAACAGTCACCAACATTCTTGAGAATTCCCCCCATGCAATTTTATCTATAACACAATTTATCAGATCTAGTGGAATAAGCAGATATCTATAAAAACAAACTGCGCATCTTTGTACTGTAATAGCCACAGCAGTTAAACACAGTACAGGAGGTTGCTTTTACAAGAAAAAAAAAAAAAAATATCCTATCCCATCATACCGCCACATAGCTATATATTTACATGATAAGAAATTATAATAAAAATAATTATATAATATGTCTTTATTTATTTATTTAAAAAAATACTATAATGCGGTGGTGTTTGCATGTAAGAATATGATTGGAGCATTTTTCGTCGCGGGTGCATCTATACTTGTAAAAATATGAAAGATCATTAAAAAAAAAATATATGTATCATATGTATAATAATATATATTCATACTTAGACTTTGAAATATATTAAAATAATCGCGATAGTATAAACTGAGCATGTGTGTGATCAGAATATGAGTGGGACTGGAGCGTGCGCCAGAACGAAATATACGTGTGAGAGGTGTGAACTGGAGTTATAGGTTAGATATACACTTTAAATAATATATTGGGGTTAAATTTTGGAGTTTTCATACTTAGGCCCTGAATTTTGAAAAAATTGTGGTAATGTAGTGGACTGGTGGGGCCAGCGGAGACTTGGGCTACTTTCGGACATTAATTATTATATTTATGTTAATCAATAATCGGTTTGGTTTATCGGAAACGAGTGGGAGGTGTACAGGGGAATTTCAGAGAAATTTGGGAAACTTGGGGGAACTTTCAGCACCTGGACACTAATTGGGGTTACTTGTTCCCCCGATTAACACTGGGGTGTTTATTGACCTCTGGACACTGTTTGGACGTTCGGATTAGCGGATATGTGCAGGAACCATCTGGGGGAAACTTGGGTGAATTTTGACCACCTGGATACGAATTGGGGTGAATTTTGAGTTCGGATTACCAGAGTAGTGTATAAATAGCGGACCTGGTGCAGTTTCCCCCGAGTGTACAGGTTTTCCCCCAATTTTCCCGGACAGCTGCTGAAAATTCACCCAAATTCCCGTCCAGGTACTCAAAATTCACCCCAATTAGTGTCCAGGTACTGAAAATTCACCTAAATTCCCGTCCAGGTAGTCAAAACTAACCCCAATTAGTGTCCATATACTGAAAATTCACCCAAATTTTCGTCCAGGTGCTCAAATTTCATCCAAATTCCCGTCCAGATGTTTAAAACTAACCACAATTTGTGTCCAGAGGTCAATAAACTATCCAAAAAAGTTTCCATGTATCCCCTGTCCCGTTCCCTATAGTATTGATTGCATGTCCCGTTCCCTGTAGTGGGAATAAACCAAACACGATCTAGTTACACCCCCAACCCTTAGAATATTATGCTCCGATAATCTCGAACACCCTATAGTCCCAGAGAAGGACCTCAACCCGAATTCTTGTGTTATAGCTGTAAAGTAACCTATATTTTAATATTTACTTGTATATAATTAAATTATAACCCTATTTCCCGCCAAGGGATCCAAAGTACACTTAAGTATAACCCCCAGGCAGTACAGCCCCATAATCTGAACTCCTGCCTGGAGAAAGGGGGCCCTAACCCATGCTCTGTTGTATGAACATATCTGATATTCAGAACTGAATAAGACGGAACCATTAATTTATTTCTATACAATGAAACTAGCCCTAGACCCCTCTGGCAGTTTATCAATCTTTTAACGTCATATTATAATATATAATTTACTTATTTTTCCGCGGACGTGATTATTTTATAATTATTATTATAGATAATATTTTTAAGCTATGCGCATAATTACAACCTTGGAGGATATATTAATATACTAATTCAAAGAGTATTTTTCAAAATATAATTCGAGTTCACCTCGATAAATTATTTTTAATATTAGCATAATTTTAAGCATTTGTATAATTAATTAATTAATGCCTCCGATAGATGGAAAAAATCTTCAGACAATTAAAATTTTTTCCGCGCGCGATTAATTTTATTTCGTGTAAAATTTCTGGTCGCTAAATAATATTTATCGACATCATATTTTTTAATATTATACACATCTCAGTATAATTATTAAATGAAGGAACTCGCAGCATTGTTGCTGCAATCGCGCCAGTCTTTCTTTTTAGAAATCGTCAACCTCTGCAGGTATACGTCTCATCGCTACAGCAGCCTTTGTATGTACGACTCGCTATTTACTGTTATTCGGCAAAAGAATATTTTTTTTTTTTCGCGTTCGTACACAATTACCATCGGGGTCATTCGTCACTCGGCATTTCCAAGAACAATCGCTGCTCCGCAGCCTAAGACGCTTCACCGGTCGTTCACGACATTATTGAAGTTACCTTTTTTACAATAGGCGAATTCATGCGTCTATACACCTTTTTTCTAGAAATCACGATGAAAGCGTGCAATCTCTCCCGCTGAAACAAGTTTTTAGCCAATGCTATACACTTCAATAGACTAACATCATCGCTGGTAAATAAATAAAGACGCATTTTTTATATTTTATATATGTATTTGTAAGTATTATTATAATATAATAAATATTTCTATGTATTTATATTTCATTTTTCAAAAACAAAAAATTATCAATTTTACTATCGTTGTTAATATATTTCCAACTCGGGCTTCTATCAATACATCTCGATCCTTTCGTTAAATTTACGAATCCATATAACGTAACCGTTTTGTTAAAATATCAGCTTTTACAGATAGCTTAGCGGAATCGACAATACGATCAGCTTTTTCCTTTCTAATTTCTTCACGAAGATTTTCATTCGTTTCTTTAAATTGTTTTTCTATTTCTTCGCGCTGTTTTCCCATTATTTCCTTAAGACTTTTTCCTAATTCTTCACACTGTTTATCAATTATTTCCTTAGTAATCTGTTTATCGATCAATACACATACTTTTGCACTTAAATCGTTTATTAAACCTCCGAATATTTCAATTGTAGCTTTCACATCACTTTCATGTTTTGAAACGCGTGTATGTAATGCTGAAAGATCGCTCGAAACCGTATCTAGTTTATCCGATAGTTTTTTAATTTGATCATTAAATTTTCCCGAGTCTTCACTCATCATATCAATATTACCAGTATGAATCTCGATTTTCATAATATTATCGCTAATTTTTTTATCTAAATCTCTATGCACAAACATAATTTGAGCATGTAATGCAGCATTTTTTTCCGTAACAAGCGAATTCAACTGCTCAACTTTTTCATGTACATCACATATTTCCGCAGCTGTGAGAGTTTTTATCTGTTTGTAAGATACAACCTCAGACTCTGACGGTTCTCGTTGTAATGTACTAACGTTTAATAACCGTTTTCCTTTAAAATTATAATTCCCATTCGAATCTAAAACAATACTTGCACTTTCGGAAGATGCACCATCAGGCATATATTTTCCGCTCTTATGGAGTGGCATGACTAAATATTTACTAAAACGCTATTATCGATCCATGAATTTTCTGAACTCGGGAATCCTAACCACTTAACCAACGATTTTCCACCTTGCCGTTGAATAACACGTTCAATTAAATATACGTCTGGGTAAGATGTTTTTTGTAATTCTTCCGCGTAAAAAGTACCAACTAATGGTTTACCGGTTCTATCTTTTAACGTATACATCGTAGGAAAAGTCGAATTCACTGTATTTATACTAAATAATTCACCAGTCCAGTTCAGAGTGTATCCTTTCTCTAATAATGTTTTAACTTTACTGATGCGAACTATGTCGCCAACTTTAAATGATTTTGATTTGCTCGGGGGAGAGAATCGATCAACAGCTTTACTACATTCTCTTGCAATATTTTCTGCAACTTGTCTTTCAACGTTCTTATTTACATCGACAGGTGCAAATTTGATCGTGCGATGTATTTTCAGATTGTATTTTCGGGTAAGTTCGGGCAAAACTTGTAACCAGCGTTTATTACGATTAACGGTAAATTCTTTCCACATCCAATTCTTTATTGTGCGATTAAAACGTTCTACAATACTCGCTTTAAGCGGCGAATGGGTGCTATACAAATTAATATTATTCCGATTTAAAACAGCTCGTACTTGCGGATTGTAAAATTCAGTACCCTGATCTGTATGCAAATGATTAGGAGCTTCAACATCTCTTTCAGCTAAAATTTTTTCTAACGCTTTAGCAATTATCGATCCATTCTTTTTCTTTATACGAACGGCCCACGCATATTTGGAAAACGCATTTATTACGGTTAATATAAATTTATGTCCTCGATTAAATCGTGCATATTGCGCCATAGCGATCAAATCAGCTTGCCATAAATCGTTTATACCTAAAAGTTGTACACATCGCGTGGGATAACGTTTTCGCGCAGGTTTATGAAGTTCATCGGCTATACTGCGTTGTAATGATTTTGATGTAGATGCTTGTTTCGTACGCATCTTTTTCTAATACTAATAATCAATAAGGTAACTGAATATATCCTTCTTCAGCCAACTCTTCCTCGATTGCTAAAATTTCATTATATACACCTGTATTACCACTTTGTTTAGACGCGTGTAATAGCTGCAATCGTTCGACTAATTCATTAGGATCGTTCCAATACTCGAATCGAGGTCTTTTAAGACTTACCCTAGCGCGGACATCATTGTATATACGATTCTTCTTTTTCTTATGCTTCGCATTCGATAAATTTTCGTGATAACCTTTTCCCCTATGCTCAGCAGCTCGAAACAACGGGCGAACTATATTCTTATATTTCTGATTGGGAAGCCCTTTCATCATGCCATTACCACGCAAATGAGCTCCAGTAAATTGCAGTAATTGTTTATATATCTCCAAATCATCGTTATTATATTTGTTTTTATCTACTTTAGTCTCCAACAGTAAATGCAGTACACCCTCAGTGAAAGGAAATTTCACACGATTATTTCCTTTTCCTAAATATATTTCTGCGCGATCTTTATTCCATGAAATTGTGGTTGTACCAAGCATATATTCATCGAGAATAGGATTATACTTTATTCCATAAATTTGATCTCTAGGTACAGCATCATCTCCATCAATACGAAAGGGACATATTTCACTTAGATTAAACGGGTCCTTTTCCAATTCTTCATCACTATCAACAGTTTTATCTTTCAGGGGAGTACTGTGCAATAGTTTTTGTTTCGAAACTAGAGAATCATTTATTGTATCAGCATCTTTTTTAGTCCTTTTTGGTTTTTGTACTGCTTCTCGAATCTCTGATAATGGTTTCGTAACAGGTTCCAACACTGTAGCCGTAACATTTGTAATATATTTGCTATTGGCCTTTAACGCATTATATTTATTCAATATATCGTTACATATCTTTTCCAATTCAGTTTTAAGTTCTAATTCATCTTCTATATTTCTTTTAACGCTATTCATTGCCATCTTTTTGATCTTCAAACACTATAAACTCATCAAATCCACGACGAAACCGCCCTTTATATACTTCGCACTCTTTATCAATTACTAGAAATCCGTGCTTATTCTTCCAGCACACATTACAAAGTTTCTTAAAAGTCTTTATCGAACAAACACCGTTAACATGTTCATCGTATATATGACGTATATTTATATCATCTTGCGCAAAGACAAGTATGAAATTAGCGTTATCACGTATCATATGTTTAGGGATCTTTACGTATGTTTGGCACAAGTAAAAACAATCCACATTTTTATGCCGCCCCATTGAAAAATACTGTTGTAGAACAGGGTGAGAAGTATTTGCAGGTACATCGTCAAATATAAATATAGAATTCCGATTAATCGCATCAGGCTTTATTACATCATCCTCCTTGTTAAATGTTTGATAACCAATCTCAGGCGTAGACTTGTATATCGGATCTAACAATTTATATTTCGGTTGATATAAAGAAGTACTATATATGTAGACATTTTTGTAACGCAACCCATTCGAATGTGTTAATAACGTAAATAATGAATTTGTTTTTCCACATCCGCTCGGGCCAATAATTAAACATCTTATATTATTTGGGAACAATGAGCCATGTTTATAACGTTCTGGCGTATCACTACCTTCTACTAGTGTTAGCACGTTACTTATAGGTAATATAGTTGATTGCTTTTCAATTTTCATTTTAGCTTATTTTACTGATTTAGTAATCACCATCAACACCTGATAAAAAGTATAAATACACCTATATATAGCGTTAAAACTCGCAGAGTCATGTGATAAAAAGTATATATATAGAAAAATATTTCTGAATATGGCGAGAAAGCAACGAAAAGTTATCGTGTTAAAAAAGAATATAAAGCGTGGTCGCGGTTTCAGAACTGTGTTAAATAGAGTTATAGATAACCTTCCAGTACAATTACATTATCCTAGTTATAATTATTTGGGACCCGGTACAAAGTTAGATCGTCAACTAAGTCGCGGTGTAACAGGTATAAACCCACTGGATGAAGCTGCTAAAGCACATGATATAGCGTATAGCAAGTATTCTGATAATAAAAATCGAGCTGAAGCGGACAGATTATTAGAAAATAAAGCTTGGGAACGTGTTAAAGCATCAGATAGTAGTTTCGAGGAGAAAGCGGCTGCTTGGATAACTACGAACGCTATGAAAGTAAAACGTAAATTAGGAGGTGGATGTCGTTCTGGTAAAAAACAAGCTGCGAAACGGAAAACTAAATCAAAATCTTTGAAAAGAAAAAACTTATATTTCAGAGACGTGTTAAATGTAGCGTGGAAGGCTGTTCGTAAAGAAAAAACTCTTAAAGGACGTATGAAAAAAGCGATTACAGCCGTTAAAAAATTAAATCCTATAGTAGCTGATAACGAAAATGTTCGAATTATTCCGATTACCAAAACTGGAGGAGCTCTCCCCCTTATCCCCTTATTAGCTGGTATTGCTACATTGGGTGGAATTTCATCGTCAGTATCATCAATGGCAAAAGCTGTGAAGGATGTAAATGATGCTAGAAAAAGTTTTAAAGCAGGCAAAGGTCTAAAAATTGATAAAAAGATTGGCAAAGGACTTTATTTACAACCATATCGAAGTGGTCTTGGTTTATATTTAGCTCCATATAGTGACGTATCGAGACGTAATCAGTTTTTTCGAGGTTAACTCTATACCTGACAATAGAGCGTTAACAAATTTAGATATTATATTTTACGCGAAAAAGTTAAAAATTCCAAATTTTAGAGGAGTTTTTGATCGAGATGGGCTGCCTACCAAACCTAAGAAAAATGAGTGCGCGATTGTTAATATGGATTCGCAAAAACGTCCTGGAACTCACTGGATTGCATACAGAAAGATTGCAAAACGTGCAGAATATTTCGATAGTTATGGTAATCTACCACCCTCCATAGAGATAGTTAATTATTTACGCAATTACGATCCAAAGATTGAGATTTTATACAATAGATGTGCATATCAAAGTTATAATACGGTTAATTGCAGAGAACTATGTTTAAGATTTCTAACAAATACATTACCCGTCCCATTTGATGTTCGAAAATGTTAAAATTTATATATAAGCATGTACATTTATAAAATTTTTTCGATTATTGTATACGAATACAAGTTTGTTTAAAAAAGTATAGTTTACGATTATTTTTATTATTATATCGCCATGTCGTACTTATTTCAGTTAAGTGGTAAAAAAGGTAATTTGATTAGTAATATATATCCACCATTATTATTAGCAAATAATCGACAGTGGAGTATTGGATTAGTATCGTTAACAACATATCATTCTATACATAATATCACACCAGAATGTAATACATTATATTACTACGATTCTGCTTTTGCAGTAAAAACGAACATGCCTCCGAAATCAATTATATTACCTAGCGGGTGTTATGAAGTGAGCGATATCGAAGAATACTTACGGGAACATCTAGATGAAAGCATTATTATAAAGGCGATGAAAGAACGTTAAAGTGTCTTATACAAAGTAAATATTACATACAATTTACCGGTCCACGGAGTATTGGTTCATTATTGGGTTTTGATGGTGTTTCAGATGTTTTACATCCTCTAATGAAACATACGAGTCCTAACACAGTACAAATTACACCGATTAATATATTGAATGTATATTGTAGCATAGCATCAGGAGGATATACGAATGGAACATCGTCTCATCTCATTTACAGTTTTCCTTTAAATATAGCGCCTGGATATAAGATTTCTGAAACCCCGAAAACGATTATTTATTTACCCGTGAGTACGGATTATATTTCAGAGTTAAATGTATATATAAAGGACCAAAACGGGAATATCGTTGATTTTGCTAGTGAAGATTTGATTATAAATTTGCATCTAACCAGTTCGTAATCATCTTAATAAAGCTTTTAATAACGTTTAAAATTCCTATCATATACACTAATAAAAGTATATATATACGCTCTCAAACGCCTGTTTGAAGCGAAGAAAATTATATAAATAGAGAAAGAAAAAGAAGAATCACGTTGAGTAGTAAAAGTATTCGTGTGCTTAAGTCGTTGGGTTACAGCGTGTTAGTTGAATAAGATAAATCGTATATATTAGTGCAGTGCAGTAGAATGAAACATATATTACAAATTGATTCACCCAATACCCTTACGGACGATACGGTTGCCAGTTATGAAATACATACTCACAAACCTTATGCCAGTTCAAAATTTGATCTTAGCGATGAAATACGAATACCTGTTCAGCAAAAGGATGTTATTACTTTACCGTCAGAAAGTTATCTACTTCTACAAGGTACAGTTTCCCCATCTGTAAATTTTTCAATGAATGGTCCGCTATTTTTGTTCTCTGAATTACGGTATGAAATTAATGGAAATACCATAGAATGTGTACGACACCCTGGAATTACGACTCTCATGCGTAGATTATTATGTTTGGAAGATATCAAATCAGATTACAATTATAGTACATGCGCTCTAAATACGGAAGAATTAAAAGTATTTACACGAGAAATTACAGATCCATCAACCCCCTCAACATCAGCAGACACCGGAGCTAAAAAGTTGTTGGAATTTCAATTTATTACTCCTTTACGGTACATATTTGGTTTTGCAGAAGACTATAGACGTGCTATCGTACACGCAAGTCAAGAAATTGTTCTCATCTGTGCCAACAGTGACAAAAATGCCTTTACTGCAACAGACGATAAGTCAATTAATGTAACATTTCAAACAATTGCATGGCAACTACCGTTTGTTAAATTGAGCGATCGCGCGAAAATATCCTTACTTAACAGAATAAAGAAGATAAAGCACGTGCCTATTCAATTTAGAGCATGGACACTTTCTCATCAACCGGCTCTGCCCACTGTTTCAGAACACAGTTGGATAATTAAATCATCATCAACGGTAGATCGTCCTCGTTTCATTATTATTGGATTTCAAACGAATAAACAAAATAATTTAACTAAAGATACTTCTACATTCGACCATTTGAACATATCTGAAATTTGTGCCTACATAAATTCAACGAGATATCCTTATGAAGTAATGAATTTAGATTTTGCTTGAAAAAGGTTCGGGAACCTCTACTTGTTATATGCCAATTTTCAAACAATGTACTATGGAAAAGAACCGCCGCACCCCGCTGTGAGTGTAGAAGATTTTCTTAGTAAATACCCCGTTTTCATCATACCGTGTAACTTTCAAAACGAGCTCTTAAATGACGGTAGTACGCTGCAGATTAGACTTGATTTTAAGACGCTCAATAATGTTCCTTCAAACACGTCATGTTACACTCTTATTATACACGATAAATCAACCAGTTATAATGTATTAGAGTTGTGAATACAAAAGAACCTCATTTTACAATTTAGTATTTGTTATTTTATGTTTGTGAAAGTACTGTTCTTGCTCGCGTTAAGTTTTTTCCGTTTGTATTTTTTAAAGTAATAAAGTTTTTATAAAAAGTTTGTTTCGCTGTTGTAATTAGTTGTTAATAACGATGAATAATAATATGTACGAAGTTATAATCGATTTTCAATGTTTTAAAAATAATGATAATGCCTACATAATTAAGGAACTAGCGATTTTAAGTATGGATGGTGATCTACAATTTCATCAAATTTATAAACCACCGTTCGATTGGAATATATTATCAAATAGTAAAAGACGAACAAATTGGTGGGTTACGCGAAATTATCATTCTATCCCGTGGAATGCCAGAGATTCAGATTATAAAAATATATCGATCGATTTGGAAAATGTTTTAATTAGATTCTAGCCGTTAAAAATTTACGTTAAAGGAGACGCAAAAGTTGAAACTATATGGGAAAAATTTATGGAATCATCGATTTCAAATTACGAAATAATTAATTTAGAAACGCGTTATGCTATGCCAAATTTACGAAATTTAAACAATAAGTACCATGCTGTTTCGAATGCTGTAAAATGTGACGCACACACTGACGGAAAAACTAATGCATGTTCGTTACAAAATGCTCATGTAATGATGAAATGGTTCGATATGAATGTTAGACCAGTTTTATCTGTATTAAAATACCCCATACATGAAATGTTACAGAAAGCTACTGCGGAGATATTAATTGCAGAATGTCCGGATAAAATTTTCGAATTATACGATAAACTACCTGAAACGTTGAAGAATAATGAAAGTATTAAAAAATATTTACCGTGTTCTAAACATAACAGTTTTGATATACCAGATTCATATCCTCTTACTAGAGTGCATGCATCATTAATTAAAGATTGTAAACAATGCAAACATGAATCTTTTACAGAATTTATACGAGAAATGTTTCCTGAAACTAAAGATAGCACATTTTTCGATGAAAACGTCGTTTGCGATTGCGGAAAATGCGAAGTTGTTTTTAAACTGTTTCCTGAAGATTAAAATTTTTTTCTTTTTAAAAAAATTGTTATTATTTAGCTAATAAGATTTTTTTGAATTGTATTTTCTTTTTTAACACACGATGTTTTGTAAATTTATATATAAAATTATGAAATATACTTGATTTATTTTCATATATATCGTTTTTACTTTTTTTTCATTTCTTCCCCCATATGCTTCACATTAATTCTAAACACACACACACACACACACACACACACACAAAAGCGCGTAAATAATATTGGTAAAAAATATAATGAACACGTAAATAATGAAATGAGAGAAAACATTTATTACATGCCTCATAAAAATGTAAAATATATACATAAAATGAGCGTTGAACGAGGATACAAAAAGCGAGCGGTGATATGAAATTATGTGCATGCAATGAATCATAAAAAATATATACAAACAGTACGAATAAAACTAAATATGTAAATTATTATTATTCCCGATAATATGAAATTTTGATGTAAAATTTCTGTATGGATTACACATTTGTTTGAGGGGGATATTATATATCTCTCGATTTATTATAAATACTGTAATGTTACGAACACTATTTTTGTATGCTATACGCATTTGTTTATATTTATTCAATTTATTTTTCTTCTTTTTAAGCTTCAAACATCTTTTTTTTTATTTTTTCACTTCTAAAAATATATAATTCAAGGGCGAAGTATTTTTTATAAATAACCCCCAATTCTAAATATTGTTCCTCTATCGATGTTACACCATCAATAAATCTGTTGGAAAATGTGTCTATATCGCTACATATATTACCTGTTTTTCGTAACTTTTGTTCCAAACAAATTAAAGTGTTAAACCTTTCGTTATACCAATCCATGAAATTATAAATAAAACATTCTCTCACCCCATTAAAAACGGATTTATCAGGATAATATGTTATTTTCTTTTTCTCAAAAACGTTTGAGATTCTTCCATAATAGTATAAATATGTTTGTGGGCAACTAGTTTTATCGAAGTCGATTTGAAATAACTCTTTTGCGGTTGAATTGAAAACGAAATACATGTTTTTTGTAAACAACGTCCTAAAACAAAAAAGAATAATACAATCTTCCAAAAAACTACCTTTGCATGTTAAAAAAATTTTTTTAAGAGCAAATAAACTGTCAATTTTTTTCTTAAAAAAAAATAATATATACATTATACACACAACTGGTTCAGACTTTTTGAAAACGTTCATCATTACCAGTACTTTAAGTTAAGAGGGAGGAAGAGAAGGATAGATCACTAAATAAATGAAATAAACAGAAATCGGAAAGGATGGGAAAAATATGAAAAAATAATTATGAAAAATATATACAATATGAGAATGAATAGATATTGAGGGAAAAAATATATACAAAATAAACAAACAATATACAAATGAATATACGAAATGTTAGCGAAAAAACGAGCGAACGGTCGGACGACAAAACAAACGGACGGACGGACAAAAAAAAAGAACAGGGCGATCGGCCGAAAAAAGAACGGTACGAACTGCAGAAAAAAGAACGGTACGAACGGGCGGGTGGACGAAAAAAAAATATATACAAAAATTAATCTAAACGAATACATTTGACGGAGGGGCCCGAATCGACAGTATTTTCACCATTACTGGTCCCCGAATTATTATTATCAACAACATTGCTTAAGGCAGTATGTCCTATAGCCAATGTGTGAATGTTATTTTCTAACACGATCCTTTTATCGTCTAAGCAACTGATGGCCAGCTTCGTCGATCGAATCGTGTATATTTCATGCCTGAAACTTCTTATTAAATAAGTGGTACAATAATTTTCGACGGAAATATTATTATTACTAAATATACATGTTTTATACTGTTTGAATGTAATTTCGTTTTTAGTTATATTATATGGAATACCTTTACATTTAGTAATAACGGACTTATTATCTACCTTAATACTATATACTTTTGACCTTAAACCTATGCGCAGTCACTGGAATGGAATTCAGTTCGTCTTTGAACTTCCCCAGTTTCTTTTTATTCTCCAGCAAATAACACATGTGATCGGTGGGGTAATCACTGGTGTCGAAATAATTTAAATTTTCGTACATGTCTTTATATACATCGGGAGTTATTATACTATAAACTAGACTATCGGTATCGGTATATAACAAACTTAACTTATTATTACTGTACATTTTTAACATAACATCATAATGGAAACTGTACATAACATGTTTACTTATATCTAATATCGACATGCCTACAAATATCGGTTTATTAAACAATAATTTCTTCTGATTCCTGTGGACAGCATACAAAAACGGATCTTCGGAAATCATCGTGCGATCCTTAAATCTGGGGTTAGTAACGAGTTTTGTAAATTTAATTTCATCAGCAACGAGCTTAATATCTAGCATATTCCTAATGTTCTGCAAAGTCTTCCCGAAAGAACTATTATTAAGAAGCTTCCAAAGGTTCTTCTCGAACTCATTTGTAGCTTTTTGATGTAAACTAGTATTTAAATCTATATATTGCTTAAGCCAGCGCGATTGGCTAAACGATACGGCGCGATGAATTTTTTTAAGTACAAGGCCATGAGATAACGCTAATTTTAAATATTTAATATGTACAATATAATTATTTTTATGTTCCAATGTCGCAACTAATTTTTTTATCGACCCTTTCTTCGAGACCACCTTCCTTTCTGGAAGGAATGGTAAATCGTTATGTATTTCATGTAGAGTTGTTGGATACTCGACGTCTACCTCAAATACATAACCAGTCTCACCGTCCAGATCAATATTATTAAAATTAAATTGCGCAATTTCCTGTTCGGTCATCCATTTGAAACCCCCTATAGGAAGGGGTTCACTCATGGCATAACCATACAAATTATTAGCGTCCAAATACAAAATATAATTATTTTCTTCAGACGTCGATGAAGAAGATGACTCAGGTGATGGCGAGGACGACGAGGACGGTACATTATTATTCGTAATGTAGGGGTTATGGGCTTCGCAATATCTTTGTACACATTGTGTTAAACCGCCACGTATTCCCGATTCGAAAAACATATACATATCATTATCGGTTAATAATTCTATACGAATACCGGTCATTTTTAACATGGCATTAAAACTAAACCCTGGCACAGTATATGACCATGCAGGGTCTAATTTGTAAATATTAAAACATACCGTTCTAAAATTTTTGAATATGTCCGCTAATAATAATACATCAGTTCGTAAATATTCATCAGAGTACTCCCCCAAATTTCGAACTCCAAGAATATTCCATACATTCTGTGCATGTTGATACGCATCCTCCGTGATTGTTGATTTGGATAACGAACTGTAGAAAGCAGACCGCGGAGGCAACGATTCTTCTTCAAGTTTCGAAGGATCGCTACAGTATTCGTACGGGAAATATCCTTTTCGTCGGAAAAGGGAGAGTAATCCAGGGTCTTTGATGTTCGAAACGGTATGATGAAATCCATTGTCGGGCAGGTAACTCGCCAATTTTTCCAAACTCGACGCCATAAAGTTGAACGAGTCAATGAATCGGAGCTGGAATTTTCCCGGTACGATTTGTTTTGAAAATCCTTTAAACTTTTCTTCACTGTTTGCAAGTACGTAAATGTCTAATGTATCGTAAGCCTACTCGCGGACGATGAGATGACTGTAGTAACCGGTAAGATTGTGAATAATTATGGGGAGGAAATACGGAAGCCGCATTTCCAAATTACATTTTGAGTGCGCTGCGCCGCGGAATTTACCCGTCAAATGGTCGTGATCACGAACTTTATCGGTGTTTATAATTGCTTTCGAACAAATATTGCAAATTGTAGCGTTGTCGAATGCTACAATATCACTCGCGGTCATAACGATTGGTTTTTCTGTTTGTAAATGTCGTACACCGTTTTCGCATCTTCAACGAGACTCTCGACGAATTTTTTCGCAGCCTCGGGGCCTCGATATAGTCTTTGGCCACGTAAACACTGAGGCACTTCATATCCTTCCGCGCGTGAAACGATTAAGTACGAATAGCTCATAGGCACGTGCCTATGAACTTTAACGGTATTCGAATGCGGCAACTCTCTTTGAGTCCTCCGCGCACACGGTTCTTCTTCTTCACCTTGGTTTTCATGATTATTGTCATCGGCAATGGGTTGAATATAACATTCGAAATCAGCATAGATTGAAAACCCCACATATTGTTGCTGACGGAACTTGTCGAACTGTAGATAATTTTTTCCCGGTTTTGGCATTTCTACAGCTACCGCTGCATGATCGTTACAGATCTTCTTGTGTTCGATTAATTTTTTCCGCACTATCCACGTGCCAAAGACATCTTCGACAAATGTGTATTCGCCAACCACAACTGTTGATTTGAGTTACAACCAATCGTTCCAGATCTTTAATGTAACAATAATGACGCTTCTCGCCTTGAGATATTAGTAATAAATCGGTGTGGTCTGCACGTTCTTCTTTGCATATTCTTACAGGGTACACAAAATTATTTTCGTCGAGTCCGTAAACGTTAATCGAACAATTCGCGTTATTTTTTTCGAACTGTTTAATATCGTCGAGACTGGCTGGGAACGAAATTCCCTGCCAGTGGTACTTCGCATCAAGCTCGGGCTTGTTTCTATAATTGTACATTTCGTGGGGTCTTATATTCACGAACTTTGCGAGCATCGAATATTTAAAACATAAATTGTCATGATTTTGTACGTTAATAATTGCTTTACGAGCACTAATAATTTTCGGTAGCGGTAAAAACGAAGACGCGCGCGACAAAATATTAGCAAAATTTAATTTTACCTCGAGGTAAACGATCCGGTCAATCGTCCAACCGGAGCCTTTCACGTGCTCGAAATTCGATATTTTTTCTTTAATTTTACGGAACGAAGTATCGAAAAAATCGTCGAAATCATCTCCCGCAACTAAATGTTTACAATCCGACGAAAAGTACGTTTGAGCGATATGATCACCTTTAGTAATCGCGGTCGCGCGGCGGAACGTCGAATGCAATACCATACTGCATTTTATCCTGGTAGCTATGTTATTAGAAATTAAATCTAAAATAGTCGGTTGTACTTTTTCTAAATATTTATCGATATCGCGAATATTAAAATTATCGTTAACAATCCGGAACGTTGCGAGTCTTTTACGAAATTTAGTATCGATATTTTCCACGTGGAATAATACGCGCGTCGGGAACATTTTAACTAACTCCGCGTTTGATGCTGCCATTATAATCACTATTAACAAAACAAAACCAAACGTTCAACAAAAATATTGTTTTGCTACACAAAACGGTTAGTAACACAGAACGTATTTATACAATTAAAAAAAAAAACACTTTGAAAAAATAATTAGATCGCAGTGAGAAACACAAAACTATAACGCACGAACTTGCAAACTCAAGTGATCGGAGAAATCTGATTTCTCCAGTTACCACCCTCGAATTTCTCCTTTGCAACGCGTCAAAACAAGTTTTTCGACAAAATATACCTATAAAATCCGCTTTCGCAATATATCTTTATTTTAACGACGTATTTAGATCATGTAAGTGCCTGAAAAGTGACATTCTAAATGGATATTTATGAACCTTTCACAGCAACGGTCATGCGGTGCAGTGACCTTTTTTATTCCTTTATTTGAAAAGAACCTTTTTTGAAAAAATAAGCACGAACCCTAAACTATTGTATAACTTTTTTTCTTTTTATTTATGCAAGATTATAATTTTTTACGTATGCATATGTGCTAAAATATTATATATGAAATAATAAAACTCATTGAATAAAACAAGAAAAATATATTTATAGTGTATATACAGAATTTTTGTTATTTATAAAAATATTTAAGGTATCTAAAATGCGTAATTTTTTATTTTTTTTAATTTTTTTAATATATTTACTTTCATCAATATTAATATTATATTTATTAATTGTACTTTTAAAATTTTTTATATTAAATGTAAAAATAAGTAATAAATTAACACAATAATTATACGACGGCTCGTAATCCAACATTTTAGAAAAAATATTGAAAAAAACTTTGTCGTCGATCGAGTTGTAATCAATTGTGATATAATTACAATCAGTCGTATATATATAGTCCTCGTCATCAAACATATTATTATTAAAATTAAAATTATTTATTACATTGTTTAATAAATTAATAATATAATAATAACACTCCTCCTCACAGTCAACGATATATATATAATTTTTTTTAATACTTAAGTAGATTGTATTAGATAAATCTAATTTTGTTTTCTGTATGCTTGTAAAGATCTCATAATTATAAAAATTAATCGATTTTTCTTTACAACGCAAAAAAAATTTATTATCAATAAAATTTTTACAATAAGATACAAAAGGATCAGCATGTTTCGGGATATTATTCGAAAATAATATCCCTACACCATCAATGACTGTATGTTTATCCTTTTGTATCTTATTGTAAAAAGGATTACATTTATTATTATTATTAATTAAATCGAGTTTTGTTTTATGGTTATTTAAATCTAAATCTAAAATTTTTATTCTATTAAATAAATCCTTAATTAAAACATTGTACGGAATATTTAGATAGCGCGAGGTTCTCCATTTTAACTTATTTTTATAAAAGTCGTGCCGTGGGGAGGAGCATAAATTAAAAATAGTTTCATAATAATTTCGGAGATCTAACTCTAATATTGCTAATATAATTTCAATTTCCTTAATATAGAGATGTCTAATATTATCTACATTTAAATGAGGGAATATATCTCTTAAAATATGGTCGTAATTGCGCACGTGTATATTAAAATTATTTAATAGATGGTAGTCCCCACAAAGGAGAGCCTTATAATTTACGCTTTTACGACAGTAACATTTTATAGTATGTTGTTTATTATAATATTTATTATTTACAACGTCATTACAAACACATTTTTCAATACCTTTTTTATTTTTTTTGGTAGATAAAAAACATGATATTAATGAAAGTAAAAATATCTTCATGATGTTGAAGTGAAAGGCGATTTGTTACCTGAAAAAAAAATTGTATGGGTACAATCTTTAGATTTTTATTTTTTACATTTTTTTTTTTTTTATTTATTTTTTTTTTATTTTATAAAAGAAGGGAAGTATATTATAGCAGAGTAATCAATATTGTATCATTTTTTCTTTTTCTAAGAAGAAAATCATCATGTATTAAGTCAGAATTTTCTTTTTTTTTTCAGCATTTTGGTTTCGTAGATGTAAATAAAAAATGTAGTGAGATAAAACATCACATAATGAAATAACATAAATATAAATCAACAACATATTCACAGGTAAAAGGAGATATGGTAGAGAAGTAAAATCGGAAAAATAAATCGATTTCATGGATATCAAATGTGTTATATATTAAACGTAAATAAATAGATAAGTTAAGTACTCACAAACAGCAAAAGATCCAAAAAATGAAAAATGAGTTTTGAAGGCTAGGTCGTGAAAATCCGCTTCTGTGATCAGATCAATCCCGTGCTGAATGTAATTTGCCTCGTGGTTGGCTGTGAATATAAATCTGTATCTATAATGATCTGCTGTCACTCACGAAACTGCTCACACCAAATTATTTTTCCAAAGAAAAATCCAGGAATACACTAAAAGAAATGTTGTTTATACACATGAGTTAATTAATATAATGTAAATTAAAATAAAAATGTATGAAATTCTATCGTAAACAAAAAAGTAAAATAATTTTATCTCGGGTAAATATATTTCATTACTTCTATGGGGAAAGAAAAATATATTAAATGTATACTTCGTTTAAGTTTTACAGATATATTTTTTAATAAATCAATAATAATGAGTATTGTAGGAGATCAAAAAAAAAAGTAATCCACAATAGAGAAATAAATTATTTGTTTGTATGAGTATTAGAAGAAGAATCTTTGATATTTTAATATTGAATAGAATGCCAATTTTTTATAGTACCGTATCGTATAAAATAACGATCACATAGAGAAAATATTTCAAATAAGTAAAATACAAACGTATAATTTGTACTTACCAGATTAAATAAATGATGGACGGATGATTAAATAAAACTTTGAAAAAATCTTTTTAAAAATCGTTTTAAAAACTTTGAAAACTGTTGATCTTCAGTGTTAACTGAGCGACTGCACAAATTCAAGTGATCGTGGAGTTCGAATTTTCTCCAGTTACCACCCTCGTATTTTTCCTTTGCACCGTTAAAAAAAAACAGGTTTCTTCGGTACATATACCTTCAAAAGTCGCCTTCGCAAATTTTGTAGAAAAATCGGAATTGTAGCGGTACATTTTTACGAACGGATAGTCGAGCAACGTGACCGGTCAGAAAAGATACTTAGAATTTATAAATCGGTTATTTACGACCCATCAATGTTGGGCTATAACAATCATTAGTCATGTTGTAGTGGTGTCAGATCATTAGCCCCTTTGTTCAAACGAAGATGACCGTAAGGGACAAATGTGTATCATACCTGCATGCATGCAATGAAGAAAAAAAAAAACATGTTTCTTCGGTACATATACCTTCAAAAGTCGTTTTCGTTAATTTCGTCGAAGATTGGTATTGTAACGGTACATTTTTACAAATGGATAGCCTTACAACGCGAATGTTGTTGTTCGGAGACAACCGGAGCCTTTTTTCGATGTATTTTTTTTGTTTTTTCACGATCGAGGCGATGGGTTGGATAATATAATATTCTATATCACACACACACACATACACTCTCTCACTCACTCGTCCATCACAATTAGCGACATTTTTTTCTGGAACCGCGTTTTTTCTTCCAACACAGCATGTCTTGTAAAACCAGCAGGATTTTTCGATCTGTCTGTCACTCTGTCTCTCTCCACCGCTCTCTCTCTCACTACACATTTAGCATCGGCGAAACTTACACACACTCGTGTATATCGTGGAAAAATAATTTACGAAATATAAAATATTAATTAATGTGAGAATCATGCACGCATATTTTTATTAAATGTATATTCCATATATATTACGATATGTTAGTTCTCCGGGAACTAAATGACATGTTATTTATCAATATCCTTTCCCGTCATACCACCATATAGCTATATATTTACGTGATAAGAAATTATAATAAAAATAATTATATAATATGGAAAAATAAAATTATAGATGAAAAAAAATACTTTAACGCAATGACGTTTGCATGTAAGAATATGAACGGAGCATTTTTCGTCGCGGGCCGGTCTATACTTGTAAAAATATGAAAGATCGTTAAAAAAAATATATATTTATCGTATGTATAATAATATATTACATATACTTTGGAATAAATTAAAATTTAGACTTTGAAATATATTAAAACAATCGCGGTATCGGGAACGGAGCGCGTGTGTGCGTGGGATATCGCTGTGGACATCGGAATATGCGTGGGATCGGCGTGTGCACTTTTGCGATGGAGAACATTATATTGGATATATGAGGTGGATCGGCGCGTGCGCTTTCGCGGAAAATAACGCTGTGTTAGATATATGCATGAGATCTGCGCGTGCGCTTTCGCGCCGGCGACCGGAGCGTGCGCGAGAAGGCCTCGGAATTTAAAAAAAATCGTGGTAAGGTAGCGTGCGGGCGAGGCGATTGGAGACTTGGGTTACTTTCAGACATTAATTAATATACTTATGTTAATTAATAATTGGTTCAGTTTATCGGAAACGAGCAGGACGTGTACGGGGGAATTTTGGAGAAATTTGGGGAACTTGGGGGAACTTTCAGCACCTGGACACTAATTGGGGTTACTTGCACCCCAGAATAATACTTTGTATAGTTTATTGACCTCTGGACACTGTTTGGACGTTCGGTTTATCGGAAACGATTGGGAACCGTCCGGGAGAAACTCTGAGGAATTGGGGGAAATTTAGGTGAATTTTGACCACCTGGACATGAATTGGGGTGACTTTCATGTTCGGATTACCGGTCTGGGGTGAATTTTCGACTCCGGGACAGAAATTGTGGTTCGGATTAGCGGACCTCCCAGTTCCTGTATTTATCGACTACTGTCGTCATATTGAACATAACAAAACAATACTATGCAAACAGTTTTTCAATTTATCACTAATGTACGTTTGACACATGTTGATGGCGCAACAAAATTGCATACGCGTCAAATTTTTATAATACACATTGTATTGGTGAACATCTGGTTTTTGAAATCCACATTTCATACTTGTACACCTGGTAAACTTGGGATGTTCCATGTGACGATTTGTATCTGTTATTGCATTTTCCTTATGTTATCTCTAGCAGGCAGTGGTATTCTTCGCACCCTGTGCTTCCTGAAGGACCGTACTGGACTCAGGACAATTTTCTTGTGATTTTCTGTCATATATGATAACTTGGGAAAATTACAGTGGTGGTTTTTCCCTTGCCTTCTGCTGGATTTTTCTGTAGGGGTTGCTTCCCTTAGCACAAGGTGACCCGGTTATAAGACGCCGGGTGCTCGCCTGCTCGCCCTGAATTGATATTCATCAACTTGACTGAGGCATATAGTCATGGACGAGCTTCTGGTAATCTGCCAGATGTATATGCAATAATAGCTTAATAGTATTTAATGGCAGGTGTATTATCAGCATCTACACCTCCTTCTGTTTTCCATTTTTTTAATGTACTATATCTTCAATAGATGTTGGTAATTATATGCTTGGCTTCTGATCTGTTGGATAGTGTCCACAGTAAGATTTCTATGCTGTCTTGTCCATTCCTTTAAGTTTTCAAACTAGATTTTCCTTCTTCTATCTCTGTCCCATTTTCTTGTGACATTTCCTTTGATGATCACTTGAAGTAGCTCATACTTTCCATTTCCAGGGCATGGCTGAAATAGGCTACTTTCCATTTCTTTATAATAGTTACCAGTTCTAGTTCTCTATTTAGTTGCTGCAAACTCTTTGTATTTGATACCTTATCCGTCTATGGGTAACCTTCATCCTTCGGGAAATATCTACATCTTGAAGGCATTTAGTTTGCTTAGCATTGATTTTCTAATTGGCTAGGCTTCCATTCCATTTAATAGTACAGACCATATATAACACTTAACTAGCCTCCATTTTGTTTTCCATTTAAGCATTTTATTGATAAATACTCCTCTCATTTTCTAGAATATGGCCCTTGCATATTCAATTTTAGTTCTTATTATGTAATCGGGATTACAGCCTAAGTATTTAAATGTATTAGTTTGTTGTATGATTTTATTATTAACTGTTATAGATATTTTTTGAGTTTCTGGTTCTTTACTAACTATCATGACTTATCGATATGCCCATATTGGTTGATTCCTCATTAACCCCATTCACCATCCATTGTAGTTTATGCTTGTTGCCTGTAATCAGCACTATGTCATTGGCATAATGTATGTTGTTAATGTATAACCATTCACCTTTATTCCACTGGAATTTTCAGTTTCATGTTTAATTTTCATTTTTTTCAATTTTTTTTATATGTAATTTTTTAATTTTTTTCATATTTTAGTTATAATTTTTTTTGAATAAATGTATGATTCATAAAATTAGTATTTTTCTTCTTCTTCGTCTTCTTCTTCATCAGCCTATATAGTTCATGCTTAATATTGAAACAGAACATATATATGTAGTGTAACGGTACTACACTGCAAAGTGTCTGACTTGCATCCAGGGATGCCACCACGGATTTAGTCTGTGGAATTATTAATTATTATTTTATTAATTATTATTATTATAGTTATTATTATTATTAATTATTAGATTAGCTAAGAAATGGGTTGTGTTTTAAAGGTTTGTATTTTAAAATTTATCTACAACTATTTTACTGGGACAGTTGACCACTAAAAATGCACATTAATTAAACTAGGTACGAACATAATATGGCGACGATTAATAAATATAAAATAATTCAATATGTATCTCTGTTGTCGGTCGGGTGGTGCAAGATATTGAATGGCGGTGTCTCGTTGGTCCCTTAAATCGGTCGGTCTGCAGAGGGAAATTCGGTCTGCGGTATTTTAAGAACAATTAACGAATTATACTCTGTACACTTTTTTAATTATAACAATCGGAATTACAATCTTTCGCGTTTTTAACAGTCGAATTACAGCCAGTGGCCATCGAGTGGATTTTTCACTTTTTTACTAGTCCAATGACTAAGGCCGAAAACTATAATGTACTGACTTCGACCGTGACAAAAATTAGACTGACTTCGACCTTTTTTAGACGGTTTTGCTTGCCCTCGACTCCGGCTCATTCCAGTCGTTATTTTTCATTGGCATGTTTTTTACAACCTGACCACCACACTCGTCGAAATCGCGACAAACGAAAGCCAATGGTCGCAGAGATCCTTTGATGTATTCAAAAAGGTTGTGCCTTCCTGGAATCTTTAGAACCTGCGATGTTTTTGGGCCTTATTTTTTATGATTTGTAATACTCATTTTTTCCAAATAGTCATCCATGGGTGGCGATGCAGAATTCCTTTCTCCCTAGCCGACAATGGGATTACACATATATGCACACTTATGCTCACACCATTTGCCCTATGGTCTATTAAATTAAATTTTTAATATTTTATTTATTTGTTAAGTTATTTTGGTTTTATTTTGTTAATTTTTTGTCCAGCCATGTAATGGTCACATTACAGTAGATAATTATAAAATTTAAATAAAGAACAAGTAAATAAATGGATAAGGATAAAAACTATGTATTTTCATCAAAAAATGGTTTTACATACATATATAAAATGATATATACATGGAAATATGTACAAGAATATATACACACATAAAGATAAATGACTAGTATGAATAAATAATAATAAAAAATAGCATTAATAATAATACTAGGTAGGGGTGGATGTAACTTAATGGCTAGATAATAATAATACCACTCTCTCACTTAATCCACATTTACACACATTTCACTCTTTCTGACTTGCTCTTACTTAAATCATTAACATCCATATCTTACACGATCCCAAAATAAACTATTCTTAAATGTATGATACATGTTTAGTTCGTCTAGCACAAAACTAAACCTATTTTTGAAGCTAACAACATCCCTATGGCCTATAGCATATGCGTGGGAGTTGTAAGCTCCTATAATACACTTATCATCTGCCCCTGAAATGGCCAATTTACTCTGTTTTACAGTGTACAGCAGATGCTTAAAACTATGTATATTAAAACTAGTGAAATATGTATTATAAACCGTCGCCTTATTTGTTACATAATAATAATAATGACTATATTGGATATCATTATTTACAATGCATCGGGATATACCCTTGCATTTTTTAATAATGCTATATGCTAACTTAATGCTGTACACCTTAGGACAAAGCTCAATAAATGCACATATAAGCACACCATTAAGCTCGTCCTTGAACTTACCCAGTACTTTCTTATTGACTAGACTAAAACACTTATGACTAGGTGAGTAATCACTTGTATTATATATGTTGAGGTTGTTTTCACATCCTCATAAAGATCTGCAGTCCGGATATTATATACAAAAGAGTCAGTATCAGTGTATAGAAGCTGCAACTTCTGATTTTCATACATGGGCATCATCACATTATAGTGATGCTTATGCATTATCCTGTTACCAGCTCACAGGGGGGCTAGTTTCATGATAATTTTTTTTTTTTTTTTTTTTTTATGTGGATGCCTAAATCGGCCAAGAGTATTTCACACACTCGCACTCACTCAATAAACCTGGCTTTTTTTAAACATTTTGTTTTATTCTTATTCTTCGATTCACAAACCTGGAGAGAAAATGCAGCTGCACCAACAAAAACGAATACATTCACAAATTACAAACTATGCCGCACATAAATCAATCTCACACTCCCATAAATACAAACATGTACACATTTCTTCGAATTATTATATAACAATAAAGAAAACAAATAAATAATTAAATCTGGCCTGAATTATCATCAGCTCTGCAGTCCTCCAGTGATCTCGTCACTGTCGCTCCTGGTTCGCCAAGGATACAGGTTCTGCTTCTTGACTAGCTTCAGCAATTCAGCTGCTGGTTGACTATTTTATATTTTATTGTGACTAAAATCCTTTTTTTTTTTTTTTTTTTTTTTTTTTATTTGATTTATTTTACATACAATTACCGGGATACATATACGAACGCTGGCTACAAAAGACGATTACTCTGATATACATATGAATACTAAAATTGACAGTTATTCCGCTACACATAGAAATACTGACCAAGCGACGTGTTTTGTATCGACTTGTGTAAAATCCATCACTCAAGCAACTCCGCGGCCGATTATTCTTTTCTCACTTCTTATCGCCATTCCCCGGCAATCGTTTCGTTTACCGAATATAAATTCCCTTTTTGATTACCAAGATGTTGCCAGATGATCGGCTATATTCTTACAAATTATTAACGTCAAGGGAATTTCTAATTTTAAAGTAACTATTTCGATATAATTCCCTCGCTTGCATTCTGAACTGTTTCATTATTTCTTATTTATTATAAATTCAATTTCTTCTCGACCCTATAGATATTGTAACACGATATATCATCCCGTTCTAGAAATTTTTTTTTTTTTTTTTTTTTTTAATGCCTAGATCCAAAATTTAAAAGAAGGCTATCTTAATATCATTTTTTTTTTTTTTGGGCTAGTTAACCAAGGACCTTTACCCAGAAACAAAAGGTAAGGAAAGAAGTCGGTTATATTTTGATTCGATCAGAGATTTTAACTAAAAAGGAACAAATAGCAGGGATAATTAGTGGGGAAGGAAAGGACAGGATATAGGATGCACAATAAGGGGTAGGAAGTCCAAGCTTAAGCAAATAAGAATATAAGGCAGAACGCTCCACCGAGAGGGATGAACACTGGAAGAACACATGATCGGCGTCGCAAATAATTGCATCAACCGGATGGAGAGGACAGTGTGGAGAAGAAATCAAGGAGAAATGAAATCTGGAAGAAGGCAGCAA
The DNA here is from genome assembly GCA_039619475.1 of Icerya purchasi. NCBI lineage: Eukaryota > Metazoa > Arthropoda > Insecta > Hemiptera > Monophlebidae > Icerya > Icerya purchasi. The sequence goes on along the minus strand of CM077116.1, from coordinate 151,146,258 downwards.
AGAATGATCAAAGCGCATACAAACAATGGAAACAACTTTAGAATGATGAAGGGAGGGATGTAAAAGAAACCATGAATATGAAGGAGGAGTAGGCTGGACTGACAGATAAAAGGAACAACTGTTGGAAAAAGAAGAAACATAGGTATCCAACCAAAATCGGATATGAAAGCTTTTACAAACTGATAGCAGGTTAACAGATGGAATTTTTTTAAAAAAAAGACGAGAGGAAGCAGCAGCAGCCCGAGCCAAGGAATCAGCCGCTTCATTGCCAAATATGCCCGAGTGGCCAGGTACCCACAGCAGATCAATATTGACTGAATGGAGATAGGAAAGATTGTGAATGAGTGAACGTATATGGAGGATAACAAAGTCACACAAATGATCAGGAAGGGGAGAGGATATGGCCTGAAGGGGCGCTCAAAGAGTCAGAAATAATTAAAAACTTAGAGGAAAATTGATTCGAGGAAATGAAAATAATAGAGCGAAGGATAGCCAACAACTCGGCTGTGAATATGGAACAGAAATAAGGAAGTCGAAAAGATTCTGAGAGGTTAAAATCAGGAAGGATGAAAGAAGCACCAACACCACCAGGCCCCCTCGAAGCATCCGTGTAAATAGTAACATGAGAGGGAAATAGGGAATTGATAGTGCTGTAGAATACCTGTTTAATTACGGCTTGGGGGAGATTTTTTGCAAATGAGGTGAGGATAAATACCTTAGGAGGATGACAGATGTCAGCGAAGTCGAAGGAAAAATAAGGGAGATTATTGAACGAGATAATATACGGCCAAAATGAACCTAGACGATGTGAAATAAAAGCCAGAATAGGGGTTTTGCTGGGAGTGAAGCACCAGCTATTATAAATCGAAAGATAAGACTGAACAAGGGTAGAGGATGCGAGAGGAAGACGTTTAACAAGGAAACGATAGCCTAAATAAGATCTACGAATGGATAGGGGTGACGAATTGGATTCAGCAAGAATAGCAGTGGTTGGAGAGGATTTAAGAGCGCCAAGACAGAGACGAAGGCAAGAATTCTGAATTACATCTAGTTTGGAAAGACGTATAATCAAATTTGGAACGGATAATAGATTTGTAAAGAGAAATAAGAATATAGGGATCGCCACCCCATTTAGTTGGCGACAGGGCTTTCAGCAAGTTTAACCTTTTAATAGTGGAAGCAGAAAGATATTTGATGTGTTCAGAGAAGGACAAACGACTATCAAGAAAGACACTGAGATAACAAAAGCAATTAACACAGGAAAGAGATACATTGTTTAAGGATAGGTTGACCAAAGCAGGGTTATAGGGACGGAGGGTAAAAATAGTATAAGAAGACTTAGAGGGAGAAATTGAACGATTAATTAAGGAGAGAGAATGTTCCAGCACAATGAGCGACGAACTGAGTGCTTCATAGGCTGCTAAAACATCCTCAGACGAGAAAAACAGGAGAATGTTGTCCACAAAGAATAAGGAATAGGAATTTAAAGGAAGAGAAGCTATACTGATAGTATAGATGTTAAAAAGAGTAGGACTGAGGGAGGAACCCTGAGGAAGACCTCGGAAAACCTTTCTTGGAGCATTAAGAGATGGAGAGGAGAAGTGGATAGAACGATTTGACATGAGATTGATAATAAGGGAAGAGAATTTAATTGGGATATTAATTGCCGTCATTTTATCTCTTAGAGTGGGAAGATGAACATTATCGAAAGCAGAGGAAACATCAATAAAGGAAGCTAGGGTGAAATGTTTTTGTATAAAAGATTTGTATATGTGGGAAACGAAAAGACTAACACAATCAGAAGGGCCAATACCAGGCCGAAAGCCGAACATATTAATAGGGAATATATTATTATGCTCTAGCCACCAAACAAGGCGCTTGTTGAGCATACCCTCAAATAGTTTTCTAATACAGGATGCCAGGGAAATAGGACGTAGGGAAGAATTTTTCTTAGGAATGGGAATTACGATAAAAGAATTCCAGGAGGAAGGAGTTATACCCTTTGAAAGGAAGGAATTGAAAAGACTAAGAAGAAAACTGAGGGATTGTTCAGAAAGGTTTTTAAGGGCGAGATAGGGTATACCGTCAAGCCCTAGAGTAGGGCTGGACGATTTGGAAAGAACAGACTTTAATTCATTAAAATTGAAAGCCGAAGTTAGGAAGTGAGGAGGAGAATTTTCCAGAAAAGAAGAGTATAATTCATCAACAGAAGGAACATAAGCTGGAGCGACGGAATCAATAAAAGGAAAAAGGCTATCGTCGGGGATACTGAAGGTGGATGGGCGTGAAGAGGATGGGAATTTGAAAGCTCTGGCCATTTTCCAAATCTGCGAAAGAGGAGTAGTTCTAGAGAACTTGGCACAGAAATTTTTCCAGAGGACTTCTTCGTGGATTTCAATATAAACCTAGCTCTCGCATTTGCCCGTTTGTGAGCGAGAAAATTTTCAGTTGTAGGGTTACAACAGAAGGTTCTAAAGGTTTCGCGACTGATATTAAAGGCAGTGTCGCATTCCTTGTTCCACCAAAGTGAAGAAGCCTTACTGCGATGTACAGAAGATGACGTATGGGGGGGCGGAGAAGATAAAGAAAGAGCAGAAGTTAAGGAATATAAAAAGGAATTATAGAGAGGTACCGGATCGTGATCCGGTTGAAGGAGAGGGAGAGACGAGTCAACCGAGGAGCGAAATAGAGGCCAGCTAGTTTTGGAAAGATTCCATCCTGAAGAATTGGTATAATTGGAATCAGAAGGAGGAGAAAAACTGACAGGAGTTATTAGGATAGGAACATGGTCACTACCGAAAGAGCCCATAAGGGTCTTCCAATTATAATTAAGACCAATAGACGAAGAAGAAAAGGTTAGGTCGAGGGAACTAGAAATGGAAGCATTCCTGTAGTATGTGGGGGAGAGATCGTTGAGGAGAACTAAATTATCAGAGAGGATGGCATTCTCAAGGATGGAACCGTTGGTATTGTAGGATGCACAGCCCCATAAAGGAGAATGCGCATTCCAGTTACCACTGATGATAAAAGGATGCGGAATAGAATTAAAAAACGACGAGAAGGGGAAAAGACGAAGATCGAACCTAGGAGGAACATAGATAGAAACAATGCTAATAGGACGTACAGAGGGAGGCTGAATGGAGATGTGAACAATGTTAGGTAAATTGGGACAAGAAGGAAGATTAAGAGAGATATCATAAGAGCAGAATGGAATGTCATTTCTAATCAGGATTGCAGAACCACCATAACCGTCATCGCGATCACATCTAACTACCCTGAAACCTCTAATATTGAAATTTATGTCTGACCGAAGCCACGTTTCGGAAAGGAGAGCAACATTGACATTATGTAGATCCAATAACCCCTCTAATGAGTTTTTATTGGCTCTTAGACTGCGGCAATTCCACTGTAGAATATTTAGCGCAGCCATCATAATAAAACAGTAAAAGAATAAGGCATAAATGAAGTGGGGAGGAGCAGGGGAAAAGACCATTAGAGCAGACAATGAGGTGCATTTGTATAGAAGGAACTAAAATGAGTGAGAAACGGAGAAAAGAAAAATAAAGAACTGCAGTTGCAAAACAGGAGGAAGTAATTCGAGGCTGTTAAGTCGAAAGGAAAAACAAAGAGCATAGTGCAGAAGAAGATATAAAATAATTTTAGGATAAAAGAAAAAAGAGTAAGCAATATTCGTGCAGAACCGAAGCAGCCAGTGGAATGCAAGTTGTACTTCATATATAGGCGTGGTACATAGCCAGCGCTATACAACTCCGACAAATTCATCACAGTGCAGTTAAAACAGCAAAGGTGTGTACAGAGAGTGATAGGAATGGAACTCAGTTCAGAGATTGAGTGTATTAACTCAACATGAGCCCATTCCCGAAAAAAATGTGTATAGAATATACACCAATGCCTGTTAGAGGTTGAAACCACTTCTACATAAGCATAAATGAAGATAATTGTTACGATAAAATCGTTAACCAACTGGTTAAAATGCTTCGCACTGAAGATTGTAAAGAAGATTACACGAAAGGGAAAAAATGTAAAAGAAAGAAAGGAAGCAGGGGACAGAAAGTAACATAATAAAGCAAATACAGCCTCGATATTTATTTCCATTTTTTTTTTTTTAAATTAATTAATTAAATTTCTTTTCGTTCGGTATAGGAGGAGGGAATTAATTAAAACGGATATTATTCGACAGGAAACAAGAAAGGGAGTCAACAAAGGATGTAGAGGGAGCAATATTGTTTGAAGAGAGTAGTTCAATGATGGCTACCGAAATATCCTTAATTAAAGGCGAAGGGGTAGCGGAAGGGGAATTAGGAGTACATAAGGAGACGGGAATAGCAGGATTTGGGGGAAGGTGAGTATTTGAAGAGGAAGATTTGTTAAGAGCCCAACCATTAGAGGGGGTTGGGAGACGATTAGATGGAAGTGGGGGGAATTGAGGAGAAGAATTATGAAAAGGTTTGGAATTACAGGATTTATGAAAGGTGGGAGATTTGGGTCGGAAGTGAGAGGGAGCAGTCAACGGAGGAATGGAAGAAGTATTAATGTAAGAAGTGGAAGATGAGGCACGGTCGGCATACGAAAAAGCCTGAGAGACTAAATTGCTTTTTTTAAATTGAGAAGCCTCTTGGAATGTGATATTTTCAAATGCCACAATTCGTTTTATTTCTTTTTGTTTAAGCCACTCGGGACAAGCACGATCATTGGCACTGTGGGCGCCTTTGCAATTACGGCAAGTGGGAGGAAGTTGTAGACTGCTGCATTCCAAGACTGAATGCCTGGAAGAACAGTGGGAGCAGATGGTATAGGAACCACGGCAGTGCTTCGCGATGTGTCCAAAAAGGAAGCATTTAGAGCACTGCATAGGTAGACGAACGCTGGGAGAAACCAGAAATCGAATTTTAAATATCGAAACGTGTTCTGGGAGAAAAGTTTTATGAAATTTAATTTCAACAGAACCAGTCGGAACTTTTTTACCTTCAGAAAAACGATGTATACGACGGATAGAGGCGATAGGAATAGTAAAATGGATTCCTTCCAAGATTTCATCTTCAGAAAAGGATGGATGAATACCGGAAATAATGCCCATTCTGAATAACACAGAGTTTGGAATGTACGCTTTGATATTATGCGACGCAAAAAAATTAGGATGAGACAGAAAGGAATTAGCGGAGGAGACGGAGGGAAACTTGACCGAGACACGACCCCTACCTTGAGGGACAATGCTCGTGGGGGAAGAGGAAAAGGAATTGATCAGCCTGGCAATTGCTAAAGGATGAAGGTTGCCTAGATTTTTATCCGAGGAACAGCTTTCGACGTGAACGGTGAAAGGTCCTGGATGATCGGCCGAGAACAATAAAGTATCTTTACTATCATTATAATTATTTGTACTATTACTGTTATTATTAGTGCTACTGTTATCGTTATTGTTACTATTATTATAACTGCTGTTGTTATTAACATTACTATTATCATTATTATTATTATTATTGTCATTACTAATATTAATATTATTATTATTATTGGTGGTGGTGGGGGTGGTAATGATGTTATTGCTGTTATTATTATTGTTGTTATTATTATTATTAATATTATTATTATTATTATTATTATTATTATTATTATTATTATTATTATTATTATTATTATTATTATTATTTTTACTTTTATCGATAATAAAATTCTCGACAGCTGTATTAGCACTGTTAGAATTATTTGAAGTGGCGAGATTAGGCGAATCGGGTTGAGATAGCCGCAGATCCTTGCTTGGCAAAATCGCGGACGGCGAGAGAGGGCCAGAAGGTTTGCGCTTACCGACAGCGTCAACCTCCATCAAGTTTAGCGATACATTCGGTTTCGCTTTTAAATCTTTGGAGGAGGCCGTCGGGCGGCCCCCACTAAACGAGCTCATCAATCAACTGACTTGAAAAAGAGAGTGGAAAATAAAAACAAAAAAACAGCGAAATGAATTTAAAGCAGCGAAAGGCAAACTGAAATATTAAAATGTAAACTAAGTAAAAGTTTTTTTTTTTTTTTTTTTTTTTAACCCCCCTTTGGGCATATCAACAAAGGATCTTCGCCCAGAAACGAAAGGAAGGAGAAGGATCAGTTAAATGTAGATTCGGTCAGCTATTGATAAGATAAAGGAACTGAGGATTGGAACAACTGAGATCGACGGAAACGATAAGATATACGAGGCACAATAAGGAGTAGGGAGTTTGAGTGACAGCAGATTGGAATACAAAGAGGTACGTTCATTCACGAGGGATGGACATTCAAAGAGGATATGGTCAGGATCACAGACGGCTATGTCGTCAGGATGAAGAGGGCAATAAGGGGAAAGAGCGAAATGAAAACGAAAGCGTGAGGAAGGAAGAAGAGTATGATTCAGACGTAAACGGATAATAGGAACAATAACGGAGCGGTGAAGCGAAGGAAAATCGTAAAACCAAGGCCGCGTGGGAAGATTAGGTTGAATGGAAAAATAAAAGGAAGAATGATTAGAAAAGGAGGAAACGTAAAAACCTGACCAAAATCTAACATGAAACTTTTTGCACAATGGGAGTAAATTCAAATGCGACAGCGAAGAAACCGAAATTATTTATCTAAATAGAAAACAATGAAGCGATCTCACCGGTCTGCCGAAACAACTGATTACCGAGCTGATAACAGGAACGCGAACGCACACGAGATAACGATTCACATGTATAGGAATTGAAGCATCTTAATATCATATAAATCCTTTTCTAGAAACAAAGATGATCAATTGTTCAATTTTTTATTTTATATTACATGGCGAAGGTAACGTATCTTATAAAGGCATTGTGAATAATCGCTTTTTGATTAGACGCAATATCTAATTGATAAGCGACAACAGTTACAGTGTATTCTAATCGCCAATAGTTTTCGGAGACGTCAGAATCACATGCACACAATGAATTATGCAGAGGCATTAATATTATCAATCAGCACTTGTGTATCAGATCTACTTATCTGATTTGCTTATCCACACACTACTACTGCAAATCACATACTACCCTTTTCTTACGATACGCCCCATTTAATATTTCACTCACATTCTCATTTATTCATCCAATTAGCTGCAACTGTCACATTACCACTCAAACTAATTTCTACCAATCACACTGCATGCTCGTAATTTCTTCACATGTTTTATTACTGTAACAACTTATTCAAATAATCTCTATATACATATTTATATATATTTTTTTTATTTTTTTTATTTATCTAAATAACATATATATAAATCTACCACTCCATTATATATTATTCAATTACCAGATTTCCTCATAAATGAAGGAAAATACTTTTGGCAAATCGATTTTATACTTTACCAAATTAAAGGTTTTACTTACTTCTACTGTACTAATTACTATATCAATTAAATTACGTATAACAACATTTTTTTTTTTTTTTACATTTACCAAATATAATACAATAACGAGCCTTTAACAGACACGATTCAAAATTTTATTTACATAATATATCAATTAATTTATCCTTTATTTTACCTACCTGTTTTATATCAGTGATATTTGATGATCGTTATCTCTAAAATTCAATTTTCTAATGTTGTTCTCTCCATTTCTTAATTTGATTTTATCGTCTCAGCCCCTTTTAAGATTTTTTACATTCTGTATCCCTAGTAGTTTGTTTTTAATGTGGTCAATGATCTCATAAGTATTTACTCTAATTACCTTATTTATTTTAAACGGACCTTTGTATACATCATTCAGTTTCTTCATCCTCCCTTTCCCTTTGTCAGACAGCATATAATTCCTAACATAAACTATGTCACCAACATTGAATTTAACCGAGTTTACATCATATTTTTGTTCTCTGATTTTTTCTGCAAGTTCTACCCTTTCTCTAACCTTTTCAATTACCTTCTCTCGATCCACCATTATTTTATCCGGATATTCTATTCCCTCACACAGTAAACTATACCCTTCTTTACCCATAAGCACTGTAATAGGACACTCCTTGGTTACTCCATGTGGTAAGTTGTTCATAATTCTCTCTATCTTTTCTAGGTGCAAACCCCAATTCTTATGCTTATAATTATTTAACACCCTCATGTACTTTGAGATTTCCAGGTTACATTGTTCCACGGGATTACCTTGTGGAAAATATGGTGGTATGTGTCGTAGCTCTATTTTATTTTCTTCAAAATATTCTTTCCATACTTTGCTCGTAAAAATTGTTGCATTATCTGAAATTATTGCTTTCATTTTACCATAGTTATCAATAAAATTATTAATCTTTGTAATTATTATTTTGCTCGACAGCCTTTTCACTGGATACAATTTTACAAATTTGGAGAACACATCATACACCACCAATACCTTGTCTTTTCCTTTCGACATCGGAAGTGGCCCGAAAATGTCAATTGAAACTAGGTCTAGCGGACGATGCATTACATGTGCCTTGTATACCGGTTTATTTCCTTCATAATCATATTTCACCCTTTTACACAACTCACATTTATTAATTTCTTTTCTCACTAACCGCCCCATTCTTGGAAAATAACATTCGTTCTTCAACACTTCTACTGTTTTGTTAATACCAATGTGGGCATATTCACAGTGATACAACCATATTACCTCTACCACCATCGCCTCCAGAATGTATAATTTCCAATACATTTTCTTCCCACTAGTATCGATAAATAACACCCCTTTTTGATAAGTATAATATAATCTCAATTTTCTATCAACCGCCATCCTATTAATAACCACACCTATTCCTTTGTCATGTTTTTGCGCCCATTTTATTCTCTCCATTATTTCCATAATACCCTTTACTTTTTTTAAATTCCCTATTAACACGCTACGATGTTCAGGCTGTTCACTACTTATCAGAAAACATGATAAACTATCCGCTACAATATTCTCCTTCCCTTTAATATATTCAAATTTTAAATCAAACGATTGTAAGAATTTTTTTTTTTTTTTTTTTTTATATTTATTATAACAAATTACAACTAGTCCTCATGGACTATCCAGTAATTATGATAAAAGGAGAAATATATATAACGTGAAGAGGCTATCCATCCGGTGACAGAAACCTCAAAAGAATATAAATAAAATGATAACTAAATAATATCGTTCAGATTATTTCGTTTCAGCCTTCTTGTGTTGTGTACGTTATCTAATATCGCCATTGCTTCTGTATTTGGATGCCTATGTAATCTATCTATATGGCGGAGTGCATATCGTCTGATTTCTGCTATTACGGTAGGAACGCATAGGTCCTTATGCAAGTCATCATTTCTTACGAACCAGGGCGCATTCGTTATTAGACGAAGTATTTTATTCTGGCATTTTTGAATAATTTTTATGTGAGAAGTTTTTGCACAACCCCATAACTGAGCTCCATAGCTCCAGGTTGGTTTGATAATTGCATTGTAGATTAATAATTTGTTATCTATTGTTAATGCCGAGTTTCTTCCAATAAGCCAATACATGGAAGCTATTAAACGATTGATCTCTTTCTTTTTAGAGATGATGTGCTGTTTCCATGTTAGTCTCTGATCAAGTAACATGCCCAAATATTTGGTCCCACTCAGAGTTGGTATTTGCTTATGATTTATTGCGACTGGGGCACTGATCATTTTTCGATTTGTGAATACTACGTGGGCTGATTTGTTTTCATTTATACTTATTTTCCACTTTTTTGTCCAGTTATATATTTGATCTAGAGAATTCTGCAAATTTCTTGTAGCAAGGTTTACAGAAGTATCCGAAGCTAATACAGCGGTATCATCTGCGAATGTTGCAGTTAGTGTGTTACTGGTAATCGGAAGGTCAGCTGTATAAAGTATGTAAAACAGCGGACCCAGAACACTGCCCTGCGGGACTCCAGCGCACACCGGGTGTAGTTTAGATTCTTCTTCCTGAACTTTTACTATGAAAAATCGTTCGTTTAAATAAGATGAAATTAGTTTATACATATTATAAGGGAGAATCTTTTTGATTTTGAAAAGCAATCCATCATGCCAGACCTTGTCAAAGGCCTGAGAAATATCCAAAAATACTGTAGAGCAAATTCGTTTATCTTCAAGGTCGTCTTCAATTTTGTTGACAATTCTGTGGACTTGATCTAGGGTGGAATGTTTGGTTCTAAAGCCAAATTGGTGATCCGGTATAGCTTTCAGTTGATCAACAATCCCCATTATTCTTTTCATAAATAATTTTTCGAAGACTTTGGATAGCACAGGCATTAGCGATATTGGTCTGAATGACGAGACGACATTAGCAGGCTTACCAGGTTTAAGCACCATAATTATTTGAGCCATTTTCCATTGTATTGGCATATGCTTTAGTCTGAAGATAGCATTAAAGATGTAAGTAATGAGCAATATACCATTCTTCGGAAGCTCTTTTAAAATCTTGGCTGTTATTAAATCATGTCCTGGAGCTTTGTTTGTTTTTAAGGCCGTAATTTCGTGCCACACTTCTTTTGGGGATGCAGGTTTAATGCACTGTTGGTCATCAGGGATATGTGCCAAGAACTCTGAGATCTCTTGCTCATGCTTACTATTTGTATCGGATGAGTGTGGTTGGAACACGTCTGCTAGGTGTTGTGCAAAAATGTTAGCTTTCTCGGTATCGCTTCTTGCCCATTGCCCTGCTTCATTTTTGATAGGCGGGTTGTGCTGTTTTGCACATTTAACTTTCTTAGTTACTTTCCAAAGGGAGTAGTGCTTGTCGTGGGAAGGACTAAGACTCTGCAGAAAACTCTGCAATTTCTTATTTCTTTCATTTTGCAATAGCCTTCTTAATTGCCCACTTATTCTGTTATATAGAGTTTTATCACTGGGAAGCCTGGTGTTGTGCCATTTTCTGCGGGCTCTACGTTTTTCAGCTATTTTCTCCCTAATTTTTACAGGGTAGCTGGTATTAACATCAGCATTTAGTGTTTCAGCTGGCGTAGAATTCCATGCTGCATTTTGAATGGTTTTTGCGAGAGAATCGACAGTTTCTTCCAATTCGTTAATAGTTTTAAGCTGAATTCTAAGATTTATGTTGTTTGCAACTAGCATTCGGAAGTTCTCCCAGCACGTTTGCTTGTTAGTAAGGAATGGCGGCGTTTCTTTCCTTATAATATTCGTACTTATTGTAAGGATAACTGGTGAGTGATCGGATGCTATATCAGCACTATCTTCAACTTCGGTGTAATGTAGCGATACCCCCTTAACTACAAAAAAGTCAAGTAAGTCAGGTACTCTATTAGGATCAGTCGGCCAGTAGGTTGGTTTACCAGATGAGAGATGGTTAAGCTGCAAGGAATCCATAGCTTTTTTTAGCTCACGTCCCCTAGGATTGATTAATCTCGATCCCCATAGCGTATGTTTCGCATTGTAATCACCTCCAGCAATAAATCTTTTTCCCAGATAATGGAAGCAGTCAGCAAATAAATCATTTTTTATTAAATGTCGGGGCGGACAGTACACTGCTGCCAAAATGAGAGAAGAGTTTAGCTCTTTCACAACAATGCTAGTAATCTGAGCATAATCTTGTTGGTAAGAATTGTACTGGTGGTGTTGAATACCTTTACGTATTAGTATAGCACTCCCACCACGTGCAGTTCCATCGGGATGCTGAGTATGATACATACTGTAGCCATTTATGTTAAAAAACGATTTGTTAGTAAAATGCGTTTCCGACACAAGAAGCACATCAATCTTCTGTGACCGTAGGAACGATTCTGTTTCTAGACGCCACTGCGCTAGACCATTGGCATTCCAGAGTGCAATTCGTAGTGATTTCATTGTTTATGGAATTATTTTAGTGATGAGCTTAGTCAGAAGCTCCATCATAATCTGATTTTGCTTGTTCATTTGTTCAAGCAATGATTCAAAGCGAGTTAAGATAGCCAGTAGACAATCGTAGTTAGGATCATTTGGTTGCTGCTGCACTACTGCTGGTGGATGTCCTTTCAAAGCTTGAGAGTACGATTTATCTTGCGTTTTCAACTGCTGGTTAGGTGACTGAGTCTTCATTATAGGGTTGTTTGCAGTTGCAGCGTCTGGCGCTGGTCTGAGTATCGGAGGATTAGGTTCTTCCAGCATCTTAACCATGACGTTGGATTTTTCAAGTAAGCTGTTATTTCGCTTGGTACGCATTTTTTGTAGTTCTTTATAGACTGTGCAACCCTTGTAATTCGCAGGGTGATTACCTCCACATAGTGCACATTCGGGAAGAGTTTCTTTAGTTTTTGAGCATTTGTTTGTCGGATGTGTGGCAGCGCATTTAACACACGTAAACGGCCGATTACAGAAGCGTTGTGTATGTCCGTACTGCTGACATCGTTTACATTGAGGTATTTCAAAATTTTTACGCGGTGGCTCAACTTTGATTTTAACATTGAGTAAATATTTAAGTTGATAAATATCTTTGTTAATATCCCTCGGTTCAAGATCAATGAAAAATAATGGTAGAGGTTTTTTAGTAAGGTGGTGTCGGATGTTTGTCACTTGTCGCACCTGGAATCCTTTCTCATTTAACGCGACCATAATATCGTTTGCGTCTACTGACGGATGTAGATGCCTGAGTACAACTCTGTACGATCTTTCGCTTTTTGTTTGGTAAGTATAAAAACTAATTTTCTGATTAGTGAGATAGCTTGTTAAGTTACGATAGCTGGATGCGTCTTTCACATTAACTTTAACTCTGTTGTTTGCCAGCGTACGGCAGATGTAGTCATCATTTTCTATAGCTTTTTCAATAGCATTTTTCATGCGTTGGAAGTGTGTGACATTGTCTATGAATATTGGCGGCGGTTTTTCTGTTTTGCTATTAAGAGATCTGCTTCCTTGATTATCATCAGCTGTTTCTTTATTTGCGTCTTCCTTCTGCAGTACGGAAAAACGATTTTTAGTTCTGATGGTATGCACCACATTCTCATTTGCAGGCTTTACTCGCTTAGCACCTTTCGGAACTTGTTGCCACGTATTGTCGTTACCCTCTTGCTTTTGATTGTTACAGTTTTCACTATCAGAGCTGGATTTAGAAAGCTGCCGTTTAATGCAGTATGATTTCCCAGATTTTTGTAACACTAGCGGGGTTACAGAAAAATCAGCAATATTTGCTTCGTCGAATGTTTCGACTTCAATTGATTCGATATTGTCATGTTGTTTGTGACACGTATTAACATTACTAGTTAGTAATGGCGAAGTAGGTCTAGACGACACCGGAGTACGTAACGATTGTAAGAATAACATCCACCTAACTAATCGCTGTGATTTCCATTTGCTTTCCCATAGAAATTTTAAACTATTATGATCCGTTTTCAACACCGTCTTATGTCCTTCTATAAATATTCTAAATTTTTTACACGCAAAGACTATTGCCAGCAGTTCTTTTTCTGTACAGCAGTAATTTTTTTCATATTTATTTAATAATCTGCTTATGAACATAATAGGACGCGGAGAATCTCCCTCATATTGATACAGTTCTCCTCCCAGTCCCACGTCTGATGCATCTGTTCTTATATAGAAAATTTTCTTATAATCAGGTATCTGTAAATTTAATTTTTCCGAAAAACTATCTTTGAATTTTTTAAACGCCTCCTCCTGTTCTGATCCCCAAATGAAGTTCTCACATTTCCACTGTAATTTTGAAATGGGTTCAATTAAATGGGCGAAATGTTCAATAAATTTACAGTAGAAATTGCACAATCCTAAAAAGCTCTGAATCTCCTTTTTATTCTTCGGTTCCTTGAATGATCGAATGATTTCTACCTTTTCCTCCTGCATGGATATCCCCTCTCTTCCCAAAACATATCCTAAAAAATTAACCTTGGGTACCCCAAATTCGGATTTTTTAATATTCACTGTCATGTTTGCTTCCCATAGTTTTGTTAACACCAGGTCGATGTGTTTCAAACGTTCTTCTTCCATTTTTGAAACAATGCATACATCATCTACATAGTTAATCATAAAATTTTCACATTCTCTACCTAATACCGTAGATAGTGCTTTAATAAAAGACGCTGTACTAATTGAAAGACTGAACGGGACAACTGCAAATTCATAATTTTTCCCTTCAAACGTGAACGCTGTATATTTCCTCGAGCTCTCTTCTAACGGTACTTGTAAGAAACTCGCAACTAAATCTATTGAACTCAAATATTTAAAGTTTCCATGCTTATACAACAATTCTTCCATCGCTATTGGCTTTTCGTTGTCCATCATAATAATTTTATTAATCTCTCTCGAGTCAAGGCAGAGTCGAATATCTCTGTTTTTTTTTATCACCGCCACCAATGGGCTACTATAAGGCGAAGAGGAATCTGTAATTATTCCCTCATCCAATAGTCGCTGTATTTCTGCCCGAACTCTTTCCTTTTTACTTATCGGGATCGGATAGGTTCTATTGCTTTTAAAGATTTCATGTGGAATGGTATTAATTTTATATTTATATTTGTTGCATCGTCCCGGACGATCACTCAAGACACTTTGATGTTTCAATAATACATCGGATAACTTATTTTTCATTTCTTTGTTAAAAGTACAATTTTGTAACGATGATCTTATTTCATTTATTTTCTCTATTTCCTGTGTCTCTATACTAAACATACTTTCCCTTTTTTCTACTATGCGGTCTTCCACCTGTTCTTCTCTCAACATGTATATTTTCCCACTTTTTCCCACATTGTTTACCCATGGTATTGTGTATTCCTTACCTTTTTCTTGATTATTATTTTGATTAAGCCCTGCTAATTTCACATATTTTTTCTTATAACTTATCTTGGCCGAATTTTTTAAAAGAATATCTGATTCCATCACGATATCTACATTTAGGCCAGGCACCACAAAGAAATGAACGTTTACTATGTCGTTTTCCATTTTAATAGGCAATTTTATTTGCAGTCTTACCTGCTGTGGTTTTTTGTAACATGCTCCCACTATTGTCATATTCACCACTGGCAGAGTTGGTACTCTCCTTCCTTCACTACATTTTCGAATTTCACTCCACAGGTTTTTCGATATTGCTGTAACTTCCGACCCCGTATCAATTAAAGCTATTTTTTTTTTATTGAAAATTTCTACTTCTATCCTCGGCAATGGTTGATCTTCTTCAATTTCCTCGTCTGCACTATCCTCTAATAGATCCCTGGTAATATTGTTTATAGTTTTCGCCTCCCACAAAGATATGCGTCGGCTTACCGAAAAAACTTTTCTATTTCACCTTTTAACCACTCCTGTCCCGCCTCATTTAAATGTACTCCATCTGGTCGACCATCGTAATAACATGACCCAATATATTCTTTCGGACACCCATTCTCCCCCATGGTTTCCGCATACAAATCAGCCAGCATCACATTTTCTCTAGCTAAAGATCTAATATATCTATTCAAGATCTTACATCTTTCTTCTCCCCATTGCGACACATAAGACGTTCGTGAGGGCACTGTAATTAGTAAAATTTCCTTAGCCCCTTTTTCTTTCACTACCTCTATCAGTTCCTTATAAGCCTGCTTTACTTCTTCAATATTGTATGCTCTTTCAATATCATTGCATCCTACGAAGATTACGACTTTATCTCCAACCCTTCGATTTATCTTGACCATGTAATTCTTCAATGCCCTAGCCGTAATCCCCGAGATGCATAATCCCAACCTATTGCTTCCTTTTTCGGTTCTGATGGGTCTTAACCCACTATACCTTTCACAAAATCGCACCAACTGACTATCTCCAATTAGTTCACAATTTTTGAATCGTGCAACTTCAGCTTCTCTTGGCTCATACGAACGATTTCCTCTCTCATAGTTCCATTTATTATTATTATTGTCCAACCTGGCACTTGATTTTCCTTTTTCTATCATGTTAATTCTTCTCTTATCACTCCCATTCCTCCCTTTAACGTCTAATTCTCTCCCGCTTCCCGATTTTTCCCGTTCATGAACGCACTCGAGCAAATTTTCTGCTTTTCTGGGCTGGCTCACAGGTAACATTCTTGCGGGTCCTGGGTCATACCGGTGTGCCGGGGAAAAAGTGAAATAATAAAAAAATTTAATTGGAACATCAAATTCATTTGTTCAAACAAAAAAATATTTTATTAATTGCTAGCTATTTTAAAACTTAATCCAAAACATTTGGATAAACAATATTTTTTGTTTTTTCATTTGGAGCATGAATAAATAAACGGCTGGGGGTACCGACTCTGGAACAGGCAACATAAAGTTGGCCATGTGAAAAACATGATTCCTCCAAATTCACACCACAAACGTTAAGTGTTTGCCCTTGGGCCTTGTTGATGGACATCGCAAATGATAAACGCACAGGATATTGTAATCGTTTGAACTCAAATGGCATATCAGTTGGAATCATAGGGATACACGGTATCAAACAAACTTCTCCTTTTGATTTAGCAGTTAAGATCGTAGCTTCAATCAAATTTGGTAATAAGTTTTTCACTGCCAATCTGGTGCCATTGCACAGTTTTGGTGGATTAATATTTCGCAATAATATAATCAAAGAACCAACTTTCAGATTCAAGCAATGCGGTGGCATACCAGCCGGTTCCAATGAATTTAAAAATTCAATTGGATAATTCATTGCCTCATCTTGATTCATAACACTGTCAATTGATTTATATGTCGTAACTACACCTGGCAGTTTCGCTTGAATTTGAAAATTAATGGCATTGATATGAATGTTCTTTGGTGCTAAAATGGCGTGTTCTCTCAACCAATCATGATTTCTGTAATTCTGAAGAATATTCGGAAAAACACATTCAATCAATTCATCTATCAATTGCGCAATTGTACAAAAATTGTTTGGTACAGCGATCAGTCCGTTGGTTCTGTCGATTTGTATTTTGCCATCACCAATTTCTAATAATTGTTTTGAAAACTCATGGGCAGCTGGATCATTTTGTAGGTGAATACGCATATTAATGTTCAGTGTCAATTTTTGTACATATCTCCAAAGAACTGATAACTTCAAACAGGAATTTATTTCATCAGCAGGAGTTGATCGAGGAATGACAGGCAATGTTTGACGAAAATCCCCTGACAGTAATATCAAAGCACCACCAAAAAGCTGTTGATTACCATGTAAATCTTGCATTGTTCGATTAAATGCTTCTAGTGATTTTTTATTCGCCATTGTACACTCATCCCATAAAATAATTGACGTTAATCGCAGAACTTTTGCTATAGCAGAATTTCTCGAAATATTGCAAGTTGGAGTTTCAATCACCTGTACATTCAATGGTAATTTTAATGCAGAGTGTGCGGTCCGACCACCTTCTAATAATGTAGCAGCAATTCCCGAAGATGCAAGTGCCAATGCAATTTTCTGTTCCGATCGAATAGTCGCTAAAATCAATGATATAACGAACGTTTTGCCTGTACCACCAGGTGCATCCAAGAAATATAATCCACCTGCATTATTGGAAACGGCTTGCATGATTGTGTCATATACATGTTTTTGCTGAATATTCAATTTGGTTATATTTGATTGTACAAATAAACGCAAATCATTAGAATTGAATTCCTGCTTACGTTGCAATTCACGATCAAACAAATCATGCATCTCACGATTTGGTGCGGTCATACCCAATTGTACTAATGCTTTATTTGCAATCGTTAGACACATATCTTCAATTATTATCAAAGCTTCGTTGTACATTTCCAAGGTAATCAACAAATCAGGATTTCTTGCATGATGACGCATACAAATTAAAATATCTTCTGCCATATAATGTTTATATTTGTTCCATAATTCAAGTGGATTTGATGGCATACATGTTGATAATATAATGGCAAATAGCATTCGTATTTGTTGTGGATAAGCTGAAGTAGATGCATCATGAAGTGTTGAATCCCAATGTTCATCATCCTCCAACAAATGCAAGAGTTGACATGCTTCACGATATGTTTGACACAAATGACCGTTGACTGTTCTCAATTCTTGGAATGATTTTGGGCCATTGACGTTAACTAATAACAATCGCAAATAAAAACACTCAGCATTGTTTGGATGTACTGTATACATTCTCCCAATTGCATCTGTTTGGAAAATGCCTGGATGCCCATCGACTGCTGTTCCTTGTTTACGTCTTTGAAATTTTTTCGAAGACACATTCCATGTGTAATACTGAGGCACTTCAGAATATAACAAATTAATCGCAAATGTATCAGTTTCACATAATTTGAAAAAAGTGGTCAACGTAGTTGCTGGTGGTTGTGCTGTTCTTTGCAATACATTTGCTTCATTAAAATAAACATGTTGGCCATTCTCAAGATGCACAGCCAAGTGAACAACCACAGGATGTCTTTCGTGCATTGGAAACGACATAATCCTCCAGACAGCTTCATTACTACTAATATAGCGCCCCATTTGATACTGAGTAATTTCATCATTTCTATTATCACCAGCAACACCAAAAACAGCCATATCGCTCCCTTTATTTACATACTTACAAATATATTTAATGGATTTGACTGAATTACCATACTCCACATTTATATGAGCATTGAATATTTTCGATAATAATGGACAATATGGAACCACCCAACGATTATCAGCTTCAACGTCCTGGTTACGCATTCTAATGGTTGCCGTTTTGCCATTATCATTAGGTGATCTACGTCGATATAAAGGATATCCGTCATTGCCCGTTATTGTGTCTGAAGTCAATTGCCTTGGGTATCATTTCGAATACTTTCCATCAATCATACATGGCGAATTCATATTTAGTTCATCGCACGGACCACGTATCATGTTTTTAACTACAACGTGAAATAACTCAGGATCAACAGTTTGATCAGGAATTTCAGCTGATATAACGTTATCGGTTTGATCCGGGGTTATTTTATGTACCAGCCAAATTAATATATGTGCGTGCGGCAATCCCCTTTTTTGCCATTCGATGGAGTACATATGGCAACGCACCTCTCCAAATACACATAATTTCACAATTAAATCCATAAGTGCTTTCAATTTTTGCCAAAAAACACGTGCTGTAATGTCATGACGATCAGTTGTCGACTGTCCTTCAAATAAATTGTTTTTGATGTCATCCCACTGCGGATTACATGTAAATGCAATGAACAGATCCGTTCGACCGTATTTTTGTACATAAGACATTGCGTCTTGTGCATATTCGTTCATATGCCGTGGGCTACCAATATATGAAGATGGCAATATAGTTAAACGTCCGATGTCATTAACATTAGCATCATTCGCTATCACATCTTGCAAATGAATATATTCTTCGGATCTTAATTTTGCTTGGTTGAAACGAATAAAATTAAGACGTTCAGTTTCTATTTTGGCATACATATCAACGATGTACTGATGATATAGTTTACCACATCTCAAGATATAATTTTTTTCTTGTCTACGAACCATCAATCGATACGAATAAAAATTCATGGCACTAACTTTTTTCTGTACATGTAGACCTGAAAATAAGTGCAAAATGTGGCTTTAGAAAATTATAGAAATGAAATGTCAACACACTGAAAATAGGTCAATTATTTACCTGTTCGTGGATCAATCATTGGTATATTGATATGGTAGCCATTGTCACCTTTCCAATGCAATATTGGGTATTGTAATGCATCATAACTACGATGAAGTTCTGAAACACATTGCAATTGCTCATTTCTGCGATGAAGTACAATATCACGGGATTGAAACTGATCACCAAGAATTACAATTGCAACCTCATCAATTGTCGGTGCATTGAATCGCCTTGCATGCTCCCCAAAAGGTGTTCTATCAGCCCTTATTACGATTTTGTGATTATCAGATGGCATACAATCGAGAGCAATTTTGAACAATTGAACTAATGCGTTATGCTGATGGAAAAACCTTTGTAGCTCACGAATAATTTCTTGTCTTGTATTCGAAACAATTGCACAACGTTGATCCAATTCACAATTTTCATCACCAATAAAATAAATTTGCAAAAATTGATGATCAGCGTCGGGGTATGGCAATAACGAACCAGCTTGATGATAAATCTGGCCCTGAATCTGTAACATGTATGCAATTTTAGGTAGATGTTGGATCAGAATTTTTAAAACTATCGAATACTTTATGATTCAGATTGATATAAACATGGGACAATCCTGTTGAAGTATTTACCTTAAATGTCGGCATAAAATTATCTCTAATAATTTTAGTAGCACCAAAAGAAGTCATTTGAAATGCCGAATTGTATTGTTGAATATGACTCAAAAAGTGCTTCGACCTTTGAGATGTCCCAAAAATAAATGAATACAATGGTTCGGGTGGAGTTTCTAATGCTGGCAATCTCATTTTGCCATTAGTACAACACATGCCGGGCGTTTCACCTGGAAAGTTAGTCGCATCACAATGTGGACATATTGCGTCCATCATTCCAATGTATCCGTACATACTATAATCAATCTGACTGTTGTAATTAAAAGCAGCACGCATCATTTCAGCCAAAACAGCATGATGTATTCGTGATCGCCGTGCAAGATTCAGTACATGTACATGGTCAACTGATCTATTTCGTGCATTATGTTCATGCTGCGATGCATTAGCTTGTGCGCGTTCATCTGCAGTCTGTGATCGTCTTAGTAATGCCACATTATTTGCATTACGCGTTCGCCGACCTATATTTGCTCGTCTGGCTCGTGGCATTTTTCCTTCATATAAAAAAGAATAAATCAAATTAAAAACAAATTGCTACATTCATGTACGTATATGTGTGTATGGAAATATATATGACTGCATACGTCAATATATATAAAAATGTCATTAAATAATTCATTTTTAAATCGACGTGCTTCCGTCTGTTACAAAAGAATAAAACACCCGTATGCACACAATATGTTTGCATACATGTAATTCAATTCAACAGTTCAAAACTTACCGTTTGTGTAAATGCGTTTGACAATTTAATTCAAATAAAGCCTGTAAACGATATGAAACACCAAAAAAAAATGAGAAAAGTACACGCACACATATACATAGTACATTTGAACAATTCAAGACTCACCGTTTGTATGAATGCACAAAGCCAATAATTATCGTTGACAATTTGCTTTAATCGAAGCACGTCCAAAATTAAATGACTGCATGAATGACATAACAACATGCTTGTACTGTCAACATTGAAAAAAGTTTCAAATTTTCGCTCTCAACTGAAATGATTAGAGAGGTTGTCTTAGCCAGGCCCGTGCCCAGAATTTTGATGGTGTATTTTATAAATAACAATACATTTTTCACTAATATTCATACTATTAATAATTTCCACCATTTTGATTTATATATTAATAATTTACATAAATGAATTACCTTCCGTATAGTAATAAAAATTACGTATGTTATTGATTTTACTCATAATAAAAATTTTTGCATAAAATATTAATGAAGTATCTCCCCTGTTACAAAAAATGTGATAAATGAAGAACAGCTCGACCGATTTTGTGCAAACTTCACATAAACTATCTACTAAATAGTCCGAACAAAGCCTAAACATTTGGTTTGGATAGGTGAGCCCGTTCTTGAGTTATAAAATTACAACGAAAAGTGGCATTGATTTTTATATATATGGATGAAATAAAATTGCATAAATATATATACAAGGAATTAATTTACTACTGTAAATGGACAATAAGAAATATGCTATACACATTTTAAATATGCACAGATGGAAAAATTATGAAAAACAAAAAAAGAAAAGCTTAATCTATTCTTGCATGTTTCAGTGACAGTCACTCCTCTTCCTCAGAAGTATCATCCATATCATCAATGGTAGCATTTCTTAAATCTACATGTCCTATAGCTAATGTAAGCACATTATTGGCTAATATTACATATTTTATCATCTAGTCCAGATGTCACTAGTTTAGTTTGTTTTATAGTGTACTCATATAATTTGTGTTTCTCACTGCAAATAGAATAGCCGGTTCTGTAATTTAAATTACTGATTTGGTTATTATTAAAAATGCACTGTTTATGTTTGAAAGTAATTTCATTTTTGTGACATTGTAAAGGATTTCCTTACATTTAGTTATAATTTTATCTTTACTTATTCTAACGCTGTACAATTTTGATCTTAAACCTACAGACGCCTGTATGGGAGTCCCATTCAATTCACCTTCAAATTTACTATGGGCCTTTTTATTTTTTGTGGAAAAACATTTATGGGGAATTGGGTAATCACTCCTGTGAAGTAGTCTATGTTATTTCTCATATCTTCATACATGTCAGCTGTTTTGATATTATACTGTAATCTATCAGATTTTTATATAACAATTTTAATCTATCCACTCCATACATTGCTAACATAACATCATAATAGAACTTACACATAGTTCTTTTACTTAAATCTAAAATAGACATTCCTGTATATAATAGCTTATCAAATAATAGTTTTGTAGGATATTGATGTATGGCACATAAAAATAGATTTCTATAAATACAGTTCGGTCCTTGAAGGAGGGTTTATTTGCTAATTTACCAAATCTTACTTTATCAGTAACTAATTTAATATTTAATTGTTTTCTAACATTTTGCAGCGTCTTCCAGAAAAGAGAATTAATCATCAATTTAAAATAATTATTTTCGAATTCCTTGGTAGCCTGCTGTCAAAGAGAAATATTTAAATCTACAGGGTGTTTCTTATTAAGCGCTCTTGTTTAAAAGTTTATTGAGAAATACAAAATTTATGTAAAATTAAAAGTAAGTACATGAACAAAAATTTAAGTAAGTTTTTTTTAAAAATAATTTTCATCTTTTTTACTTTGAAATATTTCCAAAGTGGCCGCCTTCTGCATCCATAACTTTTTTCAGACGAGTAGCAAAATTTTGAACTGCTAATTCCAACATTCCAGTCGATAAATTTTCACATTTGTGAATGATCTGTCATTTCAGTTGAGGGATAGTTTTTGGGTTAGTATCCTAGACGTGATCCTTCAAGTATCCCCATATGATTGTACTATGTAATGGAACTTTTTTTACATGAACAATTAAACTTTTTTCAGTATTCTCTTTGAGTTAAAATAACATTTTTATTTAATTGATAAAACATTGAAATGATAAAAACACATTCATCCACAGATAATGACATAGTACTTACTAAAACCAGTAGCCAGCCAAATATTTCTATTCAACATAAACTTCCCTCTACATTGAAGCAACGTTGCCACTTTTGACACGCTAAATGCATTTTTCGATTTTTAGTAATTTTTTAAAAGTAAGTACTTAATAAGAAACACCCTGTATATATGACTTTAACTATGTGGGTTTACATGTAATTACTCTATAAATTTTACTAATTTCAAGTTTGTGACTTACAGCTAATTTTAAATATGAAAAGTGAATGATATACTTATATTTATTTTCTAATGTAGCTACCAACTTTTTTACTTTACCAGTTGACGAGACCTGTTTATTTTCTAGTAAAAACAGATACTTATCATGCAATTTATGAAGGTGCACAGGGTAGACTACATCTACTTCTAAAACAGGTAGTATCCTGAACAATCTCTCCCAGCTAAAGTTAGGATTCTTCACTATTGCTTTGATGTAGGCTGAGAAACTGGTCATCCCAATGCCAAGAGTTTGTGAAACTCTTAGCCTTAGTCTCATGGCCCATTTGGGTAGAAGATTCAATATATTCGGAAATATGGTAGAAAATGAGTTTGATGGTATGGCACGGCAGTATGTATTCTAGCACCTCTTGATATTTTTGTTATTGATCTCAATTTCTACTCCCAGGTCCGCTAATATTCCATTTGTAACCTTCTTGATATAATTGTCCGTACATTGTCCCATCTTAGCTATTGCATATATATATGTTACTACACCAGAAAATTTGTCGTTTGAAGAGATGCATGGAGCGTAATGTACTGTCAAAGTAAGAACTCTCAAACAGGTGGTAGCATCAAATAGTGCTATTTCATTTGCAGTGAATGGGTATGTTACTGGTAATTGGAATCTATTATTCCACAAGGGAGCATCGCTGAGTTGAATAGTGTTCCATATATCATTAGTCATGGCAGCAGTATTAATCCATTCCATATTTGACAGACCCTAATTCATGACTCATACAACATATAATGATGCATCTTCTTGGTTCATAAAAAAATTCGTCTGGTAGGTTAATAGCAATGGACTCTGCAATAGCTGATAAGGATTCTAATGGATAGTCAGGTACACCTTCCATACTGTATCTTGCATGTTCATATAAAATACTAGCAGCTACAATTCTACTGAACGTTTCATGCAAAGGCCCGCCAAATGAATAGGGGGTATCTCGTAATACTGATAATGATAATCGTTTAATCATTCTGTCTTCTTGTGTGACATGATTGATCATAGCTTGCATAAAACTAGCAGTTCAGGATACATTGTGAGGAGCTGGAACCTGCGGCCTTGGTAATTGTAATGCCTCGTCTATCTCACGGATTGGGAAAGCAATATTATAGACCTCTATTTCAGATCTCTTAAAGATACTACTACTAATCGACTAACTAGGCTAAATCACTATTAACAAAAACAAAAACGAAACACTATTTTTACTGGACAAAAAGTTACTAATGTGGAGTGTATTTACACTATTTTTAAAAAATCACTTTAAAAAATTTTTAAAACATAATGAAAAACAGAACTGAAACGCACGAAGTCACAAAACCAAATGATCGAAGAAATCTGATTTTGTCGTCTACCCTTGGATTTCTAACTTGCACTGATAAAAATAGCCTTTTTTTTCCAACAAATATGTCTGCAAAAGCATGTTTCACAGATGTCACAAAAGACGTTTTAATTTTAACGACGTATTTGGATCATGACAGAGCCCAAAAAGATACTTTCTAATTTGTTATTTATGTTTCTTTCAAGGTTATAGTCATCTGGGTTTTAAAAGATTGATTAAGATGTTATTTAGGGATGTTATTTTTAACTTGAAATTGAATAGCTCAATTTGGTATATAAACGTTATAGAAATAGACTTTTTTTTTTTTTTATATATTTTCATAGTTGTAAAATGACTTGAAAAATAAGTATGAACCCTAAATGAGTGAATGACTTTTCTTTTATGCTTATATGAGAACATAATTTTGTTTAGGTAACATATTTGGGAGAAACAAAAACTTATATGATAGAATAATAGATCTCATCACTAAAACATAAAAATATATTTATAATTCAAACAATCTATTTTTTTCACTAATAATAATGTCTTTTTTTTTGATTTTTTTTTAAATATTTACAATTATCGAGA
This sequence comes from Icerya purchasi, assembly GCA_039619475.1. Lineage (NCBI taxonomy): Eukaryota > Metazoa > Arthropoda > Insecta > Hemiptera > Monophlebidae > Icerya > Icerya purchasi. The sequence goes on along the minus strand of CM077116.1, from coordinate 151,121,008 downwards.
ATTAAATTACAATTGTTGACGGTTTTTTTAAAAAAATTTATATTAAAATTAAATATATACAATAAATTAACATAGTAATAGCACGACAACTCGTAATCCAACATTTTAGAGAAAATGATGAAGAAAACTTTGTCATTGATCATGTTATAATCTATGGGACTATCATCATTATCATACAAATATATATACAAACTAGCAAACCCGGCGAACTCCGTTTCGCCACCAAATGGCTTCATTTTATGTAACATTTCTTTTGGTGATTAAAAGATGAAGAAAAATTTTTTTTTTTGTTTTATATTTGAAAAGGAAAAATTTTATTTCATTTCACAACAGTAATGAATTCATTTCGATTACAAAAATGAATTGTTATTTAGTTGAACTTCTCTAAGTAAATGAAAGTAAATCCAAAGTAAATACTGAATCGAAGCGTTATACGTGTCCCCAAATTATCCGTTTCATTGAAGTGCTCTTTGGTAAACCACATTTTTTGTTTTTTGGTCTGACGTTAACACAAACAAAGCGGATGGTTTCCCAACTCGTGAACACGCAACGTATAACTGCCCATGTGAAAAACAATGATTTTCTAAATTTATCCCGCAAACACTAAACGATTGGCCTTGCGACTTGTTAATTGTCATTGCGAACGCAAGGCGAACTGGAAATTGCAATCGTTTGAAGTCAAACGGAAGATCATTCGGAATCATTGGTATTCGAGGAATACATACATTTTCACCTGCGTACCTTCCGTTAATAATGGTTGCCTCAATCAAATTCGGCATAAGTCTTTTTACCGAAAGTCGAGTATCGTTGCAAAGTCGCAGTGGATTCAAATTACGCAATATCATAATAACTGTACCAACTTTGAGTTGCAAGTTATGTGGTGGAAATCCTGGTAACTCCAGAGAGTTCAAAAACTCCGTTGCATAATTTACTACATCATCGAGATTTGTTATGGTATCAACGGATTTGTATGTCACTAAATCGCCAGCAATTTTTGATTGAATGGTGAAATTCAGTGCGTGTACATCATTATTCTTTGCGGCAAGAATTGCTCGTTGACTTAACCAAGCATAATTCTGATAATTCTCACTAATGTTTGGGAAAACATTTTCAATAAGAGTTAATTGAGAGTCTACAAATCGGCAAAAGTCGTTGGTAAGAGTAATTAATCCAAATGTCGCATCAACTGGGACTTTTCCATTTCCAACAGCTAACAATTGTTTGGAAAATTGTGCAGCACTTTGATCATTTTGAAGTTGAACTCTCATATTAGTGGTTAGCGATAATGTTTTTACGTTATTCCATAAAGGTGATGCCTCCAGGCAAGCATTCAATTCATCTGCAGGCGTTCCACGGGGAATTACTGGCAACGTCTGCCTGAAATCGCCTGCCAACAATATCATCAAGCCGCCAAAGATATTGTTATTTCGCCGAAGATCCTTCAGTGTGAAGTTAAGTGCTTCAAGTGATTTCTTATGTGCCATTGTGCACTCATCCCAAACAATGAGCTTGCATTGTATCAACAATTTTCCCATTGCACTGGATCGGGAAATATTGCATGTTGGAGTATCAATTGTGTTTAAATTGAGTGGCAACTTAAGCGCAGAATGTGCAGTACGACCTCCATCTAGAAGAGTCGCCGCAATTCCAGATGATGCTATCGCCAAAGCTATGTCACATCTTGATCGAATAGTGGCCAAAATCAATGAAATGACAAATGTTTTCCCTGTTCTTCCAGGTGCGTCCAGGAAGAATAGACCACCAGTATTATTGTCCACCGCTTGCATTAATGTTTCGTATACTTGTTTTTGCTGTTCATTCAGCAACGGCACATTATTTCGAACGAATTCCTGCAATGTATCAACATTGTATTGCAGCTCTCGATTTAATTCTTGGTTGAATGCATCGTGCATCGATCGATTTGGCGCAGTCATTCCTACTTCAATCAGTAGCTTGTTTGCAATAGTCAAGCATTGATCCTCAATCAGAATCAATCCTTCATTGTAGATTTCATCGGTTATTTGGATGTCAGGATTATTCGTTTGAATGCGCAAGCGATGCAAGATATCTTCACATATGTCGTCTTTGTATTTGTTCCATAACTGAATTGGTTGTGAAGGAAAACATGTGGTGATGATAATTGCGAACAGCGTTCGTATTTGGTACGCATTTGATGAAACAACTGAATCCGCAAGTGTTAAATCCCAATGAGAATCGTTCTCCAGCAAACCCAATAGTTGACATGCTTCTCGATATGTTTGGCATTGGTGGCCATTCACAGTTTTCAAATGCGCAAATGATTTTGGTCCACGTACATTTACCAACAGCAGTCGCAAAAAAAAACATTCATCATTTCTAGGATGAACAGTATACATGCGACCTAGTGCATCAGTGGAAAACACCTGTGGCCAATCTGGAACTGGGGTTCCTTGTTTGCGACGTTGGAATTTCTTTGTTAATTGATTCCAAGTGTAATACTTGGGCATTTCAACGTACATCAGCGTCGCTGCGAATGGATCTGCTTCACACATTGCAAAGAAGCTAGTCAATGTTGTCGATGGTGGTCTCTCAGCTCGTTGTGCCGCATTAGTCTCAGTGAAGTAAACTCTTTGGCCATTTTCCAAATGCACTGCTAAATGTACAACTGTAGGATATCTTTCATGAATTTGAAATGACAATAATCGCCACAGTGCTTCATTAGTACTGACGTATCTGCCCATTTGGAAGTTGCTGATTTCGTCATTCGCATTTTCCGACGCAATACGAAACACAGCCATGTCGCTGCCTTTTGTGACGTACTTGCACAAATATTTGATTGATTTGGCCGAATGACAACTCTCAACGTTTGCATGTGTTTCGAAAATTCGTGATAGCAGCGGGCAATATGGTACAATGAATTCATTTCCGATCTCAATCTCTTGATTTTGAACTTTAACTTTGATAGTTCGACCATTATCTTCTTTTGAACGCCGACGATAAACTGGATATCCATCGTTCCCTGTGACTGTTTCAGCAACTACGGTCGTGGATATCGTTTTGTGCACTTTCCATCAGCCATGCAAGGCGGTAATGGATTTAATGCACCGCACGGTCCATGCACCATCTGTGTCGTCACAATGTCGTGTAGATGGGGATCAGTGACTGGATCAGGAATTTCAGCTGATATGATGTCATCCACTTCATTTGAATGTAATTTGTTCAGCAACCAAATTAGGATATGAGCATGCGGTAGTCCACGCTTCTGCCATTCCACCGAGTACATATAACAATGTGTGTCACCAAAAACTCGATACTTAGTAAGCACATCCATCATAACCTTCAGTTTTTGCTGAAATACTCTGGCGATTATGTCATGGCGATCTTGCGGTTTTTGGCCCGGTTCCAACTCACGTTCAATTTCCGTCCACTTCGGATTGCATGTGAACGTAATAAATAAATCCGGAGTTCCATAATTTCGCACGTACGTCATAGCGTCTTGAGCGTATTCGTGCATGTGGCGTGGGCTTCCGATATAAGATGATGGGAGAATCGTCAGACGTCCAATATTCTGAACATCACCATCTGAATGAATAGCATCACGCAAGTGTATATAGTCCTCAGATCGTAGCTTTGCCTGATTGAATCGGATGAAGGCTAAACGTTCGGTCTCGACTTTGACATACATGTCGACAGCGAATTGCTGGAATAGCCGACGGCACTTCAGAATGACATTCTCCTCATGTGTACGAATCATCATACGATACGCATAGTAATTCATTGCGCTTAGATTTTTATTCGTTGATACGCCTGAAAATGCAAAATTAAATGAATTGTTAATTGAAACCAATAATAGCAATAATTAGTGTGTGAATATTGTACCTGTAATTGGATCGACCATCTTCAACGTGATGTCATATCCGTCTTGCCCTTGCCAATAAATGATTGGATATTGTAACGCATCGTACAAACGATGTGTCTCGTTTACACGATGCATGATATTGCTTCTTCGCTGAACGACAATGTCTCGCGATTTAGTTGGATCGCCAACAATAATTGCAGCAACATCATTAACGGTGGGTGCATTGAATCTTCGCACATGTTCACCTGTTGGGGTACAATCCGCTCTTATGACAAATTTGTGCGTATCCGATGGCATTCGTTCCAATGCTGTTTTGAACATATTAACCACAGCATTATTAGCGTGAAAAAATGCTTGCAACTGTTCAATAATTCGTCTCTTTAACTGTTGTGTTCCCTGTATATTGCACCGCACATTCAGCTGATCCACCATCGACGAAATGAAATATATTTGCAGAAATTGATGCGGTTCATCTGGTGTTGGCACCATTGAACCATGCAAATGATATATTTGTCCTTGTATCTGTAATTGCAAACAATCATTTGTTGAAGAATACGGTGTAACTTCTGATCGTGTGATGGTGTAGTGTGTGGTGTATATGTAGTTGTTATGTGTTGCAATTCATTGTGTTGGTGTGAGTGATTGGTTATGTGTGTTGTATCTTTTACCTTGCAAGTCGGCATGAAGCCGCCTTCTCGAATGATATTAGCTCCAAAGGAAGTCATGCGAAAGCACTTATTGTATTCAAGGATGTGTTGAAGAAAATGGCTGGAATCGGAATCACTTCCATCGAACAATGGTTTCAGTGGCTGTGGTGATGTAAGTAATGGATCCAGTTTGACTTTTCCACTTGCGCAGCACAATCCATCCGTTTCTCTTTTGAACTTTAACGCATTGCAATATCGGCATATAGTCGTCATTGGTCCAATATCTAAATTTTCATCATCACTGTAGTTCGCAGTGGGATCATATTGGAATGCCAAGCGATTGTATGATGCCAATGATCTTCGTGTGCTCACGCGTTGTCTCAATCGGGCATTTTCTCTTATTATATTTTGTCTTTCTTCGCTTAAGTTATTTGAATACACTTGTTGCTGGCTTGCATGTCTTGTGCGGCGGCCGATGTTCGCACGTCGTCCTCTAGGCATTTTGGACTATGGACAGAGTGGTGAATTTAAACTCAAGTGCACGATCCACATAATTTACACAGTTCAACTTACCACCTTAAAGACAATAAAAATTTGCTAGGAAACGAATAACTTCTTTTTTTTACTTTTTTTTCACAATTTCACAGTGAACATAATAAATTAACTAAGCAGAGAACAATGAGTAGCTGTCAAACAATGTATCACGCACTACTTAAAATATTGGTTTGTAGTGCATGAAGATCCTGATTTTCTGTTGAAATTTTTCCTGAATTTTCTTTGCTATAAACCTCACGGAGCCCGAGACCTTTCCAACGAATGCAAAACCGTGGAAATCGGTTCGTGCGTTCTGGAGTTATAGCGTCAGAAAGGAAAACCCGACTTATTTTTATATAGTAGATTATTATTAGAAATATTTGTATTAAAATTAAAATTATCAATAACATTATTTAATAAGTTTAAAATAAAATTAAAATCCTCCTCCTCACATTTTTATTTCATAGATTCCAAATGTGATATATTAAACATAAATAAATAATTAGAGTACTCACTAACAGCAAACGATAAAATAAGTTGACACGAAGGTCTTCTTTGTGCTTCTTTCTCTTTATTGGAATTTTTGATGTTTGTTGCAATAAAGGAAGACCTTCAGGTGATTTTTCGGTACACTTTTCCAGCTGACTTTTTATCGATGTTAATTGATAAATATATTCGTCAATATTAAACTCCCGGGATAATTTTAAATATAAGCTATTTTGGATGTCTTTTATAAGCCCTCTTGCTTGTTGAATTTTATAAGAAAAATCATCTACAACTAGTGATGGTTCATTAACTCTTTGAGAAGAACTGTTTCAAGTGTTAAAGGTAACATTATCATCATGTCTGTAATTGATATTACTGTTTGTTGAAATTGAACTTAATGTTTCTATAACATTCATGTCTACATTAAAATAAGGGTTGTTCCAGTATAATTCAGGTAAAGTTTCAAACGAAACTTCTTTACAATGTGTAATTAAAACACATATGCTTACATGGAAACCGCCATTTTCTGAAGTCAAGGCACTTACACAGTAAGGTACTCCTAAATCAACAGCATAGTATTTTTTATGATTCTGTTCACTTCGAACATAATAAATACCATTTTTTTGAATGATGTCATTTGGTGTATACTTAGAAGAAGCAGAAGTCAGTCGTGGCATTATGTGTTTTATTAATGATGTCGGTCTTCCATGTAAATAAGTAGGTATTTCTGTATTCAAATTTTCTGAATAAAGTTGTGTATTTTGCTTTTTATATTTCATGTATGTTTCTGGAAAATAACTTTCAACCGATACTTTTATGATTCCTGATAAACTTTTGTCAATACTAGTCTTTAGATAACTGTTTTAATATCCTGTTTTGACTTTCAATGCCGTTATTCGTTTCCACATTTGATAAAAAGTCTGGCGCATGAAAAGCTTGCACCCATTGGAAAATTTGACTGAGCCACCTTTTTCAAAATACTGTACCGCTCGAATATTATTTTTAAAAGTTTCTGACTCTCTCATACATTGTACATTCCGTTCAAATTCTTCTTTACAACTAGATAAGGCTATTTTTTTCCACGACCTTTTTATTTCTTTTCTATCTGTTCTGTTTACATTACCTGTTTTTTGTAACCATCTGTTCCACGACTGTAATCTGTGAAAGGCACAAAAAACATTGAACAACCAAAAACTGATTCTAATGCATTTACTTCTGCCATACAATAATCAGTCATAAAGTATTTAGGTTGCCAGTTCGGGTTCCACTCTTTAAATTTTAATAAGACTTCTGTAATGTGATACGCAGATTCTTTTTGAATAATGAACATTGCAACGGGACAATAACCAACATTTGTTTTTACAACAATTAAAAACAGTGGTAAATCATATTTACTTGTCTTATATGTTGCATCAAGTAAACAGATATTGTTTCCATATCTTTTTATTAATTCCTTTTGTCATTCTGTTTGATAGCATAGAAGTAATGTTGTAACCGACTGTATTTCTTCTTTATAGGGCCGGAAAAACCATTCCTCTTTAGAACTTAATTGTTTCCTTTGAGCAATATAAAGGATTAGAGCTTCTTAGTCTATTTTAGGTTTTTTTATATTGAACAAATTTCTATATACATAATATCGGATAATTTTATCCGACGGAAAATGACAAGAATTAAATGATTCAGGCTTAAATTGTTGGTCCTGAAACATCAGATTTACAAATTTCTTTAAATGCAATCGAATATATTTTGTTAATAACAAATTGTTCTCTACCAATTTCTTTATTTCTTTTGCTAAAGATGGATGCAAACGTTGTGTAAATGCCGATTCACCGATAGAATGGTTGTGATTTAAAGAAATTTTAAAATATATTCTCACGGTTGTTGATAAATCTTCATTCATTGACAATTTTTGTTCAATTTCTTTTAAAACCTAAAAAATAACAATTTCAATTTAAAGAGCTATATTTGATTATTAAGATGCATTTTATTATTGGTGTGTAATCTACTGTAACGCGTTCCTTAGTTTGTTCTAATGAACCATTAGCATTGTGTTCATCAATTGTGTACTGAGAGTAGACTAATCTTTGTTGAATACATTTTAGCTTCGCAAAAAATTTTTATTGATGGCTATATACAAAACCTCTTTTTTTGTGTAGATGGATAATCATCATGCTAAAATAATAATTTTTTCATCAAAATAATGCACTCAACCTGTAGGTAAGTATATATTTTATTAGAATTGTAAATAAATCTACCACATATTTTGATGAATTTTCATGTCGCCCTGGACCACGGGAGCATTCTAAATATTTTCTCGAAACCAACGAAAATGGATGCTTGAAAAAATCAATATTTAAATATCCACTCTGATTATTTTTCTTTAAAAATAATTTATGATCTAAAAAAAATTAAATCCATTTAGAATAAAACATAACATAGGTTTCTAGTAACAAATATGTGTTTATGTCGTTTATAATGTATTAATGGTTTAATGCAAAGATTCTTTTTCTATTCTATATTTCTTATTATAAAATTAAAGAAACATTTTGTATATATCGGAGAATATTTTAATATCTTTATTTTATAAATGAAATATCAAAAAAAAAAATCACTGTATTTGTCGTTCTTACTCATTGTTAACATTTTTAATTATGATAAAATTAAACTTTAACACTTTTTGTAACAATTGTATAATTTTTAAAACCCCGACGCGTTTCGAAGCAAACACTTCATGTTCACGGGAGTAATTATAATATAAATAAATAATTTTTTTTTTTTTTTTTTTTTTTTTTTTTTATTAAAATTTTCAAACTGTAGTTAGACCCCGGGCCGTGTATAATATCTAGACTATTACGGCCCAAGAGTCTCCGGTTACAGGAATGCCCCTAATCCATTGTCCCTGACGAACTGGAAGACTGCACTTTGGTTCGCTTCTGAGTTTGAGAGAACATGGCTGAGGTTATCAAATCCGTGTCTCGTTCTGGAGGATTGGAATGCAGGGCAGTTTATGAGAATGTGCTCAACCGCCGGTGGCTCTTGTGCGCGACAGAAAGGACACGTGGTTGGAGGGTGAGCGCCTTCCAACAGGTAGTCGTGGGATAGTCGCGTGTGGCCCAGGCGTAAACGGTTGAGCGCGCGATGATAAACTCGTAAGGTCTCCTGGGGGGGCCACCATGGCTCTACGGATTTCTTTATATTCTGGAGGTGGGATGGGGTGGAGATGTGTTCTTGTTTCCACTGTTCCATTATTTGTATTTTTACAGCTTCTGATATTTGAGGGGGCCCAAGTATGCTTTGCGGACTGGGAGCTGTAATGGTTGATTGAGCTGCTGTGTTAACCCTTTCATTTCCTGGGATTCCCGCATGACTTGGGACCCACAACACTACTAGCTTATATCCCTTCGATTGTAGCCCCATGATGAGTGCCAAGACGTGGTTTATTAACCCCCTCCCCGGGGCTCCCCCTCCTAACATCTTAGCCGCCACTAATGAATCTGTTATCAATAGGATGTCATGGATTGGCTCTGTGGACGCCAGGATCATTTCCAGACATAAGTGTATTGCATATAATTCGGCATCTAGGATTGAGCAGTAATCGTTCAGACGGATGGTTGTCATTGCTCCCTTCACTTCGAAAGCGCACGCAGTTGGTGACATCCCCTCGACGGGTGCTGCTTTGGCCCCATCTGTATAACATTGGATAGCGTTGCTAATAATGAAGATCGATAATTACATTTTAAAAATAACAGAAAAAAGGTCGATTTTAAAGTCGATATTGAATTAGTAATTTAAAAGTGAAAAATGTAAATATATAAAAATAAAAATGACTAAAAATTTTTTGAAAATGGTAACGATATATATACATATAAAAGATGGAAATTTAAAGATTTTAAAATTTTCAAAAATAAATATTATAAATAAATGACTTGTATATTTGAAAAATGTTATATATAATGGTCGTTGTATAGTAATGATGTGTACATAAAGAAGTGAACAGTTATAATTTATTTAAAGGTTATATAAAGGGTTATCAGTATTGGGAAAATTGTGATTTATGCAATTATTTTTGAATTTATTAATATAATAATTTTCTGCAAAATTTAGCATATTGTGGTTATTTATGTATTTTACGATTTCTAAATCTATTTCAATATTATGTGTTAATTTGTGTTTATTTATGATAATATGTTCAGCTATTGTTGATTTGTTAATATGTCCGTATTTTATGGCATATAAATGTTCATTATATCTTATTTTTTTATTATGAATCATCTTATAATGAAAATTTCTTAAAAGTTTCCAGATCGTGATCTTCACAGTTATGAAAAATAATTTATTCAAAAGTTTATATTATACGAAACATATTATTCAAGCTGTAAACTAAGCGACTACCAATTTTAGACTTCCAGGATTGAAGTAGTGGGGAAAGAGTTATTATAACTCTAACTTAACAAATTCTGTTTTTTTATTTAATAGAAATTCAAAAAGTGGTCTAGAAAATATGTATGAATATAAGAAGTAAAAATAATTTTTTGATAAATATATACATAAATGGATAGGTATTATTATGGCTTTACAAGTTGTGTGTTTTTTTAAAATTATTACGTTTATTTCAGATGTATCTTTAAGTTACAGAGTTGTATCATGGAAATAACTGACCCTGCACTGCCGTTTTGACTTAATCACAGTCAGTAACCTCTTACATAAAGTTCCTTAAGACTAAAATTAAAAATTTTTTTTTTAGCGGATACACACTCAGTTGTGCGGGTTATGTCCTACAACATTCATACTCACACATATGTAGAAATTATAAATAAATGAAAAAAGAAGAAGGCAGATTCTGAAGATAGTCTAAATGTGCGTATGTCCAAAGTAAGACAATCTATGAAGAAAAACAGCGATTATGTTATTTATACAAATGGTGTCAAATTATTATATATAAGAATAGAAATAAAGTAAAGTAAAGTAAAGTAAAGTAAAATAAAGGTAAATAGGGATAAATAAGAAGTAAAATTACCACTGTGTGTAGCTCTAAGTTTTGGTAAATTTGGGCTGCATGATTTGGTAAGCATAGGTCTGGAATAATTTGGCAGTACTTTTATCATTTGTCAAATGTTGTTGAGAATTGTCGAATATTATTGTAGTTGAGGCATTGAAATATTATGTGTTCGGCCATTTCTGTCTGTCCGCATGTGCAGGTGTCAGTGTCATTGGGTCCCAGTTTATGAAAATATTTGTTTATTTTCCGATGACCTGTGAGGAATTGGGTGGAGTAGAAATCAGGTGATATTTTTATTTTGTGTCTGTCAATAGTATTGGGTATTAGATTGTGGGTATGTCGAGCAACTGTATCACAGTTCCATTCATGGTTCCAAACCTCATAGTAGTTTTCTTTTATTTTAACTGCTTTCCTGTTGTGCAGGATATTCGCTGGTTAGGCATAAAGAAATTCATATTCATGGGTCAGGTCATTGTATAAATGTTGGAAACCCGATTTATTTTGTATAAAGTTGAAGGTTGTTGCTCTGTTCAGGATGAGCAGTTTGATAGGTAAAACATCGCTCAGAACTAATGCAGCGCTCAATGAGACGGTTCTGTAAGCTCTTATTATGTTTAATAGGAATTTTTTTTGAATTGAGTGAAGTTTCTTTAAGACTGATTTATGCTTTAGTCTATGACAAAAGATAGAGCTGCAGTAAGCGAGGGTATTTTCAATTAGGGATTTATAAATGATTTTTCTGTAGTCGAAATTATAGCCCCATGTATTTTGGCAGATGCGTAGTAATTGATAGTATTTTATATTTAGTTTTTCAACAATTTGGTCAAAATGTGCGTTAAAGGAGAGTTTATTGTCTATTGTAATGCCAAGATATTTGAAGTTTTTTACCACTTGTAGGGAGGTGCTTTGATCTAGAGAAAAATGATGTGAAACATTTGTTTACAGAGAGATTTAGTTTGACACTGATTAGCCACTCATCTAATTTGTTGAGAGTGTTTGTTGCTACTTCCTCTAATTCTTTTTTAGTGTTTCCTATGATTATGTAAAGTAAATCGTCAGCATATGCACATAAGTCGACGTTTTGATTATAGGACAGTTTGAGTGCTTGATTGAAGATTAAATTCTAGAGTAGTGGGCCTAACACACTGCCTTGGGGGCAACCCATATTTATGTTTTTGTTAATTATTTTTGTTCCTAATTGTTATTTAATTTTCCTGTCGCATAGATAATGAAGTAGAGTTAGCAGTAGTGGTTTGTTGTCAGTTATTAATATTTCTAGGCTTTTATAAATGGCTGGGCGCCAGCAGTTGTCAAAAAGCTCCTTTTATGTCGATTCCTATGACTAAGACATGCTGGTTTTGACAGAGACCTGTGTTGATTTTAGACAAAGCATAATTTATTGCATGTTCTGTTGAGAACCTTTTTCTGAATCCGAATTGGCGATCGTCAAAATGATTAGTTTTATTTATGTAATGACTGATTTCGTTATGAAGTAGTTTTTCATAGATCTTGCTAAGGGTATTTAGGAGGCAGATAGGGCGATAGGATTTTGGATCTTTATGGTCTTTGTTTGGTTTTTGCAGAAGTATTACATTAGCTTCGTGCCAGGGTTTTGGAAAGTAGGCAAGAGAAGAACTTTTGTGAAATAGTAGTGGAAAGAGTTCTGGGAGATGGTGATGTATAAGTTTTACTACTTTATTTGTGATATTATCAGGCCCGGAGGCTTTGCCATTTGCTAATTTTTTTATAATGTTGGTTAAAGGTGTCAGATCTATTTTCAGTGAGTATTTTTTTTCGAGATCTTGTAAATTATTTTTCTGGTAACAGAAGTGAGTCCGCAGTTTAGTATGTTCTGAGTTATCTGAGATGGTGGGATCATTAGGAAATAAGGAAAAGATGCAATAGCTTAAATTCTCATAGGGGTCGATTATGGTAGTACCATCCTCTTTTGTAAGAGGAGGTACTGTATTTGTGCGCTTAAGTTTCTGAAAAGCTATTTTATAACTAAGCCCCCAAGGTTTGACGTTTTCTGAGCAAAAAATCCTCCATGAGTTAACTTTTTCCTGACCAATTTTGTATCTTAAGATTTTTCTGTATGTATTGTAAACTGTTTTACGATTCTCTCTGATTCTAGGATTTTTACATCTTTGATATAGGCAGCGAAATTTTTTGGTTAAGCGACTAAAAAGTTTGATGGGTTATTAATATTTTTTTGAAAGAAAAGCTAGACAGTAAGTTTCCTATTGATGTTAAGTATGAATTGACTGTTTTTGTTTTATTTGGGGAAAAATATAGGTTTATTATGAGGATGTCGTCTAATAGGATAGCAATATAGTTTTCATTATTATTTATTTCTTGATACTGTAAGTTGGCAGCAGTGCAAATGGCTACAGAGTTATTTTTAATTATGTTGTAGTTTGAGAAGTCTGTGAGATTGTTGTTTTTAAAGTCAGTAATTAAGATTAAGTTATAATTATTTTTAAGTGCATAGTTATATAGTGTGGCTTGAGCTGTCACACAATGGTTTACATTGTTTAGAATTATGTTAATGTGTTCATTCATAAGTGTAATTTATGTGTTTTTTTGAGAAATTCTTTATTTTTGATTATGAATGGGCACTTAAAGCTTTTTGTGTGGTGACTGTAATTTGCATTGTGTGTGTGTCTGTGTTGGTTTCGTTTTTTTATGTATATTAGAATTTAAACAGTTTGTACATAACCCGTTTTCTAATGTGCTGTTGATGAGCTCGATGTCTTCCTGATTTTGTCTGCAGTCTGCTGCTTTATGGCCAATCTTCCAGCATTTGAAACAATGTTTTATGCTGATGTACTCGTAGACTCTGCAACGTGTCCATCCTATGTTTATAGTATTTGGATTCATGAGTAAATTGAAGGTCTTAGGGGTAACTTCGCATGTTGCACGGGTGGTTTTTCCTTTTATTATTTTGGTATAGAGAGGATTATTGCCATTTTTGATGAGACAGTTTCATTTATTTCGTCATTAGTGGTTTCATCTGAGAAGCCAGTAATAGTGATTTGTGGATTGCGAGGACATCGCTCCAGTGCTGTTAGGTTGGGACACTTTTCTTCTATCTGGTTTTTTATTTTTTGAGCTTCCTCTTTAGTTGCACATTCCACAACAACATTGCATGTGTGAGTTTCTTTTTTTTTTTTTTTTTTTTTGCATACCGACTCATAGATCATCAACGCAAGTGATCATTAGTTATTTTAAGTGTCCTAGATAACGGCGCATCCCAACAGATGAAACCGCTAGTCATAGATTAGTTTTCTATTTTTTTTTTTTTGAGCGTTTTGGTATTATCTTTAATATTAATAATGAGCGGTAAGCGCATCTTTGCATTGTTTTTTCTTTAGTCGTCTGACGGGATTGTCAGGAAGACCGGTAGTTTTCATACGTGATATTAATGGGTTTAAATTATAGCTGAATGCCGCATGCATTTTGGTATATTGCTGCTTGTATATCGCCAACACTGAAGGAACGTTGAGATCATTCTCGATTATAGTATTACGAACATAATAAGGCGCATTGGTTATTATCCTCAGTATCTTCGACTGGAACGACTGTATTTTTTTGAGATGCGTTTTTGCGGCTGATCCATATATTTCTAAATCGTATTTCCAGACAGGAGCTATGATGGTGTTATACAATAACATTTTATTGTTCAGACTGAGTTTGGATTTTCTTCCTATTAGTGGATAAAATTGTCTCAGTAGCGACTTCAATTTTTTCTTTGTATTAATTACATGCAGATTCCATACTAAGCGTTTGTCAAAGGTTAATCCCAAATATTTAACTGATTGTATCTGCAGTATTTTACAGCTGTTATAAGTAACTGGAGGACATGTTTCTTGGTTATTTGTGAACGTGATATGTGAAGATTTTTGTTCATTAATTTCGATCCTCCAGTTGAGAGCCCAATTTTGTAGTAACGATAAATGATGTTGAATGTACCTTGAAGCTTCATGACGATCTTCGTGCGCAGCTAGTATAGCAATGTCATCCGCAAATGAAGCTTGTAATGTAAACATTGTAGTCGGTAGGTCAGCTGTATAGATATAATAAAATAAACTTTAATAACAAACAATATAGATCAATAAATTAGATAAATACCTATTTAGAAACGTTTTCGGGCATAACCCATCATCAGCTAACACTAACTTAAAGGAAACTTAAAACATACTGAAGTGAATATAGGGAATACATGTGTATATATAGTAGATGTAAAGAGGAATAAACATGGCAGGTATAAAAATCTATAGGTTGAAAATGCTAATAATTAATATAAAATATAAAATAAAACAAGAAGACAAAAAGTTAAATTTTTATATTAAACAGTGGATTATTATTATTAGTTTGTTCGTCATAAATAATAGATAAACTAATTCACAAAATAAAATCAAAATCAAAATATATACAAAAATTAAGAGTCAATAATGCTACTAACAATAAAGGATGGATAACATTCACATTTATAAACAATAACATATACAAATTAACCAATTTATTCAAAAAACAAGGTTTAAATGTAGCATTCAAAACTAAAAATAATTTAAAATATAAAATAAACACCTTAAATTTAAAAAATAATAATATTTACGAAAATAGTGGTATATATAAAATAAATTGTACTGATTGTGAGAAATCATACATTGGTCAAACAGGGCGAAAAATCAATTGCAGATATAAAGAACATATAAAAGCATTTAATAATAATGAAATAGAAAAATCAACCTATGCAGAACATCTAATTAAAAATAAACATAAACCTAATTCAATAGAAAATACTGTAACCATCCTGGCCACTTATCACAAAGGTAATAATATGAACATTGCAGAAAATTATTATATAAATAAATATAAAAATAATATTTTAAATGACCAAACACCTAATAATAATAATCCACTGTTTAATATAAAAATTTAACTTTTTGTCTTCTTGTTTTATTTTATATTTTATATTAATTATTAGCATTTTCAACCTATAGATTTTTATACCTGCCATGTTTATTCCTCTTTACATCTACTATATATACACATGTATTCCCTATATTCACTTCAGTATGTTTTAAGTTTCCTTTAAGTTAGTGTTAGCTGATGATGGGTTATGCCCGAAAACGTTTCTAAATAGGTATTTATCTAATTTATTGATCTATATTGTTTGTTATTAAAGTTTATTTTATTATATCATTTTAACAAACAGGATGTATTCACCTACATTTAGCTGTATAGATGTTATAAAGAAGCGGGCCAAGAACGCTCCCTTGAGGTACCGATGTTAATATCTGACGCTCGCTGGACAAGACGCCATTTATTTTTATTTGAAATGATCTACCGCTTAAATAAGACCTCAGCAGACGATATATTTCAATCGGGAAAATCTTCTGGGCTTTGTATAGCAAACCGTCGTGCCAAACACGATCAAATGCTTTGGTTACATCAAGGAACACTGACAAGCAATACATTCCACGCTGTAAGACTGACTCAATTGCATCAACGAGCCTGTGACATTGATGAATAGCTGAATGCTTTGGTCTGAACCCGAACTGATGATTTGGAAGATAGGCATTCGCCATATTAAAAAGAAGTAGTTGAATTAATTTTTCGAACACTTTTCCAAATATATCCAGTAAACTTATCGGTCTATAGGATGAGACA
Organism: Icerya purchasi; assembly: GCA_039619475.1. Classification (NCBI taxonomy): domain Eukaryota; kingdom Metazoa; phylum Arthropoda; class Insecta; order Hemiptera; family Monophlebidae; genus Icerya; species Icerya purchasi. The sequence goes on along the minus strand of CM077116.1, from coordinate 151,104,828 downwards.
TCTGTAACTGGCATCCTAGGTTTATGGATAAGTATAGTTACCGATTTTTTCCATCTAGTCGGAAAGTACGATAGCCGGAGCATAGAATTGTATATATATAAAAGTAGTAAAGATCCTCTTTTTGGTAGATGCTTCAAGATATCATTTGTTATTCCATCTTCTCCCGGAGCTTTATTATTTCGCAAACTTTTGATGCATGTACGAAGCTGATTTGGTGTAATATATGTGTAATTTTGACAATACTGCATGACGTTATTGTTACACTGTATAACTTCCTGCGTGTGTTGTGGATTTTCCATAGGAGGAGGTTGAAATATATTTTCGAGATAGTCGGCAAAAGTATTAACCTTTTCGTCATCTGTTCTGGCCCACATTGTATTTGTTTTTTTAATATGATAAGATGGAACACATTTCTTTGTTAGTACTTTCGCTGCTTTCCAGATTGAGCCATCGGCATTAGTTAGGGTGGAAAGGTAATGAGTATAACGCTCATTTTTGTAGTGTGCTATGGTTTTCGTTAGTTGGCTGCAAAATTCCCGGTATGTTTGGTAATTTGATGGGTATCTATTATGTTGCCATTTTTTGCGCGCTTTTCTTCTTTTGGCAATTAGCTCACGTATTTCAATGGGCAATATACTGCTAGTGTTAGCACTGGACTTTGCAGGTCGTGTTGATTGCTTAGCGCAGGGATGGCGAACCTTTTTTGATGTCCGTGTCACAAAGTCATAAAAATTATTTTTTAAATAGGTAACGTGCCACAATAAAATTTCATTCGAAATGTTGCGTGGTGAAACTATACGTAAGTATAATTAAATAAACAAATAAAAGCAATTCTTCTTTAAACAATTTTTTATTAATCAATGTTTTACAAAAAGCAATTGCTAGAAACAAAATTCACGTTAAAAACAATTGTTTTTAATGTGATTTTTGTTGCTGTACACAAGATGATAAAGATTTAATATCTGGTTCATATTTAGTTAATTTCAACAGTACGCATGCAGAGCTCGACTCATCCGTCATTCTATTCCTATATTTATTTTTTATAAAATTTAATTCTGAAAATAGAGATTCACATGCCCACGTCGATGAAAATATTGATAAAATTGCCTTTGCTAATACTCTTAAACAATTAAACGTGTCAGGAATTGAATTCCATGTAGTTAGAATTTCATCTTCTGCAATTTTATTTATTTTATCCAATAATCGATTACTTTCAATAATTTCTAAATCATTTCTTAAATTAACAAATTTTTGGTTCCATATGGTACTTGACTGAAATTCAACTAATTCCATTTCTAATTCATTAAAATTTAACCACTCAAGGACTTTTAAATTTAATTTTTCAAATGGTATTGTATCAGGATATAAAATAAATTTTAAAGTTTCTTCAAATTCTTTAAACTGCATAAATCTTGCAGAAAATTCCTGAATCAGGGATTCAATTACCATTGAAAATTCTTTCGTTAATGACTCTTTATTTGGCTTTTCGTGACATTCACTTTCAGAAAAAAAATTTTTTGTATTCGGAAAATATTTATATGAATTTGAAAGAATATCACGATTAAAAATCTGTAACTTGACTTCGAACGCTTTAATTAAGTCAAACATTATAATGACTGTTTTATTAACACCTTGTAGTTTTATATTTAATTCATTTAAGTGAGAGCATAAATCAGTGAAGAAATATAACTTTGCTAGCCATTCTACATCCAATAATTGATTGTATTGGTCAATAATGTTCTCATTATTTAGAAATAATCTTATTTCCTCCAAACAATCTACAAATCTTTACAAAACATTTCCGCGGCTTAACCAGCGTACATTATTGTATAAAAGTAAGCTATTGTACGACGAGTTTACTTCGTTTAACAATTCTTGAAATTTTCTTTTATTTAGTGCTCGTGCTGATATAAAATTGACTAATTTTGTTACAAAACTCAAAATATCATCAAACATTTTTAAACCTATTTTGGCACATAACGCTTGTTGGTGAATAATGCAATGAAAATCAAGAATTGTGTGTCCAATACGTTTTGTAAATAAATTTATAAATCCATTTTCCCGTCCAGTTAAGCTACGGGCACCGTCAGTTGTAACTGACACAATTTTAGAAGGACATATTTCTCTTTTTTCCAATGCGTCTATAACTGCATTACAAATGTCTAATCCTTTTGTTGTTGTTGTTAATGTTGATAAACTTATTAACTCTTCTTTAATATTGTTTTGAACAAAATAACGTACAAAAATTGCTAAGCGAGCAAAGCCTGTTACGTCGGTAGACTCATCAAGGCAAATGGATATAAAATCGCAAGACTTTATATGATTTTTTTGTTGAAAATTTACATTTTCCGCCATACCCAAAATTCTCTCTTTCACTGTATTCCTACTTATCGGCATGTCTTTAATTCTTTGGATAATTTTTTCTTTGTTTTCGAAATCATCGAATAAGTATGGTGCACATTGCAGCCAAGCATCCTTTAAAAATTCGCCTTCATTAAAAGGTTTCGCATATTGAGCAATAGTTTTTGAAACCTGATAACTAGCACCAGTTGTGTTTGATTGAGTTCCAATATATTTCATTAAAGAAGTAGTTTGAGTATTTTTATTTTTTAAGGCACGTGATATATACTCCTTTTGCTCTTCTACACTTCGATCGAGAAGAAATTTATGGTTGGTTTCATAATGCCGCTTTACTGAAGATGTTCTAAAGACTACAGTTTTAGAACATAAAATACAAATTGCTTTACTGTCCTTCTCAATCATACCGTATCTATCGGTCCACCAAGCTTGAAATTCTCTGCTATTACATGTTTCAGATAATTTCGATTTTTTCATTGAACTAGCCATAATAAGAAATTCTAAAAAATATATATTTTAATAATATTGTTTTAAAATAAATAATTTATTCTGCATTCGTTTGCAAGAACATATTTCGTCGCATATTAAAGTACTAAAAATATTACCAACACAAGAAAATATTTCATTGTTCAAAAATAAGCAAAATATTATGAGTTTAGTAACTTATGCAGAATATAAAATATGAAATAATATGTAAAAATATTTACCTAAAAATAACGTGATCTTTGTACAATAAACGGTTATATTTTTTAACAAGTCACTGAAGTTTCAAAGACGACGGTTTACTAAAAATGACTAACGCAGTCTGACATCTGATTCGAACGCTGCGACGGCAACAACATGCAGTAACATTAGAAGGCGAAACTGGATACGCAAAAAATTGTATCCAATGCGCATCTTTAAATACTTCGAGAGAATTCATGCGATATTTTAATAATAAAATGTATAATTTGACGGTCCTAGTTAACATACTAAGATAGGTATTCAGTACTACAAATTTATATCATAAATTATAAATTAAGTGTAGATTAATAATTTTTAATTCATTTCTATCAAAAAAGATAACTTATAAAAAAAAATAATTTTGTTTTTGTGCGTGCCATCAAAATTTTCAAACGTGCCACTTGTGGCACGCGTGCCATTGGTTCGCCATCCCTGGCTTAGCGCAATCCTGTATTATATCGGTTAGATAATTAACGGCAGTATCAATATCGTGCTGTGATTTTAGTTTTACATTTAAGTTCACTTGGTTATCTATTATATTCTCAAATTTGTTCCAATCAGTAGATTTATTTGTTAATCGACTGTCTAGTTTTGTATGTAGCGGAATTGTGTCTAGGACTTGTAAGACTGGTACGTGATCAGATGACAAGTCTGCGATTGTACAGCAGTTGTTGTGTAGATTATTTAATCCTTTATTGAAATAAAAGTCTAGCACATCTGGCAGTCGGTTGGTATGCTTTGGCCAGTAGGTAGGTGTAAATGGTGACACAACATCGAGGCGCAGCCCTCTATTCAGCTGGAAGAGTTGCGCTCCACGTTTATTTGGAACTCTTGATCCCCAGTGAGGATGTTTTGCATTGTAGTCACCTCCACAAATGAATTTGCTGCCTTGGCGATGAAATAGTTCCGTGAGTTCCTGATTCGGTATGTAATACCTTGGGTGGCAATAAACCGATGTGACAGTTACTGTTTCATTAAAAGTCGTTTTTATTTTAATTGCAACAGCTTGGTAGGCCTCTGTTCGGCGAACGAAGTGTAGATGATGGTCAATGCTCTTTTTGACGAGTACAGCAACGCCTCCCATTGCTGTACCAGAAGGGTGTGTTCCATGATAGCATCTGTAATTTAGTAACTCAAGGCTCGCTGGATGAACGACATGAGTTTCCGTTAGTAGGGCAATATCGATTCTTTTGGTCTGTAAGAAGTACTGTAGTTCATGTTTCTTCTGTTGAATCCCATTAGCATTCCATAATACTACTGTTAATGAATTTGTACTTATAGGGCTCAAATTCATAATAATTTGTCCATAAGTTTGGTTAACATGGATATTAATGGTGATAGTAAATTTCGAAATTCATTAAGAAAGGAAGTTAATGTTTCGTTAATTCCTTTTTGTTCGGCTGTATGTTGTGGAGCATTGTTATTGTATACTACTGATGATGCAGATGGAGGAAAAGACGAGTTATATTTTTTTAGCAGCATTGGAGTACGAAGTTGATGGTAATTGCTTATGGATGGGTGGAAACGTGCTGGTGTCCGCCAAATTAAATGATGAAGCTTCGAAAGTTCTACTTATTGCACTCTGTTTAAATTTTTTACTATATTCTTGTTGGTAATATTCACATCCTTTATAGTTGGCAGGGTGTTCACCACGACAGAAAAGACATATCGGTTTTTCTTCGGATGTTTTAGGACAGTCAGCGGTTAGGTGTTTACCGCTGCATTTCACACATCGAGGTGGAAGATTACAATAAGTTTTCGTGTGTCCAAAATTTTGACACCGCATGCACTGGAGTAATTGCCTAGTTACTCGCGGTTCTTCAATTATTACGACTGTATGTAATAAATGTTTTAATTTAAAAATTTCTGAATTTTTTGAAGATTTGTTGAGATCTACAAAGAACATCGGTAGCGGAGATTTTGTTCTTCTGCTTATTATGTTGGATACAGAACGAACAGAGAAACCTAGATTTTGTAATGCTTGCGTGATTTCTTCGCAACTAGTTGTATGATGAAGATTTTTTAAAATGACACGAAAAGCTCTATCTTCTGATAGTTGAAAAGTATAAAATTTGTATTGATTTTGTTGGAGGGCTTTTGTCAGTGCGCGATAACAAGCTGGCGAGCTTGGTTTTATAGTAATACCGGTGTTTGTTGATTTCAATGTAAATTTGACATTTGTCAAACTTATTAAAAACTTGGTGAATGCTGTATAATTTTTAACGTCTTTTACTAAAATCGGCGGAGACGTCGTAAATTTGTTAGTCGGTGGCGATGAGTTTCGTTTCTGTTTATCGTTATCATCAGCGTTGTTCGATGTCTGGTTATCGAGTGGCATCGCGTTTGCATCTGCTGTTTCATTATCTCCGTCTGTGTTTTCGTGGTTGTCGTCATCGTTTAAGTACATAAACGGTTGATACCGATTTCTGGTTTTTAGCTTCGGAGCCGTTGAGCGTTTAAACTCACTCGATGTATGCGGCGGCGAGGAAGGAGAAGGACGTTTTCGTCTAACTAACTGCCAGGTATTGTTGGCCTTGTCTACATTGCGTAGAGTTATAACGTTGTCATTGTTAGTATCATTTTTGTTAAATGACGGAACAAGCATGTTAGTAGTAATAATTGAATCGATCTTACCGACATTTAGCGATGAGAGTTGGTTACTGGTGTTAGTGGTATTGGTCGAAAGATCTGAGCGTTCGTTATTTATCGCTTGGGCGGGTAAACCCGGACCATTCGAACTTAACATTACCCGGCGAGATCCCGGCGCCGAACGAGAAAACGACGATAAACAATCGAACTAATAATTATTATACGATAGGAATAATAAAAGAACGCAGTGTAACACGTCTCAATCTCTTTAACATTGCACAAGCGCATGATGTTGAGTTTCTTAAACGATCTGATGTTAACGCCAATTTTTGCAGGATTGATATTGCTTTTTAATGATGAATCTGGGTTGCTGTCGTTATTTTTGCCTTTGACCATGGATGTAGGTTAGAGGAGGCCTGTTGATTTTTGTCTCTTTTTTAATTGGATTTGGTGATGTCAGCATAGCTTTTTTTGGAGAGGTCTTTTTTAATTAACTCATTTTCCTTTCTAAGTTGAGCAACTGCTTTTTTTAGTACTGTGATGTCTTCTCTTTCCTGCAGAAGCATGTCCAATTTATTTTTGATTATGGTTACTTCTTCACGAAGAAGTTGAATAGTCTGATCTACAAGGTTATCATGAGTGAGTTTATTCTTGCTAGTGTTTATTTGGCATCCACTGCAGGTAAAATCTGAGGTGTATGGTGGTAAACACCGCAGGTGTGATCTGATCCCACAGTCATTGCTACAAAGGATGTATTTCTGTTTGCCAATAAATGTAAGTGAACACTCCAAGCAAAGGTCACTTGATGGGGCCATTTATACCCACAAGCAAGCTGCAGCTCAGCAGTGTTAAATATATGCAAATATGCTGTCATACTACAACTACTTTAAGTGCAACTTCAGGCAGCAAGTATAGTAACCCAGAAATAAATAACAAGTTTTCATGAAAACAACAAGGCGGCATGCGTCACGGCGACAGGTGACATGGCGACAAGTCGACTTTGAGTAATGCTGCCCAGTGGACAGTAGGAAGCCAAATTACTTTACCAAAAATTTATTTTGCAGAAATTTCGCACAGATTAAACAATAAAAGTATTGAAGTAAAACAGAAAACTGAAGTATTAACTTGTAAATAGATTAAAGAAACATAACAGCACGATAAAACTTACCTTTTTGCCACAAAAAAAGGCAGAAACGTGTCCATCAAACACTTTAAATTCACACTTAGAAATAAGCAAAAATGTTTAAAAATGCAATCAACTTTTATTTAAATAAATTTCATTACAAGATTTACACGTTTATATAATAACAAACACAAGCTGTTGTGCAAAAAAATATGTATTTCTTAACTATAATGTTTTATTAAAACATGTAATGTTTTTGTTAAATATATGTATGTAACTATACTTTTTAAAAACTTAAATGAAATGATTTTATTTTTCCGAACCTATAAAAAAAAAAAAAAAAAAAAAAGTTACTTTCATAATAAACACTTGTTCTTACAACAAAAGAAATTCCTACTGATTTCATAGCTACATTAAAATTTTCATAATTTTCTCTTCCTTCTATATAACTTTTGTAAAAACCATCACAAAATTTTAAATTATATTTATTAAATAAATTTTTTAATATACCCATTTTAAATGTACAATTTGTATACTTTACAACAATAAAAGATCGAAAAAGTAAAGTTTCAGCTTTTTGCTTTAATGATTTTTATGCGCTCCTAGTGGCAATTTGTGCAAGTACACCAACTTGTGTGCAAACTGTCGTACCCAAGAAATATAACCTTGTATCTCGCTCACACTTTTGTTGTTAATAGGATCTGATTTCTAAGCTGATACTGTCTCTCTATACAATTCACACCAACGAATCTTAGTCGAAGTCGTGTGTTTTGCAGAAAAAATACTTTACAAAATAAAAAAAATCACTTAATGCGAGAAACAAACATGTAATTTTATAAAATGCGTATTCAGTATATATTATGATATGCCTTATTTTTCAAGTTCTCCGGGAAATAATTCACATGTGATTTAACAAACTTTCTTCTACTATGCTTGCCATAGACCGATATATTTACACAAAAAAGAAATTATAATAAAAAATTATATATTAATAGAAAAAAAAATAAAATTGTATATTAAAGTAAATTATTATAACGCGGTGATATTTGCATGCAAGGTTATGAACGCTACATTTTTCATAGCGGCTTGGGCTAGAGTTTTTGTGTAAAAATATTATACAAAAGAAATTGAAAAAAAAAAATGTGTAGTGTACAAATAAAAAAAAAATATATACTTAGGCTAATTTTATATTATGTATACTTAGACTTTGAAATATTAAAAAAAAATGCTGTATGGGGAATGGAACGCGTGTGCAGGTGTGATATTGCAGTGGAGATCTGAATATGCATGGGAACGGTGTGTGCGCTTTTGTGGCCACAACCGGAGCATGCATGGGATCGAAACATATGTGTGTGAAGTGCGAACGGCGGGCGGTGATGGGTTAAATTCAAACATTAAATAATATACTTGGGCTAAATTTTGAAATTTTCATACTTAGGCCTGGAATTTTGAAAAATCGCTATAAAGCAGTGGGCGGGAGGGTCGAGCAGGGGGCTCGGGTTACTTTCAAACATTAATTTATATTTTTGTATTAATTTTTAATTGGTTCAGTTTATCAGAAATGAAGGGGAACCGCACGGGGGGAATTTTTGAGGAATTTTGAGGAAACTTGGGGGAATTTTTGGCGTCTGAGCAAGATATTGTGTTACTTAGGTTACTTTCAGCCTTCTGCACACCTTTAGGGGTTCGGATTACTAGTTTGGACTGCCTTTTGCTGTTCGGATTAGTGGACACCCTAGAATTGCTATTTATTGACTACTTACGGCACTTAAAGAAGAAGGTAGTCAATAATGTTTGCTCCCTTGTAATTACGGAACCAAGTTATGCAAGTATTTTTGATAATTAAATTATTACTTTATACCAAATCCTGTATTAAAAAAGAATTAGTATTATCTTCAAACTGAGGCTCCATAATAAATAGTCTAATGTTAAAATCACCGATAAGTATTACTGATAAATTAGGAAACATTTTAATTATATGATCGAGATTATCTATTGCTGCTTTCCTATGCCTGTTAGGTGAAACATAGCACGTGATTAATACAAATTTGCTTACTTTAATGGCTAATATATTATGACTGTGTTTATTATTCAAACTCATTGTTAAATATATTTAGGACAAAAATAAATTTTTGAATACTTAATTAACAATTATATATATAATTTTTATATCCCCGACGCGTTTCGAAGCAAAAACTTCATGTTCACAGGAGTAATTGTAAATATAAATATTGAAGATGATAACTACATTTAAAATTAACTGAAATAGGTCGATATTAAAAGTCAATTATTGAATAAATATAAAATGCATAAAATTTAAAAGATAAAACATAAAAATATAAAAAATATAAAAAACGACTAATAAAATTTAACAAGGAAAATGGTAACAATTTAAATGAAAAATGAAAAAGTTTTAAAAATTTCAAAAATATAAAAATTAATATCAAAATAAATAAATCATAAATATGATAAATTATGTAAAATGGTCGTTGTATAGTAATAATGTGTACACAAGGGAATGAACTATATTAAAATTTTTATTTAGAGGTTAAATAATGGGTTATCTATATTTGGAAAGTTATGTTTATACAATTATTCTTGAATTTATTAATATAATAATTTTCAGCGAAATTTAGCATGTTATGATTGTTTATGTATTTTAGAATTTCTAAGTCTATTTCGATGTTATGTGTTAATTTATGTTTATTGACGATAATATGTTCTGCTATTGTTGATTTATGGACATATAGTATTAAATCACTGTCGCTCGAGTGCTACATGTTCTGTTTTTTGTTTGCTTGAGCTAGCGATTGTTTGTTTACATCGTGAATTTTTATGCGTAATATGAATAATCGGCAAAAATAACAATTTAAAATCAGTGTTTTAAATTTATTTCAGAATATTTTTAAAAACAATTCATATTTATGAAATAAATATTAATATTTACATTTTCTTCTTTTGTTATGTAATATAAATTAACAGCATAGAAAATGTTTCCAAACATTAGGTATATATAATTAACAAATGTATTTCCTGTAATGTGATTAAAATACGTTTCTGCAGTGTATAAATGTTTTAAAATGGGTGTTCTTTTTTATAATTTTTGGGCCAATTTTCTTTACTAACCAATTAAACATTTCCTTATTCATTCCATAAAAACTTTAGAACTTTTCCAGGTATATCGTCGGCTTGGAAGAAGACTGTCATAACTCAAAATACACAAATTTTCAGGGGAAGCATGTAAACATTTTACTGGATAAAATGTACTCAGATCTCGATCTCATTAAATAATTAGAAACCATATTCTTTACAGGTGGCTTGCAGATAACTTAAGTTGAATTGTTTTGTCTTAAGTTGCCTTTTGTTTTGTACGTTTGTACAAATTGAACCCCTATTTTCAAACATGTGACAGTCTTGTTCCAAATAATATTTATATTTTTGAATAATATTTTAGAGAAGTTAGAATTATTTGGTTACTTCTGAAATAAATTTAAATATACAAAATGAAACATTTATTTTAAGTAACCAAAACCTTTCTGAAAACAACTATACATTTTTATAAATTGTTATAAGATTCATAATAATATCGTGGAACAACTGTTGTATCTAGAAAGGATACAATATGAAAACTTTATTTTAAGTAAACAAAACCTTTGTGAGAACAACTATACATTATTATAAATTGTTATAAAACTCATAATAATATCGAGGAACAACATTTTTATTTATCAAGGACAGTATTCCATTCTTTTTTGCTTCTGCAATAGGTAATTTCTGTTTATAAGCTTTACTTAGTTCAAGTAAATTAAAGTCTGTTCTCTGGCGTCTTGAGTTCACAATATTTGCAGTAAAGAAGTCCTGCTGCTGATAAGAATTTTTATAAAAGATTTTTCCGACCTGATCCTTCTTCATCATGAACATTTTCATGTCTGCGATTTTAACTACTTCACCTTCAGAGTTTTTGAATATATTATTGATGCCCATCTCCACAACAAGTTTTTTTAAGTCGAAAAAATCGTCGTAACACATTTCTTCTACTGAATATGGTTTGCCATTTTTCTTTGCTTGCCAGATGAGTGTCACATACAGTTCAGGAACATGGATCGGAGCAGACTTTTTGAATTTGTTGATATGTCGTTCAATCACTGAATGGGAACTATCTCCTTCGTTTTGGGTATGACCAGTTATGAAATATTTATGGGATATTTGCTAATTTTAAAATGGCGAACATGTACAAGGCGAAAATGCATTTGTTTTTATTTTGCCCCGTACAGTTGTCGCTATAGAATATGACGTCTATGCATTTGTTCTCAATGGAAGCCTTAGTGTTTATGGCATTAAGATAGTGCCACACACAGGAACCAATTTCATTAGCCCCTCTTTGCCCTTGTCCCTCATGCCAAACATAACAGCTAACTTCGTTATTTGCCAACTGGTATACGGTGAAATTGAAAACATTTAATTTTGATGTATAATAATATGAAGATGCATTGCCCGTGGGACATGGCAAAACTGCTTGGAGGTCGTATACGGCAACTATACTCTCTGAAGTTTTATCAATTTCTTTTTCTCTCTGGGAAAGCTCTTTTTCTTTGATATGGTTATCATACTTTTCCTGAAGTTGAGTTTTCTCATCTGTACTAGCATTTTGAAAAGCAAGGCAAAGTTCACATTGGTCTTTTTTTGGGTTAAAGAAACCAATGTTATATTCAGTATTAAATATTGTATAGTACATCAAATAATTTAAATATAAAATATTCTGCTCTTGACATAAGCTCTTATAGTCCCTATAGAGCTCAGCGATTGTCTTACTGCCTTCTATATACTCTTTTTTTGTTTCAGACCTACAGTAATGGCTTTCTATTCGTGGTATCTTGTTTATATGCATCCGTATACCATTTTTTATTTCTTCTGATACCATTGTGTGGTTCTTGTGCTTTCCTCTCATTTCTGGTTGTAATATCCCCTTTGCAATTGACTCTTGCTTTTCTTGAACTGTTCGTATGATCCTAGAGTTGATTCCCAATGTGGCCATGAAAAATAGTTTGCAGACACGTGTTTTTTCTCCTCGTAAATTTCTGATTGTTTTCAAAGATTTATATGACTGTCCACGATTTCTAAGCCGTTTGGCACTATTTTTCTGCCAGTTTTTCTTGTTAATTCTCCTTTTTCTGACATTCTGTTCTATCTGCGAATGGTGCTTAACAACACGAATCTTCTCGACATTATTATCTACAGAACTAGAAGAATTTTCATCGGAATCAGAAACTGAAGATGATGATGAGACAGCTGTAAAATTTGGATCAGCTTTTGAGTCATCGGAATCAATAGGGTTACTATTAGAGATGCACCGAATATTCGGTTACTATCTGGTATTCGGCTTATCCGGCCCTTTTTTACTATCTGGCCGGATACTGGATGGTAATGTACTATCTGGCCGGATACCGGATAGTAAACTTGGTAGATTTTATAAATGTAATCTAAATAAAGACACAGTTGTAATTGAAGCTTTTTATTATTTTAAACAACTTTAACTTTTTATAACAAATCAATTATTTAAAGTAACTTGGTGATAATACTGATAGTTAAAAAATTTACTTATTTGTAACTAGTGATAGTAATATTAATTAATTTAATATTGGAAATCCACCAAAGGTAAATTATGATGTATAAAAACAAGATTTTCAGCATTTTTAAGAAGCAAACGATTCCTCTTGTTTTCATATATAAGCCCAGCCTCTGAAAACAGTCTCTCACTGTACACACTGCTACATGGGGAAGAGAGATAAATTTGGACAAATTTAACCAAAATCGGAAATTGTTTGGCGTTTGCTGCCCACCATGCGTAAGGGTCACTTTGTCGATCAAGACGAACCATTTTTAAGTAAAAGTCAAGTTCATTGGCTATAGCACTATTATCAGAGTCTTCAGTTTGATTGTTATCTTTGGCAACTTCATTAAAACAGTCCCAAAATGAATCATGAACACTCATGCCACTGTCTACTCTTTTCTTCAATGGAGGTGAATCGCCTCCACTGCTGGATGCATCCTCTTCACTGCAACTCAGTTTTAGACCCTCCAATAAGAGGCTTCGGCGAGCCTTTTCTGCTTGTATTACCCCAAAAAAGTTGGTCTTGAACCTGGGATCCAATAATGTAGCCAGGAAATACTTTGGATTTTCATCAACATGTTCGAAGCGTTGTTGCAATTGAGTTTTCAGGGACGTTAGAAATTGCAATAAGTTAGGGACTTTGCGTGAAGTTTCTTCCTTTTGAATGTACCTCATCAAAACCGCTATATGCGGTATAACTTCTGAAATGCACGACAAACCTGAGCTCGTGATCTTCGTTATTTCCTCGAATGGTTTGAGGAGAATGATGCATTGCTCCATTAAACTCCATTGCTGAGGAGTCAAGTTGCTGAGTTTATTGTGGTCGGCTATATACAGAGAAACAGCGCGTCTCTGTTCTAGCAGACGCTCTTGTAAATAGTACGTCGAGTTCCAACGTGTACTGATATTTTGTACCAACTGATGTTCCGGTAACTTTAACTCGTTTTGAATTGCCTTCAGTTTCTCTTGTGCTAATCCCGAATGATTAAAATGAGTTATGATGCGTCTTGCGGCATTCAGCATCTCTACTAAATCAGGTTGAGTTTTAAGTGATTCAGTAATGACCCGCTGGAGAGAGTGAATAAAACACCTAGCTGAATCGTATTCAGCCACTTGAACTCCTTTTACCATATTAGCCCCACTATCATGTACAATAATATGTATTTTATTTAATGGAATATTCCACCATGCAGCAATAATGTTAAGCTCGTTTGCTATGTTATCTCCGGTGTGAGACCCTGAAAAGGGCTTCATTGCCAAAACGCCATGTTGCAGTTAGAAATCTGGAGATATCCAATGGGCAGTGAAGTTCAGAAAACTTTCATTATTGTGGTCACAAGTCCATATATCTGACGTAATGGAAACAGCTGCAGCGTTTAAAATTTTTTCCATAATTTTCTTGGTAATTCGGTCGTATATGTCCGGTATTATTTTTTCAGTCATAAGTGCGACTGGGCAACTTGTACCTCGGCACCGCTTTTTGCATGAGCTTATTAAATCCAACTCGGTCAACAATGGATAGTGGTTCGTTATCCAACGCGATCATTTCGCCAATCAAATAGTGAAATTCCTGCGATTTCGAATCATTTATCCCCCAATATTGTTTTCGCTCAACAGTTTCAGCTAAAGTCAATTGCTTTTGCAAGGATGGTTGAGAGGCCGCGGTACAAGTACTTGCAGTTGAGCTCGTAGAAATAGCAGGTCCAACATATGAGGACGAACCACCATAAATTTCGCTAAACTCATCAGGATGCTTGGCTTTCAAGTGGTTTTTCATGCACGAGGTTCCAGCTTTCTTTCCCCCTCCCCCACGTGAAACTTTTGGTTTGCAGATTAAACAAATAGCGTATTTAGCTTCTTCTTTGTCTATCTCAAAATAATTCCAAAGCAGAGACCTTCTTGTTGCCATTTTTTATAAACACACTAATGACACAGTAGGTAAATGTTAATTAATACAAAACCACTAAGTATCACACGATAACACCACTAACTTATTTTATTATCTAAAAATACGCGAGCGTACAAACGAAATTGTTTCGTGCTGACTGACACGATAAAACTGTCTCTATTACCAGTGGCGTAGCGTGGGTTTCAGCTTAGAAGAGTCATAAATGTAAGAAAAATATAATTGAATTAATGAAACAAATATCTCTACGTACCAAATACGGATAATCGCTAATTCAAGTTGATTGTATTACAAACTGTTTTAAACTAAATAACTTTGAATTTAAAAAAGCTATTCGAAATAAACGTGGAAGCTATTAACAGAGATGAACCCAAAACAAAGTGTATTGCTTTCATTTAAGAACAAAAACAAAAACAAAAAAAAAAAAAACTAAAAAACACGTAGGTAACCATTTAACCGACCGATGCGATGTGATATTAAATTACCGACAAAAAAACAACTACTCGTATTATTTTTTCTCCTTTCTTTAAAAATGTCATGAATAAGATTTTTACACATACTGCATAACAGCATTTTAATTTATCCTAGAACAAAAACGAAACATCGAAGACAGACTTTAAAAGAAGATGAGTTTTTTTTGTTTTCATTTTAGCGTAAAAAAAAAGAGCTGCCAAGCATCACCTTTCTGCTGACTATTCTATACTGTTGTATCCATATAGGCGACGTAAATAAATGAATTGGTCTTTTTTTTCAAATCGGTTCATATGAATTTTATATTTCGAATTATTGGTTGTAAAAAACAAATTTTTATTCGCCCATATAGCAGTTTGCTGTCGAACTGAATCAATTTCACTTTCTCAGTTTTCAGCTTAAATAAATCAAAATTCATTTCCATTTCAAATTGCCAATTCATTGTACTCTTGTCTTTTGCCGGATTTTAAGATACTTGGGTGTAATGCCCAGAGGCAGACATGTAGTAATTTATTTTTTCACATTTCAATGTACTGACGCTGCTGTGACTAAAATCACTGCCGGGCTCAGATATATTGGTTTTATTTGTGTCGTTCTGCATTGTACTCTTGTCTTAATATTTTTGAGACCGCAGCACTTTGACACTGTTTTATGCTATTGTAATTTACATTATATTCTCGAAAAGTTGAGACAATTATCGAGAATCATAGCGACTACGAATTTCGCTCTGTTATGCAACTTAGCTGCAATGGGCTCCGAATCATTTTGTCCGTTGCCTCTAAAATCCTGTTCCTTACTTTTCATTTTCTCTTTTATTTATTCCAGTCTAGCATCCATCGCCGTCCTTTTTTCATCAACAGTCTATTTTTGTTTAATTGTTTTTATTTGTTCCTTCCCTTTTCTTATTAACTTTCCTCTCATCTTGCTAGCCCCAATTTTCCTCCACCCATTAAAGTTTCTTTTCTTCTGTCTTTCTTTTTTATATTGTAATTATTATTTTTTTTTCTACTCTACCTTGCTGTTTTTCTTCTGGCACTCTCTTCGCCTCTCTTCCTTTTCCTCCCCCTCTATCTTTTTGTTTTTTTTTTATTTCTTTTTCCTTTCCCTACTCAAGTCTTTTCCTTTTATAATTTACTATGCCGGGTACTTTTAATATTTTACAGTGGAACTGTCACAGCCTTAGAGCCAACAAAAATGCATTAGAGGGTCTGTTAGACATTCATAGTATTAACGTTGCTCTCATTTCAGAAACGTGGCTACGGTCGGATATGAATATTAATTTTCGTGGGTATAAGATAATCAGATGCGATCGTGACGATGGTTATGGTGGATCTGCTATTCTTATTAGGAACGGCATTCTATTTAAATCTCATGATGTTTCCTTTAATTCCCCTTCTAGTCCTAATCAGCCTAATATTGTACACATTTCCATTCCTTCCAATGCAGCTCGTCCGCTTAATATTATTTCTATTTATGTTCCCCCTAGTTGCGACCTTCGTCACTTTCCTCTCGTTTCTTTCCTCAGGTCTATCCCGCATCCGTTCATCATTGGGGGTGACTGGAATGCTCGGTCGCCCTCATGGGGCTGCTCAAACCATAACAACAACGGTACTGCTCTTGAAAATCTTGTTCTTTCTAATGATTTAGTCCTTCTTAATGATCTCTCTCCTACCTATTACAAGAGCGCATCTAGTTATAGTACTCTCGATTTAACTTTCTCATCTCCTTCTATTGGTTTTGATTACAATTGGTCAACTCTCATGGGCTCCTATGGTAGTGATCATATTCCTATTCTAATTACTCCCCAGAATCCTCCTTCTTCTCCTTGCTTTAAACCTCTCAATTACCTTCGATGGAACCTATCGAAAACTAATTGGGCTCTGTTCCACTCCTTAGTTGATTCTATGCTTCCTAAACTTCTAGATGGGTCTGATCCTGTACTCCATTACCATCTATTCCTAAATTCGATTACAAATGCTCTATCGCTGTCTTCTCCTTCTCGTAAACCGTCATCGTCAGGCCATCGTGGATCAGCATCGTCCCTCTGGTGGAACGAAGAATGCAATGCCGCTTTCGATCATAGTCGCGCTACATTTAGAATTTTCCGATCAAATCCTACACGCGAAAACTTTCTTGCCCACAAAAGGGCCAATGCAAGGGCTAGGTTTATTCTAAAATCGTCTAAGAAATCCTCTTGGAAAAATTTCTGTTCATCTTTTTCGAGAACTACTCCTCTCAAGCATAACTGGAAAATGGCCAGAGCTTTCAAATTCCCTTCTTCTGAACGTCCTTCTATCCATACTATTTCCTCCGACAGTTTGTCTTCTTTTCTTGATGCTGTTGCTCCTGCTTATGTTCCTAACGTTGATGAATCCTGCCCGTTTCCTGTTATGGAAAACCCTAATTCTCATTCTCTTTCCTCTGAGTTTAATATTCATGAATTAAAATCCATTCTCAAAAAATCTTCCAGCCCCACTCCAGGTCGTGATGGTATTCCCTTCTTTGTCCTAAAAAAGTTATCCGATCTTGCTCTCCGAACCCTTCTTTGTATATTCAACTCCTTTTTGTCCAGAGGAGTCACACCTCCTGACTGGAACACCTTTATTATCATTCCTATCCCTAAGAAAAACTCCTCTCTTTGTCCGATCTCCCTAGCATCGTGTCTCAGAAAACTGTTTGAGGGCATGCTTAACAAGCGCCTGGTCTGGTGGCTCGAACACAATAATGTTTTTCCTTCTAATATGTTTGGTTTCCGTCCAGGCTTAGGTCCTGCTGACTGCGTCAGTCTGTTTGTTTCCTATATCTATAAATCTTTCATCGATAAACAGTACACTCTAGCTACTTTTATCGATGTTTCCAGTGCTTTTGATAATGTCCATCTCCCTACTCTTCGAGATAGAATGATAGCAATTAACATCCCGACGCATTTTTGTTCCCTCATTGTTAACTTGATGTTAAATCGTACTATTCTCCTGTCTTCTTCTTCGTTCGAGGTTACAAGAGTTGTTTCACGTGGTCTTCCACAAGGATCCTGCCTTAGTCCTACTCTTTTTAATATTTATACTATTTCTGTTGCTTCTCTTTCTATGAACTCCTCTTCCTTATTTTTTGCCGATGACATTCTTCTCTTTTCCTCATCCCGTGATATCGTAGATGTTAACGAAAGTGTTAATTCGTCTCTAGCTACTTTGGAACAATCTCTTTCCTCTTTGAACCTTTCTATTTCCCCTTTAAAATCCTCTTGTATTGTCTTTTCTCTTCGTCCTTTTAATCCCGCTTTAGTCTCTGTATCCTTAAACTTCAATCTTATCCCTCGTAGGGAATGCTTCTGCTATCTCGGTGTATTTCTCAATAGTCGTCTCTCCTTTTATGAACATATTAATTTCCTTTCCTCTTCTGCCCTTAAAAGACTAAACTTACTGAAAGCTCTTTCTCCAACAAAATGGGGAGGCGATCCCTTTCTCCTTATTTCCTTGTACAATTCGATTATCCGTTCCAAATTCGACTACTGTTCCTTTATCTATGGCTCTGCCTCAAAATCACTTCTTTCCAAGCTGGATATAATTCAAAATTCTTGTATTCGTCTTTGCCTTGGTGTTCTTAGATCTTCTCGAGTACCAGCAGTTCTCGCTGAGTCTAACATGTACCTTCTGGGGTCAATCTGCTATGCCTGGACCATATAGTAGGTCTTCCTATTCTTCTTGGAAGTCACACAGAGCTGCTCCGTCTTTCCTTTTCGCGATTCGGGCCTGTTTTACAACATCACTCGTGCGCCTTTTTGAACGGTCGATTCGAGAGCTATCACGCTGTTGAACGTATCCTTTAGCTTGTGGGCCGATTTTCACTCCCATGGTTTCCAAGGTCTTCAGGATAGATTCGAATCCTTCGTTGAAGATCATGACAGCGAGGAATGTGGCGATTTTAACGACTTTTGTCCCAGAATGGAGGTGCTTTGGAGCAAAAGTCCAGATTAACGAATTGAGCGACTCATTATTATTTTGAATTTCCACTCCCAGGCATCTGCTTAACAATTCTCTGGATAAATCCTCATAAATTGGCTTTATAACCTTTTGAACTGCTTCAGAAAGAGGCGGTTTATCGTGCTTGAATTGCTCAGCCTCTTTGAGAAACTCAGCTCTGCGCCATTTGCACCAACTAGATTCGCCTGCAGGGCAATTTTGATGCTGTGGATTGCTGTCTGTGGAAATCTTGTGATAGAATGTTGCCCAAATTTCCTTCCTCATTTCCTCAATAGAATCTGAATGTCTTCGAATAGTTAATCTATAATACTTTGTCATCTCACCAATCAATTTATTAGTGAGTTTTCCTGCACCTTTTCCGTCAATGCCTTTATTAGATTTTTTTGCATTTTGGAGCCGAGTCCCCATCCTCTTTTCAACGTGTCCAACACACTCTTTTTTTACAACAACATCTTTTCCATATGGTTCTGCCTTCAAAATATCGTTGAATGTCTTGCTGTCACCATTTCCTATGTATGTCGTATATCGAACTTGATGTTTATTTACTGAACGAGAAAACATTTTCACAACTGCATCTATTTCCATCTTCCCAGAATTTCCAGTATGATTTAGAGTACAATTTTCTTCATGATCAGCGAGCCATCCTTCATATCCAACTGGATCACTATTTTTTTTAAAAGCATAAAAACTACTTATTACACACGCATCAACCACTTTACCTGTGTACTTGGTAATTAAACTTGAAACTCTGAATAAATATGAAGATCCTGTTTTTTTCCATGTGCCATCTCCAGATATGGTGAATTCATTTTCTGCTTTTCCCTGTTCTTGAAGGACTTCCTTTTGACAACACTGTATCAAAAACGGCTGAAGAAGCTGAGTGAATATTTTCTAATATGGAATAGTACGTGTTCAAAGCAAAACCTTGTCCCATATCCATCAGTCCACAGAAAATTCTATAGCCTTCATAACCGACTCCCAACAAACGCATCACAAAAACTAAGCGACGATTTATTTCGTAGGCTTTATCCGTTTTTGGGCATGAATCTATTTTTTTTTCTTTCTCACACTTGCACGCCATAGAAATTTTAAAGCCCAATCCTCGTACATCACGTTGATGGAAAGTCACCGTACTTTTGCACTCTTTACAAATAACAGCCGAAGAAATAGTTGAAAATACACTCGCGAAATTCAATATACAATACATAAAAGTCTGTTCAACGTTCACTTCTAAATTTTTATTTTGAACAAGTTTCTTCGCTGACGCCGATGTAAACGACTTGTCTTGTTCAAAAGTGTGTCGGTTGCCTGCGAATTTTCGCTTTTTAGGTGGATCGTAACGAGCCGCCCTGTCCCTACTTCCTTTCTTTAACATTTTAAGAATTATTTTCAAAAAATCAGCTACGTACAACTCGCAAGAGAAAATATACAGTACGCTTTGCAACTGCCACAGCAAAACTGAACTATGTGTTATTTCTTCCTGTAATCGTTTGTTTCAATTATATGATAAGTTATATATTTTAAAACCTTAATTTACATTACAAAAGTTATAGTTTTATATATTACACAGACACAGAGTACCTTTTAATTTGTTAAAACATATAACATTTATTTATATTAAATTATTACTTAAAATAAAAGTTTTACAAACATTATTATTCACAAAATATATATAAAAATTCGTCCTACCGGTTTCGTCTACTTGATGGAATATGTCAAGTAGACGAAACCGGTAGGACGAATTTTTATATATATTTTGTGAATAATAATGTTTGTAAAACTTTTATTTTAAGTAATAATTTAATATAAATAAATGTTATATGTTTTAACGAATTAAAAGGTACTCTGTGTCTGTGTAATATATAAAACTATAACTTTTGTAATGTAAATTAAGGTTTTAAAATTGTAACGGTTCTAGACGTTAACTTGGTAGTCAGGGATGCCAACCACGAGGTTTTATCCTCGTGGATTTTCTTTATTTTTTAGTTTTATCGAATATTTAAAATAAGAGGTTTTGGACAGATTACTTTCAGAGCTTTTTATAACGAACAATATATTATTAAAAAGTACACCTAGCTTTCTTTGCCGGTCGACCGTTGAAAAACAATATTAGTCCGAAATAGCGCAATTATAAATACACAACAATATATATATGTAAAGAGAATATAAATTATACGTATCACTGTTGTCGGTGATCGGGGATCTATTGGTGGCGATTCGGCGGTCGGTTGCGTTGCAGAAATCGGAATCGGTCGAGGAAGATTTATCGAACACTTTCGTTGAGGGCCAGTTGCATATCCGACTCCAAACTTTGCCGAACAGCAAGAATCACTACTCGCGTCACTTCGATATTTACAATAAATTTAACGAATGTTGAACGTATTAACAAGACGGCGACTTTTCCACGAGAAATCAAAACGGAAGTATTTCTACAAAATTAAAAACCGGTAAACAGCCACTGACTGGCTTGACCGAAGGTAAAAACGAGACTGCTTGCTCGACTGTC
The DNA here is from genome assembly GCA_039619475.1 of Icerya purchasi. Lineage (NCBI taxonomy): Eukaryota > Metazoa > Arthropoda > Insecta > Hemiptera > Monophlebidae > Icerya > Icerya purchasi. Next base: position 151,083,561 of record CM077116.1, on the reverse strand, counting down.
AAAACTGAGACTAACTCTATAAGGCTGCCACTGCCTTTCTCGCTAAAATCTTCTTCTCGATTTTCCAAAATTTCGAACGCCTACTCGACCGTGACCGCTGGATTTTGCCGAATCAGGTAGATCCTTTTTGTTTCCAGCAGGATGCTGATTGGCTGGTCCCACCGACAACAGTTCCATGCACGCGCACACTCGCACCCGCACCACACATTCCAAATTATTCTTATTATTATTTATTTCTTTTGTTTTTCTAAATTTTTATATGTTCCATGTAATGGACACATTACAAAATATATAACTTATCATATAATTAACCTTCCATTGGTAACACAATTCCGACATCTTATAAAGGTAACATGGGGTGACTAGTCACCCCAGCTGATTGTTGAATGAAAATACAATAATATTTTCGTACAGTTTATTTAATTTAAACATTTTTATGTTATTAAACTATTTTTGAATACAAATAATGAAAATTCGTATATTATTATTTAGAGAAAAAATTAAAAACAATTGGTGCACACTTCCTTTCGATGAACTGCGCACGCCGGTTCCCCACATTTTGCACAAGCAGTTTTGACTTTTTTATCTGCAGATCGCGGACAAAGATGACATCTACTCTGTTTTGCCAGCTTACATGGAAATTCATGCATTTCTTCTCCCTCTTCTTCCTCCTCAATTGTCCTCTTTTTCCCGAGAAAGTTTGAAATGCCTTCAGAAAGTTGATGAGGCAAATTTTTTTCCACTCGATGTTTCATGTGCGCATTAAAGAGTTGTTGTGCCAGATTTTTCAAAAAAGTTTTCCTTTTAATTTTTGTGTTCCGATTGGCTATCTTATATAAAATTAGTGCATTTATACCAGCTTGATCGAGCATTCCAAAAAACATGCGAAGAGGCCAGCGTCGTGAACATCGTGAAACACTGTATGCATGTACCATTTTGTCAAATGTATCTACTCCTCCTTTAGTACTGTTATAGAAATCTATAATTTTTGGTTTCTTTGTGATCTCATTTATGTCTTTTTGATCATGCATTGTGGAAACTAAAATTACTGCTTTGTTTTTTTTTGGGAGTGAATGACACAATAGCAGTTTTTCCATCAAAAGCAAACTGGTATGATAAGACCGTCTTTTTTCTATTAGGTTGGAAACATGGAGGCTTATTTTTACGAAGTGTACTCACAAGCGTCAAATTATACTTCGTCAACAATTCTTGTGCTAAGGGAACTGAAGTAAACCAGTTATCACATGTGATATTCCTATAGCTTCCATGCACTCTTTCCGAGAGTCTCTTTACATAGTATGTAGGCAGACTATCTGTTGTATTCCGTTCTTCTTTCCCTGTATACGGAATCGCATCGACCATGTAAAATGTATTTGCATCGCACATAGTTACAATTTTGATACCATACTTATCCGGCTTTGAGCTTATATATATTCGAAAAGGACATTTTCCTCGAAATCCAAGTAGCTGTTCATCAATAGTCAAATACATATGAGGACTATATTGTTCACGACAGTTCTTGATGAAATGTAACCACAAATTTTTTATTGGTGCAAATTTATCAGACTTATCCCGAGACTGTTTGTCATCAAACCTCAAACAAATGATCAGAAATTTGAATCGCATTTCAGGCATAACAAGTTTATATTCAGATAATCCAGACCACATTTCTTCAGTACTCAAATGGCCATCTTTTCTCACTCCAGCCAAATAAAGTAATCCAAAAAGAGCCCATATTTCGATTTCATCTGTTTCATTTACAAACCTTTGGCCAACATATTTCACACGCCGAATATTTATTTCTAGGTTTGTGAACCTAACGATCGTTTCAACTATTGTTTGATCAATTAGTAAATTTAGTGCATCACGTTCCAACAAAATACTTGAAGAAGCAGTTGTTCGTGGAATTTTTACAATATTACAGAGTTGTGTTCTGCTTCGTTTAGGTGGATTAATTGACCATACATGGCCATTTTTACCTTTTATCGTGTCTGAAGTAGATGAAGTTTCTTCCTCCTCGGTTGAAGAATCTCCTTCAATTTCATCATTGAGATCACTTTCTTCCTGCAGGTTATCTTCCTCGTCGCTTGAGTCATCGCCAGAGAGTACAGTCTCTTCATCATCAAGACATTCCCTCACAAAATTGGCGAAATTGGGGTCATTTACGTTAATAGAAGCCATTATAAACAAGTAACTATGAAAAAAATTTTACAAACAATAATAGTAACAGGGGTTACACGTAACCCCAAACACAAAACAAAGCAGAGATACAGACGAACGCAAGCATACACGGGATTATACACAATGTCAACTGAATGCTACTAATCTCAACTGAGATTAGCAGGCGCCTGAAACCAGTTTGACCACTTGTACCCACACAGTCACAACAAAAATTTTCTACTGGGGTGACTCATCACCCCTGTTACCATCGGAAGGTTAAAACTGAACTAACCGATGCTTCACAGCGTCTCAGTCAATATTTGAAACCGTCTGTCAAGGTCTGGGCTCACCTCTACTCGGGCCGTTGCGCGCGCACCATATACCTGCTCCGTTCCAGGGCCGTAACTTGTGAACCACTTCGGATATCGAAAAATCCTTTGGCACATATTTTCTACACATGTTGTAGATGTGATTTATGAAAAAAAAAAATTCGATTTTTTCGACCCGAGAAACTAGAGGACCCCCTTAAGTAAACAGAAACTACTCATTCATCTAAATCTACATTATAAACTAATTTTACATGCTCCCGTAAATATCTCCGTTTTAAAAATTTCTTTTACATAATTGACAGTTTAAACTAAGTTTTTTCTAATTAATACTCAAGGAATGTCCTAAAGGCAATAAATATAAATTACACATTTCAGCAAAAATAAAAACTGCAATCACTAACAAATTACATTTTCAATTAAAAACATTATTACTATTATAAGATGATGCAAGTATACATGGTGGCTACTCAAATATAATTTTTAAATTCCCGGTTTATTCCTTGTCCACATCCCCTGATTTCGACCATGAAAAAAACAAGATATATTGAAAGAAAAAACGACAAACTGAATAACAATGTATTGCAATCAGTTGTACTGCAAAATTAAACAAAAGCCAGCACAGATAACAGCAATAAGGAATAGCAAGCTCGCTATTGTTCACTTACCACTGTACGTTGAATCGAAATTAATTTCTAAGCGAATCTAAAATGCAGTGTTGCATTTTTTTTCTCCTTCCTATCTCTGTGACTAGCTTTCGCCATCTGGCCTTTCAAAATTTTTTTTATTTATTTATTTTATTTTTTTTATTGTTTTATTAAATTTCTGTTATTATTTATAAATTATTAAAATAAATTGTATTTTATACAATTATGTTACTGAGTTTTATGTATTCGTACAATATGTAATCTGGTTCTCGCACCATCTGCACTAAGGTTATTGGCATGGTCTTATGGAATAGTAATATATATTTTTTTTTAATTCTATTCTATGATCATCATGTATTTCACATTGCCAAATAATGTGTTTAATTGAGCCAATCTCTCCGCATTCGCACAAATTATTCGTTATTTTGCAAAAGCTTCGATGTCATTTTCCCTATCAACTAGCTGAATTATTCCGGTCGTATTTAAACGAAAGATATTTCTACATTAAATATGGTGATGACGAATCAAGTATATATCCGGTTCGAGCAGGAGTTCCTCAGGGGAGTGTACTTGGACCGCTTCTCTACCTGATCTACACAGCGGATATTCCTATTACATCGCACGTTCATATAGCAACTTTCGCTGATGACACAGCGATCTTGTGTTCAAATAAATGTCCAAAAGTTGCGCGTAAAAAAACCTGCAGACAGCAGTCAATAAAGTAACATCTTGGTGCAAATTATGGAAAATAAAGATTAATGAAGGTAAATCATCTCGAGTAGTTTTCACTAACCGAAGAATCGATTCATCCGGAAATATAATGATGAATGGTGTAGAGATCCCTCAGAAAGAAGATGTAAAGTATCTTGGTATTCACCTCGACAAACGCTTGACTTGGAGGAAGCACATTACAACAAAGCGAAATGAGTTGAACATCAAGCTGCGGCAACTGTACTGGCTGTTGGGTAAGAGATCAATAGTATCTCTTGAAAACAAGTTGCTTCTTTATAAGCAAATTCTCAAACCCGTCTGGCAATACGGCTGTCAGTTATGGGGCTGTGCCAAAAACAGCAACATTTCAATTATGCAAAGAGTACAGAATAAGATACTACGCACGATCATCTTTGCTCCATGGTACATAACCAACATCACGATCCATGAAGATCTTGGAGTTCAATTTGTAAAAAATGAAATAGAAACTGCTGCCCGACGATATGCTGCCAGATTGAAAGAACATCCTAATAGTACAGCAAAAGAACTGCTGAGTAATCCAAGCGAGGGACGTAGGCTGAATAGGAAACGACCTCAAGATCTCTTATAAATTAAAAAAGTATAAATAATATGTGTGTGTGCTAATGTGTGAGGGTGTATGTGCATGTGCTGATGTGTGAGGGTGTATGTGCGTGTGCTGATGTGTGTGGGTGTATGTGCGTGTGTGATGGTATGTATGTGTCTATGAGAATGCAAAAATATGTGTGTATGCATTTTGTATACACATATATAAGTTAATTTTAGCACCCTTCACTGGTTGGGTTGCTTATTCATGAGTAGTATAAAAATGGGGGTTCTGGGCCAGTGGGTGAGGGGGGTGAGGGGGGAAGTGTGATGTCACACCCCAACTACCCCTATTCTGGTGCAAAGGTCACCCAACTACCCCTATTCTGGTGCAAAGGTCACCCAACTACCCTTATTTTTAAGTAAAATTAACCCAACTACCCTTTAAAATGCCAAAAAGTCACCCAACTACTCCTATCCCAACCCAAAGGTCACCCAACTACCCCTATCTTTAAGCAGAATTTAACCCAAATACCTTTAAAAGCAGTGAAAACTAACCCAACTACCCTGCAAATGCCAACAAGCCACCCAACTACCCCTATCCCAACCCAAAGGTCACCCAACTACCCCTATCTTTAAGCAGAATTTAACCCAAATACCTTTAAAAGCAGTGAAAACTAACCCAACTACCCTGCAAATGCCAACAAGCCACCCAGCTACCCCTATCCAAGCCCAAAGGTCACCCAACTGCCCCTATTTCCCACCCCCACCCCTATTCACCTGGAATAATTCAATGTCTAAGCCACCCCTTACATCCCTGGAACTATCCTCACCACCACTCAATAGTTCACTTTAGTATTGTAACCCAGCCATGTCATGCATAGGACTCATATGTTGTAGGGTAGAACCATCTTTTTATACATTTAACAAGCTAGCAGTCAAGGCCAAATCTCAAAGCATAAACAATGACAGGATGTACAAACAATAACAGGATGTACAGACAATAACAGGATGTATAAACAATGACAGGATGTACAAACAATAACAGAAAATACAGACAATAACAGGATGTATAAACAATGACAGGATGTACAAACAATAACAGGAAGTACAGACAATGACAGGATGTACAAACAATAACAGGATGCAGGTGTCTATTAATAAATTTTGCAATAACTAGTCGCCCCCCCCCCCCCTATGTTTCATTATAATATTTAACACTCATGCATGTCCACTCTTTTGTTCTTTTACAAATTCAAATGACCAATCACAATGAGCCAAATAAAGACAATAGCCCCATATAACCTCTTAGAAAGTATAAAACGCCATAGATTCTTGATGGAGGCCATAGCCGTGGTTGTACTACTATAGTGTCAAGTCGTTTATGCTGTTAACGCTAGTGTTAAACTTTAAAATAATAAATGGCTAGCTCATTGAAGTATTCAACAAGTAAGAAGCAGCCAAGGACTGCAGAAGAGGAAATTGAAAAATTTTATAAAAAGTCTAAATGGGACATGTCGTTTCTGCATATACCATCGCCAGAACCAGCTGTATCATCCCAATTTCTTGCCGAAAGTATATTTACATACAACACACAAAATGGAGAAAATGCTCACACCGATGCAACAGCCGCTGCAGAAGCTGTAGAAAAGGAAAGAAAAGAGGCCGATGATAGAATCAAAATGCCTCCGCCACCACCACCTCCAGCGCCAACATGGATTTCACCAGTAAATCGAGAAAGAAGCCCAATAGGAGTAGAGCTGCCACAGGAAATAGTCAAACTACGCTCAGTAATTTATGTAAAGGATCCATCAGATAGTGAAAATATCAACAGTTTCCTATTCGCTGTATTAGCCAAATTTACAAAAAATCCATTTAGCATGATGCAATATGGCACTCTGCGTAATATCTATGACTGGAGCAACATTCAGCTACCTATTCGCACTATGGAGGATATATGCCGATTTGAAAATGACAATGAAGTAACGATTAATTTATATAAACTTGTAATAAATGATGAAGACCATAGCAGAGGAGACAAACCAGCATTCAACATAAAAGTAATATCAGCATTTAGGAAAAAATCACAGATAAAAAATCCGAGGAAGCATACCAATATTTTGTATTGGGGCGAGAATCGAAATTTTCAGTTTTCCTGGATCCGAAATTTTAATAAACTACTAAAACTACAATCACCATCAGCCAAGTTTACATGCTATAGCTGCTTGCAACCGATGAAGATGGAATCAGAACATGATGAAAGTCTCAGGTGCGAATTTGATTCATTCCACAATATGTATAATTTATAATTATATTTAGAAAGTTTTTATTCTCTATAAATTCATTCAATATAAACTAAATTTAGTAATTGTTTGATTTTGTTATAATTGAAGTCGTACATCCATTTAAAATTTATAAGAAAAAATATAAATGTTTAAGTTTTCAGTAACAATTCATATTGTGCAATGTTACATAATTATTTCAGCTGTAAATCACATCGTTTTTTGTTTTTTTTTTAATTTTTTCTTTATTCCCTGTAAAAATTTATTAAGTACAAAATTGCGTAATTTTTGGTTATAATTGAAGCGGTACTATTAATTTTCAGATCAAAAGAAAAAATAAAGTTGAAGTAAAAATCAGTATATATATATATATAATGCAATAAAATGTTTTAGATATAGCATATCCCCTTTTTAAAAAATTTATTCAATTATGTTTAGGTTCGAAAATAATTCAATAATCTATTGCTGTAATCGGCTATGTTTTACAAAGCCTGAAACAGAAGTTTGTGGCATAGCCTGTGAAAATTGTAAAAATGTTGGTTTCTGCATATGTGAATGTAAAACTTACCTTCGGGCAAAGAACAACTGCCTCTGCGAATTTCATTGTGATATATGCTGGTGCGAACTCGATCATAAAATAAATTATTGCGTATGTTTAGAAAATAATTCATCAAGAATTCATTGCTGTATACTACAATGTTTGAAAATACCCAAGAAAAGCATTTTTTACCAAGATGATCAAGACGAAGATGAGGAGAAAGAAATTTCTTTTTTAAACAAATGTATTTTATATATTAAGCGAAATAATTGCATGTGCGATATCGATTGCGAGGAATGCAAGTGCCTGTTTATTGGTAGAAAAAGCCCTTGCCCTGAGCAAGATTATAAAATATTTAATTCGGCAGAGGAAATAAATGAAAAACTACCTAATTTGTCAGAAGAAATAAAAACTTTGCAACTATGACTGTTATACACTTATTTCATTGCTTTTTTTTTTTTTTTCTTACAAAAAATATTTACATTGTTAAAATGTAAACATATCTCTATTTTTCAGAATTTCAAAAGTGTTAATTTTTAAATTATTCATATCGACAATATATATAACTAAATATTCATATAAACGATGTAAACATGCCCTAATACAAGTCTATTTTCGAATGTTTATGTTTCAAAAATATTTACATCGCCTGAAAAGGCATAATTTTTCATAATATGCCATTATTAGATGTATACTATTTAAAACAACTCTAACGCATATTTTGCTATATATATATATATATTTAATATTAAAACTTAAAAAATATTAAAACTTAAAAAATATTAAAACTTAAAAATTAAATTTATTCCCCGACCATCATTCACTGAAACAAGAAACACAAAAGTATCTAATATTAGAAACTCATATATACTTAATTTCATATGTCTTATTTAGTTAAATAAGCTTGTATACTTTTTGTAAATATTATGTCATCATTTCTAATGTACTGTATAAGAATATATCCGACCCGTTTTTATTGTATTTTGTCATAATTATCGTATCTTTTTTAATTTTTTCATATTAAAATTTGTTGTATCATTTTTATAAATAAGATCAAGCATAATTTATACGAAATATTAGCCGTTAAGGAGCGTCTGTATAATATAAGAATAATTATAATATGTAATAATTACTGAAAAACATTGTTATTGTAATAAAATTGTTAATATTCAATAATACAGAGAATTATTATGAATTTAGTCTCATTATTTTCGATCTAATCGTGTGTGTGTGTGTGTGTGTGTGTGCGGGTGTGTGTATTTTGGTGGCTAATGAATACTGCTACAAGTGAAAAATAACATACAAATTTTGATTATCTTCCGATCTATTCCGAAAAAATATAAACAAACCAATAGAGAAAAAAATAAAACTCAATTTATAATGAAACATGCAAATTTTGATTATCTTCCAATCTATTCCGAAAAAAATATAAACAAACCGAATAGAGAAAAATAAAAACAAAGCACATATAAGTGTGTTAGAGAGAGAAAGAAAGAAAGATCAAATAAATCTTACTTCGGCTGGGGATGATGGGGAATAATGATATGGGGGAGGTGCGAGCGGGTCCCAATCCGCATCATCCCCCATACCCATTATAAAATTGATGTGGCGACTATACGTCGCCACCCGCAAAAATTCCCCCAATGGGTGCTCACGGAGGCGGCTCCTTATTATCGCATATGCCAGCCAGGAGGTACTAGTTAACCGGTACCCCCCCTCCGTATGCATAACGCGACACATTGGAAATATGTGTACAACGTGCCGCTATAGAAAAAAATTAAATTAAGCGTCATAATGCTGTAAAATGCTTAATAAGGAGAAAACAAAAAAAAAAAAAAAAAAAAAATGTATAGTTACCGTTAACGCATCGATTATTCTCTCCCCATTGGGGAGAATTTCCAACGTAAATTCAGTCACATATGAACCCATTTTCTATAATTAGCATTTCGTAAAAAAGAAAAAAGAAATAACATCCTCAAGAATTAAAAAATTTAAAAAATCATTATGAAAGAATTTTGTAAAAACTTTATAGACCAAATATGAAAAATTTGACTCGTATATTATAAGACGAGATAAGAATTTTAAGAATACGGCTAAACGAATAGAAAATCGAAATAGGTACTTACAATTCTCGCAAACAAAAAAATAAAAACAAAACAAAACAAAACCACAGCAACTACTTCAAAAACTTTTCACAATAATAAGACCCCCCGAATTTTTACTCATATATATACTTTTTTTTTGCCGTGAAAATATCACTATGCATTTATTTGTAAATGATTACGGTGTAAGCTTCCAGAAAATATTGCTGTGTATTTATTCTTAAATGATTACGGTGTAATATCTCCAGGTAGTGTATCTGGTACTTTATAACTGTAAATTCCGCTGATTTTTCGTCAACTACATATTTATTCTTAAATGATTACGATGTAATATCTCCAGGTAGTGTATCTGGTACTTTACAACTGCAACTTCCGTTGTTTATAGAATCATATATACAGATGAAAATCATCCAAAAATATATAAAACTGTAAATTCTATTGTTTACAGAATTGTGCATACGCGTAGATAAAATCATCCCCAAAAAAAAAAACTGCAAATTCTGCAGTTTATAAAATTACGTACGCGTGTAGCGGAAATGGAAAAACAAAACAAAACCACAGGATACTACTTTCAAGTTCCATGACAAAATAAATGTTGAACAATGAAATTTAAAAGGAATAGACCGGAAATTGTTAAATACTATAAGACATGAAATAAATGCTAAACAGCAAAATATAAAATGAATTCGCCGGAAATTGTGAAATACCATATGAAATAAATGCCAAATAGTGATATATAAAAATTAATTCGCAAGAAATTACGAAATACCATAAAATAAATGCTAAACAGCAAAATTTAAAATGAATTCACCCGAAATTGCGAAATACCGTATGAAATAAATGCCAAACAATGAAATATAAAAGGTATTCGCCGGAAATTGCGAAATGCCGTATGAAATAAATGCTAACAGCGAAATATAAAAGGAACTAACCGGAAATGCCATAACGCTCACATTAATTCCTAAAAATAGCACTGAGAACAAAGACTCAATTATATTTTTACTACCTAAAAATTATATAAAAAACCCATTGCTTCTATGAAAAATCATAAATTGAATTTTTACTGTTTAAAGTGATTCAAGTTACGTTCAACGTGCGTTTTAGTATTGTTTTCAAGTTATTATTCATAATAATCATCCCGATACTGACGAGTAAGTATTATATAAATATTTACGTACTTGCTAATTTCAGCTCGCATTATTCTTTGTAATAATTATACATTATTTTCTTTTTTCATTCAAAATTAACTATAAATCGCAATTCAACTAAATTCTATAAACATCACTAGCAAAATACCTAATTCGAGTTATTAAGTATACCAAACATAATTTTAAATATTATTACACCACTTTTATAATACAATGTTTTACGCAAACATTATTATTCCGCGGGGGAAATAGTACACGCACTTTTAAAATATTTCAGAAATTAATATACAAATATCATTATTTATATTTTAAATCTTAAAATATAGCGTAAAATTAAAAATTCGTCAATTTTATCACACCCGGCATATTTACAATACATACAAAGATGATAAGAATATTTGTCACAGAAAAATGTTTTGAAAGAATATAATCGAAACGGAAAATTATTATATTTCATTTAATAAATATTAAATCATTGTTTTTAAATTTAATTTTACAGTCTTTAAATAATTCAATATTTTTTATTGAGTTTATTAAAACGCTACATATATTTGAAATAGTTTCAATTATTTTCAAGAGCTATAAGCCAAATAAGAAGTAATTAAATTTTTTAGCATTATAACAACATTTTAGGGCTATTTTAAAATTATTGACGATAGTATTAAACTAAATGAAAAGTAATTCAATTTTTTCACATCATAATAATATTTTAAGAATAGTTTCAATTATTTTGGAAAGCTAAAAGCCAAATCTGAACTAATCGAAATTTTTAAGCAGTATAAAATCATTTGCTAAATATTTGTTATTGGAAAGCTATAAGCCAAATAAGAAGTAATTAAATTTTTTAGCATCATAATAATATTTTAAGAATAATTTCAATTATCTTTGAAAGCCAAATGGGTACTAATAAAAATTTGTAAGTGATGTATAACAAATTTTTCTAAATAGTTTACATTTATATTCAAAAGTTAAAAGATGGATATCGACATTAAATGATTATTTATGAAGGTTGCTATGTACATGTTTTTGAGCCATGCTAGTATCATGAATACCAAGAGCGTAATGGGGTATAGCGTTCCTATCAGATATGTGAGAGGTTTTTCACAATAATCATACTATTTTTTATGTCAGTCCATCTTTCTTTCTTTATAATCTGAAGTAGTGAGGGGGTTTGACAACACAATGAATAGTATAAATACACATGCACAACAGTAACTAGCATCATTCTAATACAAGTTCTCTTATTGTATGGTATAGTGTTTCCACTCAGCAATATGCAAAAGTTTGAAATAGTTCCAATGACTCGAAAGTACCGCAAGAGGTATGGAACATACAACATAATCAACAAGGACCGTAAAGAAGTTGAGGTCAATAAATTTTTGACAAATATTGCCAGTGCAGTAATCGGACTAGTAAAGCAGAACATTGGCAGGGGCTTGAAGTGTAGCCTTACCCTGCTATGCAGATACCAGCGACAATGCCCAGCAGATGGAACCAGACAAACAAGACCAGGCTACTTCTCCTCGAAAAGCGCCCTTCTATGCGCCAATGATGAAATGGATTCATGGTATGTGGAGGCCTGTGCCCAGATTAAAGCTCATGAAGACAAATTCGAAAATGTTGATGGGTCAGGATGGAGCCTATTCATGATCGAGCACATGGAAGTGAAGTTGAATTACAGAAATGTACTCCAGCGCGCCTCATCATACCTCCCCCTGCCAAAGAAGATTGCTGCTAAGAAGGCTATCATTAATGTCAACAATAACGATCAGGAATGCCTCAAATATGCAATGCTTACAAAGTTTGCCCCCAATCATCCACAACGAGTGACCACTTATTTAAGCAACCCGGAGTTGAGGGCAAGATACAACTGGACAAACATCACATTCCCCGCTTCTGTAGATGACATCACTACATTTGAACACAACAACCCAGCAACATCAGTGAACGTGTATGCACTGGATGAGGGGGATGTGGTGTACCCACTCCGGGTTTGTAAGCAGGAAAAGGCAGACCACACGGACCTCCTTCTGCTGAAAGAAGGCGAGGAGCGGCATTTCTGCTATATCAAGAACTTGGAGCGACTGGTAGCTACACAATTAACATTGCACAAGCAGAGTTTACATGTCTGTCGCCGCTGCCTATGCTATATACATGATGAGCACAAGATGGAACAACATAGGCAGTTGTGCGGCACTCATAGACCAGTCGCTGCAGAGATGCCGCAGCCTGGGAAGAACATATTACGCTTCGATAAATACAAGTACCAGCAGGAGGTCCCATTTGTAATATATGCAGATTTTGAGGCATTCCTGGAACCAGTGCAGGAGGACAGCAGCAGCAGCAACAATGTGATGGAGGATGAGCCTGCCAACGATCATGTAGCAGCCGAGGAAGAAGAAGATGAAGCAGCCCAGTTAGCAGCTGGGGGTTCAAATGGAAGCGAGCGGCGTGTGCATCAGGAGCAGAGGGGCATTAGTAGTACTATTAAAGTTCATAAACATGAACCTATGAGCTTCTGCTACCTGGTGGTGTCACACGTAGGTGATGACGTTCTTCCCGACCATATGCAGACACCATACCTGTATCGTGGAAAACATGCTGGTAAAAAGTTCTGTGAACGGTTAGTGGAAGACACCAAAGCCATCACAGCCATCTATGAGGACATTAAGCCATTGCAGATGGAGCCTGCAGATACTGCAGCATTCAATGCAGCCACTGTATGCCACATTTGCGATCGACCAGTGCTGGTAGAGGAGCGTGTTTTGGACCATTGCCACATCACAGGCAAGTATAGGGGCCTTGCCCACAATTCCTGTAATATCCTGTACCAGTTTCTCACTTTCCTTCCTGTATTTATCCATAATCTGACAGGCTATGACTCGCATATCATTATGCGGGAGCTATCTTATGATGACCAAGACATCGGGGTGCTAGCTATAACTGAAGAACGATACAAGGGTTTCAGCAAGCAGATTGTGCCGAGGAAGATGCATCTGAGGTTTGTGGACTCGTTCCAGTTCATGGCTAGCAGCTTGAATAGTTTGGCATCATACTTGCCAGATGATGCATTTATCCATACTCTCCGACATATTCAAAATCCTTCCTTCTTCCCCCTTCTCCGTAGAAAAGGTTATTTTCCCTATGAATACTGCACAGGCCCCTCAGTCTTGCAGGAGACTAAATTACCACCTCGCTCCACATTTTACAGTTCGCTAAGCAAGGCAACCATTTCTGAAGATGAATACAGGCATGCCCAGCAAGTGTGGGAGGCACTTGGAGTTAGCTCACTCGGCGAGTATAGTGATGAGTACCTCCGGACTGATGTTCTCTTGCTGGCCGACGTGTTTGAAAATTTCAGGAGTGGTTGCTTGAAAACTTATAAGATAGATCCTGCCTGGATGTATACTGCCCCAAGTCTCAGTTTCCAGGCAATGCTTCGGCAGACTGGTGTGGAATTGGAGCTTCTTACTGATTATGAGATGCTTCTTTTCTTTGAGGCTGGGATAAGGGGTGGATTGACCCAGGCAGTACAGCGATACTGCGAAGCGAGGAATCCTTTAGTCTCCTCCACTCCCTCTACCGACACATTGCACTCCACATCATCCTCTTCTTCATTTAGTAATAGTAATAATTTTATCATATATTTAGATGCAAATAATTTATATGGCCACACGATGTCGAAGCCGCTTCCCTATGGAGGATTCCACTGGTTAACAGCTAATGAGATATCGCATTTAGATATAAGTAGTCTCGACGTAGATGGGGAGATAGGTTATGTTTTAGAGGTAGACTTGGCATATCCTCCAATGTTACATGAGACACATAATGATCTCCCTTTCTGTCCTCAGGCCAAGTGTGTGTCGAAGAAAGGGAAAGTGAATAAGCTTGTGGCAATATTGGAGGATAAACTTAATTATATTATTCACTTACAGTATCTTAAATTAGCCCTCAGCCAGGGATTAGTATTAAGGAAAATCCACCGTGTCATTAGTTTTAAGCAATCCCCCTGGCTAAAACCCTACATAGATTTAAATACCCGTTTACGTCAACAGGCCAACAACGAGTTTCATAAAAATCTCTATAAACTGTTGAATAACAGTGTTTTTGGGAAGACTATGGAGGATGTTAGGAAGAGGCAAAACGTGCAGCTAGTCTGCAATAAGAGAAAGTTTACGAAACTTGTTGGGAAGCCATCGTTCCAAGACTGGACCATCTTTCAGGAGGACCCATTCCTATGTCTCATTAGGCGCACTCCTACAAAATTATTCTTTGATAAACCTCTATATATCGGCATGAGTATCCTTGATATTAGCAAGGTTACTATGTATGATTTTCACTATAATGTAATGCTCCCTAAATATAATGTAAGCACTTTGCAATTGCTGTATATGGACACAGACAGCTTTATTTATAATATTGTTACAGATGATGTTTATGAGGATATGCGACAGTGCTCGGAATATTTCGATACGTCAGACTATCCGCAGACTCATCCATGCTATAGTCTTCAAAATAAAAAAGTTTTGGGCAAGTTCAAAGATGAACTTAATGGAGTGCCCATTGAGGCTTTTGTAGCCCTGCGCTCAAAAGTATATAGCGTGAAAGTGAGTAATGGTAAAGTAATTACTAAATGTAAAGGTGTCCCTTATTCTATCACTAAAAATGAAATAAAATTTGAAAATTACAAAGATTGCATTTTTGGTGATGGTAGTATAACTTCTGCAAACTATAGGAGTGGGTACTCTATCCATAGTTATAAGCATGATCTCTATACAATATTATTTAATAAGTTAGCTATATCCAGTCAGGACGATAAACATATAATTTTACCTAGTAATATTAAAACTTTAGCCATTGGGCATAAGGACCTGCAGAAAAAAGAGGATGGTGATGAACCCCTAGCTAAGCGTGTTAAGTTAGATTAGTTTTATAGGTTAATTTATTTTGTATAATTCTCCATTATATTTTAGCATGTATTATAAACTTTGTAAAATATGTGTGTGCACGCGCGCACGCATCATTTTCTATATCGCTAGATTTATTTATTGTAAATAAACCAAAAAATATACTCTTTCATTCACTACTAGTGTTTATTATTTCCACACCTCTCGTATTTTTATTAGTAAGAATAGATAAAGCTTAAAATAACATAGACACAAAATGATTAAAATAAATTCTTTATTGCTAAAACTGTTGTTACATTCAAAAAATAAAATGAAAAGTAAAATGAAAAGTAGAATTTGTAAACATTAAATTACAATAGTAAAATAATTTGTCATAAACACATTTGAAAATGAATTTACATAAACAGAAAAATCTTAAACTATAATTCTTTAATTGTCAAGATGACAGTGCTGGTTTACAGCTCCAAATCTGTGCCGACATATCTGTGCTTAAGGTTCTGTCACATTCATCATTTGGTCTCTTCTCACGCTCTTCATCACTATCCAGCAATGTAGCTGAAAGGCATGGATTGTTTGAAGGCTCATTACACTTTGGACAATCCTTTTTCATGATAGGTTTCAGCTAGCTGAGTTTTACACTGCAAGGAATGTCATAAGTATGATGTGCGAGACAGGGCATATGATCCTGTACTTCTTTCGATCGTTGAATGTCGGCGGGTAGGTACTGATATATATCATAAACATATCTTCCAAATTCCGTAACTATCGCTCGAGGTGTAAGATGGCTCATTACAGCTTTGCTTGGGCAGGAAAGAGTGTACAGCATTGATAGGATGTTACTTTCCACCCATTTGCTTAATAGCACGGCGTTGCGGAGTGCACATGCACCCCTCTTCTTGAATGCTACAGCATGAGCAGAGCAATGAATCGTTCGTGCTAGACCCTTGTATATAGTATTATTTAAAGTACTTAGGCTCGGACAGTTATAACAGGTCTCCAAATCATATAATGCGCATCCTGCAGGAATCTCTGGCTCCAGAATTTCATTTAGCGTTTTAAGCTTTTCTGCTCCTTTCACATATATCCGTTTAGGTTTCAATCGTTTGATAGCTCCAGCTATATCAGTGTATAAGTTGCTGTGGTCTCTCTGACCATAGTTTCATGGAATATGATGGTGGTTCTCTCGAGCCCATATATTAGCGCTTCGAGCTTTTTCTGACAGCATTTCCCACTGGTATGGTGGGTAATACACAGTGTGAAACATAAAGTCACCATTTAGACTCAATATAGCGAGCTCTTTAATAATAAATTGATTATCATTATTATAGAAGCATTGAATGTCTATGACCACTCTGCTATTTGAATATTTTGTTTTAGGCGAGAGCGGCATTATAGAGTTTTGAACATGAGACAGCAATAACTTGAACGCGCACAACACGTCTTGCACCTACCACGTTGTGTATGCAACTGATGAATTGGATAGTGTGATTGCCTTTTTTATACATTTAGCACATCGTAGCTTGCACTCTTGTCATGTATGATGAGGGCATGTGCAGCTGTATTTGCTGGAACATTCCTGGTCGCCTTAAAGTCTACTCTAATCTGAATAGGACTATTGTCTGCCAACAACTCATTCTGATAGACGCAAGGTATCACAAAGAGCGGGTAAGAGTTGATCCATTCAGAGGCACTGATGGCAGGGTGCACAATCTCTTGCCCATAGTAGTCAGCTTTAAATTTTGTATAGGCTAGATACAGATGTGTAAGCCTTTTCTTCTCAAAGTCTGCTATATATGGCTCATATGGGTATCTTGTTGAGTTGATGTAAGCACATAATTCTCTAATATTTAGATGATTAAATGTGGCGGCATCTGTCTTCAAACTATCCCGCTTCTCTGTCTGAAATACTATTATTATGTACCGTGGTCGTTCCACTGCTGATGCTGTTTTGATGGTCCAGCTATGATCCGTAGTCTCTTGGAGGCTGGGCTGTGTATAGAGGGCCCACGTCCTAAATTGTAGTGGCATGAGCCTTCTCCTCTTTATATGGTTCAGCAGTGTGATTTTAGCTTTATCACTTGGTTTAATGAATGGCATATACCACGCTATGCTTGTGATTGTCACTGCTGCTGCCTTCTCCTCAGCATCAGTAGCATCTACTTTGTATAATGCTGTCTTATCTGTGCTGGATCGTATCAGGACCAACTCTTGTGTAGCATGCACAATGGTTTTTCTATAGTCCTCAAAGAATCCCAAGGCATAGCAAAGAGGGATAGTGATGAAAAATTCCACCACTTTTTCCACAACTCGTGTAAATACTTTACAATCGCTGATGTTTAATGCGCTACTGCTATAGTTATAATCTGAGTGAATATTCTCTGATGTTAGCAACATCTTTATGACTGAGGTAAGCCCTGGGAGTTTGCTTGAATCTACAACATTTCCATTGATTTCATAGCGCAGCTCTGAGAATAGGAATAATGGTCCTCCAAGGCAGAAATTCAGCTCAGGTGTTATTCGCCCCTCAATGGAGAGGTAGCTTTCTGATGGGAGGGTTATGACATCTTGCTGCTGTATAGGAATCCGTATCTCATCATTGTGTCCACATTTGGAACTGGAGTATGGTTTGTGGCAGTGGTATTCATAGGCTGTAATGGAATCATCCCTGTATGGTGATCCACTTTCAATGTTTAGCGCCTGCTCCATTTCACTCTGTAGCCAAGTGATTGTAGTATATGTTTACTTTCTTCAGTCAACTTGCGTTTACTCTGCTCATTATGGTTTTCCACAGTCCTCACCCCTTTATATATACTATTTTTGTTGTAGTATGCCTTATGACTATTGTATACTAACGGCATTTGTCCACTATGTACTGACCGATCCAGTCACATGTAGATTTACTACAATTTCTTCGTTTTCGAACTCAATAGCATTTCCATTCTGATCAGTTATATATATACTCAATTCTGATATATTGTGTGTAAGGACTGGTAGGTAGATTATACTTTTTGGGTATTCCACAATCTTATAGCCTGGTGGAACGTTGAGGGGGAATGAGTAGATGATATGTGTAGGACTTCCATTTATATAGCCTCCAGTTGCTATATTACACACTACATTAATTACATTAACAGCTGATATTTGAACAGTATATGGACTGAAGTTCTGTTTGTATGGTTCCAGCATGTACCGCTCACTTTTTCCATATCCTAGGAGACCACCAATATTATTTTTATGCTCTGGATCAAAGACTATTGTGTATACACTCTTGATCACGCATTTTAATGTTCGTTCATCCACATGTATCAGGAAACTCCTATTTAACTTCTCTTGTAGGTATTGTTGAATATCTTCAATTTCATAACATCCTTCTGGTAGGGTAAAGGACTTTAGCACCCCAGCTTCATAGTAGTATAATACATTGCATGAAGAGGTCACATTATGTATAGAGTTGTAACTGGTGAAGGACACTAATCCAATATTCCATGTCTGCCGTTCATCCAATGATAGTGGGGGAAATATTGTGATACTTAGCTTAGATGACTTGCCACTAACCTGAAATAGATATGACATGTTTCTTGATTGTATAACTTCTAGCTAAGCTCTGTATTTATATAATTTCTAGTCTGATCCTTCTGGTAATGTCTTGGATAAAAATCTTAGGCATAGTTCTCCACAGTTGACAGTATTATATGTCTGATAGGCTTTTCTATTATATCGAATACACACATCTTGCTGATGGCGCTGAAAGTAGTCAATCAGCTCGTATGGTGGTGGAATATTACCGAAACTGTCGAAATACTCAACCAGGTTCCTCCGCTTTGTGTATGCTGTCCAGTGCGTTCCCCGACCACATATAGAGTCTAAATTGACAACAGCGGACTCATTATATCTTGGCTTGTTTGGCAAACTATCTCTGTCAAACACTCCTTGAAAATAGGGCACACATAAACGTCGGGCATATTTTTCAATGTCCACATTACTTAGTGGTCGATTCTTGGGTACCTGGTTAGCGACGAAAAAACTTTTTCCTGGATGAGCGGCTCCGTGGATTTACATATATTCCTAACCCACTTCTGTATGGCCGCAGGAATGCTCCTACACCAATGTGTTTATCTATTGTAGCACCATTGCCTGTTTTAAAACTTTTTCTGGCCTCATTAACATCCTTGACGGCTTTCGATATAGTGGAAATAGTGGCTGATATACCTCCAAGAGCTGCTAATATAGGGACTAATGGTAATGCACCGCCAGTCTTATTAATTGGTATTACTCTGGGAGTAGTTGTGTCTGATATGATGGTACCGTGAGTGCGATGTAATTTCTTCACAGCTCCTAATGCTCTAGCAGTTCTGCCATGTAGTGTTTTCTCCTTGCGCGCTGCTTTTCGGGCTGTGGCTAATACATCACGGAATGATAGCTTCTTAGTTGTTGAGGTCTTCTTCCTACGCCTAGTATGGGTACTTTTTACTCCCGCACCTTTACTCATACAGCATCCACTTCCAAGTTTTCTCTTTATTTTCATCATGTTTGTGACAATCCAACTTCCAATTTTCTCACCTAGACTGCTTTTTCTGGCTGTTACACGTTTCCACGCTTTATCTTCCAGTACTTTATCTGCCTCTGCACGTCGATGATTGTCCTTATATATACAATATGCAATATCGTGTTCCCTACAGGCCTTGTCTAGGGGGTTTATTCCATGGTCTCCTCGGGCTAATCGCTCTTTTAATCTTGTGCCAGGGCCACAATATTGGTATCCACCAGGTAAATGTAGTTCGAATGGTAACTTATCTATGGTTTGATTAATAAGTGTTCCTATAACTCCTCCGTGAGTCTTATTTGCAGTAGTATCTTGTTTTCGCTTCATAGTGTTTTTTCAACTATAAGTTTCTATATATACTTTATGAAGTCCTCTACCAATAAATAGTGAGTATATATACAAAATGAAGGTTGTGCCACAATCAATTGCATTACCAGTAGATAACACTCTTGCAATTATGGAAAATGATGGGGCTGCTGGAGAGGCGAAAGTGTTTAAGCATAGTCCTCTGCTACCAAATAATATACGTTGCCTGCTGGTCGGGCCTAGCGGGTGTGGAAAGACAAATTCAATATTTAGCTTATTAACACATCCAAATGGACTACGATATGAGAATGTCTATGTGTACAGCAAGTCTCTGTATCAACCAAAATATGCTCTTTTGGAAAATATATACCGAGGTGTGCCTGAAATTGGATACTTTACATTTAGTGAAGAGAAGGATGTTCCACTACCAGATGATATTAAACCCTACTCAGTGCTGATATTTGATGATGTGGCTCTGGATGGTGATCAGTCAATAATTAAACGCTACTTTTCCATGGGTCGTCATAAAAATATAGACTGCTTCTATCTGTGCCAGACATATGTGAAAATTCCAAAGCACTTAATCAGGGATAATGCGAATGTTATTCTCCTGTTTGCTCAGGACGACCTCAATACACAGCATGTTTACCAGGAGCATGTGAATGGTGTATGTTCACCAAGGACATTTCAAGATATGTGTCGTCTATGTTGGAAAGATAGATAAGGAAAAACATATAAATAGCGGACGTTTCCGGCAGGGCTTTCATGATTTCATAGTTCCAGATTAAGTTAAAATGGAGCGAATTAACCGTGAAATACGTCTCAAGACTGAACTGGATAGATTGCAATCAGATATTTCAAATAAGTATCAACAGTTGAAGAATGATCATGAGGTATTTAGTCAGACATCCAGTTTACTGCTGGAGCCAGTGACTAAACCATTAACAAATATTCAAGCTACTATGCAGCAGCACAAGCATCCACAGCAGCAGGATAAACGGCAGCAGACAGCTAGTATAAAGATGGAACCTATGACTCCAACTATGTCGCCTGATGTTGAGCGATTATATTTTCGCTCCTTTTCTGACCCCATATATGGAGTGCAGGTTGATACATCTAGTGGTATAGTCACACTCGGTGGTGCACCCCTGTATATAGATGGTAAGACATTAATTGTTCAGCTAGATGATGTAGTGAAAGAAGTTCCACTTACAGAGGGCCTTCACCATTTACTCACTGAAAAGAACATTGATATGAAAAGGCTCACACAGGATGATCTACAGCTATATAAAGAACTATTGGAGTTTACACATGCGCATCAGCGAAGTGATAGTAGTCTAAAAGGAACCAAATACCCCAAGTATCACAAAATAGTAAAACCGTTATTTGGCAGTGATAGTCCGCAGCAAAGCACCTCCATCAGTGAGCGGACTAGAAGCGCTACTAAAAAAGGGCGTGGCATTAGTCGAATTACATTAACAGCACCGCGATTAGAGTATTGGGATGACATTAATGAGCTAGTGCGGCGATTACAATTGTTGCATGCTAGTAGGAATAGTGGAAACACTGGTGTTGATAACGAAATATCATCCATTGAAGAAGAATTAACAGAGGGTGGCTACATTTATCCAATGTATTAGAATGCCTCGCACTATACATGCAATACCCAACTCTACCTGTACAGGAGACTTTCAGCGTGATATAGTCAACGAACTACATAGATCAGTGAGAAAGCGGTATCAAACACGATGTGTCCAAGTGCTGGGCCTGAATGACCTCTGGCAGGCTGATCTTATTGATATGAGACAGTATGCTCGTTTTAACAGTGGCCATAAATTTATTCTAGCTGTGATAAATGCATTCAGTAAATACGCATGGACCATACCATTGAAGACAAAAAGTGGAAGTATTGTGGCAGCTGCTTTGCAAGGGATTTTATCCATGCCAAGGGTGACTGCACCACGTCATCTACAGACTGATCAAGGTACTGAATTTTATAATCCTCAAGTGCGGGAGGTGCTGCATCGCTATAATATTAATTTGTATAGCACTCATACACCACTCAAAGCGTCCATTGTGGAGCGATTTAATCGCACATTAAAGGGTTGGATGTGGAAAAAGTTTACCACTACCCACAGTAAGTGCTGGCTACAGATTTTGCCAGAACTTACACAACAATATAACATGAAAGTACATAGGACTATTGGGTTTGCACCTGCAGATGTAATGTCTAGTGTGGAAAAGGAAGTTGCACAGAATTTGGCCAAATCATGTGTCAAGGCTAATCCACCATCTACTAAATGCCCAAGATTTAAGGTTGGGGATATTGTCCGCATCAGTAAAGTAAAAACCCTCCTACAAAAGGGCTATACTGCCAACTGGACTAGTGAGCTATTTACTATAAATAGTGTATGTAATACCCAGCCGATAACATATATGTTAAACGATCATAGTGGAAACCCAATTGTGGGAGCATTTTATGAAGAAGAACTACAGAAGACCTCATATCCAGACGTCTATCTCGTAGAACGTGTTATTCAACATAAAGGACGTAAGGCCCTTGTCAAGTGGCTAGGATTCCCTGCTTCAGAAAATTCTTGGGTAGACAAAGATAAAATAGCCAATATTTGACAGGTCTCTGTGTATGATGCCATTACATAAAAGTGGAAAGTACTTGGCCGAGGGTGGAGGATACCCAAGCCTTGTGAAATCAACATCAAGAGGCCCGATAGCATTTGACTATGATTCAGATGGTAATTTAAATTTTCATGGAAAACGGCTGCTGCATGTAGGTACAGCAGCCACAGTGGCAGAGATGCATGAAGATGAAGTGGTTATTGGCAGACGAATGCGCGAGATGCTTAATGTTATCCTAATGTTGGAGAATAGCTCTGTGAACATGATGGGTCGACGTCTTACAAATGTTATGGATGCAATGGAGCCAACAGACACAATTACAAAACGCCAGCACGATGACAATGTTGGTGACATCAAACATTCCCTGCAGCTGCAGACAGACTATACTAATGTCCGACTCAATGAGCTGGAAAATGTGCTGAAAATTGGGCTGCAATCTATCAATGGTCGACTTAATGCATTGGAGCAGGCGCAGAAAGATGTGCCTTCATCCACCAGCAAACTACTCAGTCAACTGGAGGAAGCATTAATCAAAAAGCAGGAGAAACGTGTATAGGAGTGTGCTGCTAGGGAAAGGATAATAGATAGTACCAATGTCTAGTCAATTTTGGTGCATGTGTATGTGAGTGTGGGTGTGTGTGTATGTGTGTGTGTGTATGTGTGTGTGTGTGTGTGTGTATGTGTGATGGTGTGTGTATTATTAGTATCTATCACATTTATCACATTTTGTGCTATAGTCGAGCAGGCTATGGGGTGAAGAGGATGGAGCTTAATGAGTACAAGGGGTGGAAGGGAGTGGTTGGGTTATAGCATGGGTTGGGTAGGAGGGGTGGGTCTAGGGATGTATAGGGTGGCTTAGACATTGAATTATTCCAGGTGAATAGGGGTGGGGGTGGGAAATAGGGGCAGTTGGGTGACCTTTGGGCTTGGATAGGGGTAGCTGGGTGGCTTGTTGGCATTTGCAGGGTAGTTGGGTTAGTTTTCACTGCTTTTAAAGGTATTTGGGTTAAATTCTGCTTAAAGATAGGGGTAGTTGGGTGACCTTTGGGTTGGGATAGGGGTAGTTGGGTGACTTTTTGGCATTTTAAAGGGTAGTTGGGTTAATTTTACTTAAAAATAAGGGTAGTTGGGTGACCTTTGCACCAGAATAGGGGTAGTTGGGTGACCTTTGCACCAGAATAGGGGTAGTTGGGGTGTGACGTCACACTTCCCCCCTCACCCCCCTCACCCACTGGCCCAGAACCCCCATTTTTATACTACTTTCATGTCATTTTAACTTATTCCATAGATTACCAAATAGTTGATAAGACTAGGTGTAAAATAGCAAGATATATATATAATAAAAAAAAAAAATTATACCCAGCTTATGTAATATTTCTGGAGTTCTTGTGTAATCCATACATATTCGGCATATATAATGTATATATTCTCTGCTCATTTTATTTGTAAACCACGTTTTCTTCTGTATGGTTTTTGTATTTCGAAATATTTAATCCCAACATTCCTACTAGTTTTTTCATATTGTGTTTTCCATTCATCATTTATCGTCTGTTCAATATGGGTTATGTATTCCATCCACAGTATTTTAACCTTTTCGATTCTATTGTTTTGATTTATTTTTCTAGCTGCTCTGTCCGCTATTTCGTTTCTCTCGATACCGCTGTGTCCAGGTATCCATTTGAAGTATATTATATTTTTATTTTTTTGGAGTTTACCAGTAATATTTAATATATTGTATAATATGTTATCGGCGATAGATTCTTTTCCAATTTTTTTTTGTATTGCTGATATGGAATCTGTCAAGATTAAAATGTTTTTATTTTGTACTTTCCCGATTGTTCTTAAAGCTCTCTGAATAGCCATAATGATTTTAAGTTATTTTTAGTTTTATTATATACCGCTGCGCACATACTTGTCCTCTTCTTTTATTGATCCATCTGTGTAGATAATTTCGAATTCACTGTATTTGCTTTGTATTATGCTATTTAATATTTGTTCATTTATATTATTATTGTTATAAAATGTTCCTGAATCAATATCCGCATATATTGGTGTCATCCAATTTGAATACAGTGTATTATAGGCTGGAGCTTTAATATTTGTTGATGTGTTAATATTATTTAATCTTTGATAGCTTTTAAGTAATAATGGGGTATTTTTATTCTCCCAATATTTATTCTGCATCGGTATATTTGCCAGTGTTATTATTTGTCTATTAATAGGGTGTTGTCTTTGTACTATATATTTTAGGAATTCTTTGTCCGAACTTTTTTGTAAAAAAAAAAAACTAACTGGTAGCTCAGCTCCTTCAACTTGATTTACATGGTTAGGTGAAGATGACATTGCTCCTAAGGATGCTGACAACTGTTATGAGTCGTGCGCATGACAAGCATTTTCATTTAATTCTGACGCTTACAACGCCGTCTGTTGCTAAAATTTGGAACTATTGTTTTTCTTATCCCCCCCCCCTCCATTCAATAATATTCCGTTCAAATTTGACGCCATTCTGATCAGTGGTTCCCTTTTTATACCGTTTTGAAACTTAAACTTTAATTATAATCACCCTGTACATTAAAAGCGTATTCATTTTTGGCTTCAAATGATTTTTTTGGTCAAAATTATCGTTTGGTTATTTTAACTTTTTTCCCTACTTGGGTGGCTACCCTGGTATAATAAACAGATCAGTAATGGATTCAGACGATGGACACTGAATCGATCCCTCTCTGAAATTTTGCAATTTTTTTAAGTCTATAATTATTGGTACATAATATTACATGACAAAAGAGAAATTAAAAATATTGAAGATCTGGCGGTTAATTATTTTGTGTTAATTTGCCAAGAACTAAAAAGTAGTAAAAGCAATTTTGAAATAAAAATTCCCCTCACTTCACCAGAAATAATCTCCGTACGGTTATTGCAAGTTTCGTGAAACACTTGGAAAAATTAAATCGAAGTTAGCAAATTTTAAAAATATACACTGCTTGTTAAATATTATTTTGTAGTACTCATTCATATTAAGCAACACAAAAGAAAATTGATGAAGTAATTGGAATTTAAATTCTCACATAATACGATTATTACAATAAAAGCCACATTGATTGATTAATGAAATCTTGGACAGTAATAATGTTATTAGCATTGAATTCAAGATACTGAACTACAATTACTATTTAAATGTATAGTTCTTTTTTAAAATTTACAAATAACTGGCAACTTATAATTGAAAGTTGGAGCAAATAATTCTCTTTAATTAGTCGACCTATTTTAAAAAAATTATCTTTTATGTATTTCAAGTATAAATAAGTAAATAATCAAGTCTAAAATACGATTTTAAAATTCAAATTCATTCCTCTAATGCAAAATAGTTGTATTTAAGTAACATTTGATTCGATTAATTTCAATTAACAGAATTAAATAAATTTATATGTATCAGTGATTGAGTGATGTGGCAATTTGTATAAATGTAAGTACTAATGTGACGATTTCTTTGAAACAAATGTGAGTAATGGATTACATTGATAATGCGATTCTGCTCTGGATTCCGGGCCACTGCGGCATTGTTGGTAACGATCTTGCCGATTTTTTGGCATGTCTAGCTGCAGTAAATGACCGTTTCATAGACAGATTCCCCTCCCAATGTCTTTGCCCTTATCGTTTTCACCATGACCTTTGGACTGATCTTTATCCGTCTCTTTTCTTCGTTCTTCGTACAACAAAAACTTAAATACCGTATCATCTTTACAGTTTGTCACATCTTTGTTAACCAAATCAAGTTTACCCGAAAGATTACTAATTTTGGCATTATTAACGGTAATTTTACTATCTAAATCATTTTGTAAATAATTATATTTTGCGTCTGATGCGAAATTTTTTCCTGTAACAATCGAATCCAACTGTTTAACTAAGATACAACTTCAGACTTTGATGGGTCTCGAAAGACCGTATTAACATTTAATAACCGTTTTCCTTTAAAATTATAATTTCCGTTCGATTCTAAAACAATACTTGCGCTTTCATTAGATGCACCATCAGGTCATTGTGACGCGGTCACTTTTTAAGAAAATGTTTTCAGGAAGAAGTCGCTTCTTTTACGGTCCTTGTATGCGAATTGCCTTAAGAAAAAATAACTTAGGCAAAGCGGAATAGTAAAATTTCTGGTCCGATTCGAAAATTGTTAATGTCGTATGAAATAGTTAAAAACGTTGAATAAAAATTGTTGTAAAGTCACGTCGAAATAGTTTCCCTTGCTTCCTTCAACAGAATTACTGCCTGATCGTAGATTTTGGTAATTTGCTTCATTCACCATTGGCAAAGAGTGATACATACAATTTATGTTTTATACTCCTTTGTTTTCATATTCAATTTTGTAAATTTGTTATGTCTTTTCAGCGGCTGATCGATAAAAAAAAAAATCGATGTAGGAATTTTAATAATACAATTTTAAAAAAATAACAAAATTTTCTGTTTATAATGAAAATATTAAAATACTTAAATATTACGTCCATTGTATTAACGTAACTGTGGTAGCATTCCTGGGAATATAATCAAAACAAATACCAAACACCGTTTCATTATCAACAACAACTACCATATTCACGATATTTCAGAAAACATTTTCCTGTCCGATTACCCAGGACCTTTTAAAGTTTTCGTTGAGAATTTCTCTGTTGATAAAAACATTGAAAATTGCCACCCAGTTGCTCTGGCCAGGCTCACCAGCAAAATTTCCATCTCCTTCTCCGACGTTATCCCTCAGGGTAGAGGGTGTATCTCTATTGTCTTCCTCTCCATTTCTGCTGCTAACAACTTTCTGAACAATCGCTCCTTCTTCAATTCCCACAATCACATTGCTTTCATCTCCATAATACTCTATACAGAATTGGTGTTATTTCTGGAGTTCATCCTTCCTTCTCTGTTGAGGAAATCAAAGAAGGTCTTGAATCTTCTATCCCTATTGTATCTGTTCGTTGTATTCTTCGCTCTTCTGATAGATCCAAAATTCCCACCAGAAGTGTCGAGCTAAAATTTGCCAAATTCTTTCTCCCTGAGTTTGCATCTAGTTATAAACTTCGTTTTCCAGTTTCCGAAGTATCCATTCTCCCACTCAATGCTCCAAATGTTTCCTTTTCGGGCATATTGCACGTCATTGTCACAGCTCTTATCTTTTATGTTTCCATTGTGTCTAAAAGCATCCTTCCTCTGAGTGTACGAATCTCCAGGAGCGTTCCTTTTTCCGTAACTGCAAAAGCAGTCACAGCTCTTCTGACTGAGACTATCCTAAATGGCAGAAGCAAAAGGACAAAAAGAATCATGGCTTTCAAGAACATTTCTTTTCACAAAGCTGCTAAACTTAAATCCTCCAGTTCTGTGGCTCAAGCTTTCTCCTATGCTAATCGCACTGCAGCTCGTACTTCCTCTCTAAGCGCCTCCCCCAAAACTTCTAAATTCCCCTCTCTTCCACTTCCTAAATCCCCTTACCTTTCCCAAAACTTCCAAACCCAAATCTCATTCAAAGCCTTTCCCTCAATTTCCCACCGTCCCCTCCCTTTACTTTCTTGTGCTCTGAATCATGACGATTCTCCCCAATCCAATCCCTTCACATCTGCCAGTCCCTTGCCAGTTCTTCTTGGTCTTTTTCTTAGTTCCTCTCATAACGATTCTTTTTTTGTTGTCTCCAATCTTTCCGCAGCAATCATGGAACTTCTTACTTCTTTTAATGTAACGTCTTCCTCCACGTTCTTTGATAATCTTTCAGCCTTTCTATCCAGTCACGATCATTTTAATTAGGTCATCTCTTTCATTTTTCTCTTTTGACCCTGTTCCTCATGTTACATCCCATTCTTTATTTGCAGTCCTTATCTCTCTTTTTTTCTCTTGTCTCCGGTTTCGAAGGATAACTGTTTGCTCAGGATTTATGAACTTAAAACTTTCTACAGTTTTAATATTAATTAATTTTTCCTTTATGTTATACGGTTATTTCATTATGGAAGGAAGCCTACAAACTGGTTGTCAACCCAGTTCGTGCAGGTATTTCTCCCGTCTCTTTTTTAACACTATTATGGAAGGAAGCCTACAAACTGGTTGTAAACCCAGTTCGTGCAGGTATTTCTTCGTCTTTTTTTTTAACACTATTATGGAAGGAAGCCTACAAACTGGTCGTCAACCCAGTTCGTGCAGGTGTTTCTCCCGTCTCTTTTTTAACACTATTATGGAAGGAAGCCTACAAACTGGTTGTAAACCCAGTTCGTGCAGGTATTTCTTCGTTTTTTTTTTAACACTATTATGGAAGGAAGCCTACAAACTGGTTGTCAACCCAGTTCGTGCAGGTATTCCTTCCATTTTTTTAACACTGACGGTATCCCTAATGGCGAGGTACCTACGATTTTGCCTGCATTCAATCTTGGACAGGTCTTCTCTCAACTACTCGTTCTTTTTTTACCTACTTCTCCTTTAAGTTCGAAGATCGTCTACAATCGATCTTCTCTTATTTACTATACTCTTCCTATTGCCTTTCTTTTACTTTAAATCTAGCTCTACCTTTTCCTACTTCTTTTTCATCCTTTTAGTTCCTTTTCCTTCTCCTAGGTAGCATGCTGTGATCTTGCGCCTTAAACATCCTGCAATGAAATTGTCACAGCTTACAAGCTAATAAATTAAGTGTAGAGTGTTTATTTGACTTCTACAATATCCATGTAGCGCTGTTATCTGAAACTTGGCTTTAATCCTCCTCGTCTCTACATTTCAATGGTTAATCTCTAGATCAATCTGGTCGTGAGGATGGGTAAGGTGGCGTTGCGATTCTAATTAGACGCGATCTATCATGTCTGTCTCACAATATTCTGCTTCTTCCTCCGTCCCTTCTTAACCACCCTAACATGATTCATATTTCACTTGATAATCTTTTTCCGAATTCTATACATACTGCTTGTGTGTACCTTCCGCCTAACTCCAGTCTTTCTATTCTTCCTTTGCCCTTATTCTTTTCATCTTCTGATCCATTCATTATTGGTGGGGACTGGAATGCGCACTTTTCTATTTACGACTGTGCAGGGTGCAATCGTAATAGTGTAATTCTAGAAAATCTCATTCTAAACCATAAATATTTTTTTTCTTCAGTGATCATTCCCTTACCTTCTTCAAACATACATCTTCCTCTAGTGAAATCGTTATGTTGTTTTCATCTCCCAATCTTGGTCTTGTAAGCTCCTGGAGGACTCTCGATGGCACTTTTGGTGGTGATCATGTCCCCATTCTTCTAACTCTCAACAACGTTCTTACTTCTATATCATCCAGACATCTTCACGCTCCCTATTCGCTTCTTTCCAAAACAGATTGGAGTAAATTTTGATCTTTGTTGGATTCCTGCCTCTCTCTTATTCTGGATATCCCTGATCGGCCATTCCAGTACAATTTTTTCACTCAATCTCTATTTTCTATTCTTTCTGTTTCCTTCCCTCCTACTTGTTTTACACATGATCGTTTTTTTTCTTATGCCTCCTCTCTTTGGTGGAATGAAGAGTGTAAAGTTGCTTTTTGAAGAAGCATTGTCACCTTTAAAGCATTTCACTCTTGTTCCTCAATGTTCAACTTTTTAGATCGCAAAGAAGCCAATGCAAAAGCTTGGTACATCTTAAAATCTGCCAAGAAGAATTCTTGGAAATCATTTTGTTCCTCTTTTTCTAAAGATACGTCCTTCCCTTAGATCTGGAAAATGGCCACGGCGTTTAGATTCCTCCTTTCTGAACTTCTCTACCTTTCCTATCCACCTTTCTGTAAACTTCATTCTTTCTTGGATTCTATTGCTCCTGCTTATGTCCCCTCTTTTGAGGAATCTGACATTTCATCTCTCCCAAATAGCTCAGAATCTCATGTCCTATCTTCTCTTTTCCACTATGATGAATTCTTGATATGAAACAATGCCCATGCCACAACAGCGAACGATGTACGGATTGAAAATTAAAACTATTTATGTACAATATAATTTCCACAAACCATCCACTCATAAAACTTTTTTTTTTCTTTTTTTTTTTTTTTATTACTTTTTCTTGTTCTATCAAGGGTCCTTTCTTTGATAATCTATAATCCAAAAATTTCATTTTCTTTACCATATATTGAGATCTTAAATTTTTTTTAAATTTTCTTTAGGTGTTTCAGGTGCTTCCTCTTCCTCATTTGCTGACACAACACATTGTAATGTTATATATGTGTTTTACACCTTCAGGAATGCTAACCACAAGGTTTTACTCTTGTAGATTTTATTTACTTAAAATTTTATTTTTTGTTATAGTGTTTATTGTTATTTCATGTATTATTATTATATTAAATTATTTGTTTGGTTTTTAATCAATATATTTTATGATCCTTTAAACCTATCTTTCAATATTGGTCAACCGCTGCAAAATACAATATTAAATTATGGATACAACAATGATACAATATATGAAAGTAATTAAATTTAAAATAAAATTCTACATAACACTGTTGTCAGTGGTGATCTGAGATCTGTTGGTCGGCTGATGCATAGAGATCAGATTAAATATCTATCTGAGTTTTTACATTCATGTTTCACGATTTGTCACCCTTTACCAGATTTACTAATTTCGACACTTGACAATTTTAAGTCATTACTAATAAGAAAAACAAATATTTTGTAGAACGATAGATCGTGACACAAATTTTTATAACTATTTTCTTGAAGGCAAGATTACAACTGCTTTTCCAAATTCTTATTTCCTCTGATAGTTAAAATATGACTAGTAATTGATTTCATCACGGGTAAAATGTGACTGACACGGCCATAAAAAAAATTTTTCTCCGACTTTTTTCCAATTTCTCCTGCCTTTCCATCCATGACCGCTGAGGCTGACTGAATCAGGTGGACCGTTTTTTCTTGGTTGTCAATGATTGGCTTCCCCCAACTGACAAGATTTCAGTCACATGAACATTTTCACTCACACCAATTATTCTAAATTATTTTTATTTCATGTTATTTTATTTATTTATTTATTTTTTTTTTTTTGAATTTTTACACTCAGCTCGTGTAATGGGCACATTACAACACATGTATCATCAACATAATTCATTATGAAACCCTCGCATTCATCACTAGCCACTTTGCATAGTGCCTTCATGAATGTAGCTGTATTAATAGATAATTCGAAAGGGACAACTGTATACTCATACATTTTTCCTTAATAGCTAAATACTAAGGCATACCCTATCAAAAGGGAAAAAACAAGTAATAGCAGTCTCTAATGAGCATCAAAAAGAGACAAGAGATAAGGAAGATATACTGAAAATAGTATATGCATTCTATAAGTCACTGTACAACGATACAATATAAGGAGCTGTTGGATCTGGGAAATCCTTAACAACGGCAATTAATCTGGATTGCTCAGTGGTCTTGATTGTGGCAGCAATGTCAAAAGGAACATGTTGAAAATACAGGAAGACCTTGTCTAGCTTGTCGCTCATTGACTTATCATGGTCCCTCCTGAGCTCGAATATTACATTAACAGGATCACCTTGGGTTAAGATGATCTTCATAGGTCCGACCTGAAAGGTCTTTGATAATGGAGGGAACAGAGTCGCTGAACATGGTTGGGGACATGGCTTGGGAGCTATTGGTCCTGAGCCGAACCTATAAATGTTGAGATCACATTGGAAATCAGCTAATAGCGAAGCAAATTTGTTCACCTCAGCTTATTTAATGGTTGCTGCTTCAGCCAGTGTTTTTAATTGTGCCATCAAGTCCGAAATTGTGGTGGTTATATTTGAAACTGCCATCGACATAGACTCCATCAATGTGAAGTTGTATTCTTCATGCAGTGCGGTGTACATCATCAGTGCTCCTTGTAATCGACAAGCCCATAGTTTGTCCTTTTCTCTGAGTAGGGATTTATTCAGACCTTGCATATCTTTGCAGAGCTCCATTATGATCAATTTCTGCATGATGGACCTGCATCTCATCATTTCTTCTCATATTAAGCTCCTCCCTTCCAAGGCCTCATTAATGGCCAAGCCAGGATAATCGGGATCCATTTTCAGGGTTATCAATCTGTCTCTATCTGGTTTTCCTACTGATGCTATCATGTGTGTGGCTCTTCCAACCTTCTGTCACTTCAATTTTTGAGGGGTGCTGGGTTCCAATGGGTGTACTCCATGTAGTTTCATCTGAGCTATTTTAAGCCGTGTTTTGGGAGGAGAGACTGCTTGGGTCTCCGAGTCAGAATGAAACTCTTCAGTGTCGGACATGGTTTCTGCAACATTGAAGTCTTCATTGTGAACCTTCTTTAGCCCTAAGTCCAAAAAAGCATTTATGGCTGGACCAGCCTGATCAATAATCGCAATAGTATCACTGTCATTTCCATTTTAACTATTTAATTTTTATACCACAATAGTCTTATTTTTTCTAGTTTTTTTTTTTTGTAAATCTATTTTTGACAACTTAAATTAAACATATCCAGGGAGTTGCCAACTATCACATCATCCTGTGGATCAATTGTGGCAGGAGTTCTGGCTTTCTCCTCATCTGTTTTCATTGCTTCTATCATCATCTGGATCTCTCTTGCCTCTTCTGTCATTCCCTTTACAAAGTCCGTGGGCCATAGCATTTTGTTCAGTGCCCTTGCTAAGATTTTTGCAATTTCTTTGTTTCTGATAATTTTTGCAAATTGCAGTAATGATTCCATGACTATTGCTTCCTCAGAGTCTGGTCCCCGACAGCCAGGTACATGAACACCAGTGCGAGTGCAGGATTGCTAATGTTTGAAAAGATTATTAAACAGTTCGGGTCAAAGACGTGACCAAATATCCATGTTCGCTGTTTGGTTTTAACCCAGTTATAAATGGTGTTCATCAGATCGATTAACCGGTTTTTGAATCTGTCAAATGCAACCAACTTTAAGATGTCCATCCTGTCCACACTGATTCTCCTGGCCGCCTCGTCTAGCCAGTGAATCAAGCCGAGACCTTGCTCAAAAATACTCAGCAGGCAGCCAGCTCTTAATATAGCGACTGTCTGACTTTTATTGCCTACCGGAGGCCAGTTAAAGCTATGAACAACCATGGTCAACAGTTCCCATCCTGACCTAAGGTCTGCTCTGTAATGACTGTCCATGAATGAGAAACAGTTGGCAGAAATTTTGCAGCATGTTCAGTGATGGCTCTGGCATCCTTTGACATATACTGCATAAGTGTCAGGACAATGAATCCCAATATGTTAATCCCCAATTGTAACCACCAAATAAATAAATAATAATAAAAATAATACAATGATACAATAAATTTTGGGGAAGACAGTAACACTACATCTGAGGAAACAGAGATACCTACTACTCTAGAGAGTGAAACAAAATTCGCTATTAAACAAATGAAATGTGGTAGATCACCAGGTGTAGATGGAATAACACCAGAAATGATAAAATACGGCAGTGAAGAACTTATAAAAGAACTTACAAGCTTATTTAATCACTACATTCTAGAAAAGCAAATACCAACCTTGTGGAACAATGCAACTATTATTCTATTACACGAGAAAGGAGACAAATGAAAACTGGAAAACTACCGACCTATTAGCCTTTTATCAATGCTATATAAGTTATTTACAAGAATAGTATCTAACAGACTAGAACGTGTATTAGATGAACAGCAGCCGATAAAACAGGCTAGATTTCAGAAAAAATACCGTACAAATGAGCTTTACTTGATATAAAACTAAGAAATAGGATTAAATCAGAATATATTCGAAATCAGACAAAATTTGAGGACATTGGGACAAGGATAGCCCTGAACAAATGGGCCTGGGCTGGTCATGTTGCAAGACAAGTAGATGGAAAGTGGACAAAAGAAATGATCCAATGGAGACTATATATGGAAAAACGCGCACAGGGAAGACCACTGAGAAGATGGACGGATGATATTGTGGCAACAGCAGGAGAACAGTGGCTTCGTGAAGCACAAGGTAGGCAATGATGGAGTAGACTGACGGAGGCCTACATCGAATCAATGATGTAACACAGGCAAAAGAAGAAGAAGAAGCTAAACATGGAGTATTTCCTTGACTCTTCGCCTAACTGAATTTGATAGAAACTTGCCACCAGATCTATAGTTTTATGGAACTGATTACAATAAAATTAAGATGTTCATACAGCTACTTTTTGATCTTTTGCGGTTTCTCATTATCTTTTACTATTATTATATTAATATTATGAGAATCAATGCATAGCCTGCATTCCCCAGTTTTTTTTATCATCTAGAACCAATGGGTTTATGTAATTTGACTCAGAAGTTTGAATAATACCCAACTCTAAAAGCTAGTTTATTTTTTTCTCTACTATTACCTTCTTGCTCACCAGAGCTGGATAACATTTGTCATTCTACTTCACCTATCCAAAAACTTGGCGATTCCCATTCTGCTTAGCTTTGGTTTTGTTGTCAGTTTATTGCTGACGAATTTGTGGCTAATATAGTCTTTTAATTCTGAATAAATAACTTTAAAAAGTAAATTAATGCAGTTTCTAAGATCAGAAATATATGAATACATGTGCATACAGTTTGTTCTCCATTAATGTGGCAACTTTCTCAGTCAACATTGCAGATAATAAGAGATTGGTGATATATGCATCACATAGCACTGATTAAAAGGCCCGGCAACAATACACAGCATACTCTCTATCAATAATCCAATTGCCGATCGGCATTCTTATAATTTTGTAAAGCATGACTCAGACAGTTCCTGCTCGCCCCTCACATGTATAGTCCAATCCTACACATGATTAGGTCACTACTGCTGTGAAGGCACATATACTATGGGGGATCGGATGAAGAAATAAAGAGACGGATAGCACTGGCGAGAATTGTGATGGGAAAACTTAACCATATATGGAAAGATCATAAGATCTCTAAACTAACAAAATTACGACTCCTGCAAACTTTAGTGTTCTATATAGCAATTTATGGATTGGAAACATGGCTTGTCGAACTCCCCTATGTATTTCTCTTACCTAAACTCTTTCCAATTCTGAACTCCACTATTTGGTTCCTATACAATGCTTTAATTGTTGTAACTTCTGTATTTGGTACTCCAATTTCTTCCAGGGTATGAAACAATTTGGCCCAGTTGACTCTATCGAACGCCTTTTCCAGGTCTAGAAAAGCAATTATTACTTGAATTAGATTCTAGTTAACTATATGGAAGATGCACCATCCGGCATATATTTTCCACTCTTATGAAGGGTCATTATGTAGGCTAAATATTTACTAAAACAGTATTATCGATCCAGGAATTTTCAGAACTCAGGAATCCGAACTACTTAATTAATGATTTTCCACCTTGACGTTGAATAACATGTTCAATCAAATATACATCAGGGTAAGATGTTTTTTGTAATTCTTCAGCATAAAAAGTACCAACCAGCAATTTACTGGTTCTATCTTTTGTAATGTATATGCGTTTTAATTTTTACTGGACCACGCTCTGCTACCATTTTTGTTTATGTGATAACACTTTAATTTTATATAATCACACTTTGGGTTATCAATTATATATTTAATGGCGCTTATACATTACATAATGCAACATCCAGCACATATTCATTGCCGAACGATTATTTTAAAATAATATACCAAAACTTATATAAAAATGAATAAAAACATAATAAAAATAATAGAAAGATATATTCTTCTATTTTAACAAATGCTAGAATTACCTTATTATATCATTATAAGTTGTGTTTTTCCCTGCACGCCATTAATTAAATTTTTAAATTCCTTTGAAACATCCTTTGCCCACCCAGCCACACTTTATGCTTTTTAGTTACATATCTTTTTTACTATCTTACTGTTACAAAATATATTATTAAAACAAACACCACTATTTTCTTTTTAATTACTCCGTTCGAAATTAACCTTTCGTTTCCTCATGTCGAAAAACTATATCTTCTGACTAACTAATTTACTCTAAAATCACATTTTTCATTCATCATTGTCACAGAGGAAACAATGACGATCGTGTGACTGATATAGACTTAATAATTTAATATATATTTATTTTATATAAATATACATTATCAAATTTTATTTTTAATTAAAAAAATTATTAAAAAAAATTTTATTATTCATGTGGCGAGTATCCGTCTTACTACATTCCCCTCCCCTTGGATCATGTCTTACAATTTTATTTTGGGCATGATCCAGGACTACTTAATTAATGACATGCTATGAGCTACATACAAAATATTTTATAATTATATTTACATTCAAATAAAAGAAGTATTCCTGAATACATTACATGAAAATAAAAAAAAAAATAAATAAATAAATAAACGAAAAATCATGATACAACAAAAAATTTTCACTCAAAATAAATACTCATACATAATTCTACTGATCCTCCCTTTATATGCGACCCCAACTATATTCTTTTTGAATACCCTGCTCTTTTTCCCAAGTGCTCTCATCTATATGCTGAACTCTTGGCATTGGATCTTTCTACCCCTTTCAATGCTTCTTTTATCCTTTCGTTCTCATCTCTAGCCGTTTTTCCTTCCTACTCTCCTTTATACTCTCTATCTCTGATCGCCACAGAATCTGAGTAGGTGATCTAAGTTCATGTTGGGTCAGTGCTGGCACCGAACCCATTTAGAAAATAAAAATATAAAATATACATAATGACAATGTTTAGAAGATATATTTCTAGTCTTACTAATCAAACAAGTTAGTATAAACTAAATGAAAGTCAATTAATTAGTCTCTTTTCTAACAAAAACTGTGTAAAATTAATATATCTATTTAAAATCAGAGTGATGTAAATCAGAAGTTAATTCCGCCTATATGCAATTAAATTCTTTATGTTATGTTTTCCAATATATTTTTTACATATACTATTATATAAAAAATATATATTGTTTCCATAGACCTCTTTTATGTTGTAGGGTCCATTAAACAGCAAATTGAATTTGGATATTCTATTTATTTGATTTGAGATAGTATGAATCCTTAAGAATACTTCATCTCCCACTTTAAAGGCTTTACATTTCTTTTTGCCATTTAACCTTTTTCTTTCCTGGATTTTCTTTTTAATGTTCTCTTTGGCTCTTTTCTCTATTTTTTGATAGTCTATTTCAATTACTGCTGGAAACATTACTAAATTTTGTAACCAGTCCTTTATATTCTTTTTATATTGTAATAAATTAGGCTTAAAACCCGTGGTGTCATGTGGTATGTCATTTATACAATTTCTTATTTCTTCTACATATTTGGCCTATTTAGAGTGCTGTTTATGACACAACATTCTAAAATATCTACTTAATTCTCTCATCAATCTATCTACAAGATTTGCATTTGGTGTATAGGGTGTTGTATGTTTCAATTCTATATTATTTTCTTTCATGTAATCTACCCATCCTTTTAAATTGAACTGAGGACCATTGTCTGTAAGAACACTATGTATTTTTCCATGCTCTGCAATACATCTTTCAAGTTTGCTGACCATTACTCTCGGTGTGGCATGTTTCACAGGGTACAATTTTACAGATTTAGTATATATATCCATCATGACTACTATCTGGGATACCCCCCCTATACTCACTGACGAAATTTAAAAGCAGCAGAAGCCTCATGCCCATCAATTATCGTAACACTAGTAACATCTAAGTAACTTGTTTTAAGCACGGGGGGATCAGTCTTATTAATCGGGCTAGTCTTAAACAAAGAAGGATCAAAACCCGCATCTTTTATCACACTGAGTAGCATTGGAAGGAAAGTAGTTTTGGAAGGGTCGGCTTTAAAATCCTTCCATTCAACCGAGTCATTCATAGTTTTTAAAGGAGGCTTATCTTCACTAGATTCAATCTTATTTTGGAATGGATCGGTTGGGAAGCCGCTAAAGGCGATTTGCTCTAATTGCTGCACAATTTGCAAGCTAACTTCTTCCGATGAAATTTGTTTATTATCGTCAGAGTCTTCAAGGTCAAAAGGGTCAGAAGGGATGGGCGAGCCCACTCCACTATCAATTATATCTATGGGGGGTGAAGTGATCACCTCCCTTTCCTGACATACAGGCGCTGAATCGCGCTTTGAATTAGATTTTGCGTGACGTTTATCTTCATGCAGTTCAACTCTCTTTTCACGCGAGAAAGTTAAACCTAAAGCATCATTAATTTCGTTAACAGAGACGTCAGTTGAGTCGAACTGTGCCACCCAACCTTCAGACATAACTTTAAATTCTTTTATCTTCTTCCCATCTCGGATTAGCAAGGCGCCTTTGATAATTGTTCGTGGCCAGTCTTATTCCACAAAATTAGAGCACTCAGGCTCGATTATAGAATAATCTCAATTTTAAGACAATACTTAGATTCCAGAACTATTAAATTTATTTACGAACATCAAACATATTTTCAAAATGTTACTTGCGGATGCCCGCAAGGATCGATTTTGGGCCTGATTTTTTGGAATTTGTATATTTCAGACTTATCGTTGATGGAGTTCCCGTCGGCAGTAACCAGATATTTCTATGCAGATGATCTAGCATTCGCGGTCACTTCTAACCATCGTCCCTCCATTTGTAAATACTTCAAGATTACAATCAACAATATTTTAACCTATATGGAAAAACATCTTCTACAGTTGGACGAAAACAAGACTAATTTATTAATCATGCACAGGAAACGAAAAAGGGACTACTACAATTCGCTACATCTCTCTATACTGAACTTTAAAATTAATATCGTCGAATCACTGAAATATCGTGGTATTACATTAGACTGTCGCTACAGTTTTAATCAACATTTCAAAAATTTGTCCAGTAAAGCTACAACGGTTCTAAATAAATTGCACTCTGTGTCTGGACGCACGTATGGGATGAGCACTAAACACCGTTTAATAATTTATAATATGCTAGTTGTTCCATTATTCACGTACTGCGTATTTATGTTTGAAGAGGCTTTAAAGCGTAAAAGCATTCAGGAAGTACTAGTTAAATCCCAAAGGAAATTTCTTTTGTTTATTCTCCGTGCGCATAGAACTACTTCCGGTGATGTGTTGCGGACAATAGCAGGACAATTGCCACTGCATTCCGTATTGCAGCATACAATTTTGTATTTCAAAGGGTTAAATAATCTCAATTTGGAGTTGGATCTAAACAATAGATTTATTGAAATGCAAAATAGCTGGAACAATAGCTCAACTGGAAGATTAACATTTAGTTTCGTCCCCGAGGTTAAAACCAATCCAATCAAAATTAATAATATTAATACATATGTGACGCAATTTCTTACTGGACATGGTAGATTTCAAAGTTATCTGCACCGTTTCCATCTAGCAGACACCAATTTGTGTTCCTGTGGAGATGCTCCTGAAACTGTCACCCATATCGTTAATGAGTGCGCCAAATGGAAATTCTTGTTTAAAGGCTGTAAATTGTTTTCCATTAAACAACGATAATTTATCAAAATTCCTGCACGCGGCGAATTTTATCATGGCTTCCAAATATTCGGATGTTGAAGATTTTTCATTTAATGTATAATTTTATTTTAATTTTTATATTGGTTAATTTTTGTCTCTTTCATTTTCTTTTTATTGTTTCCAATCCCTGAGGTGTTCATTCAACTGAGATACTCATGGCTATGTTTCAATTACTATGTATTTATGTTATTATTCACCAAATAAATAAATAAAAAAAAAAAAAAAAAAAAAAAATGTATACTCACTGACAATGGACCAAACAAATCTATGGATATTAATTCATTTGTTTTTGTGATCAATACACTATTCATTTGTCTCCTTTGTACCTCATTGCTTATTTTAGTGATCTTACATATTAAATACTTCCTAATTTTGTTCTTTATTTTCCTATATGCCCCTGTTATAGAACAAGTATAATTAAGGAGTAAGTATGTCTAAATAAATAACTCCTGGGTGACCAAACTGAATATGATATTTGGTTAAGTCCTTATCATATAGAGATTCTGGAATCACGATCTTTTATGGATTTATAATATCATTTTTTTTTTCTTAAAAAGAATATTATTATGTAAATGGAATTCCTCAATTCTCTTTTCCTTATTTATCAGCCGTGTCTTTATTGCTGAAAGTTTTGGATCAATGTCCTGCAAATTTATTAGATTCCTTTTTTAACATGCCTCGAAGGACAGTAAATAGCTGAAACTATAATATTACTTCTTTGATCTCTATTTATTAATACGGTAGTAGCTTGTAAATAACTACATTCATATTTCTGTATTTCATGATGTTATATACCTTTTTTAATTATAATGTCTGTGCCACCATGTGCAGTTCCATCCGGATGATTTGTAAAGTAAGAATTGTACCCCATAAATTGCATGTATTTATTGTCATTTAAGTGAGTCTCTGATATTAAAAATATATCAACGTTATTTTGCGCAACATACATTTCTATTTCGTTTATATGGTTTAAAATTCTGTTAGCATTCCACATAGCAATTTTTAAGTACGTCATTTATTTTTAGTTACTGTTGACAATATGGTTTGAATTACACCACGGAATAATTGAAATTGTTGATTCATTATATCTTTAAGCAGATTTTTTATTTCTGCCTTAAATGTCTGTAGCATATCTTTAATCGGCATGCTATCCATATCACTGCTAGACGGGTTATTTGTTTTCTGTTGTTTTAATGTCTCTGAATACGTTTGGTTTTGCAGGGAAGGATTGAAATCTACTGTTTCATTCTGATTGCCTAATTTGGATCAATAGGCAGGCAATGCTTGGTTATTTATTCTAGTGTTATTGTTAGACACTTTTACCAATTTATTATCACGTGTTTGTTGGAGTTTTCTGTATATTTCACAGCCTTTGTAGTTGGAAGGATGATTTCCCTGGCAGTTAGCGCAAACGGGTGGTTCTTCACATTTTTTATTGCATTGAATGGCATTATGGTGTCTACCACACTTGACACATACCTGTGCCCTGCTACAATAATTTTTGGTATGACCATATGCTTGGCATATGAAGCACTGTGGGATTATACTCTTCTTTCGTGGTGCTTCCACATTTATTCTCATTTGAAGTAGCGCCTGAAGTTTATAAATTTCAGCATTATTTTCTTACGGCTCCAATTCTACAAAGAACAATGAAAGAGGTAATTTACTTATTCTATGTTTGATGTTTGCAATGTGTCAGACTCTATGTCCCAGTTCTTCAATAGCGGCCTTAATTTCATTTATATCAATGGAATGATGTAAATGCCGAATTGCAACTCGGAAGCTTCGTTCAGATTTTATTTGGTAAGTGTGGTGTTCTATACATTCGTCATGGAAATATTTGACTAAAGATCTATAGCTGTCAGAATCATTCGCTTTAATTTGTACCCTGTTGTCTGTTAGAGACTTACAGCTAATCGAACTTAAAGATACAATTTGTTTAATATCAATTTGCATTTGGGAGTAATTAGTCACACTGTAAACTGTTATTGCAGGCGGCTTACATTCAATTTGATTATAATTATTTGTCATTTCTCCTCTGTTGATTACATAATCCTTCTCATATGCTCTCTTATTCAAAACATTTTCCTTTCTCACTCTATCTAAATTGACCTACTGTGGATTCCTGGCCACTCTGGAATTGAGGGTAATGAGTCGGCCGATACACTAGCTCATTCATCCTCTTCTACCAGTGAATTCCTCAGCGTCTTTTCATCTCATAATAATAATCTCCTCTCCACTTCAGCTCATTCCAAAATATGGTTAAATTCGTATTCCTCCTCATTTTCAAATCTGGATTCCTTCTATCTCTTTATCTAGCCTAATCTACCATCTTATTCATAGTTTTTCAATTTTCCATCCATGCGGCATTCAACTCTCTCTGAAATCTATAGCTTACACTTTGGGCACAGTTTGCTTCCTGCTTCCCTATTTCACTTTCCTCTAGTCCCCTCTCTTCACTGTCCCCTACACCCTCCCTCTCACAACTTTCTAGGTGATGCTAATCACATTTTGTTTGAGTGTGCCTATATCACTTCCAAACGTTCTTCCTTTTACTCTTCCCTTTTGTCAATTGGTCTTTCATCTCTGTATTGTGCATCTTTTGTCCTCTCCTTGCCACACCCTCTGTCATTCCAGCACTTGAGTCTT
Organism: Icerya purchasi; assembly: GCA_039619475.1. Taxonomy (NCBI): domain Eukaryota; kingdom Metazoa; phylum Arthropoda; class Insecta; order Hemiptera; family Monophlebidae; genus Icerya; species Icerya purchasi. Next base: position 151,040,578 of record CM077116.1, on the reverse strand, counting down.
TCCTATCTTCCATATCTGATTGCATAAACATCTGATTCCGCTTCTCATTCTTCCCCTTCTTTTTGGGCCAATGTCTTTATGATGACCCCCTCCCCCCCCAAACCCCCTCAAATTTCTAACTTGCAACAATAAAAACAGGGTTTTTCAACAAATATATCTGCAAAAGCATGTTTCACGGATGTCACAAAAGATGTTTTATTGTTATGAGGTAGTTAAATCATGACAGGGCCTGAAAAGATATTTTCTAACTTGGTATTTATGTTTTTTTCAAGGATATAGTCAAAAAGACTAAATAAGACATTATTTAGGGATGTCATTTTAACTTGAAATTGAATAGCTCAATTTGGTATATAAATGTTATAAAAATAGACCTTCTTTATTTCATAGTTGGAAAAAAGACTTGAAAAATAAGCATAAACCCTAAATGCTCATATATTTTATTTATTTTTATGCAATTGTATATATGAGAATATAAATTGGTTTAGAAAACATATTTATGATAAAAACATATATGACAGAATAATATATAATATGAAATAATAGAACTCCCTAATAAAAACAAAAAATATATTTACACTTCATAAATACTATTTTTATGGTTCATCATAATATCTTAAGTATCTAAAATACTGATTTTTTTTATCTTTTTCGATTTTAGAAATATATTTTAAATCTTCAATGATTAGATTATAATTATAAACGATCTTTTTAAATTTTTTTAGATTAAAATTTAAGATATATAATAAATTAATTCTATAATTGTATAATGACTGGTATTCAAAAAATGATGAAAAGAACTCTCATAATCTACAATACTATAAATATAACTTCTATAAATCCACTCCTCATCATCAAACTTATTATTATTAAAATTTAAATTATTTATAACTCTATACAATAAATTTAAAATATAATCATAATCCTCTTCTTCACATTCTATGTATGTAATATTTTTTTAATATTAAATGTATACTTGGTATCTAATTCTACCTTATTTTTGATTACCAGAATAAAATTTTTATAATTATTAATATTAATTTTTTTTTATATACATTTTAGAAATAACTTATAATCTATAAAATTTTTACAGTACAACTCAAAGGGATCTGCATGTTTTGGAATATTATTTGAAAATAATACTGTCAGAGTCTGAGGTTGTATCTTACAAACAGATGAAAACTCTCACAGCTGCAAAAATATGTGATGTACGTGAAAAAGTTGAGCAGTTGAATTCGCTTATTGTGAAAAAAAAATCACTATAAACTCATCAAAACCACAACGAAACCGCCCTTTATATAGTTCACTCTCTTTATCAATCAATAAAAATCTGTGTTTATTCTTCCAACATGTTTTGCAAAGTTTCTTAAAAGTCTTAAACGAACACATACCATTAACATGTTCATTGTATATATGTCATATATTTATGTCATCTTGATCAAAGACAAGTATGAAATTAGCATTATCATGTATCATATGTTTCAGAATCATTACATATGTTTGACACAAATAGAAAGTATCTATGTTTTTATGACAATCCATCAAAAAGTATTGTTTTACTACAGGTTGATCTCTGCATGCTGATATATAGTCAAATATAAATATAGAATTTCAATTAATCGTGTCAGGTGTTATTAAATTTACATCACCAGTAAATGTTTGATATCCAATCTCAGGTGTAGACTTATGTATTGTATCTAATAATTTATATTTAGGTTTATATAAAGAAGTACTATATATATAGACATTTTCGTAACACAGCCCATTTGAGTGTGTTATTAACATAAATAACGAATTTGCTTTTCCACAACTGCTTGGACCAATAATTAAACATCTTATATTATTTGGAAACAATGATCCATGTTTATAACATTCTAACGTATCACTACCTTCTACTAGCATTAGCACATTACTTTTAGGTAATATAGTTGATTGCTTTTCAATTTTCATTTTAGCTTATTTTACTGATTTAATAATCACCATCAACACTATCACGTTACCAGCTCACAGGGAGGCTAGTTTCGTGATAATTTTTTTTTTTTTTTTAAGTGGATGCCTAAATCGGCCGAGAGTATTTCACACACTCGCACTCACTCAATAAACCTGGCTTTTTTTAACCATTTTGTTTTATTCTTATTCTTCAATTCACAAACATGGAGAGAAAATGCAGCTGCACCAACAAAAACGAATACATTCACAAATTACAAACTATGCCGCACATAAATCAATCTCACACTCCCATAAATACAAACATGTACACATTTCTTCGAATTATTATATAACAATAAAGAAAACAAATAAATAATTAAATCTGGCCTGAATTATCGTCAGCTCTGCAGTCCTCCGGTGATCTCGTCACTGTCGCTCCTGGTTCGCCAAGGATACAGGTTCTGCTTCTTGACTAGCTTCAGCAATTCAGCTGCTGGTTGACTATTTTATATTTTATCGTGACTAAAATCCTTTTTTTTTTTTTTTATTTGATTTATTTTATGTACGATTACTGCGATACATATACGAACGCTGGCTACAAAAGACGATTACTCCGATATACATATGAATACTAAAATTAACAGTTATTCCGCTACACATAGAAATACTGACCAAGCGACGCGTTTTGTATCGACTTGCGTAAAATCCGTCTCTCAAGCAACTCCGCGGCCGATTATTCTTTTCTCACTTCTTATCGCCATTCCCCGGCAATCGTTTCGTTTACCGAATATAAATTCCCTTTTTGATTACCAAGATGTTGCCAGATGATCGGCTATATATTTACAAATTATTAACGTCAAGGGAATTTCTGATTTTAAAGTAACTATTTCGATATAATTCCCTCGCCTGCATTCTGAACTGTTTCATTATTTCTTATTTATTATAAATTCAATTTCTTCTCGACCCTATTTATCGTATTACAATATATCATCCCGTTCTAAATAAAAAATTTTTTTTTTTTTTCTTCTCGACCCTATAGATATCGTAACACGATAACACCAAATAAAAAGTATAAATACACCTATATATAGTATTAAAACTTGCAGAGTCCTGTAGTATATATATATAGAAAAATAATTTTGAAATGGTAAGAAAACAACAAAAAGTTAACATGTTAAGAAAGAATATAAAGCATGGTCACAGTCTTGGAACTGTGTTGAATAGAGTTATAGATAACCTTCCAGTACAATTACATTATCCAGGCTATAATTATTTGGGACCTGGTACAAAGTTAGATCGTCAACTAATGTTTCTACCATCAGGAGGACCACGTCCTCTTTGAGCCCCTTTACCTCCTCTATCAACATTTCATGCATTTTGTACATGTCGTCATATTTTGCTGTCAGGAATTCGATGAATTTTTTGATTTCCATCATGTGTCTTTTTATTTCTACTAAATTCTTGGCTATGTCTATTTCACTTTCACTGACCGTTTCTGCCTCATCTACTTTTTTATTCTTTTTCTTGTGGGGTATATTTACGCTGCTACCACTGCTCTCACTGTACTACCTCTTGAATTTGTTTAAATTTAATTTCAGTGGTACTACCATTTTTTTTGCTTTCGGCATTTCGTTTTTGCTAATTTTATATTCCTGTACTAGGGCTAAAATGTATTATTAGTTAACAAATATATTTTTTATTCATATTTTCCATTTGAAAATGTTATCTATATCTATCACTGTTATCAGCACAAAAACGATTAATCACTTTACTACACGACACAATATTATATTTGTATATTTAGAATTCTTAAGACTTTTCAATCTACCAATGAGCTCCTGTAAATTCCAGTAATTGTTTATAGAGTATTAAATCATCACTCATATATTCATTCTTATCTACATCTGTCTCCAACAGTAAATGCATTACACCAGAAGTATAAGGGAATCTCACACAATTATTCCCTTTTCCTATGTATATTTCTTTTTGATCTTTATTCCATGAAATTGGTGTTTTTCCCATCATATACTCATCAGCAAATGGATTATACCTTATTCCATAAATTTGATCATTAGGTATTGGACCTTCTCCGTCAATACAAAAAGGACCTATACCACTTTGATCAAATGAGCTAGAACCTAATTAATCATTTATATCATCATCAACTTTATCTTTCCTAGCAGTGCTATGTACTAGTTTTCATTTCACAACTGGAGAAGCAGTTGTTGTATCAATATCCTTTTTCATTGTTTTAGTTTTTTGTAATGCTTCTCAAATGTCAGATAACGGCTTTGTAACTGGTTCCAGCACAACAGCTGCAGTATTTGTGATAGATTTGGCCTCATTTTTCAACAAATTATATTTATTTGTAATATCTTTATGTAATTTTTCCAATTCCTCTTTAAGATGTATTTCTTTCTCAATTTTTTTCATATAATTCACTAGAGCTGACATTTTATTTTTTATCATTAAACTTTTCATCATCATCCACAATTATAAATTCATCAAAACTATGACGAAATTTCCCTTTATATACTTCACTCTCTTTATCAATCACAAGAAATCTGTATCTACTTTCCCAATACTGTCCACAAAATTTTTAAATTCTAGAAGGGAACACACACCATTAACATGTTTATCATACGTGTGTCGCATATTTACATCATCCAAATGCAGTAATAAAATTGGCATTATCCCTTAACATATGTTTTGGTATCTTTACATATGTCTGACAAAGATAGAAACAATCTATATTTTTATGACGACCCATTGAAAAGTAATCTCATATAATGGAACGATTACTACATATTGGAATATCATCAAATATAAATATTGAATTCTGATTAATCAAATCTGGTTTAGGTAACTGTTCTTCATCCAAGAATGTATAATAACCAATCTCTGGTATTGACTTGTATATTGTATCTAGTAGTTTATATTTCAGTTGATATAAAGAAGTGCTATATGTAAACATTTTCATATCCCAAACCATTCCAATGGGTAAGCAAAGTATATCACAAATTTGTCTTTATCTGCTTGGACTGATAATTAAGCACCTTATATTATTTGGAAATAGCACTCTGTGTTTATTAGAACTCATTTCACTATTAGATTCCAACAATGCTAATGCATTACTTGTGGGTAATTGTACATTCTGTGGTATAAATTTCATGTTGTACACTGTTTATAAAGTGACAAGAAACATTCACAAATACTATAAATATATAAACATTCATTCGCTAAGATGAGTGTTTAAACGTATACATATATAGGTTCTGTGCTAAGAAAAAATCAGAATGAAGAAAAAAAATTCATGTAAAATAAAAAAGATTAAAAGGTCTCGGTACTGTGTTAAATAGAGTTATAGATAAACTTCCATTTCAACTGCATTATCCGGGATATAATTACCTAGGTCCTGGAACAAAATTAGATTGACATTTGAGTAGTGGTGTTCCTGGAATAAATCTGTTAGACAAGGCAGCCAAAGAACATGATATAGCATACTGTGACTATTCAGATACTAAAAACCGAGCTGAAGCAGATAGCATCTTAGAAAATAAAGGTCAGGAACAAGTCAAGGCTTCAGACAGTAGTCTCAGAGAAAAAGCAGCTGCCTGGATTACCACAAACGCTATTAAGATAAAACAAAAACTGGTCAGTGGATGCTGAGGTAAAAAAACGTGCAGGAAGGAAACTATATTTCAGAGATGTACTAAATGTGGTGCAGGAAGCTGTTCATAAAGGAAAACCTCTCAGAGGCAGGATGAAAAAAGCAATTAATGCAGTTAAAGAATAAAAACTATCAATAATTGATAATGATAATGTTAAAATTATTCCAATTATTAAACAATATAAAACCTTTATTTAATAGAAATTATTTTTAAAATTAAAAATTAAAATGTGCCGACATGTTTTGGAGTCACTTACTCCATATTCATGGCATTAATAATTAAAGTTAAAAATTGAAATGATAACATATTTGTCTTCTTATAATCTAATGTAATATATTGATATGCCATGAATGATATTTAATTTTGTATAGCGGGTTATTATTAATTATAAGATTATTATTAATTAAGTTATCTTTAAATTTATTAATGTAATATGTTTCAGCACTATTGAGTATGTTATAATTATTGATATATTTTATTATTTCGAGGTCGTCTTTTATATTTAATTTTAGTCTATGTTTATTAATAATAATGTGTTCCACAGCAGATGATTTATTAATATGCCCATGTTTAATGGCAGCAATATGTTTGTTATATCAGATACAGAAAGTTCGATGTGTTTGTCCTATATATATTTTATTGCACGTACTACATTTAATTTTATAAATGCTGGATTTGTTATATTTATCTATTTTTATGAATTTATTTGTATTAATTAATTGGTGATATAAGTTATTCCAATTACCAAAACTGGAGGAGCGTTTCCCCTTGTCCCCTTATTAGCAGGTATTGCTACATTGGGTGGAATTTCATCATCAGTATCATCAATAGCAAAAGCAGTCAAAGACGTTAATGATGCTCGAACGAGTTTTAAATCAGGTAGTGGTACAATTAATAAAAAACTTAGAAAAAGTCTTTATTTACATCCATATTGAAGCAGACTAGGATTATATTTAGCGCCATATACAGGTGGTGTGAGACATAAACAGTTTTTTCAGCATTAATTCTATCCTGACCAACAGAGCTTTAACTAATTTCGATACTTTATCATATGCCAAAAAATTATGAGTCCCGAATTTTAGAGGAGCTTTCAATTGAGATGAGTTACCTGCCAAGCCTAAGACGAATGAAAGCGCAATTATTAATTTAGATTTGAGAGAAGGTGCGGGAACTCATTGGACTGCATACAAAAAAAAAATGGAATGAGAATTAAATATTTCGACAGCTTTGGCATATCTCCACCCAGAGAGTTAATAGACTACTTCAACAAATCAGGTCCTAATGTAGATGTGTACTACAACAGACAAGTATATCAAAAGTACTCTGCAGTAAACTATGGTGCATTATGTTTAAGATTCCTAACAGATACACTACTTGCACCAATCAAATGATTTTGTTATTAGTATATAAGCACAAATAATTTATCTTCATTTGCTAATTGTAATTGTATTGTTTAATTATTTTCTCTTAGAGCAATAAATGTTGTCGCAATAGCCTAGTTGCTAGAGTGCTTCACTTCTGATATGGAGGTCACAGGTTCGATCCTGAGCGACAACGAACTTATTACAAGAATTAAATAAATAAAATAATCGCTAATGGCAAACTATCATGTATACCATCATATGCGCACTAGGTCAGTACACAGCAGACCCACACAGGACTGCACTGGTAGCCGCAATAACAAGTGGCTACTATCAGTTCCGAATGAAGTCTTGCATGTGTACACCTGTGTTGCATATAACAATTGCCTAATACACTACCTATGTCTGTACAGCTGAGATGTATGAATAGGTAGTTGCCGACACTCAGAAGCTGAGTATGGTACTATAAAGAAGAAGAAGAGCAATAAACATTTCTATTTATTTTTAAATAATGTTGTACTTATTTTAACTAAGTTGTAAATTGGGAAATTATTGAAGAATATTTACGAGATATTTTTGATGATAGTATTACATTGAAAGCAGATGAAAGAACATTAAAGTGCATACTTCAAAGCAAATATTATCTACAATTTTTAGGCCCAAACAGGATTGGCCCTCTGTTAGGTTTTGATGGTGTGTCACAAGTGTTGGAAGCGCAAAAACAGCATACAAGTCCTCAGACTGTACAAATAACACCAATCAACATTTTAAATGTGTACTGCAATTTATCAACCAGAGGATATATAAATGGTCTCTCATCTCATCTCATTTACAGTTTTCCATTAAATATGGCACCTGGTTATAAAATTACTGAAAATCCTAAATCCATAATATACTTACCAGTAACATCGGAGTATATAACAGAGATAAATGTATATATAAAGGATCAGAATGAAAATTTAATCGATTTTGGTAATGAGGAATTAATTTTAAATTTACACCTAACTAGTTCGAATTAGTTCTATGCAGTAAAATGCCTATCATATATAATGCTAAAAGTATATATAAGCAGCAATTGCCTTCGTTTCACTCGATAGAAAAACATATAAATACAGGTAAAAGTAAAAGATTGTTGAGTAGAAAAAGTATCAATATATTGAAATTGTTGGGTTATACAGTGTTGGTTGAGTAAAAAAAAATCAGTTCAGTGTGGTGCATAATGGAACATATTTGGGAGATTGAATCAGCTAATACAGTAGTCGATTCGACTATATCAGCCTATGGAATACACACGCATAAACCATATGCAAGTTCAAAGTTTGGTTCTAGTGATGAAATAAGAATACCAGTTCAACAAAAAGATGTTATTACTCTACCATCAGAAAGTTGTCTAGTACTACAAGGCACTGTCTCTCCCTCAGTGGAATTTTCAATGAATGGTCTGCTCTTTTTATTCTTGGAACTACAATATGAAATTAATGGAACTACATTGGAGTGTATACGTCATCCAGGGATTATATCTCTCATGCGGTGAATATTATGCTTAGAAAATATTAAATCAGACTATAATTATAGTACCTGTGCTTTAAATCCATCAGATTTACAAATGTTTACACAAGAGACAAAAACTGTTGTTGAAGCAGCGACTTCATTGGCAGAAGCTGTTGTAGTCACAACCCTAGAATTTAAATTTATTATTCCATTATGGTACACTTTCGGATTTGCAGAAGATTATCAATGTGCAATTATACACGCAACACAAGAGCTCGTGTTATACAAGGGGAGTAACGACAAGAATGCTTTCTCATCCACTGCTGATAAGACTATTAATGTATCATTGAATACAATAGCGTGGCAACTTCCATTCGTCAAGTTGAGTGACAGAGCAAAAATATCATTACTTAACAGAATAAAAAGGATAAAGCAGGCACCTATTCAGTACAGAGCTTGGTCTCTTTTCGTTTTACCATCATTTTCAAACATTATAAATCATAGTTGGGTAATAAAATCAACTTTAACTGTAGAATGACCTCATTTCATAGTCATTGGATATCAGGTCGATAAACAGAATAATCTAGCAAGAAATGCTTCCACATTTGATCATGTCAATGAACTGAAATTTGTGCTTACATCAATTCGATATGATATCCATATGAAACAATGAATTTAGACTTTGATTGAAAAAGGTTTGCCAATCTATACCTAACCTACTGTAATTTTCAAACAATGTATTATGAAAAAGATCCACCACATCCAGCAGTGAGTGTAGAGGATTTTCTCAACAAATATCCACTCTTTATTATTCCATGTAATTTTTAAAATGAGCTTCTAAATGATGGAAGTCCGCTACAAGTGTGAGTAGATTTTAAGACTAGCAAAAATTTCCCTGAAAATATGCTGATTTATGCTCTTATAATACACGATAAATTAACTAGTTATAATGTTTTGGAATTGTAAGAAGAGAAGAAAAGCAGTATTAAAGATGTGTATTTAATAGTTTGTATTTAGTATTGTTTTGTATGTGATCAATGAATGTACTTATTTCTATCTTCTTTGTGTTACTGTTATTTGTTTTAATTAATATAGTTTCCTTTTTAACAAAATTATTTGTATTGATTATTTTTTCCATTATTATTTATTTGGCAATATTAACAATGTCAGGAGAATTCGAGTCCATACACGACATTATAATTTACTTTCAATGTTTTAAAAATAATGATAATGCCTACATTATTAAGGAGCTTGCTATATTAACTTTAGATGGAGAAATACAATTTCATCAAGTTTATAAACCACCAATCAACTGGAATATATTAACCAATAGTAAAAGATGTACAAATTTGCGGCTCACAGGAAATTACCATTCCATCCCATAGAATGCTGGAGATTCCAATTACAGAAATATATCTATCAATTTGGAAAATGTTTTAATTAGTTTACAACCTTTAAAAATTTATGTCAAAGGAGATACCAAAATTGAAACTATATGGGAAAACTGATGGTGACATCACTTACAGATTATGAAATAATTAATTTAGAAATGAATTATGGTATGCCAAATTTGAGAAATTTAAATAATACATATGATGCTATATTGAGCACTGTAAACTGTGATGCACACACTGATGGAAAATTAAATATATGCTCATTACAGAATGTACATGTAATGATGAATTGGTATGATATGAAAGTCAGACCTATTTTATCTGCAATAAAGTATCCTATACAGCAAACATTGCAGAAAGTTGCAGCAAAAACATTAATTTCTGAGTGCCCTGATAAAATTTGTGATATTTACAATAAATTACCTGAATCACTAAGGAAAAACAAAAATGTTAAAAAATGTTTGCCACATTTTAAACATCATAGATTTGATATACCTGATTCATTGCAGCTCAGTGCAGTTCATCATACCTTAATTAACGATTGTAAACAATGTGGACATAGAAATGTAGTAGATTTTTTGCAAGACATGTGCCCAGAAACTTTAGGAAGAGATTTTAATAATGGAGATCAAACAACTTTAAAAGAAAATGTAGTTTGCGATTGTGATGGCTCTAAACCTACAATAATTCAAATTTCTACTCATCATTTTTTTTGATTTGTAAACTTTTTTGTTTGTAATTTTTATATTTTAGTTGTAAATTTTTGATTTTCAAATCTTTTTATTTGTAATTTTTAATATTTTAGTGATAAATTTTTGAATAAATCTATATAATTCATAAAAACTAGTGTTTTCTTCTTCTTGCTCTTTTTTCTTTACTGCAACTTCTTTGAACCTGTATAGTTTATGCTTAATATTGAAACAAATACATATTATACATGTGGATAAAAGTAAAATCAAAATAAAACACATTGGAAATAAATGAGTAAGTACATAAAACATATATTTTTATATTTTGATAAATAAATTTAAATTATTAAAAATGTAAAAATATATGAAATATATACAAAGGAAAAAATATATACATATAAAAAAATATATATACACAAAAAAATATATACATAGCAAATACAAATATATATACAAAGAAAATAAATAATCTACCTTAATCTAATACATTTTGTGGAGGGTTCCCTATCATCATCATTATTGATTAGATCCTTATGCCCAATAGCTAGTGTATTAATATTATTTGATCAAATTACACATTTATCATCAAGGCTGGAGATTGCTAACTTAGATAGCTTAACAGTATAAAGTTTGTGATCAAAACTATGGATAGAGTACCCAGTTCTATAATTAGTGTTGGTTACTGAACCATCTCTAAAAATGCAGTTTTTATAATTTTGGAACGATATCTCATTTTTAGTTACTGAATAGGGGACACCCTTACACTTGGTAATTATGTTATTGTTCCTTACTTTGACACTATACTTTTTAGTGTAATGCTACAAAAGCCTCAATCGGTGCTCCATTAAGTTCATCTTTGAACTTGCCTAAAACTTTTTTATTCTGATTACTATAACAATGATTAGATGGGGGATAATCAGACATATCAAAGTATGAGAGATTATTCTTCATATAATTGCATGCATTGGGTGTGATAATATTATAAATAAAACTTTTGGTGTCCATATATAACAGTTGTAGTCTATTTACATTATAAGAGGGTAGCATTACATTATAATGAAATCATATATGGTTACTTTACTAAGATCTAATATAGCCATGCTGATATAAAGTGGTTGTCAAAAAATAATTTTGTAGGAGCCTGCTGAATGAGACATAGGAATGGATCTTCTATAAAGATATTCTAGTCCTTGAATGACGGCTTATCAATAAGTTTTGTAAACTTCCTCTTATCACAAACCAGCTTAAGGGGGTATTCTAGTCTAGAGCAATGAATTTTAGGTAATTTTTAAAGTGTCGTAAAAAAAAAGCAATCAATATTTTTACTATCCATTTTTTTATCAGTTGTTTATTAATATTATAACAGTACAAAAAAAAATTAAAAAAAGAAAAGTTAAAAATTTAAAAAACTGACAGTTGATGAAGTAGGGGGTCTCAAAAAATTGGCACATGAGCATTCCCATGATTTCAATCCTCCTAGTAATCTGAAATGAAAAAAAAAAAAAGATTATTAATCTGCAATGATGTCGCAATCGTATGAACTAGCGATGAGTAAAAAAAAATTTTTTTGACAAAATGGCGACTGTTTGAAAAAAAAGTGATTTTTTTACTGTTTTTTTGAGTTTTTTCGAATTTTTTAAAAATAGTAAAAATTGGAATTTGGGGATGAGACTAGTTCATACACGAGATAGGTCTATAAACAAGATTCTCTGAATATTTCAAGTGAATCGGTCCAGTAGAACTCGAGAAATCGTGGGAATTGTACTGAAAAAGTCTGTTCTGAGAAAAACGCATTTAAAGTTTTGCGTAAAGTTTTTCGCTGTCAAAGTCATGAAATGATATGTTACACTTACTTTTATTTAATCTGCCATTCCTGCTTCATACATCGGACCTTCTTCTACTTCAAAAAAACTATTTTCTGCGTTTCTCTCTTCCAATCGAGCAGTTCTGGCTTCCTTTGAAGCGTTGGATGTACGTATTTCGGAGCACTCAATCCGGGCGTTGTCTCGTCTCACAGCAAATGAATGAGCTTCCGGCCCAATTTGCATTCCCATAAGGGTCATCATTTTTAAAATCGGAATGAAACCTTCATTGAATATGCAAACAGCAATAAATGTTGCTATTTCAATTACCTGACATCCGGAATGAATATGTTTTGGCGCGAAAGTCCAAATCAACGAGTTTAGAGACTCATTATTGTTCTGAGTTTCTGAATCTAAACATCGAGTTAATAATTCATCTGATGATAAACTGTCATAAATTGGTTTAATAATTTCTAAGACTTTATCACACAGAGGAACATTATCATGCTGAAATTCCTCTTTGGTACCCTCAGATGCAGCTTTTTGCCACGCACACCAACTCTCCACACCAGGTGGGCAATACGTATGCTGTGGATCTTCGTCTGTGGAACTATTATGATAATAAGTAGCCAAAACTGCATTTTTCATATTTTCAACAGAATCTGGGTGCCGGCGAATTGCTAAGCCATAATACAAAGACAATTTATTTATAATTTTATCTGTTAATTTGTCTTCTCCTTTACCACCAATCCCTTTATTGTCTTTCTTTGCTTTCCGTAGCCTTGCACCCATTCTTTTTTGCACATGTCCTACGCATTCTTTTTTTTTCTACTAAGGGGTCACCATCATAAGGATCCATATCAAGTATGCCTTTGAAAGTCTGAGTATCACCATTTCCAATATATTTCACGTATTTAACTCCGTGTTTTTCAACTGATCGACAAAACATCTCCACAACTGCATCTTCCTCCATTTTGCCTGCACTTCCTTTGTGATTAATGGTACAAACTTCTTCATGATCTTCATACCAATCATTATACGCTGAAATATCTGAATTTTTTTTATTTTTCCAAAGATTACAACCTTGACAGAAACTGGATTTGACAACCTTATCAACCACTTTCTTGCAATTTTTAGCTACAAGTGTGGTAACTCCAAATAAAGAATTAAAACCTGTTTTTTTCCAAGTCCCATCACCAGAAACTGTAAACTCCATTGGATTGGCATTTGGATCACAAGCTGAAATTAAATCTTTTTCTTCTTTTACAGCTTTGGAAATAACGAGATTATAAACAGCAGATGCAGCTGTATGTATATTTTTGACACAAGCATAGTAAGTCCCGATTGATAACCCTTGACAAATATCCATCAAACTACAGAAGATATTGATTCCTTCTCTGCCAACTCCTAAAACCCACATAGCAAATATCATTTTTCGGTTCACTTCAAAGGATTTTTCAATAAATGGGCATGATGGTATGTACTGTATACTCTCACAACTACATTTTAATGCAATTTTAAACCCTACTCCACATTGAGCCGTTCGAGAAAATTTAATCTCTTTCTTGCAATTTGCACACAGAACTAAAGAAGAAATTGCCGAAAAAACAGTGAAAAACTCCAAAATACAGTAGCCGTAATTATTTTCTATTATGACCTCTTCATCGTTTGATTTACTTAGCTTTGCTGCTGATGAACTAGTAAAACTGGTGTCTTCTTCGGCAGTGTACCGATTGCCGTGAAACCGCCATTTTTTGAGCGATCTGCACGCGTACTCCTTTTCGCTCCAGATTTTCTATCCATTTTATTTATTACAATTTAAATTAACACTCACGAAATGTTTATGCTTTGCTCACTGCACATACGTCCACGTGTTTTTGAGGTTAAGATTTAACTGTCAGCAGCTGGATGTTAGTGAACACTGAATAACATAAAAGACACAAGTCACCTTGGGTTATTATATTACACAAAATATATATATACACACATATATATATATATATATATATATTGAGATGGATTCGGCATTTCTCACGGCCTTGGTTAACGCTGTCCGAGCTAGAAAATCACATTTTTGGCAACAATCATTAATTTCTCAGGCTTTCTCGGCAGCGAACAAATGCAGCATGTCTCGTCAAAGACGCTTTCTCAGCTAAAAATCGAAGGATCCCGGCACGGATGTTCTCACCACTGCATCGGGTTATTGAACTGGTTTCAGTATGTGTGGCTGAGAAGTGGAGATAGAATATTGCTGACGACAGAGGTCTTGAAATGTGCCGAGCTATGTCGAGTCAGAGAAGTTTTGGAAAAAACCCGAATATCGCTGAATAAAATTAGCTTGCAAACGTTTTTTTTTTGATAAATTCCATTTATAGTCGTTATTAGAGGGGAGAAGCCATCGTGCGATCTTCGCCAGTTTCAGTTTCAGTTTTGCGTCTAAGCCTGAACGTCGTCGAGGCTGGATAGCCTCTGGCGATTCGTCGCTTATTTATCGGCAAATTAAGGGCGTTCTGTCGCGCGCCTTTTTCTTTACTTTTAATTTGTTAAATTTCGCAATCGAACTTTCGTTCATATTTGTTTTACAAACCTATTTTCTTTTACCAATAAAAAAAAATATACGAATAAAAAGAAAAAAATCATTTTTCATTGGTCACGGGGTGGCGATCGAAAACGGACAGCCAAGAAAATTAAGTCCACATCAATATATATATATATATATATATATATATATATATATATATATATATATACATACACATATATATATAAAGGAACAAAAGGTTTAACTGAGAAATATGGATTCAGGTAGACGGAGAATCCCTAATGTCTTTTGTCCGATTAGACCCAGCTGAACCAGTTTGGAGACCGGGTCAGTAAAATGCCTATATCTCCGAAAATAATTAAAATTTTCAAAAATCCTCTCGTACACATATTCTTAGATAGTTAAACTTTGAAAATATGAAAAAAAAAAATCGTTTTTTTTTGAAATTCTACACTAGAATACCCCCTTAATGTTTAGCCTCTTTGTAATATCCTCCATTGTCTTTCCAAATACACTATTATTCACTAATTAGGTTTTTATGAAACTCATTAGTAGCCTGTTGACATAGATGGGTATTTAAATCTATATAGGGTTTCAGTCAGGGAGACTGTTTAAAACTAATAGCACAATGAATTTTCTTTAATATTAATCCCTGGCTGAGGGCTAATTTTAAATAATTTATGTGAATAATATAATTAAATTTATCCTCCAACTTTGCCACAAGTTTTTTAACACCTCCCTTTTGTGACACATATTTTGACTGTAGATAGAAAAAGAGTGCATTGTGAACCTCATGTAATGCTGGAGGATAAACTAAATCTACTTCTAAAATATAACCTAAGTCCCTATCTATGTCCATAGCATTAATATCTAAATGCAATATTTCCTTAGCTGTCAGCCAATGGAATCCTCCATATGGCAACGGCTTCAACATCATATGACCATATAAATTATTGGCATCTAAATATAAATATAATTATTAGATGCGGATGATGATGATGGTGAGGATGATGCTGAGGTGCTAGCAGAGGAAGAGGAGGAGACTAGAGGATTGCTTGCCCCACAGTAGTGCTGTACCACCTGGGTCAATCCACCCCAAATCCCAGCCTCAAAGAACAAGAGCTTGTTGTAATCTGTGAGAAGCTCAAGTTCTATACTGGTATACTTCATCATGGCTTGGAAGCTGAGGTATACATCCAGGTGAGATCAATCTTATATATTCCAAGACAACTACTCTGGAAATTTTCAAACATGTTTGTCAGCAGGAGAACATCTGTGCAGAGATATGCATCACTGGACTCACCCAAGGTTTGTACATTGAGCACCTCCCACACCTGCTGAGTGTGCTTGTAAGCTTCTTCAGAAATAGTCGTCTTGGTTAGTAAACTGTAAAAGGCAGAGCATGGTGGTAGATTAGCCTCCTCCAGTACTGAGGGGCCTGTACAATACTTATATGTGAAATAACCTTTTTTACAAGGAATGGGGAATAAGGATGGATTATTGATATGATGTAGAGTGTGGAGGAATGCATCATTTGGAAAATATGATGCTAGCTTCTCCAAACTGCTGGCTATAAACTGAAAAGAGTCAACAAACCTCAGCTGCATCCTCCTGGGTACCACCTGCTTGCTGAAGCCCTTGTACCTCTCTTCAGTAATAGCTAGCATATCAATGTCTTTGGTATCATAGGCTAGTTCCTGTATAATGAGATGAGAGTCATAACCTTCCAGATTGTGGTTAAATGCAGGTAGAAAATGAGGCAGTTGATATAGGATATTACAAGAGTTATGTGCTAGACCCCTGTACTTTCCTGTAATATGGTCATGATCTATGACCCGCTCATCCCTCACTAGCACAGACTTATCACATATGGCAAATAGTTGCCTTATCCTATGCTTCCTTCTCAGCATCATCCATCTGGACAGGGGTATTCTGCTGATAGATGCTGGTAATGATTTTGGCATCATCCACTAAAGACTCTCTAAACTTGTGTGTAGCATCAGGTTCATAGTATAATCTTGGCTGCATCATGTACTCTGGGAGGATGCCATCACCCACATGTGATACCACCAAGTAGCAGAAACTCATTGGTTCATGTCGATGAATTTTTGCAGTGTAGGAGTACTGCTCTTCATAGTGGACCCATTGTTGATGTCCATCTTCTTCAACATCTTCATTGCCAGTGTGGGTGTCATCACTAACATCATCAATAGCCCCCTCAACCAGTTTATGGAAGCATTCGAAATCAGCATAGACTACAAAGGTGACCTCCTGCATATATTTGTATTTGTCAAACTTGAGAATGTTCGTCCCAGTCCTTGCAAAGCTGCTTATGCTGCTCCATCTGTATCTCATCACAAACATGCCACAAACAGTGACAACAGATGTGAAGACAGTTCTGCCTCTTTGTTATTTGGCATACTACTAGTTGCCCCAGGTCTTTGACATAGCAGAAATGCCACACATCCCCATTCTTCAACAGTAGAAGGTCTGTGTGTTCTAGCCTTTCCACCTTTGCAATCTAGTGAGGGTATATAATATCATCCTTATTGATTGCATAGATGTTTATGGAACAAGATGGGTTGTTCTCCTCAAACGTTATGATATCATCCATTGAGGCAGGAAAATTCACCCCTGTCCAGTTATATTTATTTATAAGTTTTGGGTTATCTAAATATTTACTGACTCACTGTGGGTCCTTTGGAACAAACTTAGCCAGCATAGCATACTGGAAGCAGAAATCATCTCTGTTCTCTATGTTCACTCCCAGGTAGAGGGATGTAGGATGATGCACGAGTAAGCATGTTTTGAAAATTTAATTTCATCTCCAAATACTTGATGGAGCTCACACACCAACCCGACCCCTCTACCTGCTCCAGGTTGTCAGCAAGCTCTTGAATCTGACCTGTGGCTTGTTCATACCAAATTTCAAAGTCATCCCCATCATGAAGCAAGTCACTGTTTGTGAGGAAATACATTGGCTTGGTTAATCCTGTCCCAGCAACATCAGTAGCATGTCAATACCTACAGTACAGTACAAGACCACACTTTAGACTAGTGCAAATATCCCTTTGAAGAATGGATAATACTTCAGTGGAAATATTCTCCAGGAATGTATCTATATTGACTAGCTTCTGGTTGTCATTTACTATCTAGTGGGTGTCATATCTGTTCTTGTTGTACCTGGTTACTGTTTTGACATGATAGCCAGTTGGTGTCATTTTTCGAAAAATATGAGAACTAACTCAAACAGTAACAAAAAATACCATCAGACTAGAAGAGATTTACTATTAGAGAGTGTATTTATACTATTTTTTTTTGTAAGTTGGGGTTATAGCTTTATCACTCTTTCTCTCATTTTGGATTAATTTTTTTTATTTTTATTTTTTATTTTTTAAGTGTTGTGTACAGCTGCCGGGGCTATTACGACACTATGGCAATCGGAGAGTTAAATGGTTCGAAATAGCTTAGTTGTATGAAGAAACCGAATAGTGTCTGCAATGTTCAAAGGCGAGTTGGCCAAAGATGACTGCAAAGACGCTATCCGGTGCTGGGCACGCTGGAGTGCAAAGGATGGGCACTCCAGGAGCAGGTGTTTTACTGTAGGATATGGTGGAAGGGAGCAAAAGGGGATTAAAATAAAAGAGATTTTTGCCAGTACAGAAATATACAATTATTTATATAACTATCTATTTTATTATTATTGTTATTTACCAAAAAGGTGTAGATATGAACACTAGGTAAGATAGAGTCTATTAATAGGCTTTGATTTATATAGATTTTTAAATATAGAATCATAATAGCATAACACTATATGCCATTTATAGAAATATATACAATAACATGAAATATTATTATAAAAAAATAAAAAAAGTATGAATCAGACAAAATTATAATTTTTTTTCTTTATTCCATGTATTGAAAATTTTTCTAAAGAGTATGATTTGAGCATATAATGAAATATAAACTTTTCATGTACATGTAGAAATATATCTATTACTTACATTTATTTCAAGTATTAAAAAGTTTTCCTGAAAGAACATGATTTTTTGAATAAATGTTTGCTAATTTCTTAATATTAATCTTATTTCATATCAAATACAATGAAATTGATAATTTGATATATAACGAAACGACCATTCATTTCAGATTCTGTGTTGTGATTGACTTATAATACATAGAAAGAATAAAAAAATGTTCCAGCAAATATTAATCTGTGATTATTTTTAATAATTATCTTAACCATTATGGTTTTTTTAATTTTTCATTTTATAATACATGTTTCTTAGAAGCTGTCTGTTTATATCTTAACTCTTTTATATACATAATGTTCCTGAGGATGTTACAAATAATATAAATTTTTTTGTCTAAAAATACATATCTCTTGTAAGTAGGCTTGGGCAATGTCTATATTTCTGCATTGCAATACATTGTGAAGTAAAAATCGCAATATCGCAATGTATCACAGTTTTTAGTTTTTTTTTTTTTTTTTAAAAAGAGCAGTACAGCTGAATTGTACTGCATACTGGATACTTAAGATTAAAGTAGTCATATTAGTAAATAGTTTTCCTTAATAAATAATTCAGCTTACACTTAAGGTAGTACTTTCTTTTAATTAAAAAATAAAAAATTAAAGGCATTCAAAAAATATTGTTAATTAACTTTTAACAAAATATATGAACATTAATGAAACAATAGAAAATAAAGTAATTTATGTAAAACATAGAAATTTATGCATATTTTATATTTTGAGCCAAAACAATTCACATTTCTGCATATTTTGGGAGTGGTGCTGCTCTTTGATGTGTTATTACATTTCCCCCTGTAGTGAAAACTCTTTCTGAAGGTACACTAGTACCTTGAATTGCTAATTATTTTTTGGCAAGATTTTTCATGTGAGGAAAAGAATCCTCATGAGCTTTCTACTATGTCAATGGATTTTTCTCTAAACTAACTTTAGGCATCAATAAGTAATTATTAAATTCATTTTTAGCTCTTTCAGAGTGATTACTTGAATCAACTTCATCAAGCTCTTCTTCAATTTGTAATAATTTTGCCAATCCTCTTTTTGTACATGATACTGATTTTTCAACCTGAGATGGACAAGACTCACTAAATGAAGAATAAACACAAGTCATTTTTTCTAAGGCCACAGCTTTTTTATTTCAGCAGCATCTGATGAATCAAAAAAATGCAGTTTGAACCTTGGAATGAATAGGGCAGACATCCATAATATGAGTTTTAGTCCCTGCTTTTCTTCATAGGGTTCTCTCAATGAAGATAAAATTTCTGCTTTTATCAATTTCAGTAATGCAGTATCTTCATCTCGTTCTTGCAGGCTACTTTTAATTTTCCTATATAGAGGCCAAATACATGAGGCAGTTACATACTGCTCTCCAGAAAGAGTTGTAGTTATTTCTTCTAACACTTTTGGATTTTCAATAAAATCTTCTAATGCTGAAACATCACATCCCTCTGGCATAATATTTTTCTTTGTGGGATATTCTTGTAGCATCTTACAAAATGGTAGGTGGTTACCTAAGAATCTACAAATGAGTTTTAAGGTACTTCACCACCTTGTTGGACAAGCACTGATAAGTGTTAGCACTTCCATTTTTAAAAACTCCTGTGATTTTTGAAGATCCCGGTTTATCTTCCAACTGTGCGAAATAGTATTTTGCAGTTTCTTTACCTTTGCTACTGCTCTATGGAGTTCTGGAAGTGGTAATGCTCGATTTATTCCAATGTTGATATTATGTGCAAAGCAATAAATGTTGGTTATTTGCAGTTTCTCCACTGCTTTTACAATGTTTGACCCATTGTCAGTTGTGCATGAAACCAAATTTTTTATATCTATATTCCAATCTGATAAAATACTTATCAGCCTCTCACATACATTAGTGTACAAGTGGTCTGCTTCAAAGTAGGCACAGCTCAAACACATTGACTTCATATTCCAATGTTCGTCAATAAAATGGACTGTGACAAAAATGTATGGTATATTAGCTATAGAGGTCCAACAGTCCATTGTGATGGACACATTTTTTTGATTGACTCTAGCCAATTCTTGACACATTTTCTCTACTGTGTTACTGTAGAGTTTTGAAATTCCAGTTTTGCTGAAATATTTCCAGGTTAGTAATTTATACCTTCGATTTAGGTTTTTCACTAAATCAATAAATGGTTTCCATTCAACCAAATTGTATGGCTTCATAGTAAATGTAATGAACTTTGTTACTGCATCTGTGCAAGATTTTGATGCATGAGTATCTAAAGGCTGATGATCAAATAAGGTTTTCTGATTTTTTGAAACAGTATTTTTTTCAAGTTCCAGATTTACATTTGATTGTAGACCTTCTTCAAAACTAGAACTTGAGTGAGGGTCATTAGCATGTTCATGTTGGGACTGGAACAATGAAGGGATATTTCTCTTGCAAGAGTTAGACAGTTCAGTGAACTTCATTGGATGATGCAACTTCATGTGACCAATCATATTTGAAGTGCTTCCTCCTTTTGATGATACTGAATTCATACAGATTCTATAGATGGCAATATTGCAATCTAGAACTGTCTCATTTTCATCTGCAGGTACTCCAAAGGTATCCCAAATGGCGCTCTTAGTGTTTCTTTTTCTGACTAATTTGTCATATTTTATTGTTTCTTTTGATGGTGTCATAGTGGTATCCTAAGAAAATAATAAAAAATAAAACTCATGTCATAAAAATTAATTAAAACCATGCATAAAATTGAGTTTTTTATCAATTTTTATCAAGATCAAATTGAATTTTTATCTTCAATAGAACCAAAGTTACAAAACAATTAAGCGTGACAGTTGTAAAATTCCAATCAAAACAACTCTAAAAAAAACATTTCCACCAGGCGTGTGTTTTCAAACGTATATTTCTTTAATTTGTCTTCAAGAAAATGGAAAATACTGTCAACTTTGATTTTCAAGATTTTTAACCAAGTACAAATTTAAAAAGTTCATAATTTTAAAGTTACATAAAAAATTCACGAAGACAAACATTTATAATAAAATATTTAAATTTAAAAAAGTAAAAACTTCTTTTATATTTTTATACATATTAATACAACTCAATGAAAATTACAAAGCATTAATTAGCTTAGCAAAAAAATAAAAAAAAAATGGTGCCCCATCCTTTCCTTTTTAAGAAAAAAGTCCTTGTAACTTTTCGTTTGTTTTGTTTAGACAATTTAGTCTATACACTAAATCGCTTGATATTTGATTTTTTTAGCATTTTTGAATTTTGAGGTAAAATTGTGCATAAATTATAGCTTATAGTATAAGATTCAGACAATTTCATGTACAAACAATCTAAATCAACTTAAAGATTCCAAAAATTTCAGTCTTATTATTGAAAACTATTAATTATTTTGCCCTGGGCTTAACATGGATCGTCTTCTGTGGAGAGGGATTTCCTCCTCATCCAAAAAAGAGTACTTTGAGAGATAAAACAAAACTGAAAAAAAAAGTAAAATTAAACTTCCCAAATTAATAATTGTTGGCGCAAATTATTGAAAATGCTCAGTTCTTCTAATTTTTCTCTCTGGCCTTTCTTTGTTTAAAATAAAATGATGCAAAGACGTACTCGTAATTATCTTCTAAGACAAAAGCACATTCGATGTGAGATGATCAAAACATTGTGTAAAAAGAAACACTGTGAAGATTCATTCACTACAGAGAATCAAGTCGAACGAAATATATATGAAAGTAGTTAAACTGGTTTAAACTGTGTCTAACTTGTCTGAGAAGAGTGGCGCCTTGGCAGCAAGCCAGGTTCTAGGCGATTACTATTAAAAGCAACGTGGTTATTTTTTAACCTTCATGAGGGTTGAAACATCGTGCATGTAAAACCACGATCATCATGAAGGTTCAGTAACACCGAGACGTCAGTTTTCAAAAATTTGTGAAACCAGTTTGGCAATGTTGATTTCACACTAGTTTTTCCCAATGTACCGATACATCACCCAACCCTACTTGTAAGTATATATAACTATTTCTGTTATTCATTCATTTTTTTTTTTTTTAATTTTTAGAAGGAAAAAAATACATATCTACAGGATGAAATTATTAAATTATGTTTTAAGTATTAAAAACTTTCCTGAAGAACATGAATTTAGATAAATGACGTACATTTACAATTATAAACAAGCAAATATAAATTGTTTACATGTATATTGATTACATGTCTTTATTTTTTGTGTAAAAATATGATTTTGAATAAATTTTTTTTTTTTTTTTTGCATACAATCTTTCTGTAAGACAATGAGTAGCAGTGCTGATAATAACAAAACAACACACAACCAAACAAACAAAACAAAACTAAACAAAAGGTTATCACCCAGCAGTGATAAATCCTTATGAGAAAATTAGTATTATTTATCCTCTATGCTGCAGCTGAATCTGATTTATCCTTTTAAGCCACAAAAAGCTGACTCAGTTAACCGGCAGGTTAGCAGCTAGCACATTGACATATTGTTGAAGCCTTTGCATATATTTCTCACTTAATCTTTTTATGGTATCTCTAACCATTGGGATACATAGGTCCTTATGTATGTCATCATTGCATATATACCAAGGTGATGAAGTTATATTCCATAAGGCTTTGTTCTGAAATCACTGAATAACGTTGATAGTCGAGTTGCTTGCTGTTCCCCACATTTCAGCTTCATACTTCCATAGTGGTTTCAATATCGTTTTATAGAGTAATGTTTTGTTCTGCAAAGATAACTTGGAGTATTTACCTATTAGCCAGTTCATGCTGCAAAGTTTTAGTTCAAGATGCTTATGTTTTATGACGACATGGTCCTTCCATGTGAGTCGTTGATCCAAATACAGTCCTAGGTATCTTGCTTTCCATGTGGTGGGTATGATTTGGTCATTCATCATCACTGACATCTTCTCCACTTTATTCAGTGTAAATACGAGGTGACACAATTTGGATTCGTTAACTTTAATTTTACATTTCTTGAACCAACACTCTAAACATGTAAGGTAATTTTGGAGGTGCTCGGTTGTTACTGTTATATTGCGATCTGCAGATAATACCGCTGTGTCATCAGTGAACATGGCTGTAGTCATATTATCCTTTTCTGGGAGGTCTGATGTGTAAATCTGGTACAATGTTGGGCCAAGTACACTACCTTGTGGTACCCCAGTGCGGATGGTGTATATCCCACAGTATGTTCCATTCACATTTACTTGGAAACATTGATCCATTAAGTACAATCTGAACAGTATGCAGTATTGATAAGGCAGTTTGCTTTTAATTTTATGTAGCAAGCCAGTATGCCATACTCTGTCGAAAGCCTTTTCAATGTCTAAAAACACAGCTGCACAATATCCCTTCGCTTCAAAAGAGCAGTTTATATCATCAACTATTCGATGAACCTGTTCTACAGTTCCATGTTTGCTCCTAAAACCAAATTGCCAGTTAGGAATAAGATTGATTTCTTCCAGAACAGTTTTTATTCTCTTTAATAGGAGTTTTTCAAACAGCTTTGATATTATTGGTAAGAGACTAATGGGCCTGTAGGATGAGGCTTCTTGCTCTGGTTTACCTGGTTTATGTATCATAATAATAGTTGTGAATTTCCATTGGATTGGATAATGTCCAGTATGGAGGATTGCATTGAATATATGTGTTATTAGAGTCACTGCTTTCTTCAGTAGATTTTTTAAAATGTTTGCAGTTATTAGATCATAACCTGGTGCTTTTTTCATCTGCAAATGTTTCTGTATGAACACATTGACCTCCATAGGGGAAACCAGTTTTATAGGGAGCAACATCTGAAAAGGTTTCCATAAGTAATTATTTATGTCTTCTTCAACTTTATTTGATAAATTAGTTTTGTGTTCTTGGAATATGCTGGATAGGTACTGAGCAAATAATTCAGCCTTTTCTGTGTCGCTACGTGTCCGAGTGTTATTTTCCATTTTTAATGGAGAACAGTGGCGGTTTTTATTCTTTATACTTTTTGTAGCCTTCCGCAAACTAGTCAATTATTCTATTAGGTGCTAGGTTTGTTATATAGTTTTGGAATGTCTCATCTTTAAACTGTTGGATCTTAGTTTTTAGCAGTTTAGTTGCTTGGTTTAAATTAGCTTTATTAATAGGGTTCCAGTCACTATGCCATACTCGTCTCAATCTTCTCTTTTCTGCAATCAAGTCCTTGATTATTTTCGGATGAGTAAATATTTTAGGACGTTCCTCATTGATTGGGGCAGCCAAATATGCTGATTCCTGAAGACATTTTGTAAGATCTTCTACCACTGCTTCTATTTGTTCTTCCATTTTTAAAGATATTTTTAAATTTATTATGTTTTTAACATATTGTTTGAAAGTATTCCAATTTGTCTTTTTGTTAGTTAATACCAGTTTCTTAGGTACTTGTATTACCGAAGTACTAAGGCTTAGTATTTTAGGCGAGTGGTCTGATGTGCCATCCAAAGAAGACTCTACGAGAGTATAGTTAGTGTTTATTGCTTTAGTGATAAAGAGATCCAATAGATCAGGACGTTTATTGCTATCTGTAGGCCAATAGGATGGTACACCATCAGATACGCAGGAGTATTGATGTTCCATTAAGCATGCATATAATTGCCTCCCTCTTTGTGTTATCAACTGGGATCCAAACGCCGTGTGTTTTGTGTTAAAGTCTCCTCCACATATGAATTTATTTCCAAGGGTACTGAAGTAATTGCCAACATATATTATGCTTCGGGGGGCAATAAACCGATGAAACAGCGAGGGGACTGCAGGATGATTCAATAACTACAGTTGTTGCTTGCAAATATTCAGTAGAATATTTATTCATCTCGAAATGCTGCAAGGATGTTTTTATAATAATTGCTGTACCACTGTGGGCAGTGCCATCAGGGTGCTGTGTATGATAAATAGTATATTGAGGTATGTTAATATAACTTTGTTCTGTAAAGTGCGTTTCGGATATTAGTAATATGTCTATTTTATTCTTCAACAGGAATAATTCTACTTCATGTCGATATTGAACCAACCCATTGATGTTCCACATAGCAATTCTTAACAATTTATTCATTTTGAACTAATTTATTTACAACAGTAGATAACATATTAATGATCATGCCATTTTGCTGGATTAGTTGGTTGAACATATTTTTAAATTCGGCTAAGAATTCAGAGAGCTGTATATCAATATTACCATTGTTCCTGTAGTTAGTGTTATAATTGCTACCGTTCTCTTTTACTCGATTATTCATAGTAGGAGCATCAATGTTATGGTTAGGATATTTCTTATTATGTCCTTGCAATACCGCAGAATATGAATTTTTAGTGGAGTGATTGGGCTGGATAATTTGAGGCTGACTAAGTGTTTGTAGCAAATTTGAATTTGTTGCGAGTGGTTGGAATTTTCGATTTTTTATTCGTGGCGGGAAGTCAAGTGATTTATTTTTTATTTTTAACAACTCTTTGTATACAGAACATCCCTTGTAGCTTGCAGGATGACTACCATCGCAATGAATACACTTAGCCAGTGTTTCCTTTAATTTATTGCAATTTATTGTTTCATGTTCTCCCCTACACTTAACACAAATGTATGGCAATGTGCAATATGCTTTACTATGACCAACCATTGACATCTGGTACACTGAATGATTCCTGAATTTTTGTACAGCAGCTCAACTTTGATTTTCATATTTAATAAGTATTGCATATTATAAATATTTTTATTATTATTGTTAGGTTCTAGGTCAACAAAAAACATTGGTAGCAGTTGCTTAGTTTTTTGTTTATGCACATTACTTACATTCCGTGTCTCATATCCTGCCACAGATAAAGCCTGCTTTATGTCCTTGATTGGCATAGTATGGTGGATGTTCTTAATTACCACCCAGAAAGCTCTTTCTTCTTTAAGTTGATAGGTGTGATAGACAATATTTTGATCTTTCAAGAATTTAATTATTTTCCTATAATTGTCAGAATTATTTACTTTTAACTTGATTCTTTCGTCATGTAGAGCTTGACAGCTATATTCGTCTTTTCATAATACCGAAGATAGATCAGTTTCCATAGCTTTATAGTTAACAGCCCCATATAAGAATATAGGTGGTGGTTTTGGCAAGGTTTTGATTTCTATGGACGTACCTATGCTGGTTGGTTGATTCATATGCACATCCTGCCCAGTAGCATTATCAGTGTCTGGATCAGTCAGTAGTGGTAAAAATCTGTTATCTTTTTTACTGCTGGAAATAACGTCAGGTGACGAGTCAGGCATGCAGAAAAACGTGCCCTTTTTTTTGTCCGGGATCACTTGCCACTGATTGTGAGATGCAGCTACAATTTTCAGTGGAGGTAAGGTGCTCATTTATATAAATTTTTGTCTCGCCTGCTATACCGATGTCGCTTACTTTAAGATGCTTAACACAACTATTCTTCATCAATTTTTCTTTTAACATCCTGGGACAGAACTTTATTACAATGCTCCGGTGGGTCTGTCTGGGTGACTTTGGTAGACAGTGACAAGCATGGATGTCCTCTATATTTATTTTAGCATTTATGGCTTCGCTCAGTTTCACAACCAAATTGGTCAAATTCTCTCCTGCTACTTGTGGGATATTCGAGATGATAACATTGTTTTTACACATGTACTGCTCCAACTTGTTCACATGTAATGTCAACTCGGCATTCTGTTTCTGTAGCACATTGTTGTACTCTCTGGTTGTGGTTAATGCACTGAGCATCTTGCTCATACGAGCATCAAAGGATGCCTGCATGTTTATTAGTCGCTCATTCAGTGCCCATAGCTTGCTCACAACTGGATTCAGTGCGGCCTGAATCACATTACTTTCATTACCCACATTGCTGTCTTCAGCACGACATGCCAGACACTGCCACACACCCTTATTCCTTTTAGACATGTTCCCCAACATCATCGCTTGCACACCTGCACATTCAAAATGCATGACTCACAAACAACACTGACATGTGATGTATTCCCCATCATCTGGTAGATCACCAGAGCATTATTTAGCACACACTACCGACATGTTAACAAATAAAAGTCAAATTATTACATGTATCTTATCTGTAATCAAAATCAACCTGTTTGAAATGAAATTCACCAGCTCTGCCAGCCAACAAATCTGAATACAGTAGTTATATCCAAAATATACAATAACAAAAATGATTGTATCTTCAGAACTGTTTGGTATTTTGCAATACTAAAAAAAGAACTATAAAAATCGTGTCGAAAACTATTTTGGTAATGTAAATTTAAACAAAGTTATTTCAATTGTAACACAATAAATGAACACAAATCAAGACAAATGTGAGACATGTCCACACAGTTTAACAATAATAATAATAATCATTATAAAAATACACACATAAATATATATGTAAAATCAATAAAAACTATATGTAAAAATAAAACAAATACAAGCAAAAAAATGTGTACAAAATATATATATATATATATATATATATATATATATATATATATATATATATATGAAAAAAAAATGTAGATTTATTCAGCAGTAGATATAACACACATTCACTTTACACACTCATGCTGGAACATATACATTAACTTATCCTATTAAATGTTTATAATATTTATCAGGTATATAACTATTACACTTTTTCTTTGCTAATCATTTAGAAAATTTAAGAAAAATGTTTTTAAATTTACTTTTAAAATTAGCATAATCCTTATGACCTATTACATATATATGGATGTTATCTGGGGCTATGGTACACTTTTCATCTGCTGCTGATAATGCATGTTTTGATTGTTTTGTAGTATACAAAACATGTTTATAATTACAAATATTATAAAAAATATGATGAGTTTTTGTAATGCCTAACTTATTTAATATATAATTTCTATAACGTTTAAATGAAATTTCATTTTTAATAATATTACATAGTATCCCTTTACATTTCTTAATATACTTCATTTTATTTGTTATAATACTATACATTTTTGGTTGGAGTCCAACAAAAGCATGAATTGCTGTACTATTTAATTCTTCTTTAAATTTTCGTAGTACTTTATTGTTTGTTAGACTATGACATGGATATTGAGAGGGATAATCAGAGGTGTCAAATTGAGAAAGATTATTTTTAATATCATCATACACATCCTTTGTTCTGATGTTATAAACAAATAAATCTGTATCCATATACAAAAGATTTAATTTATCTGACCCATATATAGACTGCATATTTTCATAATGGAATTTATACATGCATTCTTTACTGATGTCAAGTATTGACATTCCTGCATATAATGGTTTGTCAACATCAGTTGTGTGGGATGATAAAAGGACTTTCACTAAAGATTGTCCTATCATTGAGACTAGTTTTTCTGACCAGTTTAGTGAATTTAATCTCATTAAATACAATCTGTATATTACATTGTGTCCTAATATTTTCAAGTGTCTTCCCAAAAGCAGAATTATTAAGGAGCTTAAAGAAGTCCTTCTTAAAGTAATTTTTTACTTGTTGATAATAATGTGTATTGAGATTTATATATACAGTGGACGCCAGTTATTCTGATCACATTGGGATTTCAGGTCTTGATCGAAATAAGTGACGATCATATTATCTGAAAATCACATAGTCAATAGACTGAATCATCACTTAGGCTTTACATACTGGACTTACATCAATATGCTTGTGTATTTTAGTGCATTAATGAAATACACAATAAGTAAGCCATGGGTTAGTATTTAATATGCATCAATAATTCTTTTTTTGTCAAGTATTTTTGTTGATTTTTTATTTTTATTATAAGATATAGCACTGGACTATTGAATTTCCTATACAAAATTACCTCAAAACACAAAAAAATGACAAATTATAAAATTATGCAAAAACGTATTCAACAATATTTAGTCACATTTTTCATTTACACAGTAAGCTATTTAAGTAGCATTTTAAAAAAAATTAAAGGTGAAAGTTACAAATACATTCCATAATGAATAATTTCCCTAATTTAAAAAGTTATGGAAAAAGTCATTTATTTTGGTTTGCTTAGCTGTGTCTGTTGTTTTATTAAAAAATGTCTCTATATTTTATAAACTTCTATATTCCTCTTTTCCACCACCAAATTCCTCCATAGCTCTTTGGATAGTTGTCAAGGATTCACGAACCTTCTTTTTACTTATTAGCTCTCTGTCTGGCTCTTTCTCTGCATCATCTTCATTATTTTCATCGCCCGTGTCTTGTGAGTTCTGCCTAACTGATTGCTCGATATCCATATCATTCATGATTTCTATAACTGGTAACCTATTGTCAATTTCTACCCATTCACTAAATTGTTCTTCTTCCATTCCATTTCTTGTGGAGCAGATTTTTCTAGCCTCTTGAAACAATTTAAAATGCATTTTTCAGAAACTATACTCCAAGCTCTCCCTGTCATGTGCAAAGCATCCAAAATTGTGATCTTTTTTGCGATTTCAGTGCATGTTCCTTCGTCATTATCAATCATATCAATAATTTTTCTTCTGAAATCAGATCGATAATAAGTTTTGAACGTTTTGATGATGCCTTGGTTGAGCGGCTGTATGATAGATGTAGTGTTTGGTGGCAAGAACACTAGCTTAATATTTTCTAAAGACAAATCTGGGTGCGCCGGGCAATTATCCAAAATTAAAGCAATTTTTTTCTTTTGTTTAAAAAGCCATGCATCCTACTCAGGCAGATAACCTTCAAATATTGATGAAGTCATCCATGCATTCGAGTTGCTTGTGTAGTCAACAGGTACATTTTTAATGGTTTTATAACATCTGGGTTTTTTACTTTTGCTGATAACCAATGGTGTCAGTTTATCTGATCCAGTCATGTTGCAAGTAAGGGCAACTGTAATTCTGGCTTTAATTTTTTTACTAGCAGAAGCTATAGAATTTTTGAAAACCATGCATTGATCTGGTGTCGCTCTATAGTAAAGGCCAGTTTTGTCAATGTTGTAGATGTTACCTGAAGCATATGTTTCCTATATAGTTTTCCAAGTTGTTGCTGCCCAGTCCTTCGCTGAATTATAGTCAGAGTCTTGTTTTTCTCTGTGCAGTTTCTTATAGACTATGCGATGCCGATCCTTCCATCTTGTTAACCACCAATCTGTTGCAGTAAACTCTTCTCCCATCTTTTGTGCTAAGTCATTAGCTTTTTGCAAGAGGATACTCCAATTAATAGGGTCATTCATATAGCTGGCCTGTTTAAACCAAATTAAGAGAGCTTCATCCACTGTTAGACTTTTTCCTTTGGGCTTTCTTTTCCAGTCATTAACAATAGCATTTTCGTACTTACTTCGATTTTTTAGTATCCTACTCAATGTTGACTGTGGAATTCCTAATTTAACTGCTGCTTCTCTTTGGGTTGTCATTTTCAAATTGAGTTCGTCGAACTGCTTCAAAATTTTAGCTTTATCTATTAAACTTAAATCAGTTCATTTCCGATTACTGGCCATTTCAAACAACAAAAAACAATAAACCAAAAATAAACATAGCTATGGTATGTATGCAAAATGCCTACATAAAAAATAAATGTGTGATCACTGAACATAGAAACATGTGAAACATGAAACTCTCTCTAGTCAACTGTTACAGTGGAATGTGAGTTGTGTGCATTTCTGTTTAGTTTACTGCATGAAGAAAATATGGAGTGCAGAATAAGTGGGCAGAAAGAATGTTATGCATTCTTAACATAACGTCATCATGTCAACACACTTGCAATAATTATTTTTGTAAGTATGTGTCCAAGCTTGATCATAATAAATGGCGAAATTAAAATACCTGATCATAAAAACGGACTAAAAATGCATATATTTTTGTGATTGGAATTTGTTTTTCTTGATTTGATCATATTAAGTGGCTGATCAGATAAACCAGTGAACACAATAACTGGCAACCACTGTAGTTGCAACCATATGGTTTCTTCAAACTTTATTCCACAATATATTTTGTTTAGTTTTAATCCATTTTGCAATGTTAATTTCAGGTACATATAATGGATTATATATTTATTCTTGTTTTCCAAAGTAGCAACAAGTTTTTTCACCTCCCCTCTCCTTGATACATTTTTATTTTCAAGTAGGAATAGTAAATTGTTGTGGGTTAAATGCAAATCTCCAGGGTACTCAATATCCACTTCTAGTACATATCCCACAGATGCATCTTCTTCCATATCCATAATATTGAGTGTGTCAATTTCATTCTGTGATATCTATTGGAAGCCTCTATTTAGTAAAGGTTTTGACATAGCAGACCCATATAAATTATTACAGTCTATGTATAAAATGAAGTTTGGATCTTCTCAAACACGTCATGTAATTTTATTTGCAACATATTTATTATGTGCTACACAATAGCATTGTATGCACTGAGTTAATCCTCCTGTAATCCCTGATTCAAAAAATATCTATATGGCATAGTGGTAAGGAGTTCCAGCTTGATATGTGTTGCTTTTAACATTGCTTGAAAACTAAGAGAAGGTGCTGTATAAAACCAACAAGCATCCAATTTGTAGATCTTATAGCAAATATCTTGAAAAATTGAAAATTCAATAAATCTTAAACTGATGTTTTCAGACACCTTTTTTGTAAAGCCTTTATATTTTTCTTCTAATACATAGATGTCTCGATTGTCATAAGCCAATTCACAAATTATAATATGCCCATCATAACCACTCAGGTTATGCATAATAATTGATATAAAATTAGGCAGTTGATACTGTATGCTGCATTTTGAATGTGCAGCACTACAATATTTCCCTGATTTGTGATCATGATCTGCAACTTTATCATTATTTAGAGGTTCTTCACAAATATTACATTCTGTTGCATTAAAATAGTCTATATCTTGCTGAGGAGTTTGATTCATAGGTCTATTTAACTTATACACTTTTTCAATGTTTGCAGCTTCCTGAACTAACTTCTCCAGAAATACTTTTGCAGCATCTTGTTCTTGATACAAATGGGGCTGTGATACAGTGTTATCAATCATTGACACAACACAGAAGCAAAATGACATCGCTTCATGTTGTTGGACTTTGATAGTGTTGCTGCACTGAGGTTTTTGCGCTCTACAAATAAAACATAATGCAGGTTCCTCATCATTCCATTCAACAAGGCATGCAGTTGCATTTGTTTCATTATTATGATCTGTATCCATTTTATTTTCATCATCTTCCTCCTTCTCTTCCTCCTTCTCTTCCTCCATAGGGACAATCATGCATTCTATGTCTACATATATGACACATGGAATTGAGACGAATTCGGCATTTCTTACGGCCTTTGTCAATGCTGTCCGAGTTAGAAAATAATATTTTTGGCAATAATCATTAACTTCTCGGCGGTCTAGGCAGCGGGCAAAAGCGGCATGGTTGTCAAAGACGCTTTCTCGGCTAAAAAAATCAAAGGATCCCGGCACAGATGTTCTGACCGCTGCGCCAGGATAGCGAACTGGTTTCTATGCAGGTGGCCGAAAAGTGGAGATAGAGCCTTTGCTGGTGGTATAGGCGTTTGAAATGTGTACCGAGCTATGTTGAGCCGGCAGAAGTTTTTTGACAAAAAACCCGAAAAGGAATACTGGCAGGGTAATCGCTGCTAAATAAAAAATTAACGACTAACTTTCTAAATAGATCTTTCAGCGGTGTTTTGTATAATAAATATTTTTGTGTAAAATTAGTCGTTTTAGCGAAAGGCAAGAGGACATCGAGCGATCCTCGCCAGAAACATTTTAGTCTCTCATAAGAGTCTTAGGCTGAACGTCGTCGTGGCTCCTTTGCCTCAAGCAACTCGTCGCGTTGTCGTTTTGAAAATTGTACCTGCTCTGCCGCACGTGGTTCTCGTAAAAAATTTTTTAATGTGTTAATTTGTTCACAAGTATACTTCTCGGGTGAACGCTAAAATCATCCTGTTAACAATTTTATTATAATTTTTTTAATCCTAGCAAAAATATACGTGTTTAAAGTCGAAATCTTTTTTATTGGACACGGGGTGGGTCCCGGTGACATCTCCCAAGCGGAGACATTTTTTTTTATTTTTTTATTTTAGTTTTCTCTAAAAGCCTAAAGCTCTACAAATTGAGTTGTCCAGTAATGACACACTGGGGTTAAGTGTCATTGGCACCCGAATTCTTTATTTTCTTTTATTTTTTTTCATTTTTTTATTAATTCTACATCATCGAGAAAAAAATGAGTCCATCTCAACTGGCACTGGAACAGGGAAATGAGTAAAGCTGATTCAGCTCAGAATGAACTGTTGATATTTAAATTTATCAAATTTTGAAATATTTTTTCCTTCCTTTGGCATTAACACCTTCACTGGAGGTAGTTCCTCACATTGTCTTATACAATCTTCATATTTTGTTTGGCTGTGTACATGCTATAGGCATCTCCAACATATAAACACATGATGTTTAGTCTTGATGATTTGACTTACTACCAACTGCTCCAAATTATTAATGTAACAAAAGTGTTGCCAATTCCCATTTTTTTAGCATGAGGAGATCATGATGATCAGATTTTTCTTCTTCTGTAATGCAAAGAGGATATAAAAAGTCTTTATCATCTAATCTGTATATATTCACCGATGTTTGAATATTATTTTTTCCAAATGTGTGAATATCATCTGGTGAAGTTGGAAATGTAATATTGCTCCAATTATACTGTTCTCTCAGCTCAGGTCGCATCCAATAGTTGTCAACTCGTTGAGGTTTTTTTTCTACAAATCTGGCAGGGATTGAATATGTAAAACATCGTTCATTTGTGGTTTTAACATTTACTATAGCCTTTTTAGCAGCAACTGATTTAGGTAGCTGCATAAATGAACTTACATGTGATAGAATATTGTGATAATTTAACCTAATCTCTAGGTATTTAATCCTGTTTATTGACCATTTCTCAAATTTATCTATTTCATTTAATTTATTTACTGCTGGCTCATACTATGCATTTAGATTGTCTCCCTGTAATATTAAACAGGCATCAGTGGGGAAATACGGCTAAGTTATTTGTACTTCTTCACCTTGTCGCCTCTTAAATTGTGCACACAGCATCAAATTGACTTTTACACCAGTGCTGATTCTTTTTGATATAGTCTTTAACACTGCTACAGCAATATCACATAGGAATCTATTGATATCCAGTTGTCTGCTGTTGTTATTAATAACTCGAAAGGTGGCAAAGCAATTACTATATTTTGTGCTCACTTGTTCCATAGAAAAGTCGTTAATTTGCAATAATGAAGTCATGATTATTGTTTTTAACACAAGTAATCTACATCAAAACAGTAAAAGAATTTTTTATACTAAACATACTTGAGTGCTTGCAGAGAATATTTATACTTTTAAAATTATGGCTAAGGCTTTATTTTTATAGGGATAATTCAAATTGAAAATCAACTTTATTTTTTAGTATAGAGATAGATTTTATACATTTCTCTATTGAAAATTTATTTATGAAATGTGTATTCTCATTATAAACTATTAAGATTCCTATCCAAATATTTTTTTTTTTTACTTTGTATATAAGTTCCTAGAGATTCATATTTTACATGTAGACATAACATATGGAAATAAATATAATAAAAACAACAGCATATGTGACATTGTTCATAATATTATGAAATAATATGATGAAAAAAAAAAAATAATAATATGGGAGATTTTAATGCGCAGATAGGGAGAGAGTGAAAATTCAAGAAAGTCGTAGGTGACTTTCCAGTGCACAAACAAACAAATAAAAATGGAGAAAGATTAATAGAGCTTTACCAGGCCTTTAACCTCAAAATTATGTCAACATACTTCAAAAAACTACCATGGAAACAAATGACATGGTAGTGTCCCAACTCAAAGCTAGGGGAATATCAAATAAACCATGTGGCAATAACATATAAGTCTAAAGGAAATAATGAATGTCAAAGTTAAAAAAGGAGTGAACACAGAGACAGATCACTATCTAACAACAATCAAAATGAAATTCTTACTAGGAAGGAAAAACACTTTGCAAAAACCTAAGACAGCAAAAGTCGATACAAGAGCCTTGAAAGTAAATCAACATGAATTTGTGCAAAAACTAGACAAGGAATTGGGAAGTTGGGAAGCGATGAAAAATGCAATAATAATAACTGCCCGAGAAATAGCACCTCTAAAGAAATCAAGAAAACATAGATGGTGGAATGAAATTTGTGAAGAAACTATAGAGAAAAGATTGAAAGCTTGGAAAAAATGTCACTCCACCAAAAGGAGTGAAGACTACCAAGGCTTTAAAAAACAAAGATCATAAACAGCTAGGATAATTAGAGGAGTCAAAAGAAAGTACAAACAAAACGAGCTATTAAAGTTGGATGAAGATTTTAAACATAACTAGCGGACCCGATAGACTTCGTCCTGTCAAAAAGATTTGTAATGTGGCAGTTTTTTGTTCCTACGTATTTTAAAAAATTCTCCTGAACAGAACCGTCACCCTGGTGATAGGGCGTTGTTAATAAAAAATAATTAAATAAAACATATATAAGGATTTAAAAGCAAGTAATCACTTTATTGTTAATCATGTGAATCATAATTATTAACATAAATCAGTTTTATTATCATTGTAGTGCTTTGTGATATACAAGGTTTTTTGTTTGATTACCTGACGCATAGACAAACAAATCTGATGGTTTTCCAACACAGGAACAGGCAACATACAATTGACCATGTGAGAAACATGGGTTTTCTAGATTAATACCACAAACACTTAATGATTGCCCTTGGGACTTGTTTATGGTCATAGCAAAAGCAAGCCGCACTGGAAACTGTAGTCGTTTAAACTCGAATGGCACATCAGTCGGAATCATTGGGATGCGCAGTATGAGAACATCTTCTCCTTTATACTTTCCTTTGAGTATAGTTGCTTCTATCACATTGTTTAGTAATTTTTTTATCGCTAACCGTGTACCATTGCAAAGACGCGGTTGGTTGATATTTCGCAACATTATAACTACCGATCCAACCTTTAATTGAAGATTATGAGGTGGCAATCCTGGCAAATCCAGGGAGTTTAAAAATTCCGGTGGATAGTTGACTACATCATCTTGATTAGTAGCCGAATCAACTGATTTATATATCCTCGATTCGCCTGTAATTTGTTCTTGAATTTTGAAATTTAATTCATTTATATCTATGTTTTTTGCAGCCAATATAGCTCGTTCGCTCAACCAATCATGGTTTCTGTAATTTTGAGAAACATCTGGAAACACCTTCTGAATAAGTTCATCTTTTGATCGAGTTAACTGACAAAAACTTTGAGGAAAGTTAATGCAGCCAGTCAACATGTCTATAGGAAATTTGCCATTACCAATGTCAATGAGTTGTTTAGAGAATATGTTTCCAGATTGGTCATTTTGCAACTCGACACGCATATTGTTGCTTAAATGAAGTACTTTGACATGTTTCCACAAATTGGAGGACTTTAGACATGCATTGAGTTCATCAGCTGGCGTTGATCGTGGAATCACTGGCAATGTTTGATGAAAATCTCCTGCTAATAAAATCATTGCACCACCAAATCGGTTATTATTGCTCCATAGATCTTTTAAGGTTCTATCTAAAGCCTCCAAAGATTTTTTATGTGCCATTGTGCATTCATCCCAAACAATCAATTTACATTGCTGCAAAACCTTTGCCATTGCAGAGTTCTTCGAAACGTTGCAGGTTGGAGTTTCATTGCTTTGCATATTTAATGGCAATTTTAGTACTGAATGGGCTGTTCGACCACCTTCAAGCAAAGTTGCTGCGATTCCCGACGAAGCGAGTGCAAGTGCAATTTTATTTTGTGAGCGAATTGTTGCGAATATTAATGAAATCAAAAAAGTTTTTCATGTACCACCAGGTGCATCTAAGAAGTAAATCCCTCCAGTTTCATCATTTGTTACTTTCATAAGAGTTTCAAATACATACTTCTGTTGTTCATTCAACAGTGGAAGATTTGTTTGAATTAATTCTTTCAAAGTGTTGAGATCATACAGTCTTTCTCGATGCAACTCTTGGTTAAAAGCATCATGCATTGGACGATTTGGCGCGGTCAGGCCTAATTGAATTAATAGTTTGTTTGACATCATCAAGCACATGTCCTCAATTGAAATCAATGCTTCATTGTAAATTTCTTCACTGATTTGTATATTTGGATTTCCCATTCTATTCCATATTTGATACAAAATATCATCACACATATAATCTTTGTACTTCATCCACAAATCAATTGGGTTTGATGGGAAGCATGTAGATATGATTATAGAAAACAATGTTTGTATTTGATGAGCGTGTGATGATATTACAGCATCATTGAGAGTTTGATCCCAATGAGCGTCATTTTCTAGCAATTGCAAACATTGACAGGCTTCTCTGTAGGATCCACACAATTCACCATCAGCAGTTCGTAAATGTTGGAATGATGTTGGGCCACGTACATTGACTGAGGACTCGAAGACCATGCATCTTTATAACTAGAATAATTTTTAATTCCCAAAAGCAAATTTATGGCCAAGAATATCTTCAGTTCTTTTTCGTTGGTCGACTTAAAATTATCTAATTTTTGAGCTGCATAAATGTTGGTTTCCGAAACAATATGCCTAATTAGATCTTCTGAAAATATACAGAAAAATATGTCAATCGGTGTTTCAGCACTTTCGGACACATTTGGACCAACTTTTTCAACAAAACTGTCAACTGGAAGAAATGGAACTTGCTTCTTCCACTTATAATTATTATGACACCTGATGACAGGTACATCATCTTCAAAATCAATTTCGTCTTCAGAAATGTTGTTTGTGGTATCAACAACAGTCAAATCTCTACCAACATTATCTCTGTCATCATCTAATTCAGAATCAGAAGAAACGATAGATTCAGGATCGCTGGGGATTTCCAGCATCTCCACAAGAGCATTATGAGTTACCTGTTATAAAAATGGTTTATTTATTTTGCATTATACACATATTGAAAGCTTATAATATTGACAGCATAAATATATATACAACATATAAATTAGGAACAATAAAAACGAACGCATTATTCAAAATTAGAACTAATTTCGCCAATTACATCAAAATATTTTGCTTATTTCAAAACTAACAATAATATTATGCATATGTATTTCAAGATACATACGTAAAAATAAACATATAGTAAAAAGAAAGTATTATTATCGACATTGTATGCATAATATCAAAGCAGAATTTGGAAACAACGAAAAATGTAAAATATCAAATGAAAAATGATCATATTATACATCACACTTTTAGAAATTAATAATATATCGTATTACGTACCATTTCATACAACAAAACAGGTCAAATATGTAAAAATATCACAAATCATACAAAAACGCAAATTTTAACACACTCACAATCAACTCGATCATAAAACAAAAACACAGCAGTGTAGCAGTACAGATCTTAATGCAATTAGTTGTTTTAAATCATAATAGATGGCGTCCCTAACAAGTATATCAAGGTGGTTTCGTTCAAAAACCACAATGCTGTTTGCAGAACAATTTTTAAAAGGTGGTTTCACAGTGAAACCACTATGACTCAAAGGGTTAATTGTTCCTTAATAATCTTAGATTCCATTATCTTCGTATCAATATCTACTACTTTAAATTCTTTTTTTACACGTTTCCATCGATTCTGCAGTTCAATTTTTTTATTATGTGGAACATGAGGTATTACTTTCTTCTTATTATTATCATTGGTTTTCATTAATATCTCTATAGCCTTTCTTAAGTGTTGTTTGCAAGTTTCTAGCTCGTTATTTGTACAAGTTTTTTCATTTCCTTTTGACAAAATTTGAATAATTATTGCCATTTCCTGTATCTCAGACATATGATTAACGTTTTTATTATTTTCTAGCATTGTTGTAAGTTCAACAGTAGATGATTCAATTTCCTCATGTTGTTGTATATTAGTATCTTTCACTGTGAAATGTATACACACGGCGTGTATATGCTTACATAAACTATTTGTATGCCCATAATAATAACACTTACAAGTAAACATATGCCGACATACTTTACAAGTAGTTCACCATAATTTACATTGTTTACAAATATTACTTATTTGTTTTACTGTATACGAATTCACTTTCCAACTTTCAAAATTTTCATCCCACGAAATGATATTCTTCTTAATCCGTTGTCCTCTCTTATGGACTCTATGTATTTCATGTAATCGATACCTTCCTTTTTGTCTAATGTCTGTTATATTCTTTTCCATTATTTTGTCATTAACATCTTTTAATAAAGCTTGTATTAATGCGTCTAGTCTTCTATTTGCACGACCACGTAAATAAAAATACAGTAATACCCCGGACTTACACGATAGGTGGGACTGAGCGCTATCTGCGTAAGTCGAATTCGCGTAAGTCGGGGTACAATTTTGCATATAAAGACATACAAAGTATGTTTAATTGGGACTGGAGACTAAATAAAACAATAATTTAGGAAATAATTAGTATCTAATTCTAGATAATATGACAAACTATATTAATAGAGTGTATAAACACAATCCGAAGTTATTTTGATGTAGAAGGTTTCATAAATTGTAACAAAGTCGTCTGACGAGTCAATGATTTTTTCTTCTCCCGTAATATCTCCTCGTAACATCCTACTAATTTTTTTATTCCATGTTTTGTAACAAAAATGCGCTCTTCATTGGAGTCTATGCTTTCCAAAATTGTTAACCCTTTCTCAATCGAACTGAGGGCTTCTGTCAAGTTTCCAACTGTCATTTGATCTTCTAATTGAACTGGATCCAAAGAATCATGATTATCAATTTCTTCCTCTTGTTCATGCATTGTTATGAGCTCATCAATTGTAAGCTCCTCATTGTGTAAATCCAACAGCTCTTGAACATCATCACTATCCACTTCTAAATTTATTTGTCTACCAAGTTCGACAACGTCTTTGATCACATTGCAAATTTCATCAGGCCCTGGCACTGATTCCGCCTGAGTCTCAGTGGAGAAAAAAAATGGACAGAGTTTTTTCCAGACGCCATTTAAAGTTTTTTGTGAAATTTCATCCCAAGATTCTCCAATGATTCTCACTGCTTCTAAAACGTTGAATTGTTTCCAAAATTCTTTAACAGAGAGCTCGTTGTTTTGTCTCATAGCTTCATGCAGATGTGCAAACGATCGTCTGGTGTAATAAGCTTTGAATGTTTTGATAACTCCCTGGTCCATCGGTTGAAGCAAGCTGGTTGTATTTGGTGGCAAAAATTCAACTTTCACACGTGGGTCGAAACTAGTTAAAGTAGCAGGAGGATGACCTGGCGCGTTGTCGATTAATAGCATCACTTTAAACGGGATTTGTTTAGACTGGCAATAACGTTCGACTTCAGGTATGAAGTGATGACCAAACCAGTCTTCAAAAAGGGAGGCCGTCACCCAAGCTTTACGATTCGAGATCTCTCCAATCCTCCCAATGTATTCTACTTTCCTTTTTCCTCCAAATCCCTTTCCTATCCAACAGTTATACAGGAATTCCATAGTTATATCGAATCCCGTATTCCTTCCCTTATTGCTATTTTTACGGATGGTTCGAAGGGGCCTAATGGAGTTGGAGCTTCTTTCATCATTCCGAGCATTAATTTCTCTGAATCTTTTCGTCTCCCTTCCTTTTGTACTATCTTTACGGCCGAGTTAACGGCCATTTTACGTGCCATAATCCATATTTCCTCACATCGTTCTTCTTCTAAATTTTTAATTATCTCCGACTCCATGTGTGCTCTTAAAGCTATTTCCTCTCATTTCCCCTCTCACTCCTCTGACCTTTTCATCCTCCGTATTCGTTCTCTCATTCACACTCTCTTCTCACTTCACGCTATCCGCATTGAAATGCTCTGGGTCCCCAGTCGTATGGGGATAGAGGGTAACGAAATGGCTGATTCTTTGGCTCAGATTGCTGTATCCTCCCGCTATTTTTTCTCTAAAATTCCCGTTTCGAATTTACTCCCATTGTGCAAAAAGTTTCATGTTAGATTTTGGTCAGATTTTTACATTTCCTCCTTTTCTAATCATTCTTCGTTTTATTTTTCCATCCAACCTAATCTTCCCACGCGGCCTTGGTTTTACGATTTTCCTTCGCTTCACCGCTCCGTTATTGTTCCTATTATCCGTTTACGTCTGAATCATACTCTTCTTCCTTCCTCACGCTTTCGTTTTCATCTCGCTCTTTCCCCTTATTGCCCTGTTCATTCTGACGACGTAGCCGTCTGTGATCCTGACCATATCCTCTTTGAATGTCCATCCCTCGTGAACGAACGTACCTCTTTGTATTCCAATCTGCTGTCACTCAAACTCCCTACTCCTTATTGTGCCTCGTATATCTTATCGTTTCCGTCGATCTCAGTTGTTCCTATCCTCAGTTCCTTTATCTTATCAATAGCTGACCGAATCTACATTTAACTGATCCTTCTCCTTCCTTTCGTTTCTGGGCGAAGATCCTTTGTTGATATGCCCAAAGGGGGGTTAAAAAAAAAAAAAAAGACTTCCAAATCACGGGCTAACCAGCTTTAGATTTGTTTTTCAATGCTCTTGGATTTTCTGAGCGATAAACTAAGAGTGGTTTTAATTTAAAGTCACCAGCTGCATTCGCGCCAAGCATCACTGTCAATCGATCTTTGGCGGCCTTAAAACCTGGAAAAGTTTTCTCTTCACGCGCAATAAAAGTTCTTTTAGGCATCTTCTTCCAAAACAGGCCAGTTTCATCTACGTTGAATATGGTTTGGCTGGTATAGCCACCTTCATTTATCATAGCTTTGAGTTTCTCTGCATAGAGAGATGCAGCCTCTTTATCTGCACTTGCCGCCTCTCCACTTTCTGCAATGCTATGCCAGTTACAGCGACTTTTGAACCGGCTGAACCAACCGTTACTGGCTTTAAACGTTTCATCTTTAGCCATCTCCCCAGCTTCTTCTTTTAATTTCTCAAAAATTTGTTTAGCTTGAAAGCACACCGTGTTCTGATCAATAGGACAATTTTTCACACTTACTTGATTATCACACCATAATTTTAACAATGTTTCCATCTCAGCGATAATACCATGCCGTTTACGAATGATGCTTGAATTCAAAGACTGAGCGTTTTTCACAGCTTCGAGAATTTTTTCTTTACTTTTCGTAATTGATCTGACTGTCGATTCCAGTAGATCATACTTCTTCGCTAAATCACAAATTTTTATTTTTGCATCGTAGTCTTTAATAATGTTACGTTTACACTCCAAAGATAATGTTTTTCTCTTCTTGTTTTTTTTTTTTTTTTTTTTTTTTTTTTACGTCATACCAGCACAACTTACTGCAAACAACGGCGATATTGTAGGAAGAGGAACTAATAATAATAAAATCTAATGACTCCAGCGAGACATTAGGTTGTGAGAAGGGAAAGGGAGTAACACAATAAGATAAGAATGTTCAGAGGATCAATTATAGGAATGAACGCGTGCCGTGATTAAGAATAAGTACATGTTATTATGCAAGTAACTTAAAGTGAGGAATTAAGTGATCGGGATAGCATCCCGACACCATTTCCTTCTAAGTCGCCTTGGAGGATTATCTGGAAGACTGTCCGTATGCATCCTACGGATGACAGGATTGCTGCTACACTCGAATTTGTCAAACAATCTTTTGTACTGTGCAATGTGTGCATCACTGACATATGGGACCCTGAGGTCATTATGTAACGTCAAATTGGACACGTAAGGTGGAGCAGACGTGATAGTGCGGAGTATCCTGGACTGCTGCTGTTGAATTCTTCGAAGGTTGCTTTTACAAGTACTTCCATACAATTCAATTCCATAGCGCCAAATGGGAGCGATTGCAGCAAGGTAAATGATTCGTTTGGTAGTTAAGTTGAGAGCAGACTTCCGTCCCAAAAGCGGATGTAGCGACTTCGCGCGAGCAACAATGGCTCTTCTGATTTGTGCCACGTGTATTCGCCAAGTAAGTCTCCTGTCCAGGTACATGCCGAGATACCGTACCGAGTTGGTTTGGGGAATTTGAGCGTTGCCAATTTTCACCGCTGGACAGCTAATTTTCCTGTTTGTAAACACGACGTGTTGACACTTGTTGGGGTTAAACATTATGCGCCAGCTCTGTGCCCATTCAGCCAGCTTGTCTAGGTGGTTTTGTACAGCAACGTTCGCGTACGTGACCACTGAGTTGGATGCAAGAATGGCGATATCATCAGCATACGTTGCTAGGATCGTCTGATTACTGATCGGTATGTCTGCCGTGTAGATTGAATACAAAAGAGGTCCGATCAGACTACCCTGCGGAACTGACGATAGAATCATACCTACTTTTGAAAGACAACCATTGATATTTACGACGAAAGTTCTGCTGTTCAAGTACGACTGAAGTAACGCGTATAAATCAGAAGTGAGAAACTGCCTCAATTTACAAAGTAATCCAGGATGCCACACTTTATCGAAGGCTTGTGCAACATCCAGGAAAACTGCA
Source organism: Icerya purchasi (assembly GCA_039619475.1). Taxonomy (NCBI): domain Eukaryota; kingdom Metazoa; phylum Arthropoda; class Insecta; order Hemiptera; family Monophlebidae; genus Icerya; species Icerya purchasi. The sequence continues at coordinate 150,996,200 of CM077116.1, read as the reverse complement.
GAGCATACCTCCTTCCTCTCCAGAGTTGACGAAATCGCATCTACCAACCGATGACACTGTTGCACTGTAGAATGTTTCCTGCGAAACCCGAATTGATGACTCGGTATAATACTGTGACTGGTTATAAGCGGCTGAATACGATTTAGGATTAATCTCTCTAACACCTTGGATAAGGAGCAGAGCAAGCTGATAGGTCTATAAGAGGAAACGTCCATTTTCGGCTTACCCTGCTTGGGGATCATTACTATTACTGACTTCTTCCATGCTTCAGGGAAGTATCCAGTTCGTAATATTCCATTGAATATGTAACACAACAGGGTAGCTGCCTTCGGTGGGAGTCGTGAGATAATTTCGCCAGTGATGTTATCTGCTCCAGGGCTTTTCCGTAGCGGTGCCTTGCGCAGACATTCGAATACCTCTTTCGGCGTAAACATTTTTGATCTTCCTAACGTGCAGGGAACCTTTGACATACGTTGCATCAGTTCTGAGCGCTCAATGCGCATATCTGGATGCGGTGTGAAAACTGAGCTGAGGTGTTCTGCAAATGCGTTTGCCTTATCCTTATCAGTTTTGGCCCAACTGTTGTCTACTTTTATGTTGAATTGTTCCTTTTCGTACTGTAGCAATTTCTTCGTATTGTTCCACAAGGCTGCGGTATCAGTGTTCATTGCTAACAGATTCCTTTGAGTCGTTTCGTTCTTATACAGGCTGATTTTGGTTCTTAACGCATTTTGCAGAGTTGCATACTGTTTCTTTAACGATGGGTAGCGACTGCGCTGCCACTTCTTCCTGGCTGCCCTGGTTTTTTTAATTAACTGTCTAATCTCGACCGGAATGAATCTGACTCGCCGTTTATCCGAGGTATAACTAGTCGAGTCATGGCAGGCGCGTACAATTAGATTGGTAAAATTTTTGACCGCTAGGTCTATGTCCTCTTTATTCTTTATTTTAATTCTTAAATTGATATTACTTTCGATTATGCTACAAAGGAGGTCCCAATTTGTGGACTTATTAACCAGTCCTTGTTGGGTGGGTATACACCTCGGGCGTACGTCTACGACGGCAACAACTGGAATATGATCTGAAGAGAGGTCATTAACAGTACTACATTCTCTGCTGTATCTAGCAAAAGAGTCGGTTCTACTTCGTTTGGATGCCATAGTACTTAGTAAATATCTCAGGTCGTCGCACAACGCACAAAAAAACACAAAATCGTAACTTATGTACCTACGCGCCGATTCCGCACTACACGTCTGTGCCTGTTGTAAACTGAACGAATAATAATGCGGGCGGGGGAGTCAGAAACAAACGCTGCCGCTTGACCTTGACTGCGCGGCGTTCAAACAAAAAACGAATAGACGAGAAAATTAAATCGCGTAACTCCGAATTCGCATAAGTCGAGGTAGCGTAAGTCGGGGTATTACTGTACTTCAAATGACAATGGAAAGATTCTAAAAACATATTAGTATTTATTCCTGCAGACATTCTATTATACTGCGCCCACATTTCAATGCGTGATGCATAATAGGTCGCAAAATAATTTTTAAAATTAGCTAATCTTGGATTTACATTTACTTTTTTCTAGAAAGTTGGTTAAATTATTGTATGTGGAGATTTTAATATTGATCTATTCAAAGAAAGTAGTAACGGAGATCGGTTCCTAAACATCGTTAATGGCTATGGGTGTGTTAGATTAATAAATCCACCTACACGGGAAGAAATTAATCGTGATAGGGTAACCTCGACGTGCATTGATAACATATTCGTACGACATAAAGAAACAACAATATGTTCTGGGGTTATTACAACGAAAATCGCTGATCATTATATAATATGTTATGCTTCTCTACTAAATTATTTTTGTCAAAGAAAATCGCGCGATTTTATAATTCAGGGGAGTCTCTTAAACAGTAAAATACGCACCTACCAATGGGATAAAATGTTGAAGGATGAGTCAGCGGATAAGATATATAATAGCATACAAAAAACTTTTGATCAGTTGTATAGAACTAGCTTATTCGACCCTGGCCGAGGCCTAAACCAAAAAGAGAAAGATAGTAAACAATGGATAAATTTAAAAATACTGAACCTAATAAAAATTAGAGACTTTTATTTCAGGAGAGCCAAAGGCAATCCTACTAACCACTTTTACAGGAGAAACTACAAAAAGTATAGAAATTGGATAATACAGGAAATTAGGATAGCGAAGTACAACTTTTACACCACTAAAATAAAAGAAACAGGATATGATATAAAAAGTACATGGAAACTGGTGAACAATATTTTACATGGGGCAAAGGCTACTTCTAATGACGAGCGGTTAGTTAAAACTTTTACTAACCCAGCGGAAACTGTTGAGGAATTTCGGGAAACTTTTACGGCTGATCTCGATGTGTGTTTTTCGGTTTGTAATAGGCAGTTATCAACAGTGGAGGAAATAAGCAATCACTTGACATCCTTTTATTTACCTCTAGCCACGGAGGGATCTGTAGAAATGATATTGAGGAAATTAAACAAAAATAAAGCGCCAGGATGGGATAAAATACGAGTTAAAGACGTAACGAGTAACTCTAAGATTTTTATACCGCTCCTCGCCAAAATGATTAATTACACAATAAAAACTAGTTGTATACCACAAGGTTTAAAACTAGGTATCGTTAAACCGATATATAAACGAGGGGATTGCTCAAAAACTGTAAACTATAGGCCAATAACGTTAATTTCTGCATTTGCAAAGATTCTGGAACAGTATGTTGCGTCGCATTTGCGACAATTTCTCGAAGGAAATTATCTTATTGCGGATAATCAGTTTGGTTTTCGGCAGGGGAAATCTACTACAATGTTACTGCAATCGTTTGTAAATCAAGTTAACTGTGGTATGGCTGAAGGTAGTATATTTCTAGTAGCTTTTTTAGACTTAAACAAAGCCTTTGATTCGGTGAATCATGACTTACTTATGCGGGATTTAGGAAACATAGGGATATTAGGTAAACAAAAAGAATGGTTTCACAATTACATGACAAATCGGAAGATTATAGTGAAAATCAAAAATATACAAAGCGCAGAAGCAGTCGTTACTACGGGTTTAGGGCAGGGAACAGTCTTAGCGCCATTACTATTTCTTATCTACACGAACTCGGTTTTTGCTGCCGTAAAAAATTCTACTATATTTGCTTATGCAGATGACTTCGCCATTGTGACAAAGCACAAAAATATACATGTTGCTGAAAAATTACTGCAGGAAGATTTGGATAATGTAACCAGGTGGGCCCATGATAGAGGTATAGTTATCAATAAATCAAAAACACAAATAATGTACATAAGGACCCCCAGTCGTCATAGAAAAATTATACCGAAAATAATATTACGCTGTCCAGGTTGGTTACACGGGAATGCTAATCATTGCGATAATTGCTCCGATTGTGTGCTACTTGAAGTTGTTAAGAGCTACAAATATCTGGGGTTAGTGATTGACAACGCATTAACATGGAAAATGCACATAAATAATCTCACTCTAAAAATAAGGCAATCCATACCAGCGTTATATAGATTAAAATTTCTGATGCCTCACGATGTAGTAAGGATGTATTATAAGGCTTTAATAGCATCGAGAGTTCATTATGCTGTTCAAGTATGGGGTGAGGCAAAAAAATCGGAAATGAGCAAAATCAGCAATTTAATAAGGAGATGTCTGAAATTAATAACTCCCTCTAGAAATCTGGGAAACAAGAATATTTCTGAACCTGTATGGTGGATAGAAAATAAGGAACTACCTCCAAAAGCGATGTATTGTTATCACAAGCTGCTAAAAAGTAAGTTGCAAGACGTGCAACTGCCATTAATAGATAAGAAGCGAAATACCAGAGTACCTAAAGAATTTTCCTTTCAATTCAGACGGGGGGTAAATCATAAAATAGATAATGTCGAAGAAAATGTATTGATGAATTTATTATTAAAGGTACCGAAGGAAATCTGGATAGAACAGCATTTAGCAGTTTGGAAGGAAAAAATAAAAATTTGGTTAATTGCTTGGTTGCAGAGATAGGAGTAATAATTTGCAGGTTTCTTGGTCTCCCCCCAAATACAATATAAAAGGGTATGCGGGCTTGAGTGCATGTGGCATAATAGAGCATAATTACCTATTTGATATTTGTATAGAGTATTTATTGTAGTTAACTATGTTGCGTTGGACGTATATTATTCGGTTTTTAACATTAATAGCGCTACATTATGATTATTTCATCTGTGTTGTATTTGTTCTGCCGATTGTATAGCTGGTTGTTTGTATGGGTTGGAATATGTTTTCGGTGATACTGTGTAATAATATTATTAGTTATAAATTTCCAGATCGGAAGTGTATACGTTTTGTTAAGAGGATAAGATATTTGCTTCATTTAAGAAGATTGTTGTTTTATTTTATTAGTAATTGCTTAGTTTATAGTCGGACGTTGATATTATATTGTACGTTATATTTATACAATAAACGATAATAAGTGTTTGGGCACCCACAATATAGGCATTAGCCTCATGGGACCCTTTACAGTTATTTCAAAAAAAAAAAAAAAAAAAAAAAAAAAACATAATTGAAAAACTTTCTTGCTGTAAAATACGCAACTGTTTTAAAATATTGTTGCGCAATCCTTTATACAGTATTTTTTTGGCATTCTTCTTCCAACAACGAATAACATGCCAAATACATAATAACCACTTTCCTGCTTCTCTCCTTTCTTCTTTCCAGCTTTCATAGTATGTTTTATCATCATCTGACATAAAAATCTGGGTGTTGTGTTCATAGCAACCATGTTCAGAGCGACCCATCAATAATGGTGTTTATAGCGGCCATCGGATTCTTTCATTATTATTATTATATTCGACTTCGACAACTGTTTTATTACTATTATTATATGTGAACTAGAGCGGCCAAGTTATTTTGTTAAAACTGCTAGAAATTATAAATACGAGGTGTGGCTATTAAATAACGAGACTGACGTTGTAAAAGGTTTTATTTTTATTTTATACATAATTACTTATTATCACCTTCAATATACACCCCTTATCTATCCCTACAGCGCTCCATGCGAATTTTCCATTGTTGGAAAAACAGTGCTGGAAGTCATTTTCTGTCAACTCCTTCAGGACGCTTGCCACTTTTTGGATTTATGTTGTATTTGTAATTCGACGGATATTTTAGGATGGACAAGGATTTTAGACATTTAGCTTTGAGCTCACGTATGTGATCGCGCCAGGAGAGTTTTTTATCAAATATTAAGTCTAGAAACTTAACTGATGGACGGTTTGGGATAGGAACACCATTTAGACTCAGGAATATGCTGGAAAGTGCGTTTTGGCGTCCCCTGTGGAAATCAACACATATTGTTTTTGTTGAGGAGAAGGTCAAACCATTGTCATTGGACCACTTTTGGAGCTTTTTTATGGATTTTTGTAGGATATTTTGAGCGTTTATAGGATGGTTGGATGATAGGGAGATGTTTAGGTCATCCACATAGGAATTTTTGAAATTTTTTAGTTTTTATTTACCTGATTTAGTTTATTCAGTAATGGGAAGTTGATCTGATAATTTTTTTATTATTTTTGTAAACTGAATTTTTACTGCTCTATTCTTCAGAAGAGGTTTATTTTCTAAGAGCATATTACGTAATGCGTGTATATCATGTGTAAAGTCTTTTGCTATGTTTATGATATCTTTTTTGCCTTTGCACATGCCGACAAATATTGTTAAATTAGATAAAGAAAGGGGATATTTGTTTTCATTTTTTTTAATGTTTTCTTCAAGATGGTTGAGCATTTGTTTTATTTGCTTTCAGTTATATCTACTTTTGTAGGTTGGTCGTTATCTGAAAAATCTGTATCTTGATGGTATGAGTGGTACTTGTTGACAAAGGCCTCTTGTGAAGGTTGTTGGGATTTGTACTTGATTGTAGTATATCGGAGTTTTCTGTGAGCACTTTTCCATCCGATATGATCGCCTCGGAAAGTTTGTCAGTGTCTGTAGTCGGTTGTTGTTGGTTTGTTTCTTCTTCTTCCTCAGCAACGTTCATACAGTTCCTACTAGTGTGCCCTTTTTCACCACACAAGAAGCATGTAACTGTATCTGGTGAGAAAAATATTCGATACGTCACATCTTGGTAGCGTAGGAGATGAGTTTCTGGGATTTTGTTTGCTTCTTCCGGGTTAATGAAAAATTGACGTTTTGCGTTTAGCAAATGCTCGTATCCCTTTGTTTCACCCATACCATATCTTATAAAGGAAATCTGTGAATCAACATTTATATTATAGTTCGTTTTTAAGGTCTGTTCAACTATTGAATGAGGTATAGAAGGGCATATATTTGATATAATTATACGTTTTTTCGGATTAATTAATCTTCTTATTTGTGTGATGTTATTATTAATTTTGATAGTGCTGTGATTTTCAATTATATAGTCAACTAATTTTTTGTTCGATAAAAATATTGCAAATCTATCACGAGATATACGCGATACATATTTTAAATTTACTGGTTGAACAATTTCTCCTATTTTCATGATAAAATCTTTTTGGCTTTCGCCTTTTGGAATATTGGAAACTATAGCTTGTTCTTTTGAGGGAAAATTCATTTGAGCAGCCGCTTTAGCATAATTAATCGTATTTATTGAAGTATTACAGTGCTGATTTTGTTCTGAAATCGGTTGATTAGAATAAGAGATAAAAGCATTACCTGCGATTTGTTGATTGTTACCTTCATTTATTGGTATTGGCATCGTTGCTGATAACGGATTTACGAACGGTTGCTTTGTTGTGTTGTTTTCTGCAGTAGTTGTTACAGTTGTTGGGGGAGCACGAGGTAATCGGCGAGCGGACAAGTCCATCCTGTGCTAATCAAACGGCTCGTCAGCCGTTCGATTATTTATACACGGCGATGTTAACTTCTTTTCCGCACCGGAATACTTTAACTTGATTGATCTTAATTTCTTATTTATTTTAACGTAATGTTTATTTATCTTGTTTTGCAGTTTCTTCTTGCGATATGTTCTACGTTTCTTCTTCGATTTTCTAATTCTACTCGTTGCAGTTATTTCTTCAAAATTTTCCCTATTGTTCTTATTATTATTCTTACAATTATTAAAATTATTACTACTATTATTGACTTTGTTGTCATTATCATTATTGTTTACATTATCATCACATTTAAAATTATCGTCTTCACTATTCTTAAACTCGTCATACGTATTATTAACATTATGATTATGCCCCTTTTCCTCGCTACTCACTTCCAGGCTCTCGTCACTATCTTTGCACTCCACGCTGAGCTCGACTGATTCCTCATTCGCTACCTTTTCGTTCTGCGACGGATCAGACGAGATTCCAGGACCATCCTCTACGTTGTTTAATTTAGGGTCTTCCAGTTTCATATTGAACCCTAATTCTTCGTTTAATTTGCTTTCCAGCAGGTCAAATTTTTTATTTAACATTAAGTTATTTTTGTTAAGGTTTTCTAGTTTTTTATTTAATGTAGTGTTGTTATTATTTAGCTCTTCTTTTATGTGATTTAATTTAGTGTTATGCGCTTCTAATCGAGCATTGATGTTTTTGTTGTTTTCTTCTAGCTTATTATGTATGTATTTCATATTTTAATCAAGTTTGTCATTTAGTTTTTTAATATTTTCATCGAGTTTTTTATTATTCAGATCAAATTTATTGTTTAGTTCTTCTTTTAGGTTGTTATTATTTTCTTCGAGTTTTCTATTATTATGATCAAATTTATTGTTTAGTTCTTCTTTTAGGTTGTTATTATTTTCTTCGAGTTTTCTATTATTCTGATCAAATTTATTGTTTAGTTCTTCTTTTAGGTTGTTATTATTTTCTTCCAATTTCTCAAATTTTTTATCGAATTTGTCATTACTTTCTTGTGCTAGGCTAACCATAAGTTTCTTCAACTCGTCAAAAGGCGCCTGGGCGAAAGACGGTCCGGGATCCTCAAAAGCTCGATGAGTGGGGCTAGGCGTTGTATATCCCTCTGGTCCCGTCTCCGAGAGACGGTCCTTTACTTCATCCAGTTCATCCTCCTTGCTTAAATTATCAGGAATGGGTTCTACCTCCCGATAATTACCTCTCATCATTCTCACTCTAGTCACGTCCCCGCTCTCCATTTTATGAACAGGGCAGCAGTTCGAAATCTAATGATTATTTGGGCCTATCTACAGACTACTTAATACTAAATAAGAATGTAAAAAAAAAATTTTGGTTCATATATCAGATAAAAAATTAAATGACACGCAAGTGGAAATGGTGCCAATAAAATTTAAATATATATGAATAATAAAAAAACGTTAATCCTAAAGCAAGCCGCGGGGAGACTAGAATAAAATATAACTGCTTATCTGTGGTTTCTGCGTGGCTGTCTTCCTCCGTCTGCTTCACCATTTCTTCTTCAACAAGCTAACAGGTAACACCACTCCTTGGCTATTGTTGTCCATGTTCGGGCGCCAGTCGACGATAATCAAATTGTTGTTGATGTAAATCAAATTGTTGTTGAAGTAAATCGATTTATGTTGAATTTTACGAAGAAAAATAAATACAAAAAAGATAATAAAAAAAAACTATCTTGCGGGCACCAGTGGCAAAGTAACGGCTTGCCACTACCGGAAAACTCTGCTGAGTAGAGCTCTAGGCTTTTAATCAGGTAAAAGAAAAAAAAAAAAAAGAAAACTCGCAAAATCTGCCGTTCAATGGTGATAGTTTCTCCTTGGTGGAGATGTCACAGGCTTACCACGTGTCCAAATGAAATCTTTTATAGAAAAAACATATATATTCAAAAAAATAAAAATCACAAAAATTACACCAAAAAACAAAATTTCGCTCAAAATTATACTGAATGCATGTGGAAATTAACAATGACTAGGGTAAAAAAAAACAGATACACGCGATGGCGTGATCTTAGGACAAAATTAAAATGAACGATCATTATTGACCGAACACTGAAATAAACCGACTCTCTCGCATGAACAATTAAATTAATCTGCTCTCGATTTATAGTGCAATGCACGAACGAAGATTTTCGGTACACGTTGGGCTATTCCAAACGACATAGTCGACTCGCTGAAAATTACCCCATACCTTATCAATTAATTCTAACGTCGATTTTTCTAGAACATTTTACATTTTATATTATATTTTAAAGCGGCTACTACCCTGTGTTTCCAGGATTTTACAAATTCTCTCGCAACTCTCGTAGCTACTCGCTCTGTACTTATACGTTTCGACGGTAAACGCGACCGCGATTTCCCCCATGAAACCAGTTCGCTCCCGCAACACAGCCAACAGAACGGCAGCGTTCGGGATAACCAGGCTTTTCGGTCGAAGTAGCTTCTCCGATTGCAATTCACCGTCATTTCTGCTGCCCGAGAAAACCCCGAAATATAAATGATATTAAAATCGAAATAATAATTTCTACCTCGGACAGCATTATCAGAAAGCGTATAAAACGTAATTAAAACGCTGCAGCTGCCGAATCCGTCTCAATACTTAATTTTTAACTAAACATATCGCATTTACATAATAGCATGTTTTGCTAGAAAAATTAAAGTGGATATTATAATTTTTAGCAGCTTTAACAGAACAACTCATTTAGGGTTATACAAGGATTTATTCCGTTTCATACTTCGTCGATATACTATTACACATTAATAAAAAATTATATACTGCTTAGGCATTTTGCATTAAATTATGTTTTTATAATATTTTATAATTTAATGTTAATATTAATATAGAAATATCAAGTTTAAAGTAAATAATAACTAATTTAGAAATTATGTAAATAACTTATAAGAAAACTATAAAAGAATTATGGATGGTTTTGCTCTGTAATAAAGGACATATTTGATAGTAGTTTCTCAGCCTGTATTTTAACTGTCTTTTTCCAACTCCAAAATCTGACTGATTACTCGTGAACATATTTCCGATCTCCAAACCAAATCGAAGTCCCCTCCACCGGCACTATTTCTGTTACGTCAGACGTGACATAACATCACTCCAGGCATCATCATTTCCGATCATTCGCCGAACTACACACACATTTACACTCACGCTCGCCTTAAATTCTATGTCAATTACTAATTTGTTTATTATATTTATTATTCATGTAATGTACACATTACAATATAATAAACAGTATTGGCACTAAGTTACTACCTTGCAGAACTCCTACATTCAACTCCTCTTTTTCACTTCGTGCATTTACTATATTTACACATGTTTTCCTTTGGTTTAGGTAGTTTTTGAACCATTTTTTAACACTGTGCGTTATTCCTATCTCCTTTAATTTATTTATAAGCATTTTACGGTCAATCGTCTCGAATGCTCTAGTAATTATATAAAGTATATATCTCTAATCTAATCTATTTACATAAGCTAATGCGTTTAAGCATTTTCTGAGGTCTCCAGTTCATTCTAAATATTGGAATATATTATTAATTTGCCGATTCAATTTAATGTAAGTTTTTCGTCTGCTTATTCTGGGTTGGCCCAATTCTATGGCCTTTAATTTAAATGATGATTCCGTTACAACCTGTTTTAATTTATCAATTAAATAATATATACATATGTGGAATATTTCTTCCTACCATTGTGTTCAGTTTCGTATTCCACGCATTATTTGTTCTATGCCGCTGATGACTTCGTTCCACATTTCAATAGAAATATTTGAATTATCGAGCCAGTTTTCAACGAAATAGTCGAAAAATAATTGTAATTTTTCGTTATCGGGAGAATCAGCCATAATCAAAAGTTACGCTTCGTCTATCAAATTCGATGGTAAATAAGCTAAAGCAGCACACTGCCTACAAGCTTTCCTAATTTCACTGTTGTTTTTATAATCTGTTGTTAAGCCGATGTTCTGAATTTTTCTCCATAAACACTGAGTGAAATGGAAAGCGCACCCAGAAATTCTACTTTGTGGATAGACTTTCTTTACTGCTCCAATTACAGCGAACTCAAAATCCAACTTTATTGTTAGAGGCGACCATACTTTTAATAAATGTACGTACGTCGATTCCATTTTATCTGGTAATAGAGCAAATAAAACAGGACAAATATTCGTCTCATTCTCTGTGCTTCCAATATCCACATGAATAGTGAACAGCTGGGCAAATTGTTTTGAGCAACTTTTAAAAGTACCATCGAAAAAAAAACTTCTTCCTTGCGCTAGTATTTGTCCTATATCTTCGCCACCAAAGACTATAATTCGTTTATTTGGCTCAACTAACTTATCTATTTTCAAAAAGTTTGAATCGTTCGACAGTTTTAAGATATTTTCTGGAAAGATAATAGAAACTGCATCGGTAGGATTCTGCTCGGTTCCTAAAATTCTTCTTCGTTCTTCACATAATTTGCCTTTCACGTTGTTGTAATGTGGTACTTCAGTGACGAAATCATATCCCCGTGAATAAATATTATTAAATTCTTCCCCGTATATAACGTTAACAGGAACAGATAATTCGTCTTTAATTCGTTTCTTGCAATTATGTAAAGCTATCTTTACGTTCACTTCAGCTATATTCGGTACGCATGAATGTTCTTGAAATGTTCCAACGATATCACTATAATCTGGTGTAGTTTTTATGCGCCCCTTGCATTTCATTTTTTTTTCCTTCGTACATAGCCATGATATTGTACCTGATGTTTGCTTATGAATTCGATACATGTACTCATCAATAACTAAAGACGGTTTACCCCTCTTTGTTTTCAAAACTTCCTTCCTACTCATATCAATACGTTTAAATTTTTTTTAAATATATGTACTATAAATAAATGAAATAAAATTTAAAATTCAACAGAGTAGGTAACACAGCACCAAATTAAACATTAACCATTGAGTAAAATATGGTAACTAAACGTGTTTAGTCAAAACTTCATGTCATTCTATTTATCTACGATGAAATTCGAACTAAATATCGAATTATTTACCCGAGAGAAATAAAAAAATAACCCACACGTGTGCATTTTTCAGTTACGTTATTTGTCAATCTCTTTCGTTTCTCTGGCCACTTTTTTATGCATTTTTCTGCCTATCAAACATATCCGTATTGCCAAGTTGATTCTTTCAAATTATTATTATTTTTTTTCTGTGTCGTTTAGGCAAAATGGGACTAAAACGTTCACTGTAGTAGTAAATCGGAGATTGGTCACTCTAAACACGGTCGCTATGAACACGATCGCTCTGAACACAAATCCGTGGTTTCAATATTCCGACGGCTTCTTTTACTTACTTTGTTTACTTTGTTGATTTACGTGCCGTGTACTGCATCTAAGCCAGAGGCACGATCGGAATGTGGGAGAGCTTAAATTAGAGAGTATAGGTGGATTAGTTTAAGAAAGGTTGTTAGGTTGTGAGAAGCTTTGAGAGAGTCGGAGAGAATATTTTGGAGTGTAAGTGGTTGGTCGAGAAGTGCTCTTTGGGAATTATATTGTGGGCAGCTTATAAGGAAGTGGTGTACAGTGATAGGAACATTGCAGTGTGAACAAATGGGGGCAGGTTGATTTTTAAGGAGATAACTATGGGTGAGTTTAGTGTGACCTAGACGTAAACGAGCGAGCACGACTTCTTCTTTCCTGTTTTTTGACGAGGAACTACTCCAGCGAGATGTAGAGTTCCGTATAGCACGCAACTTATTGGAGGATGGTGTCGTTGTCCACTTGAGATTCCAAGAGTCTTGGACTGACTGTTTTATAACTGCTTGAAGATCATTAATCGGTGTGGGTAGTTGAGGATATGGTTTAAACTGTGATCCTTCTTTAGCTGCTAAATCGGCTCTCTCGTTTTCGGGGATGTTGACGTGAGATGGTATCCATGCGAATATGACTTGAACATTAGATGACACAATGGAGTGAATTATTTCTTTTGCTGTTGGATGTTGTTTGGGGTTATGCAAATCTTGTAGACATTGCAGTGCTACGAGAGAATCTGTACAGAGAATATAGGAGCTGATTCTATCCTCGACGATGGTATCTGTAATGACCATTTTGATAGAGTACAGTTCTGCAGAAAGAATTGAAAAGTGAGGAGGGAGGGAAAAACGAAGAATAATGTTGGTTGAAGAGGCAGCTCCGCATCCGACTCCATATTTGTTTTTTGATCCGTCAGTAAATATCTTTTTGTGGTGAGGATATTGAGAAATCATATTGTTGAAGAATTTTATTAGGATGTGTTTAGGAGTTCCATGTTTTGAATACTGTGTAAGACTAAGATCCATTGTAACTGTATAGTCGCTCCAGGGTGGAATAATGGAGAAGTTGATCCGAGAAACAGGAGGAAGGTGTAGGTTTAGTGAAGAGAAGGAAGTTTGAATTTCTTGGAAGAAAGAAGGGGAGGAGGTCGGAATCGTTGCAGAAAAGGAGGGGAGATTTGGATTTGAAGAAAAGCGGAGGTAGGAGAAGAGAAGGGAGCGTTGTCTATATACATGGAGAGGAAGTTCGCCAGCTTCAACTAAAATGCTGTTTATTGGAGTAGTAGGAAAAGCTCCAATTGCAAGTCTGATTGCTGAATGATGAATAACGTTTAGTGTAGATAGCAGACTTTCGCTGGCAGAACTGTAAGCGGCTATTCCATAATCCATTTTTGATTTGATAATGGAATGATATACTTTTAGTAGCGATGATCGATTTGAGCCATAGGTGGTATGAGCAAGTTTTTTAATTAGATTGAGTTTGGTAATACAGTTAGCTTTTAGGTTGTTAATATGAGGTCTCCACGTTAGTCTGCTATCGAAGATTAGTCCGAGGTATTTTGCAGTGTCTGCTGTTTTGATATGTGAACCATTTAAATGGAGGTTGAGACTCTGCTTGCATTTGTTAATTCGACAGAAGTGAACTGCTGTTGTTTTGGAGGAAGAGATTTCAAAGCCGAATTTGGTTGACCAACTGACTAATTTGTTGACTGTCTCTTGTAGTATTTCCTCTCCGAGAGCAACATGAGCGGCCGAGATAAAGATGGTGAAATCATCAGCGTACAGTGCACAGTTAACTGGGGGGGAAATCTGTTTTACAATGTCGTTAATTGCGATAAACTGATCCTTGAGGAACTCCGGTGGATAGTTTGTAACATGATGAGACTGAATCTTTAATTCGAACATAGAATTGGCGGGAGCTGAGAAAATTTTGAATGAAAAAAGCCAGGTGACCTTGAATATTCCAGTGCTGAAGTGTTAACAGGATCTTGTTTATCTGAACTTGATCGAATGCTTTTACAAAGTCGAAAAAAATAGTTAAATGATGGTGTTTGTCCGAAAAAGATTTTTGAATGGAATTTCTCAAGTGCACTAATTGATCTATAGGAGATCGACCGGTTCTGAAGCCACATTGTTTCTTTGTAAGTAAGTTTCTTGAGTCAAGGAGCCATAGTAGCCGTTTATTAACAATTCGTTCAAAGATTTTGCTAGTTACTGATGTTAAAGAAATGGGTCGATAGTTGTTGATGCAAGTAGGATTTTTGCCTGGTTTGAGAATTGGAATGATTTCTGCGATCTTCCATAATTTAGGAAAAGAATGCGTTGTCCATATTTTATTAAATATAGAAAGGAGGAAATTAATTGTGGATTCCGAGGAGTTAAGTAGCATAAGTGCGTGTACTCCATCAGGACCAGGGGATGAGATTTTTGTATCTTTAATGGCACGTTTGAGTTCATTGATTGTAATGAGTGAGTTGTAGGGTTCGTCATTTGATGAGAAAAATTGATGCTGGTAGTAGATGTTATTTGTATCCACGTTATTATCAGAATAATTATGTGATAGAATATCTGCAAATGCTGTCGCCATTAAATTTGTGTCAGTAATAAGGTGATTATTGACGATGATACAAGAAGGTGAAGACAAAAATGGTCTTCTATTTATACTTTGAATTTTCTTCCAGATTGCAGCCGAAGTGGTTTTGAGATCGATTGAGCTCACATAGTCTTGCCAGGACTTACGTTTAGCTTGTTTTAAAATGTATCGGGCTTGTGCCCGGAGTTTCTGGAAAGTTAAGTGATTTTCTAAAGAAGGTTGGGATTTTAATTTCTTCAGGGCTTTGCGACGATTTCTTATGACAACGGAACATTCTGTGGACCACCATGGAATAGAATTGGATCGGATTTTTATTTTTGGTGAGTGTATATTGGCGTGTGATACTAGTTGATTTGTAAACCACTGAATGTGGGTTTCAGGATCTAGTTGGCTAGTATCTTTGGAATTCAAAGTGTGGGTTAAGGTGTGGTTGAAGGCTGACCGATCCATTCTTCGGAAGGCGTATTTCAGTTTTGGAGATGGAGAAGAAAAGTGTGGTTTCTTTGGGCGAATTGCGATGGTAGGGCGATGATCACTGCCACTCAGATCGTGGTGACCAAAGACTTGGAATTCGCCAGGAAGATCGGGAGACGAAAGTATAAGATCCAGATTAGACCAAGTTCTGAAAGAGAAATTGTAGTGGGTTGGTTCAGCAGAACGCATTATACCGAGGTTGTAGTTTTGAATTAGATTTTCCAATATTTGTCCCTTTTTGTTTCTCTTGGTACTGTCCCATGATGGGGAGTGAGCATTAAAATCGCCGCATAGAAAGAACGGGCGTGGTAGAGAAGTAATAATGCTGTTAAGATCTTCCATAGAGGTATTATTATTTGGGGGAAGATAGATTGATCCAATGGTGATTGGTGTAGACAGGAATATTTTTGCTGCAACAACTTCGATGGCTGTTTGAATGTGTATTTGCTCAAAATGTATTCATGACTTTACTGCTAATAAAACACCGCCAGACGCGCAAAGAGAGGATGACCGGTCTAATGAAAGTATGTTGAACGATGGGATATTAATACAGCAGTTTTGTTTTGTGTGAGTCTCTTGTAAACAGATAATGGATGGTTCATATTGATGGATGAGAACTTTTAATTCCTCTAAATGACTAAAGAAACCATTACAGTTCCAGCTTATGAGTGATTCTTTGTTATTTTTGAACATTGAATAATATTATTAATTTTGTTAAAGAAGAAAGGATGATTGCTGAAGTTAGGCTTATGATATTTGATTTTATGACGGAAGGGAAGAAAGATTAATGATGTCTTTTAGTTTCCGTTTTAGTTTAGTGAATTGAGTTTTCATCGATTTGGAATTTAAGAAAATGTAAGTTTCTTCGAGCATTTTTATTATATCTATCGGGGAGACATTGAATTCAGTGAGAGTTTGATTAATATCTGTAATCGTTTTACTTTTCGTATTGTCCATTAATAAGGAAAAATTTGTAGCTGAAATTGAGAATTCTTTCTTTTTAAATTTTTCATTAATGATGTCTTCGATTGGTTTTATAAGATTTCTAATAGAAGGTTGTTCTATATCTTGTTCTGAATCATCTTCAGATAGATTAGAGATTGGCTTGTCAGGAGAGTGGGGCTTAGCATTGTCATTATATTTAGTTCTAATACATTGTTTTTTAGGTTTCATTAATTGTAAGGTTTTGATAGGGACTGTATTTGTTTGAGTTTGATCGTTTTCTCCTGAGGATATCGTTGAAATGGTTGACGGTGGTGGACGTTTAGAAACGTTAGAGGAAAAGGCATTTATAACAAGGTGAGGTGGTGGTGACTGTTAAGAAGGTAGGGGAGAATCGATTTCCGTCACTATTTCTGAATTTTCTATTGAGTCTTCTACTTCTTCGTCAATAAACTGAAGACAATCATCTGCTTTATGTCCTTTTGTGCCACATCTAAAACAAGAGAGTTCGTCTGAAGGGAGAAAAATACGATAGGAGTGATCAGAATAAGTTAGGTTGAAGGAGCTTGGTAAAAAGGAAAGATCATTTTCCGATTGGATATATACTTGGCGGCGCCAACTTATGACATGAGAAAACATGTCGTCAGATGGATTGACACGTAAAATGGCTATTGGAGATGAAAGTTTTAATTTAAAAATATTCACAAGTACTTTTTCTATTTCTGAGTTTGGGATAATTGGCGAGACATTAGAAAGAATTAGTTTTTTTGAAGGTGTTTTGAGTTTCCTCGTTTTGATAAAACTATCTTCATGATTAAAGCCTCCATGTTCTGTTTGGAATTTTTCTACGAGATCTTTATTAGAAAGAAAAATGATGACCCTGTTACCACTAACTCGGGAGGCGGCTATAATATTTTTAGCGCCTCCGACAAGATGATGGATAGAGAGAAGATAGTCGCGGATTTTAACTCCTTGAACGTGATTAAAAATAATTGCTTGATCTTCTTTGGGATATGTCATTGTAGTAATTGGAATAATTCGTTGTTTAATTTTATCTGCATAGGATGGACGGGTTACTTCGACGGAGGGATTCATGATAACTAGGAGATAAGGAGGTTAAAATCGATAATGTCTTTATCAACGAGCAACGGCTCGCTGATTAACGAAAGCGAAACGATAGTTTGAAAATTGACTTACCGCGCGCGGAGAAAGAGAGTGATAATACGTATAGTTTACAAAAACGATACGAGACCGGATGCGACAAACTCGAGAGAACGGATCACTTTACTGGAACGCGAAAAACACGTGATAGACGAATACTGCGTAACACGAGCTTTCCCGACGGCTTCTTTGATAACGCTGAAAAATAATTTCATAACAATTTGCATAACAGAGCTGCTTATACAAAATGCGGCCGGGACACCTTCTTCATATTCATTTGTTACCATAATTGTTGTTAATAGAAAACCATACGCATTTGTATTAAAAGTTGTATCAATACAAATCTTTTTATCGCTATATTTTCTTAAAATATTTCTCTGTATTGGTGTACAAAGCACCAACTCAAATTCATCAGTTTTTAAAAGTGGATGAACCATCCCCTTATTTTTAAATAACAAAATTGGGCTTTCAGGTTTATTTTCGTTTTCCTTTACCCACAGTGCAACACTTGTACTGTCATCATCATGTAACCTACAGCCACTCATTAACTTCTGCTGTTGTGCAACATTATACACATTCTTGCCTATCAATGAGATATATTCTTTGTAACTCCTGCGAATATGACTTCCGCATATTATCTACAATACTTCGTACTGGCACTCCTAACTCCAACTGATATATAATCACATACACATAAATATTTATTATCTTGCACATCAAAAACCATTTATTAGGAATTTAAATAAATCAAATAATGCTTTTATCAATATTTTTCATTTGATTTTAGTAAGTTATTTTCTGATATATTTCTAAACATTTAATTATAATTATATTGTATAGTTAACAAAATAATTTCATTCCTTATATTGAAAAATATGATTTCATACATACCTTAAATAAAATTTACCATATATATATTTTTTCTCCTCCAGTCTTATTGATGTATGACACATTTCTTTCTTATGGAACCAATGAGTTACTATATAATTCACACGGATTCCTTCATTAGAGATAGTTACTGACATTTGAACTGGACAATGCGCACCTGTTTAAGATCATTAACATGGATTATAACTCATATTTTTAATATGTTAATCTTTCCAGAAATATTTCTTAAATATTTCCATTAAATAGCTTTAATAAATATTTTTAAAATAGAATTTTTTATTAAAGAAAATTAAATAGATAAAAACGAAATTAAATAAATTTAAAAATTTCACAAACAATAATTTACTATATAAAAAACCTTTCATTTAAAAAAATTATATAAAAACTACATTTACAAAATATTGTACTATGCAATGATTTGGTCTATGTTTACAATTTTTTTATGCGCCTTCAATCGGCGTTTACTGCTTTACTAACTCTCATTAATCGATATCATCTTACAATTTTTATTACAATAAACACAAAATGATTTTTCGTCTCAAATTTTGATTTCATTCCAACAACAGCAAGGAATGTGTTTTAATATATTGTTCAATTACAAACTTTACTTTTTCATTTCTACACACTTTGCCGTTATTTTTGAATTTCATGCTTCTATTTTACTTCGAAGTACTAATTTAACAACCTTTTAAGAAGTCTACAATGTTTTAGTCTACTAGTATATAATTTACAAATACCGCTTACCAATTCTGCAAGAACCTTTTCTACGAGGCATACGACGTCTTTGTATTTTCATTTTCACAAGGCCTACGCGGTTACAAATGTATAACTTTTTTATTCCATTCCTTTTCTTATAAATCTGTACAAGACGAAATTTAGCTATGTGCTTTGCTTCCATTTCGCCTTTCCATTTTAAGAATTCTAAATAATTAATAAAGTGTTTATTAACATTTTTTTTCTTTTGTTAATACGTACTATCTACATTTACACAAAAGCAGTATCTTATTACGATGTTATGTGCAAAATGTAGTACTATAATATCTAACAAATGAACATTTAAGGTTGATAGAAGTTTTCCATGGTCGAATAGTATCTCGAATTGAGCGCAGCTTGTTCGTGTTTGGGATGTTGGTCCACTGTTTTTGCCATGTTTGAAGTGATTTTTGCAGTATATGAGCTTTTAGATCCATTGGCGGAATTTCAATGTTCGGTACCGGAGAGAACAATGAGCCTTCTTTTGCTGCCGTATCCGCGAATGAATTCCCCTGGATCCCAACGTGTGATGGGAACCATGCGAACGAAATACGGGTACTTGTACTACAAAGAATGCGAATAATTTCCTTGGTTATTGGGTGTTGGTGAGGAGAGTTGTATTTTTGAACTGATGTGATCGCGTTTAATGAGTCTGTACATATGACGTGTGGGGAATGAGGATCGGAATTTATTCTATTTTCTATTGCAAGTTTTATAGCAAATATCACCAATCGAAGAAATGAAATCGTTGTCACAAGACTCCGCCTAGGTTATTCCAAAATTACTCATAGTCACCTTTTGTCCAGACAACCTATTCCACTGTGTTACAATTGCAATTCTCCTGTCACAATCCAACATTTACTCGTCAGCTGTCCAACCTATAATTCATACAGAGTACAAATTCTCCAGTCGTCCAACCTTTCCGAAATCCTATCTGACCACCACGACAAAATTGAACGCCTCCTACGTTTTCTCAAGACCACTAATCTATTCCACTCCATCTAACTTTTATCTTATCCGTGCCTCTGGCCTAGGCGGCAGTACACGGCACGTTAATCAAAGCAGAAGAAAAAGGTTGATAGAAATAAATTCCAATTGTGGATCGCCAACCTTCGAGACGGAGACGGCGGATGAAGAAGAAGAGAACATTTAAGAAAAAAATGAATCTTTAAACTTACTTTTTCTGTATTAGAAATGAACACATTTATCATATTAAAAAAAAAAAAAAAGGAATAACGTTCATTTAAAGATTATTTTTAAATTTCCTTATTCAAATTTCTACTATCTAAATTTCATTATCAACTTCAAAAGTATTTTATTATTAATTAATGGTTTCATTTTGATGACGAAAACCAACCTTAATTTTGCTCTCTATTATTTCCTGCCCATATAAAAATAACGCTATATACATTTCGATTTTTTACATTATTCGGCCAACACTGTAATACCTATTTATTCATTTTCAATAGCTAATTTTTTTTAATAAATACACGTATTTTTATTAAACTGAAAGCGTTACACTACATAAAATATGATTTGCAAAATTAAAATGTATATTTCTAACCTGTTTCATATTTGAAATAATGCACTTGCATTTGCACGTTGTGTTTCTTCCTCAAATGCCCTAAATAAGCGCACATTTTTTTAAAATTTTAAGCTGCATTTCCCGCATACCATATATCCTACTTTAATTTTATTCTGTTCTTTATTTCTCTGTTTTCTAAAAACAAAAACGTAAAAATTTATTTTTAAAAAGGAAATACATGTCGAGTTTAATTAAATTATCTATTGAACATTTCGCTGCAATGAACGTATTTAAAATTGCAATTATTAGGGGGTGTAGTTAAATTTTTTTTAAAACGAAGTCAATATAAATACATTATCTAACATTTCATGTATTTTTCAAAGAATTATAAATTTAAAAAAAAACTCCCGTCACGGTTCAAGCTGGTAATGTAAACAGTTTCGATATATTTTGAAATCAATCATTAATTTAATCAAACTTTTTAAACTAAACCGGATATATCACTGAATAATCACAACGAAAAAAATACAGAAAAAGTAAAAAATGAAAAATTAAACGAATAGAAAAAATAGACGATGTAATATACGTTTCCAAAGAGCAAATAAGAACCTGGAAATTTGCGACTTCTACATCATATTCATCTATTTTTTTAATAACCTTTCTGAGTTCTTATAAATCGGTAAAAAGAAAATAAATTTCTTTCGCTGCTTCAGTACTTATTCTTGTATAACCTATGTTAAGGGTTTACTGTATTTTTTTTATAACAATTTAGAACTTGAAAACAAAACTGTAAAAAGAAAGTATATAAACTTAATTATATAACTGTTAAACCATAATTTCGCATATCTGTTCCCTTATGAAGTTTAGAAATGTGCCTCTGGATGCACAACCGCCACCTGAACTTCTCACCACAATAATCACATTCAAACTAACCCCTGATTTAATAATAATAATAATCTTTGTTTATTAAAGTAGGACACAATTTTTAAGATTATGAAACAAAATTTTATAAATATATAATTAATATTACCGTGCTGTTTTATTCCAGTTTTTAATTGAAAATAGTTAGTAAATATACAAATATTATATTACAAAATTCTTTAACCACAATGAAATAAATTTCAAGTAAACAGTAATTCCTAAAATCTGCAATAGAAAACACTACATTCCTTTACGTACTGACATTTATTACCTAAAACAAATACGCAGTATACTAACTTTTCTGAATTTGCAGGGTGAATTGACATTATATGCTCCTTCAAAACATATTTGGAGCTGAACTGCTTCTGACACAACTGGCAATCGAAACTAAGTTGTTGTTTTAATAAAATATTTTCCCAAGAAATTCCTAATATAAATAATCACAATAACCATCTATCATTATGACATAATTTTTTGCTGAAACTCCTCTCACAATAAATAACTTTAGTGTATTTTATTCCCCTTTTAATTTTTCCATTTTATTACATCGTTCCGGAAACACGATTTTACTCGAAATTTATGAAAAAAATCATTATCTATTACAAGTGGGACATTTAATTTATTAATTATATATGTGTGAATCCAAAACCATTTCATCGCTAATATTTATCGTCAATTTTATTTGGGTATTCATTTTATACGTACTTTCATTACAGGCGGTCACCACGTTTAATTTACTGACTGGCAGTTGAGGCAACCCGGTCCTTTTATATTGTTTATTAATTTCTTGCCAGGTTTCTTGGGACATTGCGGTTATGTCGGATCCCAAATCTAACAAAGTTTCATATTCTCGGTTAAACAACTTTACTTTAATAATTGACCGTAGCGCCTCCCTCTGCTGTTCCTCAAACGATTCCTCCCGTAATAATATATCTTCAATCTCTAATTTTTGAATTTTTTTATTACTTTTTATCTCACGTCCGACTTCGCCTTTCTCGAGACTCGTGGCGGTCCCGAAAATGGCTTTTAAGGACTTGTTCGAGTAGTAAGAATCCTTTTCGATTAAAATGCAATCGGTCCACTCTTTGGCCTCTTCCAATAAATTCCTCGTAGTGCTCCCACATAATGGTTGGGAGAGACCCATCACTTTTCTCTTTAATTAATTTCGTGGCAAAATCGATAGTTTCGATATTCCCCGTTTGTAATGACCTAATATAATTATTATATTGTTGTAATGTTTCCCAATGATCATGATTTTTCTCATATTTGTATATCGGCGGTATCGTTAATAAAATAATTTGCTCTACTCCCTTCTCTTTTATCGTACCAACCAATTCCTGAAGATCCTGTTTCATTTTCTCGAAGCGGGCTCCCATCCGAAGATCGTTCGTCCCAACCATGATCATGACTTTCTTCGTTAAAGCATACTCGTCTGCTTGAATTGCATTTGTCAATTCACTTATTTTCTGCCCGCCTCTACAATAACCGGTGGTATATGCTCCCTTAATGAATCTTGGAAATATCCCCATCGTTTCTTTCGCGAACCTAACTAGCTGCGAGTCGTCTAGCAGCTGATAACCATTAAATATCGGTCTCGCCTCTTGATTTACTGATATGTGGTATAATTTTTTTTCCGCTAATTACTCTCATTATTAGGGTAGTTACACATCTCGTTTTTTATTATTCGATAATTTTCTGAATTAACCTCTCTTGATTGAATTCCTTCGTTTATTCCTTCCTCCTTCATTTCTTCTTTTAACACCTCAACTAATTCTTCCTTCGTCTGATTCCGGCATTTCGTCATCCATTTTAACTCTCTCGGTAAACTATTTCTAATGACCGTAATAAATTCCATGTCCGTTACCGGGATGTCGAGGTATTCTAATTTATTTATCCATATCAATATAAATCTTTCTAGGTTCCTAAGAGGGCTTAGATATTTTTTCATGGAAAAGAATTCCCCTCTTATTCGGTTTTGTTCATCCTTACTCCAAAATTTCTCTTTTAATTTGGTCTTTAACTCTTCGAACGTAGTACATTTTTTAAAATTAGGTTTTAACCAACTAATCTTTTCCCCTTGGAGGTTATTAATAGTTATCTCGACGCGTAACTCCCGTGGGACATCCCATTCATTAAATTTTCCTTCCAGGTTTTGTATAAATTCCACAAAATGTAACTTTTCATTATTTCCTTCATACGGAACAATTTTCTTCTTCGCCTCTATTCTAAATATTTCACGGAATTTTTCTTCTCGAGATTTTAGATTCGAGTTAAGTTTCCCCATTTTCCGTATTTCTTTCTGTAATTCATCAATTCGTTCGGTTAATTTGTTAATTCTCAGGTCTTTATTTGTTTCAACATCTCCAAGCTCTGTTAAACATCGATGTTCTACTTCCTCTATCCGTTGAGCAAACTTATCTATCCCTTGCTGTTGATTTCTTTCCTCGTAATTCCGCTCAAATTCTTCCCACTTACTCCCATATTCCTTCAACCCGTCTTGCAATTTTTCCTCTATTTCTTTCATTCTTACATTCAATTCCTCTTTCATTTTTAATTCAACATTATTTAGACCTTTCTCTATCTCCTTTAACTTTTTTCCTTCTTCCGTACGTTCTTTCTTTCTAGCCGCAATTTCTTTCTTTTTATCTTTTTTTTCCTTCTCTATTTCTTTCGCTAGCTTTTTTATCTCGGCGCGATCCGCTTTCCTTTCTTTCTCCACATTCTTCTTCTCTTCTTCGATGTACTCTTCTAATTCTCCAACCTTATTGCCGACCATTTGTTCTATTTCGGTTCGGAAATTATTAAATTTATCGTTAATATTCTGATTTATTTAATCGAATTTGACATTCTGTTCGCCAAACTTTTTATTTAACTCTATATTACTTTCTTTTAATTCTTCGAATTTTTTATCTTGTTCTTTAAAATTTCTATCTATATTTTCGAATTTTTTCTCAAATTTTTCAAATTGCGCCGTTAGAAAGGTTATCAAATCGGGAGTATCCATATTGTGTTTTTATTATTTTTATTTTCTAAAATTAAATTGAATAATTAATTTATGTTTTTTTTTTTTTTTATTATATTCCGGGGTGAGATTGAAAATTTGGTTTAATCTAATTTTAATTACAATTTATTTATTAATTTTTTGGGGTTCGTTCCCACGGAGCATAAATTTCGGGGTTTATCCCCACTAGGGATGCCAAATGAAGCGTTACTGCTTACTTTATTTTACTACCTTACGTTTTTGTAATTCCCAGGGATGCCACTGCGGCTACTAATACCACGGAACAGAATATTGAATTCTATTTTCGTTTAACCAGAATTGTTGAATTTACAATTATTAGGTTGGTTAATAATTTACTATTATTATATTTTTGATAATGATTATGGTTATGATTATTATAATTATTTTTCTAAATCTCCGAAGAATCGTTAATTATTGGTTTCAATATTTATTTAGACAAATTTTACACTCAGTTTGCTTAACCGGTCGACCGTTCAAAAGAACAACAATAGAATACACATATAGATATACGATTTTACAATATTGAAACGAAAATTTTAATAAAAAAATATATAATATGATGGTTATACATATCTCGCATTGGCCGGTGTCCAAACCCTCGCGATGTTGCTGGTCCTCGGTTCTCGTTGGTTTTTTATTTCCTTTGCGACTCGAATCTTTTGTCCGGAATTTTAACTTTTTAAATTACTTTTCGAAAAAACCAACTTTAAGTTAACATATTTTTTATCAAAATTCGATGTGGCCATCAATCGGCCTCGTTACATTTTAGTTGATTAACCGATTCAAACTGAGCACGTTACGTTTCATCTCCGGCTCCAAAATCTAACTCGATATCCAAACTACGACTAACTTCTCTTTTTCGACCGCGACTAGTGATGTGCGATTATGAATGATACTAATGAAATCATTCGATTATAAACATATCTCGATATATTCGATTATTTGCATTAGTAACTACTAATTAGTAATGGAAATTCTTGAAACGCCGCTTAGATTTACACTATAAATTATAAAAGAAAAATCTCTTAAAAGTAATTTAAATTATGTTTAATAAAAAGAAAGTGCATTTATTTAAGTAATCAAAGTTGCCCACATGGTGCAGTAATACATTAAGTTGGTTAACAACGACGATTATCTGTAGTCTATACTACAATATTAGTATTATTAATCATTCGATGATGAAATTAGTAGTACTAATCAAAAATGTTGCTAACATAGATTTTCTGTACTATCGATGGAATTCGATTTACCAGAACATCACACAAATTTATTTGAATAAAAATACACTGATTAAATATACTTAAAATATAAAAATGTAAATCAACCATTTTTTATGAAAAAATGGTAACACAAGTTAAAAGTTAATTTCAAAAATAATTTTTACATTATAGTTTTAATTTTACAGCTTACAATATCTTCTTCTTGCTGTCCCGACCGATCTCGATCACGGGTGGCCATCTATTGAAGTTTTAATATTTTTTTTTTTTTTTTTTTTTTTTTTTTTTTTTTTTTTTTGGTTTTGTCAACCAGGGACCTTTACCCAGAAACAATTAGAATAGGAAGGAATCACTTATATCCTGATACGATAAGATATTGTTAGGAGAAAGGAACAAATAATAGGAACAATTTGTGGAGAGGGAAGAGATAGAACATAAGAGGCGCAGTACGGAGTAGGAAGACCAAGTCCCAGCAAACTAAAGTAGAAAGCCGAGCACTCAGCAGAAAGAGATGAACACTCAAAGAACACATGGTCCGCATCGCAAACATGCTCTTCGTTCGAGTGGAGAGGACAATATGGAGAGGAAACCAAGGAAAAACGAAAACGGGAGGAAGGCAACAGAGAATGGTTAAAGCGCAAGCGAATAATGGAGACAACAACAGAACGACGAAGTGGAGGAAACAAAGAGAACCACGGATTGGCAGGAAGACTAGGTTGGACAGACAGATAGAAAGAACGATTGTTAGAGAAAGAGGAAACGTACATATCCGACCAAAACCTAAGATGAAAATCTTTGCACAGAGGAAGGAGATTGGACGAAGGGACTTTTTTAAAAAAGAAGTGAGAATAGGCAGCAACCCGAGCCAATGAGTCCGCCGCTTCATTACCGCAGATGCCCGAATGGCTAGGAACCCACAGCAAATCAATTTGAATAGAATGAAGGGAAGAAAGAGCGTGGATAAGTGAGCGAATACAGAGTATAATGAAATCATAGGAATAATCAGGAAGGGGAGAGCAAATGGCCTGAAGGGCGGTTATGGAGTCCGATATAATCAAGAATTTGGAGGAAATCTGATTAGAGGAAATGAAAATAATGGAACGTAGGATAGCCATCAATTCGGCTGTGAATATGGAGCAGAAAGAAGGTAAGCAGAAAGATTCTGAAAAGCCAAAATCTGGGAGGATAAACGAAGCACCGACACCATCCGGTTTCTTCGAGCCATCTGTAAACACAGTTAAATGCAAGGGAAAATCAGAATTTATATAACTGCGGAATTCCTGTCTGATTAGGGCCTGCGAAAGAAACTTAGAGAGCGTAGGAACAGTAAACATATTTGGAGGATGGCAGAGATCGGCGAAATTAAAAGTGAAATAAGGGAGATTGAGAAAGGACATTATGTAAGGACAAAACGAACTGAGCCGTAGAGAAATGAGAGAAAGAATTGGAATTTTTCTAGGTACGAAACGCCAGTTCCTAGAAATGGAAAGATAGGAATGGATAAGAGTAGAGGAGGTGCGTGGGAGACGCTTAGTAAGAAAACGATAGCCTAAATAAGATCTTCGGATAAAAAGGGGTGGTGTGTTAGATTCGGCAAGGACTGCTGGAATTGGAGAGGATTTAAGAGCACCAAGACAGAGACGAAGGCAAGAGTTTTGGATTACATCCAATTTACAGAGTCGGGACTTAGAGGCACAACCATAGAGAAATGAACAGTAATCAAATTTTGAGCGGATGATAGATTTATATAGAGAAATAAGGACATAAGGATCACCACCCCATTTGGTTGGAGATAAAGCTTTTAGCAAGTTTAGTCTTTTGATTGCTGAAGAGGAAAGATACTTGATGTGTTCGGAGAAGGATAACCGACTGTCAAGGAAAATACCAAGATAACAGAAACAATTAACACGAGAAAGGAGTGTATTTTCTAGGGATAGATAGACAGAAACAGGATTATAAGGTCGCAGAGTAAATACGGCATAACAAGATTTAGTAGGAGAAATAGAAAGGTTAATTGAGGAAAGGGAGTGATCCAACACGGAGAGAGACGAATTAAGTGCCTCACTGGCTGATATAATATCGTGAGATGAGGCAGAAAGTAGGATGTTATCAGCAAAGAATAAAGACGACGAATTTAGAGGAAGAGAAGCCACACTGATAGTGTATATGTTGAAAAGAGTAGGACTGAGGGAGGAACCTTGAGGGAGACCTCGAAAAATCATTCTTGAAGATTCAAAAGAAGGAGCAGAGAAGTGGATAGAACGATTCTGCATGAGATTGATAATAAGAGAAGTAAAGTGCAATGGAATGTTAATTGCTATCATCTTATCTTTTAGAGTGGGAAGATGGACATTATCAAAAGCACAGGATATATCGATGAAGGAAGCCAGAGTATAGTTTTTTAGGATAAAGGATTGGTAGATGTGGGAGACAAAAAGACTAATGCAGTCGGAAGGACCAATACCAGGCCGAAAGCCGAACATATTGCTAGGAAATACATTATTATGCTCTAGCCACCAAACAAGGCGCTTGTTTAACATACCTTCAAACAATTTTCTGATACAGGAGGCTAAAGAAATAGGGCATAACGGAGAACTTTTTTTAGGAATAGGAATGATGATAAAAGAATTCCAAGAGGGGGGAGTTATACCTCTGGAGAGGAAACAATTAAAAAGATGTAGGAGAAACGCAAGAGACAGTTCAGACAGGTTTTTAAGGACCAAAAAAGGTATTCCGTCAAGACCTGGAGTGGGGCTAGAAGATTTGGAAAGGACAGATTTTAATTCATGAATATTGAAGGCAGAAGTTAGGAAATGCGTCTGGGAATTATGCGGAGGTGAAGTTGGATACAGTTCATCAACGTTAGGAACATAGGCAGGAGCAACGGAATCAATAAAGTATTCTAAGCTAACTTTAGAAAGGTTGAGATTTGAAGGACGTTCAGAGGATGGGGATTTGAAAGCTCTAGCCACTTTCCAGATATGAGAAAGAGGGGTATTCCTAGAGAATGAAGAACAGAAATTCTTCCAGGAGGACCTTTTTGAGACTTTAAGTATATACCTAGCTCTTGCGTTCGCTCGCTTATGAGCAAGAAAGTTTTCCGTAGTAGGGTCTAAACGAAAAGTTCTAAAGGTGGCACGACTGTAGTGGAATGCGCGGTTGCATTCCTCATTCCACCAAAGAGATGAGGCTTTATTGTAATTGTTAGATGTCTGATGACGGGTAGGTGAAGATAGGGAAAGAGCAGACTCAACGGAATTTAAAAAGGAATTATAGAGAAGTATGGGATCGAAGTCGAGTTGAATACTAGGAAGTGATGAGTCGACACATGAACGAAACATAGTCCAATTTGCTTTGGAGAGGTTCCACCGAGGAGAATGTAGAGGTCTGAAGCAAGTTGGAGAAGAAAAGTTAACTGGAGTTATTAGGATAGGAACATGGTCACTACTGTAGGAGCCCATAAGAGTTCTCCAGTTATAATTAAGACCAATAGTGGAAGAAGCAAAGGTTAGATCAAGAGAACTAGAAATAGTTGGATATCTGAAATAGGTTGGGGAGTGATCATTAAGGAGAATTAAATTATTGGAAAAAATACCACTCTCAAGGACGGAACCGTTGGAATTGTAGGATGTGCAACCCCACAAGGGTGAATGGGCATTCCAGTCACCCCCGATAATAAATGGTTGCGGGAAAGAGTTGAAAAAAGTAGAAAGAGGGAATTGACGAAGATCATAATTAGAAGGAACATAGATGGAGACAATGTTAATGGGATGTGGAAGGGTGGTACGGATAGAGATGTGGACTATGTTGGGTTGGTTAGGAATAAGAGGTAGTTTCAGAGAAACATTGTGGGTGTTGAAAGATATGTCATTTTTAACAAGGATAACGGTACCACCATACCCGTCATGCCTATCACATCTAATTATTTTATACCCTCTAATATTAAAGTTCGTGCCCGACCGAAGCCACGTTTCTGAGATGAGAGCAACACTAATGTTATGAATATCCAATAGACCCTCTAATGGATTTTTATTGGCTCTGAGGCTACGACAATTCCACTGAAGTATATTGAACGCAGCCATCATGGTGAAACAGAGAACGTATTAGAAGCATAAGGATTGAAAAAAGGGAAGACAAAAACAATAAGAAGGCACAGTAGTTAATATAAGGTAAAAACAAAAATAAAGACATTCATATTAATGGGATTGAAATAGATTGGAGGGTAAATGGAGGAAAGTAAATTATAACGATTAGAAATCCGGAGAAAGTAAGTCGGGGCTAATAGATTAGAAGGAAATTCTAAAAGTAGTGATACAAAGGAAGAAAGAGTACATTCGTGTGGGAAAACGTAGGAGGCAAACCAAAAATTTCTGCTGGGAGCAAACTGGTTTTGAAACTTTTGCATAGATGCAATAGTACCCGTTAGGGTTAGAATATGCTGCGCAAAGCTTCTTGTTACATAGCTCTTGCTGTATGCGCGAGTCAATCTCACCGCTGAACCAATGGAACAGCAAATGTGAGACAAACCAGAAATAATTCGAATTCAACCGAGTTCAAGTACTAAGTAAGTTATCTTGACGTCCGTGCGTTCGAAAGAGAAAAAGATGTAATAAATGTACTGAAGCCCGACAGTGCTTTTGAACACTGCAGCAACCGCATCATTTACAAACAAGGAAGAGGAGATATTGAATAATACAACTAAACAGTTATAAAACTGATTTAAATATCTTGTTTTGTGCGTTAGCAGAAAATTCGGTAAGAAAGAAGTAAAGAGAATTTAGGGTATAAGAAAAGAAACAGAAGAGAACAAAAAGAAGAAAATTCAGCCCCGAATCTTCTTACTTTTCTTCCTATTTTCTTAATCATAACAAGAGGAATTAATTTATCTGAACTTTACTGGAAAGGAAACGGGATAAAGAGTCGACAAAGGAAGAAGAAGAAGCAATGTTATTAGAGGAGAGTATTTCCAAGATGGCTGAAGAAATATTTTCAATTAAAGGAGAAAACATTGGATGTGAGGAGTTAGGAGAGACCAACGAGGCAGGAATGTCCTTAACAGGATTTGAGGGAATATTAGACGGAGTAGGAGTAGATTTGTTGAAAGCCCATCCATTAGTGGGAGATGGGGTACGGTTAGATGGAAGAGGAGGATTAGACAAAGGATTAAGGCATAAACAAAACCATAAAGGGCTTAAAGAATCTCCTTGGAAGATTCCGCGCTCGATTTTAATAGCTTCAGTTTTTAGGTTTACTGATTCGGTAATTAGATGTACTGTTGTTCTCCAGTTATTCATCAGGCTGGCTAGGAAGTTTTTTATTTTCGGATTAATATGGTATATTTCCATTATTTTTAATAACCAACTATGCGGTACAGTATCGAACCCTTTTTTATAATCTATATAACAGAATATTGCATTTCTTTTTTGTTTTTCTATTTGTTTCATTATGACACTATCTATTAATAGCTGTTCTTTGCAGCCCTAGCTACTACATCTACATCCTTTTTGCTGTTGTGTGAGTATTGAATTTTCTGTTATGTGGTTATCAATTTTATGTACGATCACTGCCGTTATTATTTTATATAACGTTTGAAGATATGTGATTGGCCTGTAATTTTCCGGATTTTTTGTGTTTTGATTCTTTGGTTTTATGTATGTTTTCCCTTCCGTAAGGAATAGGGGCATTTCTCTTGGGTTTTGAATAGCTGAATTTATCTGATGCACAAGAACGTCATGTAATGCTGTGAATTTCTTATACCAGAAATTATGTATATTATCTGTACCGGGGCATTTCCAGCTGTGCGTCTTTTTTATATAGTTTTAACTAATTCTTCTTTTGTTATGATGTAATCGGTTTGCATTGGTGTGTTCAAATAGCGCTCTTTTTCTTTCGTGAACCACGGACTATTTTCTTTATGCTGTATCGGTCTGCACCAGATGTTCTGCCAGTATTTTGCTATTTCCGATTCTGTTGGTGGTTGTATATTTATTTTTTCTTGTTCATCAATTGTCTGATAAAATCTTTTTTGGTTAGTCTGAAACAAGCGGGTTTGTATTTTTCTTTTATGCGACTCTTTATATCGCCTTAAACGTGCTACTTGGACTGCTAGCCTTTGTTTTAATCTATCCAACGTTTCTTGGTATTTTTCATTAGGCATTTTTAAGGCTTCAATATTTTTATTCAGTTTTTTTGATTGATTACCCAAGATGTGTTGTGTTAGCCTACTTATGTTTCTCCTGAGGGTTTCTATATTATTTTCTATTCTTATTTGCCATTTAGGTTTTTGATTTCTTTTTTCTTTTTTGTTTTTAATTTGCACTTGGTTATTAAGTTCAATAATTGCTGATTCGGCACAATATATTAGAGTTTGTGTTTCTTCCAAACTATTCAGTTCTTTTTCATATTTAGACACGATTTCATTCATTACACTGATTTTTTCATATATATTTTTATTTTCGTACAATTTAGGTAAAACATCTCTCTTTGTTGGGTTTGTTCCTTTCCATTTTATTGAAGATCTCCATTCCTGTTGCCATTCTTCTCCAGTTTGCTGCATAAATAAATGAGCCAATGTAGGGGGAAGAGGGGGGTTGTGTGGCATTGGAGAGAACAATTTCGCCTGAGCTGCTCGGTTGACACGCTCATTGCCTGGAATCCCAACATGAGCCGGCACCCATAGGAAAGGCATTTCAGAATTTAAATGTGATAACCTGTATAATAGGT
This sequence comes from Icerya purchasi, assembly GCA_039619475.1. NCBI lineage: Eukaryota > Metazoa > Arthropoda > Insecta > Hemiptera > Monophlebidae > Icerya > Icerya purchasi. Next base: position 150,963,757 of record CM077116.1, on the reverse strand, counting down.
AATGGACCTTCCTTACCAAAGGGTTGTTGGATTTAATCTCCGAGATGAGTTGAAGGGAGTTTAGAGAGTTAGTTATGAGTAGGGCCTTTTGGGACTGGAGGTTGCTATCGGTATAGTGTTGGATGCAAAAGACCATCGCGTATATTTCAGCGTCCAGTATTGTACAGCAATCGTGCAGTCTAACTGATTCTGCTGCCCCTGAGACTTCGAAGGAGCATGCCGCCGCTGACTGATAACCTTCCTTTGCTCCATCTGTGTAGAGGCATGCATGGTCTGTGTAGCTCGCTATGATATTTGTTGCTATTTGTGCTATGTTTGGGGGTATTATGCTTTGTTAAATTTTGTCAGCGATATGTTGATGTTTGTGATTGGCTGACTCCAAGGCGGTGCTGTTGCTGCGAAGTCTGGCAGAATTCTTGGGATTGAAACGATTTGGAAACGACCCATAACCGAAAAAAGTTCGGGCACTGGGATTAGGAAATATTGTCGGGGTTTTGGTACTACTAAGGAGGGTGCTCAATTCTTTAAAGTTATAGTACTTCCTATAGTAGGACAGCAGAGGACAACCTGCCAGTGCATACAAACTTATAACCGGAGAAGAGGGATGAGCAGAAAGGATAGACCGGAGGGCAGCAGAATGTATAGGATCTAAGGATCTTAGCACACTTTTAGTAGCTGAGGAGTACACCTGGCACCCGTAATTGATTCGTGAAAGGATAATCGATCTGTAAATTGTAAGAAGTAATTTTGGGTTTATATTGTATTTGTAATTTGATAGATATTTCAGGATAGACAAGGATTTTAGGCATTTGGTTTTGAGCTCAGCTATGTGAGAGCGCCAGGAATGTTTTTTATCGAATATTAGGCCTAGAAACTTGACTGATGGACGATTTGGGATAGGAAAACCATTTAGACTCAGGAATACGCTGGGAAGTGGGTTTTGGCGTCCCCCGTGGAAATCAACACATATTGTTTTTGTTAAGGAGAAGGTCAGACCGTTATGATTGGACCACTTCTGGATTTTTGGAGGATATTTTGAGCGTTTATAGGATGGTTGGATGATAAGGATATGATATGTGTATTACACATAAGTAAATAAAATAATTTCATGTACCACTGAACAATAAAAATATCCAGAAAATGTAAAATTGGTGTATAGGTCTTCCTTGTATATAACTGAGCTGCTGATGGTGCGATAGCTATAGATATTGTGAAGTAAAATAAAAAATACAAGAAATAAATACGAAGGGCGTCCAATAAAGACTGTTACAGACTGCATAACATCGTTTATTTTTGAGATTAAGACTTCAAATTTTTCACATGTTCGATATTGTTACTCCCCAATTCGATGCAGTTAAGCCATCGTTTTTTCCAATTAGCAAAACAGCGCTCGAACCAGTTTTTCGGCATCCTGTGTAATGGGGTCTGCACTTCATTTTGTAGCTCCGTAGCCGATTCAAAGCGGCAACCCTTGAGATCTTTTTTCACACCATGGTATAGGAAGAAGTCATTTGGTGCCATATCCGGACTATAAGCTGGGTGGGGTAATAATTCGATGCCTCTATGTTTCAAGAATTCCATGACAGAATGAGCCATATGTGGACGCGGGTTATCCATATGCAATTTCCGATATCCGTTCTTGTATTCCGGACGTTTTCGGGCAATGTAAACCTTTGTCAACCTTCATAAAATATACCGAATTCACTGTTTCGCCTTTAGAGACATAATGTACATAAATCATGTCCATTTTGTTGAAAAAGGTCGCGCCAGGACCACCTTTCAAGGCTGCGCCGTCTGCTTTTCTCAAATGTGCTGTACTTCCTACGGATGGTTGTTCAGTCGAGAACATCTGAGCCGTACGCTTCTTTCATCATGACTATCATTTCTGAACGCGTTTTTCGTAGTCAAAAGCAAAATTTAAGCGTGTATCGTTGTTCTTGTAAAATCTCGGATCTATTCATCTTAAAAAGGTGCAGCGGTAAAACGATTATACGTTACGCGTTTTACGATAATTCGTGAAGACGTTAACAAAACTGAACGAAACTCGATAGATACGTTCCTAATGAGTCGATCCATCAGCCACGTGAAGATTGAAACGATACAGTGCTGCCACTTTGCGCAACGTGAATTAGTCTTTTATAGCCGTCTACGGTTAATAACTGTGGAAACCGACTCAGAATTAGGACTTCAGTTTAAAATTCGACAATGATGACGTGTTGTTGCTAACACGAAATCATTCGTAAGTTTGCCTGATTTTTTTTTTTTTTTTTTTATTCGCGAGTAAGCGAAATCTTAAATTTAGGCTAAATGGGAATTAGACGAAATGGGACGTTACCTTTGCGGAAGCCGCTCAGTGGCCTCCGTTGGGCGAGCTCATACACCTTAAAGAAAAAAAATTAAATTAAAAAAAAAAAAAAAATCGATTTCGAGGAATCGAAATGCAGAAAACAAAAATTAAAATAAGGCTAAATTAATAAATGAAATATCGGTAAACGAAAAATCAGCAGTGTTAGAAATAAGAATAGAGGTAAATTTTTTTTTTTTTTTTTTTTTTTTTTTTACGGTGCCATGTACTGCTACTATGGCCAGAGACACCGGTTGTAAAATTTATATTAGGGGAAAAAGTTTAGTACGTTTGAGGAATTGGAAAGTTTGATCGATCATTTTAGGATTATCAGAGATGGTGGATGAGAATGTAGAGGGCCAATTCATACGATAGGACTGAAAGACGGAACATTCATGGAGGACATGGACAACCGTTATTGGTTGCTGGCCGCAATAGCAGCATAGCGGAGCATCTTTCCTATCTAGAATATGCTTGTGAGTGAGAGTTGTATGTCCGATGCGGAGCCGGGCCAAAACTACTTCTTCACGACGCGATGGTTGAATCGACGTTTTCCAAGGAAGTATGTCTGCCTTTATGCTTCGTAGCTTATTTGTGGTCGGTGTATCGATCCAGATCTGCTTCCACGTGTCTCGGAACTGATGTCTTAGATAATGGATGGCATCCTTTGCTGGAATAGGGACGGCTGGAATTGGAAACATGGTTGTTGCCTGCTTTGCTGCCTGGTCAGCTAAGTCGTTGTACATGATATCAGTATGACTTGGTATCCAGCAGAAGGTTACACTCAAATTGGATCCGTAGACGGCAGTGTGGATATCTTGACTTATGGGATGGTGTTTTGTTTTTGTTGGCTGCTGGGCGTTGATACTTTGTATCGCTGCGAGTGAGTCTGTGAAGATGACGGTCTTGGTGTATTGCAGATCTGTCGCTTGCTGCACAGCTAACTTTAATGCCATTAGTTCCGCTGACAGAACAGAAAAGACATGCGGTACAGTATATCTGATAGCGTCGCCTTCGTGTACTACCGAGCATCCTGTTCCTTCTTTCGTTTTGGACGCATCTGTGTAGAATTTTTTAAAGGATGCATAGGATAGTAACAGTTGTGCATATGCTTTGGAGATTATTTGTGCGGAGTCTTTGTTATGTTTTGTAAGAGAGACATCCGTGAAGATATTTGCCAGGACCGCCGGTGGCAAAAGATGTACTTTGTATTGTACAATATTTCCTGGAACATCAATTTGACGTTTCGATCTAATCGAGTAGATTATTTGATGGAGGAGTCCCGTTGCGTGGGGACGGTTTCGCGTTGAATTAGTTTCGCATGACCGGAATGAATTATGTCTGCACTGGAGATGGACGGAAAATTTTAACATAAGAAATTCCCGACGGAGATTCAACGGCCATTCATTAGCTTCACAGAGGATACTCATGGTCGGACTCGTGTAAAAAGCTCCCAACGCTATCCTAAGTGCGGTGTGATGCACTGGGTCCAGTGTGGCTAAGATGGAGGGGTTCGCTGTGCCATATATGGGGACTCTGTAATCTAGCGACGACCGTATAAGGGTTCGATAAATTTTCAGCAATGCTGTTCTGTCCGCTCCATAGGATGTATGCGAGAGTTTTCTTATTATATTCATTTTCCTTTGACATGTCCGTTTTAGGTGCTGGATGTGTTGTTTCCACGAGAGAGTATCGTCGAAGATTATTCCTAGGTGAGTCACCGTGCGAGATTGCGGTATAGCATTGTTGTCAAGTGTAAGGCATAATTCTTTATTGCATGTTCGTAGCCGACAAAAGTGGATGCATTCAGTTTTTGAAGGTGAGAACTCCAGGCCATTTTGGGAGGCCCACTGTTGCGCTCGGTTCACTGAGGTTTGTAGTATTCGCTTTCCAGCTTCTAGGTTATCACAGCTGATGGATATCGAAAAGTCATCCGCGAATAGTGTAGCGCTCACAGGCGATGGTATACTTGAGATTAGTTCGTTAATTGCAACGATAAACAGTGTCGGACTAATCACGGATCCTTGAGGGACGCCATTTGTCAGCTTTTTGGATGATGATAGTGATGAGCCTATACGAACTCGAAAATAACGGGACGATAAGAAATTTTGGATGAAGTGCATGATTCTTCCTTTGAATCCCCATTTGTGTAAGCTGACCAGGACTTTGCATCTCCATATACGGTCAAAGGCCTTCGTGATATCGAAAAATACTGCCAACAAGTGCATACGTCGGGTAAAGCTCTCTTGTATTTTAGTCTGAAGAAGGTTCAACTGATCTAGTGTCGAGCAAGATGGTCTAAATCCATATTGTGTTGGTGATAGCAGGTTTCTGTTCTCCAGTTCCCATATTAAGCGATGGTTGATAATTTTCTCAAATAATTTGCAGAGTACTGATGTTAATGATATTGGGTGATAGTTATCCGGATGTGTTGGATTTTTATTAGGTTTTTGAATCGGGACAATTATGGATTCTCGCCATTGTTGAGGGAAGGTATGGGTGTGCCAGATACGGTTGAAGATTAAAAGTAACTTGTCGTAGACACAGTCTGGAGCGTGCTTTAGGAAAAGAATGTTAAATTCGTCGGGTCCGGGCGCAGATATTTTCATTAGACTAATCGCATTGTATAATTCCGTTTTGTTAATATTCCTATTATAAACCTCATTATTTGGAGAGGAAAAGTTGAATTGGACATTCTCGATCTTGTTTTTGATTTCTATTGAAGACGGCGGCTGCTCCTTGTCACTGGATATATTTTCGAAAAGTTCCGCAAAAACCTCTGCTATTTGCGCGGCTTCTGTGTGCAGTTGGTCGTTTGCTAATATAGAACTAGGTACACCAGGATAATGTATTTTATTGATTGATCTGATTTTGCCCCATAGCTGTGTAACTGGTGTTTTGCACGTTATCGTTGATATGTAGTCCGCCCAAGATTTCCTTTTTTCTTGTTTGAGTATCCACCTGGTTTTTGCACGTGCGTGCTGAAAGGAAATGTGATTTTTTAGGGTTGGATTTTGTTTAAGTAGCTTGAGGGCTTTTCTCCTGTTTTTTATAGCTTCAGAACACTTATCTGACCACCATGGTACTGGAGTTCGAAATTTTGGGAGAGGCTTCGTTCTGGGTATGGCTTTCTCGGCACATTGCTTTATTTGATTGGTGAAGGAAGACACGATCGTATTTACTTCTTGACCAAAGTCTATTTTTATTTCGGATTGACATAATTGCTTATAAAGATTCCAGTTTGCTTTATTAAAGTTTAGCTTAGGTTTTTCTACGGGCCTTTTAGCCTTTGTTTTCACTGTGATTATTAGTGGGAAGTGGTCACTATTACCCATGTCATCGTGATGGTGTACATCTATTAGGTGTAGAGATGGGCAAAATGACTCTTTTCAAAGATCGGATCAGAACCATTCATTCACTTCAAAGAGCTAGCTCTTTTTCATGGCTCACCAATCACCTGAAATTAATAGATTAATACTTAAACCTAAAGTGATGATTTATCATTCACGTTGACGAATGATTTGTTAATGAAAATTATGTGTGCAGATGACCAATATATCAATTTTTATTGTATTTTCTGTATCCATGGTTCGAAGCATTCATAAAACAGCCAATATATTAAAATTACGTTTATAGGATATTTTTAATTGTGATGAAGTTACAAACGTTTATTCTTACAAAAAAAAAACAGTTTACACAAAATAAGTAACATATTAATCAATACAACTAATTTATTTTGAAAAAAATGAAAAGCGTGCTAATTAAATTGAAACAAAAATACAATACAACTCGCATGATCAAAATAAAACAACAATACAACAGGAACGCATTAAACTAAAAAAAAAAAAAAATGAAAAACTGCTTAATTAAACTTAATCGCTATTATTATTCAAAAACAAAATTTGAGTCATTTTGCTGGAGTTGAGGCGGTTTCTTTTTTCAGTGCATATTTGGCCTGCTTTTGAGAATATACGCTCGCAGGGCACTGAAGTAGCTGGAATGCACAATCTTTTCAAAACTAATTCATATAAAGCTGGATACAGCAGTTTCCTGGATTCCCACCAGATTAATGGATCTTGTGTTCTAGATAAATATGCCTCAGATAAATATTTGTCCAGCTCAACTATTGCTGTAGATCTTGGGTCATTCATTCCTTGGAGCTGAGTTAGAGTTTCATCAAACTCCTTCCAAATAGATATATTTTCACTCAATGTTGTGACACTTGATGTTTGGGAAATTTGGCGATTAGTTTGTTGGGCAATTAAGACTTTCATTTTCGATGCAACACTGTTATAATATTCCTGGAATATACTTTCTTCAGAAAATCCCTGTTTTTTAAATCGGGGATCCAATAGCATTGCTTGCAGTATTAATTCATTGTTTGCTATAAACCCAAACCGTTCTGACAATCCTTTAAGCAATTCAGTTGTCAACTGAGCTATTTCTGGAGGCAAATCTCTATTTTTTTCTTCATATGTCTTCAATTGACGCACCATTAATGTAGATAAGATCGCCATTTTTGATAATGATACATTCTTTTCTGATGATATCTCTCTGGTTACCTCTTCAAATATTTTCAAAATATTTACGGATTGCTTTACTATCTCCCAGTCTGTATCTTTTAAACTAAAATTGAACAATTTTGTTCCCAATATTGCTAGACATGAAATTGTTGCTTTTTTATTATTTAAAAATCTTTGAAGCATGTCATAAGTCGAATTCCATCTTGTTGGGACATCTTGTTTAAGCTTTAATTTTTCCATTTTTAAATTTTCTTGCATTTCTACAAGTTTGCTTAAGGCAAATGAACTTTTTTTAAAATATAAAACGGTTCGTTTTACCTCATCAACTATTTTGTGAATTGACACTTGAATAGCATTTTGCACAACAAGATTTAGTGAATGAGCAAAACAGGGAAGATGGGGAAAGTTTAAACGCTTAGCAGATAACTTCATATTTGAAGCATTATCTGTAATTATTGCTGTAATTTTATAATGAATTTCAAATTTTTTGCAAACATCATTTACCCAAGCAGCAATATTTTCAGAGGTATGCCTGCCTTCGAACTGTGAACATTCTAATAAATATGATTTCAATTTGGTGTTGTTATCTATAAAATGTGCAGTGAGTGCATAAAAGCTGACATTGTTGATGTTTGTCCATCCATCAGCGGTAAGACTAACTGCTTTTGCATGTAATAAATCATTTTTAATTTTATTAAATAATTGATAAAACAGGCCGGGCAATAAAGAATTTGATAACGTTTTTCTACTTGGCAAGTTATAATTTGGGCAAAGCATGTTTACAAATTTTTTAAACTCCACATTTTCAACTATTGAAAAAGGTTGGTATTCTTTACATATCATTTTCAATAGTTGCGTGTCTAATGCAACACTTTGATTTGGTGTAATAGGTTTGATTATATTAACGAATTTATTTATATTTGATTGACGAGTTGACGAAGAATGTGTTAGAAAAGAACAGCTAGGTCCAGGATCTTGAGATGCTGTTGGAATGTCATTTCCTGTTTCTGGATGGAGAGATTCAGCCAAAATAGAACTCGAAGATGATTTGAGAGGAAGGATTTCCTCAATTTCATCCAACTCATCACCGTCACCAGATAATGGAGCCCTTGATCGGTTTCCTCGTTCCAAAGGCACAGTTGGATGTTTAGATTTTAAGTGTCTTTTTAAATTTGATGATGATCCAGATGGACAGGAAATTAATTGATAACAGTAACGACATTTTCCTTTTTTGTCAAGTTTGGTGAAATGATACCAAATATCGCTGACAGTTCTTGTGAGTGTTGGCACAGACATTTTCTTCTACCAAATATATTAGAAAAATTAAGTATTTATTAATGATTATATATATAATAAAATGGGATACGGATAAATTTAAAATTTTAAAGGAAACCACAACATACTTAGAAACTTAAAACAAGTATCTAAACGAACTAGAAAAGCGTTAAAAATTGAAATAGTTTATTAACATGTTTCTTATGAAATACGTTAGAAATCATATATAACATGTATTTTTCCATTTGTATCTTGCACACAGCGCATACATATAAAAGGCAGAGCAGCACATAAGCCGGGTAAACCGGTAATATAATAATATTGAATAAAAAAAACATGTCAGGAAAATTCACAAAATAACAGGTTAAATTACAGTATATAAACAATCTACATACCTATTAATTCAGTTCCAATCTTTGGCAACGATTAATTAAAACATAAAATAATGTGATTCTTTACTCACTCAATGATTCACTGAATGATCAAATCGAAGATCGGATCATCAAAAAGAATAAAAGATCGTACTCGTAACTGAAGTGATTAACTGATCAAATAAGCAGAGAGTCAGTACTCAGTAAGACAGAACAATGAACATAGCTCTTTCCTCTCCACTCAAATTCATTGACGTCCGACCATTTTTTATTTATTTATTTTTGGACATGCCAGTCATGCCAGCTAAAGAACGCTTAGTAAGTTAAATGTGTTTACTTACGCGCGGTATTTGAACGAACGGTTTAGAGTTTAGACACACCGCACACGTGCAATACATTTGATCTCTACAACTTGTAAACAAATAGGGAAAACACAAGCACACAAATGTAGTCGTTAATTATGACATTTCTTGCACACACATACACAACCTCATAGACTATCAAATATCGAACGTTGTCAGCTTCGAGAGCTACCATTCTTTTTTTATGAATCATCGTTCACTAATTCGACAAAAACAGCTACCTCTTGGAACTAGCTCGCGAGCGGATCGCCCATCTCGAAATTCGAGAGCTACCATTCTTTTTTTGTGAATCATCGTTCACTCATTCGACAAAAAGAGCTAGCTCTTGGAACTAGCTCGCGAGCGGATCGCCCATCTCTAATTAGGTGGGACATCTGGGCTGAACTAAGTACGTAATCTATTGTACTCCACATTCTATGCGTCGCGCTATAGTGAGTTGGCTCCAGTGTGTTGTGTATCGTAAGATCGTATTTATCTATTATATCGTTTAGTAGTCTACCTCTTGCGTCAGTAGTAGCGCTTCCACAATACTCACTGTGAGAATTAAAGTCTCCAGTAAATATAAACGGTTGTGGAAGACGGGATATTATGGTATTGTAGTCGCACGCTTCAATTTTTGTGTATTGTGGAAGGTAAATTGAGCATACCGAAAACGGAGTGTCAGTATTTATACGCACAGCCAGAGTTTGTATGTGTTCTAATTTAAGATCTAATTCTGTATAACTGACGTCTTTCCTTATGGCTAGGAAGATTCCAGCATGCGCCTTCGTTGCTGGATTAACACTTTTATATATCATATTATAGGAGGTTAGATTTATTATTTGGTTTGGCCTCAAATGCGATTCTTGAATGCACACGATCATTGGATTGTACGTGGACAAAAGCAGTTTAAAGTCTTCAAAATGTAGCAAAATTCCATTGCAGTTCCAGTTTATGATTGTAATATTTTGATTTGCGGTACCCATTTCAAGATTTTTTACTTCTATACGTCTTCTTGTTGCGAGGAGGGGTAATCCGAGATTTCGTTATCATTATTGTTAAGCCTCTGGAGTTTGTTTATGATTTTTGTGAATCTACTTTTTATATATTTTTGTTCTAGCGACGGTTTTATTAATTGCATAATGGTTATCAGCTCGGCTGTGTTTATGTCTAACATATTTGCGACCTGGCCAGGGTTTAATGATTGTTTTGTTCCATCTAGGAATTGAATAAATTTGTTATATGTTAAATCACTTGTGCTATTTGAGTCTGTAGCGAAGTATTTTTGTAGGTTAGATAATTGTTGACGTTTTATTTGTGAGTCTTTTATTGGGGTTTTTGCCCGAGCTTGTAATGTTAGAGTGCATGTGGGTGGCTTAAAGGTATTGATATCGGTCTCAGATTCAGATCCACTATTATCGGTATATTGTAAACAGTCCATCTTTTCTTCATCGGGGCCATCTACTGTGTTTTTTTGCGAAGTTAAGTTTTTCTTTTTTTTTTCGTCTTCTTCTATGATTTTTATTAGCGCTATCTTCTTCGTTTGCTAACTCAGGCGATTTTCCTGTGGTTTTAGACGAAGATTCGGACATCTGACGTTTTAAGTTTAGTTTTAGAGCATCGTTTGTAGTTGTCGATACTGTAGGGTTCTCGCAGGTTGGTGTTGGTTGTGTGCCATGACCATTGGACGCTGGAAGAGACAAACTTGTACCCGGGATATCGGTATCTTCGGTGAAATTGTCGAAAGTAGGAGTTATTTTACAGTTGTCTGCTTTATGACCAGAAGAATTGCATTTGAAACAGACCAGTGCATCTGGCGAAATGAAGATACGAAAACTTTTTTCTTCGGAGCTTAGTACGAAGGAATTTGGTAAATTTAAGTCTTCGTAGTTAGCGATGTATACTTGGCGACGCCAACTAACAATATGTCCGAATTCTGGATCGAGAGGTTTTATTCTCAGAAGAGATATATGCGAGGCCAATTTCATATTTAGGTTGGAGGTTAGGTGGTGCTCTAAGATTTCATTGGTAACTGTTGGGGGTATGTTGGATAATATAATTTTTGTCGCGGCTGATTTAAGCTTGCGTGCTTTGACGAAGTGTCCGTCGATATTAATACCTCCGTGTGTTGAGATGAATGAATGGACTTTGTGGGCGGAGGAGAGAAAAACGATTACTCTATTTCCGCTAACTCGAGAAGCTGCTATGATGTTTCTGGCCCCATCAACGAGATCTTTTAATGCCGATAAATAGTCAATTATTTTGTATTCTAGAATATGGCTGAAGACGATTCCCTGTTCTTCCGTGGGATAACAGAAGTTTTGGATTGGTGTTATTTTATTTTGTTGAACTTTACTGGCGTACGTATTATTAGTGTGAGGCGCAATTATGCGCGGTGTTACGATAGATTGAATTGAAACATTATTACCTGAAGTTGCTGTCATCGCAGCCGGAGGCGCAGATAACGTTGTCGCGGTGTTGGATAATGGCTGGTCGGCCATGCCGACCGGCTTAATTGATAACGCCGATAACTAAGTTCGATAACGCGGCGAAACTCGAGTAGCGAGTCGAAAGAGAGATAAGATTAGGCAGTTATTACAAGTTATCACTTGAAAGAGAGCAACACGAACGCGAACAACAACCGACGTTACAACAAACGATCGTCGGTTTCTAATCAGAGGTAAATTAAATAAACGTTATGTAGACAGCGAAAAGTTTACGCTAGATAAATAAATAGAACGAGCTCACCGAATACTTCTTTTCAATTGTTGAACAGGGAAGAGATAAAGTTGAACAGACAAAGCATTTATTACCTTATGCTCTGTTCTAAGATACCCTTACATTTTTTTTTCTTTAAAAAGTTTATATAAATACAACTTTTTAATCAAAAAATTAAAAAATTACTTGTTCAAATATTTTTGTTACTTACTGTACATCTTGAACAAAACTCTGCTAAACAACAATCGTGATTATCGTGAGACGGAATAAACGTCGTCTTTTACGAAGCGCGGAAATTAAATTAAACATACATAGATTCAGCTCAAACATTTAAATCGTTATCACAAATTGTCTATCTGTCCCAACAATGCATGAATCCATACCCGATGAGAGCAATGTGTCCCGTTAACCACGACATCGTCCTTTAAATTCCACACACACACACACACTTACGTTTATTGACTATCTATCACAGGTCACTCAGCCAACCGATCAGCTGACCAGCCCCAAACGCAGTGCGATACGCAAAGAGAAAACTAAATGTAGAACAAGTAATGTATATACATATTGGCGGGAGATGGTGCCAGCACTCTGGTTCGTCACATTTTAAAATGTAAAACTTAGTTACTCTTATGCAATATCTTTAATCGATTAATTAATTCATAAGGTGTTTACACTTATGTTTAGTTTTACTATTACTTCAAATTAAAATGCATTCTTGTATGCTTTTTTGCGGTGAACTTATCGATAAGCTTTTAATTAAAATTTGGAATGTTCATAATCAACTCCTTTTGTATTGGCAGCACTGCTAATGCGGTCAGCCTTTCCTCTGTCATCGAATTTCTTAAAAAAGTTCTTATTCTTTTAAACGTAGAAAAACACCTTTCTGCTTCTGCTAATGCCATTGGAATAGCCAATATTATTTTTAATAATGTTATCGATTCACTAAAAGTATCATTTAGATTATTATTTAAGAAAAATTTTAGTAGTCTAACAGCCCCAGAAACTGTTTTAAATTTAAATTACTATTAATTCGTTTTAAGGTTTTGTTTTATTTAAAATATCATAAAGTGAGCACACAATTTTTAGTGTTTCATTTGGAAATTTTATAGAATATTGGAAAGTTCGGATAAAAATAACGATGTGACTGTATAAAATTGATCTATTTTTAGCCGAGGAGATTACTTCGACTGCATAATTTGTTAATTCTGAATAATCACATTAGCATTTTTTTGACGAATTTGCTACAGCGTGTGTAGCGTTACTAGTAATTAGCTTATTACGAATTTCCTGAATAAAATTTTGAAAAGCAATTCGAATACTGGAAGAATTAATTTGGGATTTTTGAATTTGATCAAATAAAATATTTATAAATGACATTAAATTAGTAAAAAAGTGAAGTCCAAAATTAAAGTGGAAACTTTTTAATACTTTTTTGTGGCCCATGGATCCACAAATAGTACTGTTACAATTAATTATATCAGTTTCTAAAATTTCCCCCATACATGCGATTATATTATCCGTATAATTAAATACAGTTGTTACACTTTTGGAATGAAAATTCCGCCGTACATTGGAAGCTCATGATAAATGATGAACGATTCGGTCCAATATAGCTGTTCCTTGTGGACTAGATAAAACAAATGTACATATTCCACTAAAACTTGAAAAGAAGTCAGCTTTACTAAGTATAAGGTTTAATTAATGTGTCTAGAAATGGACATATTCCCTTCAGGATATGATTCTTTTGTTATTGTTTAATATTTTGTTAACGTGCGTATCAGTCGTTGTTTTCTGTGTTCATTGTTGTTTGGAAGTGTATCAGTTTAACTGTATTTTCCTCAGTGGATATTATCGGCTGATCTCGGTCAGCTGATAGTACTATTCATCCGACTATGTCGGTATCGGGTAGGTCGTCGAATACAGCGGCGGGGACCGTTCCCAATTTCGATGATTTTCCGATGAACGAATTGCACGAGCAGTGCGATAGCAATGCGGCTGGTCCGTCAAACGGTAATAAATACGTCCCGCAGTTAAGCGAATACGAGGAAGATTCGGATTCAGGCTTTACTACAGTGCTAAAACGTAAATGTGCGACAAAGAAATCGAAACCTGATAAGAGCCAGGTAATATTTACATCTAATCGCTATAGTCCACTTCAAGTAGATGAAGATGCGATAAAGCATGCGTTATTTAATGATACCGCTGTACCAGCTACGAAATATCCTCCGATAACTATTTTACACCCTGATAGTTCAATAAATCTTAAGCAATTAATTAGTAATTTAAAACCTCTAGTAAATTCGGAATTTAAAATAAAATATTATAATAATAAAACTTTAATTTACGTCTACACCAGTGCACATTACGATGCAGTAATTTCTACTCTTAAAACTAATAATATCCACTTCTATACACATCTGCCGAGAGAGCGTAAGCCCCTAAAACTTGTTTTGAAAGGACTTCCGACTACATTTACAACAGAAGAAATCAAGGTTCAACTAGAATCATATTGCACGGTATTAAGTATCACGCAACTTACAAAAAAGCATGAGAAGACGAGTGATCGGATTCCTCTTCCTGTTTTCATCGCTACGTTCCCTCCTGGGACAAATAGTAAAGACATTTTTAATATTAAACATATAAACTCGATGGGAAATATACATAAGAAAAAGTCCGGTAATTCAGTGCTATAAATGTCAACGTTTTGGACATGTGTCACTAAATTGCAACCTACTTGATAGATGTGTTCGTTGTGCACACATCCATCCCCCTGGTGCTTGTATCAGCTCTAATTTAATAAAGTGTGCCAATTGCGATGGTCCTCATGCTGCCAATTCCAGCGAATGTGCACATTTTGTGCGTATCATTCGTGCCAGGGAGGAAAAAGAGGCCTTCTCTTCGTCAAACTGGTTTACCAACAGCACAAGAATTAAAGACTTGTCCTTCCAATGCAGGCAAATTTCCACAAAGAACTTATGCGCAGGTGACTAGACATAATAGTCCGGATAACTCTGAACCTGATCATTTTTCGATTTTTTTTTCCGTTATTAAATAAATTTAGAAATATTAATGTAAATAAACTTTTTCGTGTAATTAAGCTCATATTAAATGAATTTAATGGCATGCATCAAAAGAGTATTTTTAGTGTAATCGGTAAGGTTACGGAAATTATAAGTAAGAATTATTTTTAATTGTGACAAATGATTGTCAATAATAACGGGATACGACTAGTTGCTTGGAATTGTAACTCAATCGCTAATAAGTATGAGGAATTGTATGAATTTATTTGCAATAACCAGATTCACATAACTGCCCTTTCCGAAACCAAATTGCACTCTTCATATAACCTTAAATTTCCTGGTTTCAAATTGTATAGAGAAGATGTTAATCGTAGAAGTGGTGGAGTAGCATTAATTATAAACAATAATATTAAACATGTCTTACTGCGTTTACCTCGTTTAATGCACGTACAATGCATTGCTGTTAAAATATATTCTGATTTTTTATGTCATGTTAATCAAAATTTAAACTCGTTTGTTGTATGCGCCGTATATAAGCCACCTAGATTTACACAAAAATTTTCTGATGACATTAGATCACTTCTTAACTTACATCCAAAGGTTATTTTAGTTGGCGATCTAAATGCTAAAAGTAGAATATGGGGTTGCTTCAACAACAATTTAGCAGGTAATATATTATTCAATATGTCCATTCGGAATAATTTTCAAATAATGGCTCCTCGAGAACCTACTTACTTTCCTTCTTCAAATCAGCTTCGACGCAGTGTTTTAGATCTAATCGTAGCATAAAATGTTAGTGCAAAACTCCCCGTTACGTTTGATCATATTATCTCTGATCATAAACCAATTTTTACGATTATTAATAATGTAAAACCGCTCTTAAATAGTAGGTCGTATCTAGACTTTAATAATGCGGATTGGGATAGTTTCAAAAAATATATCTCAGATAACATTTAAATCAACCAATTAAAGATAATTCTGATATTGATAGCAGGTTGAATAACTTTACTAAATTAATTACTGACAGTATTAATCTATTTATACCAAAAAAGACGTGTCAGATGTTCCCGCAAGTTTATGTTCCGAGTTTTGTACGTAATATAATTAAACTTAAAAACTATGTTCGCAGGATTTATACAAAATACCGATTTCACTCTAACATTGGTTATCTGAAACCTGTAATCAAATTCTTAACAAAAATAGTCAGATTTCTACTTAGAAAAACCAAAAATGATAAATTTCAAAAATTTCTGACGAATGTTAATACACAAGATAAAAGTTTATGGAAAGTATGTTCGCGGTATAGTAAGAGCTATGGGGTGATTTCACCGCTTTTGATTCTGATCTTAACACGTATGTTTATAAGGATCAAACAAAAGCGGAGTTGTTAGCCGAGTATTACTCAAATATTCATAAAACGAGCACGCGTCTTGCGTCTACATATCAAAATAATGTAGTCACTAATACAGTAAAACGTTTACTAACTGGTTCTGATTTCAATAACATTACAGGTTCTCCTATTTTTCATTCTGAGTTTTGTCCTGCCTCACCTGCTGAAATATTTAGGTACCTCAAGAAATCTAAAGCAAAAAACTCTTGTGGTGATGATAATATCCCGACAAAAATCTTAAATAAGATTCCTTGGAAGGGGTTACTAGAGTTAACGCACATAATTAATGCTACAATGTGGTTCGGCTATTTTCCAAAGTACTGGAAAGTAGCCAAAATCATTGCGCTACCTAAACCAGGCAAAGACTCTTCCCAAGTGAACAATATACGACCCATTAGTTTACTTAGCAATTTAAGCAAAATAGCGGAAAAAGTTATGCTACACAGGCTTCGTAATTTCGCCGATAGTAATAACATATTTCCAGCGGAACAATTTGGTTTCAGACCAGGTTATTCTACTACGCATCAAGTTGCTAGGATTACTGATCATGTCACGCATAACTTTAATATAAACAAACACACTGGATTAATTCTATTTGACATTGCAAAAGCATTTGACACGACCTGGCACGACGGGCTGATTTACAAAATGTTAAAACATAATTTTCCGAAATATCTAATCAAATTAATTACAAGTTATTTACGGAATAGAACTTTTTACGTTTCATTACAAGACGGTAAATCAGTGACCAAAACTGCCGTCACAGGAGTTCCTCAAGGTAGTGTGCTGGGGCCTTTTCTTTTTTCAGTCTACTTGTCCAATCTCCCTAAGTTGCAACACACGAGTTTAGCTTTATATGCTGATGATACGGCTATATACTGTAGCTCGTATAGAACGTATACTATTTATAATCGTCTACAGCTGCATAGTTTTCGGGTTTTAAAATTTTTGGAAAAATGGAAAATTGAAATTAATCCAACTAAAACAGAAGCAATACTTTTTACTCGTAGATATCCCACCCCTCCAAGGCAATTGATTATTAATGGCACCAGGATTAAATGGGCTAATCATGTTCGATATCTTGGTGTAATTCTAGATAAAAGATTATCTTTTAAGGAACACTTAAAATACGCTGAAGCGAAAACAAATAGAACCATTGCAGCTTTGTACCCAATTATCAATCGGAAATTTTACTTAAACACCGCAAACAAGCTTATTATCTATAAAAGTATTATTAGACCAATATTGACTTATTCAGCTCCAGTTTGGTGCTCGATTTCAAACTCCGATTTTAATCAATTTCAGTTGCTGCAGAATAGATGTTCTCGGTGTATTTTAAACGTTCCCCGCTGGACTAAAATAGATAATATGCATGACTGGTTACAATTGCCTTTTGTAAAAGATTTTATAATTAATACAAAAAATTCTTTCATGGCTGTTCCTACCATAGCAATATGCTTATCAGGAATATAGGCGATTATAATTCCGAGCAACTAACCCGGATGTACGTTAAATATAAGCATCGTCGGATTAAACACAATTTAGTTAGTGATATCTCTAGGCTGTTAAGTAATGTTTGCAATGGTAACAATTGGTTGTAATTTTTGATTATTTTGGGTTTTTTGTTATACTTTTTTTTTTTTGCCCTTTGTATTTTTTTTGTATAGTGTTTATATTTTTGTTAACAATATGTAAATATTCTATTTTATCACCCTAATGTAATGCGGTTAAGTTTCTTTCGAGCTGGTACGCATTTTGTTTATAAATACTGTATTACTGTACTTAGCCAAATATACGTTCTGTTTTGTTCTGTTCTGTTATTGTTTGGACACCTCCAGATGCACCAGACATAACAGCAGTGCCATCGTAAGTTTAGGTGATCAATCTTTCCTTAGTTTCGTTGATTTTAATTTTTTCTACTTCTGAACATAAACAGAGAGCTAGTAGTGTTTTAGCATCATATTTTGGAGGTGAAATAAAATAGTAGGAGCTTACCTTGTGAAACATAACGGAATACAACTGCCATTTAAGATATATTTGAAATGTCGCTTGTTTCATCAGCAATTAATGCTAAAAGTTCGGCTTCTTTTATCTGATTAATAATTTCTTCTTTGCACACTTCTAACGGTCTGGTCCCATTTCGCTTAATTCCCATTTCGCCTAAATATGAAACTGTACAAAAGAAAAAATAATAACAATTTTTAAAAAAAAACCAACTTGGCAACACGGACATGTTTGGTAGGGCAGAAAAAAAAAGATAAAAAAGTGGCTAGAAAAACAACAGAGATCGACAAATACCGCAGTTAAAAAGTATTGCACATGTGATTTTTGGACATTGCCATTAATTTTCCTCTGCCAAACGGTCACTCCTTCTGTTCCCCTTCAGGATGCCACTAGACTAATCGTTTGTGGATTACCGCAGGGTTTCTGCCTTAGCCCAACTTTATTCAATATATATTTTATCAAAACTGATTCCTCGTCTTTGAATTCCTCTTCTCGTTTCTTTGCAGACGACAGTAGATAGGAAACGCTATTTCTAGAAGATTTGCCAATCAGGAGCCAGTATTTAGTCACGTGGCCACGCCTCCTTTTACTCAACTAATCAAGAGTCAATACTTAATCAAATTACCACACCCTTTTTGCATCAAACGTTCGAATAAGAGTTCAACACTGCATTGACATGTTCTACTTCAGCTACATCCTTCTGCTGCCATATCTTCAGTGATACAAACTAATAATCATATATCTCAACATCCGCAACCGCCTGCCTTCTCTGTAGACGCATGTACATTAAGTCCTTCACTCAGTAACATCACTCGACTAAAACATTGATTAGGGGAAAGGCTTTAACCAGCTACCTATACATTTTTCTAACCTATACTAAGTTGCTTTGTATGCTTGTGTGTCTGCATATGTGTTGATGATACATTTATGCTTGCTTAAACGTTGTAATAATTTGCTAACCGACACTAGCTGTTTTTGCATATGAATGCTTTGAGGATATGTTTTACTGTTGACTATTCACCATCAAATTTTTCTAACCCCCTACTAAATCTGTTGTTTTTGTGTGTGTTTATATGTGTGTTCATGATACATCTACCATTGCCTAACCTGCCTAATAATTTGCTAATACACTTGTGTATTTATATGTGTATCGATGATACATTTACAACTGATATAATAATTTATGCTAACCTGTACTAGTTATTTATGACTGTGTATGTTTTGAGAATATATTTTACTGTTGACCAACCATCTTTAAACTTTTCTAACCCTTACAAAATCTGCTTTTTTTTATGTGTGTTTATTTACATGTACGTTGATTATGTGTATACCATTGCCTAACCAGTATAATAATTTGCTGATATGCTTGTGTGGTTCTATGTGTGTGGATGATACATTTATGATCACCTAACTGATGTAATAATTTGTGCTAACCGATACTAGCTGCGCATGTTTGTGTATGCTTTGAGAATATGTTTCATTATTGACTAGCCACTCTTAAACTTTTCTAACCCCTACTAAATCTGTAGTTTGCATGTATGCTTTGAGAATATGTTTTACTGTTGACTACTCACCAAATCTGCTGTTTGCATGAACATGCATTGAAATGTACTTACTTTTTGGAATTAGTATCAAATTCATATTAAAATAATAATTAAAAATTGCATTAAGTATTCATTAAATTGTTTCTAGGTATTATAATATGAATTTGATGCCAACTCTAAAAAGTTAATGTTGTATAAGAATTACCATAAAATCACTTTGGGGTATATCACTCTGAAATATATTTTTATCAAATAATTATTTTTTTACTTTTTAGTGCATTTTTATTAAATTTCTATTTTGTACTTATTAGTTCATTTTTATAATAATTCTGGAAGTCGGTATTTAAAAAAAAAAAAAATATTTTACAATTTTTAGCATTTTAATCGAATTTTTTTCTTGCTAAAAATCAGCTTTTTGGTCACATTATTCTACGTATTTTATGCTTAAAAAAAAAAAGAAAAAAGTTCACTCAAGCATGGTGTTTCATGCGCAGGGGATTCCGTATTTATTTATTTATGTTTACATAATACTAAATTCAAAACTGAGAAATTTGCTTCTTTGCGGCATAAAGAAGGAGAGATACGTACTTTTTTGCACTTTTTCGAAATAATCGCTAACATCGAAAGTTCCGTTAAAGAAATGAAATACGGTTTCGTTCCCAACAAACAGCTTTCTTTCCAACAATATATCACATGCCCGGGGAAAAAAAATTAACTTTTTAGAAATGTCAAGCTTTCGGCGCCCCGAAGGGCTGATTTTACAGTTGGAAACCAAGATGTTCCAAACCAGTGTTCAACATTTTTAGCTATAATACCCGCGCTGCAAGGGGGGGCACTTCGTTTTTCGCGCTTTTTTGAACTTTTTGCCGACTTTGAAAGTTTATTTAAGGAAATTAAATATGGTTTTGCTCCCCGCAAACAGCGAGATCGTTTCATCAAAATATCACATAACCGGGAAAAAAGTATTTTTTTCGAAACTTTAGGCGCCCCGAGAGTGTAAATATAAAATTATAAGGTCGGCTTTCGCATGGTACTCTTTCGAATGGAAAAAGAACCCGTAAAATCGGTCCATATGAACATGAGTTATGTGCGAACAAACATAAAAAAAAAAAAACATACCCTACGAACACCTTCTTTTTGGAAGTCGGTAAATGATGTACACGTAAACAATAGCTCGAGTAAAAAAGTAGAGAAAACCAAAACATATCTCAAACTTATGCACGAAGGACCGCTTTATAGGAACACTGTAGCCGATTTTACAACTTTATATTTAGGCCCTCAGGGCGCCGGAAGCTAGAAAGTTTTGAAAAAAATATATTTTTTTTTCAGGCATGTGATAGACAGACTCTATTTGTTGGGTACGAAATCGAATTTCGTTTCTTATCCGGGTTTCCAATTTTAAATTTAGACTCTCTCGGGACGCCAACAGCTCGAAATTTAAAAAAAAAAGTGATATGTTCGTGGAAAGACCGTTTTTAGTCGGGAACAAAAACGTATTTTATTTCCTTAACGAAACTTTCAAAGTTTACAAATAGTTCAAAAAGCATGAAAAAAGTGCTTGTTTCCCCCTTCATGCAGCCGGAAAATCCAGATTCCTTGTTTTGAATTTAGTATTATGTAAATGTAAATTTTAATTATCTTTAACTTAACATACGGAGTAACCCTCAGCGCATGAGACACCATGCTTGACTGAACTTTTATCTATTAAATTTAGTAAACATTTTTGGTTTTTCAGAAACGGAGATTTTTTTATTTTATCCTGACTTTGATACATACGAGTAGTTTATGGTCTACTTTTAAGTTTAACACACTTAAGAACTGCTGTTAAACGAGATTTTATAGAAAAAACGTTTTAAGTTTTCAATATCAAACTTTTAAAACCCTCATTTTAGTTAATTTAATGGAAAAATGATTAGTTTTTAAAATATAAAAAAAAAGAATTGTAATGATTTATTTCGTGAACGCTTCAAGGATAGCTCTTACTTTTAGCACTTTTGATAATTGAAATAGCTGATTGGATGAATAAGTTTATCCAGATTTTAAAAAACTATTTATATGTCTTTCAATTGCAGAATGAGTGAATAGTATTATAGATCAGACGAAATATGGATCGGTAGGTTCGGAGATCTTAAGTATTTTAATGTTGAGCTTGCGAGCTGATGAATCGACGATTGAAATCAGTCATGACATTAAAAAATAAGATAGCGGACATTTGAATAGGAAACAATTTGACTGAACACGAGAAATTGTTTATAATCAATTCAGTCATTCTAGCTGATTGTCACGAGTACGTTCACATTAGTGGGTAAAATTTATTACTTTTTCGAAACCAGTTTACCGACGCAGAAATTCAAAGGATTTTTAAATAATTCATGAATATTCGAAATGCTCGAAATGTACTATATTATGTAAACATTATATACGTGTGTGTATATTTAGCTAATTTTAATATTCATACTGAGTAACATTTTTCCTTCTAAAGAAGTTTCGTTTCTATGCATAATAGTCCGTGTCAAGTGTAAAATTCTGTATGCAGCGAGTGTAATAAGTTATATTTCTTAAAAGATTAATCTGTCGAGCTGCTATTAAAGCTTTTGAGATAAATACGGGCTTCGGTTTGGAACAAAAATGACAGTGATCGAGTGTTGATTTTCCATTTTCAGTATTATCCGTTCCTTTTTTTTTTTAAATTTTATTTTTCGTCTTGCATTTAATCGAGCGTGGCGGCGCTTTCGAAGTGGAAATACGTGACTTTGATTACGCTCCGATAACATTTAAAAAGCCACTTTACGATTTACTGGCGTAGTTCGAATTTAAATGAATAATATGCCGTTGAAAGAAACGTTGTCGCTGCGGCAGATGTGCATGTAATAATTAAAGGCAGTCGTTTTTTCGTAATGTTATCGACTGTTATTGAAGAATTTCATTTCTAGTTCAACGTTTGCGATGGAAACAAATTTATTATTGTATTAGTAGAACATAGTTTAGGTCGCCGCATTTAATATCATTTACATGCCACCGGCACTTGAATATGATCTAAAGTAGAATCTATTAATCATCATCTCGGTGAAAATCGATGTTGATAGTTATTTTTTTTGTGTTGAAAAATAAAACAGAAAATAAAGTGCTTCATCCTTGCTCCGTAACCGTTCATCGTTTACATTACGGATGAAAATATTGGAATATTCTGTTGAACAGGATAAAAATCGAATAAAATTCACTCTCTGAAACGAATAAAAGAAAGAAAAAAATGCAAGAATGCGACTGGATTCGATAAAGGTTTTAATTAAAAATCTCTCGAGCAGGTCTTTCCACGCTGTTAGAATAATTACACTGTTTTGAAAGAACTCCCGCTAGTTGAAGAGAAAGTTAACCAATGTTTATAAATGTACTTTGAAAATATTTACCAACTGTTCTTGACTACCTTTGGTTTTTAAAAATTAACTACCCGTGCCAAATAAACGTTTACGTATTATTTCTGATAAACTAGGCATTTTTGGAAATATTTCATTAAATACCATTCTGTGTTGCTTCTTTAACCCTTCGTTGATAGAACGAAAAGTGTAACGTAATTGGTGACGTTAGATCTGTGAATCCAAAAATCTCATTGCCTCGATTAATTTTTTCCGTATTTTCGGTTTAACATCTTCTCCAATTCTTTCTCGCACTCTTGTCGTTTGGTAAGCAAACTGTTATCCTTTTTCCGTTATTTCCCTGTCATCGTTTCTTCTTATTTCATCCGTTCGACTTTATTCAAGATTCCTACTTCCTTCATTTCCTAGCTTTCCTCTCCGTTTTACTGTTTTCTTCAGTTTTGTTATATTTTGCGGCTCCTTCGCGACATAATCGTCCGATGCTGAAAAGTTTAAATGACAAAGTGAAAAAAAGAAAAATTATTATTTCCATGCGATTAATAAGCTTGAAATTTAAAAAATTGATTTCACCTAATATATACATATATACACCCTGTCAAGAAAGTATCGGGAATTGTCAATTTAAATCTCCCGGGTAATAGCTAGGCAGATAATTTTTTTTTTCCAGGTTGGTACAACTGTTTTGTATTATGATGCCTATTTTTAGCGCGATCTGTCAAACAGTGTGTTTACAGCAGCTGTTAAAATCAGTCGACCTTGAAGGTTTTGTCGAAGTTTTACAATGAGTGAAAATATTGAACAACGTACTTGTGTTAAATTCTGTGTTTCGAACGAAATTTCTTGTGCCGATACACTGAAAATGTTACAGAAGGCTTTTGGTGAATCTGCTTTATCAAAAACGCGGGTTTACGAGTGGTACAGAGCGTTCAAGGATGGTCGGGAGACGGTCGAAGACATGCCTCGCTCTGGACGGCCTTCAACGAGTGTGACCGATGATAACGTCGATAAAATCAAGGAAATCGTTGCTGAAAATTGTCATGTGAGCTTGAGAGAGATGGCTCATGGATTGGGCATGTCACACGAGAGCGTACGTACGATTGTGCACGAAAAATTGGGTATGCAACGCGTTGCGGCTCGGCTTGTTCCGAAAGACCTGAATTTCTTTCAAAAAAAGTACCGAGAACAGGTAGCTGCAGACATGCTGGATCGAGCCAATTTGGATCCTACCTTCTTGGAAAAGATAATTACTGGTGACGAGACATGGGTGTACGAGTACGACACGCTTACAAACCAGCAATCGCCCGAATGGCGGCCAATTGGCGCGCCAAAGCCGAAAAAACCTCGCCAAAGCCGATCGAAAGTGAAGATCATGTTGATTGTTTTCTTCGATATTCGAGGCGTGGTACACTATGAATATGTGCCAGCCGGACAGACAGTCACCAAAGAGTTTTACTTAAGTGTTTTGAGACGTTTGAGAGAGGCTATCCGTCGTAAACGTAACGATTTGTGGGTCGACAATTCTTGGATTCTCCATCACGATAATGCGCCGTCTCACAAAGCCATAATTGTGAATGAGTTTTTGGCCAAACACTCGGTAAATATCATCGAACAACCGCCGTATTCACCAGATTTAGCACCCTGCGACTTCTTCCTATTCTCAAAACTCAAATTTCCGCTACGGGGAATGCGCTTTGAATCGATTGATGACATCAAGACGAATGCGACGCGAGAGCTAAAGGCCATCCCGGAAACCGCCTATCAGAAGTGCTTTGCCGAGTGGAAAAAGCGTTGGCATATGTGCATCGCTTCGAATGGATGTTATTTTGAAGGTGACAAAATAAATTTGGATGAAAATTAAAAATTGTTCGTTTTATTTAACAATTCCCGATACTTTCTTGACAGGGTGTATATATATACTACTTGGTACGGCAGAACATTAGTATTTTGAAAAAAGTGTATTAAAATTTATAAAAACATTTAAAAATAAAAAATACATTAATGCGTTAAGTATAATATTTAAAAATTAAAAAATGAACAAAATATGAATTAAGTCTACGTACGTTAATATTTAAGGTATACGGAATATGTAGAAAGGAATAAACAAGCGTAATTTATTACATGTTTTACAACAGTACTATTTAGTTTTGTTGCTTTCGAAGGCGTAACATCTTTTTTCCCCTCTAACTGGGGTGTGTCTTTCAAATTGTCTTTACGAGAAGCGTGTTCCAAATACTCGTTGTTTTACCATTGACTTTGTTAATTGTTTAGAAAGAATTTTTTACGTGGTGTTTTATTATTCGTGTTTACTGATGTTATAATGTTAACCTTAATACCGGGTTACGTTTAATATATCAAAGAATAACGTGTTAGAGGCTAGCCAGCTACCATGGTACGGCTAATTAGGCAATGGTGTTTTGTTCAGGTTTACTTCGAATTCCAATTTTGTAAATTAAGAATATAGATAAATTCCTCTTGCATTGGGTTAATGTCCATAGTTGACACCCAAAAAAAAATCCACAAAAAAATAGAAGCGCAAAATAAAACAAAATCTGCATTAATTTTATTATCGAAATTAGATGCTAATAATACGTATTTATTCCTGTTTAAAGTACAGGTTAAAGTAAAGTAAGTCTCATACCCTCGACAGGGGGCGTTGGGGATTGTGAAATTAAGCTTTTCATAATGTACTAAGCTTAATGGATCTAAGGAGAATACTGGGGTCAGTTCCTTTCTCTCGGCTGCTTTTACTTTCCCAGATTTCTCTGGTACCCAATTATTTCAGATTAAATATGAACCCGGGAGCCATTTGGATCCGGAATGAGACAAGTCTCGTCACTCGTGACCTCTGATTTGGTAGGCAAGCGTCCTAACTACTATAGGCTATCGCGCTATCTAAGTACAGGGTACAGCTGTCAATTATTTTGAAATCACTCTCTTTTCTTTGTGGTTACAAATTCGCTTGGAAGTTCTCTCTTATTGTTCCGAACAGTTCCTACAATAGTGTTGCTCTTTTTTCACTCATGATTCATTTAGAGGAGAACTTGTGAACCACTTAGCAAAAGTTATGTTCGTACAAAGCCGTGGGTTATTATTATTATTATTATTGTTGTTGTTGTTGTTGTTGTTAAAATATAAATAAATTGAATTTTTTTTTTTTTCTTCTTCACATCTAGAACTGACTATATAGTCATTTACTAGATTTTAATTGAATAAGATCGTGAATTTCAAGATCATTAGCCGATCCCGAATTTATTTTCGAATAATCACGCTAGGTCAATAACGTTTCTTCTTTTCAACCTGTTGCAACTTGCTGGTCGTTGTAGTAAATTCGTTGCGAGAGCATTTTCATGTCTTTTTAACTTCGGCAAGTGATTTTTAACTACCAGCTTTATTTCTTCAGTAACATACTTCACTTGCAAATCTTGATGTAGTGTTTGGTTGGACACAAACCATCGTGCTCCTGATCATTGGATCGTAGCATCTTATTTTGATAGCGCTGTATTCTATCCACACTACTTTTGGAAGCGCGTCCCCATAATTCAGCTGCGTACAGCCATATCGGTTTTAATACCATGTGGTATAGTAATATTTTATTTGAAATATGTAATTGGGAACGCGGTCCAAGCAACCGATGAAGTTGTCTTGTTTTCAAATTTAGTTCTGTTATTTTTGTCTTGATATGATGAAGCCACGTAGGTGTTTCATCTAGGTGTACTCCAAGATATTTTACGGATGAATATGTTCGTATTTGTTTGTTATTTATAGATATACTAGCTTTTACCCGCGGCGTTGTCCGCTTAGAATTATTACTTCAAGTAAGCTGTTTCGACGTCAATACAAATATAAATGAAAGAGGTTTTAATATTACATCATAATTATAGGTTTGTATTATTATTATTATTATTATTATTTTTTATTATGTATTGAAAAAAAAATATAATAATAAAAGGGTATTTACTTCTATTTTTTTTCTTTATTATTTACTTTTATGTAATCATTTTTGTTTATTTACATTTATAGTAGTAAAATTTTCATTCAAAATATTTTTTTAAATAACATTTTTCAGACATTGTCCTGCCAGTGTATATTCATTTACTTTTTTTTTTTTTTTTTTTTTTTTTTTTTGGGCTCGTCAACCAAGGACCTTTACCCAGAAACAAAAGGTAAGGAAAGAAGTCGGTTATATTTTGATCCGATCAGAAATGTTAACTAAAAAGGAACAGATAGCAGGAATAATTAGTGGGGAAGGAAAGGACAGGATATAGGAAGCACAATAAGGGGTAGGAAGTCCAAGCTTAAGCAAATAAGAATATAAGGCAGAACGCTCCACGGAGAGGGATGAACACTGGAAGAACACATGATCGGCGTCGCAAATAATTGCATCATCCGAATGGAGAGGACAGTGTGGAGAAGAAATCAAGGAGAACCGAAATCTGGATGAAGGCAGCAAAGAATGACCAAAGCGCATGCGAACAATGGAAACAACATCAGAACGACGAAGGGAGGGATGCAAAAGAAACCATGAATATGAAGGAAGAGTAGGCTGGACTGACAGGTAAAAGGAACAACTGTTGGAAAAAGAAGAAACATAGGTATCCGACCAAAATCGGATATGAAAGCTTTTACAAATTGATAGCAGGTTATCGGATGCAATTTTTTTAAAAAAAAGACGAGAGGAAGCAGCAGCAGCTCGAGCCAAGGAATCAGCCGCTTCATTGCCAAATATGCCCGAGTGGCCAGGTACCCACAGCAGATCAATATTGACTGAATGGAGATAGGAAAGATTGTGAATGAGTGAACGTATATGGAGGATAACAAAGTCACACGAATGATCAGGAAGGGGAGAGGATATGGCCTGAAGGGCGCTCAAAGAGTCAGAGATAATTAAAAATTTAGAGGAAAATTGATTCGAGGAAATGAAAATAATAGAGCGAAGGATAGCCAACAACTCGGCTGTGAATATGGAACAGAAATAAGGAAGGCGAAAAGATTCTGAGAGGTTAAGATCAGGAAGGATGAAGGAAGCACCAACACCACCAGGCCCCTTCGAACCATCCGTGTAAATGGTAACATGAGAGGGAAATAGGGAATTGATAGTGCTCTGAAATACCTGTTTAATTACGGCTTGGGGGAGATTTTTTGCAAATGAGGGGAGGATAAATACCTTAGGAGGATGATAGATGTCAGCGAAGTCGAAGGAAAAATAAGGGAGATTATTGAACGAGATAATATACGGCCTAAAAAAGGAACCGAGACGATGTGAAATAAAAGCCAGAATAGGGGTTTTGCTGGGAGTGAAGCGCCAGCTGTTGTAAATCGAAAGGTAAGACTGAACAAGGGTAGAGGATGCGAGAGGAAGACGTTTAACAAGGAAACGATAGCTTAAATAAGATCTACGAATGGGTAGGGGTGACGAATTGGATTCAGCAAGAATAGCAGAGGTTGGAGAGGATTTAAGAGCGCTAAGGCAGAGACGAAGGCAAGAATTTTGAATTAGATCTAGTTTGGAAAGACGTGTCTTGGACGCACTACCATAAATAAAAGAACAATAATCAAATTTGGAACGGATAATAGATTTGTAAAGAGAAATAAGAATATAAGGATCGCCACCCCATTTAGTTGGCGACAGGGCTTTCAGCAAGTTTAGCCTTTTAATAGTGGAAGCAGAAAGATATTTGATGTGTTCAGAGAAGGACAAACGACTATCAAGAAAGACACCGAGATAACAAAAGCAATTAACACGGGACAGAGATACATTGTTTAAGGATAGGTTGACCAAAGCAGGGTTATAGGGACGGAGGGTAAAAATAGTATAAGAAGATTTAGAGGGAGAAATTGAATGATTAATTAAGGAGAGAGAATGTTCCAGCACAATGAGCGACGAACTGAGTGCTTCATAGGCTGCTAAAACATCCTAAGACGAAGAGAACAGGAGAATGTCGTCCGCAAAGAATAAAGAATAGGAATTTAAACGAAGAGAAGCTATACTAATAGTATAGATGTTAAATATTCATTTACTATTCGATATATTTATTTCAAATGGATGGCCTGTATATTACAACCAAAAATCGATAAAGCTTTATCGTAAAATACGTAAAAATGAAAGATTACTAATATTTATATTATTTAATTATTGTTTTTTTATTATTACAGATTTACGATAAATTATATAACATTTTTTTATTACTAATTAACGCGAACGAACAATATATTTTATGCGCTATATAACTGAACTAACTTTAAATATATCAAATTAATACTAACATTTAGCGTAACACAATTTCATAATCTAGAGCAAGCAACATATAGTTGACCATACGAAAAACCTGGATTTTCTAAGCCAATGCCCTTGAGTTTTGTTGATTGTTATCAGAAATGCAAGACGCACAGGAAACTATAATTTTCTGAATGTGAAAGACAAATCAGTGGGTATTATTGGAATGCGGGGAATCAGCATATCTTCTTCTTTATATTTTCCGTTAATTATTGTCTGTTAAATCACATTCGGCATCATTTTTTTCAAGTAAATTCTGGTTCCATGACACAACTTTGGTGTGTTAAGATTCCGAAGAAGCATTATTTTTTTTTTTTTTTTTTTTTTTTTTTTACACGTATATTTCAGTACAATCTTATTATAGTAAATAAATTAGCACTACTTTTAAAACAGTGTTACAACTTAATCTAACTAATTTGTAACATGAGCAGAGTAGAAACTATGTACAATTACATAACTCCTAATATACAGATATATACATAATCATACGCGCATATAAATACTCACACGCACGCACACCAAGTATATGCCCATATCCACAAAATACATACATACGAATATATTACAGAATAAATTAGGTGACTAGTTCATAAGGCTTTGTGCGCTTAAGGCGCCTTAAGTCATCATCGGAAAGTAGCAGTTCTAAAGCCTCTAGATTTGGGTGACTGTGAAGTCGGTATTCGTGCGCTTCTGCAATATAACGTATGACTTCATCGATCCATGGAATATTTAAATCGGAATGTATTTCTTCGTTTCGTTGATACCAAAAAGCTCCAGTGATGTTTCGGAGACACTTATTTTGAGCGCGCTGAATAATCAACCGATTGGATGTCTTTGCACAGCCCCAGAGTTGAATACCATACATCCATATCGGTCTGATGATTTGACAATAAATCAAACGCTTATTAGACAGATTGAGTTTAGAATAACGCCCAATCAGCCAACAAATCTGTCTTAATTTATGCATGGTTTGCTCCTTTTTCATTTTGACATGCGTCTTCCAATTCAGCCTGGAATCTAAATGCATACCCAGGTATTTAGCAGAGTCCGATCTCGGAATAGGAAGACGATCAAGATATATAGGACAGGTCTTAGATTTACGAAGCGTAAACATAACATGCACTGATTTTTCTTGATTAATCTTGATCTTCCAATCACATGTCCATTTGCTAATTTTTTCTACTGCATGTTGCAAGTTAGTCGTAGCCAATTCTGGGGAATTGCCAACTGACAAGATGGCTGTGTCATCTGCAAAGGTAGCAGTAGTCGTCTTGGCTGTTGTTGGAATGTCAGCTGTATACAATAAATACAGAGAAGGTCCTAAGACACTACCCTGTGGAACACCAGCCTGTATTGGGTGAAATTTGGACTTTGCTTCTTCATAAGAAACTCTGAAGGATCTATCAGAGATATATGATTCAAGAAGTTGGCACATATTTTCCGATAGCAGGTTGCTCATTTTATAGATCAGCCCTTCGTGCCAGACTCGATCAAAAGCTTGCGATATGTCTAGAAAAACCGCCGGACAGTATTTTTTTTTTTCAAAGGCTGTTTCAATTAGCTTAGTTATACGATGCACTTGGTCAATCGTAGAGTGCTGATTGCGGAAGCCAAACTGATGATCTGGTATCTTTAATAAGGGCTTGAGTCGCTTAAGGAGTAGTTTTTCAAATAATTTTGATATGGAAGGTAACAAAGAGATTGGTCGATACGCAGTTACTACTTCTGTTGGTTTCCCAGGTTTCGGTAACATGATGATTTGAGCGATTTTGAAACATTTTGGTACGTATCTCATTCTGAAACAGGCATTAAAGAGATATGTCAGCATGATAATTCCTTTACGTGGTAATTCTCTAAGCGCTCCAGGTGAAATTTCATCGATTCCAGGAGCCTTTTTGGGATTCATATTATTATCTAACTCTTGTGCAACTTCAAGAGGAGTTACTGGTTTTATTTGCTGGAAAGGTTGGTAATTTTTCGTTGTATCGATCTGGGAGTTTATATTATGTGTTGTAAAGACTGAAGCTAAATGCGAAGCGAATAGTTCAGCTTTACTGTTGTCGTCGCGAATCCACTGCCCTTGTTCATCCTTGAGAGGAGGAATATGAAGTAGTGGACGTTTGAAGCGTCGCGTTGCACGCCACAATGAATAATTTGTGTCCGCTGCAGGGCTTAAATTTTCTAAGTAGTTTGTGACGCTTTTCTGTTTGAAATCCTTGATTAGCCTATTAACTTTATTGCTAATTCGATTAAATTTTGTTTTATCCGATGGATGACGGGAGCGTTGCCATATTTTCCGTGCACGTCTTCTCTCTTTTATTAGTTTCCTAACTTCGATAGGATACAGTACTTCATTTGGAACGTTTTATTTAAGAGCTGGAGTAGCCTGGCTAGCAGCTTTTCGCAACAAGTTTATAAAGTGCTGGGCTTGCTGTTCTAAATCACTAATAGTTTTAAGCCTGATTTTAAGTTCAATTGAAGAGTCAAGGCTTTCTCTAAATTGATTCCAATTAGTATATTTATTGGTGAGATTTTGCGGAATTCTTTTTTTAATCACTACAGAACTTAGTGTCATAAGTACCGGAGTATGATCTGACGATAAGTCCGTAATTCCTTCTACTTGCACATAATTGGCAGCGATTCCTTTAGTAATGAAAAAGTCAAGGAGATCAGGATTCTTCGCACAATCTGTTGGCCAGTAAGTAGGTTTCCGCGATGAAAAGAACTTACACGAACATATGTTGATAGCGTTGAGAAGTTCAGCACCTTTTTTTGGTGTCGTCAAACGTGACCCCCATATGGTGTGTTTTACATTAAAGTCACCTGCAAGTATAAAACGAGGACCGAGTTGATTGAAGATATCAATAAATTGACTTTTTTCAAAATTACTATTGGGCGGACGGTATGCTGCAGGTAGATTGAGGTCTGCGCCATTATAGTTTATTGCTACTACTGTGGCTTGTAGGAAATTCAATTGTATTTCTTCCTGTAAATAGTGTTTGATATTCTGTTTAATTATCACTGCTGTTCCTCCTCGTCCTCTGCCACTTGGGTGGTTAGTCCAATATGTAGTGTAGCCGTGAATTCTGATAAAACTTTTTGTTGTAAAATGTGTTTCTGAGATTAATGCGACGTCAACAACATGTGTGTTAAGAAAAGCCTCGAGTTCTTGAGCTCTCTGACTCAAGCCATTGGCATTCCAGGTTAGTATTCGAAACGAGGAGTCAGTCATTTCACTATTTTTCCTTGGCTTTTTGTGTGTTGGCTCAATGGTTTAGTTTCTAATTGAGTAACACGTATATTTAGCTGGTTAATACTAGTTTGGATACTGTGAAGTATAGCCATAACGTCGTTAATGGTTGGATCTTTTTGTTGTGGAGGAATTTGTATTTGTTCCTGTGATTTTAAATTCAATTTGGTTGCATGCGCAAATGTTTTTCCTGCTTGCACTTTTTCTGCAGGTCTGATTCGTTCCTCTCTAACACGATCTACCACTTTTTTTATAGGCTGGGACTGCGTTTTCGACTTTTGATGGACTTCGCAACCAGCGTAGTTAGCTGTATGTCCTATCATACCGCATAAGACACATTTTGGTTGGTCTTTTTTAAGTTTCTTGCACTCTTTGGTGAGATGGTTACCGGCACATTTGACACATCGAGGAGGATGAGTGCAGTAATTTTTGGTATGCCCTATTCGTTGACAGTGATGACACTGTTTGATTTTATTGTTTTTATGAGGGGGTTCGATAGAGACTTTACAATGTGCAAGATTAGTTATTTCGTATACGTTTTTATTGTTCGCTTTTGGGGAGATTTCGATTTTGAACAGTGGAAAATTCTTGATTTGCCGTCTTCCTTCTGTATCCCTATATACTTTCACTATAGGGCTTATCCGAATAATTTCATGACCAGTTTTTCTTAAGTCATTCTTTATGTCCTCATGGTCGATTGATGGCGGTAATCCACGGATCACAAACGCAAAAGGACGTTCAGATTTCGGTTGAAACGTGTGATATGTAATTCCATGTAGTAACTCATTTGACGTACTTGCTGAATTACTATTCAGATCTTTTAAAAAGGCTGTAACCGAGCGGTAATCGTCACTATCACAGACAGATATTTTAATATCTCCACGAGGAAGTCCCTTAAAGGTAGGTTCTTTTTTTGTTTGTGTGATTACTTTATTTTTAAGTAAGTTGAAGTTTTTAACGTTACTCATAAATACAGGTGGCGGAAGTGGAGTAAATTTATTTACCAGCTGATTCTCATTTGTTATGTCAGGCATAGTTGAAATATCTACTGATTTAGAGGGAGTACCGTCACGTGTCGGAGTTTGCAATTCCACACAATGTGACTGATCAATGCAGTTTAACCTTTCGATAAGCTCATTTACCTGCTTTTGCAGTTGAGCTATTTGGTTATCCTTGCTGGCAATTAATTCTTCGTACCGTGTCAGAGTAGAAGTTTCTCGTGTTTCTATTTTTTTCCTTTTGTTTTCCTTTTTTCCATTAACAGTGTTAATATCATTGTCACTGATTTGCCGTTTCGGCTTGTCATTAAGTTTTAATTTTAATAATGAAACTGTTTTATTATTTCCCGCCATCGTATAAGTTTTCTTGAGCGGAAATATTTTGTGTGCGATATATTCTTATTGAATATATGGTAACACCGTTAAGCCAATGCGCTATAACCCCCTTATCGTTTTTCGAACGGTGATGTAAAGAGAAGAAAAAAAAAAAAGTAGAAGAAGATGAAGAAGAAGAAAAAAAAATGAAAATATCCTCACCGACCGGAACAGAGTCCCAACGAAAAATCCGATTAGCCTCAGTTACATTACTCGGCCTTTCTAAAAACCGCGAGAACATAAATGTTTATAATAAGCAATCGCCGCTGCGAGAAATGTTTATACTAAACGGTCGTCGCCGAGAAACCACAGCATAGCACGATACCGTATGTTTTACAGACAAGCACTTTAACGAACGAGCGATGAACACAGAATGGACAATCGAACCAGACGGGAATGTGGCAATAAAATAGAAGCATTATTGGTGAACCAATTTTCAATGTCAGTTTGTGCGGTGGCATGTCAAAATTCGACTGGATAATTAACAGTTTGATCCTCTTCTGTAACTGTATCAATAGATTTTTACTCTGTAATCGCACCAAAAATTTTCAATTTAATCTTATTATTGATTCGATAGACGTTATCATTCTTTGGAGCTAAGATGGCACGCTCGCAAAGCCAATCGTGATTCCTGAAGTTGTTGCTGATATTTGGGAAAACCTTATTTTCAAGATCTTCAATTGATGACTGAATTTGACAGAAGTTCGGTGGGAATAATATCTCCTGTGTTGCAGGATCTACCAGCAGTTTGTTTTCGCCCATATTCAAAAGTTGCTTAGCGAATGTTTGTGTAGAATCAACACGCATATTGGTTACCTCATTTACCTTCTACTTTGTCCATGGAGAATTAGTATTTAAAGTAGGCTGTTTCTTCTATATATATTTTTTGATGATTTACTTTTATGTAATTATTTTCGTTTATTTACATTTACGGTAGTATTTATTTATTTACATTTATAGTAGTAATATATTAATTCAATACATTTTTTTTTGGTAGGCTTTAAAATCTAAATGAAAATAGGTGTTTTATTGTTATTTTTTTTTTTTATTATTAATTTTTTTAAAGTATTTTCTTCTATATATATTTTTTATTATTTACTTTTATGTAATTATTTTTATTTATTTACATTTATAGTAGTAATATTTTAATTCAATACATTTTTGGTTTTACTGTCCTTTACAAAAACATGAAGATTTTGTGGGCTCCAGACACGTGAGCACGCCACATACAGTTGCCCATGGGAAAAACAGTCTTTTTCTAAATGTACACCTGCTACTTTCATTGTTTGTCCTTGAGCTTTATTTATTGTCATCACGAATGCTGCTTTTAGGGGAAATTGGATTCTTTTGAACTGGAATGGCAAATCGGTTGAGATTATTGGAATACGGAGAATTAATACATTTTCTCCCTTTGCTATTCCAGTCATAATAATTGCTCTTACAATATTTCGTCTCAAGTGTGTAATTTGTAACCGTGTGCCATTACAGTCTTGATGCGTCAAGATTTCTCATTAAAAGGACTGGGACACCAACTTTCAGTCTCAACTTATGGAAAGGTACCCCTGACAGTTCTAAAGAGTTGAGAAACTCTACAGGGTACGACGTCACTTGCTCAGTATCCATGACATTATCTACAGACAGATATTCAACAACATCATCTTCTACATCTGACAATATTTGTCCATTTATCTGCCCCACAATTTCATTTGCCAGTGCTAAAATTGCTCTTTCACATAGTTATTCTCTATTCTGCATATTATTTTTTAGATTGGAATAAACGCTGTTTTTTTTAATTATCTGTGTTTTGGACAATATTACAGAATTCACTTTTCAAAGTAATCATACCGTTATTATCTGTGGGCACACGATCTTCTCCGATTTTAAGAAGAGCAGCCGCATATTGCCCCGATTGTGTATCACAATGCAGCTGTACTCGCATGTTTATAGTGAGACAAAATTTTTTTACATGCATCCACAATGTAGACGCTTTTAATGCATTTCATCTGCTTTTGTACCTCTAGTGATCATCGGTAGAGTTTGTCTAAAATCACCAGCTAAAAGTACCACCATTCCTCCCATAATAATAATTTGGTTGTTCTTAATATCTTTTATAGTCCGATCTAAAGCTTCGACTGCTCTTTTGAGGGACATAGTACATTCATCCCAAACCAACAACTTACATTGTTGCAACATTGCCCACGCTCGCTGTTTTTGGTAATATTACAAACCGGCATTTCTTCATGAGCTAAATTCAAGGACAGTTTAAGAACTGAATGTGCCGTTTGACCACCATCGAGTAGCATCGAAGCTATTCCAGAGGAGGCTGCGGCAACAGCAACACCTTTATCTTTCCGGACTTGGGCTAAAAGTAAATTTAAAAGAAATGTTTTACCGGTACCTCCGGGTGCGTCCAAAAAAAAATAAACCACCTTCGCCATTTTCGATTTTCTGAACAACATTATCAAAAACTAATCTTTGTTCTGGGTTTAATCGTGGAACAGACTCAGTTATTTGTTGTTGTAAAGAAGTTGCGTCGTAGTTTAGTTCTCTTATTAAATCACTGCTAATTTCTCCGGTTCTTTGGGGTCTGTTCATCCCAAAATATGATAAATCTTTTTCAGTAATAATTATCACTTAATTTTCAATCTTTTTTAGTCCCTCATTGTAAATTAAATTATTGTATGTAACATTAGAAATATGCTCTTGTAATCTATGTAGAATTTCATCCGTCATGTAATTTTTGTATTTTTCCCATAGTTGTTGAGGGTTAGAAAGTCCACATGTTGCTATTAAGACAGAAAAAAGCTCTCTCGCCTTGCCTGCTGATCTACATTGTGTAGCTTCTTCCACTGTCAAATCCCAGTGATTGTCATTTTCCAACAATCCTCTTGCCTTGCATGCCTCTCGAAATGTCGGAAATTCCTGATTATTGTATTTCTTGAGATCATTGAAAGAGATTGGTCCACGCACATGGTGTAAAAGTATTCTCAGACAAAAACATTCCATATTAGTAACAGGGACAGTGTAAACGCATCCTAAAGCATCACCGGATTTAACATCAGGCCAATTCTGAACGGCAGTTCCTTGAAGTTTGCGTTTCCAAGCTTTACTGGCTGCGTCCCATCTGTAATACCTCGGTATCTCAGCATATAATACAGTTCTTGCAAACTCATCCCTCGTGCAAAGATCAAAAAAATCGGTGAGTGTGGTTTTTGGTCGATGGGATAGTCGTTCGTGGAAATTATATTCATTAAAATAAACCCGCTCACCATTCTCTAAGTGCACACTGAGATGTGTTACGGCGCGATACCTTTCGTGCAACGGAAACCTTAAGAGCCGCTATACGGCTTCGTTGCTGCTGACATAACGACCAGATTGATATGTTCATACTTCATCTACGGGATCTGCAACCTCTATGTTTCTAAAATTGAAAATAGCTTGATCGCTACCTTTAATAATATATTTGCAGATATATTTAATAGCGCGTACTGAACTGCAAGCCTCAATATTTATATGGGCGTTAAATATTTTTGATAAGATAGGAGAATGAGGGACCACCCAACTATTATCAACTGAAACATAGCTCCCATTTCAAAGTTTCACTGATGCTGTTTGACCTCCGTCTGCTGGTGCTCTTCTACGATACAGAGGGTATCAACAACAATAACAAACGTATGTTTATACACTTCTATATAATAATATAAAATATTTAAATTTTGTTTTATCCATGCCGAAAACGAGTGTTTCTTACCGGATAGGAGCATGTCTGTTTTAAATTTTCTTATTATTAGTCGTATGTACTAAATTTAGTTTGCGGGAAAAACAATAAAAAAAAAACCTGCATACATGCGTAAATCCTTCCAGAAAATAAAGGAAGATCTATACTATTTACTCGATAACGAATATTACGTACGCGTCGAGAATTCTAAATTCGCAACTTGCTTAACATTAATACGAAATACAAATAATTTAGACATTATGCAATCGCCAGACGTTTCGTAGAATTATTCCTTTAAGTCAATAGTATGTGCTTTATCCTTCTATGTTTATATTTTTTGTATCTGAGCTTCAGGGTTTGATAATTATAAGAATCTATATTATTTATTAATATTAAGTCAGATGCACTGCACGTTTCAAAAAATTTCCGCATGTTCTCTGTAATTATTTCCTGAATGTACGGTATTTTTACATATTTGTGCATAGTATTGATATTTAGTACTATTCGTAGACAATGATTTTGAATTCTTTGGAGTTCTTGAATATTACTTTAATTGGTAGACGACCAAACTTGTACTGCATATAATATTTTGGGAAGAATGATTTGTTTATAGATAATAAGTTTGTTTTCAGGTGTTAAATGGGATTTTCTATTAAAGTATTGGTATAGACAACAAATCTCTTTCTGAGCTTTTATAACTTTATTTTTGATTAGCTTCCTGAAGGTTAATCTTTTATCAAATGTTAGGCCTAAGTACTGGATTTCATCCTTCCATTTCACCTGCCTGTCTTGGATGTTTACTTCTTTTCGTATACATGGTCGTCTTCTAGTAAATAAAATGGCTTCCGTTATATTGTTGCTTATTTTAACCTGCCACTTTTTAAAATATTTTATTCGCGTGTCGGCTGCTTTTTGCAGTCTATTTGCTATTGTGTCTGTTCTATAGGATGATGCTACTTGTTGATGTTAAAACTGAATACGAGAATATAACTTCGTTGAATAAAGTTGTTTATTTAACAAAATGAACAAACGAAAGCGGAAACTCGCGATACAAAAACGTAGATTCACAGCTTCGATTACGCAAGTAACAATAAATCCAAAAAAAT
This sequence comes from Icerya purchasi, assembly GCA_039619475.1. Lineage (NCBI taxonomy): Eukaryota > Metazoa > Arthropoda > Insecta > Hemiptera > Monophlebidae > Icerya > Icerya purchasi. Next base: position 150,925,129 of record CM077116.1, on the reverse strand, counting down.
GTAGTTAATTAAATTTAGCAATTCCCAAAAGGGGTTATTTAAACAATTTAACACGCGATTACATAATAAAATCGAACGGAAGCCCTGAAAAGGGCTATTTCAAATAAGTAAAAGCGGATAAGGAGGAAGGAGTCAAAACGAATTAATTAGAGGAAATTACGAAACTAAGAATTGGACGAATTTGAATAGAAGAAAATAAAAGAAGGAAGTCAATAAAATGAAGTAAATAATAACGAGTAAAAGACAAAAACTGTTAAAGCGAACGAAAAACAGCGAAAAACGAAAGCCGACATATTTAATAATACTCTGCTACGACTTAAAATTTTATTGCCACAGATCATCGATATCGACAAGGAAGCGAAACTATCGATTAAGCAATATCGCATTTCGCTTACGCTTTTCTTTAATTATTAATTCGAAACATACTCCCCCGCGATGGGGTCGCAGAGAGCCCATCAGAGATTAAAGGGATCAGCTTTACCACTGGCCTTCGCTTTATTCCTAGCTCAGTTTTTACATCCGCTTTCGAACAATTCCGTCATGCCCACAAATGGGTGTCACCACTAATCCGAGTTTCCATTCGCCAGGACTCAGCTGGTCGTCCTTTAAAATCACCACATCCCCTTTTTCCAAATTCTTCTCCTTTCGGATCCATTTATTTCGACATTGTAAATGATGCAGGTAGTCGTTTCTCCATCGGTGCCAGAAAGAGTTTAAAATTTGACGATTAACTTCAAATTGTGCAATGGCGGTAGAAGATCCAGAAAGCTCAAGTTCATGTTCGGCATTATCAAATGAGATCCCCGATAACGATTCTCCAACCAAGAAATGAGACGGAGTTAAGACATCTATGGAATCTTCCGAAGTTCTGTGATAGGAAATCGGCCGAGAATTAAGAATAGACTCTATCTGCGAGAAAATTGTAGTGTAATCTTCGAAATTCAAAACACGGTTCTTAACAGCATTGGTAAGATATTTCTTTCCAACTCGAATCGCTGCTTCCCATAATCCTCCAAAATGTGGTGATCTAGGCGGAATGAATTGCCACTCAAAATTGTGTTTTGACCAGAAGTCGCGAAGATCGATTTTTCCCGCTGCTATAAAATTGCGAGTTCCGATAAAATTCGTTCCATGATCGGAGTAAATGCGACAAGGTTTCCCACGACGTGCAATGAATCTCTTGAAAGCGTCCACAAACCGATTAGTCGAAAGATCAGAAACAAATTCGATGTGCGCCGCTCGAGTAACAAAGCATACGAAAAATGCCCCATAAGCTTTCGAATGCTTAGTTGTTCGGTGCCCTACGCATTTAGTCAAAAAATGACCACAAAAGTCAACGCCAACATAGGCAAAAGGTCTGCTATATTTCACTCGGTCTGCTGGCAGAGAGTCCATCAGCGGTTCCAAGGTTCGAGCGCGGTTTCGTTTACATTGAATGCATGCCCAGCAAACCTTTTTAATTATCTTTCTGAGGCCATCTATAACGTAAAACTTTGATTGGATGAAACTCTGAATGAAGGTAGGGGTTGCATGAAAGTAGAAGAGGTGCAAATGTAATACAAAAAGTTCATAAAACCTATGCCGACCGTCCAGAATAATCGGAAATTTGAAATCGACACTAAAAGGCGATCGGTCCAACCGGCCACTAACTCGCAGCAACCCTTTATCATCAAGCTTTGGCAAAATTCGGATTAAGCGACTTTTATTATGAATCCTATGAGAGGTTTTAAGTTGCTGGATTTCGGAGGCAAACGATTTATTCTGCATCAGTTTGATTAAAACCTGAAATGAAGTACGTCTCTCCGCTGTCGTTAAAAACGATTCTTTAATCCGACCTTGTACCTTCACTTTACAGTTAGAAATAAACCGTAGTAAGTAACCTACGACACCGATTAATTTTGGCAAGGACGAAAATTTATCAAATAATTTGAACAACGAATTTTCGGCGACTTCGGATATTTTAAAGGATGCCTTTACAATCACTCGTTCCGGTAAATCATTAATATCTACGGCTGGAAAACGTCGCTTGCCTTTTTCCAAATCGAAATCTTCTGATAAAAAGTTCGGACCTTTAAACCACAGCGAGTTTTTAACCAATTCTTGAACTGAAACTCCTCTGGTCCCCAAATCTGCAGGATTTTCATGAGTTTGGACATAAAACCAACGATCGGCCGGAATAATGTCTAATATTTTTCTAGTTCGATTGGCAACATAAGGTTGCCATTTTTCTGGTTCCATGTTCAACCATCCTAAAACAATCGTTAAATCTGAAAAAGCGAAAACAGAATTAACAGAAATTTTCAAAGTCCGTGAAACTCGGCTGATTAATGACGACAAAAGCAACACAGCTTGGAGCTCAAGACGAGGGACCGTCATTCGTTGAATCGGAGCCACTTTCGTTTTAGAACAAACGAAATTCAGAGTCGTGTTGGATTTTCCTGACGATCGAAAAGCTGCTTCGGAAGCGTCACAAAAACCAATTAGCATGTCCGTACGATCGACTGGATTCAGGGGTGAATAAACGCGGGGCATTTGGAAATTCTCTAAAGTATGTAAATCGGTGTAGAATGCCTGAAATTTGGTTGATAACGCTGTGGGAATTGGATCGTCCCAACTAAGCTTCGCAGCCCAAAGGTCTTGCAACAATCGTTTAGCTTTAATTATAGCTGGACTCAAAAATCCGAGCGGATCAAATATTCGGCTAATTTCGCTAAGTAAGATACGCTTCGTTAGCTTCGGCGGCAAATCATTTAAATTTAATCTTATTTTGAAACTATCGCTGTTTGAACACCACAGTAGTCCAAGCACTGGAAATCCTGCTTCTCCTTTAATGTCATAATTAGTAGCTGACTCCAATAGTTCGGGTTCGATTTGATTCAATAGTTTTGTTGAGTTGCTCTGATATTTTCTTAGATAGAATCCGGCACTACTCAAAATTGAATGAACAGCACGTTGAAGCTCGCAAGCATTTTCCAAGTCGTCTGATCCAGTGATTAGATCATCCATGTAAAAATCGCCTTCAATTGCTTCAGCGGCAACTGAATTACTTTCCAATGCTTCCTGCGCTAGAATCCTAAGACAATTCTGCGCCAAAAATGAGGCAGACGAAGTTCCGTAAGTTACAGTTTTTAACCGGTAATCTTTTACTGGTTCGGATGGAGCCTCTCTCCACAGAACGCGTTGCAAATCTCTGTCGGACGTATGAACGATAATTTGGCGATACATTTTCTCAATGTCGCAAATGAAAGCAATCAAATGGCGTCGAAATTTGATTAAAGTGTCGAAAAGGTCCGCTTGTATTTTCGGTCCGATCATTAATATATCATTTAAAGAAAGGCCACTACTTGTTTTAGCGGAGGCGTTGAAGACAACTCGAAGTTTCGTAGTCGAGCTAGACGGTCTTATTACTGCACGATGTGGAATATAATACGCTATTGAAGACGCTAATTCTGCGATAGGCACCTGTTCCATATGATCCAAATTCTCATATTCGCGCATAAATTCGATGTATTGTGATTTTATTTCCGGTCTTGTACGCTGTTCAATTTTCTGCAACATTTTAAACGCCTTCGTTCGTGAATCAGTAAGCCCAGACCTATCTCCTTTCAAAGGTAACCGCACAATAAACCTTCCATTAGCATCGCGTGCGTAAGTGTCTACAAAGTGCTTTACGCAAAGATCCTGATCAATTAAGGCCTGCTTGGGTACATCTACTTCCTCCACTTCCCAAAATTGGCGAAGTTGTTTTTCAATCGTAGAGACCATCAAATGACAAGCAAGCGGAATCGAAAATTTTTCTTTTTCCATTGGTTCCAGGGCTGGTCCGGAAATTACCCAGCCAAAAACTGATTTGCGCAAAGTGAATTGATCGATGTTACAACGTTCATCCAAAAAGCACGACTCGACATATTCAGCCCCTAACAGGATATCTACTCGATCATGGCTTAATTTACTGTCCGCAAATTCTAAGATACGGTTTCGCGTATGAATTAACTGCGAAGACGAGTTAGGGTGAGAGTATGAAAGCTTCGGGACAACATTTGCTTTTATCGATAGCTCAAAGTTCGAAATTCGCGACTGAATTAGTACAGAACAGCTGTTGTCCGCGATTAAAGGACTATCGGTAACACCTTGGATAGTTATTGGATTCGAATTAAACTCCACCGACAACTGAGACCTTTTAACAAATTCGGCACTAATCAAAGTTACTTGCGAAGCACAATCGAACAGGACTCTCGCTAGCTTCATAGATCGGCCGGGAATTTTTACTTTTGCAACCGCAGTCGGCAGTAAAATTAAACGATCGTTTTTAGCTACGGTATTGCAAACCATGCCAGAATTCGAGCTCGAACTAGATGCAGTTGATTCCACTTTAATATTTTCAGATAGTTGTATTAGATTACCGTCGCGATGTAGCAACGTGTGGTGGTTCCCAGAACAAATAGTACATTTAGAACGGCAGTTCAAACAACTGTGTTTGTTACTAAAACAGCTGATACACAATTTATTACGTTTTACGAGCTGGAATCTATCGATTGGCGTACGAGCTTTAAAGTCTGCGCAATCGGTTAACCAGTGGTTTCGAGAACAATCGTAACATCTAATTTTAGAAGGCGCAGAACTCGCAACATAAGATTGTCGTATCCTTTTAGAAGTTTCTTGGTTCAAATTCATACGCGCCTCGATGTTAAACGCACGATTTTCTAGAAAAGTACGAATATCCTTATACGAAGGATATGTTCGATTGTCTGTTAACGAATTTTCCCAATCGCGCCGAGTATCATCGTCTAATCGCGAACAAACAAAATAAGAAATAATCGACGACCATTGATCTACATTTTCGCCGGCAATTTTCAAACCGCGTAAAACGACATTTACGTCGTCTAAAAGTTTTCGAATGCCCTGTTCACATTTTATTTTTCTTATTGAGAACAAATCTTGAAAATACGTACCGATTATCGAGCGTTTATTTTCATATCGAGTTGTTACAGTACTCCATGCTCCAGTAAAAGAATTATCATCCAACTCGAAATCACGAACTAGCGATTCAGCTTCCCCAGTTAACGATTGTTTTAAGTAATACAGTTTCTGAACGTTACTAATATCGCAATTGTTAATAATCAGATTGCGAAATAAACTAGCGAAATCGAGGAAACAACGAATATCACCATTAAATTTCGGTATTTCTATTTTCGGTAATTTCACTGAAGTGTTCGGATTTGATACATTACCCGACAACAGCAGAGAGTCGCGTTTATCTGTATCGGTTAAATTATCGCGAAGTTTACGAACGATTTTCGATATGTCGGTTGCCCAGCCTGAAACGTCCATTGTCTCTTTAATAAAAGCAGTTTCAATTGCTTCGGCCGATTTTTCGTCTGACAAATCTAACAGCGGGCTTATTTGCTGCTGAATTCCCTCAAACTTGTCTCTTAGAGCACGAAATTCAGATAGTTCTTCTTCTAAATCTTGTAACAAATTACGAGTCGGCTTCGCTTTTGCTAATTTCGTAATATTCTCATAATAACTATTCAATTGTCGTTTTAGAAAACAGCGTGATCTTTCTAACTGATCCATATTACGAATTATTTTAAAGAGATCGGTCAGCAAAACGATATTTTCGACACTATATCACGGAGTTTATAAATAGCCGGATCAAATTAAAATATTTAAACATTTAAGTTACGTGTATCACTCACCGCTGGTAGGATGATGAAATATAATCCTTTAATCCGGTCCGGAGGACCAAAATGTTGATGTTAAAACTGAATACGAGAATATAACTTCGTTGAATAAAGTTGTTTATTTAACAAAATGAACAAACGAAAGCGGAAACTCGCGATACAAAAACGTAGATTCACAGCTTCGATTACGCAAGTAACAATAAATCCAAAAAAATGTAGTTAATTAAATTTAGCAATTCCCAAAAGGGGTTATTTAAACAATTTAACACGCGATTACATAATAAAATCGAACGGAAGCCCTGAAAAGGGCTATTTCAAATAAGTAAAAGCGGATAAGGAGGAAGGAGTCAAAACGAATTAATTAGAGGAAATTACGAAACTAAGAATTGGACGAATTTGAATAGAAGAAAATAAAAGAAGGAAGTCAATAAAATGAAGTAAATAATAACGAGTAAAAGACAAAAACTGTTAAAGCGAACGAAAAACAGCGAAAAACGAAAGCCGACATATTTAATAATACTCTGCTACGACTTAAAATTTTATTGCCACAGATCATCGATATCGACAAGGAAGCGAAACTATCGATTAAGCAATATCGCATTTCGCTTACGCTTTTCTTTAATTATTAATTCGAAACACTACTATTGTAGTATCATCTGCATATAGCTATATTTCAGACTCTTTGATTTTCGGAATGTCGTTTAAGAATATTATAAATAAATACGGTCCTAAAATGCTCCCTTGTGGTACACCAGCAGTTATGTGCTCTTCGGGTGACTCATAATTATTCAGTTTAACATAAAATTTTCTGTTTAAAAGATATGATTTCACTATACATATTAAAGAATAAGGATACTTAAGTTGAATTAGTTTAAATATTGTACCTTCTATCCATGTGGTGTCAAAAGCTTTTTCGATATCTATTAGTAATACTCCTGTATGTTTGTTCAGATTGAAATTGTCGGCAATTTTATCACAGATTTTAGTTAATTGTATGGTTGTACTAAGTTTAGGTCGGAAACCAAATTGATTATCGCATATTATATTATTTTCATCACTGTGCTTTCTTAATCTTGTAAGTATAATCTTTTCAAATAATTTACTTATGTTACTTAGTAAGCTGATGGAACGTATGTTTTCGGCCAGGGAAGCATCCTTACCGGGCTTAGGTATAGGTACTGTCTGCGAGACTTTCCATTTTAAAGGAAAATAGCATAATCTAAAACATGAGTTGAATAAGCACACAAGAGTCATTTTTGCTTTTGTTGGTAAGTTCTTTATCATTTTAATGCTAATTTTATCGTGTCCTACAGAATTTTTGTTTTTTAGGCTTTTTATAAGTGTATTTACTTCCCTGGGGCTAGTTATGTAATTATTTGTTGCGTTATTTGCTTTTGTCACGAAGTACTTATTTATAGTTCTTCTGATGTTCATTAAATGATTATGAGTAGATAATCTTTGATATTTTGTTTTCGTATTTTGCTAAAATGTTCTACTAAAATTTTTGCCTTACTTTTGGGATCATACTCATATTCATTGTTTGTATTTAGTATTTTGATCAGCGGCAGTTCCGAATGATTTATACGAAAATATTTATTCAGTTTCCACAAAGAGTTATCCTTCGGCGTTAGTCTTTTTAAAAATTTATTCCACTGGTTATTTCTCTCTATAATTAATTTATTTCGAACTAGTTTGCATAAATGATTGTATATTGTTTTATATATTACTGAGATGTTATTTCTTTTTTGACTTTTCTTTCCAATAAAGTTTTTAATTTTAATTAAGGTTGCTGTATTGCTCGATATTTCTCTTGTTACTTTATTCAGAGATTTTAACGGTATGTGATTTTTTGCCGCGGACAGTATTATGCAATTGAAATATTTAATATATTTATCTATTTCGATTGCAGTGTTTAGTGTTAAAGGTATTTTTATTTGCGTTTGTATCTGCTTTTTATAGTCCTTCCATTTTGCTTTATTATAGTTAAATTCTGGCATGGGTTGATTAAGGTGCACTTGATCATTTATTGTAAAAGTGATTGGATTGTGATTAGAGGACAAGTTTCCTATTGATTTCGGGGTTGTATAATTATTAAAATTTTTTGCAATAACTATATCAAGGACTGTTTTACGTAATTTCCGCGAGTTAAATAAAAAAGTAAGAAAATAAGATAAGGATCGATTTAGACTTACTTTATTAAAATGCGCGGGTAGCCCTGAAAAGGGCTATTTCGAATTAATTGTTTTCGGTGAACGAGAAATAAAAGAAGTGACGAGCGAAACAACAACCAAAATAAAAATACGAGACAAAGCACTGAAAACGGGAACAAAACAACGAGCGAGCAATCGACATACGTGAACGAAACCAAAACATAAACTTAAACATACATTACGAGCAATAATTAACAATAAACGAGACTGCGCAAGGAGGAAAGAAAATGCCGACGATCAGATCTAATTTCACGACCCTACTTGCATGCGAGCCGTGTAAACAATCGTTCAACATTCTCCCCCTCTTGCGACCCAAAGGGTCTCAAAACAGTGTATGCCAGCAAGAAGTGTACTGAGGTCCATCTTCTTCACTGATGGGCCCATTCCTTATTCGTCGGCGTTAACTGGCAAACGAATCAACTTTTGCACTGCTCGGTGGAAGGTATCGCCCTTTGCTGAGACCTCCGCGATAGGCACCCGGCCTTGAGAATCCGGAAAAATGTTGATCACTCGTCCCGCCGGCCACTGGAGCGGGCTGGATTCGTCCTTCAGCAATACTACATCGCCCGGCGCTACACTTGGCTGTTCGGATTGCCATTTCGAGCGTGTCTGCAGCTGAGTAAGATAGTTCCGGCCCCACTGCTGCTAGAAGGATCCCACAATACGGCGCTGCGCATCTAGTCGGTCGTCTAACTGTAAATCTCCCTGTTCTAGCTGATCGGCCTCTAACAAATTGGAGCCGACCAAAAAGTGTCCTTGGGTAACGATGTCAACCACCTCGGGGTCTGAGGTGGCGCATCTGCGGTATAATGGCCTCGAGTTTAAGATTGCTTCGATCCGGGGCAAAACATTAAGTTGCTCCGCGGTTAATATCGTTCCCTGCGAAGCCGATATCAGCAATTTTTTGCCCGCCTTTATTGCTGCTTCCCAAACGCCTCCATGGTGCGGCGATCGAGCAGCTTCCAAGTAATGCCCGCTTCTTGACAATGGCGCTCCAGAACGCTCCTCGCTCCAATAAAATTGGTAGCATTGTCTGACCATATCGTGCTTGGCACGTCTCGACGGGCCGAAAACCGCTGCAGTGACCAAGAATGCCTCTGTGGACAGGTCAGCCACTGCTTCGATGTGAACGGCGCGGGTGCTTAGGCATACAAAGAAAGCTGCGTAATACTTTTGATGTTTCACAGTGCGATGATTCGTGCATTTTATTATAACGTGACCTGCGAAATCGACACCAGTGTGTGTAAATGGTCGAGCAATCGATGACGCTCCTTCGGCAGCTCCCCCATTATCTGGGAAATTGATTCTGCTTTTAATCTCGCGCACCATACGCAAGCGCCTACAATTTTCTTTATCAGCTTTGGCGCTCCCTCATGTATCCAGAACTTGGACTGCAAGAAGGCCAATGTGAACAAGCGAGTGGCATGATAATGCTTCTCGTGAATACTCCGAGGAGTTCTGTTAACTTCGAACGTCGATGAAGAATGATTGGGTGTTTGGCCGCGTATGACAAATAACTGTTGCGCAACCGTCCTTCAACTTGTAAAAGCCCATTGTTTCAATGAACGGGTTTAATGCAATTAACCTGCTGCGCGCTGGGAGCGGAGTTTCGCTGTGAAATACCGCTAGCTCTTCACTAAACCAAGCTCGCTGGGATATGCAGCACACAGCATATAGGGGATAAGCGCAATTCTTTTCTGCTTCCCGCTTGCCCATCAGTGGCCGAAGAGCAAGGGCAAATTTGTAGAACCTTCTGACGATCCGCAGTAGCTTCTCAAAATCTGAGAACCTTTCTATCAACGCTTCATCTCCATCTGCACTTGAAACTGCCGCATGACAGACTCTTATGTTACGGACCTCAGGCAGCTGCCCTGGCGTAGGCATATCCTCTGCTCTGATGGAATCTTCGCTTAACCAACTTGGTCCGTTAAGCCAGCATGGACTATCTAGGAGCGCTTGGACCGAAATGCCGCGTGTCACCAAATCTGCGGGGTTTCGCACCGACTTGACGTACTGCCATTGTTGCGCTGGTAGTATGTATGTAACGAGGTCGACACGATTTTTCACAAAACTGTGATACTTTGCACTTGGTCCCTTAAGCCAAGTCAGCACAATGGTCGAATCGCAGAAAGCTGTAGCGCTGCGAACGTCGTATTTCAGGGTCTTAGCAACACGGGCCATCAGTTGTACCGGCAGTACCGCACCTAGCAATTCGAGCCGTGGTATTGTAACTTCCTTCAGCGGTGCGATTCGTGTCTTCGCGCATACAAGCCTAGCATAGGTTTTGCTTCTTTCCCTTACCCGAACGTAAACTACCGCGCCGTATGCTCTGCTGCTGGCATCGCAGAACCCTACTATATCAAATTCGTCCTCAGCTCCTTGAAAGTAACAGCGCCTGATTGTAAATTGAGGCAACGCCTTCATTTCAGCATAATAATCGCGAAACCTTGCTCCTGGTTCTTCAGAGATAGGCTCATCCCATTCTCTGCCTTCCCGCCATAACTTCTGCAACAATAACTTTGCGCGACTAGTTATCGGCGCCAGGAAACCCAGCGGATCAAAAATGCGCGCGATTAAGGAAGACACCACACGTTTGGTGAGGATTAGGCTTTCGACTCTTGCCAGTTTTACATTTATGGAAAAGCAATCTTCACTCGGGTGCCATTGCAAACCTAGTATCTTGGCAGCATCGGATCCTGTGAAGTCGATCGAGCGGAGTTCCTCTATTGAGGATTCGTCCAAGGATGACAGGAATTATTTAGAGTTCGACACGTACTTCCGAAGTGGAAATCTAGCCTTGTCAAGCGCCGCCTGAATCTTTTCTCGTTTGTGAATGGCCTCAATTGGTGACTGGGCGCCTGTTAGCAAGTCCTCCATATAGAACTCTGAAGAAAGAGCACAGGCAATCTCTGGAGGCTCTGACGCCAGTTCTTGGGTCAAGACTTGTAAACATTTTGTAGCGATAAAGGATGCTGATGTTGTGCCATATGTGAGCGTAGTAAGCTGGTACGTTTGTATAGGCTCAGAGCGACTATCTCGCCACAGGATAGACTGTAAAAACCGATCGTCAGGATGGAGTGAAATGCAACGATACATTTTGCTCACATCCGCTGAAAATGCCACCTTGTATGTTCGAAAGTGGACCAAAATATCGAATAGTTCTGGCTGAAGCATGGGACCATTCAGCAGAACCTCGTTCAGGGAAATGCCAGTGGCATTTTTTGCCGACGCATTGAACACCGCCCTCAATTTAGTGTTGCTGCTATCCGGCCGTAGCACTGGTAAGTGAGGTATAAAAGACTTTCCTTTTTTGGCACAACTTCCATATGGCCGAGCTTGCGATATTCAATCATTAATTCGGTATACAATGAACGGACCGTTCCATTGTACTTTGATTCAGCGCGGAAAAGCGAGTTACTGCGCATATGTATCTGCAAGTGACTTTATGCTCCTTTTTAGGGGCAATCGTACCTGAAACTGTCCGTTGGGCTACCGAGTGTGTGTAGCTTCAAAATGCGCCTCACACAGTTCCTGTTCAGTCTGGGACGTCTTGCTTGGCTGCACTTCCTCAATTTGCCTAAACTTGGCTATCAGATCTTCCACCTCTGAGGTGAGGTGACAACAACGCTGGTCTACTGAAGTGAATTTCGAGAGTGGACCTTCTGCCACCCACCCGAATAAGGTTTCTTTGAAATACAGCTCTCCTACAAACAGCCTCCGGCCCAGCATAATCTTGTTTGCATGTTTTCCACCAATCAGAATGTCAACCGCTGCCGTCGGCAATAGACAGTCTGCCAAATCCAGCTTCCCACTAACATCTTTCACGCGCTTGATCAAGGCAGGGGACACTTCGTAGGGAATGCGGCCTACTACGTCAGTCTGAAGATCGAGCTGATAGGAGTTGTATCGTGACCGCAGATCGAGAGATACCGACGTGCTCACTTGCGCTTCTTCTGGGGAGACGCAAGCAATTTCCGCTCGGGCGGCTCTAGAAGCAATTCTATTCTTTTTAACGAAGGACTCAGCGACGAGGTTAACCTGCGAACAAGGATCGAGCAAGGCGCGAGCTTTGACAACTTTACTTCCAACCAGCACATGCACCACCGCGCGGGGTAGCAGGACAACAGAGCTCTCGTGAGAAGTGCAAGCTAGAGCCGTTCTGGGCACTGACGAGTGTTGTTCGCCCCGATTGTCTGGCACTGAATGCGAGCTTTCTTGGTGCAGCATGGTATGATGCGTCTTGTTGCACCTTCTGCGCTTGGACGAGTTGCGATCACTCGCAAAATGGGACCGCCTTAAACAATTTATACAAAGCCGTTTGTCTTTTACAAAAAGCCAACGATCGGCGATATTTTTTGTAATGAACTGTGGGCACTGTGATAGGTAATGCCCTTTATCGCATAAGACGCATCGTGGAGCGACTGATTGTATGCAGTCGCTGCACCGAATTTTCTATTTATCCTTGCTTCCGATGCCTCGGCTCGACTTACCGTTGGCCTCAGAGGCTGCTGCCCATGTACGCTCTCATATGCAAAACATCGATTTTGTAAAAAAGCGCTCAAGGGTGCGAACGAAGGGTAAGTTAAATTGTCAACCACCGAGTTTTCCCAATCCATTCGAAGTTTTTCTAGCAACTTGCCTACAATTATATATGTGAATAGCGGTGACATTGCCTCTGTGTTCAGTTTGCACACCTTCAGCCCTCGTATTATAGCATTAATCTGGTCAAGCGATTCTTGCAATGATGCCTGTGAAATCGGTGGTAGAGCTATTAATTCTCGAAAATGGTCGGCGATAATCGCCCGTCGATTGTAATATCGACTCTTTACCGCATTCCACGCTTCTTCATAAAGCCCTTCCTGAAGGGTGTAATCCTTCAGGATATTCTCTGCGGCGCCTACCATCGCCTGCTTCAAGAAATATAATTTTTGAATCGGCTTTATATTGTCATTAGAATGGATCATTGCTTGGAACAGAAAATACCATTCAGTGAAATCTTTCGTTTTTCCACTGAACTTCGGGACCGGCAGATCCGGTAGCTTTACCCTTGGATTTGCCGGCGCATCGTCGGTTACGAGGGAAGAATCAAGTGAACGGCGATTGCTACTTTTCGGATTGAGAAAATCGTTCATTGTGTTTAATTTGGACTTGGCCAAATCGTATTCCTCCTTGCTTTGCTGCCATGGCTCATACATTTTGCTCTCTATTATTTCCAGCTGATCTGCGGATTTTCCTTTTAAATCTGTATTGTCTAGGATAGATGCAATGACTTCACTGATCTCTCCTAGGCAAGTATTTCACGAGCCAAGTCGGACAGCGACTTCATTAGATCGCTCACTGGACGGAGCCTCGAGTAAGGCAGCATGAACGAGAGCCTTTGCTGAGTTTACTGCTCGGAAGGCAGCGCGCTTACGGCGGTTTAATGCCTCCAAAACCGAGCCTTTCTCACTCATTTCGTTCAAATCGATAAAAGTGCGAAATTGCTTTATTGCGAGCTAGGAAAACTGCCACGCTAATTTGACTAAGTTCAGTCACAAATTAAGCGACAGATTTAAATCACCGGGCGAGTAGTGTAAACGCGATTTAAAGCGCCGAGCGAGTATACTTTGACGAAAGTTTTCGTACATAGAATTCTGCAACGCCGAATATGCGTAGAATTCTAAAAAACCGAATATTTACCGATTTTCGAAACTCCAAATATTTACCGAATTTTGACGCACTAAATATATTAAATTTTGAAACATCGAATGTGTGCGAAATTTCGACAAATTTTTTATATGCGCTTAGTGCGTTACCGATTTTATTGCGAATTTTAAATGAGAACAACGAAAACTATAAAATAATGTCTTGACGCGAATATTATTTTAACTTTCAAATGACTTAAAACTTACTTTTCGATTTTCCAACCACTTTATCCACTCACGGAAAAAATACCAAATTTTTGCCAGATCCTTTTCTTATGATCCCTTCCGGAGGACCAAAACTGTTTTACGTAATTTCCGCGAGTTAAATAAAAAAGTAATAAAATAAGAAAATAAGATATGGATCGATTTAGACCTACTTTATTTAAATGCGTAGGTAGCCCTGAAAAGGGCCATTTCGAATTAATTGTTTTCGGCGAACGAGAAACCAAAAGAACTGACGAGCGAAACAACAACTAAAATAAAAATACGAGACAAACCACTGAAAACGGGAAAAAAACAACGAGCGAGCAATCGACATACGTGAGCGAAACCAAAACATAAACTTAAACATACATTACGAGCAATAATTAACAATAAACGAGACTGCGCAAGGAGGAAAGAAAATGCCGACGATCAGATTTAATTTCACGACCCCACTTGCATGCGAGCCGTGTAAACACGCATTCAACAAGGACACATGGTTTATTTGCTGTATTTCTAGGAAAGAATGTTGGTGCATAACGGAAACTTATTTGTAGATTATTTATTGTTGCTAAACTTAGTAGTATTTTTCCGGTCATATTAGAATTGAAGTTGTTCCAGGCAGTGTGTTTCGCGTTTAGATCTCCCATAATTAGAACCTGTGTATTTGTATTCAATAGCTGTTTAACTTCATTTTTAAAACTTTTCGGTCTTGTAGGGGGTCTATATACTACATAAATGTAGAGCAGCTCTTTTCCTATTTTAATTGCTACTCCTAGCGATTGAATTTGCTCTGTCTTTGGTGCTGGAATTTTTAAACGAAATAAGTCTTTTCGTATCAGTAAAGTTACTCCACCTTTATTATTTCGGAGATCCAAACGAAAGATTTTATGATTTAGAATTCTTATGTTTACTCTCTGATCGATTTTTGTTTCAGTAATTCCTGCTATGTGTATATTGTTTCTGTTTAGGAACAGTTCCAACTCTAACTGCTTGTGTCTTAGCGAATTTGCGTTCCATGTACATACATTTATATTACTACTCATATTTAACCATAGTTTTCAACTATGGTTTCGAGTACTATAGTGATTATAGAGAATAAGTCAGTATTGTTAGTGTTCCTTATTCTATGGAGAATAAGTTTTGCGCAGTTTATAATTTTACTTAAACCTATTTCTTTGAATATTGAGAATATATACGATAAGTTTATAGGCTGGCTATCGCATTTGCTTTTTTGATTTTTAACAATGCTGGCGTAGCTTAATCTGTTTTTATTTATCTTGTCACTATTTATATTTATGTTACTTTTATTATTTCCGGGTACATTTGCATTTATGTTGTTTCCCTTATTAGTATTTGCATTATTTTTACCTGTAATTTTCTTATATTTTAATATATTTTGAAATCTATGACATTCTTTAGAATTTGCTGTGTGATTTTAATACATCAATTTTTACAGTCTTTGTGTGAGTGTTTACCTCCGCATCTAAGACACTTTGGGGCCTTAAAACAATTGTAGGAGACGTGGCCGTATTCTTGGAATTTATAGCATTGCATAATTTTATCTTTATTATTATATTTTCCCCTTTTGATCATACGATAACAGATGGTTTTTATTTTAAATATTTCTGTTTTTACTGTATTCGTCGGAAAGGTGATTAAATATACAGGTAACTTTATATCTTGTTTTCATTATGAACAGTCTCTTTGAGTAACTGGCGTAGAAATTTTTTTGTGCATTTGCCATCTTTCATACAAGGGCTCTGTGGATTTTCCGGTCCGCATGGCCTGTGAATCAAATTTTTTACAATAATGTCATTAAGTGTCTTATCAGTGTTTAGATTCGGTATTTCAGCGCTGATAATTTTATTAATTTGATCGGGTCTTAACTTGTCTTTTAACCACAATAATATGTGAACATGTGGTAGTCCACGCTTCGGCCACTCTATTGAATACATAAAACAGCGAACTTCTTCAAATATTCTGCCTTCGGTAATAACATCCATAAGCTTTTTAACTTTCAACCTGAAAACTCTTGCAACTACATCATACCTATCAGTCGAACTTTGCCCCGGCATCAATTCATTTGTTATTTCAGGCCCGGCTGGGTTACAGGTGAATATAAC
This sequence comes from Icerya purchasi, assembly GCA_039619475.1. NCBI lineage: Eukaryota > Metazoa > Arthropoda > Insecta > Hemiptera > Monophlebidae > Icerya > Icerya purchasi. The sequence continues at coordinate 150,909,224 of CM077116.1, read as the reverse complement.
AAATAAATCGGGGCGACCAAATGTACGCACATAAGAAAAGGCGTACAAATACCGTGGGCTATTTGCAAAAGAAGATGGTAAAATTAACATTCTACCAATATCATTAAGATTGATTCACGGGAGCGTCATTTGCTACAGCATCTTGAAGATGTATATAATTCTCAGCTCTTAATTTAGTTTGATTCAATGATATGTAACGTAGCCGTTCACTTTCAACCTTGACGTACATATCACCATAAAACTGATTAGCCAGTTGTTTGCATCGTTGTATAATATTAAAATTGTTTTCTCGGAACATAACATAGTAGGCATAAAAATCCATACACGATGTTTTTTTGTTGGGCAAAAAAAGGTCAGTTATAGGATTGACTTGTGGAATTTGGAAATGATACCCCTCTTGTCCCTTGCTAAATATTATCGGATATTGTAACGTATCATAAAATTTATGTGTATCAGGCACCCTGGTTAGTGTGTCATCTCGTGCATGTAAAACTATATCACGGGAAGCATACTGTTCACCACTAACCACAGTTGCGACTTCGTCTATTAAAGGTGCATTATATCGTCTTTTATGTTCCCCACTTGGGGTACGGTCAGGATGCGTGACTAATTTATAATCCTCTCCTGGCATTCTTTCTAAAGCGGTTTTTAAAGTGAGTATAAGGCGATTATGTTCATGCAACATCCTCTGAATTTTGAGAACAGTATCCCTTTCAACTCCTTGAATGTTGTGATACCTACAGTCTGCCTCAGTGTTTTCTTCTCCCATAAAATAGATCTGTAAAAATTTTGATTGTTCATTATTTGTAGGAAGTAAAGAGCCAATCCTATGATAAACTTGACCTTGGATTGTAAAAGTTGGTGAATACCCAGACATTCTACACCAAATGATGTCATTTGAAAGCAGGAGTTATATTTTCTTATTCTGTTTAAAAAGCGTTGATATTCATTGCTATCATATAGAAGTAAAGATTTGAGCGGTTCTTCTGGCTCACCAAGTGTTGAAATTGAAACTTTTCCACCAGAACAACACATACCCGGAGTTTCTTCCTTCCACTTGAGTACTTCACAATGTATACACTTTTTATCCATTCTGCCTATGAGAACTAATTGATGATTAATATAATCAATAAATGGGCCATAAAAAAAAGTGGCATCGCTGAACACCTGCCATGTAGTTCTCGTAAACGCATGTCTTTTTTCTGACTACCATTCAGCATTTGGAACACGTTGTCTTTCTGATCCTTCAGGTGTCTCTGCAGCTATCGATGACGCATGACGCTCAGTATCTAAAGCTCGACGTGTCTGAGTCTGTTCTAAGGTCTCGGAAACCCTTTGAGAGGAGTGACGCTCGGCATCTAAAATCTGTCTGGTCTGTGTCTGCTCTTGAGATACTTCAGTTCTAGCTACTTTCGTAGCTCAAGCCCTGTTAGAGTTATGCACTAGATCAGATTTACGCCTGCGAGTCATATTGGCAGTAAAAATAATGAGTAAGTAATAAATACTTAGATGTTTACTTACATAATCGGAACAAAAATTTTTTTTTTTTAAATCAAAATATAATACGTTTACGTAAATGTTTTAAGAAAATCTCCGGCCTACTCACTAAGTACCTAATAACTATTTATGATTTAATAATAAAACCTCTTTCATTTATATTTGTATTGACGTCGAAACAGCTTACTTGAAATAATAATTCTCCGCGGACAACGTCGCGGGTAAAAGCTAGGAACGGACGAAGGAATAGCGACTATCGAAGATGAACAACACGTTGATAAAAGCTAGCCAGTAATTTTGTTTACATAACGAAACCGATTTCTGGTGTTCTGGTGTTTCTTAAAGTTTCAGGACAAAAACATCTGGTTGAATAAAATAACATAGACTAACGAACGAATACATAAGAAATAATAAAATTAATATAATTTTTTTTAACAATTTTATTTTCTGTTCTAAGGGAAATATGGCGATTTTCTACCAGACGTTTTTCTTGTTGAACACGTCGTGGGCCCTCGTGACATCTCCTTTACGGAGACATTATATTTATTTTTTCTTTTCTTTTTAAAAACCCTGAAATCTATATCCCGTATAAACTCTGCCACCCCATTATTCCCCTAGGGGTTGAAATTACAAAAATCGTTATTTAGGTATCTAAAATAGCTTATATACCTGCGGAATGTGATTTAAGAGATAATAATTAACGGAAAATATAAAGGAGAAGGTGTGCTGATTTCGCGCATTCCAATAATACCCACTGATTTGCCTTTCACATTCAGAAAATTATAGTTTCCTGTGCGTCTTGCATTTCTGATAACAATCAACAAAACTCAAGGGCATTGGCTTAGAAAATCCAGGTTTTTCGTATGGTCAACTATATGTTGCTTGCTCTAGATTATGAAATTGTGTTACGCTAAATGTTAGTATTAATTTGATATATTTAAAGTTAGTTCAGTTATATGGCGCATAAAATATATTGTTCGTTCGCGTTAATTAGTAATAAAAAAATGTTATATAATTTATCGTAAATCTGTAATAATAAAAAAACAATAATTAAATAATATAAATATTAGTAATCTTTCATTTTTACGTATTTTACGATAAAGCTTTATCGATTTTTGGTTGTAATATACAGGCCATCCATTTGAAATAAATATATCGAATAGTAAATGAATGTACACTGGCAGGATAATGTCTGAAAAATGTTATTTAAAAAAATATTTTGAATGAAAATTTTACTACTATAAATGTAAATAAACAAAAATTATTACATAAAAGTAAATAATAAAGAAAAAAAAAAAATAGAAGTAAATACCGTTTTATTATTATTATTTTTTTAAGTTCAGTAATGTTATACTTCCATACAAACTTTCACCCCCTTTTCACCCCCGTATGGGGTTATTTCCAGAATAAAAACTATTCCTTTCCTTGACCTCAAACTATCTCCATACAAAATTTCATCTAAATCGTTTCAGCGGTTTAAGCGTGAAAAGTTAACAGACAGACAGACAGACAGAGTTACTTTCGCATCTATAATATTAGTAAGGATGATATTTGTTACGTACAATTTTTCTCTTTGTAAAAATAATGTGGTTACTTTTATTTTCATTTATTACTATTTTCCATTTATTCACCTAATTAATGATTTTATTTAGCACATCTTTTAAATTTTCTGTGGATTTTTCTGGGTTCTCGTGCGTTGCCATAATTGCCATGTCGTCAGCGAATGTTGCTAGTAGTGCGTCATCTTCCTCTGGCATATCATAAGTAAACAATAAATACAAGAGTGGACCAAGTACACTTCCCTGAGGTACACCTGCCTCAGTTTTATATATGGATGATTCTGTTCCATTTACTACAACTCGGAAATACCTGTCTTGTAAGTCGGATTTCAAAATATTGTAATATTGAATTGGTAGTACTTTTTTGCATTTGTAAAGTATTCCCGGATGCCATACTTTATCAAATGCCTGTTGTACATCAAGGAAGACAGCCGAAGTAATTCTTTTTTTTTTTCAAATTTTTCTTCAATTTTGTTAACCAGACGGTGCACTTGTTGTACTGTTGAGTGCCTAATTCGGAAGCCAAATTGATGATTTGGTATTATTTCTTTCTTGTCTATGAACATTTGTATTCTCTTTTTAAGAGTTTTTCGAAAACTTTGGCCAGAATTGATAAAAGTGAAATTAGCCGATAAGAAGAGGCTCTTTGAGGAAGTTTATCTGGTTTTAAAATCATCATAACATTGGCGAATTTCCACAATATAGGAACATATTGAAGCCGTAAAATCGCATTGTAAATATAAGTTAACATTACTAACGGTTTCCTTGATAACTCTTTCAGAATACGCTCCGTTATGAGATCGTACCCTGGTGCCTTCTTGTTACTCAATTTCTTTATTACTCCATTAATTTCGCCTGGCGAAGTTAAATTGATTTTTATTGGTGGATTATTTGAACATTGATTTAAATAATCATGGACGACGTTTTCGACAGATGATATTGTATTGTGCGGTTTAAAAATTCCTGATAAGTGTATAGCGAACAGATCTGCTTTAGCTGCATCATCTATAGTCCAACTACCATCAACTGCTTTTATCGGTTCATTTCTACGTATTGGTTTATTTCCGTACCTAACTGCTCTCCATAACGAATAATTACTGTCCTTTGTTAGCGACAGATTTGTGATATGTTCTCTAAATGAATTGTTTTTATAGTTTTGTAATAGCGACTTAAGATTTCTGATCTCCCTATTTAAAGCTGCTTTATCAGTTGGGCATCTTGTTCGCATCCAACGTCTCCTCAGCTGTCTTTTAATTGCTACTTGTCTACGCACGGGATCAGGATATACCAAAAATTTTAGAGACGTGTAATTCATCAGCGGTGTACTTTTATAAGCCGCTTTTACTATTTAGGTTGTGAGGACGTTAACAGCTTCATCTATATTTTCTGTGGTTTTTAGTGAAATTGAGAGATTTATGGAATCATCTAGCAAGTTTCTGAATGTATCCCAATCTGTGTACTTATTACATAATACCAATTTATGCTCCTTGGGCCATACTTGTATATTAATTGATAGTAGGACGATCGAATGGTCCGAAGATAGAGATGATAGATCGTTTTCAACTGCCATGTAATTACTCGAGATACCTTTTGTGCTAAAAAAGTCTAGTAAATCAGGTTCTTTATTCATGTCTGTTGGCCAGTATGTTGGTTGGCCTCCAGATATTACATTGCATTTTTCCGAGTCAATAGCCGTTTTTAAGCTTCGTCCTCTAGGTGTAGTCAAGCGCGAGGCCCAGGAGGTATTTTTTGCGTTGAAATCACCTCCGATAATAAATTGATTTCCCATTGTTTTAATAAAATCTATAAATGGCTGCTGTTGTATGCTGTGCTTTGGTGGACAGTAAACGGCTGCTAATGTAATTGGATTATTTCTTAGTTTTATTGTGACACGTGTTGCTTGCAAGTAATCTTTGTCGTATTTTTCTTCCACCCAGTGGGGAATGCTTTCTCTAATGATGAGCTTTTTTATCCGGATGTACAGTCCAATGAACGGCATAATTTGAAATTTTCACGTAACTTTTGTCGGTGAACCGGGCCTCCGAGATAAGTATTGTATCGATATTGTTTACATTTAAATAGTGTTCTAATTCAAGTCGATGTTGTAGTAGTCCGTTTGCATTCCACTAAGCAATTTTATAAGACACTTTCTGTGTATTATCCATCAATTTTTATTAACAAGAGCAGACATGATAGTACTGATTATATTACTGAACATTGTATTTTGTTATTGAATCATTTCTTTAAACAATGATTTTATCTCAACAAGAAACGAATTTAAGATTTGCTCGATGCCACTATTGGCATGTCGGGGGCAGTGTTTTGCCTATTTGAGATTACCTGAGCATAGGTAAGCTTATTTGAAATATTTTTCGTTAGTTGTTCTGTCACAGGTACAAATTGCAAATTAGATTGGTTTACTAATTGTTGTTGGATATGGAATCATTGGGTTGGGGGTTCCGTTGTGAGCATAACGATCTATTAAGCGATTTGATTGGATTTGTACGGAGCTGTTGTAATTGTTTATATAGTAAACAACCTTTGTAGTTGGCCGGATGGTCATTTCCGCAATTTACACAAATAGGAGGCGCACTTTTGTCTTTCGTACATTGCTGAGTAAAATGAGACCCCGCGCATTTGACACAAGTGGCATGTCTATACAATACTTTTTTTGTATGCCCATATAACTGGTAGCGTGCACATTGAACAATTTCATTTTTTACATGAGGAGCTTCAACATTTATTTTCATATTTAAAAGATACTGCGATTTATAGATTTCTTTGTTATCGGGATGTGGTTCGATGTCGACAAAAAATATGGCTAAGGGCTGTTTCGTTACCCGATGTTTAACGTTAATAATATTCCGGACATAATGCCCTTTTTCGGCTAGAGCGGATTTAATATCTTGCATTTGTAGGCTATGATGAAGGTTTCTGATAACAACTCGGAAGGGTCTTTCACTTTTAATTTGATACATGTGGTATTCTAAGTTGCTAGTTTTCAGATATTGTACTAATTTACGATATTCATCAATTTCGTTAGTTTTAACTTTAACACGTTTATTACTTAGAGATCTACATCTTATTTTGTCTATTGGCAATATTTTTTTAAAGTCAGCTAACATTTTATTATAACTCGTTACTCCATAAACCATAACAGGAGGAGGTCACGTTTTTCCTGATTTTGTCATTTTCGCTTTCACCTTCAGGAGCAAGGTTAGCGAATCGATTTCTAGTTGTTATAAATACTTTTTTAGATCTAGTGTCATTAGAGCTGCTCGAAGAGCTTAAGAACCGAGAGATCTATTTCTTTTTTTGGTTTGATTTCTTCTTACTTCCTGCCAACTGTGTTTTAAATTGGTTTCTGTGCTTTGAAAATCATTTATATTCGTATGGGCTTTTGAAATGTTTTCATCGTTTCCCGTATATTGAGAGTTTATATTTATATCAGTATTTTCGAACGACATATTAAGCGGAGATAATAACGGTGTATAAATCGGAGTGTGATAATTTCTGTTTTCAACCACTTCTGTTAATTGTTTGTTGTTAGTATCATTAGAGTTCTGATTATTATTAGTATTAGTGTTATTGTTGTAAACTGATATCGGAACTAACTCACCGGCAGCGGAGAGTGCTACATTGTTGATAAGCGAAGGCGGATCGCAATTCATAGTTATACGTAATTTATCGGAAGTTGTATCGTCAGCTGCAACAGTGGATAACTTTCTAGGGGTGGGGGCCGGCAACCGTTACAGGGACATATACCTACGTCAGGTGTATACCTCTCGCGAGATATACTTGTTCGAGTTAACAGATAACAATACGCAACGTCAATAACGAAATCGAATTACAGAGAGCGAGCGCGATAAGCACGACCACAAACTGAACACATTGGATGTTTTCCAAAAAGAAATTGAATTGCAATTATTATTCGTACGTCTTCTGGTATACAAAGGGAATAAAACAGCGAACATTTTTTACATTTTTTATCTATTATCTTTGGGCTTATCAACCAAGGACCTTTACCCAAAAACGATTGGAAAAGAAAGAGTCAACTATATTTTAGGACGATCAGATATTTGAAATAAAAAAGAACAGATAGCGGGAATAATGTATGGAGAAGGAAAAGATATGATGTAAGAAGCACGATGTAAAGACGCCAAAACTTATCTGGGCAAGGACTGCGGTAGTGATTATCAGCTACTAATGGCGGAAATTGAAAGAAGAGATTAGTCGAGCTTTACGAAAACTAAGGATCCACAAAGCGGCAAGAGAAAATCATATTGTTGCAGAGATGTTCATAAAGATAGGTGATATAGCAGTGGAAGTCTTATATGAAATAAGCCAGAGAATATGGGATACAAATATCTGGCCAAGCGACTGGACACGATCTATCTACATACCAATTCATAAAAAAGGAGAACGTGAACTATGTGAAAACTATAGAACAATACCACTGGCATCGCACCCCAGAAAAATAATACTGCATGTCATATATAAATGGCTAAAGTCGTACATATGACCACAGATATGCCTGAAAGAGGTACGCGAGTTCAAATAATGAATTTAAAACAAATAATTGGAATATGTAGGGAATTCAATGTTACAGCCTACTTCTGTTTTATCGACTATTATAAAACATTTGACTGTGTCTAACGGGAACAACTATGGAGAATACTAAATGTCCTGGGAGTTTCGCATCATTTAATCATTCTTATCAAATCGTTGTACATGTTTAACGAAAGCAGGAAAGGGAGTAGGACAGGGCTGCATATTAAGTCCGATACTGTTCAACATTTATAGTGAGCGGATAATGCGAAAAACTCTAGAAGAATCGGGAGATGGTATAAAAATCATAGGAAAACAAATTAATAACCTGCGATATGCGAACGATAATACTGTAATTATCGCTTCATCGGAACAAAAACTGATTTGCTTTCTCGAAAAACTGGAAAATGCAAGTAAACAATGTGGCTTACTAATGAATAAAAGGAAAACTAAAATAACGATCATAGATAGCAACAGCCAGGCACAGTGTCCACGAAGTCTAGGCGGCCTGCAAGTGGTCGATAGATTAATATACTCTTTTTTTTTTCTTTTTTTTCTTGACTGCCGTGTACAGCTGCCGAGGCTATTACGACACTATGGCAATCGGAAAGTTAAATGGTTCGAAATAAGTTAGTTGTATAAAGATGCCGAATAGTGTCTGCAATGTTCAAAAGCAAGTTGGCCAAAGACGCTATATTTTGATTATTCTTTTTTACTTTTTTGTACAGTTTGTCTCTTTTTTTTATTATTTCAATTATTTTTTGCGTCATCCATTCTTTCTTCCTTTGTATTTTCTCTTCTCCTGACGTATTTTTTGTTTGGCTACATTCTTTATATACTTTTTCAAATTTTTCTTTTATGCTTTCGTATAAATTTTCACCGTCCAATTTATCTGATTTTTTTATCAAAGGTGTAAAGTCGGTTTTTCGTGCGTTGATTGCTGTCTTCGATTCTCTCGCGTTATCAGTTTAATCACAACGCGACTCCGTCATTCATCACACCAGATAACTCGGTGAGATCGTTCATTGTTCTTTTTCTCTTATTTCTCTACCGTTTATATTTCGATTTATTTCTTCTCCGCGTACTTTTATTCGACCAGTGGTCATTATTATTTTATGTTACTATTATTTATTTAGTTAGTAGTATATTTCATTTCTAGATATTATTATTTTTTTTTTTTTTTTTTTTTCTCTCTCCCTTTTCTTTTGTTTTGTGTCTCCAATTCTTCTATATTACTGTAGATGAGCGTGTCCAAGGGGGGCCGCACGGCGGCCTCCTCTACTGGGCTCAAGCCCTCTAAAACGGATCTGTCGTTGAATTTAATGGAGGTTGCTGATGCTCCTCCAAAACGTAAACCGTCGAGCCCACTATCCCCTGTGGCGACACTGCCCTCAAAAGACTTGCGATTGTCGCAGTCTAACCCTTCCGAGTCTAATAACAGTTCTTCTAGCAGCGATGAACATAATGGAAATAGGGTTAATAATAATAATGTCAACATTACTCAGAATACACTTCTAAATAATAACATTGTCACTAAGAGTAGCGATCTCGTTAATGAAATTTTCGAATCTAATAACAATATCGCCAATAATAATAATAATAATATTTCAACAAACGTCATCAATAAGAATGGAGATAATCCCAATATTAGCGAAAGCAATAGGAGTCCTAATCCTGAGACTTATCCTCAGAACCACCCGGGTCCTTATTCAGTTATAGTCGAGCACACCTCGGCTGACGCTAATATAGGTAATTACCACCCCCTGGCTTTGGCCAAACTTCTTAGTTCCGTTTCTTCTTCTTTTACAGATATTACTCCGCGAGGAAAAAATCGCGTTGCTGTCGTTTTCTCTTCTTCTTCCGCAGCCAACTCTTTTCTTCAAAATCTTAATTTTCTTACTAAGCATAATCTTAAAGCATTTATCCCTGTTACCTCATTATATAGGTTAGGCGTGATCTCAGGTATTCATCCTTCCTTCTCTGAAAATGACATTTTAGAGGGCCTAGATTCACCTGATGTCCCGGTAATCTCAGTCAGAAGAATCCTGCGCACTGCCGAAGGCAAGAAGGTTCCAACGAATTCGGTTGAACTTAAGTTCTCCAAAACCGTCCTTCCTAACTTCATTTCCATCTTTAAACTTCGTTTTCCTGTCTCTCCGAGTGTTAAACCTCCAATGCAGTGTGCTAAGTGTTTCCTGTTCGGACATATTGCTAGACACTGCCGGAGTTCTTCAGTTGTTTGTTCCCATTGTTCCCAAAAACATTCCGTCTCAGAATGTATTGATCTTCATAACCCCCCGTTATGCCGAAACTGCAAGGGCGCACATTGTTCCAACGACCGTAGTTGTCCGGAATGGACTAAACAAAGGGACATCAAAAAAATAATGTCCTTTGAAAACGTTTCCTTTCAGGAGGCTTCAGTCATTAGAAGCAATTCTTATTCTACACAAGCTTTCTCATATGCCAACCGAGCCGCTATCCCTCCTTCTAAAGCTAGTGTTCCTCTCAATATTTCTATCCCTAATCCACAACTTCCCCTCAAGTCCCCCGCTTTTCGTAAACAGAGCAAATCGAAAGCGCCTCATAAATCTATTCCTCAATTTCCTCCTCTCCCTTCCAATCAAATTCCGTACCCGTCCAGGGGCTGGGCTCTCACTCAACATAACTCAAGCGACAATTCCTCCTACGCTGACTTAAATATATCCTTACCTTCCTCATCCTCGGACGGGATACCGACCAATGCGTCGGGTTCATCCCCATCCGCCATCAGTAACCTATCCGCAGCAATTTTAGAACTGCTTTCTTCCCACAATATAGCTTCCCCTCCTAACTTTGTCACATCTCTTTCTGCATTTCTCTCTAGTAACTTACATTTCTGCTAATTCTTATTTTACTTTCTTCCTTGTTGTATCCCTCTGGATTATTGTTATGTTTTGTTATCGAGCAACCCACAGTATTATAGGTATTTCTTCCGCGCTGTTTCTCCGCTATGGCACTTTGGTCGGGAGAACCGCTGTGGGATGGCCTAACCCCATCTTCGCACAGTGGAGCCTCTCGAGGATAGCCATTGTAAAGCTAATCGCATTCGATTATGCTTATAGGACAAGTTACCAGAAATATAGGCTCATCAAGAATAGCACTCGTTTGGAGAATTTCTCCATGGTAGCTATTAATCGCATTTATGACAATTTGCCTTTCTGGGCGGCGATTCTATTAACCAACCGCGTATGCGTTCCGCTACGTCTTCGACTGGCAACCGAAAATAAGGATCGTTATGCCGTACTGTGGATTGTCTTGTGGTGCAAACTGACAGTAACTTCCAAGATAGAGGTTAAGGCCTCTAACCTTTGGTATGTCTCTCCTGAATATACTCTTTGCTGGATTGCTGCGGATTCATTTTTCCATTATCTGTATTGTTTCTGCCCTAGTCCTGTTGGCTGCATGGTTCGCCTTTACCAATTGGCTTCTGCTTCTTGCGTTGGCGTTCTGGTCCAGCCATTCGTCTCATCCTACGAATTCTTTTCATGTCTCATAAGTTGAATATTCTCCAATGGAATTGTCGGAGCCTGAGAGCCAACAAACAGGCCTTGGAAGGGATTCTTGACTCTTACTTCATCCATATTGCTCTGTTGTCCGAAACTTGGCTTACTGAGTCCATGAGTATATCCATTCGTGGATTTAAGTTAATCCGTTCTGATCGGGCGGATGGATATGGCGGCGCCGCCATATTGATAAGGAATGATATTTATTTTCACGTTCACGATCACTCCGCTTATTTTCCTTCTGACGTTCGGTCACCAAACCTGGTGCATATCTCTGTTCCTAATATTCATCCTCAACCAGTCCATATTATCTCAACATACGTCCCTCCGCATTTTGATCTCCACAATTTTCCTTTTACATTATTGTCCAATTTTCTTTCTTTTCCCTTTATTTTTGGTGGTGACTGGAACGCTCACTCTCCTCTATGGGGCTCGGTTGGCTACAACTGTAATGGTCGTGTTCTTGAAAATTTCATCTCTAACAATAGCTTCGTTATTCTTAACGATCATTCTCCGACGTTCTTTAGAGGCGCGCAGACTTGCAGTTCGGTTGACATTTCCTTCACTTCTCCCAACTTCGGTCTCAGCTGTCATTGGAGAACCTTGCAGGGTACCTTCGGTAGTGACCATGTTCCAATTATTCTTTCCTTTCACGATCTTCGTCCTCCTCCTGATCCCAGTTGTTCCAGAGTTCCTCATGCTTCCAAATGGTACCTAACCAAAGTTGATTGGGATAAATTTCGGGCTGGAGTCGATTCCGCCCTCCTCAACATACATTCCCAAACAGATCCTGTTCTTCAATACAACAGGTTCATCGACTCGATTACCTCGGCGTTGTCGGCCTTTTCTCCTCCTATCCGCTTCTCTAAAAAGAATCCTAATCTTCTTGCTTCTTCCCTATGGTGGAACAACGATTGTTCGGTCGCTTTTAGAGACAGTTCTTTGAAGTTCAGAGCCTTCCGTTCCTGCTCTTCCTTCGATAATTTCATAGCTTACAGGGAGGCCAATGCTAAGGCCAGATTTATTCTCAAAAAGAGCAAAAAAGATGCGTGGAAGAAATTCTGTTCATCATTCTCTAGATCCACCTCCCTCTCTCATCTTTGGAAAAAGGCGAAAGCCTTTCAGTCCCCACGGTCCGAACGTCCCTCCTATTACAACCTTCCTTCGGAGAAGCTCATCTCTTTTCTGGACTCAATTGCTCCCTTATACGTTCCATCCTTGGAGGAAATATGTCCTCCGGCGTTCCCACCTACATCCTCTATGCACGTTCTGTCTTCCGATTTTAACATCAATGAACTCCATTCTTCCTTAAAGAATTCCTCCTCCTCCTCTAGTCCGGGGGTAGACGGCATTCCTTTCCTGGTTATTAAGAGCTTATCAATCTCCGCACTGAATACCTTGCTTTCTATCTACAACTCCTTCTTGCATACCTGTACTACGCCACCAATTTGGAACTCCTTTATTGTTATTCCTATTCCAAAAAAGAATGCTAATTCTTTCCGTCCGATTTCCTTGGCTTCGTGTTTTAGAAAATTGTTTGAACAAATGATTAATAAACGCCTAGTCTGGTGGCTGGAATTCAACAATATTCTTCCCAGTAACATGTTCGGTTTCCGTACGGGACTGGGAACGGCGGACTGTTTATCGTTGTTTTTATCTGACGTGTACAAATCCCTTATTCGCAAAGAATACACTGTCTCTGCTTTCCTTGATGTTACCTCCGCATTCGATCATGTTCACTTACCTTCTCTTCTACATAAAATGTGTTCCATTAATGTTCCTTTACAGGTCGCTTCCTTAATTCTCAAGCTTTTCTACAATAGATCAATTCAGCTCTCCACTCCCTTCTTCTCGGAGTCTAGAGTGGTCTTTCGGGGTCTTCCGCAAGGATCATGTCTTAGCCCTACTCTCTTTAACATCTATTTCCATAGCCCAGCTAATTCCGGTCTTTTGCGTCTTGGCCTCCCTACGCCCTACAGCGCTCACAGCATCCTTTCTTTTCCGTCTCCTTTGGTTATTCCTTTGTTAGCTTCTTTCGTATGTTCCATTTGTAATATTTTTCCTTTATAATTATTAATACCATCATACCGTTGAAGTGAGTAACGTCCTTAGCCGACATGCTCAAAAAAAAAAAAAAAAAAAAAAAAAAAAAAAATTATCTGATTTCCCTTCCCACTTTATGCGTCTTAGTTCGTTTTTCACTTTATTTTCCATTAAAAAACTTCTGTTTAATTCCATTTGTTTTCCTCCGATTTTTCCCATCTCCATTTTTACTGTACACACTATCATGTTGTGATCTGCTATTTTAATATCTGTATTATAATATTCGAAGTCGATGTTTCTTTTCTTCTTTTTAGTGTATATATGGTCGATTTTGGTTTTTGTGTGAACCTGTTTTCTCTCCATTCTTCTCTTGTATATCCTTCTAAATTGCTTTCATATCCCATTCCTGCCTGCCATTGTGTTCATGTATTTTGTTGCTACTGAGTTATGTTTTCCAGTATTTATATTTATGTCTCCTATATATATAGTAGAACAGTTTTCCATGTATTTTTTGTCAATTTCCTTTATTTCTTTAATGTATTTGTTTGCTTTTCCTGATGGTGATCTGTATAACACCTATAGACATAGTTTTTCCTCATACCAAGTTATTTCAATTATTACACATTCCGCATTTTCCATATTTTTGTTTTTAATTTGAGTTTGTATTTTTTTGTCCCCTTTTAAGTATATCACAATCCCATGTTTTGCACCTTCTGCATCTAAATTGTGACATTTCTCATAACCTTCTAAATTATATAAATTTATTTCGTCCTTTTTTATATTTACCTCCCCTAAAATTAATATATCATATTCTTGTCTTCCCTCTAATATCTCTACTTCCTCCCAGTTTTTCCTCATTGATCTAATGTTTATGTGTGCTATATTTAATTTTGTAATCATTTTTTATTTATTTTTTTATTTTTTATTTATTTTTTTTTTATATTTTATTTATTTATTTATTTAACCTCTTTTTTCTTTGTTTCGTAGCTTATATTTATCTTTCTTCCTTCCTTTCCTTGGCTCTCTTTTTCCCTGTTTGTTTTAAGATTGTTAGTTTTTAACGCACCAAGACTGAAAACAAGAAATTAACAACATTTTTAAACGGATAGTTTAGATTACGGTATAAACATAACTTAAAACGTACCTTAGAGGCCTGCAGCGGCGCGGTGGAAGCACGTCTGCGCATCTTATCTATTTCACCTGCCTCCTCATCATTGTTTCTTTGCATATCTCTTATCACATCTGCTTCTCTCTCTTATTCTTGCTCCTTCGTTCGCTTACTGTCTTTTTTTCGCTTCCCACTTATCTTCTTTCCTTTTCTCTCCCCTAAACTGTTCACACCGCCTCCACCCTGCCACCGCACATCTCTACATCAAACCACCATACACCACCAACCCGAAACACACACACCGTAACCAAAAACCACTCGCAAACCCAGAAAACACACACAAACACCCACGCACACACACATATATACAACACACCATCCGCAACTATTCCTAGAACCACACCTGTACACACTTTCTCTCGCGCACACATACGCACACCTGCTACGTAAATTCTTAGTATCCCAATAACACACGCGCACCAAGCACCATATTACGCTACCCTTGTCTACACTCATATACACATGTTCGCTCAGTCCCGTCTTATTTATTCTAACCTTATTTCTACAATTCATAACTAATTTGTGCAATCGAATTATTAAAATTACATATTCCGCGATTTCCCGTATTTCTTCCCCGCTACTCTAACATGTTCTTATATTAGTTTGCTTAAATCGTCCGGATCTTTTATTTGAACTGTTTTTCCCTGCGGGTTTTTCTTCATAAAGATCTTTCCTCTTTTCACCCATACGAAATTATAGTTAGCTTCTCTGGCCTTCTGCTTTGCTTGCCATAGAAGTCCTCTGTAAAACCCGGATAAGTTCTCGTTCAGAAACACTTTTAGGCTACTCTCAGCGCTTGAAATGTCTTTGTCCCATATTATTATCCCTTTTTTTTTTTATTAAATTACTTTTATTTTAACTCGTTTAAGTCGCGGTGTAGATGACGCATCTGAGTATAAAAGCGCGGCTGCCAGCTGATTTGGGTGGTTTTGTAATCGTGTCAGGTGCTTTTGTGCGATCCTCTTGACAGACCACCGCGTCTATTTTTTAGTCCCGATGGATGACTTCATTGGACGCGTACCACGGCATTCGATAAATTAAGCGCAACACCTTGTCTGATATCGCCGGATAATTAATTTATTAGACTTCTTTGCACATCCCCACATTTGAGCTGCATAAGTCCATACTGGTCGCAATACAGTTTTGTACATATATTAGCAAGCGATTATTTAAAGACAATTTAGAGTTGTATCCTATTAGCCAGTAAAGTTGTTTCGTTCTGATATTAAATTCTCTTCTTTTCTTTTGAATGTGACTCCTCCGTGTTAGTATTTGATCTAAATAGACACTCCTAGGTATCTCACTTCGTTTTTTTTTTTTGGAAGCTCTTTATTATCAATTACAACACGTTTGTTATGTGGTCCCTTGTTGGAGAATGAAATATGTGTAGACTTCTCTGGATTTATGGCTAGTTTCCACATCTGCGTCCACTGGCAAAACTGGTCTACACTATTTTGCAATTTAGCAATAGCAACATCGGGATTTACATCTGATATGATTATCGCGGTGTCATCGGCAAACGTTGCTACTTGAATAGTTTCATTTGTCGGCAAGTCTGCTGTATAGCAGCGGTCCCAGGACGCTACCCTGTGGAACTCCAGCTTGTATGGAATATACATCTGAACGACCGTCATCGTATCTAACCTGGAACTGTCTGTTGCTTAAGTACGACTGCATTAGTGAGTAGTACTTTTCTGGCAGAAAAGATTTTAGTTTGTACAACACAAGCCGTCGTGCCATATTTTATCGAAGGCCTTCTGGTGATGTTTCAATAAATACTGCTCCGTTATATTTTTTATGCTCGATGCCATCTTCAATAAAGTTTACTACTCGGTGTAGTTGCTGCTCAGTAGAGTGCCTGGTTCTAAATCTTTTTATTCCATTTGAAGTTGGTCTAGAACAGTTACTATCGTCCTTTAAGTTGTTGACTATCATTGTTGCTTTAGGTTGAAATGTGTCGTATAAGTACCTGGCAAATGCGTCAGCTTTTTGTTTGCCGCTTTTTGTCCAACATCCATCATCGTGTCTTATTGGCGAATTGTATATCACTGGCCTTTTTATTCTTTTAGCGGCTTTCCATAGATTGTAGCCTATGTGTTGAGTAGGGGATAAGTTTTCCACAACCATGCTGAAGTTCTTGTTTTTTAGGTTATTTAGTAATCTATGCACTTTTTTGGTTGCCACGTTTAACTGACGTTTAATTATAGGTGTTCTACAAGTTCGCCACAGCCTACGTAGCCGTCTTTTCTCAGCTATAGATTCCTGTATGTATCTAGGACAGTTATTATCATATACACGTTTTTCTGATGGATTTGAATTCCATACTGCTATTTGCATTTCCTCCGTGAAGTTGCGAAAACTATGCTCGATTTGTTCATGTGTCTTTAGTGATATTGATAGATTAATACTTTCGTGAAGGAGTGATCTATACTAGTCCCAGTCAGTGTTTCTGTTGTTAGGATGTCCTCTATCAATTAGTCTTTATTCGAACATAATTATCATAAAGAGTTGAGAAGATAATATTAAAAAACCAAACTTACCATTTTTAAACTCATGCAAATGAAACACAATTTACCACCTACCACGTGATTTTTACTCGATCAACTAAATTAAATTGTTATTAACAGGCGTATCCTTTATCAAATCAAATCAATTTATTATTATTATCATTACAACATAATTCATCTATGCGCATATTTGCGCGAGCGATGGATATTAAAGAAATAAAAAAATCTTTTTTGAAAAAATACTGAAATCCTTAAAATTACAATCAAAAACACTGCAATAAAGGAATAAAGTAGAAATATACCGTACAGAACTTATATAAAATAATATAACTTACATTAAATCTATAATCTTAATTTATTTAATTCATTAACATTTACAATTAAAATAAAAGAAAATTTCTACATTTCCATGCAACCAACGTACTCTATATGAATATATATTACATCCCCATCCACAATCCTTTATCGATTATTTATAAGATTCCTCGGAAAGATTATTGGAGTGGAAAAATTTCAGTAAACATTTACGTCTTTTTTAAAAGTTTTTTAAATCGTCTTTTAAAGCTAGTGGTAAATGGTTGTAAATGAGAGGCGCCATATAGAGGGCTTGGATTCTTGAATGGAATTTCATAAATTTAGGTAGCGCAGCTATTTCATTTCCACAACTTCTAGTGATACCCTCCTTAATGTTTTTTTCTATTTAGCATAAACAACAGAAATTCAGTTTTATATAATGTACTAACATTAAATAAATTATAATCAAATGTAGTTTTCTTGTTTTTAGTGATTAACTTGATTACTCTTTTATTTAAAAACTCAATCTGTGAAAAGTGGTATTTAGCGGTATTATCCCAATGCATCAAACCATACGTTAAGACAGGTTTGTATAGTGATTGGTATAACATATACAGATGATATTCATTAAAAAATTCATTCATGTAGTAAAATATATAATTTAACTTTCTGAGTTTAGCAGCTAAATAATCAGTATGCTTATTCCACTGTAATCTACAATCTAAATTTAAACCCAGATATTTGATTTCAAATACTCTTTCTGTTTCAAAATTTTCATTTAAACAAATTTTTTCGCAGTCCTACGTGTATTAAGGTTTATGACTATATAATATGAATTTAGTTTTCTTTAAATTTACCATGAGCCTATTTACTAAGGTATCAACATTCCTATTTGCTAGTTGCATTAGAATATAGCTGTAACGAGAACTCATGACAATAGCAGTACCATCTGCGTATGTGAACAGTTTTCCCGATATTCTTAAGTTGCACAACTCATTTATGTAAATAAGAAACAGAACGGGACCTAAAATACTACCCTGAGGCACCCCATATATGTATCTGTGTTATACTTTCGCTATGTAATTTATTAATTTTCGTAACATATTTTCTATTATTTAAATACGATTTGAACCAGTTGTAAATACTACCCCGGAAACCGCACGAATATAGCTTGGCTAACAAAATTTTGTGGTCTACTACGTCAAAAGCTCTTCTCAAGTCAAAATAGACAGCTAAGCATGATTTTCCCTTTTCTAGATTTTCCATAATGTAGGATACGTGCTTAAATAGCGCAATATCAGTTCCTTTTCCCTCTAAAAATCCGTATTGGTTTGTACTAAAAAATTTTTTGCTACGTAGGAAACCCATTATTCTCATCTTTATACATTTCTCAAAAATTTTTGAAATAGTAGGTAGTATACATGTTGGTCTGTAATTTGCCATATCGCATTTGTCACCTCCCTTATATACTGGAGTAATGATACCTAATTTTAAAATGTTGGGGAATATTCCAACCTTTACAGATTCGTTAAACAAAAGAGTTAAAGGTCTGACAAAAAATTCTACATTTTCTTTTATTAATAAAATAGATAGCCCATCTGACCCAAACGACGATTTATTTGGAAAAGACATAATTACATTTTTTATTTCTTCATAGAAGAAATCAATGAATCCGAAAGTTTCCAGGACGTGGTGGCTGTTTGAATGATATGCTGCAAACCTTTCGTTTTGCAATAGGTCGGTAACAGAGCTTAAAAAATAATTATTAAAATGACAGGCAACATCATGTTCATTCTCGTCTGCATCTAATTTGTTATTATTAACAATTACCTCACGTATTCGATGATTTGTACCTCCTAATATATACTTTTTTTCACCACCGTCCAGTATTTCTTCTGGTTCTGTTCGCAACCGTTTAATAATGCGCTGTAATACTCCTTTTTTGCTGTTCTGGATAACTTTTGTATTAGCTTTGATATTTCTTTATACTCAGAAATCATAGTTTCATTTGCCTTGAAAGTTTTCATTTTCTTATAAATATTATTTTTCGTATTGGATAAACGTACTATTTCCTGAGTTACCCACGGTGTTCTCTTGCGTGTATTTATTTTTATTTTTCGAATTTGCTTACACTCATCCACAATTTTGGTAATATTTCGTATAAAATTTTCAAATTTAGCGTCAATATCATATTGGGTGTCATAAACAAAATCAATATTAGTACATAATAGTTTGATATGAAATAGGTTTTTATCAAAGGAAACATCAAACGTGGGTGGTTTCACTGAAACATAGTCTTCTATATTTAAAGGTATACTTATCGCAACATGATCAGAAAAACTAACATCTAGTACTTTGAATGATAGATCGGAGTTTAGTTTATTGCAATCTAAGCTCCTGACGAAAACATGATCTAAACAGGAACTGTAATTTCTATTTTGTCGAAAGAAAGTAGGTTCATTAATGATACTTCTGAAACCATTTGTATTTAATAAATTTAAGTAGTCTGTACACTTTGTATTATCTAACAAATTTATATTGAAATCCCCAGAAATTATAGATCCTTTTTCGGAAACCTTAATAATCTCTAATAAATCAATCAAAAATTCGGAATCAGCTAATTCGCAAAATCTATAGATTCCAAAGAATGATATGGATTTACCATTCTGTAATTTTAATTTAACGCCTATAACATTACCAATTTTAATGCTTATTTTTATTTGTTCTGTCTTAAAAGAATTTTTAATGTAAACAGTCACCCCGCCAAACCGATTGTTTTCCCTGCACTGCGCGAATAACTCATACCCAGGAATGTTGTACTTATACAATTCATCCTCATAAATCCAAGTTTCAGTCAGTAATACAATATCATAATTTGTGTCCAAGTCATTCAAAAAAAGTAAAAATTCATCAAAATGGGCTCGTAAACTCTTGATATTTAAATTTAAAAGGTTAATTTTGCTCAAATCCATTTGATAAAGGTATAGATAAACATGCAATATATATACAAACAGGTAAGAATTGAGGTATCAATAGTTTACAAGTTAACTTAAATCTAATGTAAAAGTGAAGCAATTTTTTACGAAAAGAGAATACCACTATACATCCGATTTGAAGCTTGATGACAGTGTTATCTACAGTGCCTAACCTAAATAGTTTACCGACTATGAATAAAACAAGAAAAAACATATTTAAACCACACCGCTGGTTAGCTTTTAGCGAAGTAGTGTAACATTTAAAATTACCCAATCTACACCCGACTGAGGAGGACATTATTAAAGTAATATTTTAATATTATAAGTGAAAACGAAAAAAAAAAACGAATCCACGTAGTATTAGTAGTAAAAGAAAAATTAAGTGATAAATATGATGACAACTATGACAAATAAATGATAAATAATAATGATGTAGATAAACAGAAGGTATACATCGTTAATATGTAAATATAACCCCGTGTAAAATAAAAGGTAAGATTAGTTCCGAAACCATTAATTTTTAGATATTCGGAAGGTACAAAAGAAAAAAGACCAACAAACTTCCATCCGGTAGGTATTCCAAGAGATGAACCTACTCCAGTACTCCACCACAATAAGAGCAAAACCAAACCAATGGGAAAGATGTAGAAGAGTAAGCAAATATAAAATAGATATACATGCAAAGAAACATAAATCCGTAAAAGCTGAGGCATGCAGTATTGCGACCAGTTTAGGCCGAACTGATTATAAAAATAATAAGAGAGAGTAACGTAATATTAAATTCGGAAACTATATACAAACGAAGGAAATACAAAATAAAACAAAAGTTGGTGCTCATTTATATAAATTTTTGTCTCGTCCGCTATACCGATGTCGCTTACTTTAAGACGCTTAACACGACTATTCTTCATCAATTTTTCTTTTAGCATCCTGCGACAGAACTTTATTACGATGCTCGGGTGGGTCTGTCTGGGTGACTTTGGTAGACGGTGACAAGCATAGATATCCTCTATATTTATTTTCGCATTTACGGCTTCGCCCAGTTTCACAACCAAATCGGTCAAATTCTCTCTTGCTACTTGCGGGATATTCGAGATGATAACGTTGTTTTTACGCGTGTACTGCTCCAACTTGTTCACGTGTAATATCAACTCGGCGTTCTGTTTCTGTAG
This sequence comes from Icerya purchasi, assembly GCA_039619475.1. NCBI lineage: Eukaryota > Metazoa > Arthropoda > Insecta > Hemiptera > Monophlebidae > Icerya > Icerya purchasi. The sequence continues at coordinate 150,887,919 of CM077116.1, read as the reverse complement.
CGCATCGTTGTGCTCTCTGGTTGCGGTTAAGGCACTGAGCACCTCGCTCATACGAGCGTCAAAGTTGGCAGTGTGGCCATTTGCCATACATAAATCTTATTTTTGGCTTTAAAAAAAAAAAACTGTCGATCACTGGTACATTGTCAAATACTGGTACCTCTACCTTAGTCTGATTTTTCCTTATTAATTATATTTTTTGATGGGAATTGTGATAAAAAATCAGCATTTCCATTTTCTTCCGATTTCCTATATTTAACATTAAAGTCAAAAATTTGCAACTGTAGAATATAATGTAATAACCTAGTTGTTGTCAGTTTTGATAAATTTTTGTGTTCTTAAAAATATGCATTAAAGGCTCTGGTCTGTGATTAGTGTGCATTTGCGACCAAATAAGTAAATTTTTTTTTTTTTTATTTCCCTTCTACAACTAGCCCTTACAGGCTATCTAGCAGATCTTTATATGAAAGGTGCGGAGTGGAGAAGGCTAGGAGGGGGAGGGATAGGATGGAAGGTGCAGAGTGGAGAAGGTTGGGAGGGAGAGGGACAGGAAAGAACATGACTAAGAAGAGGCCAGCGTGACAGAAATGCAACCACCCGTTGGTGGGCAATTTCTGGTGCTTACGCAGTTAAATGCACGTTTACACGGTTAAATCAAAAACTTTCCTTCTCTGTAGACGCCTAACTTCCTCGGAGTTGTCCATCAGTGCGATCGCTAGCGGATTATCGTGATTCTCCAGTCGACGAAGGTACTTCGTCGCCTCCTCTGATACTACTTCGGAAACATACTTCACGTCGAAATCGGTATGTAGCGTTTTATTTGAAATGAACCAGGGAGCGTTTGTCATCATACGCAGTACTTTGTTTTGGAATCGTTGCAAGATTTGTATATTAGTGTGTTTCGAACATCCCCACAACGGTGCTCCGTACCGCCAAATTGGCTTTAATAGCATCTCATAGAGTAATATCTTGTTCTCCATCGTCAATTCGGATTGTCTTCCTACTAGCCAGTTCATATTGCGGAGCCTGATGTCCAAGTGCTTACGTTTCATCATTATGTGGTGCCTCCAAGTTAGTTTGTTATCCATGTGTATACCAAGATAGCATGCAGTATTTTTTTGTGGTATTTCGTTATTACCGATACAGATTTTTGGCACCGAAGTTATATGACGGTTTGTGAATGTTACGTGCGTTGACTTAATCGTATTTATTTTAAGGCGCCACTTGTCAAACCACGATGCCACTTCTGTGACCGCATGTTGCACATTCGTAATGCACTCCTGTAAGTCATTAGCGGAGCAGACCAGCGCAGTGTCATCTGCAAACGTGGCGATGTCGACATTTTCAACCTCTGGTACATCAGATGTGTATATGACATATAGTAATGGCCCCAGTACGCTACCTTGCGGTACACCGGCGCCTATTTCACGTACTGCCGACAAGGATTCACCACTTTTGACCCGAAATGTTCGATGCTGCAGATACGATTTCAGCAGCACGCAATACGGAGTAGGTAGTATTTTCGCCAATTTGTCCATCAGTCCTGAATGCCACACAGTATCGAAGGCTTTTTCAACATCAAGGAAGACAGCAGTGCAGACTTCCTTTTTTTCCAAGCAGTCTTCAATTTTACAGACGATACGGTGTACCTGTTCAATAGTGCCGTGTTTCTGCCTGAACCCGAATTGATGCAGCGGAATCGTGTTTCCAACTATTTCCACTAGTCTTTTGTGCAACAACTTCTCAAATATTTTTGACAAAACAGGCAGCAACGATATCGGTCTGTAGGACCCTGTTTTTTCCGGTGGTTTACCTTCTTTGAGTATTAGAATAATTTGCGCAAGTTTCCATTGTGTCGGGAAATATGACAATCTCAACATTGCATTATATATGTAGGTTAGCAATACTACTGCTTTGCGAGGTAATTGCTTTACTATTTTAGGTGTGATCAGATCATAGCCGGGGGCCTTCTTTGGGTTTAAAGTCTTTATTACTGCTTTGACTTCTCCTGGTGACACATATTTTATGGATGGCGAGTTCACTCTTTCCCATGAGCAGTAGGTTTGATTATTACCAATGTTTGTAGCATGCGGCTGAAATACCTTTTCTAGGTAGTCTGCAAATTCCTCAGCTTTTTCTTCATCTTTCCTAGCCCACTCTCCACTTTTTTTAAGTATTGGAGATTCGCCTTGCTTCGGCTGTTTCATTTGCTTTGTAGCCCTCCACAAGCTATATCCATTTGCTTGTGAGGGCGACAGGTGCTTGACGTAGCTATTAAATGACTTGTTTTTTAAGTCCTGTAATGTAAATCTTATTCTTTTAATAGCACGATTAAGTTGATTTTTCATTTGTGGATCTCTGTTTCTCTGCCAGATTTTCCTCAATTTCCGTTTGTTTTGAACAGCTTCCCTTATGTACTTAGGATAATTTTGCACATGTTGATGCGGTTTAACTTCCATTGTTGATGCCCGTGCTGCTGAGCATATATTGGTGACAATATATTCGATAGCATTTTCTATATCTGAAGGTGATTTTAGTGGAATCCTTAACGACAGGTTTTCTTCTAGTTCATCTGCAAACTGTGTCCAATTTGTATTATAATTTGTAAGCGTCATTGCCTTTTTCTTCATTATTATACTAGCACTGATTGTCAAAATTATGGGAGTGTGATCCGAGGTTAGCGATAAATCGTCATCTATGGCCATGTAATTTGAAGAGATTCCTCTGACAATAAAGAAGTCTAGAAGGTCCGGGGTTTTCCTTCTATCGCTAGGCCAGTATGTTGGTTTTCCAGTTGATATGGCGTCACATTTGCAACACTTCATTGCATTCATTAGTTCCCGTCCCCTGGGAAGAGTTAGCCGCGAACCCCAATATGTGTTTTTGGAATTATAGTCTCCACCTATTATGCATCTACTTCCTAATGTTTTAAAAAATTTGACAAAATCTGCGCTCTTGATTTTGTGTTTCGGTGGGCAGTAAACCGCGGATACCGACACGCATCCGTTGTTATCAGACACCATTACTGATGACGCCTGTAGATGTTCCGACTGATATTTGTTTAATTCATAATGCTTTATATTACTTTTAATTATTACCGCTGCGCCACCGTGTGCTCTGCTGTCTGGATGCATTGTGTAATAAGCGGTATAATTTGGAATCTTAACATAGCTCTTATCAGTAAAATGTATCTCCGAGACTAACATTATGTCAATTTTCTCATTATGTAGGAACATTTCTACTTCTCGTATACGTCTTAGTAGTCCATTAGCGTTGAACGAAGCTATTCTCAAATCCTTCATTTTTGGGCCAGTGTAGCAACAATTGTATGTAATATGTTTGTTATCATGTCATTTTGTTGCTTCATCATTTCCATCATCATATTTCTTATTTCGTTTATCATGCTCGATATCATGTTTTCTACGTCTCTCAAACTGCACTCGCTTATTTGGTTTCCCTCTGGTTTTCTGTTTCTATGTGCAGCCGCCATTCGTGCGAAGGACACACCTCTATCTACCTGGTTAGGTATTGAATTTGCTTGCGGTGCAGCGACAGTTCGAATATTCATAGGTGGATAGTTTAGGTTGTTTATAGCTGGAGGTGCTACATCAGTATTGAATGACGCCACAGTTGGAAGGTTAATTCTTTTTTGCTGCCTACTCTCCCCGTATCTCTTGTTTATAAGGTCTTGATATATTTTACAGCCCTTGTAGTTGGCTGGATGCGGTCCATCACAGTGTGCACAAACAGCTGGTGTATTCATTGCTTGGGTACAATTTTTTGAGTCATGATTGCCAGCGCATTTAACACAAACGAAATCGCAGTTGCAGTAGGTCTTTGTGTGGCCATATCGTTGGCACCTGGTACATTGTGCTATGATGTTCTTCTTATATGGCGCTTCCACTTTAACACGCATATTTAATAAGTAGTTCAGTTTATATATTTCCTTATTATTCTCATTTGGCTCGATCTCAACGAAAAATATGGGTAAAGGTTCTTTAGTTACCCTGTGTTTAATATTAATTACGTGCCTAACCTTATGACCTTCAGTCAGTAGCGCAAGTTTAATGTCATCAAGCTCAATAGAATTATGCAGATTGCGTATCACCACTTTGAAACCTTTCTCTTTTGGAACTTGAAATGTATGGTGTTTAATGTTGGCATCATTGAAGTAACGAATTAATTTTCTATATTCGTCTATTTCCTCGACTCTAACCTCTATTCTTTGATCACTCATCGATCGGCATTTGATTTGTTTTGGATGTACATGCTTTGTTAAATCAATAAACATTTTACGAAAGTCCATTACCCCGTACACTGTGATGGGGGGAACTTTAGGTTTACTATTTCCTACACTATTACTATTATCCTCGCCAGTGGAATTTCCTTGGTTCTCGTTACCATTATGCTCAGAGTCGTCGTCATCCTTGGCGTCGTCTCCATCTTGCTGGTCTTGTAAACAGGAAAATCGGTTCTTCGTTGTTATTGCAGCTACTGTTGCTGCTACTGCGGGGGGAAATCGTTTCTTTTTAGCGGTGTTGCCGCCACTTAGTTCGGTCGATGTGCCACTGCTACTACTTCTACCGTTCTTTCCAGTTCTACGCGACCTTTTTTTTGATTTAACGTTTTGCCAATCCGTTCGCGCAGATAATGTATTCGCGTGGTCTTTAGTATCACAAGTCGTGAAGTCACCTTTGCTAACACTGCTACCTTGCTGGGGCAATTGCTTGTCTATTTCCATGTTAGCTATTGCTGCTGTTGCTGCTTGCACAGTTGAAGCCAAGAAGGTGTGTGTGTCACTTTTAAGCGACTCGTTCCCCGTACGAGATCCTGGAGGACCCATATCTCGGACGAGGAGACGGGCAATTTTTCGTTAAGACTGTGTTCGAGTTTCTTACTAATAGCCGCTGTTAGTGAGGAACGAATACAACCTTTCCCACCGATATAAATTATTGATAAGAAGCGAATGTCTGTTGGCTGCTGTAAATTAACTAGATTAAATAACCAGCTACTTTAAATAAGCAAGTTAAAGAGATAACGAAATAATGTAAAATTAGAATAATCTCACCGACAGCGCCGGAACATCCGATGCAGCGACCGCGATAAGAATACAAAAGATTGTTACGAAGATAACACTAGCGTAATATCCCGAAACGAACGCGAGAGAACAAAACTCGTATCGAGTCATTCCACTGCGATAAAATAGTAAATATCATGAAATAACATATTCCCCAAACTATTGCAAGAGCCTCTTCATTAATTTGGGAATAGTTTTTTTTTTTTTGTTTGTGTCAATGCACGTGATGCAAAGGCAATAGGCCTCTCTTTTCCTTTTATTATGTGAGCTAATACCGCTTCCAGCCCCATATGATTGGCATTCACTGACAAGATGAGAGGTAGGTCAGCTTGATTATATGTTAAGACTTGATCTAATGCAATTATTTCTTTAAATTTTGTTAATGCTTCTTGCTGTTCTTTTTTCCGGGTAAATGGTATATTTTTTGAGTTATTTTATATAATGGAGCCGCTAGGTTAGCTAAGTTTGGTATAAATTTGGCGTAAAACGTGATCATACCCATGACTGATTTGAGCTCTGTAACTGACGTAGGTTGTGGTGCTTGAATAATGGCTGCTACTTTTTCATCAGTTTTATGAATACAATCACCGTCCACTTTATATCCTAAAAATGTAAGTGATGACCGGAAAAAACGGAACTTGTCTAAATTTAGGTGGATATTATATTCTTGGTATTTACTTAGTACTACCTCTAAACATTGTAAATGTTCTTCCTCTGTAGGACCTGTAATGATAATGTCATCATGAACTATTTTACACGGCACATCTTTAAAAATTGTATCAACAAATTTTTGCCAAACTGCTGGAGCTGAATGAACGCCAAATTTCAAACGTCGAGGTCGTAACGGTCCTTTGGTTAATAAATCTGCTGTAGTAGGTGTAACCTTTAAATGCTAAAACGCAGAACGAACATCCAGTTTGGTATATTTTCTTCCCTTGCATCCTGAAAGTGCAGCAAAGGTTTCTTCAAATCCTGGAAATGGATATTTTACTGTATCAGCCTGTGGGTTAACTGTAATTGAGAATAGTCACCACAAATGCGCATGAAATTTTCTTTAATAAACGGGTGTCGCCCGTTTGGATGTATCTATCCATTCATACAATCCTTGTTGTACAAGCCGATCATATTCATGACTTAATTTTTCACGGATTGTAAATGGTACTGTACGTGCCTTATAAAAAAGAGGTTTAACCTCCGGATGTAGTTGTAAGTCACATTCAAAATTGGATACTTTACCTACATTATTATTAAATTCGTTTTGATATTGCTGTAGTAACACACGCAACTTTGGTGGGTTTACTTGTTCATTCCTAACACTGTGTATATTCTCGGAACGTGTCAACTTGAACCCAAATGCTTTCATCTATGTACGATCAAAAAGTGGCGGTTGGTTTCCTGGAACTACGTAATAAGTAAGTTGTTTATTTACTTCTGCATAAATAACTTCGGTAGTCATACAACCAGATACTTTAATTAGTGGACAGTTTTCTCCATAAGGTTGTAGTTGTAATTTCACTTCACGTAAAGTTGCTGGAGGTAAGTTAAATTGATCAAAATCAGCTTGGCTGATAACAGTTCGTCGAACACCCGTATCAAGTTCAAAAACAAATGGTTTACCATGTAAATTAGCATTTGTGTAAATCGGTGCATCAGTATCAGGTGTAGCGTCTATTCGGTTCATGTGATAAACAGGGAAGATGTCTTCATCCTCATTACTGATATCTTCCTCTACATATTTAACCGAATTATTTTTTAAATTTTTACGTTTACAAACAATGTCAATATGACCTTACGTTAAACACTTTTTACAATACAACGATTTTGGATCTACTTTACAGTCAGGAACTTTGTGATTTCCTCCACATCGATAGCACACAATATCTTTTGAAGATGACTGTAACATCCATTTTTTCTGAACATATTTGTTTTTATCAGCATTTGTATTTTTCTAATTTCCTTCTTCACTTAACCTATAGTCCAGCAAGTTATATTTACCTTGTGTACATTATTACTAATTACTGGTGCTGAATTTATTGCAGAATTTTGTAATATATCTCGCGCACCCACTTCGGCACGCTCGATAGCACGCGCCATTTCATATTATCTTCTCAAAATAACCGGTCTAATATAGATTTGGAATGCAACCCTGATACGAATACATCACGTAAAATACGTTCCAAAAATGTATCCTCATATTTACAAGGGATTGCCAAACGGCGTAATTAATTTAAATATGTACTGACAGATTCGTTAACTCGTTGTTTTCGATTTAAAAAAATATGCTACTTGGAATAATTAATGGTTTTGGCTGCAAATGATTTAGAAAAACCTGTCGTATTTTATCGTAAGTTTTTTCTATGTACGAACCTGGATATCCAGTAATGATTTTAGTAAGTGGTGCTTTGGTTTTAAATTTATTGTATTTTCCAAATGCTGCTGATTTGCAGTCTATAAAAGAACAAGGCCCATAATTTTCTTTGTCCGATCACTAAAATTTAGTAAACCTAATACAAACACTTAGAAAAGTATAAATTATTTGATATGATAAAAATATGACGACTTTTAGATTCAAATGAAAATTTCAGATAAATAACGTTAGCAATTACACTAACGTCGGGGAAAAAGTTTCAAAATACTAGGTCAGTAATTATATGAAGTACAGCTTATGTGCCTTAATATTGAAAGCGAAATATATTCAATGTCCTACATACGGTTGCGTCACTGCAGTACAAAAAACACCATTGCATAAAGTAAAAACAGCGCTATGCACTTTATAATTTAATATTCTGAACTGGTTTCGAAAACAGTAAATAATTCAGTATATCGGAGTTGTCCTCTTAAACAGAGCGTTGTTTCAACGGAAGAGAACGATACTTGCAAGAAAACGGGGCAAAAAAGTAACTTTTGAAAATGTTGCACTTTCGTTATTTCCGAAATGGCGATGGATCTGAAGGAATGTAGAAGGGAATCAGTTTTAAGAGGTGCCTATGTGGTAAAAACTTTTTAGTTATCATTAAGAGCAACCAAAAGAAGTCGTTAACGTTGTTAGGAAGTAAAATGCGAAGAGCAGAATCGAAAATAAAGCTGCCTTTAACCCTTTCTTAAAAACTTTTCATATCTTTCTAATATGCAGTTAATTCTGTAGAGTAATTTTTTTAACTGATTCAAACTCACGCTTATTAGTTTTTCTTTTTTATATTATCATCAGACGTCTTCTAGCGAATAATTGTAAATAATACTATCACAATTAAAAACACTTAACGCGGAAGTTTTTTTATTATTAAAACAATCGCATTAATTTTATCCCGACATGTTTTGAAGATCGTATTCAGGAGAAACGATATTACTGTTCCCCATGCTCATATACGGATAAAATTAATTGAATGTTTTAATAATAAAGAACTTCCGTGTTAAGTGTTTTTAATTACTCTTGCTTATTAATTAAATTACTATCGGTACCAAATTGCTGAACTTTATTAAAATACATTTTTCATAACGCTACGATATTCTTCTCAATTTTTTCGCACTAAATCTGATTCTTCTATGTATATATTAAAAGATTGATACACGCAATTACACAAGACGCTTATTATAAAACATACATGTAAGCACATAAAATACAATTACTTATATTTATTTTATCGAAGTGATTAGTAATAGTATTATTTTTAAACTTGATTGCGTGCAGAGTTACGAGTATATTGATAAATATAGTAAAATTATAAATTATACATTGATTGTATTTACGGTACTTGTAAATGCAAATTGCAAAAATATATGTTTATATATCCAGGGTCGTGCTCAGAATTTTTTTTTGGGGGGGGGGGGGGATTTTTTTGCACATTTATTTTATAAATAATACATTTTTCACTAATATTCATACTATTAATAATTTCCATCATTTTGATTTATGTATTAATAATTTACATAAATAAATTACCGTATAAACATTAATAAAAATTACATACGTTATTGATTATACTCGTAATAAAAAATTTTGCATTAAATATTAATGAAGTACCTAAAAATATGGAGCATATTTTTCTTTTTTTTTCCCCCCCTAATATAAGAACTTCCTAAAAAATCATCAATATTTATTTTAAATTTTTGATTTTTTCAGATTTTTGTGTATTTATAATAACTATTTCAGTTCTAATAGGGGGGGGGGGGGTATTTAACACGGTCTTGTATTATCCCTTGCACGTGTGAGAACTATAAAAAAAAATATATATAGCGGAATCAATCACATTATTTTAGTACAATTATTAAGATTCAGAGAGTTTTATCTTTCCGTTCAGCCCTTACCTTCTTTGACCAGATGGTTCGACATGTTTACTTCCCTTTGTCGTCCCCTGATCACCGCTATATGTCGTCTTCGTTTCGGTCATACCTTTTTCCCTTCGTCACTTAATCGTTTTTCCCTCGTCTCTTCTCCGCGGTGCCCTCTTCACCCAGAGGACTCCTTATCAATCACGTCTTCTTCGAATGTTCCTCACTCTCTTCAGAACGTTCTCTCTTTTATTCTCGGCTTTTGGATCTTCGTTTTCCTACTCCATACAATGACTCTTATGTTCTCTCATTTCCTTCCTTGTCAGTTGTTCCTATTCTAGCTTCTTTCATTCATTCAATCTCGCACCAGATTGAAATCTAATATGTTATTCTCCTTTTGAACTATTACTTAGATTCCTTGGCTGATTGGGCTGTTGCTCTTCGTTGGCGTACCCATAAAAAAAAAATAAAAAAAAAAAAAAAATTTTCAGAGAGAATTTCCGGTTTCTTCGAATGATCTAAATTCTAAATGTTTAAGCTAACCTGTTAATATTTAACATAATTATTATCGTTCCGATACTATTAAAGGTGGGTTGTGGAAGTAAGAGTATTGGACATGTAAACAAAATAGCTTTAATCTTATCGGGACTAATCTTGATTTGTATTTGTTAATTGAAAATTCAGATGAACTGCAAAATGTGGAGGGTATAATGAAAAGCGATGTCATCAGTATCGAGAGCAACTTGTGTGTTCCGAAAAGATAAATGAAGTGCAAAAAGAAAGAGGCCAAGAACACTACAGTGACAGAAAATTTATAACCAGCGATGATGACATTAAATAATTTATTTAAAGATAAGATTTTATTAATTTAATAAGATAGATCGAAAGCGGTACATAATCATTTTATAAGTGACGCTTTGTTCACAGATCGCACATCGCGGCATCATACGCTGAGGATTCCGTATGCTAACGTAAAGATAACTACAATATTTATATTTGCATAATACTAAATTTAAAACAAAGACATCTGTTTTTCACGATACATCATTTTTCATGCTTTTTTTAAATTTTTCGCTAGCATTGAAAGTTCCGTTAAGAAAATGAAATACGGTGTTTTGTTCCCGACAAATATCTATCTTTCCATCCATATATCATCTGCCCGGAAAAAAAAAGTGTTTTTTTCAAAAATTTTGAGCTTTTGGTGTCCCCGGAGCCTAAATATAAAGTCATAAACTCGACTATAATTTTTCTAGAAAGCGGTCCTTTATGTATATGTTTGAGATATGTTTTGGTATCCTCAACTTTTTTACTAGGGCTTTACTTAAACATTCTTTTTTTTTTTTGTTGTTTTTGGTCAAAAAAGGGATGGTTGAATCAATTTTAATTCTAATTTTTTGATTTTATAAAAGAGTTTTTGCGTTTTGCTTTACATTTTGAATTTTACTTTTAAAGGTTTATTTTTGAAGAGTAATTTTTGAGGTCATTTGGGGGGGGGGGGTTGCCACCCAGGGTGATGTCGGTTAGCTTGAAATTATAGATTGTCTTAAAGAGAATTTTAATTGTGATTTATGATATCTAATTTCGAAGTTTATAAGCGAAACCGTTTCTGAGTTATTGGATATTTTAATAGAATATTTTTGTCGTTTCTGAACTAACTTATTAAGGGATTTCGTACATTATATGTGTGCGGAATCCTAAAAAGAAGTGATTAAAATTTGAACCGCAAAAATACGTGCATTTAAAACAAAATCATTACCCATTTTTAAAAAATGACTCTTAAAATTTTTGTTCACGCTACCTTCAACTTTAGCGTAATTTTCTCTATACGAAATAAATTACGTTGCAGTTAAGGTGCTTAACTACTAAATCAGAGGTGTCATAGGTTATCAAGACTTGTCTCGTTCTGGGTCCGAATTGCTCTCAAGTTTATACCTAATCTGAAATTGAATTGAATACCAGAGAAATCTGGCAAAGTGAAGGCGGCTGAGAGAAAGGAATTGACCCCAGCATTCTCCTTAGATCCATTAGGCTTCGTACCATTATGAAAAGCTTAACTTCAAAACCTCCGACGCCGTGCTAGAAGAGTATGTGACTTACTTTACTTTACTTTACTTTTACTTTCTGCTATAAAATCCGCTTGTTCGAATGCATATTACCGTCAGTTATGAGCTTTTTAATGTGCGCTAGGGCGGTTTTACTTTATTCGAATCTATATTTATCTGTGTGGTTAAGATTGATAATGTTTTAATTTTTTGCCGATCTATATTAAAAATTAGTTTTTTCCAACTCATAATATTGATAATATTTTAAGTGTCAAAGGTGTTTGTTATAGTAATAAAAATTTCTCTAATTCTTTTTTTAACGTTTATTTTCATAACTACCGAATATCTCTGAGCTCGCAGATATCCCCATCGGTACTCATACGGTACTACCACCACTGTGAACTTTCGAAAGAGTAATAAATCGTTCAAATCGGTCCACATGAGCAAATGTTATTTGCTCACGATAAATTAAAAAAAAAAACAAAACACGCAAACATGCAATGAACTCCTTCCCCTTTTTTGAATGAGGTAAAAAATAGCCGTATTATTTTTTTTTTTTTATACTTGAGTACTGTTTATACCATCGATAATTGAAAATTATTTTAAATTTTATTTTAGGAGATTATGCGCTTGTGAAGTTGTGTCTTAAGAAATCATTTTTTTGTACTTTCGCTACACGCCCTAGTATTTTAATTTCATTCGTTTATATGTATATATATATATATATATATATGAACAATTTTTGGATTCTTCATTTATCTTAATAAAGATACTTTGCAGTTGACGGGCGGGGATATGTTGCAAACGGTATCCTCCGACTTCGGGGGGAGTAATGGCGTTAACTTCTCTTCTGCAAATCATTTTATCGTCGTTCTGTGACGCTAGTAATAAATGAACGTCAAACATTTGGCGAATTAATCCGTAAGGACACTTATTTGGCGCATTCTCAGATTCATTATAAAACCAAGTAATGCGATTACGTTCGATCCACAGATTCGAAATACTAGAGACGGGCATGTAGCTTGAATACTAATTATACTCTCGAGAGTTGTTTACCGCAGTAAAAATACTTGTAACATTTTTCCCACACAGTTAAATTTTTTTTTTTTTTTTTAGCAACAGTCAAGTAGAAGTAATATTTCAAGCTAAATCGTACGTTTTTCCTTATAAAAAAAGTTACATAAAATGAAAATGGTAAATTGCCGTAGATTTTTTTTTTTTTTGAGTGGGCGACTGGAAAATGTGTACTACTAGAATTATAATGTGAGTTGTAGAATTTTAAAAAAATTCAAAGTATTAATCATCTATAATATATGTGATTATTTACCTATTTTTGATTAAATTAACAATAAATAAAAGCCTTTCTTCGATTCGAATAATAATAAAATTTTAAATGTAATTCTATTAAGTATCTATTTATTAAAAAAAAAAAAATGACCTTAAAAAAGGTTGTTTAGAAAGTGTTAATGATTGTTTATAATAAAACAGCGAAAATAGAAGCAGATTAACGAGAAAAAACGTTTATATTATAAATTGCATATGAAAACTGAGTAATGCTATTACAAAATATGCAGGGACCTGTAAGGTACCATTTTGATGAGGTATCATGGATTGTAAAATTGAGCTTTTCATAGAATACTCTAAAGCTGACGGATTTAAAAAGAATATTGGGGTCTGGTTCCTTTCTCTTGTTAGCTTTTCCTAGATCGATTATTTTTTATTTTTTATTATTATTTTTGGCCCGTCAACCTGGGACCTTTACCCAGAAACAATTAGAAAAAAAGAAGGAGTCAATTATACCTTGATACGGTCACATATTGTTAGGAGGAACGAACAAATAAAGATCGATGCTAGATAAATAACGACACTAGTTTCGAACTTATGAGAAAGGTTATATCAAAATGTTAAATGTATTCGAAAAAAAAAATTGATAAAAATTGAACGGGACCGATTAAAAATGAAAATAAAAAACAATAATTTTCAATTTCCGTTCGATAATATTATTCAGTTTTTCGAAACTAAAATTTTCTTCTTCCGTCGTCGCCAAAATAACCCGTCTTTGAAACCGAGCATTTTATAGTTGGTATTTTTAAATGTTGAACTTCAGGCGAATATTTACGAGGACAAAATGAATTACAATCCCCAAAAAGAAATAATAATATTATTTAGCGAAATGTTTACGAAACGAACTGCATAATCGTAAACGACTCTATGAGTTTCTGAGAGTTGAAAAAAATCAATGTTAAATTCTAAGTGATAAATCGGGATCGATCAAGGGGAATAAGATTAGTAGGTTGTTTATTTACATTTTACGCCGAAGTCGTTATTTCGAAGGAATTTAACAGTACTGGTGCGAAATAGACCTCTGTTTTATTCACAACAGCGGATTATCACAACGTTTTTTATTCTCTGTGTCTATTCTGAATTCGTACTTGGCTTCTAACATTTATCTGTTCTTTTGGATGTCATTAGAACTTCGAATCACCATTTTCCTACTAAAATGCATTTCGCAATTCCCCTTAAAAAACAAAAAAGAACCTTCGCAATAATACATGCGATCGGTTTATTTGCACTTATAATAATCTTATTTCGAATTACTTAAGCTGCAGGCTACTATCTTATTTTGATTTTTGCTTTTACAAAAAAAAAAGAAACCTAATAATAATATTCTTATTAGCTTGCATTTTATAATTACGTATCGATGTAAGTACGAGTATATTGATTAATAGTTTAGAAGAAGTTTTAAAAACGAATAGTAAAATATAATTTAGTTCTTATTAAAAAGCCTCACCTTTCAATCGCTATATCAAAAGCCCGGCAAAAAAAAAAAAAAATTATTTTTTCCAAAGTTTTAAGCTTTTGGTGTCCCTGAAGTTGAAAACTCGCATGCTCCAAAAACTAGAATCTGTAAATGCGCGTATTTTTATTCTCGTTTAAAATTTTTAACTTCTTCCCGACTCCAATTTCTCCGAATCCTTTCGCCTTCCATCTTTCTGTTCTATTTTTACGGCCGAATTGATGGCTATCCTTCGTGCGATCATACATATCTCGTGCAATCGTTCGTCCTCCGACTACCTAATCATTTCTGACTCCATGGGTGCTCTCCAGGCTATCAGTTCATCGCTTCCGCCTCCCTCTTCTGACTTCTTCATTCTTCGTATACGATCTCTTATTTATAATCTTTCTTTCCATCACTCTATACACATTGACTTACTGTGGGTTTCTGGTCACAGAGGCATCGAGGGTAATGAAATGGCGGATGCCTTGGCTCAGGTTGCTGTTCGTTCTCGCTTCTATTTAAAAAAAATCCCGGCTGTTAATCTATTACCCCTAATTAAGAAGCTTCACTTCAGATTTTGGTCGGATGTGTACCCTTCTTCTTTTTCCAACAATCGTTCCTTCTACCTTTCAATCCAACCTACACTTCCTTCTCATCCATGGTTCTCGGAGTTTCCCTCTCTTCCACGATTTATAATTTCCTCTATTGTCCGCCTGTGCTTTAATCACACACTGCTGCCCTCTTCACGCTATCGTTTCTCTTTGCTTCCCTCTCCTCATTGTCCGTTGCATCCAGATGAAGCAGTTGTCTGTGATGCTGATCACATTTTCTTCGAGTGCTCTGCTCTTTCTGCGGAGCGTTCTCTTTTCTATATTCACCTTATAAAGCTGGGGCTTCCCACTCCTTACTGTGCGTCTTACATCTTGTCCCTTCCTTCCCAGTCTGTTGTTCTTGTCCTTGGTTCCTTTATTTCAGCTGTCTCCAATCGAATTAGGTTCTAGTTAGTTGTCTCTTCTTCCCATTGTGTCTGGGCAATGGTCTATAGTTGATGCGCCCAAAAAAAAACAAAAAAAAAAAACTATAATACTGGTGCCTAAAATAGGCATGCCGTTTTTTCGATTTTTTGAACTTTTCGCTTACTTTGAATTTTTTGTAAGGCAATGAAATATGACTTCGTTCCCGACTGATAGCGTTCTTTCCATCGATACATTACATGCCTAGAAAAAAAAAAAAATTAGAATTTTGAGTTTTCGACACCCCGACAACTGTAAAATTGTGAACTCGGCTATATGTTTCCTGTAAAACGCTCTCTTATACGCGCGTGTTTGAGATAATACGTTCTGGTTTCCTCGAGTTTTTCATTCGGGCTATTACTTACATGAACGTACAAATTTTTTGACGGTTTTTTGCCCAAAAGGGGAGGTTTATGTCATTTTTATCGGGGTTTTTTTTTTTTTTTTTTTTTTTTTAATTTTAATTTTATGAAAGAACTTCTGCTATTTGTTTTACATTTCGAATTTCTCTATTAAAGCATTATCTAATGAAGGGTTATGATTTGAGGCCGCTTTAAATTCTACATTATAGACATGCTTTTTGTTCTTGGTTCTATTATTTTCTTACCCTTAAACGTTTTTTCATTATTGCTATTTGCCGTCTGCGGTTCAATCATACTTTGCTCTCATTCTCACGGTATCGTTTTGCTCTTTCCCCGTCCCCTTATTGTCTTTTTCACTCTGGCGACTGTATTTTCGTTTGTGATCCTGACCACGTGTTGCTTGAATGTTTCAATCTTTCCTCCAAACGTAATATCCTATACGCTCAGCTATTACAGCTGAATTTTCCTACTCCCTATAATATATCTTAACGTTTGCTGTCTTCAAAGGTGGTTCCTATTCTTGCCTCTTTTCTGTCATCGATCTCCGACCGGATTAAAAGTTAATCTCTAATATAGTCCAGTTGTCCTGGGTAGCTGCCCTCAGTTAGCCGAACCTCAAAAAAAAAAAAAATAATAATTCTTGACGGTGTTGATTTGCTGTGGGTTCCTAGTCATTCGGCCATTTTTGGTAATGAAACGGTGGATTTTTTGGCTCGGATTTCTGCTTCTTTCCAGCCTCTTTTCTCAAGAAAAATCCCATCCTCTAATCACCTTCCACTGTGTAAAGGTTTTCACCTCAGATCATCTCATGGTATTGGGTATTTACGCGCTCCCTTTTTTTCGTTCTACTATTGTCTCCACTAATCAGCTACGTTCTTAAACCATACTCTGTTATCTTGCTCCCGTTTTCGTTTTCGTTTTTCGTTGGTTTCCTCTCCGTACTTTCTCCTTAACCGAAGCGCCTCATCTACAATGCGGATCATGTGTTTATTAATTGTTCATCTGTTTTTTATTGAACGTTCTACTTTGTATTCCAACCTGCTAAGACTTGATTTTCCTACTATGTATTGCGCCTCTTATATCATCCCGTCTTTAACCTTCTCCACACATTATTATGCGGCTGTTTGTTCCTTCTCACTGACAACATTTGATATTGTATAAAGATATAATTAGTTCTGTGGTATTTCCGGCCGGAATACAAGGTACCACCGATCGATTATTTCGCGTAAGTCGAATTAAACCTAGACGAAGCTATTGATATTACGTTTATTTAATACGACAATAATACCGATCACGGTTATGCAGATATAACTGATGGAGTCGTCCGTAAGTCTGTAGCAACACGATTAGAGTAATGCGATGCTAGGGGCTAATTGAACAGACTGGCCTGTCGAATCGATTATTATAAGTATCACCGAGAATATTATTCTAAACTTTTTCCAAAAAAAGGTCAAACCTTATATAATTAACATCCAGCGAACGACGGTACGATAAGTGAATGCGTTATTCGCAACGCAATTTACGATAAACGGAGAAGTAGCGAATATGCAGAGCGTAGGCGCATAATTGGTTATGTTATTGTTAGATTGCCGTTAATGATAGAAATTACAGCATGTAGATAAACCAAAAGAAATTATGTAATAATTAGATAAATTCTTGCTAAAGTCCTGAAAAGGACTATTTCATACAGTAGATCGTAATTTAATTAAATAACAAAAATGTTCGTTTACAAAACAACTCACTTCGGATACGGATAAAAGTTAACATAACAATAACACAAAAAAAAACGGTAAAAGAAATACGGCATCACCTTGGTGGAAAGAAAAAGACGAAAGCTATATCTACACAAAAAATATCGCTGGCTATTAAAATTTATACATAAAAATTATAAAAAAGTAAACGAAAATAAAGATCAAATAATGTAACATACAATAAAATGGAACAAAAAAATTAAGTAAACTAAAGTAAATAAAAAAAAATTACGCAAACTGCAATTGTAATCTAAACAGCATTCCCCCACCAGTGAGCGTAGGGAACGTTAATCTAGGGTTGCTTCGCAAGAAGTACAATGGATGAAATAGCTCGCTTCTTTACAACACCTTCTGAGAGGACCGCTACTGTTCGAACAGTCCTTCTGAATCCGGATACAACTCCACGATTTTTCCATACTTCCAGAAAGTAGGTTTAAGTAGATCGTCCTTTAATAATACAATATCATTTAATGTTAAGTTAGATCTCGAGGTCTGCCACTTATTTCTGGTTTGAAGCTGAGACAAGTAATCTCGGCTCCAAGCAGACCAAAAGGAACGCACCCGACGTTGTAAATCCAAATATTGTTGACCAATTTTGGTTCCAGCTGTAGAATCTGTTTCAGGCGGTGCACAAAGTGAATCACCAATAAGTAAATGGCCCGGCGTAATGATTTCAATTTCATTATTATTGGTCGTATACGTCAATGGTCTAGAGTTGAGAATAGCTTCAATACGAGCAAACACAGTAGCATAGGTTTCAAAATTATACACTTGTTCTTTCATAACACGAACAAGATGGTGTTTGGCTGATTTAACAGCGGCTTCCCAGAGTCCGCCAAAGTGTGGGGCTCGGGGTGGGATAAAGAGCCAGCGGATATTTTCAGATAATGCATAGTGGGTTATTTCTGTACTGTTCAACTGAAGACAATTACTGCTTCCAACAAAATTTGTTGCATTGTCGGAATAAATGTGGGAAGGCCTTCCACGTCTAGCCACAAATCGGTGCAAAGCATTTAAAAAATCTTCCGTTCTCAAAGATGAAACAATCTCAATATGGCATGCCCGTGACGAAAAACATACAAATATGGCCGCATATATTTTGAAATGAACCCTTGACCTATGTCCAACGGCCTTACAATCAAAAGGGCCCATGAAATCGATTCCAACATGCATGAAAGGTCGGCTAGGATTAATTCGAGCAGCTGGAAGCTGAGCCATCAATTGAGTCTGTGTCTCAGCCTTATATCGGATGCAGGTAACGCAACGGTGAATAACTCCCTTTATTACATTTGTAAGGTTTCCATGAAAATGATATCGTGCACGTAAGTGGGCTGCCAAAAAATTCCTAGTAGCATGATAAAATTTGAAGTGCAGGTGTCGAACCAATAGAATCGTAAAATGATGATTGGCAGGTAATATGAGAGGATGAATCTTATCATAAGATAAATTTGCTTTCTGAAGTCGACCTCCAACTCGAATAACTTGATTAGCGTCCAAAAAAGGCATCAACGATCTTAAAGGGCTGCGCTTACCCACAGGTTCCAATCGTTCTAATCGGGCATATTCCGCCAGAAAGGTTGTTTTCTGAATGAGTCGGATGATAGCTATGTGAGCATGGTTAACAATCTCGGTAGTAACAGCTAATGCCGGCTTCATATGTAGTCTAAAGGATCGAGCTAATGCGAGAATGCGCGATACCGTAAATATTAATCGATAGTATGAAGAAAACCGATGCAGAAACGAATCATCCAAAAGTATTCTAGAATCGGCAGCAACATTACATGCAAGCTTGATTGCAGCTTTTTCTAGGTTAAAAGCAATGTCAATAGTCGGCATGTGTGAAGACTCTAAGGATTCCGATAAAAGGAAAGAAGAACCGTCAAGCCACAACCGGGACTTCAGTAACGATTGAGCAGATATACCACGTGTTGCAAGATCGGCTGGATTTTCTTTAGTCGGCACATACCTCCACTGATTAAAAGGTACAAGTTCATTGATATTGCAAACACGGTTAGATACAAACGTTTTCCATTCCTTCGCCGGTTTTGCTAACCATGAAAGCACCACTTGTGAGTCCGAAAAAGCAAGGCAGGCATGCATAGGTATGGACAGAATATCGGCAACTCTTCTTAATAACTTGGCCAACAATAAGGCTCCTTGAAGCTCGAGCCTAGGTATAGTCAGAGCTTTGATTGGAGCTACTCGTGTTTTTGCACATATTAAACGGGAACACATTTCTCCACTGCTGCTTGAGTACAATACATAAGCCACTGCAGCATAAGCATGCTCGGATGCGTCACAAAAGCCAATCAGTTTGGTGCTAACAATGTCATGGAGAGCTGTATAAGGCCGTGGAATTGCAAAATACTTCAGATCTTTCAATTCAGCACAGAAGGTTCTATATTGAAAGTTTAGTTCATTAGGAACTGGTTCATCCCATGATAATTGTAACCGCCACAACCGTTGTAAGAACAATTTACCGCGGATGGTAAATGGTGAAACGAGTCCTAATGGATCAAATACAGACGCGATCTGAGATAGAATAATTCGTTTTGTTAGAACTATCGGTAGTTCGTTGGCATTCAGTGTCGGTTTGATGTAAAAATTATCCTTAGCTGGTGTCCAACCCAGACCCAAAACGCAAATATATTTTTCTTGAGATAAATTGATGTTTAGGTCTGTTTCAATCTTGTCTGCATCAATAGTCTTCAATACATCAGGAGAATTTGATTGATATTTCCTTAAAATAAATTTAGCTGAAGCTAATGTCTCATGAACATCTTGCTGAAGCTGTAAAGCCTTTTCTAAAGATGACGCTCCTATTAACAGATCGTCCATATAGAAATTATGTCGGATCGCAAAGGCAGCTTCTGGTTTTTCTTTTTCTATAGAGTCGGCTAAAACACTTAAACATTTAGTTGCTAAATAGGAGGCTGGTGCCGTCCCATAAGTTACAGTATTTAACCAATACTCGGTAATTGGTTGTGATTTCTCTTCTCGCCACAATATCGCTTGAAACGGCTGGTGGTTGGGGTGGACAATAATTTGACGGTGCATCTTCTGGATATCAGCGACAAATGCAAATCGATGAGTACGAAACAAGATTAAAATATCGAATAGTTCCTTCTGGATCACTGGCCCGGTTAGAAGAAGATCGTTCAGGGAGAAACCATTTGTGGTCTTCGCGCTGGCGTTAAAAACCACTCGCAATTTAGTAGAAGTGCTAGAAGGACGCAAAACTGCTCGATGTGGAAGAAAATATAAGGACCTTAAGCTTTCTGGTTTAGGCTGCATGTGACCTAACAAAAGGTATTCCCACATGAATTCATTATATAACACAGTAGAATCAGGATCCAAAGATCGCTCCTTACGATTTAACCACTTTTGAGCTTTATTAAATGAGTTACCCAATTGAACTGATCTGGATTTAAAAGGTAGATGAACAACAAACTGACCAGTTTCGTTTTTTGTATAAGTTTCCATAAACTGCCGTTCGCAATCTTCCATTTCAGATGTTACTGACTTGGCCTTAGGTACTTCTTCAATTTCCCAAAAGCGCGACAACTTTTCATCAATATCTTCAATGGTTAGAAATGAAAAGGATGAATCAGGAATAGGATCTGTTGGAGTAATAACCGTTGGTCCACTCATAACCCATCCAAAATAGGTTTCTCTTAAAGTCAAAGTGTCGATCCGATGAGTTCTATTCAATAAGCAAGATTCATAGTACTCAGCACCAATGAGTATATCCACCGCTGGTATATTAACGACTTTCTGCAAGAAAATTGGATCCGCTAATTTAAATTGATCCAACAGTTTTGGATTTAAGTTCGTAGATAAATTGGATACTGAGTAAGGCAACGACGATTGGGGCACAATATTTGCCTCAATGTTTATTTCAAACGGTTCATACTTGGAAACCAGTTTCAAGATACATGTATGTGAAGCACATACTGCATTGCCTCCGACACCATGAATACGAGTTTCGACCATTGATTTATGAGTTGGCAGTTTAAGTTTTTTAACAAAGGTATCAGTTATCAATGTTACCTGTGAACATCCATCCAACAGAATTCGAGCTTTCGCTGTGGCCTTACCATACTCAACAATTGCTAGCGCGGTAGGTAAAATAATGGTTTTATTGGTTTTTATCGCACCTAAACAAGATAGATTAAAGGCAGTTCGACTTTCCAATGGTAAACTAGGAGTATTACCTTTCGGTTCAGAAGCCGGTTTTACATCGAAATGCAGTAACGAATGATGTTTTTTAGCACAGAACTTACAACCTAAACGCTTACAAAAATTAGCAGTATGATTGAAACCAAAACAATTTAGACACAGATTATTATTACGAATTAAATTAAAACGTTCTGCTGGAGTTTTTGACAAAAACGTTGAACATTCTATTAGTAAATGTTGGTCATTGCACGCTATACATGCAGGTTTTTTCGATGATGTAACATTAAATGATGATTTCTTGAATGATTTGTCCATAATTCTTCGCTCTAAATATGGTTCGTTATAACATTTTTCAAAATCGCGCGTCTCAACGTTAATGGCTCTGATTTCTATAAACTGCCTAATTTGATTAAAGGATGGAAATGTTGTATTGTTGGTAATACTATTTTCAAAATCTCGTTTAGTGTCATCATCAATTTTTGTACCGAAATAGTATGACAATATAGTGGACCAATTTTCCGTTTGCTCGCCACAAATTTTAAGTCCTTTTAATGCTTGATCGGTTAAATCTAACACACGACGAAGTTCCGCTTCATTTTTCGCTTTTTTGATATTAAACAAGTCGTAAAGGTGTGATTTAACAATCATTCGCTTGTTATTATACCTAAGCGTAATTTGTTGCCACACTTCGTCATAGGCGTCTTCGGATAATTCTACATCTTGCACTAATCGCTTTGCCTCACCCGTTAG
The DNA here is from genome assembly GCA_039619475.1 of Icerya purchasi. Lineage (NCBI taxonomy): Eukaryota > Metazoa > Arthropoda > Insecta > Hemiptera > Monophlebidae > Icerya > Icerya purchasi. Next base: position 150,865,700 of record CM077116.1, on the reverse strand, counting down.
CGCACTTTTGAGATAATATAGTTTCTGCACTTTTGTTAAATTGGTATTATTATGCACTAAATTTAGATATAAACCTTCAAAGGCTAAATATGTTTTTATATCCCCATTAAAGGAAGGTAATTCTATTTTAGGTAGCCTAGGTGTTGCAGTTGCATTAAGCTCGGTATCTACTGATCGGTTTAATATTGATAACCGAGACGAACTGTACTGAATAACTTCGCGACTTGACTCGACTAAACTTGTATACTTAACAAACAAATTCGATATTTCCTCTCCTTGATTGAAAATTTCCTCTTCGTGCTTTTTAAACTCTGCCTTGTCCGCATCGATTAATTCTAACAGATTAAACTGAATATTATTAAATTCGGTTCTTGCCGCGTGTGCTTCATTTAAATACGATTTTAAAATCTGTGCACTTTTTTTATCTACTTTTTCCTTTAATATGGCCTCAATAGACGAAAACGCTTTTTTAATTTGATATACTGTATATCTTCGTTTATTGTTTAATTTATTAATATTATCTAAAACTTTCGGATCCATTATACGATATAATAATGATTGTACTTACAGTTTTGCTGGTTATAAATTATCCGGCTCTCGGAGGACCAAATGTTATTGTTAGATTGCCGTTAATGATAGAAATTACAGCATGTAGATAAACCAAAAGAAATTATGTAATAATTAGATAAATTCTTGCTAAAGTCCTGAAAAGGACTATTTCATACAGTAGATCGTAATTTCGGATTAATCAAATTAAATAACAAAAATGTTCGTTTACAAAACAACTCACTTCGGATACGGATAAAAGTTAACATAACAATAACACAAAAAAAACGGTAAAAGAAATACGGCATCACCTTGGTGGAAAGAAAAAGACGAAAGCTATATCTACACAAAAAATATCGCTGGCTATTAAAATTTATACATAAAAATTATAAAAAAGTAAACGAAAATAAAGATCAAATAATGTAACATACAATAAAACGGAACAAAAAAATTAAGTAAACTAAAGTAAATAATCAAATTACGCAAACTGCAATTGTAATCTAAACAGGTTACTTTGACCATGTATAACTGTAAAGGAGAATTGGGTGTATAGCGGTTATTAAAATCCAACGAACGACGATATGACAAAAAGCTGCGTCATTCGCAATGTAACTTACAATAACTGAGAAGTAGTAAATTTAAGCGAATAATCGATTAATTAGACCGCGAATACAGTTGCACGAAACAATAAATAATGTTTGTTTAAATAAAAGATATGAAAGTCTAATTGTTTCCGATTAAAGATTTTTAATTGACAAGCTCCCCCCTTGCCGCTCTTTAAAAAAAATACAGCTTTCTGCGTTTCTTGTCGGCCACGCGGTAAACTGTGATTTATGTTCCAATTTTGAAGTTTATAAGTTAAACCGTTCCTGAATTATTAAACTTTATTTGATATTTTTGTTGTTTCTGAACCGTTTCCTACATTAGGATTTCCCGTACATTACATGTGTGCGGAATCATAAAAATATCGCTACGAATCTGCAATAATAAAAATTACACGAAGGCGTTATGATTTAACCCACACGCGAGGCACCATTCCGGTCTGTGTTCGGTTTCGTTCCAAAAATTAGCCACGATTTAATTTCCTATATATGTATATGCAATCAAAACGGAAAGTGGGTTTTCGATCGCGACGTCTGATGGAGCGTTCCCTATTTAATCTAGACCGTTTGTTTATTTTTCGAAATTCCTTAATGAAATGCCGATTTGCAATGATATATATTTTAAAATTTAAAGAAAGATTAAGCAGAACTGAAAATTACGTAATAATTATATTTTCATACCCTATTTCCTAAATGGAATGGATAGTCACGTGTTGCTGCTGTGGGTTCCTGGGCACATTGAAGTACCCGGTAGTGAGAGGGTCGACGAAGCAGCACGTTCTGCTTTGCTCTCGCCAATGTCAGACGACGCGGAACTACCGTCATCAATTGCATATGCATTATTAAATGCGTACGAAAACCAGTGGAGAACTGAATGGGCAGCTGCCAGAACATTCCTGAGAACCATTAAGCCCACAGTTGAATCATAGCGGTCACCGGAAGGAATAGCCCGATACGATTTTAAGATCCTCAACCGGCTGCGAATCGGCCACATCGTATGTCCCACAAACACATAATCGATAAAACACTGTCTCCGGCTACGTGTTCCTTGTGCAGCCAGACAACCGTGTCGGCAGTTTCTCACATACTGCTTACCTGTCAAAAGGTAGTTACAAAAACATCTTGATCTACTGAGGAACATAGAGCAGATCTTCTCAAATGAGGTAAATATCATCACCAGGGTTATCGCCTTCATTAAAATGAGCGGCTTAACTCAGCGTATTTAAATGATCCCTCTTATGTGTGCTTTAATGACCATAGTAGTTACATACAGCACGTGGGAGGGATTGGAGTAAACAAATAATACATAATAGAAGGTATTTACCTTCGGGAAGCAAATTTCCTGATTGACAGTTTTCTGGAACAGATATTTTCTCGAATTTAATTTTACCCATTTTTCGGAAGTCAAAAATAGTAGCCGACTTGTTTACTTATTAATATATTTATAAATAAAAGAATGTTATGATAAATGGGCAAGAGAGATCAAGTGTTTTAAATTTAATCTTTTTCGGTTTGTTTCGTTATCGCCTTTAATTATACTGTTTATCTCTCTCTGTTATGTTTTTCCAAAATATTATTAGCGATTATAATATGTATGTACGGTGGCCTCAGTTAAATAGAATTATATATACGATCTTTCGTTTCTACCTTTTGTTTTGTTGTGCCAATTTATTTAAAGTTAACCCTGATACAAGCATGTTATTTTCATTTATTTTCCTTTTATTTATTTTAAGTGTTTTAGGTTTTAATGAATTTTGTGTTAAATTTAAAAAAATAGTTTTGTAATATTGGCTACATGATCTTGTGTTAATTTTCTTGAAATTAACCTTATATAAAGATCGATCTCATTTTCTTTTTTTAAATTTTCCTTTAGTTATGTGTAAGCGCATTTATTTATATGTAAGGTGGATCTTGTATTAAATTTAAAAATTGTTTAGTAATAATGACTACTTTCATTTATTTTTAATCGCACTAATTAAAACAAAGCATCGGAATTTTTTAATCGTGGAATATTATAAATTATAATAATAAAATGTAATATCGACATTTTCTATTATCTTATAACTCCATATTCACTGCAAATAATTACAAAATTGTTTATTTATGATATGTATTTGTTGGTTTAAATCTTTGAACTTTCAATTGTTGTTGAAATTTAATTTATTTTTTGTTATTTGACTCATTATTTACTACATTTGTCGGTAGCACTTGTTAAAGCTTTTCCATATTTTTTCTGCGGAATTTAAAGAAGAACGGCGATCGTTTATAGCTGATCAAAATGGCAATAACAAAGAAAGAAAATTGTTTATAGAAGGGTACATTTAGCTCCGATCTCGTGCAACTTCCGGCATTTCCGGTAAATTTTGTCTTCCCGAAATTCGCGATCGACCAGAGGTTTTACTAAGAATTTTCTTTCCGCCATTAATACTGCGAGCGATGGACTATTTTGAGCAGACACGCATGGCCGGCCAACGGATATGAGAACATCGGATAGTCGTTGTTCCGCAGTACTCAACATCGCATTAGATGAATCGGCGTTAACATCCGCAAGAGAAACAACGCTCTAGAGAAGGGTGACATAATCCGGCTGCTCATTGGTAAACACTATCGCGACATGTACTCGTGTTCTCGAAGGAATTACAGAAAGAGCAATTGAACGTCGTGATGAGCGTTGCGGAACTCAGCTTGGAGTGAAAGCATCAATTAGAAAATGGAAGTGCCTGCAATTACGAACGTGGACACGTTCTTTCAAAGCGGCATGTGATCAGCACAGAACGGATAATTTTTTATTTTTTTTTGTTTTTCTAATTCGGATGTGACCAATGGAACAATTTTATTGAAAAGTTTCTTTATAACGTGATTTTTTTTTTCTTTTTATTTTTTAAATATGTGTATTGCGTTTGAGGATCCCGCTAAGCGTAAGGCTTATCGGTAGGGTCCTAAAAATTACACATTTCTTTATTTTATAAATATCATACCAAGTTACTTAAAATTATTATAGCGGAAACTTGAATACAGTTATCGATAAAACTTTTATAACCTTAATTTATTTATGTATTCTGTACCTGATTTTATTCTTATTTTATATTATTATTTATAATTACTCATAATAACCATCTTCCACGTATTCCATACGCGTTTATATGTTACACATATATCCGCGTCGATTTTATTATCTTACGTTAACGTTGTTGTTCCATTTTGGTTGCTTTCTATTAGGTGTCAGCTTCTTAAAAAATTCTGGTAATATATTTAGTAATTTATATAGCAAGTTTCTTTGTATATTTTCGTCATGCTTATTTAAGTCGCTGAATTCCTGGTTTTTATAGATTTGAAATCTCCGAAGATTATAGCTTATTGCATTTCTTTGTTTTACTTTTATTTTTTTGCCTAGCCAATTCATCATAAATAAGTAATAAAGATACTGCTTCAAGTTTAAAGTATTATATTTTTTTAATATGTTTTCCTCACGAGCCTGGTTAACGGCATTATTCCCTGTAATGGTTTTTAGATATTTTTTTGTAAATACGTTATATGTTTAATATTAGTTTTGTTCGCTTTTACCTAAACTATCACAGCATTGTTTACGTGTGATTGACAAAGAGCATGATACATATAATATATATATATCATTATTTTTTTTTTATTGGATGAAATATACTTTTTTAGTTTATATAGAAGTAGACTTGTTTTGCGTGATTTTATATTTAGGTCGCTTATACGGTCCTCCAACTTAGATATCAACTTTAATTCCTAAATACTTATAATTGTCTACGAAGACAGGTTATTGAATGGCTTCTTATATTTAAATTATAGTTGAAATAGTGGTTACTTAATTTTATCCATAATAGTTTAGTTTTATCCGAGTTTATTTATAATCCTTTGTCGTGTATCCAATGGTTAATGTTACTTAAATCTTCTTCTAGTTGTATTTCCGCTTTAGCGATATATATGTATCTGTTGTTATTAGTGTTGTCATCCGCATACGCAAAGATTTTAATATTGGCATATAGGTAGTTGTAAAATTCAGTTGTGTATATAAATATAACAATATCTTTAAAATATATAAAGCCCAACTCAGAACTTTTACATGTAGCTTTTCATTCAGTGTTGAGCATTAAGTTTCCTTATAGTTAGTTATGTTAAGCTTCTCTTTTCTTTGAGAATTTCCGTAATGACTATTATAAGCTTGCGGTGATGTCCTTGTTCCATACAAGATTTTTCGAAAAATTCCTTATTAATATTATATTTTTTCCTGATGTTTTCAAATTTTTTACAGATCTGAAATGTATGGTCCGCGGTAAGAATGTATAATTTAATAAATTATTTAAGAAGACTCAGCTGGTCACTATGTAACTCTTTAATTTAATATATATATAAATTTAACGTAACTGTAATCTCTGATATTAAAGGAATCTGTAAAGGCTTTAGACAGTCGTCTAGGCTTCCGTAATGACTCGATTCTGATCATTTTCTTTCAAAATGTTCCTTTTGGAATGCATCTATGAGAAACGGCATCTTCTTCAATTGCATCTAGTTTCAGTTGTATGCATTTAAGTGTAAGATGTAGGGGTTTCATTTTGTTCCATCTTTTACATTGACTTATTCCGATAAATAAGTCATAAAACCGGAAACTCTTATTGTCGTTTTTTCATTTTTTCGAAAGATATTATTTTAAAAAAGTTAATTATTTCTAGCAAACAGGTTTGAATGAAAATACTATTTTGAAACAGTTTACCAACTACGAGATTATTCTGAAATGTGACTTTACTTTTGAGATATTTTATTTCAAACTTTTGAAAATTTGGTTTCCATTTTTAGGTATCTCAAAAAAAAAAAAAAAAAAAAAAACAACCAGTTATAAAGTGTTAGCGAAAAGGAATGCTCAAAATTGAATTATCTTTAAAATGGCATTAATGTGTCTATTGAAAAATCGATCAAATGACGCGAAATGGATAAAAAATAGTTGGGTTTTCGGGTCTATTTATTTAGTGAACTATGCGTCGCAGCAGTTGATATTCGGTTATAGACAGGGTAGGACGGCGTAGTGTCTGTTTTTATTGGTATCACTTTATTTTTCATTTTGAATTAATTTGAAAAGATATACACACTGCGCTATGATAAAAAGGTCATTTTAAAATACCTGTTATGCACTTTGCACTAAAATTTCTAATCGTCATTATATAATCTTTTTGTGTTTGAAAATTGATATTTGCATATTTATTTTTAATCTTTACAATATGCGAGAAATATACGTTCGAATACACAGTTCTTTATTGTTCTTTTTGGTCAGACACTGAGACAAATAATTACTGATTGAATAAGAGGATACAGGAAGACATTAACGAATATCAGATGCAGGAAATTAAAAGTTAACGAGACGCAAAGCGAACAACAAAAGCCTATGAGAGGAAGAAATGAAAAAAAAACCTTCCCCTTAGCGGTGAAAAGACTTAAAGAGGCCGAAAAAAAAAGAGAGAAAAAAATCCTGGATCGGGGAAAAAATTGAAAGCTTGAGAGAGAATGCGTGTATGAGTCCTGTACATAGAATAAAAATAGGTTGAAGAAATGCTTCAATGGTAAAAAAGGGAATTTTTGTCCTTTAAAGCACATTGCGGAATAGAAAAGTCTGTTGAAAAGTGCCTGTTCGAGAAAATCGTACGCGGAAAAATTCGCTTCACATGATATCAGATTTTAAAAAAATATTTTTCTCATTATTAAACTAGCGATTAATATTTCTTCTAAAATTCAGTCCTAATAACGTCTAACTTTTTTTTTTTTTTGATCCAGAGTTCAAAACTCATCTTATGCAAGACTCAAATCGCTCCCAGCTACACATATAATCTATCGGAGAGCTTTGGAAGTAAAAGAAGTTTAGATATATGAACACATTAGCTAGCCCTTTACTCCCATCAGTGCTATTGACTTAGTACACTGCAAGCCTTAATTCCGCAGTCCCTGGTATGCTGCCAAGAGTCTCCCAGACTCTCTTGACTTGTACTTTTTGAAGGGATATTTTGAAAATTTCGAAAGATGTACCATTTTGTTTTTTATATTAATAGTAGCTGTTTTCTTTTTGTGTTTTTCATTCTGTAATGATCAAAGGAAAACATTTAAGTCTAATATGATAATTCTTCGTACCTATTGTATTAATCGAAACTGAAATAAATTAACCAACTTTTAAACACGATATGTGTAATTATTATAAAATTTTAACCCGGAACTAGTCGGTGATTTTATAAATTTAATTATAATATTATGTTCAAAGGTTTATTTAATTTATTTTAATATTTAAGACTGTTTGATTTATATCACGAGTGTATCAGTTTCGAACGCAACTGACTGACTAATTATAAAAACGTGAACAAAGTGATAAATTCCAATTTATTCATCCGACTTCTGCGTAAGAACTAGCAAAGCGATTGGTAAATTAAGAACCAATTTTATACATCTAAGGAATTGATTCGTTCTTGTACGGAACTATCGGGCCGAAAGTCAGTGAATAAATGGAAGCCCATGAAACAAAACTCATCCTTGGAATAGCTCGAGGGACTAGCGTGAATAAACATTATTGCTTTCTAAGGTTATTTCTCGCAATTGAGCGCGTCCAGTCCAATTTTAAAATTCCTCCCATTAATGAAACAGGAAGTTTTGCCACGGGTAACTGAAGTGCAGCTAACATCGCACGAGGTCTTAACGCCCTGGCGTTTTCTCTAAAAAGTCAGGGTAACTGTCTGTTCGGAGCGGGGCTATCTGAAATTTCATCCGTCTCAGATCGACCGACTTACACGAGAGAAGCATCAGCGTCCTTCCTACTCAGCGAGAGTGTCGTTGAATAGATAATTAACGAGCTTAATTTCCCCATCCTTAAATTTGCTAATTCTTGTTCTGTGAATATGCGTCATAATTTTGGTTTCGATTCTGGTCGCGTTCTTTTTTCCAATTAATTATGCGTCTGGTGTGCGAGTCCACATTGTCCTCCGCCGATGGGTCCCATTGATAACACGTTGTTTATTTATCGCCGTAACCGATTTGCTCTGATCGCATTTTTTCCTAGCGCGATGACAAAATGTTATTTTTCATCAATGACGCAAAGCGGCATCTACTTAGAAGACGTGATAGAAATTAAAACCGATCAGTAACGTTTTCTCCTATTAGACAGCGAAAAACGATTTTGTTTAATTTGCCCGCCTTTAAGAAATTGAAACACTTTAAAATACGCAGTCGCAAAGAATTTTAAGTAAACAAGTGTTTATTAACCATTAAAATAATGCAAATTCAACCTCTAAAGTAACTGTGTAAATAAAAGAAAATACTAAATTTTGGATTCATCTGTATGATTTCACCTTCCATTTAATTCAATTTTGGCGACTTGTTTCGTAATTTTATCAACGCTTCGGCTGAATTTTTTTCATTCTATTCCAATTGCATACCAAAGATAAAATCAGACAAAAAGTGTTGGACATATTTTTTCGAATATTTCTAACAAGCTGGCGCCCCATAACAGTTTAATGCGGTTAAGGTCTTAAGATTAAGGCGGACAAAGCATTATTTTGTGGAACTTTCCGTAGTCAGCTGTTCCAGATAATCCTGACATAATTAGCTGCTTTGAATCCTTATCGTGCTTAATTACGACGAGACGACCAATTGGCGCTTTTTCAAGGATGATAAAGTACTCTGTTATTTTCGCACAGTACCTCAGATTTCAAATACATCGCCAACCGCAACAGCCTCAAATGTTAATAAAGCCTCCTCACCGGGCTTCAGGGAAAACTAAACATTGTTCTGAGGTTGGCTCTCTCACATATCTCCTAATAAATCGGCGCCTTTTTGTTTCAGAGATCTGAAAACGTAATTGATCGCTCTAAGCGATATTTTTCCGATCTTCAACGGATTATTCTATCCCACCGAAAAGGGTTTTTTGTTGCAGCAACACGATTCCCATGAAGACCGGCTTCTGTAAGTCTACATTTTTCACTATTTGTACTTATTTGCTCAGCTCCTGTTCACATTCATATCATAGAAGCTTTTTCTGGGGCAGCGAGATATCTGTTACATTTAAGGAACAAATTGCATTTTGGTGTTCATTTTTTAGGCATTAATCAAAAACATGAGAATCGTTTAACACACACAAAAAAAAAAAAAAAAAGTTAAAATAAGAATTTTAGAATAACTGTTTTACATTCAAAAGAGAGTATTGCGGAGATATTTCTGTAAATAGTGCGGTTATAAAAAAATATCATATTTGTTCCATCACGCATTAAGGGGTTATATCTGTTTTAAGCCCCCCAAAAAAAGGCCTTTTTTCATTTTTTTTTTTTATGAGCTCGATTTTAAATAATCATAAACAAATGATGTATCGATTAAGCAACTAGGAATATGAAAACATTTCTTTTTATTGGTATAAATTTACAAAATGGCGGCTGCTGGTCAATAAACTAAAAACAACATTTAAAAAAGTATCTCCGCGGCACGCAGTAGAAGTCCCTTGGATCACCATCTGGAAGCGTAAAAATTTTTTTTCACAAACTACATGAGTTTTGCTAGTGAAGTACATACGATCTTAGTTATAGAACTTTTTTTTTGCAAAATGGCGATTGTTTAAACAAAAAATTGCGTTTCCGACAAAAAATTCGACTTAAATTATTTATTTTTATATTTTTCTTATTTACCGATCGTTAAAATTGTGTCTACTTCACTAGATAATCGAATGAAGAAGCTACAGATTTCAAGTCAATCGAATGAAAACTCTTCGAGTTCTGCTGCGTGCCGATTTCGAAAACATCGTTTCGAGGAAAACGCATTTAAGGTTGAAAAACGCTACAACTTTTCGAAATCATAATAATATAGTCGTCCATAATAATTTTTTTACCTTTACTCTGCTATACCAGCACCGTATAATTGCCCGTCCAAAGTCATATTCTGGTCCTCTAGCTCTTTTCTCGCCGATGTAAGGTTGTGTCTAGCTGTTTTCTCAATCTCGAAAATGGAGCGCTCAGCGGCCTTGATGCGATTGGCGTCCGGTTCTATGCATCAGGCTAGCAGGTGGTGTCTAAAGAGCTGGGTATACAGTCTCTTGTTGTGCATCCACGGGTCTATTCTCTTTTCTGCAGTTTGAATAGATGTGGTCTTGTAGTGGGATGAAGATTCTATGATAATGGTCATTATTGCGTAAGAGAAATGATTTAGCGATATGTGCACAGTTCGTATGTTCAACCTACACCTGTGTTCGCCAACTTATGACGTGTGCAAACTCATCGTAGGGTCGACTCGTAGCGTCAGTGTTGGTGACACTTCAGGGATAATGTTGAAATGAGTTACGACCAAAATGTTTCATTTGTTATAATGGTCGACATGTTTGGTATAACTTTATTAGCTGGATGTCTAATTCGCGTGGCCTTCCGCTCCCCTAATATGTAAAGAATGCGTCAGTTGTTGTTTGGGTTCTGAGGAGTATAATTTCGCAGTCCCCGCTGGTACGGGACTTCACACTTATATTCAGATTACTGCCAGTGACTGATTTCACCGCGGTGAAATAATCGCTAAAAGAATGAGACGGAAAATATGGTAAGGCTCGTCAAACGCTATTAGTAGAGTTATTTTCTTTGATTTAACTTTTTCGGCGAAAGTTATATTTTGTTTACTTAATGATTTTAACGTTTGAGAGGACTGCTCCGCTTGTATTTTATTTTGATTAAATAACTTGCTCGATTTCGATTTTATATTATCAGTGGAAGCCTGACTATATTAGAGTCATTAATATCTGTATTCGCAGCGAGGGAGTGTATTGTACTTTATTTAATTATAGCGAGAATGATGACGATGCTGCGCCTGCGTCATGGGATTCGTTTGTATTGTCTATAGGTGGCACGGTTGTGTGGGTATGTGGGGCGGTTGCGTATGTGTGTAAGGTAATTACTTGTGCGTGGGAGTTAGTTACGTGCGTGTGAGAGGTGGCTGGGTGTGTAATTATCTTAATCTGACTGTTGAAAGTAAAACTACGTGTAGTAGAGTTAAAGATAAATGTACGCTTTAGTTGTTTTACTTGATGATGTCAATGTTGTTGGCTTGTTCTTATCAACGCCGAGACCGGCTTTTGTTCTGACTTGTTGTCCGACAAACTAGCTGGTCGGCGAAGGTGGTGATAAAACACAATCGGTTGTAAATAATAAGAAAAGTTACGCGAGACCCAACAATGCGATAAAATAAAGAACGAAACGCAGGTTAACTTAACTGATCACCGTAACTATGTATTTGTTATTCACTACGATATTTAATTTTAATAATTTGATGTATAGGGGTAAGTAGACATGGAAAGCGAAAGCTAAAAGCAGAAAAAAAATGATGCAGGGTAAAGCGAACAGATAGAAAAAAATTAAAAGAGTAAATAAATTGACGACGACAAATATATTTATCAATAACGAGTTTGTCAAAGTTCGTTCAACTAAGCTTATGATATTTATTCAAACTCGTTTTTTGCAATATAAGTATTGTTATTACGAGTATATTGCACTAATGCAAGTAAATGTGCTTTTTCTATGTTTCATTTTGCCTATTGTAAATTTATTAAATGTGTAAAAATTTTTATCGATTACTTCAGTAACGCTATCTTTTTAAAATACGTTCCGTATTATTCATTTTCTGATAATATTAATATTACTTTTTATTAAGAATAAGTTTATGCGTCCATTAATTCCCAAATCAAATGACATTAATCCATCAATAATTTCTACAGCTGAATAGCTTCTATACGTCTTAATTAATTTAATCGTCATTATTTTACGAAATTGTTTAGAGCAGCCGCTTAATTCTTAACGTATCATTAAATATTACACTAATATATATTATGTTATTTAATTTTATCGTTTTATATAACGGAGACTTATTTTTAAAATTTAATCTATTATTATTATTGTAGAGCTCGTTAATTGTTAATTTCTTTTATGATAACATTAAGGTAATTATAAAATTTGAATTTGCCATTGGATATTTTCGTGATTTTTTTGTAATATATAATATTCAATCCAAATTGTGATAGATTTAATTTTTTGTTTTAAAATTTATTCATTAAATATGTAATCTGTTCATAACAAAATGGCTGCAATATCACCAACAATAGAATGATTTTCTGGTAATCATAAATATGATCTTAAAATTGTACCTGTATTCAACGAGTAGTCGGAGCTGTTATCAATCGTAAGGTGCACGTTTTTAATGTATCGCGTATGCGTGTATGGTTAATGGTATATATATACACACGCGCGTGCGTTTGTGTGTATGTGTGTGTAAATCTATTTTTAAAATAATAGTTAATAATGTTTAGTAAATTACTGTCCATACCTAGATCTTTTAAATACATAGTTTTTTTTTTATTTTCTACCGGATTCAGTGCTGAGCTAATTAAGCTATATCTTATATATATATATATATATATATATATATTAGTGTATATATTTACAAACAAAATATCTTCTTTATAGTGCCATACTTAGCTTCTGAGCATCGGCGACTACCTATTCGTACATCTCAGTTGTACAGACTAGGCAATTGTTATATGCAACGCCAGTGTACACGCGCAAGACTTCATTCAGAACTGATTGTAATCGCTTGTTATCGCGCTACAAATGCAGTCCCGTTTGTGTCTGGCCTTCCACGTGATTATTAGCGAATATTTATTTAATTCTTGTAATAAGTTCTGTCGTCGCTCGGGATCGAACCCGTGACCTCCGTAGCGGAAGTCAAACGCTCTAGCAACTAGGCTACCGCGACGAAAATATAAATAACAATAAATGAATAAACAAATAAAAGACAAATCATGAAGACAAATTACAGCTCATCAACAAAATAAATGAAAAAACGAACGGAACCTCTTAATGTAACTTAAATAATTATATTGCCGTTTAAAATAAAACTAGAAATTAACTGTGAAGCTTTCTCACCACAAGAAATTAAGTAAAGTGAATATGGCAGAAAAGTTTCATATCCAATATTTTTTTTGTAAAAGCCGGCTTGTTGATCGTGAATAGATCAATGTCACAATCATTTTTGGTCACTTTTTTTTTTTTTGCTCGCGTCAGCCAGGAACCTACCCCCAGAAACAAAAAGAAGATAAATAACCGTGATTTTTTTTTTGTAAGGGTTTGTATGAGGGTTTTCGTGTGTCGTGTTTAACTACTGGGTCTATTACAGCACATGGAGCCTACTTAAGGGGATTAAACGCGATAGTACAGATCGCTGCTCCGCATGAAAGCTAATACAGCTGCGACCGCAAGCGGAGCATTTGACGGTATCTTAGAACTAGAGTAAGTGGTAAAGTGAACGGATCGTGGTACTGCAAATGAGGAACATTCGAGAAGTAGGTGATAGGTGGATGGGGCGCTCGATTGACTACAAAAGGGTCAGACATTTGGTGGTACCTGGCTCGTGAATATGTAGCTGTGCGAGAGGGTTGTATGTCCTATTCGGAGACGATTCGGGACAGAAAAATCTCTGCGGGAAACTCCGTCTGTGGGCCGCCAAGGCTCCGTGGTTGTTTTTATGCTTAGGAGAAACGTACTTGAAGATATCCATTCCTGTTGCCATTCTTCTCCAGTTTGGTGCATCAACAAATGAGCCAATGTACGAAGAAGAGGGGGGTTGTATGGCATTGGAGAGAACAATGTCGCCTGAGCTGCTCGATTGACACGCTCATTGCCTGGAATCCCAACATGAGCCGGCACCCATAGGAAGGACATTTCGAAGTTTAAATGTGATAACCTGTGTAATAGGTAATGGACCTTCCTTATCAAAGGGTTGTTGGATTTAATCTCTGAGATGAGTTGAAGGGAGTTTGGAGAGTCAGTTATGAGTAGGGCCTTTTGCGGTAGGGGGTTGCTATCGGTGTAGTGTTGGATGCAAAAGACCATCGCGTATATTTCAGGGTTGAATTTCGATTCGGTCAGATATTGACTTTGTAAACGAACCAACAGCTAGAATGTTGGATGGGGAGAAGAAAGACAAAATATAAAGTGCGCGATAAAGAATAGGCAGCATGAGTTTTAATAGATGAGAATATAAAACACAACGCTCGACGGAAAGAGATGAATATTCAGATATGGGATAACTGTTGCAGACCACTGCTTCATTGAACCGAAGAGGACAATTTGGAGAGGAAGCAAAGAAAAATCAAATCGAAGAAGAAGACGAAAAGAATGTGGTTAAAATGAAGACAAATAACAGAAAAGCGAAGAAAACTCAATGAAACCAAGAAACGAAAGAAAAATTACGTTGAATAGATAAGTAAAAGGAACATTCTTTCGAGATCAGAGGAGTTTATTTTTTTTTCTTAAAGGAGTGCAAGAAAGCTGCAATCTGAGACAAAAATGCTGTCATCTTATTATTATCAATGCCCATGTGGCTGAGAACCCAAAGCAAATCAACATAGATGGAGTAGCGAGAAAAAATATAAATAAGACAGTGTAGACAAAGAATGATAAAATTGGAGAATTGATAATCGTTTCATGGGCATTCATGGGGTCAAAAATAATTAAATTGGAAAAAATTCGATTAGAAGAAATTAAAACAATAGAGTGTAGGGTAGAGTTATCAACTCGGTTTTATAAGGAACAGAAATAAGTTACATGCGAGGAAAATTTAGAATTGATAATGCTATGGAATTTCTGTTTAACTACTGCTTGAGGAAGGGGTTTGGAAAGTGAAGGTAGAAAAAATACGTCGTGAGGATGGTAGAGATCGGCAAAGTTGAAGGAAAAATATGGATGATTATTACATAAAATTACACATAAGCCGGAAGAGGGATTTTCCTAAGCGTAAAATGCCAGTTCTTATAAATGAAAAGGTGGAGGTGAACAAGAATAAAGATCGTGAGTGAAAGACATTTAGAGAGGAAATTACAGTTTTTTCGATTCAGTAAGAATTGCTGAAATTGGAGAGGATTTAAAAATATTGAGGTAGAACCAAAGGAATGAATTTTGGATTAGATCTAATTTAAACATGGGACATTTGGAGTTATTTCTATTAATTTTTTTTTTTTCCTACTGGTTTTTAGTAACACAGTTGTGATGATATGACTGAATTTTTATTTTCTTCATAAGGTCTGAAGAAAAATTCTTCAGTAGAGCCCAACAATTTTCTTTTATCAATGTATAATTTTAAAGTGCCCTGATTAATTTTATGCTTTTTTTATATTACGTACGTAATATCTTTTATCAGAAGGGAAGTAATAAGAATTAAAGGTTTCTGAATTTAGTTGTTGGTATATCATTCACAAACTATTTTGAATGCAACTGAATATATTCATCAATTATTGTACGTCCAATAAACATCGTTTTATTACTTCATACAATAAAAACATATTTCACCGAACAACTAGATTTATTTTTATTTTCGTTTTTAAAAATACTAAATTTTTTATATATGCTGATTAATAATAAACAAACTGTTTTTAGGAAATATTTTAATTAAATTTTAAATACTTCCTAAAAACAGTGTGTTTATTATTAATCAACGTGTATACGTACATATATATATAAACAAGAAAATGGATGGTCTAAATATTATCACTATTAAATTTTTGTTTCAAAACCACTAGGTTTTTTGACAAACTTATTTGAATTTGAACAATAATTTTTTGTTTCGTTACTATTACTATTAATTTTACTAACTGATTCAACTGTCGGTAATAAAGGTTTCATTACTTCTAACTGTTCTCTCGGAGTTTCCAAAGTTTGCTCTAAATCTTCATTTTCTTTTACTGTAGATTTCTCTTTCTTTAAAAAAGACTTTCTGATAACTTTTCCAATATACAACCTTTAATAAATGTTTCTTTACTAGAATCGCTATTCAACAGTGGGCGCTCAATTGGAAGATTAAACTAAACCACCAAAAAACCAGACAAGTAACTTTCACTTCAAATAAGCAAAGCTGCTCCCCTAATACAATAAATAATCAGCACATAATTCAATAAAATCACATTAAGTACCCGGGCATGATATTAGATCGAAGACTCACATGAAGAAGCCATATATCGTTCATCCGGCAAAAAATGGCTTCAAGAACTAAGGCTCTCAGCAATGTATTAGGCAATAAGTTATCAGTGATTTTGAAATGCAAGAGGCTAGTTTATCCTTCAGTCATAGCGCCAGTCTGGAGATACGGATTAGAAGTATATGGAGCCGCTATGAAGAGTAACCTAAATAGGATTCAACAGTTCCAATCGAAAACGTTGAGACAGCTGGTAGACGCTCCGTACTACGTGTCGAAGCACACTGTACATACAGACTTTCCATATGTAAACGATTTATACTTGAAGCAATACGAATACTTTTATCAGACACTTCGACTCAATCAAAATCCAGAGATAGCGAACCTCAGTCGCTGGGATCCGCCAAGGAGGCTCAGAAGAACATGAACCGGTAATGCCCTTTTCGCTAATATCCCAGCCATCGAATAAACAAAATCCGGTCCTATAGTAATCAGTATAAGGTGTCAAAAGCGATATATAACAGTGTCGCTAATATCTCAGCTGTCGAATGACCGAAATCCAATCTTACGGTAAACAGTTTTTAGATCGACCAATGCTCATACTGCCGCTGGATAGCTGAGCATAAGAAATAAAATAATCTACATAGTAGCCTCGTCAACTATGATCTTAGGACCGGTATGATGTAAAAAAAAAAAAAAAAAGAAGAAAAAAAGGATTTTAAATGGAGGAATTGGTAATTTAAACTTCCGCCATGTTTATTCTCGCCGCCAATTGTAATGGTTATCAATTATTAAACGTTTAACATTGTTTTATTAATTCATACAACAAAAACATATTTCACCAAGTCACTTGTAAATCTACATCATTCTACTTCTTCATAATAATAATAACCAAGAATACAATAAACTAAGTATCGCTAATACATATCGATACTATAATTTTATTGACAGAAATTTTTTGTTCTACCAACTTTGTATTTCCTCAGTCAACGTGGGATGCAAACGTTGAATTAGTGCCGAGTCACTCGCAAAATGCTTATGATTTGCAGAAATTTTTAATTATGTTATCAGCAACTTTGAACTATTTTCACCTATTAATAATTTTTGTTTCAGTTCCTTTAATGTCTAAAAATAAAATAAATTTAAATAAAAACCCTTGTCTTTTGTAGGAAACTTTTAGCGTTATGTTGATCAATTTTAAACTGAGGATAAAGTAAAATTTTTGGTTTTAAAAAACGTTTAATTGTTGACTGTAGGGAAAAACATTTTTTTGAAAACTGGCGATTTTCAACTAAATTTGTGTATATTTCCTCTTTAAATATTAAGATAATTAAACGGTAGTTAATATTTGTTAGAATTAAAATTAAGTAAACCGTATTTTATAAAGTAGTCAATTTTATGCATCACATAGATTCTCGAGAACACCCGAAGTATATTTACTTTTAACAACTGAAAATGATCGAGAACATTAACATTAATACAAGTATGCCTACATCAGTTTGTTTTTTTCTAAATCAATTTATGGTCTAAAAATTAATTTCAAATATTCGGCGAAATTTAGTTCTCTTTTCTTTATGAATATCTTTTTGGAGGTATTGTGTAATTTTAGCAAAATACAGCTAAACAAATTATTAATGTTACATAATATTGTGATGAAATCTGCTTTTTTCATAATTGCTTATTATAATGAAGTTTTAAGCGAATAAAGAAATTTAGAGTGAAAAATGAGAATTTCTAAATACAGATTTTATGAATATCTTTAACATTTTTAATTATGATAAAAATAAACTTTAACACTTTTATAACAATTGTATAATTTTTAAAACCCCGACGCGTTTCGACCCGTGAACATGATGAAGTGTTTGCTTCGAAACGCGTCGGGGTTTTAAAAATTATACAATTGTTATAAAAGTGTTAAAGTTTATTTTTATCATAATTAAAAATGTTAACAATGTGTAAGAACAACAAATACAGGTTTAAATGTAATAATTTTAAATTTTCACGTCACTATACACACAAAAGGGATATACCATGAATTTTATAGTTGACAAAAATGTTCATATTTTTCTTTTCCCTCGAAGTTCTATAATAAAAATCATCACAAAAGTTTTTAAGTTATATATTTTAAATAAATCTTTTATTGTGATCATTTGGATGAAATAATAAAATCAAATAGTTCGATGAAAGTATAACCAGTTACACTGGCAAAGGAATTAAAACACGGTAATGTAAAGTCGATAATAGCGCTATCTATTGACGGGTTTTAGTTACAAAAATTACGTGTTATTATTATTTTTTTTTCCGAGATACATGTAACGTTGCCAAACTGTTATACAAAAATCGGAAATAGTTTTTCATCAAAATAATTTTCACACAAGAGACGAAAGTTTTTCAAAATATTGTTCTTGAGGAAGGGTAAGATTATCTACTCTTATAGATGAAACTAAATACTGATTAGTAGTGCAAAAAATTTTTTGATCAAACGCAGAAAAGTATTCTTAGAAATGATTTTTTAAATCGATTAAATGTTGTGAAGTAATTCGAAATTCATAATTAGAAGTAACGTGAATTGTTCTTCTCGGTTTTGTTTTCTTTATCCAAACACCCGTAATCCATTTGGAAGTCTTAAGTTTTTGCTCTGCAGAACTTTTTTCTGTAATTTTGAGGTTTATGAATCAATCTTTCATTTCAGTCGATCACAAAAAGACATTGTTAAAAACTGTTTTGACGAAAAATGAATAAGTTTATTATTATAAATAAATACTATTTACTGAAAAGTGAATTACAACAAATTAAACATAATTTAGTTAAAATAAAAATAATCAAGATATTTTGGAGACTAGAATTTCACAGTTACGGGGTTATACATATTAACGTTGTTTATTTTCATTTCAATATTACATAATAGTGATTATTTGTTTGTTGAAATACGTTTACATTATTTTCCATTAAAATATAAAACTTTTTCAATATACAATTTTATGGTCGGTTTGAAAAATTGCATTACGCTGATTTTACAAAATTTAAACGAACCTTATTTGAATAATTGAAATGTTAGCTTTTCTCAGAAAAATTAATAATTTTCAAAATGTGATAAATGAACGTTAAACTTTTTATTTCAAAACGTAAAATTTTAACGAGTATTATTAATAACTATCACCAGTTTTAATCATAATTTTTTGTATAAAATTTTATAAAATTTAATTACAATTAAAAACCGAGAAAGAATTTTTCACTCGGAAAAATATTTTACTTCGTAAAAATGTAACTAAAAATTGTAAAGTAGTATTAAAAAAAATTAAAGAAAAGCTTTTATTTATTAATGCGATAAATATAAGGAAAATAATTTTTGCTGGTTAAATTAAATTAGGATATTTGAAAAGAATAAAATAAGAGTTTTGTTCTAAAAAATAACATTTTATATTAGTATCGATCAACGCTTTTATCGCGTTTTCTTACGAGGAGAGAACGTTCCGAAGAAAGTAGGGGGAATATTCGAAAATCGCGTATTCTTAAAATATTCCAATTTCATGGATTCAAAAAAAATTATTTTCCTTATTTTTATTGCATTAACAGATGAAAGCCTTTCGTTAAATTTTTTTTACATCATTTTATTTTTTCATGTAAACTGAACGATGAGTGCGAGATTAAAATAGTGTCAAAAGGCGAAAGTCGATGTCGGCAAAGAAAAAAAAAAAAAATTCTACAAAATTTAAATTGACTTGCGACAACTTTGAAAAGCTTTTTTGGAATTATTATTTAACTTCAGCCGAATTTGACAAAATTCATACTTCAAAACATAAAATATATCAAATATAATAATGAAAATGCGGAAATGGTGACTAGTTTCAGATACTAGAATCGTTAATTTTCGTTTTCTGCACGCTTCACGCTTCTGAGCCTTCTTGTGTTTGTGACTCAAATCACATCCTATTCGAATGTTCTACACTCTCTAACGAACGCTCCTTTCTTTACGCCCAACTTCTAGTTTTGGGTCTTCCTACTCCCTTTAACGATACCTATATTCTTTCCTTCCCATTGCCTTCAGTTATTCCATTGCTGCTGTCCTTTGTCTTTTCCATTTCTGACCGCTTGGCTATTTAGTTATAACTCGTTAACTTTTCATGTTGTTGGGTCAAGGCCGCTGGCGCGCCCAGGGTAGGAAAAGAAAAAAAAATAATAATTTTCGTAAAAAATAATTTTAACAATAAAGCGACCGTAGAAAAATAAGAAAAGTGAAACCTTACGAAATAAATTCCATGATGTTTATGTACGGGAAAAACCATCGTCCATCAATGACGCATTTAAATTAATAAAAAGAACAACACAAACACTTGCGAGGAAACGCTATTATTTTCGTAATAAAAGATACCGACACTAAGGCTTACTTAAACCATCATCAAGACGATGATAACAAATTAAAATTATTTCGTAATTAATCATTTAAAAATAACAGTCGACATATTTTTAATATTTCATCGTAATAATAATAATCTATTTTTCAAAATATTTCTGCCGGAAATTGATTAGTCGATAACGACACAATAGGTCGAAGGAAAAGAATAATAAGTTAAGTATCAATTTTTCGAAATAGCATGTTCGTTTCTCACGTTATTAATTATATTTAACGACAAATATATTACCCTCCCTTTTCTACCGGGTGTTATGTATGAAGTGTAAGACCAGTGTTAGGGATACGGTGTCCCGTCAGCCATTTCGCGGTGGGAGGCAAAATGATTAAAATCGTAGATAATGCAGTGGAAACTATTAATCATCGATGAATGTCAAGTTCACGGTCGAACAGAAAAGAATTAGTACATCAGGACTTGATTTTATCGCAACGAGTTCCCCCAAAATGGATTGTGTAATAATCAATGACGAATAGTATTTTTAATTATACTTGAATCAAATGAACAGCTCTCCCTCCATCAAATTCGTATTAAACAACCGGGTAACTTTATTGTCCGATTTTTATTTATCAATAATTAATTTGGTATATTATATTATTTTTTTCTATATTAAACGTCATTTGGACAAAAATTTGTCAGATTTCATCCAGTCAAGCTTATGTTAACCTTTCAAGCTTGTTCTACAGTGCCTAACATTATTATGTTATACTAATCGAAGCATAAATATGTACTGTTATTATATATTGCATGAATATTTTGCACGTAGACAAATCTATTACCTGTTTGTTAACATTTATAAATGTAAAATAAATCAAAGTCCCTTAATAACAAACAAAAATTAAGGACTTTATTTATTTTATATTTATAGAGGTGTTCATGGTTTTTTTTACGTTTTATTTCGTCTATTGCAAATTTATTACGCATATTAAAATTTTCATCCATTAATTTAATCGTATCATCTAAAAAAGGTAGTATCGTTATAGTTGTATCCATTTAAACTATTAATTGTTCCGTACTATTTGTTTCTGCTAATTTTATAAAAATAATTTTTAAATATTTCATGGTCAAATGTAAACCGTACGTTAAAATGTATAAAATTCTCGTTATCCGATCTTTGTAATTTGTTCGGGGAAAATTTTTTATTGATCCGTCGTAATTAGGACGTAGGTATAAATCTCTTCACCAAGCAGGCTGGGCGAACGCCAACTAGTAACTATTTTAGGGTACACATAAAAATGCGTCTTCGAGTAATTAGTCTCATCTGGTAACCAGAACCCAAGCGATACTGGCCGACTGGTAACCAATGTCTGACCACCGAGATACCCCGGACCCAAATATTGTAAAAGTGAACAATTAGTACGTTTCTCAACATTTTCTCTACCCTACATCGGACACCGGCTAGGCAACGTAAATTCTTATTTATTTTCTCCTGAGTCGGTAAAAACTCTTAATACAAGTACTAAATCAGAGATGACGGTTCGAATTTCATTAGGTTGTGTCAAAGAACATGAACAACTATTATTCACTTTCACAAAAAATCATATTAAATTATTAACCGTATCATCGGTGATATTTTATTTACATAATTGAGAATATATACACGTTAATTGTTTTTATAGGAGAACATTTATAAAAATTTATCGATGAGAAATAAAACAGTAAGAAATAAAAATGAAAATTAGGCAATTATGATAAAGCAAGATCACAATTAATAATTTACATTTGCATAATAATAAATTCGAAACATTACCATTTTGAATTTATAATATCACACCGTGATGATATATTTTTCCCGCGGCATTTCTGTCAATGTATATATGCGAATGCTTAAAAATGATGTTCGCGCCATTATCGCTCTTTCCCGAAATTTTTTAAAACTCAGAGAAAGTTTCCACCCCTTGTTTGTCATCAGACACATTCAAATTGGTATCATCGTCTTCCCAAAAAAAGACTCTAACAAAGAAAAAAAATCGCCGTGACTTTGTATAGTTTGTATTTGTAACGATCCCATTTCGAGTTAGTTTAATAGGTCGTATACATATTTAATACATATAAGTATGGTGATGAACACGGTCGAGATATTTGAAACGAAAAATATTTTCCCATTAAACAAAAATTTTATATTAAAGGAAGTTATAATACTTATAAGTAGCGGGTGTTAAAAATATTTATTTTTAAGCGTACTTGTATATAATTTACGCTTGCTCCTTTTTTGGAAAAATTATTAGATAAAAATTCAAAGATGTAAATTTTTACCGGTTCATAGTCAGAGCTTGATAAAAAAAACATTGAGAAGTACTGGTCTATATGAGCTGACCACCCCTGTGTCCCTGTCACAAAGAAATTGTCTGATTTTTTTCGGTTACGAGTCGATGTGTCTTCCTTAATTACATTTGAAAAATTCAGTTACCAGTTGGCTAATTTCCAGCAGGTTTAATAGTGTACCCGGGATTGACTGAGAGAGAAGGGTTGATTAAAGTGTTTTTTTTTATTAAATTTTAAAATAAGTTTGTGGGTCTCACTGGGCAAGTATGCCCGTTGTGTGAGTGCCCGACACTCTTATTATCGTTTATTTATGTTGAACACGTTACAAATTTATACATACTTATTATACACATCGAAATTATATAAACCTTAATTAATATATGCCTTAATAAATATATATAACTTATATATACATATATAGGTGTAAAAAAAAAGAAAAAACCATACACATGCCTACATTCACTCTAAAAGTCATATATACATGTATATCATGATAGCGTAAGCAATATCTTCTTTATGAATTACGAACAGTATGTTAAAAGAGGAGCGACACAAAACAACAACATAGAATACATGTTATATCAGTAGCTGCATGATTGAAACTATCTAGGAGTGAGGAATTCGGGCGCAGTTTGTTTTTTATTCTTTGCACCATTCCTTCAGCCATTTCACCACTTCCTTTTTTCACACACCAATACTGTTTTCATTTATAATATGATTGGGGATAATTCTCATTAATTTAATTAAAACCGAATCATTTATGTTATCAATTCGTAGATTTGCCCCTCTAGGGTATATGTAATATATATTATTTTGATTTCTCGTTATTCGAGTTTTTGGCCTAGTTGGTAACATTATATTATTGATATTATATTCTTCGAGTAACCTGTAATAGTAGTAGTACATCTTTGGTGACATTTCATCATTTTCCCTCCACCATGTTGATCCGGAGTCATTTCGCCTCCAGTAGGGTAGTATAATTTTAAGACACCTTTTTTGATTTTTACCTATTTTATTGATTTCAGTTTTCTTAGCCTCCCCCCATATTTGGATTCCATATAGAATTCTAGCCATAATTATTGCATTGTAGTATATACGTAATGTTTTGTATGAAAGTACCTGCTTTAGTTTGTATAAAGCTGGAATTGTCTGTCTTATTTTCGAATTTAAGACTTGAACGTGCTTTTTCCAGCTCAAGGATCTATCGATATATATATTCCTAAATATTTAAAGTCTTTTACGTTTTCAAGAGGTGGACATAAACATGTAGATGAATTATTCGTTTCATGAAATTCGTGTAAGCATTCGTTATTATGAAGTATGATTCGCGGGTCGCGACCCTTGTGTTTAGTACTGTTTCGGATGTGTATCAATTTAGATTTATTTATATTTAAACATACCTCCTATCATGTGCCCATTTACTAAAATTATCTATATCCTTTTGCAGTAATTTTTCCGCCACTTCTATCTTTTTATTTTCAATTATCAGCGCAATGTCATCAGCAAAAACATATACCTTTGCGTTTTTAATGTGCCTGTATAATGAGTCTCCTTTATTACTTTATCTTTCTTTTAAGTTTCATTCGTCAGGTAAGATACTTGTTTACGCAGCATTTTTATTTCTGACACTAATGGCTGATTTAGTTTTAGAGTTTCATCGTATTTATACGAAATTAACTCCATTGATTTTTTTAAATCCTCCATGCTATTTTTTATGGAGCTTAGGTTCGCTTGGTTTGTATTTGACACTTCAAAATCCCGCTTTGTTTCTAGCATTTGTTTTTTATACGATTGTTTATTGTCACTGTTGTTGCTGTCCATACTTTACTGTTATAAAGAAAAAATTTAGAACTGTAAACCTTAATATTTATTATATGGCAGTTGTATCATCTGAAATGTGATAAAAAGCAAGGAACAACAAATACAAAAATTAATGGCAAAACTCTAAAACAAGTAGATAATTACAGATACCTAGGGAGCATAATAACTCATGACGAAAAGAAGCGGTAAAGAGATAATAACAAGAATTAACCTAGCAAAAGCTGTTTTCAGTAACAAAAAATCCTTACTGACCTCAGAAAACGTAAACTTGGAAACTTATTTGATGAAATCATACAAGTACATATGGAGCACATTGCTGTATGGACCTGAAACGTGGACAATAAGCAAACAAGTGTATAACCGAACTGAGGCCTTCGAAACGTGGTGTTGGCGTAGGATGCAAAAAATTAGCTGGATGAAGAAGACAACAAACGAAGAAGTCTTTAAAAACATACATGAATCGAGAATTAAAACATTAAAAGGAAGGGGGGTTGGATAGGTCACTACCTACATAATCATAAATACAAATAATTGAAGGAAAACGTTACAGAGGGAAACCAAGGAAAACAAATAATAAACGATACAGGAGCGCCAGTTACGTAAACTTAAAAAGAATAGTCGAGGAAAGGGAATTCTGGTGCTTAGGTTTAGTCATTGCGATCGGGAATCATAAATGTTATCCACCAATCTGCGGATTGAGGGAAACGAAGAAGTTGTATCAACAAACGATCGCCGTCAACCTTAATCCTGTCTAAAGAGATTTCCGTATCTAATAATTGGATGTTTCATTTTAATATTATTTTCTCTATTATTCTTATTCTTAAGAATTGCAATTTTTTTTATAAGCATTAAAATTAGGCTTACTTATCGGAGTGGGTTTTGCACCATCGCACAATGTCCGAAAAGCTGAGCAATTTATTTGATTTAAAGAAAAAAAAAAAACAAAAAAAGACCGTTAAAATAACAAAAAAGATACAGTAAATTAAAATTAAATAGCTGATAGAAGCTGTTTCTGATATGTTTCTAAGAAGTGTAGAGTTCCAGTTACTTCGTGAATACAGGTAAAGAGAAAACAACTACAGTCAGGATTTGTCGCTGCTGCTGATTGTTCGTAATTGTTTCGTTTCAGTAAATTTCTATTTCATCATGTCAGGGGTGATCTTTGAGGTATTTTGTAAGCGGTTATTTATGTTCGTTAATTAAATGTATAATTACCGAAATATTAAATTAACGTTGAATGCGGAATTATATGATTTACTACGGTTTTTCAAAATTCGGTAGTATAGGGGGTACTGTTTGTTTTATCGCATTTTTTCAAAAATATTCTACATTTCTCTCTGCCCAATAATGCTTATTCTTAAGGTGCGCTAAGGTGCGGAAGTAAATTTATTTGTACTTTTTTACATTTAGGTGTACAACAAGGAGTAACACGAATGCAATTTCGTTTCTTTCGAACGGTCGATTGCTTTCTGAAGTGAATACTATGAATGTAAAAAAAACGCGCGGTTGATACGCTATTTTTACATCTCCCAATATTCAAGAAAATTAAATTACGACTGAAATCTCTTTATTTTCAAACAATCTTCTTACTTATTTGAAAGCAAGTGATCGGAATAATAGTAATAAAAAAAAGAATGTTTCGGTAAAACGAATGGCTTTAAATAGAAATATCTTCAGTCAAGATTAGTTTACTCAGTCATTATAATATTAAGCAGGACAAAATAATACCTCGATTTCAATAATTGAATACATCAAGTATGTTTACGAAAGGAAGATACTGAAATTTATTGCAGATCACTCTCCAGATGAGTTGGCATTTGCGGTTCAAACAATCTTCACAAAACATATCAAAATTTAGCTTTAAAAAAAAAAGGTTGCTATTTCTAGTGTTTATTCGCTTTGTGCAATGAAAAATACAAAAACAAAAAAAAAGTAGTTCACAGTTTTGAAGGAGCCTTAGCAAATGAACACAAAATAAACTGTTTCGCAATATAAATATCAGAGAAAAAAAACAAAAGAAGGAAACTATTACATGCTAGAAAAGAGTGTTACTAGTAGAGCACCGCAATTACCGAAACTATAGATGAAGTAGGGAGCACGATAGCCTAGTAGTTAAGGTGCTTGTCATAGGTTATCGAGACTTGTTTCGTTCCGGATCCAAGTTTCTCCCAGGTTTACCCAGCCTGAAATAATTGGGTACAATAGAAATCTGGGAAAGTGAAGACCGGCTGAGAGAAAAAAACTGGTCCCAGTATTCTCATCAGACGATCAATTAGGGGGTTAGTAAACTGCAAACCTTAACTTCACAATCCATAAAACCTTATCAAGATTGTAGAGCTTACTTTACTTTATAGATGCAGTAAAGTTTCAAAGCTTTTTTAACTAAATGAAAGTTAAGAAAGACCCTATTATGCTAATGTTAAACCGGAATAATTAACATTTAAAAGTATTATGTGAAAATGAGGATTTGGTGGGAGCTTCAACCATTCGATTTACGAACAAAAATTTTTGGAGGCCACTGAATCCGTTGAAATTTACTAACATTAGTTGTGCCATTGCAAATGACGCGGCTGTATCTGAATCATCGAAGAACATAGTTTAACGAAATCGTTGTTCTTCATCTACACTTTTCGGTATGTCTATACGATCCCAGTTCATAAAAGTTAAGACGTAATAAAAGTATACAGAAAACCAAATTTTAAATTTGAAACTAGTACGTGTAAATGTTGATAGAAATGTAATATATATATATATATATATATATATATATATATACGGTCATCATGCTCTTATAGAAACTATGCTGAATGGCGAAATAGCTAACGTTTTAGCTGATCATAGATCGTCACAGTGTTCTTATATATGTTAAGAAATACTTAATGAAATAAACGATATAAATATTGTTACGATATTTTCGTTTATATTCCGCAGGACCAAATTATATTTTCGAATGATTTTTTACCGGTCAATTAGTAAATTGTATATTAATTTAATACGATTGAACGAATAGAAGTCTTAAAAAAGACTGTTTCTAAAATAATTTTAAAAAGGGTAAAAACAAAATAATTATAGCGAAATAACGAAATACGGAGATACGAAAGGCCGAGACGCTAAAAGCGTATACCGAAGCGATATAATCAACTGGACGAACGAAAGGCGACTACGACACGTTAACGAAAGCTAGCTAGTAATTTGTTTCTTAAAATTTCAGAACAAAAACATCTGGCTAAATAAAATAAAAAGTCTAACGAACGAATAAGTAAGAAATAATAAAATTAATAAATGTATACTTAATATTTATTAACATACTCCCCCCCCCCCCCCCGATGCGCTTGGGCTCATCATTAAACAAACGAACCAATTTGGAGATGGATCTACGCTTGATTCCGGTTTGAGATTTGACATCCACAACACGAACGTCACCATTTGGATCAGGGTAAGTCGTGACTACTACGCCCATGTTCCAGTCACTGGGACGTAATTGATCATCTTTAATTAATACTACATCTCCGACTTGTAGATTATATTTCCGAGTAAACCATTTGTTACGAACTTGTAAGTCATTTAAATAATCCTTTCTCCAATTGTGCCAAAATGAGTTTAACACAGCTCTATGGGATTTTCATAATTCCATTAAATTTATTGATTCAGGTGGAACAATTAGATCAGAATCCATAGTTTCGGAAATTAAAGGTTTACCGATCAAAAAATGCGAAGGGGTTAAAACCGCTGGACCGTCAACCGTATGAACTTTGTATGAAATGGGGCGACTATTCAAAATCGACTCTATTGCGGCAAAGATCGTAGAATACTTCATAGGACATAGTTGAATTTTTAGTTGCTCGATTCAGATGATACTTTCCTATACGCATAGCAGCTTCCCAAATGCCTCCGTGATGTGGGCTACGAGGTTGTATAAATACCCATTCTATTTCACGGAAACTAGAAAAATTCAGGGAATCTTCAGTGTTCAGACGCAATTGATTTTTCGCGTCGACAAAATTTGTAGCGTTGTCAGAATGCACACGAGTAGGTGTGCCTCTTCGTGCAATAAAACGACTGAAACTATCCAGAATGAAAAAAGTGGCATAGCATTTTCCAAATTTATAAGAACGATGAGCGATGCACTTGGTTGTGAACGGACCACAAAAATCGATGCCTAAGAAATCGAACGGCCTCGAATACGAAATGCGCTCCTTTGGCAGCTGACCCATTATCTGCTCCATAGTGACTCCTTTAAAGCGGGTGCATATCACACACTGAAATAGGATTTTCTTTATAGTTTTGTTTAATCCATCAGTTACCCAGAAACGCGACTTTATGAAATTAACGATGAATGTACGAGTAGCATGAAAATAAGTTTCATGTATACATCGAATGTATAATTTAAAAATGTGACTTTTTGACGAAAGGATAATCGGATGTTTTTCGTTGACGGAAAGATCGGAACGCATTAACCGACCGCCTACACGTAGAATATTATTTTCGTCCAAAAAGGGACATAACCGTTTCAACGAGCTGTTTTTGACTAGATTTGCCAAATACTTTCAATGAATGAATTCCCGTTGCGAAGGATACTAATTGAGAATTACGAACGAGCGAGACGAACGCCTGTTTTCTTTCAGCAACTGACAATATACTTGAATTAATTGGTTGGACAGGCGCTACTTTTAAATTCGAATAAAATCTTAATAAATAACCGATAACGTTCAAAACTTTCGAGTGCGAAGAAAAATTTTCGAAACATAAAGTTGGCTTATTAACGTTAACTATATTAGTGCACACTTGGTTAATCCGATATTCGGGCAATCGATCGACTTCTGTTTTAGTATTTAATTTAAGTGCATCAAAATCACTATGATCTTTAATAAAACTAGGTCCTTGTAGCCACAAAACGTTATTTAAAAATTTAGACGGAGAAATTCCTCTTGTACCTAAATCAGCAGGGTTTTCGCGTGTATTCACATAAAACCAACGGTCTACTGAAACTAATTTCGAAATGCTGGAAACACGATTTGCTACGAATTAGTTCCATCTTTCGAGCGGCTAGTTTAACCAGTTCAATACGACAGTAGAATCAGAGAATATAAAAAAAAAACTCGAATTAACTTTTAAACTACTCGAAATTCGAACTATTAATTTTGATAATAATAATGCGCTTTGCAGTTCGACACGAGGTATAGTTATTTGCTTAATCGGAGCAACACGAGTTTTAGCGCAAATTAGTTTGGAAGATGATTCGTGTGAATCGCCAAATCTAACGAGGAAAATTGCAGCACATTGTATGCCTTTTCGCTGGCATCGCAGAACCTAATTAAACGATCTTCACTGAAAAGGTGCGTGCAATTTTAAAATCTCTCAAATGAGCTAATTCATTATAATACGAACGAAACTTTTGACCAAACTGTTCTGGAATTGGTTCGTCCCAATTTAGTCTGAGTCTCCACAAATCTTGAAGAAAAATTTTCAAACTAACGGTAACTGTTAACGCCAAACCTAACGGATCAAAAATGCGACTTATTTCACTTAATAAAATTCTTTTGGTAATAAGCTCAGGTAATGTGTTTAAGTTTATCCTTATCTGAAATACGTCATACAGAGGGTTCCAAGTCAATCCTAAAACGTGTATGCTGTTTTCAGAAAATTCGAAGTTCTGTGTGGTTTCAACGAGCGAAGGTTTCAACGAGCGAAGGTTTCAACGAATTTAAAAATATTGCAGAATTGCTCATGTATTTACGAAGAAAAAAATGAGCACTTTCCAGAGTAGCATGTATAGATTTTTGTAGATGCATTACCGAATCTAAATTATCTCCTCCCGTTAGAAGATCGTTCATATAAAAATCTTCTCTTAAGGCTCGTGAAGCTTTAGGATCTGATTCTCGGATATCCTCGCTTAATATGCTCAACCATTGTTGCGCTAAGAACGAAGCAGACGCGGTTCCGTATGTCACTGTAGTTAACCGAAACTCTTGTAATTTCTGTGAATTTGGATTACTCTCGACTGTTGAAGGATTTTCGATTTTAAAACATTCCGCCGAATTGTTTTTGAGATACGGTTTAAAATTGTTGCTGTGTAACATTGTATTATGATTTTGATTACAATTTGTGCATTTTCGATTTCTGCACTCGGAAACGCGATGTTCTTTCGAAAAACATAAAATGCATAGACGATTAGTTTTTACGATGTCGTAACGTTCACTCGGAGTTCGTTTAATAAATTCTGAACATCTCCAAAGTGGATGTAAGTTTTTACAAATTACGAACGTGGCTGTGGAAGACGCTACTACGAACGTCAATTTATTTTTTGAATAACTATTAAACGACTGCGTTTTCTCGGTTTTTTTAGAGACTTCATTGCAACGAAAATGCTGACTTTCAATCGTTTGAACTCGAGTTTCAAGGAACTTTTTGATTTCCTTATACGTGGGATACTTAGTATTATCCGTTGAAGACTTTAACCAGTCGCGACGTGTTTCGTCGTCCAATTTCATCGATATCAAAAACGAAATCCAAGATTGCCAATTGTCGCAACCTTCATTCGCGACTTTAAAGCCTCGAAGTGTTACATTTACACAGTCTAATAATTCATGAATGTCGGAGTCGTTTTTGACGCGGCGCAAATGAAGAAGATCGAGAAAATGCGATTCGATTATCGCTCGTTTATTTTCGTAACGATTTAAAACGATCGACTAAGCTTCGACGAAAGAATGACCGTTAATTTCGAAATCTCGAACTATCGGAACTGCTTTATCTTTTAAAGCTTGTTTTAAAAAATATAATTTTTTGACATTAGGTATGTCAGGATTATCAACGACAAGATTAGAAAATAGATTTTTCCAATTTAAAAAGTCGCGAGGGTTTCCGTTAAATTCGGGTATATCAATTTTAGGAAGCCTCGGCTGAGCCGAATCATTACTATGAACAATCGATGTGGAATTTAATATCGAGTCTCTATCGTTTTGTGTTGAGAACTTCGTTAGCGACTGCGATCGTGGTTTTAACCGAATTCAATTTACATACTAATTCTTCACATTCTTTAAAAAGAGCGTTTTCAAGCTGTTCCTCATTTTCTGGATTTAATTCGACACCTAATTTGTTCGGAAATCTCTTCAAATAGCGCATGATAAGTTTTAAATGATTCGAATTCGTTCTCAGCTTCCGTGCTATTTGAAGTTTCTTTTAAGAAATCTAAAATACGAGCTCGAATTGATGCTAGTTGCCTTTTTATGTAGCGACGTTTTCTTTCTAACTTATCCATTTCAATCGAACGATAAATATGCGAAAAATCTTAATGACCGGAATGGACAACGAATACGAAACGACTTTAGTTTAAACAAATTTTTTAATCGTATATAAATTGGAACGGACTTACTTAATTTTACGATGAAAAGTCTTTGTTCGACGGTATCCGTAAATTGTATATTAATTTAATACGATTGAACGAATAGAAGTCTTAAAAAAGACTGTTTCTAAAATAATTTTAAAAAGGGTAAAAACAAAATAATTATATAGCGAAATAACGAAATACGGAGATACGAAAGGCCGATATGCCAAAAGCGTATATCGAAGCGATATAATCAACTGGACGAACGAAAGGCGACTACGACACGTTAACGAAAGCTAGCTAGTAATTTGTTTTTTAAAATTTCAGAACAAAACATCTGGCTAAATAAAATAAAAAGTCTAACGAACGAATAAGTAAGAAATAATAAAATTAATAAATGCATACTTAATATTTATTAACAAATATTATTTAAAAAAAAAATATGTAAAATAAATACTTATTCGTCCAAGTTATACAATTTGGATTTATATATTAAATTATTCGAATGCATAATACACATGTGTCATATAAATTGTTTATAAAACTTGGCGATTACAAGAGAATGATAAAGCTGCGATGGAAGGAAAAAGACAAAACGCTATAAAACAGCTGTAAAAAACTAGGTTTCTTATTAACGTCAAAAACGAGGCAGTGGAACTAGAAATGACGACAATACTGTAAGATGATTCTTTAAAGAAATTTCAGTTGCAGGCAAAATTACAAGAGTTGATGAAATCACTAGATTTTTTGTAATCGTACAAATTTTCATATGTAATTAGAAAAATTTAGACTGATTTATTCAGATAATATACTTTCGACTTAACTGGATGTTTGGTTCACTTATATTTTCGTGGTACAAAATGCCGGCCAACTATCATAATTTATGAAGCTGGTGTTATAAGTTATGCGAAGAAGCTTTAGAAGCATGATGTAAAGAATATAGGTATTAACATATAATAATTAAAAAAACACACCAATATAAAACAATTAATTTATATTTATTTATCCAACGCGTTTTATATTAGTGTGTTTTTTTATTTATTTTATGTTAAAATAAAAACAGTGAATTATAAAAATCTATATAACAATGTAGGTATTATCGTGAGCACAATTTAAAAGAAAAATTAGTAGAAAATAGTGTATCGAAGATCTGTTTTAAGCACTTTTGGTACCTTTCGATCTTCTTATATTTTTCCTTAGACGATTACGAAAACGAAAAAAAAAAAAATCAAGGTTCCTTACTGCCGAAGTTGTTAATTTTCTAGAAATTTCAGAGACGAATAATCAAAATAGCCCAAGTATGAATCTCTTTTTTTAAATTATTGTTGTAGATAAAAAATCAGGATAATTATTATATTTTATCCGTCAGTCTAAATCATTATAAGTACATAGAATAGCTAGTTATTAAATCTGTTGAAAGATTTGATTAATTTAAATACAAAGGAACAAAATCATAAGTATATTTTTTCGATTTTTTATGTTGTATTAATATATTATTAGGTTGAGGAATAAGTTCGTAGCGTTTTTTCGAAGAGTTTTATTTAAATAAAAAACAAAAATCATAACAATAAATTAATCAATTATATATTCGCCGTTGTTGTTTACGATTTCCTCCCACCTCTCGACCAATTTGTTGATGCCGTTTCGCCAAAAATCGCCCGGCCTGGTGTCGAAGAAGTTGTTGAGCCAATTTTTAAGGTCATCTTCGTTGTCGAAGGTAACACCCCTCATATGGCTCGACAAAGAGCGAAAAAGATGGTAGTCGGTCGATGCAAGGTCCGGAGAGTACGGTGGATGCTGAAGAACCTCCCATTCGAGCTCTTGCAATGCGGCTTTGACGACTTGTGCAACATGCGGCCTAGAATTGTCGTGGAGCAGGATGACTTGGCTTTGTCGATCAGGTCTTTTCAGTCAGATAGCTTCGTTTACGCGGTGTAATTGGGCAATGTAGAGCTCCTTGTTGACCGTGGCGTTTTTTTCGAGCATTTCCCAGTGCACCATGCCCTCCCAGTCCCACCAAACACAGATCATGGCCTTCTTTGGGCGGAGATCCTGCTTGACTCTCAGCTTTGGCGTATTTCCTGGAGGCACCCACTCCTTTCTTTGCTTCATATTGACATATAAGCACCATTTCTCATCTCCCGTGACGATTCGGTACAAAAAACGCTGTTTATGGCCGCGTGTTGCTCGATGCCTGGGGAGGTGTCGAGCAGCAATTTGAAGACGATTTTCTTTGTTGTTTTCCGTAAGTTCGTGAGGCACCCAGGCTCCCAATTTTTCGGCAAATCCCATCGTGTGGAGATGATTGAGAACCGTCTTTTGATCGCAGTTCATTTTATCGGATAATTCTCGACTTGTTTGGCGACCGTCCTCTTTCAAAAGTGCCTTCAGACGTTCTTCGTGGAATTCCGAAGGTCTTCCGCTACGGGGCGTGTCGCCGAGGTTAAAGTCGCCGTTTTTGAACTTTGCAAACCATTTCCGTGCTGTAGACTCGCCTATGACACCTTTTCCGTACACCTCGCAAATGTCACGGGCTGCTACGGCTGCTTTTTGACCCCGATGAAATGCGAAGAAGAGCAGGTGTCGAAAATGCTGATTTTTGCCTTCTGGGAATTCCATTTCTAAGCCTCCAAAATGATAAAAAATTAAATTACTGAAAAAAACAAATAACACAGTTTTGTAGAGCAGGAAACGCACTTTCTAAAAAATACAAACAGTTCGCCAAACAAAAAACAAATAGTTTAAATATAACTCTTCGAAAAAAACGCTACGAACTTATTCCTCAACCTAATATATTCTTATGCGCAATAGTATGTCAAAAATATGTTTGTTTTATTTAAAATTTTGTTTGTAATATATTAGATATTTATTTATGCTCGATTTAATTTTATGTTTTGAATTTAAAACTATCCGCATGAATAAAAAGTATATTTGATAAAATTTATTTTAATTATTAAATACAAAATATAATATTCCCCTTAATTTCTAATGTACCACTATCATACTATGCTATACAATATATCAATGTTATAGTTATGTAGAACACATCCCTTCGCAAAAATACAAAATCTACTATTAGTATTATTGTAAATTTTGTTGAAAATATCAAACAAAATTATTAATTTTATTTTTAATTATATTAAAATGTTTCCGAATTTTAAACATAAGTATTATTTCGCGATTTTCAAGCAATTTATGTTTAGTCCAAAACGTAGCGGATTAATTCCTCGAGTAATTTGTTCCTGATTTATTCATTTTTAAGCGCGTCAGTAGACCGATATTATTTCCGTACACGTGTAATTTAATATAGTGTATATTATTACCGGTTGCCTCATATCTACTGGGAGAGAAGGCAATATCGCTTTCCATTTCTTTTTCAGATCATTATTGGGAAATCCCAATTATGGCCGGGTTTGGCCTGTGTGGTAAAAAAAAAAAAAAAAGTTATACTTGTGAAAGAAGTGTCTGTTTTAGTATCTATATATTTTGTATTTTATTTTCTAATCCTTTTTCGGTTTTATCAGCAATAATTACTGCAATATTATCGATAACATATAATGCTGCAAATACTTTACGCAATATTACATAAATATATTCCCAAAACAAACTTTGTAGTGCATCTTTTACTGTCAGATATTTCTGATTAATTTCTCTCATTTTAAAATACATGAATCTATTATTAAGGTAATCACTTCTAATGTTTAACAAATTATTACGTATAGCCTGATTTGTTAGAAATATCATTATTTCATTTAAAGCAATACTATCGAAAGTTGTAGTTATATCTAAAGTTAATAGAACGTGCATTGGAAAACAATGCTGTTTGGTTTGGGTAGGACCTGATATCTCGCTATCGCACATTGTCACTTGCAAAAATTTCACTCTCGTCAGGTAAATGTCGATAGTTGGCGTCTTCCCAATAGAAATATACTTATTTTTATATAGTTTGATAGTTTGTAAAACATATTTAGCTAATTCGAAAGATGTCAATTTTACCCAAATTGATTGTTACATTATGTTTAGAATTGAAAAGCCGAAGAGCAGTTTTTCAGGTGAAAAATGCATTCAAAAAGTCAATTTGAATATGAAAAAAAAAATATGTAAAATTTTAAATTTTCACTATAAAAGGTGTGAAAAAAAGGATGAAGAAAAAATTTGAGTTTACAGGTGAATATGAGTAATAATCTATCGCGAAGATAAATGACTTAAAAGCCAAAATTTGAAAAAAGAGGTCTTCAGTTGCTTGCAAATGAAAAACATTAATCGTTTATGCTAAAACGCTGAAAAAAACCATAAACATTAAAATTAATTGCTTCGCTGTTTTTTTTTTTTTTTTGGTTTCTTATCGTTTTTAATCGCTTTTAATTTGCGTAAGAAACTTAATCGCTCAGTAAGGCCGAAAAGAAAAAATAAATTAGGAATATCCTGTGCACTGTAAAAATCTACGCAAAGCTTCGCATTCCCCTTTAAATTCACGCGATTATTAGATTTTTAGAATAACGCGATAAAATTAATTTCCCCTTTTGAACCACGTACGCCTGCGCTGAATTTTGCAAACATGGTGCACTGAAAAAGTTCGTTTAAATATTGCATACTGTATTATAGAATACTAACGAAAGCGTCGAAAGTTGTGCTTATTTTGGTGACTTAAATAGATTAATACGAAAAGATATTTTTGAGGCTTATCTCCCGGTATCAGCTTATTGCCCCGAGAACAAAGAGCTAGAAGATGAGTAATTTAGATTAAAACTGGAACATAATTGCTCAAAGTATTAGCGGAGTGTAAAAGAGAGGTCATTAACGAATTTGAAGAAAGTGATGTAGCCGCTATTAAAATTACGGAGTACTTATTCAGCAGTAACATAAAATTCGAGATAGTCTTACGTATATGTGATCGATCAGATTTTGGATTCATAACATCAACAGTTGTGCAGAAATAAAGTATTTAAAAATAAAATGTTGACTATTTTTAAGTTTAGATGGTTTTTTAAATAGTACTGGCCAGTTGTTTCTACGAGTGAACTCACTCAAAAACAATTTTTGAGGGCCTATTCAGCTACTCGGCGAATATTTTTGTAATATTAACTCTAAAGCAAATTATGCGGGCTGGTCTTTTATAGTTGGTGGTTTACTTACTGATATGTTCAGTCGCGAGAAAGAGCCATCGAATTAAATTCCGCTTGGGTAAAATTAGTCTGGGTACCGTATTATACGTGTCAGATTTGGAAAAGTTTACGCGTTGTAGAAGATGTAGATTATACACCATGTAGATGTTGAATAAAATACCCAAAGAAATAATAGAGAAGGAAAAAATAGGGGAAAGAAAAATGAAAATAAAGGAATGGCTTCAGGAAGAAGAAAATATAAAAAAAATAATAAACATAAAATAAAAAGACAAAGCGCAACAAAGCTAGGAAAAAAAACAAAAAAAAAACAACTGAATATAGGAAATAGAAATAGATTAGTAAAATTATTGATAAGTAAAATAGATAGATTAAGTAAATATTACACGATCATGTATATGTATAAGTTAATTTAAGATGGTAAAATGTCAAATAGGATAATTCGTCGACAAGCGTTTTAGCTTGACGAAAATTTTTGTATGTTAAAAATTATAAATACATATTTTTTCAAAAAAAAAAAAGTAATGTACAACCGGTAACTGATCGAAGTAGCTTTATTTAAGAATCGATTATCACGGCTGAAGTTGAACGCTGTCTTTCACATTATATAAAAGTACATATTACGGTAATAGGTATTTGGTTTTGAACATTTGAACGTGTCTAGTTTTAATAATTTAAATGTTTAATTTCGCTAAAAATAAATTACATGAAATTATAAATATGTTTTATAATTTTATATAAATGCAATAAATAGAATATACAATTTTGATGTAATTTTTCAAGTCCCGAAAAATTATAACATAATTTTTTGAAATAGCAAGTTTTTTTTAGAGCGGACCCGGTTAATAATAATAATTAACAATAATAATAATAATAATAGCAAAGTTATAGAAAAAAATAGAATAGAAACATTTATTCGGTGGAATTACTGCAGTAAGTGAAAAAGTTATTAAGTAAGATCGTGATCATGATTTGTAAGCAATGGAGTTAACGGAATATCTTATTCTTGTTCTTCATCGATGGAAATTTCCCGCTGGTGCAGTGGCTGCATTTTTAACTGAACGCCTCCAGGTGTGACGATTCAATGCCAGGCTTGGATCGATGCCAGTGTTTTTGAAATCGGCTGTAATTTTATCCGATCAACAGCTTCGTTTTGATCTTTCAACTGGTCTCAGACACTTAGGACTCATATGCTACTGATAGCAACCAGCCACTTTCGGTCCCTGCGATCGTAACGAAATATCTGCTAGTTCTATTTATGATCGCTCCGATGAAAATTTGAATAACGAACTTTTTAAGATTGTACGGTTTCCGTACTAACTAGAAATGTTCGGTGTGAAGAAAAATTTCAGCGATACTTCATTTTAAGCGAAGAAGTTCGAACACGATCAAAATACGCCACATTTCTGATACAGCCTGGAAATCTTGAAATCTTCGCTAGTAATGAATATAATTATGAAATTTATTTTTAAAAAAAAAAAAAAAAACACTAAAAATATATTGCCATCGAATATGAAGAAATCATTTTCTACAGTGGTATAACTTACAAGTATTTTTGCAGTTCCGATATCGATGCCGGTTTTATTTACCGAGTATTTTAACAAAGTAAAGTCTGGAGTAAAAATTCGCAAGCAATAAACAGGCAGCATAATAAAATGCGTATATTGCCTGACGATAATTAGGCGCGCAGTTTAGCGGCCAAATGAAACATTTTCTGTTTTATTAATTTACTACATACATCGTAGTAAATCAAAAGACGGTTCCATTACACAAGTAAACCTTGAAAATTATAGATTCGACAAATTCGATTTTCCGATTAGTGCGCTGCGAAAGGGCAATTGTCGTCTCCGGCACTGAAACATTCGAATGTATTCGCCAGTAAGAATTCTCAAAACCACGACAATTTATTGTTGCAGTTAATTTACTTTAGATTCTATTTTAGGAAATCGCTAATTCACCCGATTCGCGTCGACTCGTACGCTCCTAATACGAATTGACTTTCAACGCGAACTAATATATTTCATTTTCTAGCTTGTCTTGTGTCATAAATAAAGAAAGAAAAAAAGAAATTTGAGGAAGGAACTAATTAAGGAAAATAATCGTTAACGGCAGAAAATAAAAATATGCCAATACGAAGACACACGAGCTGTGCCTTCGTGATGCGGTAACTGTGCTAAATAGGGTAACTTGAACATGTTCACAATATGTGAAATAAGTGCACTGTTTTAAAGAAATTCAAGAACAAAACAATGGTTAACGTTTCCGGTTTCCCAACGATTATTATTATTATTATTTCCTATTTATGGAGGAGCGGTTGAGTTTAAAAAGGTTGTCCGTTTATTGTTTATGGCTGATTGAAGAGTTACTGGCTGTGGACGTTTTAGGGTAATAATACATCAGCTTAGTCGCTGACCTTATCTTTACTATGGTATTTTGTTTAGTAGTTAGCGGGGTTTTCGTTTGTGGGAAGAATAACTTTTTCAACTTCGTT
Source organism: Icerya purchasi (assembly GCA_039619475.1). Lineage (NCBI taxonomy): Eukaryota > Metazoa > Arthropoda > Insecta > Hemiptera > Monophlebidae > Icerya > Icerya purchasi. The sequence continues at coordinate 150,826,137 of CM077116.1, read as the reverse complement.
CACTGAGAGCGGGTTTCTTGCAAAGTTTAATAGTAAGCGTAGAGGAAAGTTGCGACCGCCCCAGGCAAGGTTCATTAATGCTGCAAATGCGGCAAGTACGATCATCAAAGTGTACAAAGATCGTACGAAATCGTGTTTTTCGTTTCCGATTTATGTATTTCCCCGCGTAATACATACGAATTCTGCATATAATGAAATGATACGTAACATTCTTCTTTAAGTGAGTTTTTTAGCTTCACAACATTCAACGACATTTATTTCATTGACTTTGTTATTTTTAATGACGATTCAGGAAGTTTGCTATTTTTTCTTCTATACGAATTTCTTATGCAACTTACGAACTTTCATTTTTACCGAGAACTTCATATCTGTTTGCGTATGAAATTAAATTTTTTTTTGGTTATTATTTAATCAATAATGTTATTTTTCCGAAATTAGAAAGTCTTGGATGAACTTCATAATTTCATTGTACATTTATGTTTGATTATGTTTTTTACTTAATAATACCGGTGGTGACACTGTATAATCTGTATAATCGTTGAGTTTTTGAACATTTACAAGTGTGTAACATAAATTAATTACAAGAATAAAAAAATTCGATATATTATTATTAAATGCGAAATATAAAATAACATAAAAAAACAAGATCTCGTTCATGATCATAGTGTGTAATTATTATGAACGAGGTAGATCGAAATTGGACAGTGTTTTTTTATATTGTTTTATTTTTTCAAATTTAATAATAATATATTTTTGGTCAACAATTGATACTGGTAATTTTTCAATAATTTGTAAATGAAACGTGAAACGTTTATATAAATCGAATTATTTTATTTCTTGTGAAAAAAAAAAACAAAAAAAAAACAAAAAACAAACAAAACATTATTTACAATTAGCCGGGTCATAAACTCGAGCGGTTAATGGTTGTATTTTAATCTCGCAAACTAATGACTATTTAATATGCTATGAAGGTGCGTCATGAAAATCTGGTTAACTTATAATCTATCTGTATGGTTCAACGGACACTACTGTGGACAACAAAGACGACCTGAGGTAATTAATAGTATATTTTGAATTTTGTACGTGTATATGTTTCTATTTTTAGTCGATTCTCGTGCGTTTTATATTATTGTGTATAATTAGCGTGCCGCAATGATCATCATTCCTAAACGGTGGGAATCGAATTAAATACTGTTTGTCCGTATACGCTTTGTTAATTTAACCTTCCTGCCGAACGTATGGTGTATAATAAAATTTTTTCAATTATTTGCTGTTTTATATTTCCTTTTTGAAATTACTTTTACCTGCGCAAATTTTCTTACACGTGAAAGAGCAGTAACTTGGAGTAATGTTAAATGCAAACGGATATTTTTATTCCGGCGGAATAATTACCTATAAAATGGACCGCGCATACGTGTGTACGAATTTTCCCGATACATTTTTATTCCCGTCTCTTCAGAGTATATGTAAGATCCAGAATCGATTTCGCTTGAAAAATACGTTCGTTCGAATAATCAATAAACGACAACAAGTAAAATTTAAAAGGTGACGTTTAGAAAATGAGAAAAAAGAGAGAAGGCTATGTTTTCCTAGTACATTTTCAAAGCTATATATTCAATGTTGCAAACTGATTATGTAATGAAATGTTTTGCCGATAAAAAATGTCTAAAATTCAAGATCCTTAAGGGGAATTAAGCGTCGTAAATTTTTATATGCGACACTATATTCATTGCCAAGTTCCCTCGTAGTGATCTTTTGGGTTTTATTGTATACGCTCACAAGGAATACTGGAATGCCACCTGGGTCAACCCAATTCCGGAACTATAAGTCTATCCAGCCCGATATTCCAAGCATACCTCGGTATGCGCGCAAAGTCCTAATGAAACATTCTCGAGAAGGTTTATTGTATCCATTTGTAGACTTAGGCTCGGAGTTAACAGACTTCCGTCATCACTTTAACGACAATATCTGGTGTCAGCATGTTTCCGACACCGATAAAGTCGCGCATACGGGTCATATTTTTTTTCTAAACGCTCCTTGTACACTCTGCATCGACCTAAATTTTATCTAGTCTTACGGAATCACCATGTGACATTACCTATCAACATCACATGTGTCTTCTTGCTTCCCAAAGGTTTAACGATCTATAAATTGTTGTATAAGTTTATCATCGAGGCAAATATTTTAATATGATTTTAGATACCAGGAAGGCGATGGGTTATGTTAATAGGAGCCTAAAAAAGAAACAACAAAAAAAATCTCTAAGGAAGAAAGTGATAAGCAGATGTTTAATAATGCCATAATTTCGTAAAATATAGAAAAAATAAATTCGTAGTTATCTGAAGAAAAATAAAAGTAGAAACAGAAGTTAATAAATGCACTATTAAATAAATACTCTAACTAAATAACGTGGTGCCAAATTATGAATTAAGTAACGTAAATTTTTTAAATTTAATACCGGCATCAATGAAAGGTCGATTTTTTACGTTATTGGGCGCTGTGTGCTTCCTCGTAGCATTATGTTCATGAAGAAGTATAAATTAGAACGGGTAAACTCGGTCTAAATTCTGGCTGGCGTAATCCTGAATTTGACAAGTTAACGTAGATCCGTGCATTCGTTCTTAAAATCGAGATGGCGAAAGTGGCGAACAAATCACTTTTTTCTGTCCTGGTTGTTTGCAACACAGTTAACGAAAAAAAATCCAACCCTCATGTGAGAAGGAGCGCGAACGGACATCAGATAAAGTTAATGAAATCTTTCAACACATTATGTTGGTTGAAGGGGAAATGCGAAACATAGACGTTATTAATATTAAATTGCTTGCGTTTATAATGTATTAGCGCGTTTCATTATTTGTAGCTGCCTATCATCATAGTTCTGTTCGCGTGAAATAAATGATAGTCACCCAATCCAGAAAACCGAGAATTTTAACCGAAGAAAAAATAAAAATAGCCAAATAATAAAAAAAAAAAAATTATCATTTGAAGCGAAAAATGAATGTATTTTTTAATGTATTTTACGCAATAATACGTATATTATGATTTTCTTTTGTTTATTGGTATAAAATCGGGCGAGGCGTCAAATATTATCAACTATAACACAAAAAACATTCCATTTTTAATGAAATTTGACTATAATTTTGCGATTAAAAGAATTTTTCTCTAATTTTTCTGAGTAATATTTTTTTTTTTTAAATTTTATTGGAGCCAGACTATCAACAAAGAGGATTGACTCAACGGCTAATTAACCAGATAGAAATTCTATCGGAGACAAAGGATAGGCACTATATTCAATGAAGAGGAAGGGGAAGTACGAAAGAAGCACTTTATAAGGAGTGAGGAAATTGAGTTGTATAATAAATCGTGGTAGATGAGAGAACACGTTCAAGAAATAGAGGCGGACACTGAAACAAGTCGTGGTTAGCATCACAGATGGTAGGTCCATTCAGATGTAAAGGACAAAAAGGTGGTAGTAAAGAAGCGAGGTATAGATGGAAAAAAAGAGTGGTGAAGACGTAAGCGTCAGAAGGAAGTAATTGCGACACGACGAAGAGAGGGAAAAAATTGAACCAGACACAAGATTGAGGAGAAGATTAGATAAAGCGGCAGGCAGAAAACGGATTAGAAAAATAGGAGGGGTATAGACCAGATGTACAAGTATTCTCGATGTTTTAATAAAACCTCTCGCTAATAGGGATTTCCTTAAATAAATTTCCCGTAATTCACTCGTTTATAGGAATAAATTTTTTTTCGATTAACCGATAGATTAGCTTGCAGAGTACTCCAGTAATAATCGTTTAATCACCATCAGCTGAATCAATGATAGCTGCTACTGCAATAATTCGTATACCTCGTGAAGTTCTGGAGCCCGCTGTGTGAACAGTAATTACTTCGATATAATTTATATTAGGTCCGTTTACTGTAATAATTTTATTTGTTGAATTACAACATTATCTACACTTGGTCTTTAGTCAGTCTGTGTTGCAAATTTGAATTCGTTGATTCTCGTTAGATCGAATTTAAAACCGATAATGTAATCGTGTAATTATGCGTGAAACATTTTGTGTCGTCAATGATATTATGTATATGAGCATCGGAGTGCAACAAACGAAATAGCGTCAAAAACGAAATATATACCAGGGTGAGCAGTAAAAAACGCAACTCAAAAATACACCGAGTAGATCATTTACAATCGACTAATATAGTTCAATTCGTAAACAGTCATGCCCGTACCAAATACGAAAAACCGAAAATTGTATTCTTGTGATGAAAGGCAGAGATGTTTACGCGTTTAAAATTACATTTTGAATTTAGAGAACCCGTTTGTGATCGGTGTTTTTTAACGACAAGGCTCACAAAGCAATGCCACGCTGCGGTCTCAAAGAAAATCCAAATCCGCATCAATTTATTGAAAACCATTTGTAAACATTGGTGTTTCACGCGTGCACTGTTCGTAAAATAATCGTTGAGAATAATTTCTTCGAACGCGGCATCAATTCGAGGCGATGTTTTTTTTTTATTTTTCCCGTTGAAATCCTTGTTAAAGTTTTTAATTGTCTTTTTATTGTTGCTTTCGTACCGGTTTCTCGTATTCAATTTTAAAATCCCGGATTGTTCCGGGATAGAAGCAAGATTTACGAATAAAAAAGTACCACTACAATATTATATTTTACATTTTAGTGTGGTCTTATAATCGCGCGCACTTCGGAACCGGCTACCTGAGAATAATTTCTAAATAAGCTTCTCTAACGTGAAATAGAATTAACACTAAAAACACACCCGGTCTAAAGAAAGACCGGAACTTTTTTTGTAATTTTTTCCTTGGGCGCGTCAACACAGAACATTTACCTAAAAGACTAACAGAATGATGAGACGTAAAGATTTGTAAGTTATATCAGATAGCGATTAGAAACAGAAGAAACGAAGATAGCCAATACAAGAACAACAGAAGGAGAAGGAAGGGCACGAATGTAGTGGGCACAGTAAGGAGTCGGGAGGCCAAGGCCAAGTAAATTAGAATAAAGGACTGCGCGTTCCGAGGAGATAGAAGAGCATTAGAATAGAAGGTGATTTACATTACAGGTCAAATTTAAGATAGGAGAATGAGAGGGACGCAAGGGAGAATGAAAAATATTAAAACGAAAGAGGGAGGCAGGAAGCAGACTGTGTTTAAAGCGGTGGCGAATTATGGAAGAAATAACAGAACGACTGATGCAGGGAAAATTATTAAACCAAGAAGAAGTGGGTGGAGAGGGTTATATAGCAAGGTAAAAGGAGTTAGGATTGGAGAAAAGAGACGGATAAAGATTAGTCCAAAAGTCACGGTGAACACGATAAGAGAAAGGGCAAAGACATTGGGAGGGGAATGTATATGAAATGGCCATTTACTGCAGCTAGACATGCCAATGAATCGGCAGGATCTTTACCAACGATGTTGCAGTGGCCCGGAATCCAGAGCAGGTCAATTAGGGTAGAACGAGATGTTAATAAATTATAAATTAAGGAACGAAATAAAGAATAATAGAATCTGACGAGGGTTTAGGGAAGAGAGGCGAGATGGCTAATGAAACGCTTTTCGAATCAGAGCATATGACGAATTTCGATAAATTGGATGTTGAGGAAATAAAAAGTGTAGCACATAAAATAGCCATGGATTTGGCTGAAAAGATTGAAGAAAAAGAAGGGAGTTGAAAGACTCAGAATAGTTGAAATCAGGAAGAATAAAAGCAGCTCCGACACCTGAAGCAGATTTTGAGCCATCCGTAAAAACCGTGCTGTGAGCTGGAAAGAGTGAGTGCAGAGTTTGGTTAAATTCGTTATGTGTTACAGGAAGTGGAAGAGATTTAATGTTAGAGGGAAGAAAAAAAATAGCTTAGGAGAAAACGACAGTTCTAAAAAGTTGTAAGTGAAGTACGGGGATTTGTTATAGGAAAGGATAAAGTGAGAAAATAGGACAAGTCGAGAGTAGATGTGTGAAAGAATTATAATTTTTCGTGGAGAGAAACGCCAATTGCCCAGAATATATTGATAAGAATTCACGAGTTTCGAGTGAGGATAATGAAGACGTTTAATCATAAATCTTTCACCAAGATGATTTGAATAAATAAATGAAGGAAGCCAGTTTCGGCCGGGAGAGCTGGAGTTGGAGGGAGGAATTCAGAGCATCCATACAGAGGCGAAGACAAGAATTGTGGATGCGATCAAGTTTGGATTTGGGAGCACTGGCATAAAGAAAAGAACAATAGTCCAATTTAGAAGGAATAATGGATCTATAAAGAGTATGAGGAGAATATACGGATCGCCACCCCATTTCCGGGGAGACAACGTTTTTAGGAAATTAATCTCTTGTGAGTCGATGTACATAGATAGTTGATATGATCGCAAAAAGATAAATTGTTATTGAGAATGACACCAAGGTAGAAGAAATTAACTAGTGGAATAGGGAGTTGACACAGCAAAAGGTTAACTAAGGAACGGTTAAAAGGACGAAATGTAAAAACTACAGCGGCAGACTTCTCAGAGGAAATAGAAAGATGAAGAGAAGACAACGAAAATTCCAAAATAGCAAGGGAGGAATTAAGCTCGTCATTGGCAGAAGAAAGAATGTTAGGGGAGGAGTAGACGAGAATATCGTCAGCGAAAATACGGACATAGAAGGAATGTTAAGAGTAGCGAGACTGTGAAAGTAAATGTTGAAAAGTGTAGGACTCAAGCACGATCCTTGCGGAAGACCTAAAAAAATTAATCTGGAATCGTCGAAGAAAAGAGTAGAAAGACGAATCGTTTTGTTCCGGAAAAGATTGATAATTAAGGTAGTCAAGAGGGGTGTTAATGGGAAGCATTTTTTTCTGTAAAGAAGGTAGGTGAACATTATCAAAGGCAAAGGTGGCATAAACAAACGTGACGATGGTAAATTTCCCGTGAATAAAGGATTTATAGATATCGGAAAAGAAAAGGGATATGCAGTCAGTGGCACTAAGGCCGTAAAACGGAAATCAAACATATTATCGGGAAGTACATTATTATATTCTAGCCACCAGACCAGGCGTTTATTTATCATGTGTTCAAAAATTTCCGATATAATCGATCAGAATTATTTCCCTTTCATTAAATGCTCCTTTCTTGTGAAAAAAATTACGCAATAAGATTAAGAACTTCGTACTGAAAAAAAAAAAAAATAATAATCCTCCAATTTTTACATAATGTGGCTTTCGTTGATCTTTTTTTTTTTTTTTCTAATTTTTTCTTTCCTCCTTAGAGCGCTCGATTTTAATTTGTATTTTCCATCCCTCCACCCGCAGGAGGCTACCACCCGCAACGGTATTTCTTTCGTGCGGAATCTAGTTCGAGTCCCGCACGTTGTAAATATAGAAAAAGTCCAGTGTTCATTGTTAACGAACCTAAAATTTAAAGAAAAAAAAAAAAAAGAAAGGATATAACGTTTTAAAAATTGTAAAGACGTATACTTGAAATGGAATACGGAAAAATACGGCAAGTATGCGGGAAACAAATACGTGGATTTATTTTTACCCATTTAAATCGCAATTTATACATGTATAAATATAATAATTAATCTAGTATTGCTTAATTTTTCGAAACAACAGCGGGTAGTAAAAATGCAGATTTATCAAAAAATACTTATAGTTCGGAATCTCGATGCAGTTGTTACATGGAATTCGAACGCTATTTTTTTTTTTTTCCGTTTCATATTTACTAAAATTCGCCATATATATTATGTATATATAACGATTATTACGAATTGAAAGAATTTTATTTAAGATTAAAACAAATAGGTGTATATAGTTTGTTTAGCGGCGGATTTAATTTCCAATTTGATTAACTCGCGATGTAGAACGCATTAGCACGATGCCAAGAAGAACGATGAAAACATCAGCTGACCAAACACGAGTGAAGGTAGGGGCTATCAGTAGTACCAGTTTTGCGCTTGGTATGAACTCAATGGTATACCCACCGAGGCGATGCCAGTGAACTTGTACTTGGAAGAGGACGATTACAAAAGTAGATGTTTGATTCTCAGTAATTCCAGTCTTCAGCTGCGTACGGTCTCCGTTCGATCCGATTCTTCAAGTTCTCTTTGCACATCGGTTCCGTTCAGTCCATCTGCGGAGAGAAATCACATCTTCGTATTGACCGTGTCGTCGATAAAGTTCTTTTCTCGTATTCCTGATATTTTTCGATCGCTGAATCTGGGTCAACAGGTCTTCCGCAAAATAACTTAGGTAACGTATATATTTTTAATTCTAAACGTGTTTTACTTTCTACTCCTCCGCTATCGTTATTTTCTAAGAAGTTTTTTTACCTTTTACGAAATGTTTAACAAATTTCGTTACTAACCGAGATTAACTTTGCATCATGACGGTGTAATATGTTTTTTTTTCTTGTTTTTATTCGCCTAGTAACTGTCGAATGATCGCTTATACAAGTATAATTTGTTCTCAGTTATTATCGTCATGTTACTTCAAAGGCGATTATTCTTTTTAAATGATTAACTCATCTTTTAATAATCGGTGGACATTTTTAAGAGTTGATTAATATCTGCAGGCTAATGCAGGATAATTTTTTGGTTTATCGGCTAAGATTAGACGTATACCTTTTTAAGGATGTTTATTGCGATTTCAAAAATATATACATATTAAAAAAAGAAAAGGGAAAAACGTTTTATACTTATTTGCGCAATTAATATAGTTTATTTATTTTTTTTTTTAAATAACAAATCGGTCCCCAATAATAATAACTTTTTATATTAACGATACATTAACTTAAATTTTTTTTTCTTATTTTATATTAATTTTTTTTTTTTTTAATCTTACGGTAGAAATTTCCATAATTTCTGTAATTGTTGGGTCAAAGCCGCTGGCGCGCCCCAAAATAAAAAAAAAAAAAAAAAACAAAAATCTAATCACAGTTGACTATAATACCATATTTTAAGGTTTATAAATATAAAAATGCGGAAGAAAAACAAAATGAGAGATGCAGCATTTAAGGAAAAATAAATTAAAAAAAAGAAAAAAAAACACAGCTTCCTCTTTTATTCATTTTCCCGCATCATCGCGATGTTAAAAAATAACAGCCGTATGTTGTAGATCGTCCTTTTTTTTTTTTTCTTTTTTCTGATGCATATTGCCCGGTTCAAAATGGTAGATTATTGATTAATTTTCTTCAATAATTAATTGAGAATCTAACCATTTTAATAGAATTGTGAAGGCTCGTGCTGTCTGTTAATCATCACTGCAGCCAGGCCAAAGCATAATTATGCAATTTTTTAGTTCTGCCCGCTTAAAATTACCGTTTTCGGGATTGCTTCGTTAAATATTTAAGGGCGAATTATATTTTCTTGATGCCGATGTCGATATCGCATATTTCTCTCAAGGATGACAGAATTAGGATCTATTCTCGATGGCAGCCCGTCTCGAACAGATGCGTTAATTTTTGAATTTGTCCGTCGATGTATAATGTGCCACGGCTTTCCGATTAATCTTGTTCAAACTTCTTTGGCGGCCGAGCGAATAATCATGAAGAAAATGCGAAATCCAAATGGATATATTTTTTGGGTTAAATTTTTCTTCTTCTCCATGTGAGAAACTGAAAGAATTTTTTTTTTTTTTCTTTTTGTTCGCTAGAGCTTCCAGCGCGATCCGTTCAGCTGTTAATTCTAAAACTATCTCATTAGAAAAAAAAAAAGTAAACAAAAAGTCCCAGTTGATTTTAAAGGCAATCTTCCAGATGAAGAAGACAAATAACGGCGTATCTATTAAATATGTATTTTAGGGAAAAGTTTCTTCGGATTCGGAGGTGAAAACTCGGTAAATGATTGTACCGATATCGCTAGTTTTCGACATATTTTCAAAACCGGCTTTTTTACGGTACAAAAAGTGGTGAAAAAAATATAACATATCGGAGGAAGTGTGTGTTGAATGCGCGCAATGAACGTCAACTTTTAATGCTATTATTAATCGTAACTGGTAAATTTTAGAAAATGAGAATTAAATTTCCACGGTAAATTCGGGGATTATTCTTTAATATACAGAGATTTTTCTTTTATACGTAATTGTATTTTCAAATTAAATAACTTTTTTTTTTTTTTTTAATATAAAATAATATTATTTTATATATTATCTTTTGGGCGCGCCGGCGGTTTTGGCCCCACAGCTACAGAAATTAAGAAATGGGTTAAATAAAGAGACGATTAGAAATAGAGTTTAGGAAAGATTGGAGTACAGGGATTATATCTGGAGTTGGAAAGGAAAGGACAAAGAAGGAAGAATTATACGGAGCAGGAAGACCCAGTGCCAAGATTTTGGAGTACAAAACAGAGCGCTCGGAATCAAGGGCAGGGCATTCAAAGAAGATGTGGTTTGCATCACATATGAGAGGAAAGATGGAATTATGAAGGGGACAATCGGGAGAAGAGGACAGGGAAAAACGAAAACCTGAAGAGGGTAGAAGGGAGTGATTAATACGCAGTCTGATTAAGGAAATGATTGCGGAGCGTTGATAAAAATAGGATTGAAACCACGGCTGAAAAGAGGGAACCGGCTGAATTTGAGGATAATGAGAGGCGGGATTAGAAAATAGAGAAGGATAGATGTTTGACCATGGTCGGGAATGATTAGCTGAGGAAAGAAGGAGGATGTCCGAGGTAGGAATGTTGCAGAATAAAGGAGCATCGCGGGCGGCCGAACGGGCTCTTGATGGTTCGTCTATATTCTAATGAAAATGCTTTGACCAATTTTCGTCTGGCTATATTAAACAAAAACTCAGTTTTTTCTTCTAAGGAGACTCTTTTTTTTTTTTTTTTTTTTTTTTCTTTAATCTTTATTTTAACAACTACACAGTAAATAATCACTGATAATACTCGCATGGGATCATCGCTTAGCATAAACAAAAAGTCATTAAAATCAGTCGAAATGTTCAAAAATTGAAAAAATATATTGAAGGGGGGGCAATCGGGTGAGAAGGACAGGGAAAAACGAAAACGTGAAAAAGGTAGAAAGGAGTGATTAAAACGCAGTCTGATTAAGGAAACGATCGCGGAACATAAATAAGAAGAGTAATGAACCACAAGGAACCGGCTGAATTTGAAGATAATGGGAGGCGGGATTAGAAAATAAAGACGGATAGATGTCCGACCATAGTCGGGAATAATTAGCTGAGGAAAGAAGAAGGATGTCCGAGGTAGGAAAATTACAGAGTAAAAGACCATCGCGGGCGGCCGAACGGGCTAAATATTAAAAACCTTCGCAAAGGTTGTTTTTATTCTGACCGGTTTAGATTGGAAACGGACAGCAGTCGTCCGATTTCTAAACAAGCTTTTTCCGTAATTACGCAGTTGATGTTAGTACATCTTTTTTTTTTCTTTTTTTTTTTTCTTTTCAGATGTTTTTCATCTCTTTTTCCTTTTATCTTCCCGCACTGAATTTCGATCAGTTTAATGCATTATAGGCAGATTTGGTCGATGTAATATTTCTTCGCCTATTATCGATTTATATGTTTTTCGAGATTTATTTGTTATTTTACTGTGTATTCGATTTGCTCGGTAAAATACTCTATTGTTAGCGACGAAAAAGTCGACTTTTCATAATAGTGTATTTAGTATTAATAAACATCGATGTCTCAACGTAAACACGTTATAGAGATTTCACCGTATAGTACCGCAGCACGACCCCTACTAAAGAAACCTTAATTAAGGGCGTATTCTGGTCTAGAATTTTGAAAAAATAATTTTTTTTTTTTTTTGCGTATTTTTAAACTTTAGACCTTTAAGAATAATATACACTCTAGAGAAAATTTTAAAATTCCTGTAATTTTAACTATACCCATTACGCCAGAGCTGACTATTTTTTTGTATTTATAAATGTATAGATAATCACAAACGCTTAAAAATCGATTAACCGAAGGTAACGTATTTTTTTGTAAACTTTTTCGTGTTCAGTGTTCTGTTTAGCTCAATTTCAATCTTCAAGAATCTCAGACGTATGTAATCTCAGTTCGGAAATAAATCATTTTCAGATTTGCGTGTAAAATGTGAAACGGATTATTCGGGGTGTTTGTAGCGTTATTTTTTTGGCGGTGTTCGAGCTAGAAAATATATTCTCTGATATTTCATCAATTCACGATCTCTCAGACATCGTTTTAATTTGCCGTCGCTATATGGTTCGTCGAGGATATTTACTCAGCTAAAACCAAAAATTCCCGTGCACGTTCGTCAAGACTGCGTTGGTGTCTGAGTGGTAGTAGTCGAAAGATAAGAGAGTAATATGTGCTTGAGCGCTTCCGTACTGTGTGACCAATGACATCGAGTTTCGAGGGAAGATCATAAAAATTCCGCTAAAATCAGACATATGCATGCAGGAACACACCGGTAATTAAAATTACAAATTATCGGGCTGTTTACATTTTCAATGAAGACTTTTTACCAATTTTAAAAATTATCAGTGCCACGGGAATTACTCTATTGCTCTCGAAGCTTATGTTTTCGCTACTAAACGGGGGAGACAGTAGTCGAATTGAGTACTCCGAATAACGAGCTTTTGTTTTCTAAGCAAGCTAGAACTGCTCGTAAATCGATGCGAGCTTCCGAAAATATCGATTTTGAAGTCGAAGAAGGCATACTCTATGAATTGACAATAACGTAGCACTCTATGACTTAGACTGCTGCAGCTACTTGAAACTTGCTCAAAACTTTAAACGCGTTTTTTCCAAAACTACTTTTTTCAACATGGTCTATCTTAAGTTCTGTTTAACCAATGTACTTGAAATGTTGTACCAACCTTCCATATATATAATAATCTTTTATCGCCCCTACCATTTTCGTGTCACAATTATGTTTTTTACTATTTTAGAAAATTAAAAATTACGAAAAAAATTGTTTTTTTCATCAGGCAGCCACCATTTTGCAGGAAAAAAAACGTTTTCTCCTAGGTAGGGGCTATAACGACATTCTTACTGATTAAGAATCTTTTTTTACATTTTATTTTAGATGACCAGAAAGGCTGTAATCGTGTCAACCAGAACACCGCCTTTCTTTGTACCGTCAACTTTACCAACTTATAACTTCTTTAATTTTATGTTTTTTTTTTCCACATTTTTAAAATGGCCAATGCAAACAAATGGATAGTAAAAATATGTTTTTCGCTCGAAATGTATGCCTCTGGATCAGAATATCCCCTTAATACCGTGTTTGTGTAAATTTATTGTAATTCGTTGCGGTGTTTTTGCTTCGGTTCAGTTTCAATACAGTAGTTCTTTCACGCTTTTCTATCCTGTAGCATATGCGCTCACTGATTAAAACCTACGTTGTGCTCGAATTTTAATGTGTATGTTTTTAATAATAATTTATGAAATACATCGCATATTTATTTATTATTTTTGTTTTTACTTTACCATCTTTTTCCCGGCGTTGAGCTAATTTTGAATTAATCATTCGCACAGTTGAATGGATTTGCGTTTTGAAAATTTAAAAATACTCGACATTATTACCAGTGATTGTAGCAAAATTACGGAACAGACTAGCTGACACAAAACTGAGGAAAATTCGAGAGTGAAGTTTGAACCATATTGTTGAATTTACCCAAAGAAGGGCAATTTCGTATAATCAGATTTATCATCTCTTTTAACTTCGTCAATAAGATCAAGTGATGGTATAACCGGAAATATATAGTCCAACTTGCTAGCTTATTTAGCTGCAACATCGACACTATCGTTTAGTCTTACTTTACAGCGACTCGGTATGTATCGCAATTACTGCATTAAATCCGCTAAATGTGACAGTGATTCGTCGTATTTTACACAGTCGACCATACGAAAACAGCAGATGATTAGCAAAGAATGTAAGTAAAAGTAAAATTTTTAAGAAGACAAATTGTAGTTAAAATGGCGATTTTTAATTTAGTATTAATTAAACGTAGTAATTGCGATTCAGAACCAACTCTCCGGTATGTGTTCGAAACTAGCACGGCATGGAAATCGCTCTAATTGTTGTGAAATGGTAGAAAAATGAGAGGGAAAAGAAATAAAAAAAAAAAATACAGAAAAAAAAAAGGAATAGCTTCAAAAAGGAGAAACACGGAATTTATGCGTAAAAAAAAATGTAGGTATACATAATAAAATCGTTTTCTGCGTCAGGTATCATTACAATAGTGCGTATTCTGTCACGAAACTGAAATGCCTACAATTACATATTTCAGTGGTAAAGATAATAACATCAAACGTTCATTTAAAACGTACAATGTACGTTTAATTGACTTAAGATATTACTGTGTGATTAAATAACTCTGTTAGATTCTAATTAAGCAGAACACGAGACAAACTTTGCGTGTCGGAAATTGATTTGCGTTTTATTTAATTTAAATTTTACGAGATATGAATTCGATTATATCGCTTATTTTTAGAACAAACGCGCTCCTGTCCCATGAAGTATTATACTTCCGCGTCTGCGCGTATACAACGAGAACGGGATTTGTTTATTCGGGATACGATAAATTTTGCACTAGCGATAACTAGTGTGATCTTGAAACGAAACGTCGATTGTAGTAGTGTAATTATTTTTGCATGATTAAAAAAACTGAAACGATTAAATATTGTGTAATGAAGAATTCGAATTAGCCGGTTATCGGAAAAACATTGCATCATTAAGGTAATCTACAGTTAAGAAATTGTTAATAATAAAGTTAAGTCGTAAACAATAAACGGCCAGTCAACTGGTAAACAATAAATAGTCTCTATCGTTTCGGCCTCAACGAGTCGACTTTAATAGTTTGGCCTCAACGTTTCGGCCTACACGTAATGTTAAGAAATGTATATTTCCGTCAATGATGAGTTTGTAAATGCTACGGGTAGTTTTTTTTTATTCGTAAAAATATTCCCAAAAACGGAATGATTTTTTTATTAACACGTTTATCCCAATAACTACTGATTATCTGTGCTGACCAAAAATTATCAGTATCCTTACTGATTACATTTAAGAAACAAACGGAAAATCACCGACATCGTGATCCACAAAATCATAAGTTACGCGTGAACAAACGTCAAAAAGAACACCCAAAATAAACATATAGTGTTTTTTTTTTTTTTTTTTTTTTTTTAAACTCGATTTCTATTAAAAATACCGTTTTTTTAATAATTTTATAGAAACAGTAATTTTTTTAAATTTTCGTAACATACATTAAAATTTTTTAGTGTGATCCTAATGACTACTTCGCTGTAAAATGTATTTAGCTTTTTTTAAAAATTGGCGAGTAGTTTAACGTTTAAAAAATCTTACTAAAAAATGAAATTTTCGATTATTCTGTATTTCAAAATTTAGCAATATGTTTGAAAAAAAGAATGGTTTTAATAAAGAGATTTACTTTATGCGTTTTGTTAAACACTGGCAAAATCGGGTTTCTTGCGAAATAAAATTGTTCTTATATATTTACGACGCGAAATATGGTTCATGTATGAAACCGTTTGAACTGGCTGCGTATAAAATTCATTTTTTTTTTTTTTTTTCGATTTCACACAATTCTGGAAGTATTTTACAAAAGAATCTCGATTAATAAGCGAACGGCTTATTTGAAAATAAATGATATAACAAAGAGGCAAAGATAAACTAAAAACGAGCGTACAGAGTTCATCATAGTGCTCCCACTGTTTACATTAGATAATCTCGACTTGTAATATAAACTCTAGATATTGGATAATATAATATAGTGCAATAAAACTATAGTTATTAATGAGAGAGGGTAAATAAAACAAAACTAATTAGTGCTAAATAGTCGATATGTTTTTAAAAAAAACATCGGCAGAACGGCTTATTACAGGTTTATCATTTCATACTCAGATCGGAACCGAACCGAATAGCGTTATTTTAGGATAGCACAAGACACGCCTTATAGTACATTTTACCGCCATAAGATTTTCCCGCTAAAAAGATTTAACATTAAAACACCCGCAACTTCAGAATCTTGGATTTATATAAGAAATCAAAACACAATCCTGTAGTTGCTTACTAAATATACAAATATAGAATTCTGAAATACAATTTATTTGGATATCAGTTTGGTTATTAAAGGTCCCTTGGATTTTTACATAGATCATTTTATGATCTATCCGCAGTGTTGTCCAGATATCATCCGCTAAATATTATCATTTGTTTTAGTGAGAAATGTTACCAGATTTATTTCTACATCATTATAAAACATCCATTTACTGCTACTAGAAATTTCACGCAAAAGATACCGTTCTTTCTCATCAACAGTTTAGTTTTTCTGTGGATTCAGTATACAAATAAGACCGAACTTTTGAAATAGCTTCCGAACGGTGTAAAATTTAAATTCGCTCATTATGCTACACCTAGCGACATTCTCTCGAAACAAAATGAGGCGCTTGCCGCATTACGGTAGTTCGATCAGTTAGCGAATAGAGCGATCAAGTGAACACATGCAGTAAGCGCTCTGCGAAGTAGTGAGAAAGCGGAAAGGAAGAAGTTTGTGGAGCAACTTTATAACATTAAAATTTAACACCGGCAAGCCCTGAAACATGAGCATTGCTTCAGCATGTATGTGCCGTACTTACGAGCGGTTTACGCGTTTCAAATCCGGCAGATCATCGACCGACGAAAACGAAAGATCAGGACGACCCTCGACGTCAACAAATAATGAAAACATTGATGTCGTTCGATCTGTGATTCGTGGAAATTGTTGTTTAAGTGGGCTGGAGGTTACAAAAAAAGTCGGGATCAGCATTGGATCGTGTCACGAAATTTTGACAGAAAAACTTGGCATGCATCGCGTCTCAGAAAAAATGGTGCCACGACTGTTCACAGGTAGCGACACTTGGATTTACGGATATGATGTTGAAATGAAGGTACAATCGTCACAATGGGTCGATCAACATTCGACACGTCCGAAGAAAGTACGCATGAGTCGCGCAAACATGAAGTTCATGTTGATTGTTTTCTTTGACTATCATGGAGTTGTCCATCAAGAATTCGTGCCGCAAGGTCAGACAGTTAACAAGGAGTTCTTTTACGTGGAAGTTTTAAAGCGTTTACGGGAAGATGTGCGACGGAAGAGGCCTGAACTGTGGGATAACAAGAACTGAATACTGCACCATGACAACACGCCAAGTCACTCGTCTCTGCTTGTTGGCCAATTTTTTCCCAATAATAGAATAGCCGTACTTCCCCATCCACCCTTCTCACCAGATATGGCTCCAGCAGACTTTTTCCTATTTCCGAAACTAAAATCCGCCTTGAAAAGACGTCGTTTTCAAAGTGTAGAAGAAATTCAAGAGAATTCGTAGACACACCAAACGAGTTCCAGGGAGCATACGAACAGTGGAAAAACGATGGGACCGGTGCATAGCAAACAAGGGAGGGTATTTTTAAAGGAGACAAACATGTGTAAAATTGTAAATATTACAATAAAGATTTTATGACGAAAGCTCGGTCTTTTTTTGAACAAACCTTGTATACATATAAACATATACAGTTTACGTAATTTTGTTAGATTATTCATTTCTTCTAAATATTTTCAACCTACTTTCGTTTTTTCAAATTCATTTAGGAGATAATTTTCGATTTTCGGAACTTCGTTACTTAATCAACTGCAGTACCGCAGGTGATTAACTTATTTTCGCAAAAATTGTAGTACAAAAAACAAAAATTAGGATTTTGAATTCTGAACTGCTCAGTTAACTATGTTATACGCTTGCTACCGGTTAATAACATTAAAAAAAAAAGTAGTGCAAAGTTAAACTAAAAACAGATTTCTCTATCGGTATTACACACGCCTGAAAAAAAAAAAATACTTTTAACAAAATTTGAAGGTTCCGGCCCCACAAGCGTCTAAGTATGAATTCGGAAGTCCAACTATATTTTTTCTCTAAAGCGCTCGTTTATATACATGTTTGAAATACTTAGATGAATATACTCCTTTTTTTTTCCTGTTATTTTGGACGAAAGGGCGAAGTTTAAATAACTTTTTTATCGGTAGTTTTTTTTTAATTTATGAAAGTCTTTTTGCTTTTTGTTTTATATTTTGAACTTCATTTTTAAATAGTTGTCTGTGGTATGAATTTTTAAGTAATTTTTAAGGTCATTTTAAATTCCATATTATATATTCTTGACGGTTTTTGTCATCCGAGGGAATCAATTATCTTAAAGTTGTGGATTGTCTTGAAGAAAATTTGTGATTTATCTTCTGATTTTGAAGTTTTTATAATTAAATGGTTAACGAGGAACTGTGTATTTTTCGCTCGAAATTATTCATAAAATTATTAATGGACGATATGGAAATAAATTTCGTAAGTCATGTTTTTTACTATGATAACGTTTGGTGGATGAAATTTGTTATACACCGCAGGTAATATGTAAAAAGGTCCGAACAAAACCGCTGGCTCGCTATCCCGGAAACAAATCATGCCAAAAAGAGTCGACTCTTGTATATACAATTTCTGTTAAAATATTGAAACTAAGAAATATTCCGATCGTTGTTCCGACTGAAGCATTAAAAAAAAAAACTAATAAAAATTTTATAATGATGAGTTGGAAAATTTAAAAAAAATCAATATTTCTAATCTGCATTTGTAAATTTTATGCCCGGCCAATCACAAACCTCTTAGAGCGCCTTTGCTTAAAAGATTATATAAATAAAATTGAATTCTCGTCATTGTTTAATGTTTGCGACTTTTACGTTAAACGAATTAACAGCCACGGCATGCAAGATTTTAACTGGTCAGTAACGTCGGATTATTAACGAATTATTTAGAATTTTTTTAGCGTGAGCTAAATTTATGAAAACTCCTAAATTGTGATAAGCATCACTTTGATTTCGATATTCTCAACTTTTATAAGAAAACGATTTTTACTCCACTAAACTTTCTTCCACTTTTTATTTATTGATTTCATTTTATTTCTCAAAACCAGAAATATAACATCTACTCAAATCCTTCGTATTGTCATCGATAAACAGAAGTCCGAGGGCCAGGTGACGTTTATGTGGGTTCTCGGTCACACGGGAATACCGGGGAATGAACAAGCGAACATAATGGCACAGTCAGGCACTACGAGCTTCGCAGAACAGATATTCACCCCCCCCCCCCCCTGCATCTATGGCACAATTCTTTTTAGCGAAAAGCAATCAAGAATGGAAGGAACAATGGACCGCGTGTCAGACTTTTCTGTCTCAAGTAAAGTCAACGACCGAGCCATAGTGGCTCCCATGAATTTTTCTCGCGGAGACTTCAGTATGATCAGCCGACTGCGGACAGGTCATACAGCAATCTCGCACTACCATCTTCTAAATGGGTCAATTTCTCGAACGCAGTGTCCTTTCTGTATGAGCAGTTTCATCCCAACCGTCCAGCACATATTAGTAGATTGCAAAGTATTCGCATCAACACGGACGTTCCTACCACATAAAACATTCCGCGAGATATTATCAAACTCCCAAACAGCGACATACTCAATCATCAATTTTCTTAAAATAAACAGAATAGCTAAAGTAATATAGTCACAAGCCCCGCACAGTGTGTCGTGATAGCCGCAGCAGTTAAATACGGCACACTGAAGCTTAGGGGATTCAATAAAATAAAAAAAATAATAAGAAAATTATTTTTTTACACTCGTTCTTGGCTTTGACTTAACCATTTGAATAGATTATGCTAGAAAATTAAATTCTGGGCTGATAAGAGATGGAAAGAACAAAGGATTGAGGTAAGGGAATTATTGATGTGCATGGGAAGAAAAAAGAAAAAAAGGGTTGTAAGGAGCCGGAAGGCCAAAAATGTGACAAAACAAATTATAACTTTCACTATTATGCTTTAAAATAAGTCTTTTATTTATTTTTTTTAATTGTGTTTTTTTTTGAATAACATGGTGCATTTTATCTTTCTTCTGCTGATGCTTTTAATTTTTGCAAATCAATTTTTACAATTTTTTAGTTTTATGTCTACAAATGTTATTTCGGAAATGATTAAAAAAAATTTAAGAAAAAAATGTAGGTAATATTTAAAATTTATTTCAGGAAACTTCTATTTAGTTTTAATTTGTTTTCCCCCTACATACAGTGTGTTTTATTTAAGATTAATAACCAATCTTCGGTAGTTTCGGTGTTTGAATGATTACAAAAAATACATACACATTATAGGCGTTATTGTAAATTACGAATCGCTTTCTAGACTTTTATTAAATAGATCGAACATGACCACCCTATTTCGCGTTTCAAAAATTGCTATCTAATAAGGAGCTGCTCTAGTAACCAAGGTGCGAAATTTCGTACTCTGAATGGTTCACATGTTCCCGAAAGCGCCTTGGCCGGTGTTTTACTCGTTGAGTACTCGACGTTTTCGTTCGATACAAATAGGCGTATTTATTTTTTCATAAAATTGTCACGCTTACAAAATTACCTCGCTTTAGTTGTTTTTTATCAGACGTAAAGAAAACCGTTCGAAGGTATAGGCGTTGATAAATTTAGGTTTTTGTAGGAGTTTGCAAGTGATTAATTAAAGTGTGATATCCAATGATGTGAATAAAAACATTATTATTAGCTGGGAAAAATAAAAGATAACATATTGTTTAGCTTAAAATGTATCAAAAACGATTCTTATTTAATAAGAACAACAAGAATAATAATAATAATAATAATAATAATAGTAATAATAATGAATTGAACTGATCGAAAATGATGTAAGCTGATATGATAGATGGTCGAGTTGAATAAGAATTTTTCTTTTGTGCCATCAGCAAGGAGGGACGCAGTTATCGATAGTTGTTATTAACAGACATTGTTGTCGTGATTATCACGTAACTCATTACAAGCGCATTAATCGCAGTATACAATGCGCATGTATAGAATACACTGTTCGGTACGAGCATCTTCTTCGTTACGATCGTAATTGAACAGCTTGACGTCTTTGAATATTCCAAATAAAGATGAGGAAGATGGGTAAAATCTGGTCATGATCACTTTACACTAACGGTAAATACGCATCGCTACGACGACTGAATGTTTGATATTCGTTGTGTTATTTCTGTATAAAGTTGTTGTTTTTTTGTTGTTTTTTTTTTTTTTTTTTTTTTTTTGCTTTTCAATTGTCCTCTGAAATGAAGTTTGCGCCGTAGACTTTGTAATTATAAGTGAAAGAAATTTTTATCGTACATCAGATGACGATGAGAAAAGATAATTAGTTCGGTCTGCCGTTCAAAGTTAACGATATTCTGTAGAAACCGTTGATCAGTACGTTTCGGAAGGAAATTGACGAGAGCCCTAGTGTATAGTGTCAGAGATATAGGAATACAAATGTAGCTCGTTTATTATTAGATCGAAACAGAAATTAGGATACATTGAACTCAAGTGTCTTGCAGATACAACGATACTCGCACGGATACTTTTCTATGTTGTTCGAATTTAACGTGTTCCGGAACAATTTAATATAATGGGTATCTATGACAGAAACAATTAATTTTAGAGAATGCGTATAACTTTAATGTTCCCTATCAGGGCCGCATCTGAGGGGGATCCTCCCGAAATATCTGCAAAATAATAACTGCTTGAATTAAATAGACCGAAATTCAAAATAATTTTTTTTTTCTTTCAATTTTTGACAAAAGAAAAGAAAATTAAAATTTTTATGAATTCTATGGAAACGACTATTTTTGATTTGTTTTTATTGTAGTGTTCAAATACTGAATATACAATGATTGACTACAAGGCTTTAGTGTACCATTCATAAATAAATATATTTCATGATAACACCCATATACTCACACTCACACGCGCGATATATATATATATTAAAATATTTTCGCCCCCCCCCCCCCGAAGTTTTAGTCTACATACGGCCCTCGTCCCTGTTATTTTTCTTCGTTAGATCATGATAGCAGACAAACACGAATGAAAATACAATTTGAAAAAAACGCGTGCAAAAAAAAAAAGAAAGAAGAAGATAACGGAAGAAAAGAGAACGAAAGAATATTTTTTCTGATGTATTTATTTATGTCGACAAATGTGTAGTCCTAAAGATAATATTCAAATGATTTTCGATACAATTACGAAGTCGCAAAGCAAAATTACTATAAACTGTAGCTAACATGGTCGTCGGAATACCCGCGGCATGACTTCGAATTTCGGCTTTCAACTCTTCCAAGTCTGAAAGTTTCGTTTCGTATACTTTTGCCTTTAAATATCCTCATAGAAAAAAAGTCACAGACAAAAAGATCCGGTGAGCGAGATGGCCAGATAATCTGCACGCAAACACTCGTCTTAAACAAATCATCGTTTCCCTTGCCGTATGACACGACACGCTGTCTTGCTGGAACCGGCTAAACCTCCTCTCCTTGACAGTTCGGGTCGCATAAACTCATTTAACAGCTGATTGGAACGTTCGCCGTTAACTATACCGTCGAAAAAAAAAACGGGCCGATGACACTCCGCGCCGCAGCTCTCATCCAAGCCGTAACCTTGGGTCAGTAGATGAGCTTTTCGGGAACGATAGTTTCTCGGAAGTTTTTGACCGATGCTGGTAAAATTTTTGTTGGTGAACAGAGGTTTTTTTACCACTAGATGCGAAACGTTTTTTGGAAATCATGAACTGTAAGAGTGTAGGAATCAGCATTACGAGAAGAAACTGCTCAATGGCATATGCGTACTGATCAACAAACCAGTCACCGATGGTGGTTCGTTATGGTACTGAAAAAAAACGGTTTTTTCTTCTGCTCGTTTTCCTGATACGATCCGTTTCTCTGCCGCACTCTCTATTAACGGGTTTTAAATACTTCGAAGTAATAATAGAGACCATGAAGACGTTTTTAAAATGTCAACAAACGCATAAATTAGTTAGAACGGTAAAGCTAACGAAATATTTTATATATCATTAAAAAATTAACCTAATACGGGTGTGATGTTAGATACAATGAAGAATCGTAATACGTAATACAATTTTATTCGAGCAATTTTTAACTATTGTTTGAGCTAAGCGTAATACGACACTATTAAGGATTCAGTGAAGAATAAAATAACTTGGAAACAAATTCTTCCCTGACTATATGCTCTTTATACAGAACTGTATCAACAGCTGCAGCGCCAATATTCGATCGGTTGATTTAAGTACCAAACTGCTTTGTTAGGGGTATAAAAAATGTGTATTCAGATTACCTCTCATTACATTCGTAATAGAAGGACAGTTTAGTAAGAAATACAAAATAAAGTATGAACATTTCACGAATATTAAGAAACACATTAATCATTTTAAATGTTTAACGAAGAATTCCTCGAAGTTCCCATTGATAATTTTTCGACCTCGTCCGTCCGTTAAGAAACAATGCAATCGCATCATCTTCCGCTTACATTTCCTTCTAAGGAACGTAGATAGTTTTGTTGTTTCCAGTAGCGGGGATGCAATCAAAAAAAGGAAAAATTATACGCGAAAACAAAATTTCATCGAATTTACCGGTGTTTTTCAAATGTTTGTTTATTTCAATCGTGGCACATTAAAAGATGGTAAAACAATAATCTCGGTTTATGTTTATTTTAGTAATATTAAAAGGCTCGAAAAAGGATTCAATAATCTAGGAATTACCTTCCAATAATAATTTTCTTGATATGCCGACCTTTTTTAATATGAAAGTATTATTATTTTTCATTTTATTACACTTCTAAAATGTATATTTGTCTTTCGGCATTCTAAAATGTGTATTTGTCTTTCGGCATTCTAAAATATGTATTTGTCTTTTGTATTCTAAAATGTGTATTTGTCTTTCCGCATCCTAAAATGTGTAGTTGTCTTTCCGTATTTTAAAATGTGTATTTGTCTTTCCGCATTCTAAAATGTATATTTGTCTTTCTGCATTTTACTTTTCATAATAGCGTTTTCGTATCATAAACAAACATCGAGGAAATTAGCTCTTTCACCAAGTTTAATTTTACACCTTTGCAATTTGATCAGTATATATATATATATATATATATGTTTCTTAATCAACACATAACATTTCTTTTTCTTGTTGAATTCTATGCCCTTGGAATTCTGCTTAATAAATATCCTTGTTTTCTATAATGTATATATATATATATATATATATTATATAAAGCTGCAAGAAAAAAAAATCGTACGGAACGTTCTATAGTAGCTAGAGAGTTTTTTTTTTTTTTCAATCGACGTATTTTCTTCGTCAGATCGTAAGAAAATTATAAAACTCTCAAATTTTAAAATTAAAGGCCCCAAATTTCAAAAAATGTAAAAAGCAAGTTTTAAGAAAAGAATTTAAAAAAAATTACGCAGCCGGTTCTATATGAGTTATGGTATTAATTTTCTTTTTAATCTGCACCCTACGGTTTCTAAAATACGGGAAAAATAAAAAATTCGAAAAATTTTGATATTTAGGGACCAAAATTTGTGAATATACACCCCTAAACCGGTGAGACTGGTAACTAAAAGAAAGTCCACAGCCATTTCCGCGGTAGCTGGAGAGTCCCTCTTTTTTAAAATGATATATTTTGATCGTTAGAGAATATAGGAAAAATACAAGACCCCACAAATTTTAAAATTAAAGGGCCCACATTTTGAATAATGTGAAAATTAAGTTTCAATAAAAAAATTAAAAAAAAACTCCGCAGCCGGTTCTATATGAGTTATGATATTAATTTTCTTTTTAATCTGCACCCTACGATCTCTAAAATACAGGAAAAATAAAAAATTCAAAAAATCGATATTTAGGGACCAAAATTTGTGAATATACACCCTTAAAGCGGTAAGAAAAATTCCATAGCCCTTGCCATTGTAGTTGGAGGGTCACTCTTTTATAAAAGTGTTGTATATCAATCACTCAATATAAGAAAAATACGAGACCCCCAGAAATTTTAAATTAGGTAGTCCAAACTTTGAAAAATTTGAAAATCAAGTTTTTAGCAAAAAATTTTTAAAAATTCCACAGCTAGTTCTGTATGAGTTATGGCATTGATTTTCTTTTTAACCTACACACTAAAATCTCGGGAACGCGGAAAAAATATAAAATTCGAAAAATTTTGATATTTAGAGACCAAAATTTAGGAAAGCACACTCTTAAAGCGGTATGACTGGAAACTAAAATAAAGTCCACAGCTCTTTCCATGGTAGCTGGAGGGTCACTCTCTTTTTAAAATGATGTATATCTATCACTACAATATAGGAAACATACATGACCCCTATAATTTTAAAATCAAAGACCCCAAATGTTAAAAAATGTGAAAATCAAGTTTTAAGAAAAAAATTTTTAAAAACTTTTACAGCCGGTTCTATGTGAGTTACGGTATTGATTTTCTTTTTAACCTGCATACTAAACTCTCCAAAAAGAATTAAATGTACCGCAATCCCCGACGCCATGCCAAGAGTATGAAACTTGCTTTACTTTACTTTCACTTACTTTATATTCCCCTCACATATATTACCCTTCTGGCAATTTCAGTTTTTCAGATATTTTAATCTAAATTTCACTTTTTAATTGTACTTCTATTTAAAAAAAAAAAAAAAAGAAATAATTATATGTGAACGCTGCAGTCTTTATGAAAATTTACAAAGTACTACAATTGAAAGTCCGAAGGAACGGGCCGCTTCGCGGCCAGCGAGACCAATCCCCTAGTATATATATATATATATATATATATATATATATATATATATGCGTAATGCCGGGCAAATGTTTTTTTTTTTTTTATAAATTATCATGAATGTTATTTAATTTTTACTAATTTCAAAAAAAAAAGTTCATTCAGTTTTTTTATATTTGTTCCCGCATAACTTTTACTCATGTGTACTGCGCTTTCCTTGGGATTCTTTGTTGTACCGATTAGTGATGGTACCATAAGAGTGTATCGATAAGTTTCGATCAGTACGGATACTCAGTAGTCATTGAGATAAACGTGTTAAAAAGACATTCTGTTTTTAGGAAAAATGTTTAAGAATACAACAAACGCCATATTGGCGTTTAAAATATTATCAGCGTTATTTACTATATCGGTGTAGCATGAAAAAAGAAAACTAATTTTTAATATAGCCAGTTAGAAAACTTCAAATATGATCAATCTAGATTCGAATAAAGAAAACTGAAACACCCGCAGCATCATTTACAAGTTCATCATTGACGGAAATATAACGGTTTCTTAACCGTAGAACGTTTGTCTATCTGGACTGTACCTTTGTTTATTAGAATGTGTAGCGTAATTGCTGGCTGAGTAAAAAAAAGTCTTCTTAAAGATGGCGACTTTTTTTGATTTAATAGAACCGGACAAAAATTAGTCAAAAAATTTTTATTAGAGTATGGGGAACATACGAACTTCCAGAATTTTAAAATTAAAAGCGCGATGAACGCGAGTGACCTGAATAATATTAATAATATTAGTTATATACGAATGTAGATTCGAATAAAGGTAATGAATTTAAAAAAACCTTCAAAACTCGATTTACGGGCATTGATGGAATTTCAACATTACTCCCGAACCAATGTTTTATAGAAAACAGAAAGTAACAATATTTAATGTTAGTATATCTCTATTATTATTACTCAAAAATATTTTCATACAATACCGACTAGCCCTAAAATTGTAATAAATGCGCACTAAAAAGTAAAACACAAAGTTACCAAGAAGATAATGTGTATTTTATAATAAAATATACATATTAGATTATCATAAATTAATTTGAGTCTCGGTAAATTGCAATGATTAAGAAACAGTACCAAATATTCGTGGTCTTTCCAATACTTGTCTTACGGAAAACTAGGTTTTCGTCAGAAATAGTAGCCAAGAGACTGAACAAAATGATCCATTTTCTGAATTCGCATTGCTCGGGTAGTTCGACTGTCCAATAAGAATGCGGCCCCCTCCTGTTCCAATGTCGGTTATCGCTTGTAATTTTTAAGTAGATAATAATTCTGTCTTTACTAATGCACGAGCCCGCTATAAAATCTAGGACGTTTCCGGTTACGTTTTTAATGGCCGCAAAGTAGTTTCATAATGGGTAAACAGTGATATAGGGGGGGGGGGAGTAAATCTCCGCTCGTTCTTAGGATGTGCACAGACTTGTTTGCCGAAGTCATTTCGTTTCTTTAATAAGATGTTAATGACACACGAACACAGAAATATAACTGAATTATAAAATCACAAATTACCCGACATGTTTCACGGCTAGAGACCGTGCGTAATCGTACTACTTATGATTTTGTAATTCAATTATATTTTTGTGTTCGTTTTTTATAAATGGTCGAAATTAACAATATGAAATAAAAAATATTTCGTTCCCATTTGACTTTAATCTTTCTGCAAAGGAGGCGTTATGCTTTTTAATAGAAATTTAATTTAATTCGGGCTGTATTTGAAATTATTTGTTAATCGGAAAGTTCAATTTTCAATCTTTTCGATTACTGATAATGATTGTTTCTTGCTCGTTAGAAGTGACTGATTTAATTTTACTTTTACTTGATTCGGTATCATACCTGTTGGAAAGATTAAATGGCATTTTTGCGTTGACCGAACAACGTGAACAGCAGGCGAGCCTGTGTTTTGTGAAATGTGTGTCAGTGTGTGCGGCTTATCTGTAGTGTTGTGTTGTTATAGTTAGCGCACTTGTTGAAATAGTGTTGTCATTCTAAAAGATTGATCCGTCAGGTTCCCGTCGAGTTAGGAGCAGAGGGGACTTGGGGACATTTATGAATACCTAAAATGTTTGGTAATGAAAATGCAACAAACACGGTGAAAAGATCTCGGAGAAGTGGCTAAAAATTAAAGAATCGTAATAAATCAATCGAAAATAATTAACGCTAAATGAATAAATGAGCACGTTTAAAATAAACTCATTACTAAGTTGATGAAACGATGTAATTTTTAATCGACCCATTAAAGCCGTCCGGTGGCTTTTAGTGCCAGTCAAATCGTCTTTGCACAATGTTCAAATTGGTCTTTCAATGAATTTTGATAACGGGTTGTCGTAATTCAAGATTGCGCTTTTAGAGGGAGTGCTGTTAATAAACGTGTAGGAAATTTTACATTAAAATCATTCAGGAAATGTAAGTAATTACGTAACACAATTCAAGTGGTTGTTAAAAATCCGTGTCGTATTAGTTTGGCTAACGGGGCAACAATTATTTTTATTAATCTAAACGAGGCTAAAAGTAATTTTTTCACTAATTCTAACAAAATGTATGTTAAACATAATTACAGTAACCTTTCGTAAGAAACCTTGGTTACTGATAATTTAAAAAAAAAAAAAAAAAAAAAACAGATGAAGAATTATCCATGTTTATTTTATTTTTTGAAGTTTCAATTGTCATTATTATTGTCACTGCTATCATTGTTATTATTTTTTTGTTTTTGATAATCATTATCATTATCATTTTCATGATAATTATTATTATTATTATTAATTATTGTTATTATTATTTTAATTTTTAAAAAATGCATCAAGCAAATTTTGTTGGTTACCTTATTTGATATTCTCCGTACAAGACAAAATGAATGCGTTACATGAAACTGCTGTTCATAATTTACTTTCCACATGTTTATGTCAATGAGTTTTTTAAAGCATTTTATAGTTTGTATTAAAAAAAAAAAAAAAGATTCTTTTTCATAATTCTTTTCACTGAAATTGGTATTTTCTCTTGGCTCGGCCATTGGCATTGAATTATGATGTTTTATCGTAATAACCCAAATTACAACGAATCTAAATAGAATACTTCGATGTAGGCAGCGTTGTTTTTAACGATCGACATAATATTATCTCGCAATGCTAAAAAATTCAGTTTTCATTTGCATAATAAAAATAGAATTGCTTGCTGGAATTGACATTAATTTTAAATGTTTATGCAGAAAAGTGTATTTAATCTCTGGATTTTTCTTTTTTAAACTCGAATAAAATATCGGTTTAAGTTTTCCTGTAAATGTATTTATATTCTCGTATTATTTTTCTGAAATTATTAAAAAATTATTTACCACATCCGCGCTTGTTAGAATTTGTATATATAAATAATTTCGATAAAAATACAAATCTGTAATTTTGACGCTTACGGTGTTGTCTTTTTCTTTATTAAAGCTAGATTTTCAGACCGGTCCGAAGCTAATCACCCCTCAAAATTTATTTCTTTACTTTTAAAAATTCCGAACGAAGCGGTTTAAGGTGTTGCACTAGCGGCCTATTTGGCTACATTCTATTAACATGTTTTACGTGTAATATTTTGGTTAGTTATTTACATGTAACGAATAAAATATAAAATTTAGATCGATCAATCGATAGAGAGCATTTACTCCTAAATTTATTATAACACATTTTTTAGCCGTAGAAGTTGACCGCAACAAAGTCAAGGACAATAGTACGATTATATATTTTTTGAACCGCAAATAAATGTGGGTAGGTGGTATTTTTTTTTTCTGTGTCCTTTTAAGCGACGGTGATTGTTAATTTGATCGGGAATTCCTGTTGACAAGAGAAATTTGACAGCGACCGGTTATGTCGGAAGCGATCTTTTCCTATAATTTCTCCGATTTCGTGACTTAAAAATAAAAATCGGCCTTATTCGGGATCGCGGATGCTTTTAATTTTTTTTTTAAACCGTCAAACGAGTTTTTAAATGACACTTTTTTGCTTGTTTCTTTTTGTATCTGTAAATAAGCAAAACCGCAAATCTGTGAGATTAATGTCTCGTTTTGTATTCGTATCGTATGTTCAAAGTACGAAAATCCAATAAAATGTACATACAGCCGACGCAGGTGTAAATGCTTTTATAAATAAAACAACGCGTGAAAAACATGTATGTAAACCGTACAGTGCATTCAGTATTGAGGTATACAATTTCCCGTTGGGAAATTAATCTATTTTCTGCTTGTTTTTTTTTAAATTCTTTCCGAGCGGTATTTTTCCGTGATGGAATATAATTTCTTTAGATCAAACGCACACACAGAAGAAAAAGAAAAAAAACAAACAAAAAGTTCGGTGAATACGTAATGCGAATATCTAGTTTTTTAATGAAATCAAGAGGACCACAAACAAGATTTTTTATGCAAAATTTCTCGAAACGCAAATTTAACAAAAAGAAGAAAAAAACATTTCATATTAAGTGGAATTTCATGAAAAGGAAGTAAGCGGAAATATTTCTGTTTTATGCCTCGCATGTACTAAACGACGTTCTCAATCACGAAAAACAAGTTCCTATATCGGATTTAAATTTTGGTTTAGTGGATATTTTTGATTAAGTAATAGGGGTGGCTTTGAATGACAGTAATTTCAATTACGAATGTCATATCCTCTTACACGTGTAGAGGTAAGTTTCTGTTGGATGAGCGGGTGTCATTGTGGAATTGGTTTGAATGAGATTGCCGATACTGCGTTGAAGGGAACTGCTTTGGATGGTGAATTATTGCCGTTTATTCGTTTTGTCAGACCTCTGTTTAAGGTTGGTGGTTATTAACTTTAAAAATAGTCAGAATCAAATATAGCCGTATGGTGCAGTTGGATTTTTCTTCTGTCGCTTAGTACTATTCTCGTAATTGTTTAAAAGTTCGTACGGTGATCCATGAAATTCGTAATTGGGATTAACTCGGAAATCACTGATCGAAAGCGTTAAACTACTGTACAGGATTCTTAATGTAAGCGGTTTTTCGACTACACAGGAAGGGCAGATGATTTCACCGTTCGGCCTGAATTGGAAATATGATGATATTTTTCATCGGAATTAACAAATTTAAGTTAGTATATAACGCTAATAGTTGCAGGCAGTGTTTTTAAATTTAACGTATACTAAATGAAAAAATACAACGGCTTTAGATAGTAATCATACTAGGTCTACCTTCATTAATGACATTAATCATTTGCTGTTCAGCTGCGACAAATACGAGCACAATAGGAAAAGGTTTTATAAAGAATTAATTTCATGCGGATTGTTCGATCCATATAGTGTTCATTATTTACTCTATTCTGGACATACAGAAATTTTTATTATGGTTCGCTTTATAATTAATAATAAAATTTTGATTTAATTATAATAGTAAATAAAAAATAATAATTAAAAAAAAAAAAAAAAAGAAAACGGGATAGAGAAAAAAGAAAATTAAGGAAAGATTTTATTGAAGGAAACAGAATTTTTATTTATTTATTTATTTTTTCGTTCCTTTTCTCATTTATTGGAGTTTATTACTTTATTGATGAAGGCAGTTAGTTTTATTTCATTTTATTCTTTATCAATCTATTTATTACATTCTTTATTCAATTATTTATTTTTCTTACAACTTCCTTTTCCCATCAGGCATTGTGAACATTGCTAGGCAACTGTGGTCATATTGTAAGATGGGAATTTTTCAATTTTTTAATTTGTATTTTTCATTTTGTTTTTTTTTTCTCCCCTGAAAGAAAAATCTTATTTCTGTTTGTTAAATTTCATCAGGCATTGTGGGCACTGCTCTGCAGTTGCGGCCATATTGTAGAATGATAACCTATTTTAATTTCTTCTTTGTTGTTTTTTTTTTGGTTAATTTCATTGCGCATTGTGAGCACTACTCTGTAGTTGCGGCCATATTGTAGAATGAAATTTCCTTCTCTGCTTTTTATTCCTTTTGTCTATTACTATTAATTTTTCATATCTATTCATAGTGTAGCTTGCTGGCCAAATGAACTCTATTTGTTCAGGCCAATAAAAAAAAAAAAAAAAAAAAAAGGCTTTAGATCGCGTTATATTTTTTGTTTCGGCTTGGTTAAAAAAATATTTAGTCCGCTTTTCCAGTTTCTGTTTTAACAAAAATAAGGAGATTATTCAGTGTTCAGTTTGTGATTATTGAAACTAATTTTTCAAGAAGAAATATCAAGTACCATTGTAATATATTTTGCCAAAAAAAAAAAAAAAAAAATAAAATAAAATAAAAACTGTAAAATAATTGGAATCGGTTACATGAATAAACCATTATGTACGTCATATTAACTTGGATTTGATTCGAACTTGCGGTACGGCATTTTTCAATTTTAAATGTGTAACGTAATATTTAAAATTGTCATATAAATATATGCCGTGAACAAAATTTATTTCACCGCGAAATTTCAGTTTTTAATTGAACACGGCAAATAAGCGAATTATTCTTTATTCGATATTAAACCCGAAATCAGAACGATTCAAAATTCACGAAATACTATGACAAATCAGCACGAGCTCCGTATTTTTGTTAAAGTTTATTTTGTTTCCTCCCAGTTGTGATTAATTTGTAATAATATTTCTGGCTTAAGAATTTTAAATTTGTTTTGCATTTATCATAAAACGAACATCGGTAGTCTCCCCTATTATTATAGAATTTTAAACTGCCAGTTCAAAGCCGCTGGTTGTTAAAAGCCTAAGATGGTCTATAAAAATAAACATGTATTAAAACATTAGCAATAGTCGCTATCAATTCAAGTCTCAAAAAAAAAAAGGATACCAATTATTACATTACAAGCGAATAAAACAAAAGAATTAGTCGTGCAAAAAATTTCCAGAGACTCTGCTATTGCTAAACCAGATGGACCACCATATTGAGTTTTTATGGGCCCTTGCACATATTCAGATCGCAGGTAATAGAATTTAGGAGCCCGTTCTGCTGTGTTATCTTGGATGTCGCGTATATATTTCAAAGTCCAACAACGCGATTGACACATTTCTACTAGAAAGAATGTGGCCGAGAAATAGAACAAATGGATATCCAAAACGACGTTTTTACGTCGAATACAACCACTAATCGAACCATGATTGCCGTCGATTAATAGTCCATGTGCCGAATACACAACAATCAATCGATTAAGAATAGGGCATATAACTAAAAGCCATGACTACGTACTACAAGAGATAATCCCCCCTGGCACGTGCCCATATTGCGCAGAACTAAAATATTCATCAGTACAACATATTCTGATATCGAATGCCATTGCGCCTAAGCGCTTTCACGTCATTAGCAGAAATATTGGACAGAACAAATTATATCACACTTTCAAGAAATACATTCAGTACAGCAGACAGACTGGTAAACTAAATATAAACTGGCCAAAGTACAAAGTGAGTTTTAGAGAAGAATTAAAATACGGGGGATACTTTTAGAGAGATAAATACCATGCGTATCAGCTTTGTCGTTTCATCAGGGAAGGTCCTCCTCGCACTGAAAAGCAGCTCTAAGTGTTCTTATAGAATAGAAAAATGGCACACGAAAAGGGAAAAAAATAAAGGAATTTGGGAATGGTGCAGTTTTGAACTGTAATATATAATCAAAATTGAAATATACGCGTACTATTGTGCCAGCTACCGTGCCTGTTAGTTGTTGCGTATTGGAAGTTGCAAAAATTTCACTTGCACGCTGAATTCGACGCGTCAAAAAAATAAACAACAGCAAAATAGAAAAGTTCTGCTAATTTACATCTTTTCAACACCACCATCTTGAGACTGCCATACTGGAGCCTGTGTAAGTCCCGGTATAGTTAACAACCGATATCGGGATAAATAGACTCTGTACGGCAGTTACTTCATACGAAAAAAGATCCGTCTCTCTTTTTATTACCGCTCGTAATATCAAAACTGGTCGAATTTTTACTGTAAAAAAGATCGTTGCCGAAAACGGAAAAGAATCGGCTCATAACTATCAATTCGGGCTTAGAGAACACAAAATATTCTTCACAATTCAGTGAATATGTATGTGGGGATAAAAGGTAACATAGAACACACTAATCCGAGAAGATACAAGAACGGTTATTAATGATATACGGATGCAAATGAAAGTTAAAAAGAAATAAAACGAAACAAAATTTAGTCCGCTTTTTTGTTATTATAAAATTTATTTTATTAATCCTAAGCGGGAACAATTCCGAGAGGAACTTTGAAAACTGAAGAAAGGTGTAAAATAGTAATTATAATTTCGGCGTGAAATATCAAAAAAAAAAACAAAAAAAACAAACAGTCCCCGGTATAAAGAGGACACCGATAAGTTCAATAGAGGAATTTGGCAGTTTGACGGGCTGATTTATAACGGGTTTTTTTAAGAGGATGATCCGAAGTTAATATTTCCGGACAAGTCGCTTAAAGAATAGTTGCCAATTAGCAAAGCTATTTGGCTGGCCAATTTCGCCAAGATCAATAAAATGTCCTGCTCGAGTCTGGAAAACGCGGAAGTGTAGTGATGATCCGAGTGAACGAGTGCACGGTGCAGAGAAATAATATCGATCATGAGCACTTTCATTCGGCGGACAAACGGTCGACCGATGTTGTGCACGATGCACGGTTACGGAAAAGGCACAGTACGTCGAATGCAACAGGCCACTTTCTCCGACGTAGTCTTTGTTCCGTTTCCGTCGATGACCGTTCGACGAACCGGTTATTTTTTAGACTGTCAGGCCGCGATGACGCACGGAGCCCAGTCATCAACGCATTATCGCGCTACATTTAGAAAACAAGTTGCCTCTTTGAAGGAAACGGTGCGAACCTTATCATCATCTATAAAGGTGCAAGGTAAAATTGATGCGATTCCATTGAAAGAAATGCTCGGCCGAAAGAGAAAATATCGCACGCGATCATGTATGACACGCAAGACGCACCGCCGGCATGGCCGAACGTCGAATTTTCCAGCTCTCTCCGCAGTGAGGGCTAATTATTACGTCATGAAGTAATTGCTCGAAATAGCTGAAACTCCTCTTTGTAGCGCTTTAATTTACTTAAGGTGAAAGATTTTTTCGGACAAATTATTATACGCTTCAGCGCCGCCGCCGCGACGAGGAAAATTGCTTCGTTCTCCCGCGCGTAGCCTAACTAAGCGAGATGAACTGCGGTAGCCAGAAATTAAGCTGATCAGATTACACATTTTTCTTCTCAGTTTCCCCTTATTACTGACCGATCTTTAAAATAGCAACGATAGGGCGCGAAGAAATGGAATAAAAGTCTGCTAGCGAAGTCTGAAAATTACAATCCGGAATCGCGTCGAACGTTACGCCATTAAGGAAGAGCTATGGAGTTCGTTTGCGATATATTCCGTGTTCCCTTCAAAGCGTTGGTCTGTGAAGTTCGAGATAAGCGTATCTAAAGTTAACGAACTTGCGTATACATGATCGAAAAGTATCGAGAATTCCTTCTAACGGTTTTCACTGGAATGAAATAGTTCATTACGATTTTGTTTTTTACCCGACTTCCGGTACAGTTTTCTCAATCTTTAAACTTTTAAATAATCATCTGATTGATCTTGATGAAATTATAAAATTCTCTACTAAGTACCGACACAGTGATACATTAATGATTATCATCGTCGAAATCGGTAATGTTTTCCAATTAGTCAGGCATAAATGTATTAAACGATCTCTTCTTGCAGTGCATGTGGTACATTGCAATATATAACGTTCATTATGAATTTTTACCAACTATTCGTATAAGTAGTACTACTTACAGGTTTTACGTAATTTGTCTCAGACAATCAACGACTCAAATTTTGGAGAAACAACTCTCGTGCGGATACCACGATAACGCACCGGTGCATTTTACCTATCCAACCAGTTCGTGGTAGCATGGCATTGTTATAGCGCAGCAACCGATCTATTCTCTAGACGTGACAGACTTTTTTCCCTATTTCCCAAACTAAAGAAGACACAACACTCAAAGGACAACGTTTTTCAACAATAGGTATGAGATAAAGGCGAATATCTAAAAGGGCGTTCCACCAACAGTGTTTCTCAAAGCTACGGTGTGTGACATAAGTGCATAATATCAAATGGAGGGCAGGTGAAGGGACCGTGGAATAAACATAGAAGATTAAGTGTAAATACTTTTTGAAAAAAACTTAAAAATTTTCGTTACTTTTTGATTTTACTTCGTTTCGCTAACTTTAGACGCATTTTTCTCGAGTTTCAAATGCACAAAAAACGGAGTGAAATTCGTTTTCGCTTTTTTTATTAAACAAACACGTTACCATCTGGAAAAAGTTGCACCAAATCGGCGATCCACACTTCTGATTGTAAGTAGTCGAAATATCACACTACAGTTCGTTTCCCACGTTCATTCTCAACAACTGTCTTTCTCACGTGCGTTTTCATCTTTTATGTGACCTTCCCGTGTCCTTTTCGAAATTTATAAAATCCCATTTTAGAACTTCTTGTCTATCCTCTATTTTTCGTAAGCTATTATATCAAGAAATAGAGCTGAATTCACTTCGCTCGACAATGCAACAACATTTCGCTAGTCTCGATAGTCCTGCATTTTTTGACTTTGTTATTTTATTTTAAATTAGTTTTTTACCGTGGCCAAAAATGACGTGCGAAATATTAATGATAATCTACAGAAATAAGAGGAATTGATTGCTGCGGTGATATTTGTAATATTTCACACCCCCTAAAAATTTATTTAACACATTCCCTAGGAAAAAAAGCAGCTTTATGTTTCGTAAATGTAATGGTTTATGTTTTTTAAAATAACATATTTCCATTTTTATTAAAAGGTTTTTTTTTCCCTTTTCAACGATTTTGTAGATCAGATTATCCGGCCGCATTGTAATAAAGTCATTCTTTACGGTTTTTTAGAAAACTGTTATAAATTGATTATAATTTAAATAATTTGATTTTAGTCATTTTAATTAGCCGTATCAAGACAATTTTTAAAAAAACGTTTAATAGACGTATTTACGAATCACAAAAAGTATAACAGAAGTAGCGTACTTTAAAAAGTCGGAATATCGAGGAATGTTAAAAACTTACGAGGAAAAATTGTTACTATTTATGGCTGTCATAAATTCAACTATTTTATTGTTTTGCGCTAAATTTTTATATATCGATTACTTTAAGTTTAATTAAAGTAATTTTTTTTTCCTATCTGAAAAAGTGCGAGCATCTCCCGCTGGGAATGTCCGATTTAAATGATTCGGTCATTGGTGGCTAAGATTTACTAATTTAGCAAAAACATGACCGGAAATTTTATTTAATTATACTAAGAGGAATGCGGGCCTGTCGATAACTTCAGTGTTATTATTAAAATCGTTATTAGTAAAATTATAACAATTATTACCAATTACACTATTATTAATACTCCTATAATTTATTTCTTACTTTCATTAATTGTTCTTATAGTAGTTGTTTCATTTGAGTAGAACCGATCTCGCTGCTGAGCATTGAAAATTATGAATTCTCTTGCGCTGGGTTAATTTACATAATTGACGAGACCAAAAAAAAAAAACAAAAAAAAAAACCATAATATATTATTACTACTTTGGAAGTCCGAGGGACATCAAATTACAGTACAGAGTAGCACGTTCAATCGAAGGAAAGGCACATTCAAAGAAAATACGGTTGTTAGAACCACAGATAGGTTCGTAATTAGGATGAATACGGCCGTTTTGGTGGGGCTATCAAAATATAAAGAAAGTAGCGGGATTAAGGTGTAGACAAATAATAGAAACTACAGCGGAACGGCGTAATAAAAGAAAATTGTGAATGAGGACAAGAAGACCCGGTTAGATGGATAGATATAAAAGGAAAATTTGTTAGAAAATAAGAGATATGACGACAGAATGATATCCGAGTCATAGAAATTTCATTTTCCTCTAGACTACCCGTAAGGTCAGGGACCCAAAGGAAACAGTCCTAGGCAGAATGGTGTGCGAGTAGATTGTAGATGGGGGAACTTATGCGAAGGATGATAAAGACGCAGGAATGGGTAGAAATATAGAAGACAATAGTTTGGAGGACGCTCGAGGAGTCAGAACTGAATAAAGAACATTAAAAGAAGATGTGCACAATTGAACACAGGATAGTAGTTCAGTAGTAAAGATAGTACATAAAGAAGGAAAATCAGAAAATTCAGAAAAATAGGTGTCCGGTAGAGTGAAGGAAGCTCTTACTCCATTAGGCAATCTTGAAGTTTTTCTTATTTATTTTTATGTTTCTTATTTACGAATATTTAATATCCAATTGGTTAATTTTTAGATGAATTAGTCCCCGTGTATTGGTAATAAGTAGCCTGTGCTGGTGTGTAAAAAAAAACATTCGCTGCTTTCCCTCCCTGCAAAAATGAAGGAAATAATCATTTATTGGCAGTAACATCCAGTAACTCATAATGGCTGCATAGATGAAACCTGAAAGAATTTAGACTGGGTAAAAAACTGAAAAATTTCAATATTAAATATTCCCGTCGACTGTCTGACGGCTGATCAGTTAATCTACTGATCCCATCATGACTGAACACGATCATATCACCAACGTAACAGATCTGGTCTTGTTTCTCCTTGAAGGATATATCTCTCTGGCAAATTAAATTTCTGTTAGGTTTGGAGATACTAAAATATGAATTTTCTGCACCGACAGTGTTCTATTTTCCTTTCATTTATTTATTTATTTACTTGTTATGATCGAACAACAGCATACGAATGTTGCCATTTCAGATTGCTATTCAAAACGTGACCAATTTGTAGTCTGACTTGTGCATACATACAAACACAAGATTAATTCTTATAACCATTTTAACATACATGCTGCAGGTCAATTTTTTTTTTTTTTTTTTTTTCTACGTTAGTACTTACGCTTCCAGTAACATCAAAAATCATTCGCAAATAAATTATGTATCAAACCGTAAATTGAAATAGAAAGCGCAATTGACATTTCAGTAGTTTAATTTGAAATATGATTCGCTTAGAGACAATCTTTGTAGGGCAAATTTTAAAATAATTTCACCAAAGGAAATATTTAAAACAGCTCGCACAATTCAAACCTTTAATTTGCCGGTTAAATATTTTCGATTTTTTTCTTCTTATACCAACTTAAATTTATTTTGTTATCAAAAAGTTTTTTTTACTTTTTTTCTTTCAGGCTGTTCGGATAGAGAAGAGTAGCGGTAGCTAACGTGCTATATATATATATATATATATATATATGTGTGTATATGTGTATATATATATAGTAGAAAAAATCAAAAATGTATCAGTTTACTAGTAGGTTATTTTATTTCCTCGCATTCGTGTCCGTTCCTTGCAGTTTATCCGAAATGAGGAGGTTTCGAGACCTGTGTAAGTTAAAAATTATGCTTATATATGTATTAATTAGCTAACAGTACAACTTTGTGACGGCTCGCGAACCGTATTCCGTGAAATACACATTTCTAAAAGGAAAATAATTATATTTTAGCAGCCGTGAAAAAATAGTGATAAAAAAAATGCAGATATTACTAAAAAGATTGCATCGAAAAATCGATAAGTAAAAGTGTAAAGCAAAATAAACATAATCTATTACCTGCAGCGGTTCCAAAGCGAAATATCTCCAGCAATTAATTGGTAACTTTTATATTTTTCAACTTTAAAAAAAATTCATGAAAATAATGGAACTATTTTTGTTAAGAGCAGATTTAATGGCCTATTGAAATCAGTAACCCGACTATTTAAAAGCAAAATTATCACTTCCTTTACTAATATGTATTTTCTATTAGATCGTTGGTAATAAAATAAATTATTTTTTGCTTATTTAATCCATGCTATCATTAGTTCTTGTATCTATTTTATTTTTCTGTTTTATATTATTTTGAGGAGTTTCAGAAGTACTATTGTACGTCTGATAGTTGGCGTGATTCTTTTTATGTCATTTGGGCTAATGAAGTAAATCGAAGCGCATATCATTTAACTCTGTGACAATTAAGACTTGAAATATGAAATCTTTTTTTTTTTTTTAAAAGAAAAAAACATTTAAAATCAAATCGACTTAATAAAACGTTGTAACAATTATCTAGATATTATTAAAGTAAGAATCGATATTTCATTATTAGGGAAACTGTGTAAAATTAGTAAAGTCGGGTAAGATATGTATTAAATAGATAAAATAAATATTTCTGTTATAATTACCAAGAACGGCATAAAAATAATGACAAAATTAACGCAGTGTAACTTACTAATAATTGAATGAACTAAACGAATAATCAGTTTACACTTTCATTCAATCCATTCATTTTGTATTATTTTTTCTTATTTTCTTTTCTTTTTTATATATACTATTAATATATATATATATTAATTACAACGTAATTCTTAGGCCGGCCCCCATTAGAAAAAATGTCCCAATTTTATGTAACGAAAGTTAAATGTTAGGATAAGATTTTTGTGATTATGTTATTTTTTTTTTGTGTCGATACCGGTAAGAATGAAGTTGTAAATTTTGATCAAAGTATAGAAGGAAAGAGATAGAAATGTAAGCAAGAGGGGGGTCTGTGAGGCCAAAGTAGCCGAGTTATACATATATATATATATATATGTAATTTAATATTCAATAATTAATGCAATAAATGGGAGTTCATTACGCTACAGTTATGTGATGATATAATTTATAGAATGAAATAACACATTATAGCATTTAAGGCGATAATTTAAATTCTAGATTTCTTATCGGAAATTAAATATTGTAATACTCTTAAAAATTGTATGTAATAACTAAATTGCAAATATAATATTTTAAACTGGAACAATAAGTTAGAAATGCATAATAAATCAATTCTAAACTAATGATTCCAACATTAACGTTCTTGTCATATAAACTATAACTTTTAATAAATATGAGGAAAACTTAGCACAAAAATAATATTACGAAATAGCACTGTAAAGGGATATACGATTTTATAATTGTATAAATTATCCCTATGCATACTACTACATTTATGTAATAATTATGAAATAAATAATTACCACTACTCCATGTAGAAGAATTAAGTTTAAGTAAGATTATTTTACAACTGTCTTAATTAATATAATATAAATATTAATAGGAAATACTGCTATTTTTATGTGGAAATTTAACATCCACTCTTCTTGGAAAATATTAAAAATATAAGAAAATGGAATTTTAGTGTTGTTATAGAATATTAATATGTGTAAAATAAGTGAATTTAATATCACTTTAGCCCAAATGAAATAAAACGAATCACGCCAACTATCAGACGTACAATATGTAATGTGCCCATTACGTGAGCTCAGGGTAAATTTCAAATAAAAAAGGAAATAAAAATAAGAAAGCAAATTTAGAATAGGTGGTGCGGGAGGAAATGTGCGCGTGATTGAAATCCTATTTGTCGGCCGGAGATAAAAAGATTACCACGCGGTCAGACTGGAGAAAGGTCGCGATGATTGGAGAAATGACATTGGTTGCCGCTGGAACAAAGGATAAGTAAAATGATGAGGCATGGATAGAAAATGGATGCCAGGCTGCAGTCAGTCGCAGTTGAACATTCTTAGGGGATTTTTAAAACAGTTTTAGTCGGTTGTCAGTACAGAGTTGCGAAAATGATCTCCGTTAACAGGAAATTAGTTTTGTGAAGAATCAATCTGTCTCCAGCGCGAAGTAGTAAATGATTGCCCGTCAGAATCGTTAATATAGATTTTAAATTACGCGGAGATTAACTATTATATCGCCAAATTACGCGGCGTCGAATGAAATTAAATTCATATTATCGTCCAGCACGAAGAGAGCAACCGATCATCTTCTTGGAATCCGTCATCGCAGCATTAACCACAGCCGACAAACAACGTACCCCAGTTTATTTATAATTATATATGTAATCATTGTTGTTACGTCCTACTCATATTAATTGTGTATTTTCCGCGGTCGGTCGGTAAAGAAAGATCTTTGTAGGTTACCGGAAAATAAAAAATAATTAATTTAAAATCTCAGTTTCAAATTCATAAATGATAAAAAAGATAAAATAAAATTCACGAGTCCGAAAAGAACTCGTAGTTGGCATTCCTGAGGGCTTACATTAGCAAACGGTATCATTTCAAATACTACTTCTGAAACTCCCCAAAATAATATAGATCAGGAAAATAAAATATAGGCGAAAAATAATTGATTTTACTACCAACGATCTAATGGAAAACATATTAGTAAAGATTTTGATAGTTTTGTTTTTAAATAGTCGGGTTACTGATTTTAATAGACTATTAATCTGCTCATAATTTTTTTTTTTTTTTTTTTTTTGTAGAAAAGCCCCTTAAAGGAACTGTCTGGTTATTACAATCTTAGAACTATTTCTAAATAAGTAACATTTATAACTAAAAGTAAAGTAACATGTTGCAGAGGAGTGTAGTCCACTATAACTATTCTTTGCTATTTATAAAACAATAAAAAATTACAACACGACTAGGTCGCTCGGTTTAAAACATTTAAGCCGTCTTACATCTTCTGTAGTAAGCAAAAGGTCAAATGCCTCCGGGTTAATATGGAGTCTTTCTACGTGACGATAGGCAAAGTCTTTAATGACTTCGTCCACCCATTTGATCCTTAAATTAATAGGTAAAGATTCGTTCCGTCGGAACCATCGAGCATTGGTTATCATGCGGAGGAATTTATTTTGGTCTGCTTGAATAATATTTCTGTTTGGTGTTTTGTTGGTACATCCCCATATCTGTACCCCATAAGTCCAAATCGGTCTTACGATGGTTTCATAAATAAGACGTTTGTTTTCAAGCTTCATTTTGGAATGTCGCTCGACAAGTTAATATATTTCACGTGTTTTTTTGTCAAATCTGCTAAGCTTTTGACACAACTTGGATTTTCCGAGTCAGCTTCGTATCTAGATGCACACCCAAGTATTTTGCTGAATCGGAGATTGCCACTTGTCGTCTATTTATGAACCACTACATGACGCAGATCTCGTTTACAAAGGGGGCGAAAGTGGTGTGGATAGATTTTTGCTCATCGATCTTGATTTTTCAATTTTTCGTCCAGTTTGATTTACGGCCTAAAGCGTACTGAAGGTTTTTTCAGTTGCTTCAGTTTGTAAGCCGCTTATTGACAATATTGCTGTATCGTCAACGAACATTGCAATCGCAATATTTGGTGTTGTTGGTATGTCTATTGTATACAGAATAGGTCCGAGGACGCTACCCTGTGGTACGCTTGCCTGCATTGGATGGAAGGATGATTTCGCGTCTCCATAGGCTACGCGGAGTTGTTTGTCTGAAAGGTATGATTTCAGTAAACGGCACTAATTAACAGGTAGTCTTCTGGTGTTTAACTTATGTAAGAGTCTTCGATGTCGCACTCGGTCAAATGGCTCAATATCCAGAAAGACCGCCGAGCAAAATTTTTTTTTTTTTTGAACGCTCTTTCTATTATTGAGGTTACTCGATGTATATGGTCAACAGTAGAATGTTGACTGCGAAAACCAAATTGATAGTCCGATAAGCGTATTACTTGAGTCGCTTAAGTAACAACTTTTTAAATAGTTTAGATATTGCTGGTAATAACGATATCGGTCGGTAGGAGGAGACTACTTCTGCTGGTTTTCCTTGTTTTTGGAGCATAACAATCTGAGCTGTTTTAAAACTTTCAGGTACCCAAGCGTAAACAGGCGTTAAATATGTATGTTTGTATTGTAGTATTATTCCTTTTTTCGATAATTCTTTTAATACACACTAGGTGCTATTTCATCTACTCCTGGCAATTTTTTTGGATTAATGTTATCTATTTCTTTTGCTACTTCAAGTGGAGTAATAGGTTTAATTGTTTGTTTATCTATTTCTACGGTGCTTAGCTCATTCGAGACAAATGTCTAGCGAATAAATCAGCTTTTCCCTCGTCACATCGTAACCGATGTAACGATATAGTTTATTTGTTTATGCCCACAGGCATGCTAACCACGAGGTTTTATCCTCGTGAATTTTATTTATTTAGATTTTAGTCTTATTTTATTATTTAAGATAATGTTGATGATTATAATAATTTATCTGTTTGGAATTTTAACTAATATATTTTAGAACTCTATTCACTTATCTTTTGGTACCGGTCGACCGCTAAAAAAAAAACACAATAATTATTTTCGAAAATAACGGTCAAAATATAAAATCAATTAAAAACAAATAAAACAAAACGCTACCTATCACTGTTATCGGTGTTGATCCGGGATCCGTAGGTTGGCGGTTCGGCGATTCGGCGGTGCGGTCGGTACGGAGAAATCGGACTCGATGTTATTTATCTTTACGAATTTTCTTTACTATCGGTCAGAATATCGAATACTTTCGAAGACGATAGATCGCGAAACCAAATTTATACTTCTTCGGAACTATAAAAAATCACAACTGTTTTTCTGAGTTTGATGGAAACGTGGCACTAACTTCAGCGAAAACGAGCAACCAATTTTAGCGAAGGTAGAGAACAACTTTTTTCTTAACCGAAGGTAGAAGGCAACTCTTTTTTCTCTAAAAACATTTTTTTCCTGTCTTTTCTAATTTTCTCCCGCCTTTCCGCTCATGACCGCTGGAGCTGACCAAATCAGGTAGATCCTTTTTTCCTTGATGACCGTTGATTGGCTACCCAACCGACAACAGTTCTAGGCTCGCGCGCATTCGCCCTCGCACCATTTATTCTAAATTATTTTATTTTTATTTGTATATTATTTTTATTTTGTATTTTATTTCACCATGTAATGGACACATTACACCAATTTCCAGCTTCGTCTTTTAGGGGCGGTATTCTGTCTACTGGTGGTCGTTTGAAGCGTTGAGTCGGTTTCCATAGGGAATAGTTTTTGTCCTCGGCTGGACTTAATTCTTCCAAGTAGTTGGCAATACTATTTTATTTCAGATATCAATCTATTCAATTTATTGCTTATTCGATTGAACGTATTTTTGTCTTCTCTGGTCTTCGGGTATTATGCCCCAGATACGTCTTGTTTTTCTTCTCTCTTGCTCATAATAAAACTAGTTTTATTATTTGTATGAATATTTTTAAAACTGAGAAATAAAATTAATTGCTAAAGATATTTCGCTTTGGAACTGGTAGAGATAATAGATTATGATTATTATGCCCCTTTTTTCATTATGTTATAATAATATTACAAAGTGTA
Organism: Icerya purchasi; assembly: GCA_039619475.1. Taxonomy (NCBI): domain Eukaryota; kingdom Metazoa; phylum Arthropoda; class Insecta; order Hemiptera; family Monophlebidae; genus Icerya; species Icerya purchasi. Next base: position 150,781,325 of record CM077116.1, on the reverse strand, counting down.
CAAAAGTGCGGTGTATTTCATAGACGGAGTCATTTTTGTAAACCCGAAAATGGTAGGACATCAATGTTGCAATTTGAAAGAATAATTATTTATTACAAATAGTATAATGTAAATAGCTATGGCAAAAATTTAGCACAACGCACAGTTATAGTGCAATTATTTCGGTACAACACCAATAATTTAGTGGTTGGAGGTTCAATCCTAAGGTTGGTTAGAAGTTGTTTTTTTTTTCAACTTCATTTACAATTATAATTTATGAAGATAAGTATCTCCAATCATATACCCAGCAGTCAAACGAAAACAAACAAATTTAACAAAATTGTTTTAGCTATTTAAATTATACTATTTTTAATAAATAATTATTCTTCCAAATTGCAACATCGTAATTTACCGTATATATCCTATCATTTTCGAGGTTATTTTCTATGTGTATATTTTATAGGTATGAAAATAAAAAATAACATTTTTTATTAAAAATGATTTTAAATTTTCATGGCTATATCCATGCGCACCAGTAAAATGGATGGCATAATTCCTTTGCAAGGCTATGTTTCTACCTTTTTCTTATTTTTTTCTCACCATTAAAGAGAATAAAAATTTCTTTACACTGCTAATTTTAGTCGATCTTTTTTATAAAAACTAATTTTACAAATATTGAACTATTATCGGTAACTTTATTGAATGAAACGATCAAGTAAGAGAAAATCCGTTAAAATAAGTAATCTACTTTTTTTATTATTAATTAATTGAATTATTTATTTAAATGACTTATGTGTTTTTTGTTATAGCCGAAATTATTCAGTCTTGTCATTTAAGAGACCCGAATATAAATTCGTGCTTGACTTACTCCGCAAACCATCTGGCTATGCAGTTTAGAAGAGGTAAGAATTTCTTTTCTAAGTTGATTTATGATAAATGGAAGTAAGCGTTTTAAAATTTATTAAAGTAAACTCGACATTCGCAGAACAAAACTGAGTAGAAACAGTCATTAGTTCAGAAATTAGATCAAAATTAAATGTTCCCACCTGGTGTGCAAAAACTTCTAACGCAGTATTTTATATCGAAATATGTAAAAACAGCAAATTTCATAAAGTTTTAATCACTGTGGTACGCGTATATATATGTATATGTATTTTATTTTTTTAAATTAAGCTATGAAGTCTAAAATTACGGAAAAAGAAATACTGGTAAATTATTATTATTAGTTACAATAAAATAGAACAATGTACCATATTCATCCATCCTGTTTGTTAAATAATTAATGAAACAATAAAATTATAAACAAAACATTAAACATCAATGAATATTCTGGGAACGTTTTCGGGAATGTTCCATCTTCAGCTAGAAAACAGAAAAAATATAATAATTAAAGATGAATTTAGTTCCTATGTGAACAAGACCTAAACAATCTTTAGCTGATGATAAAAATCAAAGAGGATTATTACCTAAATATTTGATTTTAAGCTGGAAAAATATAAATACGTTAATGTACCAGGGTCACTCGGTAAGGTTCTTGCACCTTGTATGAATGTAAAATTTAAAAATATTCTAGTTCTTTCAATGTGTATGAACCTTTTAAATATAGACATTTGTCACACTTTATATAATTAACTTTTCACTTTACTCTTCTGAATGAAACTTTCTGTCTAGCTCTTTGAAAAATGCAATAACTCGATTTTTAACGAGTTTCTTCGTGCTTTTAGCCCATGCTAATTCTTTTTTTAAAATGAGGGAATAAAGCACGATCGTTTGGTGCTCAGGTTTATAGAGCGGGTGGGATACATACCAAGCGCCTATCCAAACTTTGTGGTGAGATGGTTGGTGACCGTATACGGCCATGCGTTATGGTATAAAGGACGGATTCCTCTTAAAGGTTTTCCCGTGTGTCGGCCTTTTATTGCTCATCACTGGTTAAACATTAATAAGCTGACAGTGAATTACGATCAGAGAAATACATTTAAAAATGAATATACGTGCGTTAACACTGGACACAGAGTTTCTGTATTATTTTAAACGCGTGTAACCTTCACCAAAAAAAACGATACAATAGCCGCGCTTACCAGCTGATCCCCGTGTATATATGTGTATATATATATATATATATATATATATATATATATATATATATTAATGATAAATGAATATTACGATTACATTATTAAAAATGATTTGTTGTTGGATTCTCGGAAAGCCCAATGATTCACCTATTTTCAGCTAGAGAAGAAAATCAAAGAAATATTACTAAAGCTCGAAATACGGAATCTGAATCCAAAACGAAATAAAATAACGCCAAATTAGAAAATAAAAATGCAATATTGTAAATATAAAAGTATTAATAATGAATAAATAAATCATTAATATATTAATTTATAAGTATAAATGCTGTAGTTCTTTATCACCAGTAAACGGAAAACCCAGTAGTAACCAAGAAATGATGAAGTAAATAATGAAAATGGTGGTAGTGCAATGAACGCGAAGAAAATCATATTATCGCAATTAATGAATTGTAAATAGTGTTAGAATTTTACGTAAAAACGGATTATTAGTGTTTCCCGGTATCTGATCGTTTAATAGTTCTCTGACCTATATTTATTTACGTATGTAATAGTTTTCAGCTGTATTTAACTTCTTGACCTCTTTCTCTTTTCAAGTACTTTTAGTGTTGATGCAGACGCTGTGTCAGGTTTACGGTCAAGTTTTATTAAGTATTCGGCGTAAGGCGATTTTTCATATTCTTTATATCTATATGCAATTTTTCGGCCAGTTTGTGCAAAGCGATCTATCGCAATCTGAACGGTTTATTTATCATAAAAAATAAAAAAGGCAATAAGTATCATCTCTGTCGATAAATATTTCGACGCCATCGAGCACTATAAAATACATGTACATGTGTATACGTTACGCATGCAGATAGTGAATTCGCACAGTTTATGAAATGCGCACAAAAACTTCTGGTCGTTCTGTGAAGTGTGCTCTTTCGGGGTTAATGTTCTCGTTGGCGAACCGTTAAAAATGAAAAATAAACGCCGCTATAAGACCAACGCCCATTAATGATATGATGTTAGGAAATGAATCGTTAAAATTGAAATGCTAGATACATTTCCATTTCAGCGTGATGTTTAACGCGCTAAACAATAAATAAATAAAATAAATGAAACTCGTATAAAAAAAATGGAACAGTTATTTGTGTAAAAAAGGAAATGCAAAAAATAAAAATACCTGCCGTGAGGACGTTTACTTTTAGTAGGAAAATTTAATCATCGGTGCTAAAGTTCACACTGGAAATTTCTGTGTATGGAGCAGTCTTATGCCAAAAATTTGTTGTTTTTTTTTTAAGTAGCTGCAATAGCGTACGCAAGATCGATCACAGTACGGTTTAGTCATAATGATAAAATAAAAACGATGCTTATACCCGAAACACGTATACGAAATTATTAATAATTTCCGTAATTTTTAAGGGAATTTTATTAACGAAATATTAAAAATAATATTGATGCCTTTTTATATAAGCGATGTTACCAGTATTTTTTAAGAATCAGAAAAAGGAGCTTTGAAGCCCAAAGCCCTCCTGCATACATGTATCTGCTCTTTATTGTCTTTTTAATCGATTTCTGTTGCTTAGTTCTACGATTTTACTGCGCGAAGCTGTTTGTTGTATTATATTTGAAAATTGAAGAAATAACTATGATAAAAATAAACTTTAACACTTTTGTAACAATTGTATATTATTTTTATCATAATTAAAAATGTTAACAATGAGTAAGAACAACAAATACAGTGAAGAAATAACATTTGTACAAAACGGAAGCGGTTATAATGAAACTATTGAATTAACCTGAATACGCCGTTGAAAGAGCTGAAAATAATTTAACGGGTTTAATTAATATTTGGAACTGTTCTTTTATTTTCCCGTAACGCTAACTTAAGAATTTATGATTGGTAGACAACGAGCGTGACAACACTTCTGAGAAATTGTGAGAAGATTGTGCAAAACTTGTTTATCAAAGAAATTTACTGCTAGGAAAACGCATTTAATTCAGCGCAGATAGATTAATTAATTGACGTGTGGTTATCATTGAAATCCCGACCCGGAAGCTTCATAGCACATGCATCGGGAAACAATGCTCTTTTTTGACTATGATTTTTAACTAAGTCCCCGGTTCCCTGATTTGAATTTTGATGGTTGTCTGAATATTTTTATTCGTTTTTTTTTTTTTTTCTAATCAGAATGTTTTTATTCGTTTTTTTTTCTAATCAGAATATTTTTATTCGTTTTTTTTTCTAATCAGAATATTTTTATTCGTTTTTTTTTCTAATTAGAATATTTTTTTGTCGAATTTGTCAAACCGCTTTGAACTGATTAGCGATTTATTCCTGTATAATTAACAACTTGCTCTATTTTCTTTGCAGAGTCGGTTGCGATTTTAAGAGCTATTCTCTTTACATATCCTCAGTACGAGACAATAATAAATTCCTAATTATCTCTGATGCTAAAAGTGTTTTACAAACTATATCATCTGTTTTCCTCATCCTTCTTGTGATCCTATCATTCTTCGTATTCGCTCGATTATCCATAACCTTTTCCAAACTTACCACATTCAGGTTGAGTTCCTTTGGATTCTAGGCCATGTTGGTATAGAAGGAAATGAAAGAGTTGATCAGTTGTCTCGTGGTGCAGCTGTTAATGGACTCCCCATTAATAAGTTCACTGTTAATATTTTACTTGCATTATCAAAAAACCTTTCCTTCTTTTCTAACCAATTTTCCTTTTATCTTTCTATTCAACCGTATCTTCCAGTTAATCCTTGGTTTCATGAATTTCCATCTTTGCAGCGCTATTTTATTTCCTCTTTATGTCGATTGCGTTTCAATCATAGTTTGCTTCCTTCATCTCGCTATCGAGTTTCACTTTCAGACTCTCGTTGCTGTACGCTACATCCTCCAAATGATATCCACGAATGTAATTCTAACCACATTCTTTTCGAATGTTCCACACTGTCGTCTGAACGTTTACTTCTCTACTCTCAACTTCTGAGACTTAATATTCCTGCTCCCTATAGTTCTGCATCTGTTCTCTCCTTTCCTTCGCTATCTATTGTCACTCCCCTTGTATTCTTCATTGATGCTATAGCTGACCGCAAACGAATCTAAATAATTAATTCAGCAATACTTTTCTTTCTTGTCGAATATGGGTCAATGCTCTTTGTCAGCGAGCCCAAATAAATAAATAAATAAATAAATAAATAAATAAATAAATAAATAAATAAATAAATAAATAAATAAATAAATAAATAAATAAATAAATAAATAAATAAATAAATAAATAAATAAATAAATAAATAAATAAATAAATAAATAAATAAATAAATAAATAAATAAATAAATAAATAAATAAATAAATAAATAAATAAATAAATAAATAAATAAATAAATAATAAGTAAAATAAATTAAGGTTGTCTACATAGCTGCGTTGATTTAGGATGCGTCATTAAGATCTAGGCTCACGTCACTGACGTGTGAAATGCAAAAATGTTTTCCGAGTTTCTCACACAATAAATAATTTTTTTCAATTAGGCTTTTTTAAAGTGTCGTTATCGGAATTTAAATAAATCGATCTTTTTCGATTTCCTTCTTATTTTGCCCCGGCCGTTAATTTATAACACTACGATATTTACGTTTCTGTACTTTACTTATTTTTTTCTAATATTCATCGTGCTTCAATTACGATTTTTTCGCATCTAATCGATTATCGGAAAATTCGAAATTCAAATTTTCTCGAAATGTACGATTTTTTTCAAAAATTTCTAATGAGTAACAGATTAGAATTTACTCATAGTTGGAGAGATGCATGTATTATTATTGCTTCTAACTATTTGTATTCGATATAAAAAAAGGGGCAGTAGTGTCATACTTATGGTAACTTAAAGAGTCGTATCCATTTATTTATTTATTTCTATTTTTTTGATTCATGAAATATAATTGAATAAAAAGGTAAAAATATCTGGATAAGCACGAGCTTATGATTTCAATCGATTATTTTTGGTACCGTATCCGGAATGAGTTGACGTTCACAAAATACATTGAGCTTGAATATTACTTCCTTCGACTGTATTTATTTTCCCAGATTTCTCTGGTAGTGAATATTAAACTAGGTACTTGTAAACGGCTTGAGTTCAGCACAAGATACATGATCTCCGTTTTAGCAGCTAAGTACCTTAACTACTTAATTTTTCGGTTTTTATTTTACTTTGCGACTATTGCACCTAATGAAAACTCCTAACAAAAGGTATTTTTTTCCAAAATCTCCCGTTGTCCCTATTTTATTTATTTTTTCGCCGCCACCTCGGCCATAAAAGTTGTGGTTAAAATATTTATTCAATTTATAATTTTCCATTCATCATCAATGAGTATCCCTCGTGGAAATATCGTGATTATGATCTGTCCATGTAATGTATACGATGTCGCCACTGATGTCTGTTGTGGTCCAGTCGAACACATTCTACGAAACTTTTTCCTACAGCTGTCCGGATCATATCTGACACCATCTAGTTGGAATGCGGCTGCGTCTTCTTTTTCCTTCTACTTTTCCTTCCAGAATTCTCGTCTCAAATCCATTTACTCCTGTCACATGACTAAAGAGTATTTCAGTGTATTCTTCTAAATACGTCCGACACGATAATCCTCTTTATGAATTTTCCATTAAAATTAATAATTTCCATATCTCTTCTCAGTAGAACAAGAAGCAATGAGGTGTTTCCTTGCCATATTTAAATACGTTCCGTTCGATTGCCAATCGTCAAAAATTTTCAAATACTCCTTTTTCGCAACTCTGTATACGGAAAAAATTTTTCAGTTGGACCTAGTAGTTGCTGAAACGTAGCGAAGAGACAAAAAAAACATAGTTTTTATTCGATAGTTTTCTCCGGTATTATTCACAAAATTAAAACTAAAGTAAGTCTCATAGATCCTTGACAAGGTATTATGACTTGTGAAATTAAACTTTTCATAATGTACTGAAGGATTTAATGGATCTGAAGAGAATATTGCGACCAGTCCCTTTCTACTTGGGATCCGCCTTTACTTCTCCGGATTTCTCTGGTATAACGAATATTCAATTTCAGATTAGGTATATAGCTGGGAGCGATTTGGATCCGAAACGAGTTTAATTCTCCAACTCTGATTTGGTAGTCGAGCACCTTAACCATTAGGCTACCGTGCTATCATTCACAAAATTCAGAGACACTAATTTTTTTCACATTTTTCGAAAAGGCGTGTAATAACAAGTGTCACAATCGTTAATCTAGATAAACGCGAAATAGTAGCGATTAAATATTAAAATTAATGTAAATGAAACAAAAGTTCACGCAAGAGTAATACATATAATAAAAACCACTACCAATTTCGACTATTTTATTATTATTATATCTCATATATTCTAAGATTTTTTAATGTAGGAATAATTTTGCGTTATTAGGAATTCCTGAACTCGGAATAGTAGATGTAGAACCTGTAGTAATCGATGAAATTCATTTATCTCTGGGTTCTGGACCAGATGGATATAGAGCTACGTTTAGGGATATCCAGGCATACGGAGTTAGTAATCTAACAGTAACCTCCATCAGGTATAGAAAATGAAGCAGTTTTTAACTTAGCGTTATATTTTAATTTAAGGATAATTTATTTAAAATGTTTTTATTTATTAATTAAGTTCCGCGGCAAGTGAAAATTACGTTGCCGTGAAATTAACAAATTTCTCGTATAAAATTTTCCGAAAAATTTTCCGGCTGTTATGTTTTATTCGACTTATTGAATTCAAAGTAACAGTTCTTGTTTTTCGAACATTTTTCTTTTTTAGATCAGATTTACACACATTCCAAATACAATTAAGTTTTTCGATTCCGCGAATTTCAGCATTGGCCAAGTATCGTAGTTCGGGCGTATTAATCATGGTGCAAGCTTCAGGCGGCGGTGATTACTGGGGAGAATACGGTATGCTTAAAATTTTTCTTTTCAACTCGTATTTTGGCATATACATATGTATATACACGTGTACACAATAAAAACAGATCTTTGCTATTGTACCTGATATTTATAATGCACATATAATACGTTATGTTTCAGAGGGAGTGCGAGCTAAAGTTTACTTAAAAGCAAATTCCATTTTGAAAAATGGTGTGAAGTATTTACAATTGGAAGACTTGAAAATGGACTTCAGTGTCAAGGACATTCAGATGGGCATTAAAAATATTCACAATGGGAATACTATCATTGGTACGTTATTTACTTCGGTGTTTACGTATTTGATTTTTTTGTCCACGTGTACAGCCGCGTTTTTATTTTTAAATTCTCATTTGTTAATACCATAACGATTGTTGTTGTTTACAATATTATCCTATTGTTAAGTGCGTATGGCTTTCGGTACAATATTGTGTACTAATTGCTGAATTATCTTTGCCAGCTTGTATTATTTTCTTGACTTATAATTCTGCTGTTCCCTACTGATCTATGACTGTAATATTAAAATATTACTGCAGAATTTTTGGGTTTTTGTTTTGCCCGCTAATTAATTTTATTTGAGATAACATTCTATATCGAATACTTTCCGTTTCTCTATTCTACTTACAATATATAAGTTTAGTCTGCTTCTACCGATGAGTAATAATATAGTCGAAAATAGTCAAATGCTTTCAACTCTATTCGCTAGCATTCTATTTCGTTTCTTCTTTTTACTTCCTTGTACCAGTGGTAAAGGAAGTATCGTGATCATGAAAAATGTTTATACCATATTTTAACGGATATAACCATTTTTCCCACCCCTTGATTACTTCGTTATACGGATAAAAGGAAGAGTACTACTGTTCGTGGAGTATTTTGAATCTTACATTTCAACGAGAATATCCATTTTGACTACCCCTGCAGCCATTTTTAAGTCGTATCACACATAGCTTAAAAAGCGACTAGTCATATGAAATTTTGAATTTATGATTCTTTTAATATTTAGTTATGCACCCCGGGGTGTCTTCATTTTTGGTTACAATCCGTTCGGCCAAAGGGGCATTTCTCTTGAAGGGTTTCGTGGAATTTTTCTCATGACTCACAAAAACGGATAACCGTAGAAAGTGAAAATTTTGTGCTCGGCATTGATATGAAAGATATTTATTACTCGTTTGTTTTAATGTTTAATAGTTGCGCGAGAGATTTCTTAAAAATTAACTGATTTATTCTCGAACATTCTATTTTCGCTAATTTATTTTTCAAAGCATTTCACTTTGATTATGGAGCGCAGCAGTCTGCGAAACACGTAGGTGTATTTTATTATTTTGTAATAATTAAAAAACGCTTTTCGTACAATTGGCTCTTAGCAAATTTTACGAATTAATCTCCGTTAATGCAGAAATTTTTATCAACTATCAAAGTATTTGCATTTATTCGTTGTCGCTTTCCAGTATAATAAATTCTTCTTTAATGAAATAACGCTGTTTTTGCCTTTGATTTTAAAGCTCCCTCGATTGATTTGACATAATCACGCGGTTTACTGATAAAAAAAGTAACTCAGAATTTACGCTAATTCGAAAATTGATCATCATTTAGAATTTGGAAATAATGATTCTCAAAAACCGTCAAGGGGGATTTTTACAGATTTCTTTAATGATAGTTTGATAACTATAAGTGAAATCGTTGGCCAAATTTTAAAGAATAATCCAGATAAACGATTGTTACGCATTTCGGGCGCGTTCTCTTGCTATAACTCATCTAACGAGAAGCAAAAAAAGGTGACAAATAGATGACATGATCGAAAAAAAAAAAAAAAAACGAGAACTTGGAGCTTTATCGGAAAAATGAACCTTACAATTTTCAGTGCGTACATTTTTGCGTTGCGTAATACACGTATGTGTTGCAAATTAATATGAAATTAATTTAATTAATTTGTAACTTAAGTGTTGCGCGTTTCTGATGCTTATTTATTTACCATATTGGTGTTAACGTTTGTCGTCACGAACGCTAAATAGTCTTATTGTAAATAATTATTGAACGATCGAATAAATACCGTGATAGAATAAACTATTACTGTACATATATATATATATATGAATGTAAGTAAAGAAAAATAAGTCCCATGGATGCTTGATGAGGCATCACAGATTATGAAGATAAGATTCACAATAAACTAAGTCTAATGGATCAGACCATTGGGGCCAGTTCCTTTCTCTCGCTCGCCATTCTTCTTCTTTCGGTGTCATGACCCTTCTCGACCTTAGGCTCATCTGATGGTAAGCTTGGTTAATTCTTTGTAGGCACCCCTATCCTTTGCTGTGTGAAACAATTTTTCAATAGTGCAACCTGTCCATGTCTGTAGGTTCTCGAACCAAGATAATCCTGTTCGTCCAACATTTCTTTTTCCTTCCACCTTTCCCATCAATATATTCTGCAGTAATGTGTACTTCGGCCCACGCATCACATGACCGAAGTATTCTATTTTTCTTCTTTTGACAGTGTCGATCAGTTCATTTTCTTTTCTCATCGTCTGTAGTACCTCAGCGTTTGTCTTCTTTTTGGTCCACGGGATCCTGAATAAGCGTCTACAACACTAAAACTCGAAGGCTTCTAATCTGTGAAGTGTTCTGGACGTTAATGTCCGCCATTACTTTCCCTGATCTCTCTGATACCAAATTAATTTCAGGTTGAGTAACTCAACTTGATTCTGGAACTGGCCAAGTTTCGTAATCCAATGATAGCTCTTGTGTGTTAGCCCCAAACACCTTAGCTACTAGGCAACCGCGCTGCCATACCTATATATATGTATATATATATATATATATATATATATATATATATATAACTCGGCCATTTTGGCCTCGCAAGGGTCTGTGCCCGTTGACCCCTCTTACTTTCATTTCTGTCTCTCTCTCTTCTATACTTTGTATATAATTATTAAAATTTACAACGCAATTCTTATTGGCATCAACACAAAAAAAATAACATAACCACAAAAATCCTATCCTAACATTTAACTTTCATTATATAAAATTGTGACATTTTTTAAATAACAATAACAAAAATCCTATAAAATATAACAAACGTTACATAAAATGGACATTTTTTTGGACATTTTTTCTAATGGGGGGTAGCCTAAGAATTACGTTGTAATTAATATACATATGTATATATATATATATATATATATATTAATGTAACTGCTAATTTAATTAAATATTCATGTTACCCGTTTTCTATTTTAGATAATTTTTTATGTTACGCAAATGTCTAGATAGGGAAACATTTTTTACAAAATTCGTACAATACTAACAGTGTTTACTTTTTTCGAGGTACATGGATCGTTTGGGAAGTCATGCACAATTTTACAGAACGTAGGAACACTGACTGAAAAATAAACGAAACTCGCAGAAAATATAACATTCGAGTGGAGTACTGACAGAACGGAGTGACAATATTCCACACAAGTACGACAATATTCAATCATTGGAAGCGTGGGTGTACACGTAATGTGAAATTCATTCGTTTTCTCACTTTATCACACACCATCGCTGTGGCGAAAGAAACATATGGTGAAACAATTGTAACAAAAGTAGTGAGTAAACAACATTGGGTGCACCCGGAAAACCGGCTCCCAAGAAAACAAAAGTTGAACACTGTACGGAGAAGTTAATGAATACGGTATTCTAAAATTGTCCCGTTATTAATCGGTTAAATGACCCGAGGCTCGACGAACACCGCGGGTACCGGTTGCGAGACTTTGCATGATCTGAAGCGAGCCATTCGATGCAGTCAGCCCGTACTGAATCGAGAGATCTTCAGTCACACGAATGATACTACTAGGGACTGACTGGTATGCCGTTAAATTTTTCAGTGTAGTGTGGTTTTCTTTTTTCTTTTTCTTTTTTTTTTTTTTTTTTTTTTTTTTTTTGGCCTGACAATAAGCCATTTGGCCACTATCAAGTCGATGAAAGGAAATGATACCGACTAATAGAAAATACGTAATGTTCAAAAAAAAAATACAATAAATGTTGCAAGCAAACATGCCCGTAAATGTATATAACCCACGAACACCTGTCTAAAATTTTTCAGTGTACTTTTTGTACTTCACAGCGAACTTGTGCATTATGCTCCGAACGACCCGCTTACATATAAACTAATTTTAAAAAATACCAAAATAAAAACTTATTACGCTAAAGCTTCAGGTATTACTGTTTTTTCTTTTTTTACCGTTTATTAACTCGTAGTTTAGAAAAATAAAGAAACACTTACGAAAAATACCTAATTAATGCTATCAATTCTTTCGCTGTATGCAAATTTATGAAAACGCAAATTCGCCGCGATATTAAATTTTCAAATCACGCTATTGGCTAAAACCTAAAAATAGGTTTTGCTCGATTTTATGCCAAAAAGTTTCGGTAAGTGCCTCTTAAAAAAATTAATTGTGACGATCGTTCGCATTCAACGATCTTTATCAATTCACGTAGCATATTTGAACCGTCAGATCTGTCGTCATTAATTTTCACCATTTCTCACCTCTGTTCACTTCTATTGAGTAAAGGTGGTCGTGAGAAAAGAACCTGTTTTAATATGTTTCGATTAAGCTGATGCGCTATAAAATTTACTCCGCGATAAATGAAAAAACTTCTTTTTTTTCCCTTTTTTTTTTTTTTTTTTGCTTTACTTTTATCCGCAATCGTTACCCTAGACACCGATACAGTGTGATGACAACTAGGAAAACAATATACCATTCGTAATTAATGTTTCGCAAATCGGATTTAATGAAGAAAATTGTGCTCACAGGTAGGGGAGGGGGAATGTTAGATGCGAAAGGAGAAACTGGTCGCGTAAGCGAGCAAAAATATTAATAGTAGTTGTACGGAGTAAGAAACAATTGTTTATAAAGAAAAACATAATTGTGTCTAAATGGACAGTAAGTCTTGGGGGGGGGATTGACCGGTGAGAACATAGTTCAGAAGGTAACCGCATAATATCGGCTCGCCGCTAATATTGGATATGTTAGAATGGAGCTTTTTAAGGATGAACAAAAATGGACCACCAGTAATGGATATGTGTAGAGAATACGGACGGACCAGTTGAAATTTTTTTAAGATATGGGTTCGTCAACGAGGGGACATTAGTTCAAGGAATGAGATGAATAAGAACGCTACATTGAATAGGATCCGATTTTATTTAGGCGTGACACATAAATCGTGATTTTATGATTCCGGAACACCGTAATTGCGCCGAAAAATACTTTACTCATCTAACTTTCCGGCCAGCGGTGACGCTGACGGTAAATGATCAAAGTACGTACACATTTAATTTTTCAAGATAAAAAATTGCCATTGTTTATCGGTGGTGCATGACAAAAAGTACTTTTCGGCCACTATCGAGGCGGATGCGCACAAAAAAAACCGCATGAATAATAATTAACTTGCGATATCTGCTTTGAAATTTAATTCATGAATTTCTAAAATAAGTGACAGAGGGATGTGCCACCGACTGATTTACAACTATACTCTATAAAATGGGAGTTGCGTTTATGTCATCATTGTAGCGCCCGGAAAATTTCAGCAAAACACGAATGTGTGAGGTGGTAAATCGTATTTTAAATTTAGAAGTGGTAAACCTTTTTCCCCCTTCACCCTCTAAAGTACCGTTTTTGTTTTTTCATTGTAGTTTTAATATTTACTTCTGAAATCATTTTTATATTCATGTAATTTCTCAGTTTTTTCAATTTTTAATGTTTATATTTGTATCAGACCACTGCTCGCGCAGTATTGCCCGTATGTGGTTTCATCTGTAGAAATTCCAAAATATATTTGATTTGATTTGATATTGACATGACTTTGAACATGAAAATTTTATCATTTTTAAAAAATGTTTTTCGTTAATTTTTCGCTTTTTTTTTTTTTTTAATGAACTAAAAAAAGGTAGTAAATTAATCTTTTAAGTAATTTAAATCATTAAAATTACGTATCTGAGCATCTTTGTAAGTTTATTTCATGTGTTGATTAAAATAAAAAAAAATAAAAAATTACACATATTGCTTGGGCGTTCTATAGAATAAGCTTAGTTTTAATGCATATAAAGAGAAAATGCAGATTAGATTATAAGTAAAACGTACATGCCCATTTACATAAAAAATCTCTAAAGCTCATTTCAATAAATTTATAAATTTTAAAATACGTTCGTTGTCAAGCTGATTTGTAAACTTTATCTACGGGCTAAGAGTATCATAGTATGCAGAGTTAGGCAGATTGTATTCGAATGCAACTACAAATACAACTAGTATTCGCACAAAGTATTCATTAATACCACAGCGAATACATTAAAAAAATGTGAAGTAAATATTTTTATTTAGTTTGTTTCTCTTTTCTTGGTTCTGCCGGTTGTTTAATTTAACTAACCTCACCTTTTTATACTACTTTGCTATTACTTTATTTATTGTTTTCAATAGTCTCTCCCCAAGCGTATAAAAAAATTGCTATAACCAGTTAATACGAGGGTGGTTCAAATATAAACCGGAATTTTTAAATAAACGCGCGAAAAATTTATTGTGGAAAAAGTGGTTGCACTGGCAGTTAGACCGGTTTGTTATGTAGAGCAATTAGAACCGCGTAAGCTCACTTTTTAGTGTAGTTAGAGCCATGAGTGAAAAAGAAGTACCAGTGTCTGTTGCGCAACGCATCATTATTCGTTTTTTAGTCAAAGACGACGTAAAATCCGTGGAAATTTACCGAAAATTACGCGAACAGTTCGGGGATGAGCGTCTCTCCAAAACTCAAGTGTACGAGTGGTGTTCCGCGTTTCGAAAAGGACGTGAAGTGGTGTCAAACATAGCACATGCGCGGCGCCCAAAAAGCCGGCATTACAGATGAACACGTCAAAGCCATCGAACAACTCATTTTGGCTGACCGACGCGTCCGTGTACGCGATATGACCGACGAATTGGGCATCAGCATAGCTCTAGTATTGAGACAATAATTCATGATCGGCTAGGTTATCGCAAAATTGCAGCCAGATGGGTGCTAAGACTTCTGAATTTTGAACAGAAATTCACTCGTTGGGAAGTTTGTACGCGTCTCCTGCAGCGGTATGAAGAGGAAGGAGAGAATTTATTGCGGCGAATATTCACCACGGACGAAACTTGGGTACACTACTATACGCCGGAGAGTAAACGCTCGTCTATGGAGTGGCGGAAGAAAAAAGAGGGAGCGCCAGTCAAAGCGAAGGTTACACAGTCAGCTGGGAAGGTGTTGTGTACCGTGTTTTGGGACATGAAGGGAGTGATCGCAGTCGATTTCCTAACTGAACAACGTAATGTGACGGCGCAGTATTACAGTAACCTCCTAAAAAACACAGTCAAACCGGCCTATCGAACAAAAAGGCGCGAAATTCCGATCCGTAGTACAATACTGCTTCACGACAACGCCAGGCCACATACCGCTCGGCTCACGATGGAGACATTGGCCGAATTGAGCTGGGAAACACTTGAACATCCTCCTTACAGTCCAGATTTGTCGCCTTGTGATTATTATTTGTTTGGCCCGTTGAAAGAAGCACTTGGTGGACAACGTTTCGACAGCAACGATGAGGTGGAATCGTTCGTGCGCAAATGGCTATGTGACAAGCCGCGAGATTTTTACGAAAAAGGAATAAAAAAATTGCCGGAGAGGTGGAAAAAGTGCGTAGCGTGCGAGGGGGGTTATCTCGAAAAATTGTAAAAAATATGAGCACTAAGTATAAAATAAAAATTTTTATGACGAAATTCCGGTTTATATTTGAACCACCCTCGTATATTGACTGATGTAGAAATTTTTTTGTTATTAAAAATTTGTGCATAGCAATTTCTTTAGTTAAATCTACAGCTGTTCTTTATATAAATAACATGATTAACTTATATATATATATATATATATATATATATATATATATATATATATGTATATATACTAGCTGACCCGGCGAACTTGTACAGCCACTGAAACAATAAATTTTGTGTTATTAGCTGAATTAAATTTAGTTTTTTATTTAAACTCCCCTTTTGGACCAAAAACAGCAAAAAAAAATGAATTTTCTTCATAAATATTTTTTTACTTCGTACTCTGCTATTCGGAGCGGAGACAAAGTCAACAAATCAATGATCATAAAAATCAGTCCAGCCATCCTTGAGTTATAAGTGGTGTAACTAATCCGACTTTGTTTTATATATATAGATATGGAATTCAGAACGACCACAAAAATCACCCTTAAAAATTCATAACTCATCACCCGATTGTTGTAGTGGACCGAATTGTAAATCTACATTCTCGAATCCACTTGAACACACACAAAAAGTTTCATCAAAATCAGCCGTTTAGAATGAGTTCAGTCACATACACACGCACGGAAGAATTATATATACATATATATATATATATATATATATATATATATTTGCGCGCGTGCGTGCATGTGTACTAAAATTTTTCTTAGCAAACACTTCTCTTAATGAACTAAATAGACTAATTTTTAAAAACCCGGCAAGTAGCTTAACTAATAACAGCATTTTTTATTTCTCTTTTTCGGAAAATCTTACTGTAACGGGCATGCTGTCGGGAGCTAAACGGCTATAAAAAAGTACCCTTCTTTCCTACATAGAAAAATTATTTTTTCGGTCAGGATTTTAAAAAATGTTGCATTCGAGCAAAGTTTCGGATTAGTTCGGGTTTCAATTTTTCTGGCGACTTTGGACAAAATTTCGGATCTGGCCAAATGATTGAACATTTCTCCATTTGGTGACGGGTTGGCATTCTCAATTAAAATTAAATAAATACTCACGTATTTAACAAATATACAAAAAGACACAAAAGTAAATAATCCGCCAGTAACATTTTTATTGAATAAGTTGACTAGACTGAAGGAAAAAAGGTAACGGTTTAATCGAGCAACTAGCATAAAAGTACTGATACCGGCACTGTGGGCAAATTCTAAATACGCGCGATTTTATGTCCTTCCACTCGCAACTCAATGCCACTTGATATAAGTAAGCACAAATTTGGCGCACATTCGCTGTCGATATATGCCAACGCGTATCTCGGCAACCATGCACACAAACACATCTACAAAGCCTCTACTCCACCAGCAGATCATCCGATCTCACCACAAGAAATTTATCTTTTAGCCAAATAAGCGTCTTTCATGTGCTTCGGCAAATAACAGCTAGACTAAAAGATTAAATCCCCAGCGATCAGAATAAAACAGAATATGACTAAAAATTATTTTCAAATCAGTCATCGCTGGACGATTGTGTCAAAAGTATACGGTAGTTGGAGTATACACTTGCGGGGAAAGGTTATTAAAAATATACAAGCAAAATGTGAAAAATAAAGGAAGATGAATTAATAGAATAGAAAACCGGCAATTCTGAAAAGCGTAAATACTTAGTACGAATACAGTGTTTTTAGCGGTGATCTCGCAAATGCTGTATTCGTATTTACAACTACGAATACTGCCCAACAACCCTTAGTACGTTTGTTTCGCAGATTCATAATTGCGCTGGATTTATTTTAGTTAAAAAATAAATAAAAACCAAAATATTTCTATTTATTAAAAACTATGTACACTTGTATTGTTTAAATAATAAAACATTAAAATTAATATAAAGAAAAGAAAATAATCATTAAAAAGCAAAACAGCACATTTCGAGAACGCTGCTCCATATTTGCGTTTCCGAAACGTATCGGTGACTTATTAAAATTCAGTTATATTTCTAAAACTCGCATTCGTTATATGTCGAAGGTACATTGCCAGAAATCGACAGCAAAAATATGTAACTGAAACTAAACACAATAGCCTTCTTTATTTATCCTACGTAAGAATACCTGCCAAATGTGTCTGACTTCATAACAATCCTCATGCTAAGTTGTAAGTAGTGTAAAAGTTCCCTACGAATAATGTCTCTTGTCCTCTTATTGGTCCCCTTCGCACAATGGCAAGCAAACATTTCTAAAAAAATCAAAACTAGGATAGTATAGTTATCGGCGTTTTTAAACGACCAGCATGATTTTGAGTTTCTCCTGTTTGACTAGTTAAAGCTAACGGCAATCCAGCGCATCAGGCCGGATGAAATAAAGTACGCACAGTTTGGCTCGTTGCGTCGCCGTACGTTCGTGTTGCAATCATTTTGTGACATGATTTCGTACAATACGCTGCAACTACGATGTAACTTAACTCCGATTTCATAGTACATTCACTTGTCAATTGCTGAAAAATGTGCGAATTAAATTTGAAGAAGATACCGTGTTGTTTATTAGAGAAATAAAATTTCATCCATGTATGTATTTGGAGACTTTATCTTGTACTTTACTTTTTTTTCGCAAACTCATCAAATGATTTAACATTCATTCGGAGATAACTGGATAACTAAATTAGATGTTTCCTTTTATGCACATTCATCTCGATAACACTGAAAAATCTGTCCGCATGGATTTCTTCCACGACCACAGGCATGTTCTTAATTACATGATTACACGTTGAAAGTCGGTCGATAGAAAATCGGAAAACTTTAAGCTCTTTTAACGCGGTTCCAGTTCGTTTGCGAATGAGATACGAACTGGCACAGTCGTGAATCGTAACGGTAACGAACAATTTAATTGAAGATAGAACTTACTGCTAGTAAGTCTCCTTTTTATGAACTATGAGAGAGAGAGAAGTTAAGGTCACAATGTTTTCTAAATAAACACGATAGAGGCTTGTTCTTTTCGGCTGCTTTTCAGTCTTCCTTTTTTCGTTTCTTCTTAGTCTTTCTACGGGTGGACCATCTTGTGCCATGCTCTGTTTTTCAATTTACCTTTCACTTAGTATTCGATTGTCGTTCTGTTTGTCTTCGTTAATCGTTACATTTGCATATGCGAACATATTTCAAATGTGAAATTGCGATGCTTCCAATTTCAGAAGCGGCGCTGAATTTATTCATAAATTCGAATTCGCAAGATTTACTTCGGGAGATGAAACCGTCGATTAAGAAGAAACTCGTTGCTCAAATGAAACATTTCGTCGACAACCTGTTCATGAAGATACCGTACAACTTATGGATTGTCGAATAGCGGACTTGCCGGAATCTGCGATATGCGTAATTTATTTATTGCTGTAAATAATCTTGTTCCTTGTTCGTTTTCTCGTTTTTGTTTCTCGAAGGATTTATTTCATTACCTTTAACGACTGTTACTGTTTACTATTCTCATTTCGTCATTTCTTATTTCGCGAAAAAATGATCCCCGATCACGTTAACTCCATTCGAATAACGCTAATGTATATACATGTACGTTAATTAATAAAATCGTTTTCTATCGTGATATTTTATTTTCATTTTTCGTTCTTTTTTCTTGAATACCTATAATTAAACGTGAATTTTTATTACATATTTTTAGCTTTTTAAAATAGCTCTAGTTTATAATCTATATTGTACAAATTAAAAATTAAATTATACAACTTTAAGATAATTATTTCAACTGCTATATAAATCGTTATTATTATTTAATGCGTCATTGCATTAAAAAATCAAAAAAAAAAAAAAAAAATCTAATCGAAATCCTATTGGTATTTATTGAATAACACATTGCCTGGATGTGTACCCATTTTTGCACATTCGGCAATAGAACTTACTTTCTCGGTTCACTTTTTTGTTTACATACATACATAGATATATATGTATATATATATATATATATATATATATATATATATATATATATATATATATATATAAATAAATAAACTCGTCCATTTTGGCCTCGCAAGAGGCTATGACCCTTGATCCCTCTTGCTTACATTTCTGTCTTTTTCTCTTCTATACTTTGCATAAAATTATTAAAATTTACAACGTTTTTATGAATATAGTTAAAGTGTCTTAGTGGGTTGCCAATAAGAAAATTGTTTATTTCTATCGTATCTTAAAATTGGATCGCTGAAATTATTAGACGTATGCAGTTACCTTCGTTTAGCGGCAGATTTTTATTCAGTATACTGTTAAAAGTGGTTCCTGCTACAGGCTCCATTGGTTTCAAATCAAGACATATTCCCGGTGTGGACCGTTATTTGTTCTGTAGTCGCGGCCTATGGGCTTACGGTCCTTATTTCAAGACTTTTATTATAATCTCGCCAACGTCTTTGTTGAGAAACTTTTTTGTTACAATTTCTACATTTCGTTATTAGAAAAAAATGAAATGTGTATTGTGTTCGTGATGAAAACCAATTGACGGACATAAAAAATCAACGCAATTTATCGAAAATTTAATACTTCTTTTGCATTTTCAGCGAAGCAAAACGCAAGAGGTGAGCGAATGCGAACCTTTACGTGACTATTTCGGTAGTTTCTTATCAGCCATCAACTAAGCATTATCCGGGGATGACCAGTAGTCTTTGTTGGCAGCTTCTGATGGCACCGGATGTGTCTCGCGTACAAAGACATAAAGCACAGTACTTTTTCGTCCATAGTATTCATAGGCAGCAATGGTAGTAATGTGAATGAAATGTTGAGTACACTGCAATTTGTTACATCAAATCGCTTAAAATGTTTACTTCTCGTTAACAAAAGGAACAAACTTCGTCGTCCTCTACTTTCGATTATCAGCAAAATCGAATGCGGAATGTTTTATCTGTACGGAATAAATGCACATTTACCGGAGTTTTGAAATTGTTTTTAATACTTTCAAGTATCTTCTGTACGTAATTGATTTACGTTCATTTTAAATTTTCCGTTAAAATCGATATTTAGTGTATGAAATGTACGCCTAGTCCGTGGGCAACTAGGACTGGAAATTCGTAATAATTTACGTTACGTGAAATTATTGTTTATTTTTGCCCGCACTTATATTACTTTAATACTACGTTACACGTTAAAATGAACCACAGACGTATATTATTCTAAAGTCAATTATAATTAATGATACAAAAGAACAACTTTGATTAGATTTTACCGTGGAATTTTATCTTATTTTACTTTACCTTACTACAAAACCTAAAATAAATAAATAATAAATATAAAAATTTAATAAATACTTAATGAAATAAATTACTATTCTGTAAATTTTAAATATATTAAACGTGTTCCATGAGAGATATACTGGTTTATTCATAATATCTTCATCGAAGAAAGCCTTAAAGAAAAAAATGTATAGCCAATATTAAAACATTAAATCTCGGTACTATAAATTGCAAGATCTGGAAAAAATGGGACGTTCACACTTTTATTTACCTAGATTGAGGGGCTAAAACGGTTCAATAATCTCCGTACCGGAATTACGCACCAGACTGTTACAGGTGTAAAATAAAAAAAAAAAAAAAAAAAAAAAAAAAAAGGAGACAAAAATAGCAACTTGGAGGATGGTGCTGTTTGTTTGAACGCACTGTTTCTGATGAATTACGGTGCATTTTTAATGTTCAACAGCTTTTAAGATTTTTTAAATATCGTATTTTTAAAAAGCATGTTTAATCTGGTACCGAAAAATAATATCGATTTATCGAATCCTATATTTATTATTATTATTATTATTATTATTACAAATTTGGGACTACAATGCGCATTACTGCGCGAGTTGTAGTCAATTATACATCAATAAGCAAAAATTATAAAAATAAAATTAAAGTTTACCTTAAGCACAAAATAAGAATTTTCAGACTTACATATATAAAAAAAAATATTTATAAGAAATCCACATTTATGGAAATATACATTTTTACACGATACATACTTATGAAAACAACTTTACTTACATATCAATTCAACCATTTATTTTTATACATCAATTACTTATTTACTCGCTCATGCATAAATATCAACAAACATTGCAGTCCTACACTGGTAAAAATAGATGAAACAAAGCAACCAACAATGTAATACTGAATTTAACTAAACAATGATTTCAAATATTTACGAGGCCGCCGCTTGTAATTTAATAAGTATTTTGTTTCCGGGGGAATAGAGTTATATACATATAATAGCATCAGTGTACCTTACTTGGGTTCTCGTATGATATTTAAATGATCTGGGAACTGCAGCAAAGTAAGTATTACATGATCTAGTAGTACCCCCCATTAACGCTTTGCTGAATTCTCGCTTATTTTTGATAACAGAATTAAGCAAACTTATTTTATATGAAAAATATTCTTCGTCTAACGATTTATTCACAAATATTTAAAAATACGTTGATGTGTAGTAAATCTCCCGCCAGAAATGGGTCATTATTGTTTCGTCATGGATCGACTCGCCCTAGGTCGATCTGGTGCGGTCGACTCGTCACAGGTTGAATTAGCTGTCCGGTAAACTCGTCGGTTTTTGATCAAATGGCTATCTCTGCTGAAGACGAACATTTCAAATACCTATTTAGACCATCTATTGTTCTGCTCTATCTTCATCGTGTCTTCCTTCCACATCTCAGCTTGCATTAACTCCTTGCTCTACAAGTAATTTAGGAATAAATAAAAAACCAAAAAAAAAAAACCACTTATAACCTATTTAATAGTTTTTGTAATGAATACATCAACTGAAAATAAATTAATATTTCTCTCGCTCTAATTTTTAGAACTGCATACGCAAATAAAACACAAAATACAAATTAAAATGATTCGAAATATATACAAAAGAGTCAGATAAATTTTAAAACCTCCAGTGCTATACAGCAGGTAGTCTGAAAAAGTTTGTGAAATGTTTATCTTCAACAGACGACCATGCGATTGGTCGTTGAGTCGACTGTAGCTGGTCGATCTATGGCGAAACGAGCATCCCCGGACAAAATAAAAAGTCACAAAACCGGATAACAAACGTATAATATCTCTATGTTGAAAATTAAGTTTATAGCAACATAAAAAAGGCATAGATAAATCGCACTTTTCTCACACTAAGCAATAAAGGATGTCATCAAAATTTTAGAAAATAAACCGATTTTAGTGTTTGTTTTTCCAAGTGTCAGTAGACATATAAGAACGATTTTTAGTAATGATAACAAAAGCGGGAGAAGTTATATTATCTTGATTTGGTAACTTTTGATAGTTATTTGTTGATGGGTTGCTGTTTGCAAAGTGGTATATATACTTTCCGGAATTTAGCAAGTTACCAATGATAAATTTGTTAGAGATATGAATCTGAAAAATTCTGATAATTTCCTGTTGAGCTTCGTGAGCTGCTCTTATCAGTGACATTTCATGATGTAAGGAATGTAATGTTGAACTGCATGTTGTGAACTGAGAATGGTAAGTTGAGTGATGAATACAATTGTGCGTTAAACTTTCCTGAGACAGACTATGTGACAAATGAAATTGGGGGCCACAATGAAAAGCTGGATGATACCTATTCCTAAATTTATGAGCAAGGTTCAACACTTCAATTATATCGATTTATATCAGTCCTTCTGAGATCATTTACCGATATTTTTAATATTGGAATACGCAATGGCGGCATATAAAGTGTGTAGACCTTTGCATGCAGTATAATATGTGGAATATTGCCACAGCCAATATTTCGAAATTTTCTCTTTAATTCACGCGACATTAAATCCATATTAAAATTATACAATTAAATCGTGTGGTTTTTGACAATTAAACCGTGTACTGTTAGGTGTTGTATTGATGACAACTCTACCATATTCACATGCTGATGCAAAAGACACGTCGCTGTTAAATAAAACCACAACTTTGTTGCTGTCTCAGTCTGCAAATCATGGTGTATAGTGCCACTTTTTACATACCATGTTGCGTTGGTGATGGAGAACCGTAGTTTGTTCTCAGCTACCGGAACTACATTTCCGTTAGTCGGCTTAGTACAACTCTATAATTTAGTACCATAGATCCATATCGATCCGATCACTGCTACATATAGAGAATCCTTTTGTTTGCAAGGCTAAGCTCAGATTTAAACTCTCTTTAGTAGCCAATTCGAAATTTTTAAATAAAATTTCATTCCTTTAACTTCCATCTTTACAGAAGGTTTCCAGGTGAGTCTCTCGCATTTAAACGCATTTCTAGATATCTCACTGTATCCGTTTGCAGGATTGCTTAACGACTTACTATCACTGTGGAATACAGGTAGTTTTGCATAATGTAAAAATCACATATGTAGATATTATTTCGTTCAGTCGTATTTTCCAATGAACTGTTTAAACAGCTAGTCTATTTACAGCTCCTCCTGTAGACTGTTAGTAAGATCGACTTAGATTTTACCCATAGGTGTAATAGCGGTGTCACTGGTAAATATTGCTATTGATATAATTGACGTTTTGGGCGCATTTAATGTATAAAACTAATATAATTCAGATTCAACTGTCCAAACCTATATTTGTATTTAATTTATTCGATGGCTTTGATGGAAATGGCTTGTTTATGAACTAGTGTCTGTCAACTCAGAAGATCATTGAGAAAGTAAAGTTTTCGGAAACACACATACCGATGTACTACGTTAGCTCTTTATCTGGAATTCACTTGTTTGATTGTAGTTGTCCTTTATATTTTTCCATTTTTGTTTTTTTTTTTTTTTTTTTTTTTTTTTTTTGCTGTAAGCATAAAAACAATTTAGTTATTCAGATTTATTTTTGCGCAATGCTAAAGTCAATTTCAGCAATAATTACTGAATATTCATAGGGATTCTTTTCCGAATCTTAAATTCAGTTTTAAAATTGTAGCTTGTTTCTATTTTTTTTTTTATTCTTAGATACTTTGCAACCGGTTGCTCGATAAGAAAATTACATTATTTTTCAGAATAGGCTATTCAACTATCTGCCAAACGATAAGAAAGTTCAATCAAACTTCTGAGACGAATATTTTTCACTACTTGAGCAGATATGTGGAAACAAATAAGTCATTTCCGAAGCAGGCTAACTTTCCTAATTGTCTGCTGGCCATTGATCGAAATTTGTATATACGCATCAACAGACTAGAAGGCGAAAGTTCATTGTTTTTTAATTACAAACAATATCCTTCGGTTGTATTGATGGGGTAATAGCCGTTTCAGAATACTGATTTTTATGCGTAGATTTAGATTCTTATAGCAAGAATAGTGGCAGTACAATACTTGAAAAATGCAGTTTCAATCACAAGCTACAAAATAATAATCTGTTTAATATATCCAATGGTAACCCGCCGTCCAGAACAACGTAGCTTATCGTACTTTATGCTTTTTTTGGAAAATTTTCTTCATCATAGCACGTTTTTCGTCCATGCAATAGGAAGTATCTCACACATAGAAAAAGAATTTTTAACTTTCAGGTATGTGGAGTTGACGGTAGTGTGCTTTTGGAATGTTAAGCAATAAATGACGAATATTTCACTGATCTCTCGATGGAAGGGATCAGCTCTTTCGGGCGCAATCTTTCGGGCATGGATCGTTCGGGCGGTAGCGAACGAGGGTTTTTACTCTGACCTTTTTACAGGCTACTTGCAGTGATTTTCAGGTCGTCATCATCAGTGTATCAGCCTGTCGGCTGGTTCGCCCCATGTATCAACTGCTTCCATCCAAGCCTGTCACAGGCTTTCTTCTTTAATTCCGGATAGGTCGTTATTCCACTTTCTTTTAGCACTGTGTCAATGAGTGTTATTCTTGGTCTTCCGCGTGGATTTTTCTCCATTATCTTGCCTTCAATAATATCCTTCAGGATATTTTGGTTCTGACGGAATGCATGAGCCACTTAAGTCGCCTCTTGCGGATATTTTGTAGTATACTTATTTTTTCCTTTAATCTTTCTAGTACTACTTTGTTATTTATTTTCTCGACCCAACTAATTTTCTGAAGGCGCCGCCAACACCGCATTTCAAATGCTTCTAATTTATCGCGATCTCTCTTTTTCATTACCCATGATTCCGCAGATTTTCAGGTATCATCCATTAAACGTAATTGTTTGTTTTAGTGAGAAACACGAGTTACCAAATTTATTTTATATTACCCATTCACCATGGGCGTTGCCAGCGGGGGCGAAGGGCAGCTGCCCCCCCGGAGCCTTGAAACTTTTTAATCAACTGGCTATGATGAGCATTCGGGCGCGTAATCATGAACAATTTTCCAAAAACCCACAAACATTATATTTTAATTAAGATTTTATTCTTGTTTAATAAAATATTAAGCCTTTACAACTTGTGAATTTTACTTGGAAACTAAATTACGAAAATTTCACTTAAACAATATAAATTATGTCCATAAAAAAAATTAAATAAAACAACAAAATAGTAATTAAATCAAATTTTTTATATGCCAATTAGCGAAACAGTAATATAGATTAGTTATGTATTTGAAAATTTGATTAAATGTTACTAGTACATTTTGTTTGTCTTACGCTTTTCTATCGACTTGTTTCTTAAACTTATTCTTCTTCAGCTTGATGTGATGCTAAAAGTTTTATCAGCGAAAGTTGAGAATAGTATGTTGCTGTCAGCGTTATCGTTCCTTCCTTGTTATCCACTTTTCTTATTTACTTTAATTTATCATAATTTTTTTACATCACTTCCTCTCGATCATTATTTTCTCTTTGTAACCTTCTAAATCCTTATTAAGTTTTACGAAATCTATCATATTTTTTTAAAGTATTTCTCTTTATACTATTTGAATTGATGCTCTTATTTTCCTTTTTAAACCTTTTTTCTTTTACGTTATTAAGAAACAGAATGGTATCAGCGGACTCTTTCATATAACTGAGAAAAAAATATCATTATGTTTGAAAATTAAGAACAGTCGCTACTACATTCCTTTTAGGATGTATGTTCTAGCGTGCCCCATAGATAACGCAGCGCGTTTGATTAACTATGTGAAGAATTAAAATTGTACAAAGATTCATGATCAGAAACTATAGTTTGACGTATTGCTTGTGGTACACATTGGCAAAATAACTACTCATCAAAAACATAAATGTAAAAATGGAAGCCAAGTTCAATATTAAGAATATGCGTGGTTATCGACTTCGCCCACAAAAGAATTGAGATCTAAATGGGTGCCGAGTTCTGTAGATAATCCCCTGGAATTTGTTTATAAAAACTTACATCATTTTAAAATAAATTTAAAACGCAATTTCTTGTATTTTTTCCGCTACAACAATATTTTCTATTTAAAAATATATAATATCTTAAATTTGAACAGTAGAATTACTTACGCAAAGCGGATAATTTAGGATAAATTAAAGCTTACGATTTGACTTGGCTAGTTTTCATATATACAAGTGTTATTTTATATTTGGCTAATCAACTTATCTTCTTTATGTTATACGCAAGTTACTGTTTTTATATTGCAAGGTCAACACATATCTTATTCTTCTAAAAATTTGATTTGCTGGTAAAAACTAGTCAGGTCAAATCGTGAGCTTCAATTTATCCTAAATTATCTGCTTTGTGTAAATAATTCGACTGTTGAAATTTAAAAAGTTATATTTTTAAATAACAAACACATTGTTGTAGCAGATAAAAACAAGAAATTGTATTTTAAATTTATTTTAGAATATTGTATGTTTTTATAAATAAATTTCAGGATTATCTACAGAACTCGGCACCTATTTAAAACTCAATTCTTTTTTCGGCGAAGTCGACAACCACGTATATTCTTAATATTGAACTTGGCTCCTATTTTTAAAATTAATGTTTTTGATAGGATATCATTACTTTTTGTAAAGAAATTATTATTATCATTCATTTAAATTCAAATTCAAATCTTTCGTTCTTCAAAATAGGCTTACAAAGTGAGCCCTTTTTGGAAGTCAAGTTATCGAGTCTGTCCGTCACCTAACTCTAAAACTACCACCACTTCGGACCTGTATAGCTGAGCGGAAGAAGTGGCAAGAAACCCTTATCACTGCACACAGGGCCCTACAAATTTGTCGTGTTATTTGCATCTCTTTGTTTACAAGTATGTCAAAATCAATATACAATATCATGTTCATTTCCTGTGCTGTGCTGAAATCGCATTGCTCCATAATATGCCTTTATCATTAATGTAGTCATCTATTTTATAATAAGCTTTGTCTAGCAGAACTTTCTTCACAGTAATTTTAAGAAATTTATTTTCCGGTAGTTCAAGAGTATCTCGATTGGAGATTTATTATAAAAACGCACACAAAGCCTTAAAGTGCGCTAGCTGTTAATAAAAATCGATTGCTTAGAAAATATTTCAAATCGTAATAATTCACTGTTTTCTGAGTTTTTCCCTTGTATGCACACAATTACCCGGTTGAACTTCAAATTTCAACTTTCTAGGTCACCTGGAAGTGGGTTAGGTTTTTGATCTCTATGACAGTCAGTGATAAAAATGCCGATTTTTAAACGTTAATATCTCTGAATAACCGTTTGAGTCGTACTTATACAATTTGGGGTTCTAGTTAATTTAAGGGGGGTTTTAATAAATAAACTGAATTTCATGTGTTTATATTTAATTAGATATTGAATTATTAAGGGGTTAGAAGTGGCTTCAAATGGTTCGTGTGATATAACACACGGTTGCTGCGTCGTCGCCAGTTTCTTTTTTTTTTGGCTTGACACGCTGCCGCCTATCTAAATAAAAAAACGTGTACTTCGTCACGAAATATGTGTTTTTACAATATCGTCTGATGAATATATTATATTCTTCTGACACACGCTGATTGGTGACCTGTGTCACTACTTGCCTCCAACGTTTAAACGTAGTACACTAGTTTATACACTCGCTAATCTTTCACGGAAGACAACCTTATTAATTAAACCGTATTTTTTCAAACAGATAGCGCTTTCCGAAAACTTTCGTTTATAATATTTATTCACGGTATACGCGCACAGCGGCACTAATCGTTGACGGTTCGTAAGCGGAAAGTGTTTTTTGAGAGTGAAAATTTCAGCTTTCGGACCTAACTGTTATACAGTTTAAGATTTAAAAGATAAAAAATGCTCTATATTTTCTTGACTCCCTTTTACCTTCAATTTTTCTTTTGAATTTCAGTTTTCACTTGATATTCCAAGTCTAAGATGTTTATTTTTAACTATTCGAGACTTTTCAGCTGAATTTTAAAAAAAATGCTTCTTCTACCTGGCATATTTATTTTTTCATTTCACAAACCTTCACTAGCTTTCCAATAACTTTATTTATTACTATTGTTTATGAAAGTGTGTGTTTGGTTTTATCCCCTATAATTTCCGGAAAACGTTTTAAATAGGATCTTTTTAATCTTATTAAAATTATGTTCTTGGACGTTTCACTATTTCATTTTCGAATTTGTCGGCTGTAATTTGCAGTACACGTATATATATCACTAGGAGCAAAAGCTTGTGATAAGGTAAAATTTTTCTTACATAATGATTTTATTTTCGACTACAACGAAAAGGTAAGCTAGTAATATAATCGATTATTGGATGTAAACATCGAATAAGAGAAATTAATTAGACATATTAAAAGTAATAAAATATAAATATAAGAAAAATTACCGTTTTTTATTTTCATTTTTATCATTAACTCACTAAGCTGATGTATGCAAAAACTAAATGTAATGTCTATTCTTTATCTTGAAAAAATCTACAAATTAAATTTCCTTTATTCATTTATTAGCTTGTTTTTCTTTTCTTTTTTAATTGTAAACAAATTGTGTTTGAAAAAAAAAAAAACGTTTTCACCTCAATTGCAGTTTGTTAAACTGTTCTCTGTATATTTCATGTATATATATATATATATATATATATAGACTCGGCTATTTTGTCTCGCAAGGGGCTACGCCCCTTGACCCCTCCTGTTGTAATTAATATATGTATTTATTATAATTCTTAAGCCGGGGCCCATTAGAAAAAATTGTTCCAAAAAATGTTCCAAAATTTTATGTAACATTTGTTTTATTTTAATTTTTACCGACTTCCAAAAAGAATAAGGTTATACGATCGTCGTGTATGTTTTTTTTGTTTTTCTTTTTATGTTTGTTCGCGCATAACTCATATTTATGTAGACCGATTTTACTAATTCTTTGTGCATTAGAAAGAGTACAATTCGACTTAGGTACCATGTGAGTAATGATGAAAATCGGCGAACATAAATTGAGTATTCGTCAAGAAAAAGTGAAAAAATGTTGTCCCTTTGGATCATTTTTTTTGTCTTATTATTTTTTATTAGTACAACAAAGGCGGTTGACTCAAAATGCCATCAAACGCTTCAAACTTTTCTAACCAAAAGGTGTATCATGTAAATGTGGCAAATTATTCGCTATTGCACAGTTTGTCGTCCCGTTTTCGTTTCCGCAATTTACATTTCCGTTCGGTGACGGTTTTCGTTTTCAGAAACACATAATGAATATATTTCTTATTAGTACTGTGCAGGATGATGAATAAGAAGCCCGCCATAGTGAGGAGAAGCATGTAAAGACTACATTGCTAATTTAATAATACTATAGGGAAATGCAAAAAAAGTATTGTTTACATGTGTTGTAGTATGTTGCGGTAAAATTTATGGTATAAATTATTGGTTGTATATTTTTTATTATATAAAATTGGGACATTTTTTCGTTATAAAATCTAATGGGAGCCGGCCTAAGAATTACGTTGTAAATTTTGATCATTTTATACAAAGTGTAGAAGAGAAAGAGGCAGAAACGTTAGGAGGAGGGGTCAAGGGACACAGCCCCTTGCGGGGCCAAAATATCCGAGTTAATATATATATATATTTAAATGTATATAAATTAACCCTATTTCCATTTGACGTGTTTAACTATCAAAGTTATTACGTGTAATTTAAATGGATTTGTGCAGCTCGCTCTTCTTAGAAAAAAACACGATATCATAATAGCGGAAAGGTTACAAAGGATTTCATTTAAAGAAGCCTGTATTTCATACATCAGCCGGGGTGATGCATAATTTTTCTCTTCATAAAGAAAGTGTACCTTGATAGGTTCAGTGAGAAGTCGATGCAAATAATTGTTTGTTATGAGAAAACGGTTTATGTAAAAATAATTATGGGTTATAAAGGTATGATTCTTACCCAGAGGAGATTTAATATTGCATTATGTTTGCGGTAAGTACCTTGTGAAAGTCAACACAATGGTCAATAGACTGTTAAATTTTTTTAAGAAATTACTTTGCAAAATCCACTGGAATTTGCACACTTTAATAAATAGATGCAACAATACTGTATGTTTAATATTATTGACTAGTTGGGCGTTTAGTAATATTAGTTCTGTTATTGCTAACTACTGTAACATGACTCACAATCAAGAGAAATTGTTTGTAACATTTTTTTTTTTTTTTTTTTTTTTGGAATACCTATAAACTGATGGTTCAATCTGTATTCCTCCCTAATTCTTGTAGTTATGATGGAACGTAAGAATGTTAGAAATTCTGTGATAAGCAACCCACTATCAATTTTGATGGTTTTGATCCATACTTTATTTTGTACAGTTTTGTTTCTAAGATTGTGTAACTCTCGTTTAGACAAATATTGAACATTGAATTTGCGAATGTATAGAATCAGTGGCTGCAATGGAAGTGTACGAATGGTTTCTATATTTTACCGGTATCAAGAACTTGTTGTGTATTGAAAAAACATGAAAGTTTACGTATTTCAAGATGGATAAATCAATCCATATGCAAAAGAATTCGGCAGGAATGATAAAATAGTACAATTTGAAATAGACATATAAGTAGGGTTCATTTTTAAATGCTTCAGACGGATGATCACTTAGAAATCTACCATAGGTTTTCCATAGAATGATTTAATGTAATTAAGTGCTTGACTTGAGTATAAGTTTATGTAATATTTTTAAGTAATCGGATAACGAAGAACAGCTTGTGAATGCACATGATTTTAAAAAGAGAAAAAAGGATGAATGTATTGAGCAAAGATTGATTAAAGGAATTGCAAAACGAGTCCCGGGATTTGATAACTAACTAGACGACAAATTTAAATGTTGATCGAAAAGTTTTTATCATTTTTTTTCTGTTCTAGGTGTTTGTGATAAAAAGATCAGCAATAGCAAGTGTAAGTTATTACAAATTTTCAACAATGCATCAATTTGCTAATATATTATTTTATTTTCTTGTATTTGCGACCATCTGCTTCAGTTTTCGAGAAACAAGAAAATTTCGAAACTTATGTAAGTTAAAATATACTTGCAATTAAATAAAATTTTGTTGCCTTCTTAACATTATTATTATTATTATTATTATTATTACAATTATTAATATTATTATTTTTTGTTAAATCTCAGTTTTATGGTTAATGTTATTATGACAAAAGAAGATTTTAACTATAAATCTAAGTATCAGTTAAATATCAACATAAAATATGGTATTGTTATTTTTTATAAATATATTAATGTTGAAAGAAAAATATTTTCGGTAAACCCCATGTTTATTAATTAACATGATTTTTAATAGTTTTACTTTTAACACCAACCACTGTGATAGCTTAATTTTTTTAATAATAACGTTGAATTTTGAAGTTTTAAAATTTTAATAAAAGTCCGAAATTTCCTTGATATTTTTCTCGAAGCTACTACGGCTACTGGGATGATAGTAGGATATTTCTTTCATATTCGGTTCATTTCGAACACCCGACCCTTGTTTTTTAAATACTTTTTCTCGTTTCTTACTTCCATCATCGGGTATTAGCCTAATCTGTTTGTATTTCGTTACTGCAAGGTGAAAGGTGTTGTGAACTGAAGTTCATCAGTTACCTTTTTTTTTTTTAATGTCTTATAGCTGCACAGTAATTTATCACGTTGTCATGTACATACTCTGCGCGGTTTCACTGAATTCACATGTAAGATACATAATGGTCTTATTTTTTGCTTAAGAAGCTTACATCTTGATCAACATCTGTTCTTTGTTTCTTGATTTTACGCCGTTAGTCGACAACGTTCGTTCTTAAATTGCCGGTACCTTTCTTGATTATTCCTACTGTACTGCATGCGCAGGCCAAATGTGATTGCGTTTATTTTTAATTACAGTCGACTCGCGATTATCCGGATCGATTTTTCAAAAAAAAAAAAAAAAAAAGAAAGCCAAAGCGCTTTTGTAAAATCCACAGCTATATGCAGTACGTATCTGAATATTTGTTTACATTCGCTACAAATGAAGATGCTGTGAAATTTTTAAAACTTGGTTTCATAAAGACAGTTTGTGTCCGCGGTTGTTGCGAAACATTTGTCCGATAAACAGTTACCGAGAAAAGCAATCCTCATTCTCGATAATGCTCCAATCCGGCAACTGAGGAGTTACAAGATGGTGATATAAAGGCAATGTTTCTATCAGCGCAAACGTTACATCAGTTTGTCAACCTATGAATCAAGGAATCCTAGAGGCTTTTAAAAAATATATCGGCGCCGCCTTCTCACCACACTAATATCAAGCGTTGAAAATAATGAGGACTCTCAGGTTGCTTTAAAATCAGTTGATATGCTTGCTGTTATCACTTGGGGTTATGTGAGGGATGGGAAGAGATTAGTTCTATAGCATTAGTCCAGTCGTGAAAAATATTATTAGATCATAAAGTCAGTGAGGATGAAATTGATGAACAATGTGATTTGGACAGTGCAAAAGACAACGAGGAGGTTGCTTTTCTAATAAAAAATATTCCAGCATGTGAAACGGGTAGTAGTAATACGGATGACGTTACAAAATAGGATGGGCAGCGACGAGATCGAAGAAACGGCAGATGAGGATATCATGGTACTCAACGAGGATCACCCAGTTGAAGAAAATACGGATAACGAGCCCCTTAAAAATCTTATATCACGCGATGAAAAGGACTGAAGGCGATCGAAGTAGCGCTGGAGTAAGTCAACAGGAAGAAGCGTCACCGGCTGATATCATTTGTTTACGCAAGTGGTATATCGGCAAGGAAGAGAAGGCAGCAAAAGACACCGTAATCACAGACACTTCTTTAAAAACTAGTTCATGTGTACCACCGTCAGTTAATTTTCATGTGGTACCTTTTTTATTATGGGATAAGTTAATTTTCATTTTTTCATTTAATTTGTAATATTGAACCTTGAACTCCGGCGTATTCGGATTTATTGCTATCCGGACCAGCTGGCCGCCCAATTAATCCGGATAATCGCGAGTCGACCGTATTTCGAACTGTTCCTCATGTAAAGAGTTTCGTTTTTTCGAATTACCGGAGTACTGTTCTTGATCTATACAAGTTGTATTTAGAGTACTTCTTCAATAACTTTATCATGACTTTTATTTTAATATATAGTCTTTGAAACTGCTTTTTTTTTTTTTATATCTTCAAACATTTGTTGAATTTGTATTAAATCTCTCCTTCCAATTCTTCTT
The DNA here is from genome assembly GCA_039619475.1 of Icerya purchasi. NCBI lineage: Eukaryota > Metazoa > Arthropoda > Insecta > Hemiptera > Monophlebidae > Icerya > Icerya purchasi. The sequence goes on along the minus strand of CM077116.1, from coordinate 150,747,091 downwards.
GGAAGCTATAAATTATTCACATCGTTTTTTGGGGGTGGCGCGTATGATATGCATAGTTAACATTTTACCGATTTTTCTGATTACCTTTTCTAGTTCATTTACGATTCAATCAAGTATCTGAGCAAATATTTGACAGTTGAGACTGTCCGTACATTTACTGCTTAAATAGTATTAGTAGCTCTGTTTAACTTCGATTTTAGAACTGCACGTACTCTTTCAACGTATTCTTTTTATTTATCCTTTCGAATTTTTTTGTACAGAATTTAATTTTATTATGCTTCCGCGTTTTAATTCTATTTTTCAAATACCATATCGCAATAGTTACTACACCGGCACCGGAATTAGTGCAAATATTGAATAGTAACAAAAACGACGAATTTTACCGAAATATGTCTCTTTCGATTTTTTCATCGCCAATGTTTTTATTATTTATCAACATTGTTGCTTTCCATCTAACCGTGTAGTATCTTTTATAAATTTACATTTTATTGATTTCAAAACGTATTCAAACATTCGTTACCACTTTGTCTATAATTAGTTGATCTTTCATTTACGCGATCCTTTGAAGTGTTTCCTTTTGGTTCTAATAGAAATAATCTTATTGTACGTGCTATTTTAAATATTGTTTTGGAGAACGCACAGTAGGTAGATAATCTGAAGGTTCAATCTTGTTTTTGTAGTTTTTTAGTAAACAATGAACTTTTACCCGACAGTTAGCCGCATGAAGTTGTATAGCATTCAACTAAAATGCAAAACTACGTATAAATAAAAATTTTTACATATTTTAGCCGAAATTCGCGTAGTTCTTCATATCTTTTTATATTCGCTATATTTTTTTCTACCAGTTTTACAGCTATTATTAGTAGATTTATAATTCTTGACTAATTTCTTTAATTCAAGAGGCATTCTTATCATGTGCAAACTGAGTTTCATGCCCGTACATAACTCCCGGGTTTCTTTCAATAGTTTCTATAGATTTTATTTTCATTGAGCGGTTGATAATATTAGCGTTGATTAATTTCAAATTGTACATCAACCGACAAAGTGCCATTTAATATAATTTCACTTAATGAATTTTACTACTAAATCGTGATATTTTCTCCGTACTTGTTTTGTGCGTTTATTACATATATATAACTTCAGTGCTGTTGCCGAATGGTTCTAGTTTTTCAGCTATAGCGTAAGTTATTATTTTACAATATTCGTTTTAGTAAATTTATATAACTCTAAAATATTTTATTTTTCTCGCTTTTAAATATTTCATGTGGCCGATACGTTTTTTTACCATTTTACGTTCTAAGCTTTTTTCTCTTTTTTGGTATTTTGATTCCTAGTTTTAATGCCACTATGGTGAATAGCATTGACGGTGATATTTACAGCATACGGAGCTATTCTTACTGTTCGTGTTTCAACTTGCGCATTATTGCGAATCTTTTCTTTTGAAATTGAAATTCATACTTGTATTTTAGCCCAGGCTGATTTGCTTTCCTTCGATACTTTGTCTGTCTCTCTCTCTCTCTCTCTCTCTCCGTTGTTTATCATTTTCTTCGTATAGGTGTTCTGTTTCTAGATCGATACTTTCTGTCTTCTTTTGATTATGTCTGTTCAATTTATGCTTTCCAAAAATCTCTGAATTTTTCAGTTCAATAGCTGCGAATATTTCATTTTAGGAGCTCACTGATGTAGCGCTTCATCACTGATGGTTTGTACGCTATCACGTCTAGGACTTAGTCCGGACGTAGTTAAGTAATTTTCGGGATAAAGTAAAGCGGGTCCTAAAATGTCGAGAATTGAAGTTTTTACAACGTATTAAGCCCAACATCATTGATGGGAGTTGGGGGTCTCGCATTAAGGTACGTTATTTTATCGTTATTTTTTAAAATTCTTACTGTCAGGTTTTCATTTTTTCGACTCTATGGTATATCCGTTAGAGTATGTGTTCAGAGATTTTAAATATCTTATTACCGTGTTAGCCGGTACATTATCAAAGAGCTATTTTTTTTTAATTTTCGAGTTTTGCTAAGAAAAGTTTAAATAGTCGGGAAAAATGTAGAAGAAAAGATAAAAGCATTAATTGTCTTCATATTAATAAAAAAGGGGGCATTTTAATAATAAATAATAAATTCACTAATCGAAATGCCAGATCATTCTTCGAATGATCGTGTCCATGTTTCGACAGAATAGAAAAATGAACTCAAATCAACATTAATTATGTCCCGTGTAAAACGCAATTCTTAAACATAAATAACATAATTGCTTATCAACATCTGTTTATTCGTGAATGAGCTGTTAAGGGAAAGTGATTTTATTGCGATCACCAAAGCTAACTAACTCGTGTAACGACAAGTATTTTTTTTTTTTTTTGTTTTCTAATTGGACTCCGATAACATAACCCAATCGCCTTTGTATTAAAATCAGTTATGTTTACTTCTAGGGTAAAATTATATAATAATTTATATGTTGTTAAATCTGATATCGGTGGGAAATGTTACCTGAAGATTGATTAGAGCTGAATTTAAGTCGATACGGAGTGTAACGGAGCGTCCCGAAATGCAATTTGGAAGGGTTTTCAGTGAGTAACACACCAACGCTGTCAGTTCGAATATCAAACGTTCTCGAAGATGAAAAGAGCAAGATCTCAGAGCGTTATTAATTGTAAACGATAATTTACGTTTCAAACTTTAATCGAAGGCTTTTGCAAAATTCAAAAATAAAAATAATATTTTTTTTTTCTTGTTTGGGTTTTTCCCTGGGCTTGTTAGAAACAGACGATTAGCCATCAACACGTGTAAATAGAAGTAATTAGGAATTACAAGGAATGGAATCTGACAAAGAACGCTATACCAAGGATGGAGAAACGATGACAATCAACGTCGATTTTTGATTTGCTGCTTCTCAAAAATAATAACCGCTCGACGGTGTTAATTTTCCCATTTCGAAATCGTAATTTCGGCACAAGTTGATCGGATTCTATTAACCTGAACACACGCTATCAAGTCATATGTTCACTATAGAAACTGGTTTGCTTCAAGGACGTCATGATACAGGTGACATTTTTCTGAATAACGGTTAATTTTGATTTACCTTCCTTTCGGTAATTAACTAGCTATATTACCGGACTCCTTAGCCCCCGCTCGATTTTTGGGTACATTTTCAGCTCATAATATATTGCTCTTCATTCCTGAAGTGACTCATTTCAGACTACGGCACAACTCTTATTTTTTTTTTTTCATTTTCTAATTCAAGCTTCTTTTCCTCCATGCCCATGATTTTCTAAGAACCTGCCCCCTCTTAAATGTTTTACAATCTCAGCTGTTTTTCGCCTTCATTGTAATCACAGTCTCCTTCCTGCATCTACTCAATTTTGTTCTTTTCAATCCTTTTTACATAAGTTCCTTGTGACCCTGATTCATGTTTGAATATTCGACCTGTTCCATTAAGCAATCGTCTTTCTATTCTTCTTCATTAAAACTCGATATCCCTACTCCCCTTATAATGCTTTTTGCATTCTCTCATTTCTTCCCTCTGCTTCGGTTATCCCTGCCCTTGAATTATTTCTATTCTCTATCCTCAAAAGTTTAAGAACAGAAGTTCACTTTTTCCTTTTTATTTTTCGGGCTAATGTTCTCCCAGAAAAAAAAAAAACTAAAAAAAAAACTCAGCGAGTGAATCGTTCTGGTATCATAGTATACGCAATTGACTTAAAAATTAAGAATGTGTTTTAAATCGTTTTTTTTTTTCTTTTTTATTAATTGGATTTTTTATCGATTTTAAAGAATTCGTATGTTTTTTGTTACAGCCGAAATTATACATTCTTGTCATTTAAGGGACCGGTATATTGACGCATGTTTAACCTACTCTGCAAATCGTCTAGCTGTGCAGTTCAGAAGGGGTAAGAATTTCTTTTTTAGGTTGATTTAAAAAGAAAATCAAATTTATTAAAATAAATCTAACCATTTAAAGAATATCAGCTATAAATAAAAAGAACAAAAAAGCAAACATCGGGCACATATTAAAAGTTAAAATAAAATTATTTGCAAATATTGAAACGAATTCTCATTCAGAATTTGGTTGTCGGCATAATAATTACCGATTGTGCTTATGCATTATTTTTAAGTAAGAAATCGAAATAAAATCATTAATATACATGTATGTTGACTAACACCGCGTGCGGTATAATTATCGGCATAATAATTACCTGTTGTTTTTCTCTACCTGTCTCACTCTCATATACGCGCGTAGCTGTGCAGGCGCATAAAGCCGCATACAGTTTTAATGATGCGAAAAGGGCGCGAATAAGGAGGTGATGAGAATATAAGTAAATTTCTCCGTATATTATTATTTGACACGAAAATTAGTAATTCTTAACTGAATTAAATTCGCAAAATTAGTTCTCAATGAAATTCTGACAAAGTGTCTTACGTTGAAAAATAAATGCAGTGATAGAACGGAAGAAGTAAGTTTAGAATGAGCGATAAATTACGAAATTAGAAAAATTAATAGCTGCGGAATTATCTTACACTTTTACAATAAAATAAAAAAATCGGATTATATAGTCATTGCGTACGTATATCTGTATATTAGGGTGTTCCATAAAAAATTACAATTATTACAGACTTTACTTACGCCTAGCGTCAACAGATTTCAAGAAGATTGGATAATATTTTTAGGGGTTACACAATTTGATCGGTTTTGTAGAAGTAGGTAAAAAATACGATTTTTCCATGTTCATTGGGAAGACTATAGATTACAAATTTAAAATAATATTAAAATTAGACACTACAATTGAGTGTATGATTGGCAAAACATGTGTTATATTAATCAACTTTAAATTATGCAATTCCTTCTTTTGTTCGCTTGGGGATGACTTTTCCGTGATACTCGACCACCCGCAACAAAATTTTTTTTGTTCTTCGTCCCTGACCGATTCGTTAAACATTTTTATCAGAGCAGTTCCTCCTTCTGCGGTATTATTGACCACCTTACTCTTACGCTAAACGCATAGTGGCGCTGCGGTAAAAGCTAAAAGTAAAGCGACGAAATTAAAAGTATGGCTTATTACGGAAGTGAATATAGTGGCACGTCAAAGATGATTGCTACAGATCTGTTATCAAGGAGCAAAGCGAAGAATTCTAATTGATTTGCTTTCGCCACTATTTCATTCCCTTCCATTCTTTCCCCACATACAACAACCGAATTATCAGTTCTAGCATAGTGCGATATGCTGTCGCGTTCGCTGACTGGAAAAAATTCTCACACATCCAGTAAATAACCGGGCACATATTCTTGGAAGAAAAAGAGTGTGTATGGAATTCTTTTCATTTGATCTTTACTTATTCATCTTCTAGAAAACCACGAGAAACAGATTTTTTGTAATATTTACGTACAGATCAGTTTTTTTTATTACCAACAGCTATCTTAAAAATTCTGCACAATTTCCTATTTAGTTTTAAGAATAAAGTAATAGCCGCGATCTTAAATTATTTTCATATTTTCAAATTTTTTTTACTAAAATTATATCGAAATGAATAAAGAATTATTTATTAGTTGCTGTTTCGTTCGAAAACCACTTTTGGATCAACAAAATGATCACTATGACCGTTTTATTTTGAATAAACTCTAGGATGAGCTAATGAAATCTACAAATAAGTGTACATATTAACATTTGATTTAAACGTTCGCATAAATATTTTTTAATTATAAATTCTAAGTGGACAATTTAACGCAACTTCTATATTGAAAAATATATGCCCGCCAAATTAAAAATCCTTTATCGTGTCAAATGTTTTAGAAACAAAAACGGCTAGTTTCGAAATTGAAATTTTTATTTCCAAAGTTACCGTAATATTTATTTTTTTGGAAGCAATCACGTTTATTTCATCATACGATCTTATACCTTTGTGCATAATATTTTATAATGTATGAACTTTAAATTTAGCAACGATAAAAAAGTTTGTCCACCTGGCTTTGATTGAATATTTTGTAAAATATGATCAAAAGTTGAAATATTCATGCGTAAATATGAATAAAATTTTTCCGCCGGCTGTCTTCTTAATTCTTCATACATATATCGTTCATTAAATACAATTACGTCATAACTGAAAAAACGCTATTTCGCAGAAAATGCAAATTACCATTCACATTTACTATAATTTGAACGATGTACCCTTTTCAAAAACAATGCTTATTTTGTCGAGTTTCTTATTTACAAATATGGCATTCTAACCTCTAATTCTACTCATAAAATGCATTCCAACTGTACACATAACTCAAATTCGCTATTTTTTAAGAGTATTGACGTTATTGTATTTAATGGGCGATATGTAAATGGTGAAATTTGCCGTGTATATTTCTACTTTTTTTTATTTTCACTTTTCCCATTTCTCATTAAATAGAATATTTTTAGCCCAGGTAATTTTCAACCAAAATAATATCCATTTTTAATTTATATCGACCGGACGAATATACTAGTGCGTTATCTGGAACTCTTCGTCATTCTTCGCTATGCTCGAGACGCGCCACTATGTGTTAATAAGACATCGATGCTATTTTTCGCTTTGCTTGTTCGCTAGCATCGCAGCTTTCTTCGACGCACCACTATGAGTTTAGCCTTAGAAAACCACTTTTTCGAGAATAAAAAAAGGAATACGATTGATACCAGGGATAGAGAATTTGAGGATTTGTTTAATAAAAAGCGAAGCTTAAGGTGGGAAGTAAGAATATGACGGTTACTAGTGGACGTAATCGGAAAAGTTCATATTTCCTTAAGAGAAGGAATAAAGAAAGGATCGATATAAGATTATCTATTGGAAGATTGAGATGGGAGTTATGTTTATATACTGGATAATTAAAAACGATTTAGCCGTTTTTCAGATCTGTGAGGGAGGTGTGGTTCGGGAAAATCAAGGGCAAAATTTTTTCCAAGAATTTGTTTCGGCATTTTTATAGATATATCTTAGCTTTAGCGGCAGCTTTATTATGAGCAAGACGATTAGACAGAGATGTCAGTATTCTGACTTGTATTGTCACTGCCGGGTTTACTAATGCGCCAATTTTGATATCATCTAAAACTTTTGTCCAGCGTCTGACTTTGATTTAAGATATTCATTTTTACTATCGTACAATATGGGGTGTAAATAGAAGAACGTTCAGATGCGAAAATTTAAATGCCCCGGCCATTTTCCAGATATAGGCACAGGCCCGGATTAAGTGTGTAATAAGCCCGGGGCTACGGAAATATCAGGGGCCCTTTTCGAAAGTGACAAAGTTAGCAGTTTCATAGAATAACTAAATTTTCTTTAATTTAATTTAATTATATTATTTTGAATTAACGAATTGACATGTAATTATTAATGTAAACAATACTAAATATCATATAGACAACGGGTAGAATTTTCAATGCCAAAAAAAAAAATATATACTTATATATATATAATTTTAAACAATGAATTTTTCAGAAAATTTTAACCAAAGATTTGCATAAAAAGATAGTGTGTGTGCGCGTGTTGCGGGTGTACACACGTACACATATTCATACAGACAATTCCTAAAAATGTAAATTCCGACTCGTTTTACCTTAAAACAAATTTCTGGTACGTTTTTACGCAACTCGAAGTTTTATTATTACGAAGTTTCCTCCTCTAGGAGCAAATAAAAATGGATACAAAATTATTAACAAATAAATGTATTAAAAAATGCACTTGCTCTTGTAAAGTTAATTCTATTTATTTCAAAAAAAAAAAAAGTTGATGTATATGACAAATGATAGATTAATTTTTTATTACATGTCGGAAGTGGGTGTCTCTTGGGGGCCCCTTTATAAAGCGGGGCCCGGGGCTGCATTCGATGCCCTATTCGCTATCTCGTTACGTACATGAACCTCCCTTTCCGCCATTTCAAGTAAGTATGATATTATTTTAAATGTACGCATAGGTGCCTTGTAGTTGAAGGAAACGTTCAGAATCACTAAAAATAAGATTTCCTGAAATTTTATCCCTAATGGCGAATAATAAGAAGTGAATACCATTCAATACGAAGTAGACATGGGTAACTATGGATATATCCTCAGAAATATATCCACGTTCGGACTCAGCTGGATATATCGCCGACGATACGTGATTTAATCTTAACTCCGAAAGATGTCACGCAACGAACAAACAGTGTAGCTGCGGACATAGTCGGATTTACCTCAGGCGCGATGATTTAATATATCTCAACTCCGAAAAGCGGTAACTGCGCGCATGCGCACTGTGTTCAAGGGCGTTCATGTACTTAATGCGTTTTGAGTGCTACGCGGAGTTGAAGTTGAATACGCAGCGAAGATTGCGGTTATATACACTGGATATGAAATACAGATAACTCGATCGGAGTTCGGGTTGAGAAGCAGATATATATCTGCAGTCGAAAAGGGTACATATATGTACCCAAAACTGGTCTAGCGGAATTGATTTGCGTATCTCTACTCCGAAGTGAATACTGGGGAGAAACGAGGCAGGGCAAATTTTTTCATAACATTTGAGTAAAAAATATAAAAAGTTGCACTGACGTGATTTCATTTTTCAGACCCATCCGTAAAAATGTACTTAGGCCAGTTTAGGGTCGTTATTTTATATGAAATAGATTATCTCTTATTAGTTATAGTTTACATTTGTAGATGATCTAAAGTGCTAGAAAACACGAGCCAGCAGGACTTATCGTCTGTCTTACCCTATAGTTGCACAGAATACATTATGTTTATTTACCATTCAGATTTTTAAACCTATATGACTTTTTTTGATTTGAGTCAATAAAGATATAGAAAATAACAACTAGATTCTTAGATTTAGTAATGAACGAAAAAATAATATTAATATAGTAAATACTTTTTTTTTTTTTTTTTGGGCACGTCAACAGTGGAATTGCAAAGAATTGTATATTATATAAAGAAAAGATTAGAAATTGAGGAGATAAAGAAGGCCAACAAAGGAACTATATTGAGAGAGGGGAATGCAAGGATGGAGTGGACACTAAAGGAGTAGTAAGGCCAAGGCGCAGAAGATTAGAATACAGAGTAGCACGATCGGAGGAAATAAAGGGACATTCGAACAAGACGTAATTCGCATCGCAGGTATAATTGAACTCCGGAGGGTCAAAAGGACACAAAGGAGATTGAACAATAGAAAAACGGAAAAGAGAAGCCGGAAGCAAACTATGATTGAACCAGAGGAAATAATCGAACGGCTAAGGTAGGGGAAAAGATTAAACCAAGGAAGAGAGGAAGGAAAGGTAAAAAGATCTAGGATTGGTAAAGAATGAAGGATAGAATTCGGTTCAGAAATCGTGGTGGGAACATTGTGTGCTTATTAAGATGGAATAATTTTTTTTCTCCTTTTTCCTCATAATTATTACAGTATTTATGACGTCGACTAATTGTTTTCTTTATATATAAAAAGACGACATGGAGAAATACAATCTCAATTAATACAAAACGAGAGAAAAAATTACGATAAAAACAGCAACAGTTCAATTTTTTTTTATTTTTGAAGAAATTTACAATTTTTTGCTTTTATGAGGAATAATATTCTTTTAATATTTATCGGAACGAACCGTATTAAAAAAATTGTTATCGTTTTCATTAAATTTAAAATAAGCGTTTAATATGCCACGCTATCAACACAGCAGAACAAAGAATACAGTGTACCTGTTCCGTTTGTACAAAATATTTTTTTATGTAAAAATTAACGACAATTTTTTTCTTTTTGTTAATTCGTTTGTAGAACGAAGTTTGATAAATTTTTATCTGTGCATCAAAATTTTGGTCGCAATGACCGATTTATCATTACAAGCGTTGTAACCGATAAAAATTTATGTAATTCCTCCAGATTTAGCAGTATTCGTGTCTATAACCAATATGTCGCTAAAACCGATGTCGCTACGAGCGATTTTTGCCAATTTAAAAATTTAAAAAAAGCTTTATACTTCATTAGGAATTCCCGAACTTGAAATAATGGATGTCGAACCTGTGGTTATTGATGAGATTTATTTATCTTTGAGTTCTAATCCAGATGGATACAGATCTATGTTAAGAAATATTCAAGCGTACCATGTTAGCAAGTTAACAGTAACAGCTGTCAGGTATGAAATCAGGGAATCGTTATTTAAGCTTTAAACTAACCGGTTTTATTTTAAGAAAAATACGATAATTTGAAATTTTTTATGAATCCGTTAATACGTATGATCAAATAGTAACATTCACAATGAGCAGAAAAATATCTTTTGTTTTATCCGGAGTTAATATCTGACTTATGTTGATATTTTTCTTAAAGGATATAATGACATTTCTAGTTTTTTTAATACATTCTATCTTTTTAGTATAGATTTACAAACATCTCGAATACAGTTAAATCTCAAAATTCCACGAATTTCAGTGGTGGCCAAATATCGTAGTTCAGGTGTATTGATTATGATACGATCTTCAGGAGGTGGTGACTACTGGGGAGAATATAGTAAGTTTCTGTTTGTTTTTAATCAGTATTAGTTTTACATTCCTTTGTAGCAATGATTATTATTAATAGCGGCATTCGATCGTTTAAGAGTACATTTATTGATATAATAATTTTCAGCTGTATTCATTAAGTTTCCTTATATTATAAAAAACCGTTCTAGTAGCCAATTTTCTTTGTTTGTTGCATCAAATGTTTTTCTAATGTAAAAGTACTATTAGAAAGGAAGCTGAACTTCATTCAACAGGAATCAGTAAAGGGAGCTTAGTCATGTTACTAAGTTGAAACCTCTGATAAGTCTGCATCATAGGGTATGTGTATAATGTACTACTTCTTTCCTAGTTTTATACTTACTCACACACACACACACACACGCACACACGCACATATATATATATATATATATATTCATATATTTGCGAATTATTTATAAAATTATATGTAATTTGTAATGTTACAGAGGAAGTACAAGCTGAAGTCTGCTTAAAAGTGAATTTTGTTTTGAATAATGGCGTGAAATATTTGCAGCTGGAAGATTTAGAAATGGACTTTAATGTCAAAAATATTCAAATGGGTGTTAAAAACATTCTTCATGGGGGCATTATCAGAGGTGAGTTACTTACTTCATTATTTATAAATAAATGATTGCATACACTAGAAACTTTTCTTATTATGGAAAATAGATTAGAAGACAAAGCAGATCCCTATGTTATTGATATTGGTTATCATTATTATTACTTCTATTCTCTATGCAATAGTTTTTTCAGCGGTTCTCTAAATTATTTTTAGTATTTTATCGGTTATATTGGTTATAATTCGCCACTGATTAAAAGAAATAGGACAAAAAAAAAAAGATGGAAATTACACAACAATACGTATATAAATAAATACGAATATATTAATTGGTTAAATAAATGAAATCCGTTATGTATATCCCTTATTTGTATCAAACAATTACCGTTGCTACCATTTTAAAAATTGCCGTCATATTCATAAACCACTCCTGAAAATAACGCTTGTTTAAATCGTGAATTGAAATATTTAAAATAACCTAATTCTTAAAGAAAATAATTCAAAACCAGTTAAATATAAAATTAATGAATATGAATAAAATATATGAAGTTAATAATGAAATATTGGAACACAGATAATGAGGAAGCTCAATTCAGAAGCTAAAAGTGGAAAGTAAGAGATTGTGAGAATAAAAAAGATAAATTAGTTTAAAAGGTTAGATGACAATAATATTTTTCTTATAATAAAGGATAAAAAAATCAATAATTTCCTCTTAATGATCAGCGGTTTTTTTAATTATTGTATAATAGAATTTTTTCAGACGGTGTTTACCTTAGTTTAATAGTAAAGTATCTTTTTTGATAAATAATATATTTCAAATACTTTTTTTTTTTTTTATTTTATATTGGCGCTCTAGCGGCTTTGACGCAAATACTGAAAAAGGTTATATAACGAATTTAAATCGAGAATTGATTGGAGATGGAGAGTAGAAAAAATTGAAGTGATTAAGCTGGATGTGGAAAGAAAACAATAAAGGAACAATTATGAGGAGCAGAAAGACTCGCAGACAAAATTTTGGAATACAGGAAAGAACAGTTAGCACTGAGGATGAAACAGATTAGCATCGTATATGAAGAGAGAGACAGATTTTTTTTTTTTTTTTTTTTCTAAATAAATAAGTTGTCGGTCTTACTGGGTAAGTATGCCCGTTGCGTAAGTGTCCAACACTCTTATTATCGTTTGTTCTAAGTAAATAGAATTACAACTAATCATTCTTACTACATAAATGGAATATATTAAATCAAAAAAATATCAATCAAAGTAAGTATAAATATAAAAAGCACAATGATACACCCATACATAAGGGCCGCTTACATATTGGACGTCGCATACATTCACGTGCAGGAAAGAAAAAGGAAAGGAAACGGGGAAACAAAGGTCTAAAAAAGCCCCAAAAGAATGCAACAATAAAGTGAAAAAGGGGCGCAACAGAATTCCTTAATCTTTGCACCATTCTTTCAACCACTTCCCCACTTACCTCTTTCATGTGGCCGGGAATAGTACTTATTAATTTAATTAGAACCGAATCATCTGTATTGTCGATTCATAGATTTACCCCTCTAGAATGAATGTAACGGGTATTATTTTGATTCCTTGTTAGTCGAGTTTTTGGTGTGGAAGGTAACTCTTTACGTTATTGCGTTTAAATTCAAGTAGTCGGTAATAATAATAATAGTGCATCTTGGGAGACACTTCATTATTTTCCTTCCATCAGGTTGATGTAGTGTCACTCGGCTTCTAATGTGGTAGTATAAGTTTCAAGCACCTTTTCTGAATTTTACCTATTTTATTGATTTCTGTTTCTATTAGCCTCGCACCATATTTGGATTCCATATAAAATTCTAAACATTATTATTGCATTAAAGTATATCCGTAATGTTCCATATGAAAGAACCGATTTCAAGTTATATAATGCTGAAATTGACTGTCTTATTTTCGAATTTAAGTTTTGTACGTGATTTTTCCAGTTCAATGATTTATTGATATATATTCTTAAATGTTTAAAATCGGTTACATTCACTAGAGGTAGACATGAACATGGGTGAGTAATGTTATTTCCATAGCGTTCATGTAAGCATTCATTATTATGTATGCTGATTCGCGGGTGATGACTCTTACGTTTGGAAATATTTCGAATATGGAGTAGTTTTGATTTATTTACATTTATGGGCATAACCTCCTGTCAGGAGCCCCTTTACTGAGATTATTCACATCCTGCTGCAATAATTTTTCCGCCATCTCTAGATTTTTATGTTCAATTCATAATGCGTTGTCATCGATAAATACATGAACCTTTTCATTTTTAATATGCCTTTATTATGAGTTCGTGTATATAAGAAATAGAATAGGATCCAGTATTGTATCCTGATCTTCTCCATATCGATTCATCTTTTCATTACTTATATTAGCTGCAATTTTTACTATGCTTCTCCTATTTTTTAAATAATTCTTAAGCCGCAATAGTTGATTATTTACAATGCCCATATCTTCTAGATCTTCAATAAGCAGGTCATGGTCAACTAAATCAAACGATTTAGCTAGGTCAATAAAGGTAATTATGAACTGGTTTCCCCTCGATAGTCCTATATTTATTTAATTTACAAACGTTCTTAGTAAAGTTAAGATGGATCTCTTTTCTCTAAGTTCGTGTTGATTTTCGTAGAGCAGATTGTTTTTTCCACATAATTTCTTAAGTGTTTGCCGATATAACTGTTCTAGTATTTTAGCTATTACAGGCAAATTAATCTAACGTTTTGTATTGCTATGTGTGTGTAAGTAAGAATACATTCATAGGTGAATGTGTATGTACATGTGTGAGTATGTGTGTACATATGAGAGTGTATATACATAGGTGTAGACACGCGAGTCTATATAAATATGAATGCACGTGTGTGTGTGTGTGTGTGTGTGTGTGTGTATTAGTATATTGTACACAGATATGTATATATTTTCCGTTTGCACAGATTGTAAGCATTAGCTAGTTTCTCAATAAACTGGCCTGTGTACTATATATAATGTACCCTACTGCTCATATATTTTGCATATAAGCAGGAGTTAAGTAAAATTCTATTTTATGTATTACATTTTATAATTTTATTATTTATGTATAATAAAATTTGATTTGATTTGATTCCTTCTTATATATCGGTCTAATAATACCTCTTTTGAGTCATCTGGAATGCACGCTTCCTTCATTGAGCGATTGACCATACCGATTAAAATAAGAGCAAACAATTTTGAATTTTATTTAATACTTTTAACTCTAATATCGTCCCATCCTGGTGCCTTGTGAACTTTTAGATCAATAATTATTGCTTCTATTTGAGAAACATTTGCAAGTGGAATGAAGAATGAGGACATATTTAACTTGTTGACGTTAATATTCAGTAGCCGCGTGACACATACATATCTATGCTCTTCTACCGAACGTACGAAGTATTCGCTAAATTTTACAGCTACTATTGAACTATTTCCAAAATGTTTAGTAATGAAATCATCAACTGTTGTTTTTTTTTTTTACTAATAATATTATTGATTATATCCCATGTTTTTTTGCTATCATTGTTTACCATCACTATATTTGCCTTTGATAATACTTCTGCTTGACATTCCTTATTTCTGTTTTAACTAAATTCCGATATTTTTTTAACAGATTTTCATATCTCACACTAGTTCTATTTCCTTTACTGAGTTTAAAGTATTGATCTCTGATTTCCATAAAATTGATTATTTTCTAAGTCATTCATTCGTTTTTAGGATTATATTTACATCCCCTTTTCCCGTCACTCACTTCCACTTTACGATTTCTATATATGTTTTGAAAAACTGAACGAAAACGGTGATATAAGTCTCCTATCGTTGAGGAGTTACCCACTTCGCTCCAGTTATAATTGCTGATTTGGTTCTGCAATCTTTCTTCCTCAAAAACACATTTTAGAAGATTTTTATAATGAGTTATTTTCCAGTTCGCGATACGAAATGCACCGCAGGTGATATAATGGTCAGATATTTTCGTATTGACTATTCACGAAGTAATTTCGTTCGTTTTAAACTTCATAAACATATAATCTGCGCCTGACTGGGTACTCCTATTTGTCCGATCTTCTTTTCCTGTAATTCCATTGATAGACATACGTATTAAATATATCTACATATACATAATAGATACCTATACATACACGCAACCTCAATATATATATATATATATATATATATATATATATATATATACACGTACATATATTCACACATGCACATGAAACTACATGCGAACACTGCCACACCACCATGCACTGCTTCGGTTCAACACCATCGCTAATCACACCCTGTAAGTAAACTTTAAAAATAACAAATGACCAGAAGAAGTAGGAAATAAAATACAGTAACAAAGTAAATGAACAAAATACATTCGCACATATAATACCTTCGTCACACACACTGCTCTCTCGACATTACCACATCTTACAGCTAGTGAACGCAGACGATAACGCAAGCACATAGACCAAAAGCCACGTGCCACCGCATACGCACCCCCAGTCACCACCACACGTGTATCAAGCAAAATTACCTGAAGCCTCACACGCATACGACCCAATCGCTTCTTACCGCGCTCTCCCATGCACGCAGCATCGTTACGTTCCACCGGTACCTCCTCCTCTCTGCCGTCATTAAACAGCTGTATAATTTTCAATTTCAATTGTCCGTGTTGCTGCATGTATATCTGATTTCAACGGGATTTTTACAATCTTACCTCAACTTGATGTTACTCGACACACAGTACAGATACGCTCAGGAACATATTACTCTCTTAGCTTTCGACTACTATCATTCAGACATCAACGCAGTCTCCACCCTATGCGACTGTTCTTACGAACATGCTTTGGTTTTGGTCGAGTAAGCATCCTTGACGGAACCATATAGCGACGGCAAATTAGATCGATGCCTGAGAGATTGTAAATTGATTAAATATCAGGGCGAATATTTTCTAGTTCGAACACCGCCCAAAAAAGAACGCTACAAGTACCGAATCCGTCTCATATTTTACATACAAAAATTAAAATTAACAGTCAAAATGATTTATTTTCAAACTGTCACGTACGTCTACATTTTTTGAAGATTGAATTTAAATTGAACTGAACTGAACACTGAACACGAAAAGGTTTCCAAAAAAAATACGTTACTCCGACTTTCGGTTAATCGATTTTTAAGTGTTTGTTATTTATCTATATTCATACATTTATATAATGTCATCATACCAAAAATGGTCAGCTCCGACGTGACGGGCTTAGTTGCTGCGTCACTAAAAAACTGTAACTCGGTAAATTATTGGAATTGTAAATTTTTTTTTCGAGTTTATATACTTAAAGGTCCAAAATTTAAGAACATGCAAAAAAAAAGATTGAATTTTTAAAAATTCAAGACCAAAATAATCCCATAGGAGTAGATAGAAACTTATCGTGATGAACGGGAGAAGATAGAAAATGAATTTCCGAGCTGGAAAGAAAAGAGGGAAATGAGGTTTCCTTAAGGGAAGAAGCACGGACGGGTGTGATAGAATCTAAGAAAAAAAGAAGTTGTAATAGTGGTAAAGGGGAATGCAGGGGGCGCTTAGAAAGAGAAATCTAAATTTTTCAAATCTGAGAAGAAGACGTATCTCTAGAATAGTAAGAACAGAATTGCTTTTGAGAATTTTGTTTAGCTTTTCTAAAAACGAAGCGAGCTTTCGCACAGGCTTCCTCATGGGCTAGAAAGTTCGACATTGAAGATCGGGATCGAAAAAGTTTGAAGATGACAGTACTCTTCTTGAAGGCTAATTTATGTACTTAATTTCACTAGAGTGAAGAGGTACAAGATGCCTTGCGATGACGAGTAGTAAGAATGGGAGAAGAAGATGAAGAAGGAATAGACTAAAAGAAAATGAAGGAAAGATTTGGAATACGATTTGGGTTTGAGAGATTTATGAAAAGTGAAAAATTTAGGACAAACTTTAGACAGATAGGTGGTGGATGTACTTTGTGGGAAGGAACAGATACTACAGCATGGTTGACGTAAGAAAAGACTTGAGAGGCACTGCTGAATGATTTTAATTTAGAGCTTTCGTGGAGATACATATTTTCAAAGGCCATAATTATTTTGATGTATTTTTGTCTTTGCCATTCTGGGCAATGATATAATCGAGCGAACTATAGAAACCTTTGTAATTATAGCAAAGAGGAGGTTCCCGGAAATTGTTACATTCAGAGGAGCGATGCTGATAAAGTGAGCGCTTTGATAATGTCGCGCAATATGCCCAAAAAAGGAAACTTTTTGCACATTGCATGGGGAAACGAATACTCAGGAAGGAAACATTTGTTGAATTCGAATTCCACACTATTGATTTGAGACTTCGGAGCCTTAAAAAAATAGAAAATGCGTCGAACGGTAATAACCAGGGTTAAATATTCACCTATTCTTTTGAAAAGGAAACATGAATTCAAGTTATAACACACTGATTATAAGTCATTGAGGGGGATATCTACTGAAATTCAAATGTGAATAATTGTCACGCAAGAATATGGCTCTTTAAATATGTTTATTTATTGGTTAAACATTCTTTCTTTATGTAAATCTATTTCACACTATTTATATTTTGTCTTTATTAGCTATAATCATACCTTTCGAATAAAAAAAAAGAATAGAATAGTATTTGAATTCGCGTATAATTATAAATATAATTAATTTCAATTTTATCTGTTTTAGAGCTTTATCAGATGTCCCAGCGAGGTGCCAACTGAATTTACCCTAATAGTTTTAATTTTTTCGACTTTTAAATTAATAAATAAAAAAGTTCACTTTCTAACTAAACTTCAGTTATCAATACACTTTTGATGATTTTTATAATGTAACTTTTGGAATAAATGAATAGTCATATCTTCTCCGATCTATTTAACCGGAATATTATAGTAAAGCCACCTAGGTTAACATTTTAAACAACTTGTTAATTTTAGGTGAGAAAAAAGAAAAGGAACCGAGCGCTGTTATGCAAAAAAAGAAGTTCATTCGAAAAATATGGCTGAAGTGAGAATGTCTTATAAGTTTAACTGAATCCACAGCTAAATAGAATTTCAAATTGGTTAACGATTCTTCATTTGCGACAGATACATTTTTACTAATTTTTCTACTTTTTCAGACTTGTAATATTAGTTGTTTACTTTTTAGTTGAATATTTCGTTGCAACGGTACCGGGACTGTTTAAGCTTTTAGATTATAATTCAAAAAAAAAGAAAAGAAATACTGAGGATCGTTACAGCAGTGGCGGAAAGTAATAGGACGAGGCTTGACAGGAAGACTACGCGATACGAAAATGCGAGATCTGTTGGAATGATAGTATGAGAAATGTGAAAGACGTTGTTGTGGAAAAGAAATTGGTGACTAAGGTGCGAAGTTCGGTGAGCAGCTGCATAATAATTACATCGGCCGTGAACAACGTGTTAGACATACATTTCGAGTAGAACTTTAATGATGGATCTAAATTGATCGATAATGTGGCGCCAGACTGAACGACGATGTTAACGATGGTTCCGGTTCAAACGAGGTCGCGATATTCCAGACCATTACTGATATTTTGAAAGTGGTAAAAGTCGAGGCGTCGTGTAAATTTCAATGACTATTTGTAGTCTGAAGTGATGGACAACCTTAAATAAAGACATAAGCAACTCGAATACGGAAGAGTAAATAATCCCGCGAAATATTTATCTTCTCCATTCGTTTTTATTCTCTCTTAATCGTTTTTTATTTATTTTCTTAATTATTCTACGTATCTCTACATTTTTAGTTCAGTGCCATATTTCGGACACAGATAGATCTTACAGTTAATGTGAAGTTAAAAATTGGTTATTTGATTAAAGCCATAACGTAATATATGTAAAGTTGATGTTTTAGAAAAAATTGTACTTTCCATCGTTTTTTTATTTATTTATTTATTTATTTATTTATTTTTTTTCATATAAAACTGCCTCTTTAAGGGGGAACTGTATGGTTACTACAATCTTAGAAACATTTCTAAATAAGTAACATTTATAACTAATAAAGTAAATTAACACGTTGCAAGCGAATAGACTACTATCTATTTTTTGCTAATTATTATGTATACGTATAAGAAAAATTTTACAATGCAACTAGGTCGTTCGGTTTAAAACGTTAAAGACGTCTTACAAGAAGAGGTCACGATCTGCGGGTCACCGATTTTGATGAAATTTTGCAGATCGACAGAAGACCATGAGTATATAAACTGTGTAAAATACCATTAGAATGAAACTTTTTGATTTACGCAAGAAATTTCAATTTTTAGCAGCCGTATTTCACGGATAATATACATAAAGTTGTTTAGACAAAAATATGCAATAAATTCCAGATTACGTTTACTTACTTTGTGAAAATGGTGTTCGGAAGACCGATTATATTCTAAAATGAATTATATTAAACAAAAAAAAAAAAAGTTATTATAAAAAAATTAAAAATAATTTAAAAAAAATCAATTTTTAATTTAACAAAAATTTAAACACGTTATTTATTGCATTTATATAGTACAATAACATAAATTATAATAGATTTATTTTGTGGTGTAGTGGTAAAAGTCATGTTTACTTACACATGCTTAAAAAAAATGTGGTGTGGGTTCGAGAACCCTTTTGGTGTCCTATATATTTTTAATTATCAATTCTTATTATCTAATTATTTTAATTCTTTATACATAACTATACAAATATAGTAAACCGAAAGCCAGGTCAATAAAATAAAAATAATATAAATCCAATAAATATTTTCAATTTTTTATTATTCAAATTTCTATGAACGATAAACATGTTTTATACGCAACGATTTCATTAAGAAATGTAAATAATAAAAAATGGAAGATATTTATTGTATTATATATTTGTTATTTTATTGACCTGGCTCTTTTATATAGTTATGTATAAAGAATTAAAATAATTAGATAATAAGAATTAATAATTAAAAATATGAGATCAAAAATTTTACGTTTCATCGGGGGGGAATTCGAATCCGCACCACCTTGTTTTAAGTTGTGTAAGTAAACATCACTTTTACCACTACACCACAAAATAAGTTCATTATAGTTTGTTTTTTTATACGATATAAATGTAATAAATGACGTATTAAATTTTTATTAAATTAAAAATTAACTTTTTAAAATTATTTTATTGTCCTCCAATTTAAGACTCACATTTTTTATTCGATTAAAAGGCTATAAAATAATGGGTGCGTCTTAAATTTCAAATAATGCGGTATTATTTTTATGACACATTAGTATGTCGAAAATTCTTTTTATTTGTGTACAATGTCGGTATTAAACGATTTTTAGAAATATTATCACTCACTTTAACGAATATGGGGATATTCAAATACACGAACATGGCTTATAATGAATCGTAAGGGTGCTATTTCCGATGAAGAAGTGAAAGAAATTGTTGCATTTATTTGTCGATATGCAGAGTCTATAGCTATCACTTTGCCTGGTCGTTTACCTAATCATTGGAAGTATTTAAAAAATACCACGCAACGAAAATAAATCTACTTTATATGAACAACATATAAATAGCTGCCAACGTGGTATTTGAGTCATTAAATTATGAGCATTCCAACAGTTATGGAAAACTTATTATCCATACATCATCGCTATGAAACCTGCATATGATTTATGTGACGTCTGTTGCGAACTAGTTAATAAAACTAGCGTTACAATTAACGTCAGTGATGAAGAAAAGCAAACTGTATTGGATGAATATCGCAATCATTTACGCAATTGGCTAATGGTCAGCATGAGGAAAAGTACCGAGAAATTAAAAGAATCTAACTGTTTAATGATATTGATGGATTACGCACAGAATTTTAATGTATCATCTGGACCACGGCAAGTTGGAAGTATATATTTTAAGTCCCTTTCTTGCAAATACTCTTTTCTTAAATGCCTATGATGCATCTTAAACTCGATTTTTTTTTCTCCAAAAATCGTTTCCTAAAACATGGGTTTGTCTTAAATTCGAACGAATACGGTAATATCCGTTAAATGCGGCTGCTAAAAATTTAAATTTCTTGTGAAAATCAAAAAGTTGCATTTTAATATTTCACACAGTTCATACATTCATGGTCTTCTGTCGAACTGTAATATTTCATCAAAATTGGTGACCGCAGATTGTCACTTCTCTTTGTTAAATCTTATTAAGCAGAAAATCCAATATTTCCGGGTAAGATTGGTATGAAGTCTTCTTCATGGCGGTGAGCAAAGTCTTAAATGACTTTGTCGACCCGTTTGGTCCTTAAATCATTGTATGAAGATTCGTTCCGTTGGAACCATCGAGCGTTGCTTACTATACGGAGGAATTTATTTGGGACTGTTTGAATAATGTTTCTGTTTGATGTTTTGGTACATCCCCGTATTTGTATCCCATAAGTCCAAATCGGTCTTATGATAGTTACTTTCCAAAAACAAATTGACACAACATAGAAGTAAAAAAAAAAAAAAAAAAAAGAGTTTCGGTTTTAGGAAGAAAACAATGTGTAACATACATATATGTATGAAAAAAGTTAAAAATCGAAGAGTAGGACGATAAATTATTAGAAACGGAATACTGGAAATACGAAATCAACATTATTAGTGTAACTTCTGATGATTATTCATCCGAAAACTTACAGATCAGGTGGTTGTCGAAATTTTGAAATCGTGAAATTATTTCGAATAATTTTTCTTTTTGTGAAACCGCAAATTTGTTTTTAATTTTACTGACTTCATATAATTTCGTTTTCATCCATCGGATACGTTTTATATCTCTGAATCTGACATGTTTATTTTCAGTTGGCTCCTTATGTTTTATAAACGAATATAATTTTGTATCTACTATGCTTTATTTGAACAACAATTTTTACCAAAACGGAAAAAACTTAAAAAGAAATTTAGATCGATACAAAAAAATTTACTGGGTGTGAAATTTCTCTTTGTCTTTTTTTTTTTTTTTTCGGGCTTATATGCAAAACAACCCATCGACCATTATATTAGAACAAAGTTAAATTACAATTTTTGAAAACATTATAATATAGAATCCAATATAAGACGATATTATTTGTAGTCACGAGCGAACTTATTTTACATGGAAGGACTACTCTAAGATTAGTCAGTTAATTATATAATATTGTTTGAGTGTTTTTGTATCGGTTGCATTCAAAAAATAAATGGTCCGCGTCTGCTAACTTATCTTGATCATCCGGGTGTGGACAAAAAGGGGACTGACTAAGCCCCTGCTTAGACATAGAATATGGTAATCTGTTAACTCCAAATCGTAACCGACATATCGTCACTATAAATGTCCGGGGATTGTTAACCCCTCTACCCGACTCTTATTACATAGTCAATGGTTACATTGATAACAACAACTGTCTAGCATAATAATCGAGAACTATCGCAGTAGGACTCGTGTGGCTGTGAAAATGACACGAATTATTACAGCGTCGAAGAAATCTACAAACATTAAAAAGGCCATAGTAAAAGTGAACTTGCCTTCAAGTAAACTGAACAAACAGAAGGTAGCGTTAAATATCTTCTTCGAATGTCATTAAAAAAATTGCATAGTGCGTAAAAATTTCTTTCTGAAACTTCTGCGCGCTTTCTTTCACTAAAGATGTCATCTGGATTTGCGAAAGAGCGAGTATTTTTTTGTTTATTTTCTGTTTCACGCGTCAATCAGGGGAAAAGAGAAAAGGGAAGGGCCGTCAGTTAAATTCCGATCCAGTCAGAAGAGATGAAAGACAGAATGTAAGATGCGCAATAAAGAGTAGGGAGATTAAGTTTTAGTAAAAGCCAATGCAAAGACAACTACGTTCGACAGAAAGGGATGAACGTTGAAAGAAGATCTACCGGGTTCTTTCTAAAATTAAGCATTAAAACTGTCAAAAACGAACTAACATGATACAGGTATTTCCTTATGATAAGTCGGTTTATTTTAAAATACCGCTTTTTTATGTATTCGCATTTTGAAATTTGTAACGGAACCTTTCTTATGCTTCTGCGGAAGTCTAGTATCGATACAGTTTGAGAAGCGCTGCTGTAGTTCTTTGTTCGATTTTCCATTCGATCGATTAAAGCGGTAGGATAGCACCTTTAAACCTTTTTCCGATTGCCCCGGCCGGATAAGATACATTTATTTCATAACGGATTCTAGTGATAAGATTCCGTAGCGATACATAACGAAAGGCGCGATTTTACTTTAATTGAATTAATTTCTACTCCTTATAACTGAAAACCCGAGTACAACTGAAAGTTCCATAACTTTGGCACGACGTCGATGATTATGAAGTCAAGGTTGACGCAAAAGGTACTAAACTAAATAACACTGATGAGAGTGGTGAGGTTTGTGCATATCTTCAATACGCACTAGATAACGACAGGTTCCATCTGAACGCAACACCACTGCTCAACCATTTACGACGACACGGTAAGAAATCCGCACTACATTATTAATATCATTCCGAAAAGTGTTCGCATGTCGCAATATACGCAATTTAATTATGTATAAAATATTTTACATATCATTCGAGTTGTGAAAATCGACGAAGAACTAAGTAGAGAGGAAACTGCTTTAAGAGATGTACGGCAAGGAACTATATATTAGCTCCGTTGCTGTTTCTGATTTACATCAACTCTCTTTACAAATATGTTAAACATTCGACTGTATATGCCTATGCAGATGATATAGCACTTGTAATTGAGCACCATGACATTCATATGACTGAAAAACTGTTGCAAGAGGATGTTGATACTATGAATAGGTGGGTACGTGATAAACACCTAACGATTAATGTAAAGAAAATCAAAGGTTTTATATATATATCCAGAAGAAATAGAACACACAGACCCTATATTATAATGCATGGTAATAGTTGCTTACACAACTGTTTGACTCCTACCTTGAATTGTGGTTGTACTCCGCTGAAGACGACGGCTAAGGTTAAATATACGTTAGATTAACTTTTGACAAAACATTATTTTGGGACAAGCATATTACAAATTTATATCGAACAAAGTTAGACAAACGATACCAGCATTATCTCAATATGATGGTTTTCGTGTATACTTTAACGCTATAGTCTTGTCACAAATCTTATATGGAGTATCAATTTGGGGGGGAAGCAAAGAGTACAATAATCAAAAGGATTAGTAATCAGCAAAAGAGATGTTTAAAGATAACAACCCCCCAGAAAAAGATCAGGTTAGTAATAACGTTAGCTGGTGGAGAGGAAAAAAAGAAATGATCTCAAAGATGTTATATTATTATCACTGACAGTCTAATAATACTCGATTATTTTCGACGAAAAGAGGTAGAATAATTAGGAATCATAGGGAAGTGTACTATACCCGACCAAAAGGTATAAATAGCAAGATATAGACAAAACACGGATGAGGCAGTAATAATTCAATTGCTGGTAGGAATTCCAGAAGATTTAATGAACACAGAGATAGAACTTTGGATACTAATAATTAAGCATTGGCTGGTTGGGAACATAAATGAAGGGCAATAAGTTAGTTTTTAATTGTATATGGACAAGTGGTGGAGAATTGATCGTATGTATATAATTAAGACGGATGTTCGTCAAGTGTAATCATATGATACGTGTACTGTATATAATATTAAGTAGTATTAAGAAGCTTTGTATTTTTTTTTTCTAACGAGTAGAGTTAAAGCCTATATGATGGCTATTACTCGATTTAAAATTCTTAAATACTATTAATAATTTTTGATTTAATAGTAAAATGTGTAAGAGCTTGAAGGTTGTTCACATCAAGAATATCTGAGCTCAGTTGATTGTTGTGATGATGATTATACTTCCGGCTGGTTAAAATAATGTGATGGACCGTTAGCGGTACGTAGCAAATGTCGCATACGGACGGTGGCTGGCCATTCAGCAGATATGAATGTGTAATTCGTGTATGGCCAAGATATATTCTATTAACAGCTGTATCCAGCTTCGGTGAGCAGACATTACCAATGATCGACGGCCAATCATCCACGCTTCTCTTTGTATTTCCAAGCATACTTGGCGAGCCTGGAATGATTGATTCCATGACTGTGCGAAGTCTTCTCCTAGCATTGCCGGCAGACAAGTTTGAGTTGGCCCTCTCGCCGCATGATGCACAATATCATGGCCATCTATCCCTCGATGACTCGGGATCCAAACGAAAGAAATTCTAGCTTTGTAATTATATTTATGAATAAACGATAATTGTGTTGCGCAGTATGCCTTGTGGGACCCGCAACTTATTTCAAAAAAAAAAAAAAAATCTTTACTTATTATATGAAATGCTAAAAATAACAGTCAGCTAACTTGTTACTCGTTAATCCATTTTTGAAATAGCAATTTTTTTATTGATTTTTTTTTTATATTATTTTCTTATTAAAAATTTTTTCTTATTTTTTTTTTTATATCATTTTCTTTGGCATAATATCCGAAACTTCTTTCATTAATGTCGCCTCATCAAACTTTTAAGTTACATTCATTTTGTATACATAGTTTCTCAATGATTTCGAATTTGCTGTTTCACAATTTCTCTTATTGGCACGTAATTGGGTTGATTTTATAATGCAATAGTTCGTAATGGAAATACTACTTTATTACTGTGTTTTATTTTTTTCATTTTCTTTCCACCACTAATCTGAATTTTTAATTTAAAAAATTCTCGGATGAAACTAATTTTAGGACTTCTTCTTTGTATTATCGCGCGATGTTTTCTTTACCCCCCCTACGATGCGTCAGTACTACGTTGATGTTGAAAATATAATATTAATCAGCCACGTTTAAACAGTTAATTTTTCCGTAATATGAATAAAGACATTTTTAATTTCAGAAACGGCGTTGAATTTATTCTTAAATACGTGCTCGCAATTACTACTTCGGGAGATGAAGCCGGCTATTAAGAAGAAACTGACTGTTAAAATTAAACGTTTCATCGATAAGTTATTCAAGAAAATACCGTACCAACTGTTGGTTGTGGACTAACCCGTTCACCGTAATATGCGTTTGTCGTAATTTTCGTTTTTTACGCGTTTTTCTGTTTTCGTTTTTTTTTTTTTTTTTTAAACTTCTAATGGCTGTTTATTCGCTTTTACAGAATCGATCCTCGATACTGCTGACTTGATTTTAAAACATGTATTCACGTATAGTATTTATTAAAATCGTTTAGATGTCGATATACCTCTCTTTCCCTTTTCCGAATCTCCATATTAAGCCTAAATATTTATCACTAATTTTCAAGTAAAATAGCGTTAATCCATAAACTACACGGTACGAATTCATAATTATAGTTTATCTTTTTAGGTATTTTTTTTTTTCTATAAATAAAAAGTAAATTTTACCATCATTCACCCTTTTTTCGTTTTTATGCCAAAAAAAAAAAAAACAACAAAATGGTGTAACAAAGAATTGACACATTGGTACACTTAATATCAATCATTATGTTTAACTTACAAAGCCGCTACAGCGACGGAATTTCTATTAGAATGAACAAGCCTCGCTAAGCGAAGTAGCTTGTTATGTAACGATAGGGCGATTGAGGATGAATACCCATCGGGAACTGATTACAAAAGAGGTCATTTGCGTAGGCACAACAGCTCGTTCGTAAATACGTAATTTTACGTAAAAAATATATTCTTAACGGTTTTTTTGGGCGGGTTTTTCGTCGTCCAGGGTAGTCATCTTGAAGATATAGATCATTTTAAAGCGAATTTTCAAATTTGAAGTTCATAAATCAATCGGTTCGTGAGGTATTGATTTTTATTTGATATTTTTATCATTTCTGAACCATTTTATTAGGATTCCGTACATTATACATGTATAATGTACGGAATCCTAAAAATTCTAGTTTGTCATTAAATTATTCATTCATTTCTTTATAATATTAATTTAACGTTTTAATTTATTATTAGACTTATTATACATATATGCGTAAATTTAATAAATGCAATTTGCCTTCATTCATAGGTAAAATTAACTTCTCGTGTATTATCTATATATTTCTTTTTTTCACTATACTGATACAAAATACTAAAAGTTATTTTTTTTTTTTTTTTTTTTTGTTATATAAAAATTCATAATTTTCAACTATTTTAGTTCATTTTTCCACTTTTAGATAATAAGAAGTTATAACATTTAAATAGCACTAGTAGTTACACTAAAAGTCAGGTAAGTCCCATATCCTTAACAAGGTATCATGGATTGTGAAGTTAAGCTTTCGATAATAGCACTAAGCCTAACGACATTAATGAGAGTTAGCAGTTGCTAAAGGGAATCGCAATGCTGATTATGACGCGCAATACGAACTGGTAAATAGCAGCTATTTGAATAAATGAATAGTAACTGCTAGTGCTTATTCGAGTAGCTATTTCTACTTTTTTCTCATCTCTAGTCCGCATAGCTAGAATGTACGAATAGATAGTCGTCTACGCTCAGAAACTGAGTATGGCACTACAAAGAAGCAGGTAGCTAACAAATTTTCACTTGTTCGGTGTTTTCAAATTGGCCTTTTTTTGCGTAAGCATCGAAACACATTTGATAAAATACATATTAGCCCACCACACACGTACGGTTTTGTCCGCAGACTTAACCGCCAGAAGTCTGGGTCGTGGTGAAAACTGCACCGACTGCGCTTCATTTCAACCGGAAAAGATGAGTCCACGAACTTGCCCGTAGGCAAGTCTGTACGGATAACCGCTCAGTTAACTGCACAGATAACCGAATAGGCCAGAACTGTCGCTGTTTATTAACGACGAAAGGTAAACCTGCCGGCAAACCGTTCAAGCTAGAACCGTACTTAACTGTGTGTTATTGGCGAAAACTAGTCCGCACGTTTATCTGGCCGCTCAAACCGTCATAAAAATCGAAAGGTTTCGCGACAGTTTAACAGTTTTATATTAGACTTGTGATTTTCGTGTTGTATATAAAGGTAGTTTTTTATTATGTCCAGTGAAGAGAAAAAAAATAATCGTGCATTGTCTTTCGTTTTGATTTATGTGTTCAATACGCGAAATAGTGTAGCTCAAAAACGTACAAAGTGGATCAAAAACCAGTTAAGTTACTTGCTTTTATTAAAAGAGAAATCTGAGAAAATGATCTAACGTTCTTAGCTACAGGAAGATGTTACGAAGATTTGCAATAATCGGCAGGGATTTTGTAAATATCAATAAACTCAACGAAAAATTGTCTTCATTGCACAATCGCGAATCGGAACTGATTATAAGGAATTACTAATTAATTCTAAATACGAAAAAATTTAAATCAAATTAATAATAATAATAATAATAATCGTATTGAAAATGTAAGAAAAAGAAAAGAACAGTTTTGTAGTCCTGAGAAAGATATGAAATCTCTAACGAAATCGTTGAGTAAACCTAGGTGCAAGTCCGTGGACAAAACCGCGATGTTTTAATTCGCGCTGGAGGCTAGTCCACGGGTTTAACCGTACAGATATCGTGACAGGCCAAGACTGAAGTCTCGCATTACATTTAACGTTGAGTCATTTCCTGCATTTTCTGAAACCTGTGCGCAAGTCTGCGGACAAAACCGTACGTGTGTGTGTCGGGCTATTGACCGGGCGAAATTATAAAAATAAGCCGGTTCTTCAAAGAACAATATCATCGAGATTTTCACTCTCGATCGTTCTATTCTCGCTTTTTTTTGGCTTTGACGTAATCCATTGCAAGGATCGCACTTTTTCTTCGCATGACACCAGACACCTCAGTTTCGTCCCCAAAACAGTTCTATTAAGAAAGGATGGACCATTTTCGATATTCGTGAGCAATTTTTAAGATATTTTCATTTGATTGCGCCTTTGATTTTCCCCGTTTATAGTTGCAGTGCAAGTTTTTGTCATTTATCCTAAAATTTTTTGATCGGACAGCTCCGTGCTATGTAGTAGTTACGTTGACAGCGAGTCTGAGAGCAACACCATTTACTCCAAACTCATTACCATTGCGCATGCGCTATTTAAACATTCTCTCTATAAAAACTGCAAAAGATAGACTCAAATGTTGACTAGCCTTATATATTATTCGTCCCCCAAACTTATCACGCTATATGCGGGTAAGCGATTCTTTTCTACTTTTTCAATTTAATATTTTGGTGTATATTTATGAACACTACTGATTCCTGTAATTTAAAATACAGATACATATGCATTTTTAATGATTATTATCTGCTAGGGCATTATTCTGCGGAGAAACCGCTACTGTTTAGCTGTAAAACAAAATTAAAAATAATGTGATTAACGAAAAGGAATTATTTTCGTGTTTTATTTATGTAAAATTTGCATGACCGTCAAATGTGTAATAAGTTAACAGACGAATTGTAAACGAACGGGTCACTTGAAGGAACTGTAATCAGAATAAATCTTCAATAGAACCCTAGGACCATTAACAAAACGTATTCAGTGCCGTGAATCGCAATTTTTAATTTGCAAATATACTCATTTTTATTTTTTTGTTTATGTTTTATGATTTATTCCTTATAAAGTTTGTAACACACATACAGTTTTTGTTTCCGGTTCACTATGGAACATCAGATTAATTAAAAAGTATTGTGAAATACACGATCGCAAACGTCCGAAATATAGTAATAAAGATGTTTTAAATAAGATATGGAATTATTCCCCATTTCCTACAAATAGTCGTTTACTAATTATAAAATTGGCTATATTCAATTCCTCATCGAAATTTTTAATTTGCTAAAAGAATTCTAAAATCAGCTCTTGCGGACACAACAGGCTGCAAATTTAATAAAACTTCACAACACAACTGCTTAGCCGCGTCACATAAAAGTAAAGATTAATTTCCCTATGAAACGCTTTAACCAACTTCACACTGGATTAAACAAGTCGAGTTAAATCAAATCAATTCCGTTAAAATTACATTACAACACACGTAAACTGTATTGATTTTAGTAATTTAGCGCGAAAAAAAGGTATACATAAACTTATGTGTTCTATTGTAACTTTTTAATGAAATTCGTCTGATTTGAATTTTCGTGAAATAGCTCCTTGACTGGAATGATCTGTTTAAATTATGTATATTTTCGATTTCATTTGACGGGAGTGGGGACTGGCTAGGCGTGAAAAAAGCCTCGCATGACTACAGCCATGGTCAAAGGAACACATCTGTCCCGATTCGGAGCAACAGGTATTAATAAGAACTGAGGGTGGTTGATGTAAATAGTTGTACCTCACTTCAAAAAATTAACGTTCAGTCACTTTCACGCTATATTTTATTCGTTTATATGTTATATTTTAAATTCTACTAATTACGTTCAGTTTTCTGTAGGTATAAATTATATTGCTTATAATATTTATGTATATAATGATACACACACTTGTCGCATAAAATCATCCAAAGAACTCGCTTAGTAGCTTATTTTTCGCAAAAATCTATTTTTAAAATAATGTTTCTCGAAACACTATTTATTTCCGAAAGAAAACTAAACCCTTTCTCTATTGAACACCTGTATATCCTGTTTGTTAAATAATTGATTAACAATACCAGAACAGTAATCAATTAAAATATATAATAAATACTTAGCTTCGGGAGTATTTGTTATTACTCTATCGTTAGTTACGAAATATGCGAACCGGACGAAGGTCTAAAACACCCTTAAGACGTTGCCGTTTATTTTAGGCCTTTGTTCTATTCACATGTCCTTCGGCTGATGTTGGAATCTTTGTAGAAACGTTCCTTGAATTAAGTATTTCATATATTTTCAACTGATTATTACTAAGTTACACTGTAATGTTAACGAAAAATTCTCGTTTAGCATAGTGCAAAAGATTTTTAATGTGGAATAAAGTTTAAGGTAATAATGCTTTTTTTGCAGACGAAAATATAAAAAAAATTACAGAATCGGCCAATTTCTAAAACGTAAACTGCTATACGCACAAAGGCGTCGCCAGCCGATAAGCCGGGAAGGGTGGGGGGCAAGATGATAGAAAGAGGATATGAGTTATAGGAAAAATAAAATTTATAATTTATAAAATATTTTATTAAACAAAAATAAAAACCTAATTAAAACATAATTTTCGTGACTTTCTGGCAAATTGTTTTACTACTTTACTATAAAAGTCTTCCAAATTGTCCGTAATTACGCGCCTATGAATACTCATCATGGCCAGTTGATTAAAAAGTTTCGAAGCTCTCTTCCCTCCTTTGGCGACGCCTATGTATACACATTCGGGTGTAGAAGGCTGCGGGAGAATTTCAGAAAGGTTTTATGGAATTTTGTTAAAAATGTTTATATTACGAAATGTGAGATGAACGATGATTTTTATTTGTCGTATAAGAACTCATTTTGAGGGCGGTTGATGGTCTATTCTTTTCCGTTAATGAAGTATTGCCCTTCACAGTCAACACTAATAATTTTGTATTTTACCGTAAATTTTCAAATTCTTTAGTGTGGATGATTTTTAACGTATTTTTAATTTTTCTCATTATATATATATATATATATATATATATATATATATATATATATATATAAAAGAGGGAAAATAATGCAGGTATTATCGTTTTTATTGAAATAATAAACCACGTAATTTTAAAAATATATTTCGTTAAATTATAATATTTATACAAGTCTTAAAAAAACAAAAAAAATAATAAAAATGGCAGTGAGACGGTGTAATGGTAAATTATATACGAAATTATCCCGGATTATAAAAATATCTGATCGAAAGAAAACCGTTTAGCGACTTTATTGATAACTTCCAGCACTATTTTACTGGCAACCCGATCGATTATCGGTTTAGCCGTTTGAATACTGTATTTCCTATATCTGCTATCTTTGTCATTCAGCAGTATATTTACTTGATTATCTGTAATGGTCGTTATATAATGTCATTAAAATAATTTATATATTCGATAATGTAACATCTATTAATATATATTTAAATTAGTTTTACTTCTAAAATGTCGATGTCAAAATCGAATAAAGCGCTAAATGCCAATCACCGGCATCATAAATAGTAATAACTTTTAATCACTCAGAGTCAATCTTACTGAAATAAGTAAATGTAGATAATTGATACGTTGTAAAATACTTGTTAACAGTGAATTCTCTGATTTTTAGATAAATCTTATGATTAATTCTGTGACTTCATAATGTAATAAAACGGGAAGCAATCTGTGCACGTATTTTGTATTCTAATTCAAAATTCATTTGAAGGTATTAAAAAACGAATTTTTTGTTGTGAAACGAAAATTGTTCAAAGAAACTAACAGGGGTGGAACATCGGAAATGAAAGTCACCGATTTGGTCCAACTTTTTCTAGATGGTAGTATTCGGTAAAAAACGAAAAATTACGAAAAATTCCAATCCCGATACAAGACCAAATACGCAACATTAAAAATCTATTTCACGATAAATGGGACTTACTCTGAAAGCGCATTCCTACTACCAATAAATTCCGAAACGTCAAGTTAAACACGGCTCCATGGAAAGCAACCATCCCAACGCGACACAATGAGGTTGTAATAACTCGGCTCTGAATTGGACACATCACATTAACTCCTAATCACATATTGAAAAAAAACAAAAAACAACAGCCGATATGCTGCGGACAGAAGCCTCCAATAGTCGAACACATACTAATAAAGTACATACCACTCCGAAAATACCGTCCCAATCGCAACATTTCAATACACACGGCAGTTTCTGATAACCCAGACGAACTTAAAGAGATTATCCAGTTTTTGAAAACAACAAATATATGTGTCCGCTCAATTAATAAAATAGCCTCGGTGCCTCCGACCTAACTCCTTAAAAAAAAAAAAAAAACAAACGAAAATTAATTTCACCGATTTTTGCATAAGTTTGTGAAACTTGAGAAAAGTGCATCTAAACTTCGCGAGCAAGTGTATAAATTTTGAAGTTAGACGTTCAAATGATCGCTTTGTCAACCTTTTTTTTAAAAAACTTTTTTTTTTGGATTTTATTTTACTTTTATAATATTTTCTTCTTTTTTATTATATAATTTAATGTTATTTTAAATATTAAATTTTATAATAAAAAAAAAAAAACGATATGAAATTTTATGATATTATTAAAAAAATTTGAAAAATTTTCAGGAGAGAAAAAATTTTAAATTCATTTATTCCCGCTTTCTTTTTTTATTACCACGTGTTTTCTATTGAGATTACTTATCTAACCGAACAGAGCAATAAACAAATGCCAAGAAATACCATAACTTAAACGTAAAATTGCTGATTACGATTAAAAAAACAACTGGGATTTTATTAAAAAATAATATAGATAATACTTAGTGATTCCTTCGTTAATACTATAGTAAAATGCGGAAATTTGTACAGTTCTGTTTAGTAATTTTACTTATAATGCCAAAAAAAAAAAAAAAAAAATCAAGTCCGAAAAATGATCCCGAGATACTAGTAAGACACTGGCTGAGGTTAACTTTAGACACGCTTTTCTCGAGTTTCACGGACTTGTGTAAAAAACCACGAACTACCCCATCTGGAACAAGTTGGACCAAATCGATGAACCGCACTTCTGATGCTCCCACTTGTAAGTAATTTTTACAACTGAATAGCAATACTATTTTAGAATCAAAATGCAGTTGTGTTATTGTGTCTGATTTAATATTAAACTGGACGGTTTTGTTTTTTTTCTACTGATACTCTTTTAAATTATTTTATTCAAATTAATCTAGTAAACAGTTTTTAGCTTAAATGTTTATGAATGTGTCATATTTTTCTGAAAATTAATTTTTATACGAGCCTGACTTAATATAAAAATAGCCTACTTTTTTCGTATCTATTGGAGAAAATATTAATTAAATAAAATTTCTCGAAAAAGTTTATTATAAACCGATAGTTATACAAAGCTGCTATACATGCTTGGATACGACACTTCAAGGTAGTAAAACATTTATGTCCATTTTTTTTTTTTTTAAATTCCCCTTCTCACCTTTTTTATATGCGCCGTTTGTAACTACTAAGGCCATTACAGCACATATAAACGGAGGTAACTTATATACATATGTTAGGTCAAACCACTCGTTCTAACGAAGGCTATAATCCTTGCTACGTTAGTTGTGTAGTATTTTCCAGATAATCCTGTACGATACTGGTTAGGTCATTTTTCGTTCGGAACGTGGTGAACCTTGGCACGTGAGAAATAAGTGTGGAACTGTCGGTATACCAGCCTAGCCGCAGAAGAAGCGCATATTTGGAGACGAAGATTTGCCTGATTATATGATTGTGCGAGACAGTGACGTGACCGATTCGCAACTGGCTAAGAATCTTAAAATTGTGCCAAGATATTCCCTCCGGTGGCCACCATGGTTCTTCTACTGTGAGTTTAACAGCGTTGTTCTCGTCAATGCTAGAGTACGCGGACCTACTATCCTCGATGATGCATATTTTTCTAAGGAAGTGTGAGAATCAGTGGAAAACAGAATGGGCAGCTACTACAACGTTCATTCGTGTCTATTAAGAAGTGTGAATTTGTCTATTCGAAATGTAAAATTTGCAAACTGCATACTTTAACTTGCGGACACTCACTTTACTATTTTAACTATTAGCAAAGCCGTAT
Source organism: Icerya purchasi (assembly GCA_039619475.1). Taxonomy (NCBI): domain Eukaryota; kingdom Metazoa; phylum Arthropoda; class Insecta; order Hemiptera; family Monophlebidae; genus Icerya; species Icerya purchasi. The sequence goes on along the minus strand of CM077116.1, from coordinate 150,712,409 downwards.
CTGAGGGGGGATTTTCCAGGTTCACCCCCCCCCCCCCCGAAATGTTTGTGAAATCATAACCGCTTGAATTAAATGGACCGAAATTCAGAATAAATTTATCTCTTTTCAATTTTTGACAAAAGAACAGAAAATTGAAATTTTTATGAATCCCATGGAAACGTCTATTTTTTATTTGTTTTTATTGTAGTGTTCAAATATCGCATATACAATAATTGATTACAAGGCTTTAGAGTACCATTTATAAATAAATATATTTCATGAAACACACACACATATATCTATATATATAAAAATCCCGTGTCTTTATGTTTGTGCAGGATAAACTCGGAATTTACTTAACCGATTTTTATAAAATTTTCAAAGTACATGCAATTTAATCCAACTCTTAAGAGATAGAATACTTTTTGTTTTAATTATTTACATAAATATTTTTGTTATATTAAATAATTTAATCAATCAATTAAAAAAAAAACAAATTTAATTGTTGGCTATTATGTTTTAATTATTTACATAAATATTTGTTATATTAAATAATTTAATCAATCATTTAAAAAAAAAAAACAAATTTAATTGTTGGCTATTACTTTTTGCTTTAATTATTTACATAAATATTTGTTATATTAAATAATTTAATCAATCAATTAAAAAAAAAAACAAATTTAATTGTTGGCTATTATGTTTTAATTATTTACATAAATATTTGTTATATTAAATAATTTAATCAATCATTTAAAAAAAAAACAAATTTAATTGTTGGCTATTACTTTTTGCTTTAATTATTTACATAAATATTTGTTATATTAAATAAAACAAATTTTGACAATTTTATTATTTTTTGAGCACCAACTACTTTTCGTGGCGACTTTTGTGTATCGTGCGATGTTAATCGAAATGCAACCAGGTTTGTCGCTGGTGCATGGCGTTTTTATCGATGAATGATCAAATACATTGTGTTCGCTGTCGTTTACAAAAAAGTTCGTGTTATTACGGAGTTGTTGTTTATGGAAAAAAAAAAATATTGTGCGGCATTTAATTTATTTATATTTCAGTATATTTAATAAACGTCCTGCCTTGATAAAAAAAAAAAAAAAAAATTAAATATTCCGACAACAATAGTGTGACAGTGATACAACTCTCTGGCATTGTTGGGCATATCTAAGTTGCTTTATATTTCAGTATAAGATAATGCCGCGGAGACAATCGAACCTGAACAATGCGCGTAGCAGAAATGCACGGCGTACGCGTGTTATGAGAGCTACTGAATCGGAAGAAGAAATTGCAAGAATAAACGCATGTTGCCTGCTCACGTGTGGGAACACCATGAAATTTATTCGTGTTAGCAAAAGACAGGTTGACCAAGAACATTGTGCACAAATTAGTGCTTAGATAATTTTCAATTTTATAAAATAATATAACTAATAGTTCGAAAGCAATGTTATCTGCCTCATTTATAACATTTAATTTTTATGTAACTAATTTATTTAGTAGGCAGCGTGGTAGCCTAGTGGTTAAGGTGCTTGGCTACTAAGTCAGAGGTCACGGGTTCGAGACTTGTCTCGTCCCGGATCCAAATCGCTCCCAAGCCTACCCAGCTTGAAATAATTGGGTACCAGAGAAATCTGGGAAAGTAAAGGCGGCCGAGAGAAAGGAACTGGCCCAAGTATTCTCATCAGATCCATTAAGCTTAGTACATTGTGAACCTTAACTTCACAATCCCAACGCGCCCTGTCAAGGGTATGGAACTTACTTTACTTTTTTAATTTATTTAGTATATTGTGTAAATAAGTCATTGATTACAGATATTAAAGTTAAAGATTAGATAAATAAAATGTAAATTCAATAAGTGTATATATTAGTTGGATAATTTCATTCTCTACATATGATTCAAAATCGGCTAAGTAATTTCAGGTTTATTAGTAAAAGTCAATTTGGTTGCATCGAAATAACAAGTAAAAAATTAATTTAATCTATTATAACTACTAAGCCACAGCGACGCTTGGCTGGGTCAGCTAGTATATACATATATATGTATATATGTGTATAATTGCAAACATACATATTTTCGTAACCCCCCTCCCTCGCCGAAATTTCGGTCTCGATACGTGCCTGACTATTAGTATAATATACATATTATTACCAGTTTTCTTGTACGTTCCATAAAAAGTTTTAATACATACTTACTTAGATAACTATCGTTGAATAATTCTTCAATGTGAATTGCATAATCTTTTATCGTGACGTCCACGTCTGCTGAGGTAAATTCAACGTAGCGTTCGTCATCGGTACTGCGTAAAATTCTTCCCTTTAAATCGGCATTGCTGGTCACTTCGGCTAATAAATTAATTCATTAAATTATTCAACTTTAACGTGTCGAATATTTAAAACGTGCACCGTATGTGTATATATCTCGAAACAACAATTTCTCTCGAAAAGCTCTGCTTTCGGTTAGCCGTTGTCGAAGCGTTATTTCAAGATAGTGTTGTTTTTCTCTCATAGAAAAGCCGTTTATTAAAATTAGTTCTATATAATGTGCTTTTGCTGAGTAGCGAAAAGTTTATTTTTCTTAATTCATAAATTTATATGAATTTATCGTATTTGAAAGTTCATTTAATTCGAGCGAAGTTAACTATATATATATATATATATATATATATATATATATATATATATATATATATATATATATATTTATATATTTATACCATTTTAAAATAAAAACTTTTCAACTAAGAGCGCTTTGTAATGTCAACCAATACGTAAACTTTCAATTTATTCCACATATTAGATTTTCGCTGCATAGATAAAATATGTTTTTTTCTACTACGTTTCGTTTATTTTATATCGATTTTGTAACGATTAATAATCGAATTATCTTTGATGTTCGTTAATTTTTTCAGGGACATATACGAAAGAGAGAAATTTTGCTGTGGGGGGTTTTTTGATTTATAGAAAGGAACTTTGATTTTTAGATAGTGTTATTGAAGTTTTTTTAATTTCCATACGTTACTGCAGCTCAGTATGCATATTTACAAATGCACCATACGGCAATTTAGATAGAATAATTTTTTTAATGAATTAGAATTTGTTTGTGATTACTGCTAATTTTTTTATCTTTCATTGAATATGAGAGATGGAGCACAGATTTTTTCGGGCACTTTAAACGTTTCTATTTATATTCTTTTTTGTGCATTTGTAATCTTTTGTTTAAAGTCGTTCCGAGTTATCTTGTTGTTGATTTGTATTATTCGTGCGAGAATATTTCAATAGTAATAGGATTATTTAGATCTCCGATAAACGTCTTTCAAATGCAATTATTGCAGTTTTATTTTAATTTTTCATAATAAAAAGATTAAAAATAAGTACTCTTGAGTGAAAAAAAAAAACCCGACTTTAAAATTTACGTTAAAAATTTAATAAAAATGCGCTGAAACATAAAAAATAATATATTTTTAGCTAACATACATAAGGATATTATGACAATTCTTTACTAGTAAAATTTCTAATAAAGAAATGGTACCATTGAAATCATTCCATGTGGTTAAAAATTACATGCAGTTTTAGTGCATTTTGTTACACTTTTAAAGTAAATTTTGATTTTTTTTTTAATATTCCATTAAAATCGCTAAAAATGAAAATAAACTGATTTATATACGGTCACAAAGAGGGAAAGATTGAAAGAATACAAAACGGAATTATTTCAGAAGAACGAACTGGGTATCTTTAAACTAGTGTCAGAAATAATACTGGAAAATTTAACTGCAGCTAAAAAGCTGATGAAAATCGGCGAGGAACGGTTGGTTCTGATGCAGAACTTATGAAACTAGTCATAAAGACAATGCCAGATCTCTTTAATTCCGTACGAAAGATGCGATTCTAGCAGGCTATTGGTTAAGAAGAACTTTCGCGCTATGTCTCTAAGGGAAACTCAGCAAGAAAATGCAGTGACTACAAAGCTATTAGTTTGGTAAGTCGTATTTTGAAAATATTTTTACGAATCGTACACAAACGAATCGGTGGAAAATTGCTTTAAAAAAAGGAAATTAAGAACCCCCTTTAGCACTTACCCATATTACGATATTTCGACAGTTGTACACGATGAGTTTCCGGCGATTTGGTTCGGTAATTCATTTTAAAAAGAATGATACGAATTACAGCCGCAAGTGATCTTTATAAATTAAAAATTATTATTATTTTGTTTAAAGTAAAGAATTCTGGCGATTATCTTGTGACTGATCTAGAGTAAAGCCGCTATATACTTCGTTTTCATTTAACGGCACGTTTTCAAGTCATACGTAAGTATTTATTAAAAAATATTTATAGCCAGTATGGAATATCGATTTACCACCCAGTGCCTTGTCTCGGGCGAATTTTGGCGATCGATAAATTTAGTATTTACGAGTTTATAAACGTTTAGGTCGATACGCTTCCGAGTAGGCTAGTGTACTCGTGCATGAGATATTGTAGTTTGGTATTTTCCGAGTACCCGTAAGTGAGAACTTTCACAATTTCTCACGTAAATTGAGCTCAGATGTTATTTTGGGTATCTCTGCAAGAATCAAAGTTCTCGATCGCTTAATCTAGTTGCTTTTTTAATGATCGTGTTTGGTTGCTCCTGAACCACTGTCGAATTCAGATATTCATGTTTTTGGCAGCTGATATCGTTATTCTCATTACAGTCGTCAACATTTTACATCATGTATTAGTCATCATGCAAAATAAAGTGTTTCATACCTATAGAAACGGTTCGGGGACTATTAAGGTTCACAATGCACTAAGAAGTCCGACGACACCGATAAAAGTAGGAGGGCCAGTTCCTTTTTCCCAACGGTCTTTATTATTTCAGATTTCTTCGGGATCTAATTTTAGGTTGGGTATATTTCTTTTTACCGATCTGAGTTTAGAACGAAATTAATTTCGAACCAGTTTCAGTTCGATAGCGCTCTAGGCCCCTTCACTACTAGGACTTTTCTTAAAAATATCAGCGGCGAATGCTGATTTTTTCCCTAGTACTTTTTTTAAGAACTCGACATACAATCGCACGCGTGCCTACACAAACAGAAATAAATTAAGAAGGCAATTTTTTTTTTAAATTTCAAAGAATAAAAAATTAAATTTATTTAAGACAAAAAATTGGTATTTCAATTTAAGAAAAGAAAATTAACGAATCTCCTAGAAATAATTTACGCAAAAAATAATAGGAATAATTCAAAATGAATTAAAAAAACATAAATAAATAAATAAATAAATGAATGAATAAAAAGGATTATTAAGTAACATAATTTCAAAACTACAAAGCGAAATAGGTTCAGCGTCTTCGTCTTATCTCTCTCTGTTATATATATATTATTTTTTTTTCCACTGTACCGGCAAGAATCATAAACAGTGCTCGTGACCTCTCTTCCTTATATTTATTAACCATGTAATAGCCAACCTATCCTTCCAATGAAGGATTGAGTCGGAGATAATAATATAATTCTAATAGGAATAAGCATGTTTTATAAAACCAGCGGGACAACATGGCAACCTATACAATAAAGTATAGACAATAGAGTCCCGTCAGTATTATAGGAAAAATTTGAAAATATTAATAAGTTATTCAACACCAGCTGTATGTGTTCTTTAAAATAATAACGTATAACTTCATAAAATGGATATTATATATATATATATATATATATATATATATATATATATATATATATATGTATGTGAATTATTCATTTAGTAGTAAATATTGATGTTATTGATAAGGCGTAAAATAATTTGTAACAATAAAAAAACACTTAAAATGAAATACGAGAAATAAATTTACCTAGAAGAGGCTGTATTTTTTAAAGTTAATTAATACTATGAGAGCTACGACCGCAGCACTATATTTTAGAAAACATTGAGATGTACAAGTTGACCAGATATTAAAATTGAATGTAAACTAGAAAGTCAAGTAATTCATAATATTCTGTTTGAAAAAGTTTTATAATAAACACCTTTTTATTGAAATCCCTTATTAGAATCCGGGGTTTGGCGGGCGAAGCCAACCAGTAATAAAGAAAAAAAATTTAAATATATTATTTAAAAGAAAATTATAACTACATTAAGAAATTTGTTTAAAAGTAAAATCAGCGTTAACAAATTTTCTAAATTGCCGATTCATTTTCGCAGACTTTTACTTATGGTGCCAGGCAAATATTTATAAACTCGTGTCCACCGAGCAGATACGTATTTTCTGTTTTTTAAATTTTGGAGCCGTGGATCAACACTATGACAAAAAAATTGATACAACAGTGTGAGCGTTATTTCTCTATGATAAAATAGCAATAGTGTAATCATAATGCCGCATCGATATTACAACAGTAATATGAAAACACTATATACTAGATATTCAGTCGTATAGGATGTGCTATTGTCCAAATCAAAAAAAAAAAAAAAAAAAAAAAAAAAAAAGTTGTTCTGTCAAAGAAGAAATACTTGGTCAGTTAAATGCTCGATCAGATCAGCTGTTTACACCGGTTTTGTATGTGTCTGTATGGTTTCCAGTGCGTTTTTAGTGACTTCCTATAATGTTGGAAAAATATAGCACCTAGTGAACACAACGTGAAAGCTAACAGATCATCAAATTGGAATTCAATACAAATAGACCGACTAGCTTAAGTATTTTTCTTCGCCTGCTCGAATAGCTGTTTCTCAGATTTCTTCTGGCAAGCTAATCTTCCTTTTCAGAAACAATCTCGTCCGCTGGAGAAGTATTGGTAGATTTCTTTCGTTTTTAATTTGCTTGTTTCGCTGTATGATTAGAAGTACCGGGAGATTCACCATTGATTACATAACTATATATATTAATTACAATGTAATTCTTAGACTACCCCCCATTAGAAAAAATGACCCAATTTTATGTAACGCAAAATGTCCCAAAAAATGTCCCAAAACAATGTCCCAAAAAAATGTCCCAATTTTATGTAACGTTCGTTATATTTTATAGGATTTTTGTTATTGTTATTTGAAAAATGTCACAATTTTATGTAATGAAATATGTAACGAAAAATGTAACGAAAAAATGTTTTAATTTTATATAATGAAAGTTAAATGTTAGGATAGGACTTTTTTTGATTATGTTATTTTTTTTTGTGTTGATGCCAGTAAGAATTACGTTGTAAATTTTGATCATTTTATACAAAATATAGAAGAGAAAGAGACAGAAACGAAAGCAAGAGGGTCAGGGGGCCCAGCCCCTTGCGAGGCCAAACTGACCGAGTTTATATATGTATATATATATATATATATACAGTGGCGGATCTGAAGGGGCGACAAGAGACCCCCTCCAAGAACCAAAGTTTCTATGAAAAAATTTGTTATAATAGAGAAACTGAATTTATGCTATAAAAGATTTGTATGAATTTTACCTACGGATTTCAATAATTAATATTTAATACTATTTTCTAGTAAAGCTATTAATGTTCCTTTTTTATTCTATTTTAAACACAACTGTCGTCGATCTTTTGCCTTTTTAATTTTTATTTTGCAATTTTAATTAAAAATAGTTCAATGAGAAATATATATATATACATATTTAAACTTTCTCATAAACAAAGAGAATTCGGATCAGATTACTAACAAAAATAAAAAAGAAGTAAAGTCTAATAAAAATACTATCTTGCTATTTCTAAACTACCATTTTAGCTAGAATTTTATAATTTCGTTTTATTTTTCATTTCTAAATATAAGACAAAAGTTAAATTAAAAATTGTAATAATTATGTATTTTTAAAACATTTTTATGAATTTCTATAAAGATCGTTATTTGATTTTCTTTATGAAACAAGGGAGTATTTTTCAAATCTACTGTCTATACCCTCCCATGTCCTTCTGGATCTGTCCCTGATATATATATATATATATATATATATATATACATATATATATATATTTCCAAGAAATTTGAGAGAATCCTGTGACATACAGGTGTAGTGCGATAGCGTAATAGTTAACGTGGTTAGTTACCGAACTAGAAGCATCGGAACTTGTCTAGTTCGAGACTAAAGTCGCTATTCAAAACTTACCTAATATCTGAAATCAAACTTGGTTATACCGGAGAAATCTATGAAAGTAAGGGCCGATTATCCCGAAAGCAGAAAGGAGCTCTAGCCTCAGTATTCTTCCCAGATTGATTAGAATTGTTAATCTATTATGAAGAGTTCAATTCCACAATATTCGGTCGGTATTCGTAACGGTTAATGTGTATAATATTTTAAATGATTTCGGAGAACTTCCTGATTAAAAAGACCTGCTTACAGATTAATATCGTGCAGTTTGCAAACGTTAACGTTCTTCTCAAAATCATGTTTTGTTTTTATCACATCGGCAATTAAAAACACATCTTCGTTAAATGAAAAGAGAGGCTGCTATTCTCCTCTCAGTTCAAAACGCCATTCCGAGAATTGTATTTTTCCTTTATGCACGCTATGATCATAAATTTGTCATTAAAAAGGAGATGCGCTTCCTGTGTTCTGTATGTAAATTATTTTTTATGGGTGAATTTTCCTATTAAATTTCACTTAACGCAGTTCCAAGAAGCGTGTCTCGGCACGTAAATCGCGAAAAAATGGAATACTCTTAACGTTTACGATATATTTAAATAAGAGGTTTAGTCTTTTCATTCATTGTCGCATTGCTGAAATGACAAAAAAGTAAAAAATTTATTACACTCACGATAAAATACGTTTTCTGTAAATGCTCGTGGAAAGATATAACATTCACGCGACCTCCGCTTTTTATTAGCGTACCAAAAAAGAAGAAATCAAAAAACGAAAAAAAAAAAAAAGGTAAATACAAAAGATCAACAAGTTTGTAAATAAGGGGAAAAAAATATCATCTGAAGGTTACAGGCGAATTTTAAAGAGAACTGCAGGCGCATATATATATGGTTTTCATTATCGGCAACGTTAGCGAAAGAGTTAATTAAATAAGCCGAGAGAGCAGCTCCACAAAAACGACTTTAGCCACACAATGACGCAGCTACTCGCCGATAGATGCAAATCGCGAACAATTTCGCTCTCTTAAATTGGTTTTGTCGTTTTCCGATGGAGTAGAATTTTTTATAACCCGTTGTTGCGATACACCATTAGAAACGCGGAGCCGAAATCATGTAAATTCCGAACAGTCGGTACACCGGTAAGTAATTCGATCGTCGTGGCGGAGTTCTGCGATGCGTAAACAAAAAAGCAGCTATTGTTCACACACCGGTACGCGTTATTTGCTTTATACGTTACAGCGACCGTATATTGTCATTCCCGGAAGCGTGTAGCGCGATATAATAATTTATCATAACGTCGAACATGCGAACTTACTCGCGTTTCCCTGAATCGGTCCCTTGCCCTTCAGATTGAAGTGCATGAATCTTCCGTCAATATCGTAAAATCCTTCATAGCGCAGAAACGGGAACGTTATACTGACGCTGGCCTCCAGCCGTTTTATATCCGCTCTGTACGAAGACAAAAAAAAACAAAAAAAACGACACTTAAATTTCGTTCAACACAACCACCGTACGAGATATACCATAATTACGTAATATTCGCGAAAGTTTCAAGTATAATAATTTTTCCCTTATCGTATTACGATCATTTTTGTCACCTTCAGTCGAACTTTCGTCACAAATGTTAAAAACAACCGGTTCACCGTGATAAAAATGCCGTGAAAAATAATGGAAAAAAATGGAAATAAAGAATATCGCGGCGATGTTACCATATTATAATATGTACATTTGTTTAAATTTAGCGAAAATGTACGCGCTTCGGTCGAACTACCGATTTTATCATCGATTTCTATGGTTGATGAAAAGCTTCTTTTTTTTTTTTTTTTTTGTTTGTTAAACATCGACGGAAAAAACAGATATTTCTATAACGGCAGAGTTTTATTACCTTATTTCATTTATTACATAACCATTTACACCGGTGACTTGAACATTCGAAAACCACATTTTTCCCTGCCTTCCAAATGAAACGTATAATTCTGCGATGTATAACGGATCTAATGCGGGTAGATCAGCTTCCGGGATACCTAATAATAATAATAATAATGCACAAAACAACATAATACGGTTTTAAGGGATGGACCGGACAAATCCTATACCGAAAGTTATAATCGGAAGCGGACGTTATGCCGATTAACAATTGTAGTTAATATTTTCCGGCTCGAATAAAATCGTTCTTTTTTCATTACCTATTAAATTTAACAGGCTGCAACGAGCATGCTAAAAAGCCAACGATCTGGTCGCTTACGTCAATCGCTTACATTATATAGTGTTCTATCGGAATTCCGCAACACTTCGATATTTTTTAACTAAGGTAAAAATTTAAGGACGCTATTTTTTTTGCTTTTTTTTTCATATAAATTAATGTCATATAGATCGTTTTCGTTTTGTGAGGAATTTCTGATGTAAATTCGATTTTTAAACGAACTTTGGCTCGCGGAACTTTTTTATTTTATACGAAGAGTTCGCAGCAACCACCAATATGCGCTGCACAGTAGACAAAAGTGGGGAACAGTACTTTGGTCTCGTATTTTATTATCTGATACATATATGCGTGTACCGAAAAAAAGAGTGTCTTAACATATGCTGGCAAATATCATGAGTAAAAATTGTGATTTAAATGAATTAAATAAATAATCGACCCTATCCAATGTTTTTCGGATTGGAGGGGAAAAAAGAGCCTAGTTCTCCTTTCCGCCTCCTAACATTACGCTTGCTGCTGGAAGCTTAGCAAAATCAACTGGTTCGAATTTCGAAACCTACTTGGACTGCTTCTGTTGTTGTTGAGTAGTAAAATACCGAGATGTGAAAACGAGAAAAAAAAAAAATACGCACTTGTCCGAGAACTAGTTCTACGTTATACGAAAATTCGGAATTTTTAACTGTACCACAGAAAACCGGTTAGACCTCCTTTATCGGGAAGAAAAATTTTTTTTTGGGACTGCACGGCTCTCTTGTTCGTCATAATTCTTTGCTGTTTATAAATAATTGAACAATTCTTATTTGCCATTTCCCGGAAATCAATAATTTTGTCATTTCTATATTTTCACTTTTCGAAATTTTATTAAAATTGTTGTAGATTGAATTATCCGACGACCGAGAATCATGTATTCTACGCTTTAATAACGTTTCCTCTTTTTTTTGGTTTTTTTTTGGTTTTTTTGAAATATTTCAAATCGGGTACGATTTTTTTACCAGCATTTTCTTGGGCATGGAGAAACTGTATTCTTTTAAACACGTTTTTATTTATTTTACTGAGTAACACAAAATTTTTCTTTACAAAAAAAAAACAAAAAAACCTCCGTGTTTAAATGGAATTATCCATTTTGTATTTTAATTTGAAAAATATTTATCGATCCTGTAAATGACATCCCTTGGTGATCAAATAAACAATTAGAAATATGCAGTTATAATAATGAAGTGCATCTCTCAGACAACCTCTGAAGGTCGCTGCAATCAATTTGCACGTAACAAATTTGTGTGTGTAATCTTGACTGCGCACTATCAGACGCCGAATTTACGTATCGTAGAATTTTTGATTTATTTTTATTTCGTTTTTTACATTTGCGCCTCTCTCGTTTGTATATTAGAAATAAAGAAAATCGTTAATTGTTTCTGGACAATAATTAACTCTGATTAGGTTTCGATTGCTCGAGAAATTTAAGCGACACAATCTTTTCTTGCTCCGTCTTATTTAAGCATAAATTAAATCTTTAACGATTTGGGAAAATGAGTCTGGAGCTTAATACTTTTTTGCATTAGGCTATTATTTTACTCGAATAACATTTTTAGTCGGAAATGTTTAAGAAAACACATTAACTCTACATAATTCGCATAATTTCAACGAATAAACTTGATTAATAAATATTTAAAGCTTTCACAATGATTACTTGTAATAAATAAATTTCTTTTTTAACACAGTTGTTTTCGAAATTTATTTATTTATTAAAACTTGATTAAGTTTTTCCTTTTTTGAACGTTCGTAATTCGTGAGTTTTAAACTACTAAGAGATCATCGTGAAATAAAGATTAAAATTGCGTTGATTAGGTCGCCCTATCATGTCTGATAGCAGAACGCCCGGCTTCTGAAGCTTATGCGCTGCCAAGATGAGGATTGTTCGTTTGGGCGTGAATGACTCCGGTGGTCTCAGATTAACTGTCCATGGTCGACTAGCCGTAGAGTAAAGCGTACGACGAACAGATCGACTAACGACCGAATATGTCCGTAAGACGAAAAGGTTTTGTAATCGTATTTGTATAGAACGTGTGTTTTTAGGTAAACTATTGAGACGCTGAAACGAAATTATTCCCTTTTTCAAATATTAATTCTCAAAAAGGAAAACCCATTATGTAACAATTACTTTTACTATATGGAAACTGCGTATTCGGGCATTGTGGAAGTTTTAAATAGGAAATTTCAAAAGGTTACATGTAATTGGAAATGAGTTTCAGAGACATACCAAATTTTCAATATAGATATGAAAGAAAATGGAGAGTTGAAAATCGACTCTCTTGACATTTGATGGATTGCTGGGGAGGCAAAACCACCAATTTCACTTACCGTTATTTAAGAAAGCAAAACTATACGGTAACACTGTGTGCGGAAAGAAAGCTAGATTTAACAATGAGTTAATATTGTAGAGAATTCAAGTGTTTGAGGGCCATTTTTAGACTTTCGTTATTTATTGTAAATGAGCCAGGAAAGAAAAAAAAGAAAAGAAAACGAAGAAGGTAGTTAAATTTTCAAACGTTTTCAAATACCATTTTGGTAAATTTTCTGGTGTAAAAAATAACGGTTTCCCATCTTTCCCCGGCTACGGTGGTCTAGTTATTTAAGTATGCTTCGATTGAGTGGAGTTTGAAACCTCACTATTGAAAACATCGAAAATTGTCACTTTGGCTAATTTACAGGTCCAAATTAAGAAGAAAAACAAAAAACAAAACAATAAATAACAAATTTTATCGAACTTAACATTTTAATTAGTAAATTTTTATGTATAATATTTCTGTTTTTACGTATTTTACTTTGAAATATTACCTTGTGCAAGTCGCGGACGTAATTGCTCGAATAATCTTTTTAAACAAAGATCCAAATCGGGATCGTACTTGTTGCACAACTTCATGCCGCTTGCTGTAACAAAGACGTAATTACTCTACATATTATTCTAATAAAGTGGAAAGAAGCTTGTATTTTTCTTTCTTTTTTAAAATTCTACATTTTTTACTCGTTACTATTGTGATTTAAGTTATAAAAAAAACTTTAATAATAATTATATATCTCAATTAAATACCACGTTGTTTCCCTCGCTACAGCCTATGCGATATGAACTGTATCCCCTTGTACGAAAATGACTGACAATAAAATTATTGCAAAAATTATTTTTCAGCGGTTTTAATTTAAAACTGATTATTTCGTACAACAATTTACCGGGAGTTTACCTGGAGTTTACTGGGAGTTTACTGGGAGTTTACCGGGAGTTTACCGGGAGTTTACCGGGAGTTTACCGGGAGTTTACCGGGAGTTTACAGGGAGTTTACGGGGAGTTTACGGGGAGTTTACGGGGAGTTTACCGGGAGTTTACCGGGAGTTTACCGGGAGTTTACCGGGAGTTTACCGGGAGTTTACCGGGAGTTTACCGGGAGTTTACCGGGAGTTTACCGGGAGTTTACCTGGAGTTTACTGGGAGTTTACCGGGAGTTTACCGGGAGTTTACCGGGAGTTTACCGGGAGTTTACCGGGAGTTTACCGAGAGTTTACCGGGAGTTTACCGGGAGTTTACCGGGAGTTTACCGGGAGTTTACCGGGAGTTTACCGGGAGAATACTTGAAACTTAATACAGAACTATCATACGAATATGATGGAATAAGTATCATGTAGAAATTATTAATCCGCATGAAATGAATGTTACTGATACATTTTAATTATTTATGAAGCGGTTAAAGTTTTTGTTTGCTTCATTTCATCGGTGACTTATTAAAATTCGACGTTTGCGTGTTTAGAATAGTTAAAAATTTCTTATATTTATAAAAAAAGTAAAAAAAAAAACGAGAGACAAATACACAAAAAAGCGTGTTATTCCTTTGTTACGGTTTCTCAATCACCGGTTATTTAAAAAATCGATTATCAATGTGAATTTTTTGCCTAGATGGGCGCTTTTTTTCGCCTAGATGCTTAGGCTGACATGAATGGTACTTAATGCTTGTGTTCTAAAATGACCAACCCCCCAAGTTTCTTCACATGCTTCGTTGCATCTGTTTGTCTTCAGAATTCTCCCTTAACAAAGTCCTTGAATAATGTAGTGTATCTGTTTCATGTTGCGTGATAGTGCGCCATACTCTGTCAAATGTTTGGGCTCAAGTACATAGACATGGACTGAATAACAATACAATTTCGTCGTGTGAAATTTCCTTTATGGAAATGAAATTTCGTCCTGGGTGCTTCTTCGGACTGATGTTATGAATAAATAAAAAAAAAAAACGAAGTTTACAACATATCAAATCAGATAGAATATTGTACAGTAAGTAATTTTTACATTAATATACAATTATTTAATTTTTATTACATATCCGACGCGTTTCGAAGACAAAGCTATATGCGAACTCCTGTGTTCATGAAGCTCTTTGTCTTTGAAACGCGTCGGATATGTAATAAAAATTAAATAAGTGTTTTATATTGGTGTAAAATTTTACTTACTGTACAATAAACATAAAAAAACAATGAGTGTAATAAACAGATATACAGATAGAATATTTCTGTATTCTAATGAAAATAAAAATGTTTTTAATTATTATTGTCCACTTACACACCAGTACGAACAGTTCACATATTCGTAGAAAAAGAAAAAGTTTGAAACATAACTAATATTTATTATTACCACACGTGTTTTAGCTAACATATTTTAGTGCGATCGTTATTACACTGGCGATAACGGTACCTTTTAACAAAACTATAATACCGAAATGTTAAAATGAGCCGGCTTATATATGTTTTTTTTTTCTTTTCGTAAAATCATCGAAAGAAAATTGAACTCAGAAATAATCTGGGGCTGATCCAAAACCGAGTTCTGATAGCGCCTAAATAGACATCGAAATAAAGGAAATATCAAAATGAAATGCAAAAGGAACCTGGTTTTGAAAAAAATGTAACGTAAGAAGCAACAACTAGGTGAAAATATGAACTGCACGAACTGACGAATGACGGTGAGCTTGCAGGTTACTTGTCTAGTTAAGGACTCCAGTCGCTCTCAGGTATATAGCTCTAATCCTAAAATTATTAAGCTACAGAGAAGTGATCTGTGCAAGTAAGGCCTGTCAGGAGAAAGTTACTAGCGCGCTCAATATTTTCTTCAGATCCATTAGGTTTTGATCATTCTGAAAAGCTCAATGCTAACTTCTTATTAAATATATGAAACAACCTTCAATTTTTAAATTAAATAAATAACGAACGTATGCAAAATATGACACAAAAAACATCGACCAGTTTCGGATGATCTATTGATTATGGATCAAGTCGTTCGAAATTAATCGGAATTTTTTGCATTACATTTTAATTTGTTTTTTTCCATCTATTTATTTAATTAAAGTTACTGCATACAATAGCGTTAATACAGTTCAATCATCGAATTCATTAAACTAAACAAATTCCCTAACGAATTCTCTACGTGATAACAAGTACACTATGATCGTGCACTTTGTGCTGTAGCGGAATAAGAGGTAATTTATAGCGTAACTCGGTTTGTTCAATTTTCTTTCATTATCGTTTACTGTTCAAAGTGTTTATCCTACTCTGCTATCGGTATAAATTCTGAAATAGTATCAATGGATCCCCCCCCCCCCCCGTATGGTGATATCTGGACGAGAGGGAGATTAAATTTAATGCAGAATTTCAAATTATACACAATTAACTTACGGGGGAAGCTGAATTACCGCCGTTTTATTTTTATTAAATTTTGCAATTTTTCCAGTTGTTGATTTGCTCGTGAATTTTATAAGGTGTATTTGTGGATCGCTTGTTTTTTTCTTTTTTTCCCCAAAAAATACGTCGATAAATCTGACTGTTGTCGACTACTTGCTTTAAAGGATTTATTTTCTTGTCAATTAGAAGAAGTCAGTACTTATTTGGACAAGTTTAGGAAACGGTTTAATTATGTTCATTGCACACCGAACTCGGTAGAACTCGAAAAATGACACATAACAAGTGTCGTTTGGATAGATTTCAACGCAAAATCTTAGCTGCTAAAGTATGCTGGAATTTGTTTAGTATTCGATACCATAGGCAGAAGAAAATTCGCAGAAAATTTCTTTGAAAACATGCTCTAACCTAAAAGGAGATTTTTAAACGTACCCTTTTTTTTCCCGGTAATTACAAAAATGATGGCATCACTGCGCGCTTCTTCTGAATGCGGTATTACCGGCGGGGGAAATTATACTTTAAGAGAAAAAGCAAATTTTCATTTTGAAAAGCTGTTAAAATTGCGGAAGAAAATGCCTGGAAAGAACTGGAAATTCTAAAATATCTAAAAATGAATACGAAGAGTTCGTCAAGTGTTTGTCAAATGTTCTGGACAAGAAAAGGATTTCCGTACGTTGGACTGCTGCGCTGATGGTTGTTTAGGAGAAAGGAAGGTGCTAACAGGAACCAGTTCAACGTAGAATGTACTAGGAACTCATTATTAGAGATGGGCGATCGATTTTGAAGCTTCTTGCAGGAGAGTGAGTGGACTTTTTAGAATCGGGAGTCAACTCCGACTTGTAGTGTTTTTTGGAGAAATATTAAAAAATTAACCGGTTAAATGTAGGCGAGTCTGCCCCGAATCTCTAAAGAAGCTAGCGACTGTTGATTTTTAAATTGTCCTTTGGATCTTTTATTATATTGCAAGCAAAACTACTATACTTTTCAGTCCACATTGTCTGTTTCCGTCATTTATTTAGCCAGCTGCTGATGCTTGTAGCAGCTATTTTTTCATTCCTTACTACCGTCATACGTAAGAGTCATTATTTCAAATTTTACTGGCATTATACTGAATTCATTTCGTAGCGAAATTATTACGTTTCCCCGTATATTTTCGTTGTTTTTCTTTGTAATGCTATATTGTACATGTGTGTCTGTACGCAGATGTGTTGTTCTATAAAAGAGAAAGAAAACTAAGTTGGGTGGAATGTACGTGTTCTAGCGGCAAGTAGTGTGTAAGGTTTAGTTGCATACACCTCGATTTTTGAAAAAATGAATGTGCAACAGTAGCTGAAGACTATAAACATCGACTCTACTCTCAAGTCGAGGTAGAGTTGACTTGCACAGCGCTCTACGTAATGGTAAGTAAATTGACTTGCATCTACAGAGTCGATTCCAGAATTCGCGCATACTAAATGGGTCACGCGGTGGCAATGCTCTAATTTACAAATTCAGTCAGAGCTTAGATATGTATTTATATAAATTTCGTAAATGTGGCACACACACTACAAGATGGATGCGCAACATTATTTTTTTATTTATTTTGTTTTATTTTATTTCATTAATGTTGGGTTCGTCAAAAAGGACATTGGTCCAAGAAGAGGGAAATGGATGAGAAGCAGAATCAGATATTTATGCGATGAGATATGAAGGTTAAAAGAGACTCAAGTGCCGAAATGACTGAAGGTGATGCCAAGGAGAGGACAAAATACGGAGTTGGAAAACCAATCGACAGAAGATACGAGTAAAATGAAGAATGTTCGGAATCGATATAGGTGCACTCAAACAAAATGTGATTAACGTCACCTATATAGTTGCGAGAGGAAAGATAAAGGGGACAGAGAGGAGAGGGGACTGGAGAGAATCTAAATAAGGAACAGGAAGCAAACCGTGTCTAAAGCGTAGGCGACAGATTACGGAGAGAGTTGAACACCGCATGGGGGGGGGGAGAATTGAAAAACCCGGGATAAGACGGTAGATTTGGGCTGGATAAAGAGATAAAAGGAATCCGGATTTGAGAATGTGCAGGAATACGAGTTTAACTATAGTTTGGAATAAGCTGAAGTGGAAAGGAGATTAATATTGTGAGATGAAAAAACACTGAGAAATTCGCCGGTAGAAGAGGATGAATGAGCTATTGTATCGACTGAAACCTTCGATTCCACCAGGAATCCACAGTAGGTCAATTTGGACGGAGTGAGAAAGAAAAATCTTATGCATAAGAGAGCGTATAAAAAGGATTACATAATCAGCAGAGGAGATGGCTTGTAGAACACTGTGGGAATCTGGTGTAATAAGGACTTCATGAGAAATTAATGGAAGAAACAATTAATTAGGACGGCATGCAGGATAGCAGTAGACTCAGCAAAAAAAACTGAACAGAAGGGCCAGAAGTTCGAAGGTTTCAGAATAATTTAGGGGAGGAAGAAATAAAGCTGAGCGAACTTCATTTGGTTCTTTGGAGCCATCAGTGAAGATCGCAAAGTGATTAGGGAAAAGAGAGCCAGAGTTACTTAAAAAATCTGATTTGACAACAAAATGAAGGATAGATTTAGTAGGGCAAGCCAAAAACAGTCAATTAATAGGATGTAGGAGGGTGGAAAAATTGAAAGAAAAGTATGACAGCTTGTCGTATGGATAAATACACGGAGAAAACTGAAAGACATGGGTGCGGATGAGAAACAGTATTGGAGTTTTGTTAATGGTAAATCGCCAGGAACGATGGATATAAGAATAGGAATTAACAAGGGAGGAAGAAGAAATAGGCAGACATTCGATTAAAAAAAGCGGTAACCTAGATAGGACCTTCGAAAGAAAAGAGAAGGGATTGGTGATTCGGCATGTAAAGCGGGGATAGAAATAGACTTCCTAGGCTTCCAGACAAAGACGAAGACAAACATTCTGGACATGGTCGAGTTTAAACAGAAAGGGTCTGGAGGAATTTCCATAGGTAAAACAACAATAATCAAGGATAGAACGAATAAAGGATTTGTAAAGAATTCTACTATGTACGGATGTCCAAATTAGTATGGCAGAGAGACTTTATCAAGTTGAGCCTATTCAGCGAAGACAGGTAGAAATGGTTGATGTACTTATGGAACGCGAAAGACGACTGTCCAGAAAAATGCCTAAATAGCAGAAAGAGGAAGAAAGAGGAATCGCATCGTTATTTATGACGAGACTAATTAGAGAGGGATCAAAAAAGGACGAAGAGTAAACACAACAGCAGAGGATTTAATCGATGAAATTGAACGATGGATATTTGATAAAGAATTTTCTAACGATGTTAAAGAATTTCGAAGCTGGGAGCTAGTGACAGAAATATGGCGATAGGAGGAGTAGATGAGGACATCATCGGCGTAAAAAAGGGAAGGAGAACTTAGAAGTATGGAAGCAGTATTGACGATGCAGATGTTGAACAGAGTTGGGCTAAGGCAAGAGCATTGTGATAATCCGCGAAATACTAACTTAGTGTAGGTTTTAAAAGGAGTAGAGACTCTATACATTTAAAGAGATTACTAATGAGAGAGGATAAGTGAGCCGGTATATTAAAAAGAAGCATTATATCAAACAGAATAGGAAGGTGGACATTGTCGAAAGCAGCAATGACGTCAACAAAAGGAGCAACAAGAAATTTTTTAAAATTCCGAGTAGACGTCTATCAAAATTGAACTAATACAGTCCGAGTGGCCGCGTCCGGGGCGAAAACCATACATGTTGATCACTGTATTCGAGCCACCAAACAAGACACGTCTATTAATGAATCCTTCGGAAAGCGTTCGGAAAGCTTTCTAACGCAAGAAGCAAGAGAGATTGGACGAAGAGCTGAAGAGTTACGATAAAGGTATTCCAAGAAGGAGTAAAGCAGGAACGAAGAAAGGAGTAGGAAAGGAATTTGTAGAATTATGTAAGGATACTTCCAGTTTAAAACTTCTGAAGAAGCATGCGAAAATAATAAAAATAAAACCAAATATGCCATATAAGACTTTTTTTTTGCTTTTTTTGTTGTTGCTTTTTTGCCCGGGCAATGAATTTGTTCATTGTTAATCAATATGACACAAAAAAAGTTCATACCATAAGATTTTTGTAAACATTTACTCGATCTACGTAGCAACGACGAAGCGAGAGAAAAACAAATATAAGAAAGGAAAAAAAAGAGAAAAGGAGGAAAATTGAAAATCTAGCCCTCTCCAAAGATCAAATTTATCTTTGGGAACTACAGTTTTCTTATGTATCAACTTCGGTTAAATAAGTATATATAGTTCGTATTTACACAAACTTGAACAAAATAACTAAAGCATGGTCATCACAACATGGTAAAGAATAAATACAATATGGCGAACGAATCCTAATGGAAATTAGCTCATCAGTAAAAGATATTCTACTACGCTCGAATCAGCAAAAAAAAAAGAACTTATTTAATATTCGGAGTCCCCGAAAAACTAATAAATATTCGAATTATCCCATAAATGTGGCGTTACTTAACATGAATTTTTCGGTTTTCAGTTATTTGCAGTTAGGAAAACGTTATTTTAGGAAGAATAATGAAATCGAAAAATAGATAATTTTTATCTATTTCAAGCAGAAAATAAATAGAAAATGGTCTTAAAACTTCCCTAGAATTAAATTACATATCAGTTACTACAATAAACGTTTATTTCGAATAATAAAAACATTAACTTTCTCCCGTTGAACAAAAATAACACAAAATAATAAATACGGATATTTATGTTAATTTTATTTGGTCGCAAGGAAAAATTAAAAATCAATTCCTACGAAACCAGTTTAACGGTATCGATAGTTTAAAGATTTACAACATAAAATCGAATTTAAAAACTTTACAATTTCGCCGTAAGTGTTAAAAGGAAATGAATTCGGTAAAAATGTAATTTTTTAAGAAAATTATTTAAATGTTTCTTTTGTTACTCGTTCTAGGTAAAATGTGAAAATACGGCATAAGAGCAGCGCCCTGTAATTTATCATTTTTTTCCCTTTCTAAAATGATTAATGACTAATGCGACAAAAAAACTACATTCGGGTACCTGTTAATGGCTTTGATCGAAAGAAGTAATTAATTTTGTCACGGAAAAGTTTACACTGATAAGTGGATATTATGAAAAGGTACATTCGGGAATACCAGACAGAAATAACTCGGTAAACTCATGTATACCACTATGATATATAGTGTGAACAATCCAGTTGCACGAGCTTAAATTAGAACTCTATCCTTCCTTACGGTATACTTCTCTCACTTCTACAACCGCAATTTAACATTCAGTCAGTATTTTCATTTTCCCCTTACTACTCGAGTCCGGTGATATGCAGTTCACCGTGTACTTGTAATGGTGAAAAATAAATTATAAATTCATGTAGAAAGAATTTATTTAATTTAAAATTACATCGTGAATTGTTGTATTGAAGTATAGGATGAATAATATTTCTATGAACCTGTATATTTTATGCATTGCTTGATAACGGTACTTTTACGTGTATTCATTACATAAACCTTAAATATACGGTCGTAATATTTTTATTTAAATTTCATTTAGCTTCTCACCAGCATATAAAAAGATATTTACGCGATTGTAGCAGTAAAAAGTTAACGGGTTTCTTTAAAAAAAAAAAAAAAAAAAAAGTTCCTTTTTTTCAGTAAACAAATAAAAAAAGGGGCCATTATGACCAAATCGGAAAGATTCAAATATTGTAACAAGTTTGTGATTTTCAACTTTATAAGTGTAAAACGAATAAAATAAAACGAGTAAACGGTTGCAATAAAGCGCATATTATTATACTATGATCCAAATAGCCCCTGCTTGTGAACTGCGTACATGTAATAGAAATTGATATAAACCGGGATTACACATGAGTAGCGTGGTAGCTTAGTGGTTAAGATACTTGGTTACCAAGCCCGAGATTACGGGTTCTCGAGACTTGTCTCGTTCCGGATCCAAGTCGCTCTCAGATTTGTTATTATACCTAATCTGAAATTGAATTGGCTACCAGAGAAATCTGAGAAAGTAAAGACGGTCGAAAGAAATTAAATCCCCCCCCCCCATCATTCTCATCAAATCCATTAGGCTTAGTACAATTATGAAAAGCTTAACTTCACAATCCTTGACGCCCTATCGAGAGTTGTGGGACGTTATTTTACTTTAGTGTATACACGTGTCATTTTTAAACTCAGACATGTCGAATGTGGCTCCGAAAAGAAATGAAGTAAAATACGAGTACCTTTAAGTACACTTAGATCGAACCCTTAATTAGAAACTCCCTATACGAAAGAGAAAAAAAAAGAGCTAGATCAGAACTGAGAAAACTAGACAGTCGATCGTCTCTAAAGAACAGATAGTTTTAATTCATAATAAAGTATTAAAACCAATATGGAGTTACGCAATTTTAGGGACATGCGAAGAAAACTAATGGACTGACTATTTAACGGTTTCAAAATAAAACACTTTGATCAATATATCGGATGGTATGTTACGGCTGAATTAATCCATAGAGATATGAAAATCATTGAAGAATAAATTCATAGACATATGTTGTAACTACGTAAACATTGCAAGGTTGCTCTAAGATTCATAGGAAAGAATATATCAATGGATGTATTCCCAAAAAAAGGGAACGTGCAAGAGATCATTCGTTTGATATCCAACTAGGCTCGGTACAAATTAGACGAAAAAAAAAATGTGTGACTAGGAGGATTGATTTTCTACATCAAATTTACGGGGTAATATTAAATTTCCTAAGTAGACAATTAAAATACCAATCATTTGATTTTTTTAGTAATTAACAGTTGGATGGAATACAAAAAAGAAAACTGAAAAATCCGGAATTTTTATTAAAAATATATCTGATTTGCTACAATACATCAAATCGAAGTTCGTGATTGGAAGCGTTTTTCATTCGAAGAACTCAAATCGTTTTCAAGTCCAGCCAGTCTGAATGAAAGAAAAAACAAAAAAAAAAAAAAAAAACAGAATAAAATACGTTACCGCACGGGGAATTTCACTAAATGAATCTTTTAAAACAAAACAAAATGTATACTCTTTTTTAACATCTTGTAAAACAGAAATAGGATTCATTAGTGTGTAATATTTAAACTAAAATGTATCATCAATAAAAGAATCTTACAAGCGATTAGTCTAGGATATTAGTAAAAAATATGTTATGATACAAGGAACAGTACAAGCTATATATATATATATATATTATAAAATCTTATTCTCATTGTTGATCGTTGACGTAATATGCAGATCTTATCATTTTTAAACTAATTATACTAAACAATAAGTTTATACTGCTAGGTAACAGTGTAAATACAAACGGGAATACGAAAAAAAAGTTGCATTTCTCTTTTCTGTGGGCTGCAAACGATATAAATTTATTTATAATTTATATATTTACATACATTCTTATACGGTAGAAATAGAACGGCTTTGAAATGAACAAATTTAATAGTATATCCAATATCAAATAATTTTTAATTTTTTAATGCCTAAAATTTACTGTTACGGAAAAATCACTTTGTTATAAAACTCTGTTGTAAAATATTTTAAAGAATAACTTTTTTTAACTGACTAAACAAATAATCACTTATTATTAATCAATTATGAAATTTTTTCTTTATACATAAAAGTAAAATCACGAAGAAATCAAAATTGGTATCAAACAAGTTTGAAAATGAGAAAAAAATTTTTATACATCGGTAAATCAGTTTTTTCTTATTTTCAAAGAAACTAACGAGATGAATAATATAGCTTTTCTCCAGTATTCTTTATAATGACATCCGTATAAGAGATTTTTATCTGTTTTACTAAATTAACAATAAACATTTAATAACCTGTTAATTAGCAACGCAACTAGAACAAAGAATATAACAATAAATTTGTTCCATTCTGTTCAAATTTTATTTGTTCATGTATTATTCTTTTTATTTTTTGTTAAATTTATGCGCAAAAAAAATGTTCAAAGTTAAATTTTGTGTCGACAGATAAGCGATAGTTATATTTTTCCGGCTACAAAAATTTTGGTCGTTATAACCGATTTGTCGTTACAGTTAATGTCGAATCGAAAGAGGTTAACGTACAGTATTATTGAATTCTGCTAGTTCCAGCAATATTTGTCTCCATAACCGGTTGCTACCATAACCGAGAAAACCGATTTTCACTGTATATATGTATATATGTATATATTATGGTGAAGCACGAATACCGAGATGTGGTTATTGGAACAAAACTGTGTTTATTATTAAAAATATTGTTTTTTAAATAGACAAGATATTAACGTAACGTAAATTAAATTATAATTTGAATTTATTCTTTACTTTGCAAAATTATTGTACTAGTTGTATTTGGTATTTTGGTAAAGTAACAAACTTTTGTGTATATCGGGATTTTCTTCTCGATGTATTCATTTGTTCAAAAATCATTTAATGTAAATTGAATCTGGTTTTATCTACGGATGGTCTGTATGTAGCGAAATAATGATGAGTTTGAGTGTAATGGCCGTAGAATAGTATGTACTGGTGAGTACGGCGACTGCACTTGATACATCGCATTGTTCCGTTTAGTGTTAACGTAATTTTCTATTATAATATATATGTATATAACCACGTTAAAGTGTTCAGGGTTCACTGCAGCGCTCTGTATGAATAGTATGTATAGGGAAAATATATTCCGATTTGTCTGTCGTGTGGTGTTTTTCGATCGGCGATGATTTTAATTTAGTCTCGGCTCATCGGTTCGGTGATAGAATTGCATCGTATTCGTGGCTCTATCTGCGTTAACGTGCCATCGATCTAAACGTTTTATAATTTGCCACTCTATTGATCGAAAATAAAGTTATTTCTTTTCCGCGAATTTAAATCTTTTCCCAACACCACCACAATAACACGGAACAATAGCTGGGAGAAACCACAATAATATATAAATGAAAATATAAACATGTAGGGAGAAGTCCCGTAACGCCGGACGGTGCCTAATACCAGACACTCGTACAATCTTAGCGAGTTACAACGCGTTCGATTCAGATAGGCGCGGGGGTACAGGGTCATACGGTCTGCCGGTAACACGAAAGAGATCAGAGCGGTCGACTGCTGTTTTTGACGGGAAAACGCTGCATCACATTAGATATCCAAGTAAGCGTTACTATTAAATTTTTGTGTTGAAGTGCTTTTGCGGTAATTGTTAATAAAGAGGCACTGTTCCATTATTATTCGTTACCGTTAAATGGTTTTTCTCGCTTTCCAAAACAGTTTTTTTATGGAACACATAATTTCGGCGATTCCCTGTAGTACCGGACACAAAGTTGTCCCTTAACAGCGGACAGCGAACAAGTTGTTGTTTTTTCTCTCGTAAGTATTCATACTTATTACAATAATTGTTGTACGTTGTTTCAAAGGATAGAAGAATGAGGGGATAAATCGAAATGGAAGAGATAAAAAATAAAATAAAATGGAATTAACACAGATTACAAACTGCGATAGTATCCGAAGAAATGGCTTTCTGTGAGAATCTTCGTCGCACTGTAACATCCGAAAAACATTCTACATGATAATCGGCATTGAACCGTTGAGAAGTGACGTTGCAACGAAAAAAAATGTCTCCATTACACTAACTGCTGCTAAAAAAAAGATCAGCGGCTCGGAAGAGAAAATGTGAAAGAAGTGAAATTCTAACATCACTATATAGAATTGATGTTGAAGAAGATCAAGAAAAAAAAAGAAAAAAAATAATGTGAGCTAAATTCAAAACAGCAATAGAAGAGAAAGGGGGAACACGAACAAACCAAAGGCGTAAAGGACAAAGGAAAAGTGGAGATAGAGCTAAGAAAAAGTAGCCGTAACTTAAATAGCTGACACACATAGGAAAAACTACTTGCCTAGTGTGCTTAGAAGAGCATGACGAAAACTGAATATAACGTTCCATGGGCTCATGAAACATGTCCGGATATTCGCGATCGATGCAGCATGTTTTGAAAATGTCCGGTACTTTTGCAGTGATTGTATATTTTTCTTTAACAAAGTTTAATTTAGGTTTGCAAATATGTTTATGCAGAAGTCGAATCTTTGTCTATTCATTTTGATTTTAAACTTTGTTAACTTTTACATTTCTCGAAGAAGTTTTTATTTGACTTTTCAAAAATCTTAGGTGTCCGTCACTAGGAGCTTTCCCCTATTATATATATATATATATATATATATGAAAAAACAGTTATACTATAATTACGTATTAGCTCATAAAACACTGATATGAAAAATTCAAAATTATAAACATATTTTGAGCATTGTTTCACACGAGAACAAGTTAAGAAGACGGAATTACTACAAGGAAAAACTTAAAAAGAGGCCAACGAGACAAGCTAATGTGACATTGTAATTTTTTATTGCGTCACTTTTTTTGTTGCATACAGGAGTAAATTTTAGACTGAAAAATTCTCACGTATTACCTTCGTGTACTCCCAGTATCCCACTTAATTATTGCAGCTGTATTTTTTCCTTGACTAGACACTTTGTAATAAAATCACATACGACTAATACATTTTTTGATTATATTCCTGTGTTTTTTTCTTCTTCTTCGAGTGTCGTATACATAATAATCTTGATTGGACGGCAGTTGTGTTGCACTGATTAGACTCAGGTGTGCTGCTTGATGTTATCAATCCATTCGGTGTTTTTCTTCTACCAGGTGTCTTCTCTTACCATTGATCTTCCCGTGCAGTATAGCTCCTACTAACCCGTATTCCTTCCCTCTAGCTAGGTGTCCGAAGTACTTGAAATCGTTTTCTTTTAAGCTACTGAAACGTACGACAAATCATTATAAATGACCTTCATCTTCGTCAGGTAGAAATTCTTATAATTGGATATATACAAGTACCGATATTTCAACGGAAAATTTTTTCTCTAAACTCTCGAATTTACGTGTTTCCAGTTGTTTCCGGTATTTCTGTGTTCAGTGAATGTGAAAGTTTTTACATTAGTAGCGACAATATCGAATCGTTTATGTTCGAATAAATTGTCAACCCAACTGCTGTGTAAATTTCCTGTCTTAAAATTGTCATTATTACGGATAACATAATTTTCTTCTACCGAAAAGTGGATTGCGATTTCTTTTAAAAAATGCAACGGTACAAGTACACTAAAAACCCCCTAGTGACATTTTTCCGTTGTAGTTACATTAGTACACGTCTAAATTACAGACGTATTATCTCGTTTTTCAACTTTTCGACAGCAATGACAATAGGCAAATAATACAAATCTACTAGCAAGTTAGAGAGATCTTTAATTAACGGTCCCAGTTAACCGGGATATATTCGAATTAAAATTAGACGAGAAAATCAGTGCAACAAAATAGATGAAGCAGTGAATGAAAACACTCACCGCAATAATTTTAGCATGGGATAAAACCAATGTAAGCAAACAATCCTAACAATCTGACTACAATGCTGATTCATATAAGCAAGTTAATTAAAAGTGCAGATATCCTAGTGATAAAACAAAATTCAGTCACGTCAGTAATAAACTAAAGAGATAACAAAAAAAAGATGGAAATCATGATGGATATAAATTACTCGTGTAACGTGTAATAAATCATTACGATAAACCAACGGAAAAATAATGAAATATAAAAATACAGCGTGACTAATCAAAAATAAAGAGTGAGTAAGGTGACGGAAAATTTGAAATCATTGGCTAACATTTACCGAAAATATTTGATGAAAATCATACCCATATTATAATTAAAGAGCCAGATGTGTTCCTTTCCTAAAAGCTTCATTCCGGTTAAAGTTAAAAATATACATACATAGTTTTTTATTACTCAAAAAGGAAGCTGTTCCTAGATTTGATTTAATAATAGTAACAATTTAAGCAATTTACAACAGCCATAAAGAAAGAAAAAGAAAACACGAAGAACTGTACAGTTTCTTACTTTAACACTCGATACAGAATAAACTATACAGATTGTGAAAAATCATACATATATTGGTCAAACAGGTAGAGAAATCAAATGCAAATACAAGGCAACAGGTATTCGATGATATTGAAATTAAAAAATCTACGTACGCTGAATGAAAAATATACCTAAACTTAATTCACTGGAAAATACAAGAACAGCCTTGGCTTCCTGTAATAAAGGAAACTTGATGAATATTTAACTGAAAATTATTATATAAATAAATATAAGCAAAATTGCTCTTAAACGATCAAATACCTGATAATAACGACCCCCTTTTTAAAATAAAAAATTTAACTCCTTTTCGATTTTTGTTCTGTATATATTCTTAATATTTGTTTTGAAAATTCGTTAAATTCGTTATTATTCTGTCAAAAATGTTACACGTTCGATTGTAGTTCTACCGTTATCCGCCTATTATTTTCCAATATATGTACATCACATGTAGTCCTAATATTTCTCTGCAGCTGGTTTTTAGTTCTATTGCCAAGAACGCTACCTATTCTGTACAGTTAGACACGATGCAGATAGGCAGTCTGGACGCTCGAAATCGAACTAACGAACCAAAAAAAAAAAAAGACTCTGTGTTCTGATGATGGGTTATACCCGAAAACGTTTCTTTAAATTGAGGTATTTATTATAATTTATACCTATTTATTGCTTGTTATTGAGGAATTTATTTATTTATTATTTATAAAACAAATGTGTTTGGTACAATTATAACCATTATCTTTCGATTAAATCATATCTAACAGATCATTTTTACCGGATAATTATAGATCTAACAATTATAATAAAAAAAAACGCAAAATAATGTAGCTGGGACATATTACGAGGGGAAATAAATACGAAATACTGCAGCTGATACTTCGAGGAAAAATAGAAGGCAAATGGAGACGCGGCAGACCAAGGACATATCATGGATACAGAATATCAAATGCTGGACAGGAATTAATGAAATGAAAAAATTAACGGATATGGCTAGAAAGCATCGAGACATGTATAACCGTTTGGTCGCCGACGTATGCTAGGCGGACATGGCAAAGGATCAGAAGATAGATAATTTCACGTCAACATAATTACCAGTATTAAAGTTCTGTATTACGCGCGCGAACTTGGTCTGTATACAATATTTACGTCAAACTTATGTACACATGATGAAATAAAACTTTATACATTTGTTAATGATACAGCAATTATTTTCACTGGTAAAGATCCGATGCAATGCAAGAACAGCTTCCTATAACGGGAAACTTATGGAAAAAATAGGATATAAAAATTAAAGGAAAACAATGGAACAGTATAATTTTCATACTGTGCTGAAATGCCTAAAATTCTGATTATAATTGAATCATTTGTTTCAGAAGCTGGTCATGTACGCTACTTCGAATTGTATCTGTTCACCTGGGCACGCTATGTATTTACAAAGAGATCCGAAATACCAAGGAAGTATAGAATAATGCTAATACCATTAGAAAACATATCAGAATTCATTCAACCAAACTACTCTTATATAATGCAATGATCAAGCTGACATGTATATTTAGAATAGAACTTTGGGTTTTCCACAAGACTAGTCATCAAAAACTTATTCCGTTATAACAGTTCGAAATATTGTAAAAATATGCATTATTTACTGTCGTCTGGCAATGTACGAGTAGGTAAGTAAAATAAAATAATTTTTACAGTTCCGAAATTATAAATTGAGTTCATTCTATAAATTACTTTAGCTATATACTTTCTCGATTGTCACCGAGTAATTCATAGACTAGATGTATTAGATCTTCTTGTGAAATTTTTCCTATTTGCGGTAATGGTCAAAAGTTTCTCACATGATAGTAAATGGAATGAGTTAAATGCGTACGTTCCATCAGTTGTCTAGTAATTCATTTTTCCTCTATCAATATGGTTGCAGAAACGTTTTCCACTTTCCCCATTGAGGTTTTATGCTGTGTTAAATTTACGATCAGGACCGTATCCGGTTTTCCGGGTTCAACCCCCCGCAATGTCTCCGAAATCATAACTGCTTGAATTAAATTGATCGAAATTCAGAATAAATTTATTTCTCTTCAATTTTATATAAAAGAAAAGAAAATTGAAAATTTTACGAATTCTATGGAAACGACTATTTTTTATTTGCTTTTATTGTAGTGTTCAAATATTGCACATACAATAATTGACTACAAGCCTTTAGTGTACTATTCATAAATAAATGTATTTCAGAATAATGTGTATATATATATATATATATATATATATATATATATATATATATAATTATAAAAATATGTTCGTTCGCCCTCCCCCCTTCCCCGAAATTTTGGTCTAGATACGGCCCTGTTTGCGATATATCGTTCGATTAGTTGGCAGACCAAACAACCAGATGTTACGATAGTTTCGTCAATTGCATGTAGATATACCATTTATTACAGAAATTAATGATTGTCAAAGTAATTTTTGTTGTTTTTTAAATTACGACTTTGTAAAACAATCCACGGATATTGGTTAAAGTTTGGAAGTACTTCAACGCCTAAAGAAAGATATTCAAAATCGTGGCATTGAAAAATACGAGCAAACATTGACACAATAAAATCATCATTACAAAGTAATACAAATACTTTATTGGGACCGGTTTCGGTGAGAAAGTCAAATTCCAAACGAGAACAACGCAACTTTTCTTTTCAATCGTGTAATTATGTTTATCGAAAATATTCGTATATGCCTCTGTAACACTGCCATTGGTGCACGATGTCATTAAATACACACGAATACGTAAATTAATATAAATTGAGAATGTATAATATCCTGAAAAATGGTTGATTAAAAAAACATTGAACCAGAAAAATGCAGTCAAGGAAAGCGAATAAAAGGTTAAGTACCGAAAGTGAGTAAAATTAAACTAAAAATAAATAAATATATGTATGTATATACAATATAGTATAAGTAACATTTCCGATAAAAGCAATCTGGAAGTGCCTGCTAAAATATTAAAAAATACCGCACATCTAAAAGTAATTACTCTATTACGCCTATGCGGAAAATGAAATTGAGTAAAAATGTAAAATTAATAAAGTTTTACTCGGAAGCAGAATAAGAAATTAATTGTAATCATAATTTATACATGATTAAATTAACGCAACTTGTCTGTTTGTCGAATAAACATCATCATGATGGTGACTTTGAGAGAAGATGTTAAAAAAATCTGAAATCCTCGAGTTTACTTACAGTTGTATTATTAAAATTTTTGTGTACTTCAAGTTTAGATTTATTTAGAGTACCGTTTAAAAACACTTAGTCGTTTATCTGACAATTAATTTTAGGTGAAATTCATTTAAGAACTGTTATACGTTTAATTCCTACAACAAAAATACTTTTAGATATTTGATTATTCATGACTGTTTCTGATAAATTGGTGAATAATTGTAACATATGCCATGAATATGGGACTTCAAAACATGTTGGTGATTACATGAATATTTTTAAAATATATTTGCTGATTAAGTTGATTTTAAACAGTTATTTACAATTTAAGAAATACTTTCCCCTGTTGTCTGGATTTCATCGAAAACTACAAACTGAAATTGAGGAATTCTAATTGTAGTAAATTTCCCCAGATGAAAAAAAATCATCATCCCCAAAGATATCTGGATTTAATGCGAAACATTTGTTGAGCTCTCTCCCTATTTTCGCTAATATTGACTTAGTTGTAAGTTCCCCTAAGTCAAACAATATAATTTTTTTTACCTGCATCGTTAAACATTAATAATTAACCAATTTATTAATATCACAAAAGGTTAAAAAGTATTATATCTAAAGGTTGCAAACTTTGAGAGCTGTCTGGAAAAACTGTGCCACAAATGAATACCGTGTTCTCAACATTTTTCTTAAGTAAGTAGGAAATTATGAGAAGCTGATGGTCGCTAAGAATTAAATAAAATCGGTTGTTCTTTTGTTACTTTTGTAACAGAAATGATCAATCGATACCAGATATTGTAGGTTTTCAGTTAATAGTTAACAGTAGTACGAGGGGCTCTGAATATGATTGTAATAAATACCGCGTTTCGCAGAAGCCAAAACAGCGTGCATTTAAAACAAAAAGAATAAATTGATTTATTTTCTACGTGGTAATACCTAAAAAATTGTAGAAGTTGTACGCAAAAAAAAAGAAACAATTTCTATAGTTACGCTGTTTTTTATAGCCATTAATTTGGAACAAAAACGACCTTTTTACTGAACTATTTTCATATTTTGTAGAACTCAAAAAAAATTTTCTTTCCATAATAAGAAGCAGAAAGTAATTTTTTTCCCCCCGTTAAGACAGCTGTATACGTGAAAATTAGCTTGCCGCTTTATCACTGACGAAAACGATTCTACTACAATCGTTCTCAGGTCCTTACCTGAAAACGTTACTAAATTGATGATATATTTTTTATATATTTATTTCTGGTTGTTATTAGCATATTTAATATTCTTATTATTCCGCATAATATTGCGGATTTGCAAATTTTAAATATGCATTTCTGAATTAATTGGCTTAAATTTATTATTTAATTAGTATAATATGTAGTAGAAATAGATATTTTATTTAATTCGAAAATATTAAGTCTACTTTTCTATAGGTTAAATGGAAATAAGGCAAAGATTTCTTTGACGCCTTAGCGATCCAAAGGTTCAGGAATGCTGATCTACTTCTGCTGTTTTCCTATTCTTAGTTTTCGTATACAGTATTTCCAACTTGTTCCACAAACAATCAATAGCAAATGCTTACTCCGATGTTTCATTTCCAAATTAAACACTATTATCTAATAACTATAATTAAATCTCCTAATGCCGGTATTCGGTTAATAAAAACAAATATCAGTCAGGTTAAAATATAATAACTCACGTATCGTCAATTTGCAGTTATATTCGACGTTACGTGGTTAATAGACTTTTTTTGATTTTTTTTTGGGGGGGGGGGCTTTAAAAACAAACACAGACACCAGTTATTCAAAAAGTTAAAAAACACGGTAGTAATGGGAGTAAATTTATAATAATACAGTCGAATAAACTTTTTAATTGGTTCATATGATCCTAATTTATTGTTTTATCAATCCTACGGTTAAATAGAGTAAATATTTTTTAGATATTTCGAAATAAAAACAGTAATTAAAGAAACTAATAATCGAAAAAAATTGCTTCTTTATTGATGAATCCATAAGGGAGAATATTTTAGAAATTTAACGGGTTAATTAAAAAATAACTATAGGAAAAACTACACATACCAAAAGAAAAAGAAAGAGAAAAAAAATTATATTATTTTTTGTATTTGAATTCTATTTTCAGTTCCTTCACTGAAATAAAATGTTCAATCACCTTTTCATCAAAGACACGAATTTCTTTATAAATTAAATTGTTATTCGCCGAAATCATTTGCTGAAACACGAAGTCTTTCTTCAGTCATTGTGTTCCTTAAAAAGTTGTTTTGTCCTTTTTAAGAGTTGAAAAATATTGCTCGGATTCAGCAGTTGACGTGGCGATGATTACGATAATTTGAATTAATTTAATCGTTTCACTAAAAGTATCATTTAATCCAT
Organism: Icerya purchasi; assembly: GCA_039619475.1. Taxonomy (NCBI): domain Eukaryota; kingdom Metazoa; phylum Arthropoda; class Insecta; order Hemiptera; family Monophlebidae; genus Icerya; species Icerya purchasi. The sequence continues at coordinate 150,678,906 of CM077116.1, read as the reverse complement.
TTTCAGATATTTAAACAACCGATAAAATATTTATATTTCCGTTTTTAATTTGGTCTTATCTTGCATTCGATAGAATTGAACAGCCGATTCAAAATTGATGTAGGGAAATAATTCTCCTAGAAATGGCGAAATTTTTAACATTTACTAAATTAGCGAGCTCTAAATGACCTTTGTATGAAAGTCTTTCTTTTAATTGAAAAATTTATCACATACCTCTTTAGCAACAACAGAATTTGTATTTCCTTCTGCGACTACTTTTCTTCGTTTTCTACAATTTAAGCAACTTTCAGCTTCATTTAAATTAAGCTTAAAAGTAGAATTTCGAATTTCACATATGATTTTTTCAAAAGCTTCTATATCTTTTAAAAGAGCTATGCTGCCTTTTTACATTGAAACTGATTGAATAGTATGTCTATATGCGGAAAAATTTGATGAAATAGATTAAACCAAAAAAAAAAAAATCAAGATTTTGTTATGTATTTCGTAAACTTAAAGCCTTCCTACTTGTAACCGTTTTATTGCATTTTTCCTCCAGCAATTTAAAACATTCTATTAATTTTTTACAGTTCTCATAAACCGTATTTATAGTTCGAATATTACAGTTCCAGCGTTTTCGGCAAACCTTTGGAAGTTTCTGTTGTACAATTTCTTCTAGTATATCACATCTATGAGTTTTAAAAAAAAAATTAGGGATTATAGATAAATTCGAAAAGAAAATTTTCACTTTAGGATTTTGACCCGTAACTTTTTGTAATATTAAATTTAACCAGAGAGAGTAACAATAGACGAAGTAAGCGTATTAGAATTTTCATTTGAGTTTTACTTGTACACTGTTCGTACTGCTAGACATTACACTAGCGCCGTCATAGCATATTGTACAATGAACTTAAAAGGATCCTCAATTCGGTTTCATTAAACTATTATTAGCCGATTGGACATTTAGCCCTACTAAAAACTCCAAAATCTTTCATATAGACCACCGCGATATAAATACCTAAGTACGAGAAGCATTTAGCTGTGATTTGAAATATCGGCTGTTTCGTCACATTGAATTACTAGAAATTGACTTTCGTTAATTTTCTTTTCAATTTCTTCTTGACATACAGAAAACATACTTTGTAAAATCTCATTTTAAATTGTATTTGATGTTCCTTTAAAAGCAGTCGCAGAATCTAAATGTTGTTGTTTTTTTATTTATTTTTTAATGAGTTCGTCAACGTGGACATTGGCCCAAGTACAATAGAACAGAGGGGTAAGAGAGACTCAGATCCTTACACGATCAGCGATAGCTGACAGAAAGGAATCAAGAGCTAGAATAACCAAAGTAGAAGGAAGGGAGAGAATGAATGAAGCACAGTATGGAGCAGGAATACCGGTTTGTAAGAGGAAGGAATAAAAAGAAGCTTGTTCAGTTGAAAGCGACGAACAACTGAACATTACATGATCGGGATCACAAATAAATTGATTGCTGGGAGGGTGCAATGGACAATAAAGAGAAAGCACGAGAGAATAACGGAACAATGAGGAAGGGAACAAACTGTGCCCAAAACGCAGGCAGCAAATCGCAGAGAGGTTAGAACGGCGCATAGAAGGAAAGTTAATAAACCAGGGGAAGCGTGGAAGAGAAGGTTGAAAAGACAAGAAAAAGGAGTTCGGGTTGGAGAATGAAGAGATGTAGGAGTTAAACCATAGTCTGGAATGAACAGCTGCAGACAGAAGGGTAATATTGGAAGCTGAGAAGACAGGAAGAAACCTACCAGAAGAGGAAGATAATCGAGTGAATGAGTCAACCAACTCATTTCCCTCGATTCCGGCATGGCCAGGAATCCAAAGGAAATCCGTTTGGATTAAGTGGGAAAGGAAAAGATCATGAATCAAGAAACGAATAAGAAGAATGACGTAGTTGGTTGAGTGAGAAGAGAGAGGAGATGTGATAGTTTGCAGCACGCTTTAAGCATCCGACAGGATAAGGAGATTGCGAGAGGCCAGTAAAGATTTGATAAAAAGAAGGGAACACAGAATAGCAGAAGACTCGGCATAAAAGATTGAACAAAAGGAGAGAAGTTTAAAGGACTCGAAGTAATTGAGAGAAGGACAGAAGAAAGCTGCACCAACACCATTGGGTCTCTTAGAGCCATCTGTGTTTTAAAATTATATGCAATTCGGATGAGAAGTCAAGAACACCGCGATTTTGGGAATTATCTCTTTTGTTGCGTTCAATTTTTCATCAAATTTTACTCGGTTAATTATTTCTTATAAGAAATACCCGTTTTTAGTCACTTGTTTATTATGTTTTACTATCATTTCTCTATAAGCGCCGTCTAACTGAATTTTAATATTGAATTAAATAATTTAAGTTTTCACATACCTATTGTTGTTTTATAGAAAATAATTTTATATTTTTAAGAGAGTCCTCATTGTCAGTTTATAACAACTTAAGAGAGAAAAAAGTCAACATAAAAGATAAGTAAAACCAATAAAAATTTTATAACTAAATAAAGAAATAAATATAGTAATTTTTTTTTCTTCTAAATATCTCGAAACACAACAGGTCATCAGCAAAATAAATATCGAATAGCGAAACAGTTATTAATACATTTAGAACTTTGCGTTTTTTATCCTAAAAAAAATTCAGTTAATTTTCATATATAAAACAAGAATATACGAGTTCATTAATATAATTATATACTTTTTCTCTATAAAACTTTTCTTTCTCTTCCAATAAACTAAATGCTCCACATAAAATGAATATAGAAATTTTCTACAATAAATCTAATTTATTGTGTTTTAAAAAATGAATGAGTCCTTTAACCTACATATTGAATAATAAATAAACATTCGGCAAATCGATTGATAACAATTCTCTATTTAAATACTTATACCCATACAATCGTTGTAAATTTGTTTATGTATCTGGATTCAAACAATGTTTTATTTTTTATTTTTATTCAAAGTTAATACGTAACTGTATAAACATTATTTAAAATAAAAGCGAGTTTTAATCGACCGCTAATTTTATAAATGTATTTATATTTTGAAATGTTTAATATATCGTATTGTGTTTCATTCATTTTTTTCCAATCACATAAACAATTATGGAATTTTAAACGTGCATGTTTAATTTATATAAAGAAAAAAACGTAGAAGAAGAAAACGCTACGTTATTAATAAAAAATTACAAATATTAACGTATATATAAAATTCCTCATTTAACATTAAATTTATGTAGGTATTTAATTTCTTAGGATAAGAAAGTTTTTTTTTTTTCTTACCATGAGCAGTGTATAACTGCATAAGTCATTACGGCATACGGTAATTAGTAGAGTTTAAATGATTGGAGCGATCTGATTTGTTTTAATATTTTTCTGGTGTTTAGTTTATTGATTGTTGGAAGTCGTCTTCTGATGTGTATTCATCTTCTGGTGCCAACGTGCCTAATTTTTTGATAATTTGCAAACAGTGGTTTTTAATCTTTTGACCTGTTAGGAAAGGCTAAAGAGCAGCCACAGTGTGCAGTAAGCCCTTCTTGTCGGTTGTTGCTTCTACAGCGTAATTAATAAAATCTGGTTTTATAGCTATATTGTTGATCAAATTATTAAATTCATTGTATTCTAATGAGAAAGGTCGCGGTTTAACATCAAACAGATGTTTGCACTTCTCGACTAGGTTTGTGGAAAGCGGGGGTGTTTGAAGAGGAGGCGGCTCATTTTTGGTTATATCCTCACCTGTGTTTTCGATTTGGTTTACGATTACTTCTCCATTCGCTACAGTAGACATTAGAGATTTTTTAATCTGCAGTTATGTTAGGAAAGTTGGTTCTTCGTTACAAGTCGGGCTACTAGGTGTTGCAGGATGTGGCCGCTTTTGTTTTGTATTTTGCTGGTCGACTTCTGTTTCTATTTTGACCTCAGGAGTTGGAATACTCAATTTCAGTTGTTTCACTTCTATTAGGTTAGTTTTATTACAGTTGGAACACACATTGTCCTCTAGTTGCAAGAAGATGCGATGGCCATGTTCATTATGCTTCATAAGGAATGATTCTGGTAGATTAGAGCAGTTAATTTGTTCAATATACAGCCGTCGATTTTGTAAAGAGAGCATAATTTTAACTTTATTAGTCATTCATTTGTACGCAGTAGGTTTTATTTTTTTTGCTTGTTTGTTTGCACATACTATATATAATATTGAGTTTTTCTATAATTTATTTTCCAAGAACGCCCTTATTCAAGATTAGCTCCGGGCCCCGTAAATCCTTAATCCACTCCTAGGAACAAATCATAGGGAAGTTTATAGTTTAGTAAAAAATCGATTTGTTTTTAAATATTTTAAATAAAATAACTCTTCATAAAAGTAATAAAGCGTCAGATTTAATTTTGTTTTATTATTAATTCACATTTTTTAAATTATTGACGTTTTAAACTTTACCATTTAAACGTCGATTCCGTTCGGCAGTGCCATTATTTTGTCTATCCTGAACCAGAAGTCACTTTATTTACTTTTCAAAAATACTTTTTGATCCTGTACTTTATGCATTTAGCCGGTTTTAAACATTCTATGGGTTTATTTAGTCTGATAATATAATTTTACTTTGTTAGAAATATTTTTATTATTTCTTTTAACATTAAACCTACCAAGCCCGGTTAAATGACCGTTTTTGAAATTTAGTTTCGATTTTCGTGTATTTAGCGTTGGCGTATCGCCATGTAATTTTTTGACTTTTTCTATAATATATTTATAACCCATTTTTCAATATTCACGAATTTCTTTATTGCTCACTTTTTGAAAAAAAATTATAATATATCTAGTCTACTATGAGCGATCATTTGACCGGTTGAGGAATAAGGTGAATATAACAATATTTTATGGCATGATTTACATTTGATTTTTTATTTATGTCCCCTTTGATTTAAGGTTTTTTTTTTTTTCATTTTTACCTCACCATTTGTATATTAATCTCCAAAAATGTCAAGATATTCGAAAAATATTAATTTATTAGACAAAATAAATAGTATTGACCAGGATTGTTCGAAAGATGGCCAGGAAGTTTTTGATATTGATGATGATACAGCGGAGAACTTATTTGACAGCGGTAGTGACCAAGAGGATATTTTGGGTGTACCAAGAGGACAAAAAAGAAAGAGAGCTATACAAAATTTCAAAAATAAAAATAGGGAAGAGATTGAAACTGGTACGGACGGAACTGTTTGTCAAAAAATAAGAGAAGAGTCTAACCGCTGAAGAGCACCGATATATATGTATAATATTTCCAAGGAAATGTTAGGGCCGACAGGATACGCTAAACAAAATATTATGAAGGGCAAAGTTGACTCGGCATTTTCCTTGATTATTGATCATAACATGATTGAACAGATAAGAATATATACGAAATTAGAAGCATTTCGAGTGCTGGAAACGAAATGGAATTTATCTGCTGCAAAATTACGTGCACTTATTGGACTTTTATATGCACGCGGTTCATACGAGGCTAAAAATATGGATTTATCTCATTTATAGAATGAAAAATGGGGTCCGCCATTTTTTTCGACAACTACGAGCCGAAATGAGTTTACCGAAATCATGAGTTTTATTCGGTTTGACAACAGAAATCAACGAAGCAAACGCTTACAAAATAATAAGTTCGCTTTGATGTCTGAATTTTGGTACAAATTTATCAAAAACAGTCAAAACTGTTACAAACCAGGAGCTTATATCTCTATAGATGAACAGCTGTTTCCAACAAAAGAACGTTGCAGATTTACTCAATACATGCCCAATAAACCAGACAAATTTGGCATAAAATTCTACTTTGCTTCCGATGTAAATAGTAAGTATATAGTTTTTTGTTTTTTTCTATTATTAAAAAAAAACCCACTTAAGTGGTTTTTATTACAATCTGTTCGGTTCACGAACATTCAGTAATACTCTAAATTAATTGTATTATTATATATGCACTAGGATTCCCAGTGGACGATCCTGCATTTTCTTGTATTATATTTTTTCTTCGGTTAATTCATGAGGTTTAGTTCTTTTCAACCGCCTGACTTCGTCCTGATCAGACAGAAGCTGCCTCGCCTCTGTGTTTACATGCTTTTGCAGCCTTAAACAGTGCGTTCTTGCCAGTTCCTTTATCACCTGTGAAACTTCTGGCACATGAAGATCCCGATGAATATCATCGTTTCTTTCATATTGCCTGGCATTAGTGATAGTCCTAAGCACTTTGTTCTGGAACATCTGGATTTTTTTTACGTTGGCTACTTTAGCACAACCCCAAAGCTGACAACCATAACTCCACGCTGGTTTTAGTATTTGATTATAAACCAACAATTTATTGCTCAGCGACAGAATACTCTGTCTTCCAATAAGCCATTTCATCTGCAACATTTTCAACTTTAGTTGTTCTACTTTTTTATTAATATGCATAGACCAGTTCAATCCCGAATCCAAATGCATACCTAGATATTTCACGCATTTTATATTGGGTACAATTTTTGAGTTAATTTCAATCGGACAGTACTGGATTCTTCGATTTGTAAAGTTAATATGTACTGATTTTTCTTCATTAAGGTTTATTTTCCATTTTCTTGTCCACTTCCAAATGTTTTTGATGTGGGACTGCACGTTCATAGTTGATTCTTCTATATTATTTCCCATAGCCATCACAGCTGTGTCGTCTGCAAACATGGCCGTTGTGACATGCTCGTTAACAGGAATATCAGCGGTATATAATAAATATAAAATTGGTCCGAGGACACTTCCTTGCGGTACTCCTGTTTGTATGTCTTGCAATTCCGAGTATTCATCATTATGCTTTATTCTAAAATATCTGTCAGTTAGGTACGATTCAATAATTCTGCAAACTTTAATTGGTAATATCTTCTTAAGTTTAATTACCAATCCCTTGTGCCATACCTTATCAAACGCTCGCTCCACGTCAAGGAACACCGCTGTACAGATCTTCTTTTCTTCTAGACTTTTTTAATTATTTTTGTTATTCTATGGATCTGATCTATTGTAGAGTGTGCTTTTCGAAATCCGAACTGGCGATTGGGTATATAATTCTCTATTATTGGATTCAATCGTTTCAATAATAATTTTTCAAACAACTTAGAAATAACGGGTAGCAAGCTAATTGGTCTATATGATTTAATATTTGTCTGTACTTTCTCGGGTTTAGGTAGCATAATTATTTGAGTTACTTTCCATAGTTGGGGAAAATATCCAATTCTTATTATAGCATTAAATATTTGAGTTAGTGCCATTATGCCTCTTTTTGAAAATTCCTTTAGTATTTGTACCGAAATTAGATCAAAACCGGGAGATTTCTTTACATTCATATTTATTTTTATTTCATTATATATCTCTCTAGGTTTAAAATGTCTCAGAGATCCATCTTTCCCTTGCTGATACACAATGTTTTTATCATCATCTGTTGTATCAAGTGTAAATACTTGTTTTAAATAATTCGCAAATTCATTAGCTTTGTCTTTGTCACTTCTTATCCATTCGTTATTGCCTCTTTTAATAGGGAAATTTTGCTGTTGTGGTCTATTAATGCATTTTGTAGCTTTCCATAAAGAATAGTTCGTCTCTTGTGTAGGGGAGAGATTCTCTATATAGGTTTTAAACGTGTTTTGTTTGAATTTAATTACCAATCTTTTAATTTCCTGACTTAGTTTGTTCAGCTTGGCTTTATCTGTTTTTTCCTGTGTTCTATGAAAAATTTTTCTAAACTTTCTCCTTTCCTTGATTTTTTCTAAAATATAAAACGGTAAATTTTGTTTTTTACTACTATAATTTTTTACGGGTGTAGAATTCCATGCAGCCTGCTGTATTGCATCATTAAGCTGCATGACAGCTATATCAATCTCGTCCTTAGATTTCAGCGATAATTTTAAATCAATGTTTTCGTCCAACAGCTTCCTGAACAGATCCCAATCGGTTTTTTTATTGGTAAGTGTAGCATATGGTTGCTTTAGGATTATCGATTTACTTACGGTCATGATCACTGGAGAATGATCAGACGCAAAATCATCATTGTCGTCAATATCTATGTTTCCTTCAGTAATTCCCTTAACAATAAAGAAGTCTATCAAATCAGGTAACTTTTTCTGATCAGTCGGCCAATAAGTTGGTTTCCCTGTTGAATAACATTTGCATCCCAACTTTTTTATTGCCTGTAACAACTGTTTTCCTCTTCCTGTGGTAACTCTTGAACCCCAATATGTGTGCTTTGAATTAAAATCACCTCCTATGATAAATCGAGGGCCAAGCATGTTAAAATAATCAGCCCATACGTCAAATTTTATCTGGTTACCAGGAGGACAGTAAACCGCTGATACTACTAAACCTCCATTCTTAGTATCTATTTTAACATTTGTAGCTTGAATTTGATTTGTACTAATTTCTCCTAGTACATGGTGCTTTATGCTATTCTTAATTAGTATTGCTGCACCTCTGCGCCCACCTCCATCAGGATGCATAGTATTGTACAAACAATAACCATTAAATTTGATAAAAGTATTTTGCGCAATATTCGGTTCAGATATTAATAATACATCGATTTTTTCTTTTACTAAGAATATTTCAACTTCGTGGCGTCTATGTTTGAGCCCATTTACATTAAATGTTGCTATCTTTATCAAGTTCATTTATTGTTAGATTTATTCAACTTCCTTTCTATTGAATTTAATCTATCAAAAATTCTATTTATTCTCTTTTCCTGTTTTTCTAAAAACATTTCTAATTTTTTAATAAGATTTTCTGACGATTTTTCTTTTTCATCATTATCATCAGCGTTAATTATCTGATGATTCATGTGCCCTTTTTGATTGTCTTTATTAGAACGATCTCTAATCACATCACTATTTTTTTGATCATTTTCCTTATTTCTTTGTGGTAAGGTATTTTGCTCTTTATTACCAATGGGCAGTTTATTTCTCTTTTGCAGAGCAACTGCTACTTCGCATCCTCTATAACTAGCAGGATGTTGTTTCCCACACAATGCACATCTGCACTCCTCACCTGGCTTTTTTGTACATTCTCCTGTTAAATGGGAGCCTGCACATTTGACGCATCTAGGTTTACGACAACATCTATTTTTTACATGGCCATAGGCTTGACATCTCTTACATTGTGGCATGCCTTTGGGATTTCTCCATGGTTCGTTTTGAACAAGCATATGACATATATTTTTAATATTTTTAATTTTTTCAACGTCACACTTGGCATCAAAATCAATCACAAACATCGGTGTTGGTACTCTAGTTTTTATCCTTGTTTCAGCATCACTTACTGTTTTCCATATATTGCTGATTTTTAATACATTAAATCCTTGATTTAATAAGTCTTCTCTTATAGTGTTTTCTTCCATATTTGATGGCAATCCTTTAATTACCACTTTGATTGGTTTCACACTATCTAATAAGTAAGTATGGTATTCAAAGTTATTTTCAGATAAATGTTTTTCTAATTTTTTATAATTTTCTACCGTTTCAACGTTTACTCTAACTTGATTTGCCGGCAGTTGTTTACACACAAATTCATCACCTACAACTTGCGTGATTACATTTGCTAGTTTTTTAAAATCCGAAACATTAGCCACAAAAAATGGTTTTGGTTTACCTTGATAGCGAAAATCAGGAACATCGGTTTGTATATTTTCCGGTGTTCTTATACCTCTTTTTTTATCCTTTCTCGGCGGAGGTGTAATTTCACTTCCCTTCCTTTTATTATTAGTTTTATTTTTTTTGACTAACCATTCAGTCTCTTTGACTATTTCATCTTCATCAGTATAATACTGTTTGTCAACTTCAGACTTCTCTGAATTTATTTTACTAACCGACAGTAATTCTATCGTTTTCTGCATTTTCTCTATTTCATTCAGCAGCTTGCTAATTTGTATCTGTAACTCCTCATTCTGCTTTTGAAGCTTTTTATTCTGTTGGAGTAATTGTTCATTCTGTGTCACATTTGTAGGTGACTGCACTGCAGATGCAGGTGCAGCACTTGATGTACTTTTCATAATTATATTACCGCGTCAATTAAATGTTAGTAACATAATATTCTTAATCTAATTGTTAATTTGGCTCGGCTAATGCCGTATACCAAAGTAATAAACGGAATAATCTCACCGATGCGATCGTAAATTAAATATATTCTCTCTTGTTTAATAATACCGTCAGCGTTTCTCACTCGGAAGTTTCATCGGGCGAGCATGTTACACAATTAGTAAGTATATAGTAAACGGCTTCCCATATTTGGGAAAAGATGAGAGAATCATTGGTGGTCCCACTTGGGCAGTTTGGAGCTTTTGAAATTAGCAGAACCATATTCGGGCCACGGGAGAAATATTACTACTGACAATTTTTTTACAACCATGTTATTAGTAAGAAAACTTGGAGCAAAAAAAACTACGCTTGTCCGAACTATTTGCGAAATAAAAGAAACCTACCAAAATTAGCAAGAGAGACAAATGATAGTATAGCACGCTTCTCCACAATAATATACAAATCGAATGATGTTATTCTTACAATTTACAAAGCTTTAAAGCTAATAAAACAGTGCTGATGCTTAGCTCAATGCATTCATCCGTTGAAACTGAAGAAAGTGATAATACCAGGGACAATTCGATTTTACAATAGCATGAAATTCGGTGTGGATGTAACCGATCAAATGGCCAGAAAATATAGTGTAAAATCTAAATGCCAAAGATGGCCTTTACAGGTATTTTTCAATATTTTGGATTTAGCTGGAATAAATGCTTGATCGAGGCAAGCATTTTTATATCAATTGGCAGAAGAGCTTGGGACCGAATATCAGAAGGAGAGACGGCCAAGCAAGGAATATTCATCAGAAAAAATAACAAAAACCCCTACAACTATAAATTCATCTGAACAGAAAACTTATTAAATAAGATAGTGTAAAGACAATAAGACTAATCAAATTTGCGTAAATTGTAAAACAACGTATGTGGAAAATGTGCTCAAAATGCATAAAATTAAATAAAACTTTTCTAAATATAAAAAGTATTTTGTTTACTTTACTCTTCACTTTGTTTAGTTAACTGAAATCCCTTTCTATATTAAGATACATATATTTTTATGGAACCGGCCATGGTAGGAATAGGTATACAGAAATGTCGGTAGGTTTAATGTTAATAAAGTTATATAATATTGCTGTTCCCTCTCCTGGTAGATTGCAAACTGTCAGCACAATGTTCACTCGGAGTGTACCATATTTTTTAACAATTTCGTAGTAAGTTAATTTCCCGTAACGTAATTAGTCTGACAGTGTTTCAAATTATGCACTCAATACAACTCAAAATTCTGGATTTATTAAGTTAAATCTTTTCAGTATCTGAGGAGTCATCAGGGCGTGTCCTCAGTCTCGTGATACACTGGATATAATCTCGAGAATACTCAATATTAAACCAAGTCTTTCTAGTAATCTTCATCTCTTCCTTAGATTCGAACAAAATCACATGATCCAATTTCCAATGATAGCATAAAAAATGCTGCAGTGAAAATAAATGGTCCCGAATATTTTAATTTCGCATTTAATATCGTTCAGTTTAGCTCGAATAAGTATAATAAGTTTTTTCTGCTTTTATAAATACCTGACACTGCACATATATGTAATTATTACATATGCTAGTTGATTGTTGTATTTTATAATACTTATTAATCTATTACTTATTAACAAACATATTGTTCAATAATTAAACAAAATAACATATGCTATTCTGATTTTTTAAATTTTAGAATTAATAATCACTGTAATATTTTATTTTCTAAGTTAACAGAAAGAAAAAAACAGAGGTAATAAAATCGAACCGTAATCAGATCATCAAAACCAGAAACATCGATACACTAAAAAGTACAATTTTCAGTGAGCCGAAACATCGATGTATTAAAAATCAAAACAAAATTATGTTTTATTCCTAAGCTCCTCAGTTTGATCTATGGTCACAGTATTAAAACCTGGTTTTTATTCCATTTCATTTTTCTCTTACTATTTATATATTTTGTAAAACCCTGAAAAAAAAAAAAAAAGAAAAAGAAAAGGAAAAAAAATCTCAGGAGAAGTAATCACTAGGAAACATAATGAAACATATAAGAAATCGGGGCTTTGATAAACCCAAAAGTTCACTAATTATAGCGATATTGTGATACACACTATTACAATGTTCAGCTAATGAGTGCGTCGCAGTAGAACCGTTTCTCAGCTATAAATACAATCGAAAGTAATGAGCCGACGAATCATAATACCTCTGAAATATCTTAATTGTCCACAACTCGCGAATAATTAATATTTTGTGTTTTAAAAATAAATTGAAGAACGTTGTTTTTTATACTGAAATAAATTCAATTTTAAAATTATTCGTATTATAATGTTAATGATATATGTATGTATATATATATATATATATATATGTAATATTTTGAAATGAATACCCTCATTGCATCAATATTAACTTCGCGTCAACAATTACTAAATCTATCAAAAAAACCACAAAAAACGCATATAATATTGATATAAAAATAGGAGCAACTGTCCCAAAGAAAAAAATTGATTTAAACTCATCGGACGTCACAGATGAGTTCTGAAATCAATTTATCCGAATCGGTGCGCGACTGTGTGCTGATGCGTTTATATTATTTATATTTAAAGCCACCGTTTATTGTAGCCGTATTTAGCTGAATAATACTGCGACGGAGACCTAATTCCAACTAATTTTTTATTTAGCCAATAAATGCGAAAAAAAGAAAAAATATGCCGCATCTGAACATGACGAACATTGTAATTTTTTATAAACAGGCAATCGGCATACTTCACAATTCAGTTGAAAACACGAAATACCGTAATTGATGAGTCGAATGAAAATGTACTTACGAAGCTTGTGCACAAATGCTTGCGAATCAATAATGAATACGAGTAGTAGGAAAGGCACTTTTGAAATCATGTTGATCGCGGTAAACGAACGCATGTGGCACTATGTAAAAGTCGCGTGTTGAGAACAATACAAAAGCGAAGTAAACATTCGTTAATTATTTAACCGGGTCTCGAAAAATCTGTAAAAAGCGATTTCCTTATTTATGATGTAGTTCAGTAGAAGCAAGGTCGTATCTCGATAGGGAAAACTCGATTGTTACACGTCGCAGGCTCCGTGTAAAGTACGTTATTTGTAAATTTAATAGTCAACATTCGGAATACGCAAATACCGGGTGTCAATTTTAACGAGAATTTTATTATTTTGTTCACCGGCAACAACGTGGAAGTGAAGAACATTTCATCGACTCTGAGGGGTTTTCCAGAATTTTCATCAGAAACGTTGTTTTTATCATCTGGAAATAAAATATCTTCAGAATTTTCCCACTGTCCTCAAAATGACCTCAGTATTTAGCGAAAATGTTCAAGTTTTCCCCCAAGTTTTTCTGTTTTCTTCCCGTTTTTTTTTTTTATGTATTACGGCTCGGGGTTATTCCAAAGTTTTTAAGACCAAAAAACTGAATCTCCCAATAACGTCTGTAAATTTTATAAACTATTTCACCGGCTCTAAAATTTTTTTTTTTTTTTTTTTTTTTTTGAGCGTTGAAAATTCAATCCATCGACAATGTAATATAATTAATTAACTAATTAACGCTACACAGTAATATTGCATTGTACTATATAATTAAATAATAACTTGTATATTGCAGCACTCCCGGTGGCCAGGAGAGAATTGACACTACATGGCAGAGAGATCTGGAAATTTATTATCGAGTTATACAAAATAATTCTTTGCGCCGTGTGCAAATTGCATTCGAAGATGAGGTGATCAGCGCCCGCCACTTTGTCCGAGTCTTGTGGATGTTGGCAATAGGAAGAAGAGATTAAACCCATGTTGTACAAAGAAGCGGGGAGACGGTTTACCCCAGCCGGAGGCGACATAAGGTAACAATATACGATCTGGTACTCATCGAAACAGCCGTAATGTGATTGAACCAAGGAACGTTAGGAATATTAGGTTGAATTCTTTTGTATTGTTGCGCGCAAAATGGATTTGCCCATGTAGCCTCCCAATATTCTTTAGAAGCGTATCTAATGAGCTCGAATAGGTCTCTGTTTGGAAAGTATGGAACTAAACAACTATTCATCCATGTATCTTTGGCAGCCATGTTTGCCTCTTCGTTACCGTAGATATCCGCATGTCCTGGTATCCAAACAAAGTTAACTACTACGCCAGATTCAGAAAGGGACACTACTAGGCTTCTGATTTTATAGAGGTATGGATGTGATTTTGTGTTAAACGATAAGAGTTTCAAAGATGATAAACAACTCATAGAATCAGACATGATAATGATATTTTCAGAGAAGATATGTGAATTTCTTCTTCTTAAGAGTGTCATACTCAGTTTCTGAGCGTTGACGATCACCATCATTACAGCGTTTTCTTCTCCGCTTTTCTAATTAGTTCATTGAGATTCTTGAGTCCAGTCCAGTCCTTAATATTGTCCAACCATTCCGTTTTTCTTCTTCCTGGCCCTCTTTTACCTTGAATTTTCCCTTTTATGACCAAACGTAAGATGTCATATTTTTTCCCTCTAATTATATGCCCAAAATATTCAATTTTGCGTCGTTTAATTGTTTTACATAATGTCCTTTCAGTATTGGCTCGTTTCAGTACTTCTTCGTTTGTCATCTTTGCTGTCCAAGGTATTTTCAACATTCTTCTAAGTGTCCACACTTCTAGTGTTGCATACCTATCCGGTTGCTTTGTGAATTTAAAAAGGACAAAGCCTTGAAAATCGCAACACATTCGGCACTAAACACAGAGGAAACTTAAAAAGTGCCTAGTAATCTCAATTCTGTAGCACTTAATTGGTTAAAGAACGTGTTTTATAATGTTCAATTCTGGCAAATCTGATCTGTATATACATATATATATATATATATACATGTATATATATAAAAATAAATGTTTTTGTATGTCCCATGCACATTCCTATAGCGCTGGACGGATCATGCTAAGATTTTCAGGGTGTATTCGTGTTGTCCGAGCAAAAGTTTTAAGGTATGTCTGTGAGTTTTCTACCTGCTTCTCCTTCGTGAAATATGAGGTTTTGACTAGTTCAGATGCAACCAGTAATACAAAAATGCATACGGAACAAATACATTTTTTTTTTTTTTTTTTTTTTTTTCATCTAATTAATGAACCATATAGCTATATAGAAGGCTTCACGGCTGAATTAGGAAAGACACGGGATTAAATGGGATAATTTGGCTTGTTTAAGGAAATTTACTGTTTTATCTATGGAGTTGGAAGAACCATTAAGGACTAAAACGTGGCTTGAAGGAACATGGAGGGAGAGTCGGAGAGAAGCTGTTTTTAAGTATGTAAAAATATGGTCCGCCGTTCAGCCCTCTCCACCTTAATGACGACAGTCGGGGAGAAAGAGATTTGATAAGAGATGGGTGTGAGTAAGTCGGGTGTGTCCAGTACGTAAACGAGTGATTGCTACCTCTCTTGACGTGATTTTCGATTTGAGGAGTTCCACGGTATCGGTTTTACTTTTAATTCCCGAAGTTTATTGGTTTCTATTTTATGCCAATGGTGCTTCCACAGAGAAAGTATTAATTGTTTAAAATGCTGCTTGAGATGTGACCCATTGGAATTTTTCAGAGCTAGATAGTTTGAACATATTGTGAGATCAATAGATGAAAAATATCCGTAACTTGAATTTATGTGGGCTGGAGAGTGTTTGCTATTTAAGAGGATTAGGTTCGAAAAGTTAGCCAACATATGCGCAACTACATTGCCTTTAGTGTTAGTGCATTTACTGCCCCAAAGTGGATTAACGTTGCTGCGATCATCACACAGAATGAACGGTTCAGGGAGATAGGCTAGAAGTTCTGTTAAAGTTCTAGTTGATATATTTTGATTTGGTATTTTGTAAACAGAGCAAACTGTAATTTGTTTATGAGATATCTGTGGAATAGATATAGAGACTGCAATGTTTTGGATTTCTGTTGGTCGTTGTATACTAGTCGTTCGAAATGCATTTTATAAAATTTCAAATAAAACGATTACCCCATGATAAAAATATAAATTAAATGTAAAAATTTAAATAAAACGATTACTACGGTAAATAATAAAGTCTACATGACATTTTCTTAATTTCTGACGTAAGTAAATACACCGTGATTCCGTTACTTCACTTTTTGTATTACTGAAATCATCAAACCTCTATGACGTGATTTAGACATAAGTCTCTCTCCTAGCCTGCAACTGCTGCAATCGTTGCGGAGAGTTAAAAAAAAAAAAGATAGTAGTATTTTCTATTGTTTTTTACAGAAAAATAAAAAATCCTGTAACAGAATTTTTAATATTTGTGTTACTGGGGGAATGTTATTTATACTCAAAATCCTTACTTAACCATCTTAGTTTACTGTTACGGTAATAAATTAATTTTAATAAAGTGCTCGAAACGGATAGGTTGAACGATTTTAGAGATTTTAATAAATGAGTTGAAATATATGAGTGAAGAAGATGTTTTCTTAAATGTGTGTAATTAAGGGAGGTCACCGTGTAAATAACTCGGTGAATGTTCCAGTCTTTCCTCGGAGCGTAATATCCTGTACGTTTAATTATTGAAGCTGAATTATCCTACTGCATATAGTGCTTCCTATATCTTAGCTTTGCCGTCATCCAATGTGGTTCCTATTCTTGTCTCTTTTCTGTCATCGTTATCTGACCGGATCAAAATTTAATCTCTAATCTAGTCCGATTGTCCTGGGTAGCTGCCCTTAGTCGGCCAAGCCCCAAAAAAAAAAAAAAAAAAAAAAAAACTCGGCCCCTTCAACGTGATGTAGTTGAGCGAAACTTTTCGTTAGACCACGACAGACACGTTATAAAAAGATCGCTAATCTTTAATTAAACGTGAATCGTGAAGACCATTTTTTGTTGGACGATAATTAACGTGTTTCCCCCAAAAGAGAGAGAAATAATCTTTACATAAATATAATTCCAGATAAAACAAAAAAATTTTTATGAATTCTCAAGTACAGATTTAAATGGACACGGGGGCAAAGCCGTGGGTAACACAGCTAGTATGTTAATATATTTGTAATTAAATCGAAATGTTAGGAAACAACTTTTAGTTTTTCTAAAAGCGTTTGCGTGTAACACGTTTTTATTAAAATATTTAAAATGCTATTCTTAATATATAATAGTAGTTTTTTTTTTTTTTTTTTTTTTTTTAATAAAATAATAGTGAGGATTTCCATGCGCTGTGTTTAACTACTGAGGCTATTACAGCACATGGAGCCTACTTAGGATGGTTAAACTCTATGGTATAGGCCGCTGCTACGCACGAAAGCCAACATAGCTGCGACCGCAGACGGAACGTTCGATAAGATCTTAGAGATAGAGGTGGTAGTGAAATAGGTGGATCTTGGTGCCGCAAAAGAGAAACATTCGAGAAGGAGGTGAGATGTAGACGGGGCGCTTGGTTGACCACAGAAGAAGCAGACATTTGGGGGTGCTTGTCCCGTGAAGATATACCCGTGCGAAAGGGTTGTGTGACCTGTTCGGAGGCGATTCAAGACAGAAAAATCTCTGCGAGAAATTACGTCTATGGGCCACCAGGGTTCTGTGGTTGATTTTATGCTTCGGAGGAATGTACTTGCGGATTTCCATTCCTGCTGCCATTCTTCTCCAGTTTGGTGCATAAATAAATGGGCCATTGTGGGGGGAAGAGGGGGATTACACGGCATTGGAGAGAATAGTGTCGCCTGAGCTGCTCGATTGACACGCTCATTACCTGGGACTCCTACATGGGCCGGCACCCATAGGAAGGATATTTCAGAGTTTAGGTGGGATAGTCTGTATAGTAGGTAGTGGACTTTTCTTATCAGGGGGTTTTTGGGTTTTATTTCTGAAATAAGTTGAAGGGAATTTAAGGAGTCAGTTATAAGTAGGGCCTTTTGGGACTGGGGGTTAGTATCAGTATAGTGTTGAATGCAGAAAACAATCGCATATATTTCAGCGTCCAGTGCTGTGCAGCAATCATGCAGTCTGACTGACTCTGTTGTTTTTGATACTTCGAAGGAGCATGCCGCCGGTGACTGATAACCTTTTGCCTTCGCTCCATCTGTGTAGAGGCATACATGATCGGTGTAGCTCGCTATGGTGTTTTTTACTATTTGTATTACGTTTGGGGGATATTGTGCTTTATTGAATTTTGTGAGAGATATGTTTATATTTGTGATCGGCTGACTCCAGGGAGGTACAGTTATTGCGAAATCTGGTAAAGCTCTTGGGATTGAGGGGATTTGGAAATGATCCATAACTGAAAAAAGTTCAGGCACTGGATCGTTCCCAAAACTCCCATTAGGGGATATGGTGGCCGGCTCGAGTGACGGGGTCTTAGTATTACTAAGGAGGGAGCTCAGTTCTTTAAAGTTGTAATATTTCCTATAATAGGATAGTGGGGGACAACCTGCCAGTGCACACAAACTTACAACAGGAGTAGAGGGATGAGTGAAAAGAATAGACCGGAGGGCCGCAAAATGTGCAGGATCTAAGGATCTTAGCACACTATTGGCGGCTGAGGAGTATACCTGGCACCCGTAATTGATTCGCGAAAGGATGATTGATCTATATATTGTAAGGAGTAGTTTTGGATTTATGTTGTATTTGTAATTCGACAGATATTTTAGGATGGACAAGGATTTTAGACATTTAGCTTTGAGCTCACGTATGTGATCGCGCCAGGAGAGTTTTTTATCAAATATTAAGCCTAGAAACTTAACTGATGGACGGTTTGGGATAGGAACACCATTTAGACTTAGGAATATGCTGGAAAGTGCGTTTTGGCGTCCCCTGTGGAAATCAACACATATTGTTTTTGTTGAGGAGAAGGTCAAACCGTTGTCATTGGACCACTTTTGGAGCTTTTTTATGGATTTTTGTAGGATATTTTGAGCGTTTATAGGATGGTTGGATGATAGGGAGATGTTTAGGTCGTCCACATAGAGCCGGGACGTTACAGGGGCGGCAAGACAGTCAGTTAAGTCGTTAATGTAGTATATGAACAAGGTTGCACTTAAAGCAGAGCCTTGTGGTACACCATTTTCCAACAGCATCAGTTCAGACGTTGACGAACCAGTCGTAACTTGGATCGTTCTATTTCTAAGAAGCTGTGTAGGTATTTACCCATTTTTCCGGCGATTCCCGCCGTTCGCAGTTTTAGTAGTAGGCCATGACGCCACAGGCGATCAAAAGCTTTCTCTAAATCGAAAAATACTGCATAGAGGTGCTGTTGACGCTGAAACGCCGAGAGTATCTGCCTTTGCAGGCTAAGTAGTTGGTTGACTGTTGATCTTGCCTCTCGCCCGCCGGCTTGGTTAGGAGAAAGAAGACTTTTCTGTTCGAGAAAAAACAGGAGACGCCTATTAACCATCTTCTCCAGCGTTTTGGAAATGACACTCAATAACGAGATAGGACGGTAACTTTCGGGAAGGGAAGGGTCTTTGTTTTCCTTTAGTATTGGGATTATATTTGCCGACTTCCATTGCGCGGGGATGTTTCCAGAATTCCAGATTTGATTGTATATGTGT
Organism: Icerya purchasi; assembly: GCA_039619475.1. NCBI lineage: Eukaryota > Metazoa > Arthropoda > Insecta > Hemiptera > Monophlebidae > Icerya > Icerya purchasi. The sequence continues at coordinate 150,659,307 of CM077116.1, read as the reverse complement.
AGGAGAAAATGTTTTCCGGAAATTGGGAGGTACTTAAGCATGTATGGGTGGATGCCGTCGGGGCCAGGAGCAGTGTTGGATGTATGGTGGTTGAGTTGGAAATTTAGTTCTGAGATGGTCAAATTACTATTGTATGATTCATTGGATTCGGGTGGAAAGTGTACTGGCTGTTGCTCTGCATGGTATTTCATGCTACGGAAAGCGGGGGGATACTTTTCTGATGACGATGCTGCGGTGAAGTGATTGGCAAACGCTTTGACAACGTTAGATAGTAGTGATTTTAGTTTTGCCGAGCATTTTATTCCGATATATTCAAGCATATCGAGTAATTACGCATGTCTCATGTCGCATGTTACATTCCCATCTAAAAATGCGTTACACGTTAATTATTAAGAATGTGGTTTACAAGCCTAATATTAAAAAAAAAATTAAATAACCAGTGCGACGAAATTCTAGTATCCAGTCTAAATTCTAGAAAACCGTATTAAAGAGGTAATATATTCGGACAGGCGGGCACAATAGGTAACTAGTTTGTACTTTGCGCATCGAAGTATACCGAGACCGGCTTGTATGTTGAAGGGGGTGCGTTTACACCTTACATAGCTGCAGGTTGAAAGCTGTCGTCTTCAGAATGTCCGTGAAACGCTATTTGATTTTGATTATATTCGAAGGTGATTTAAATGTGCGCCTGAAAAATCACGTTGTAGTCCCAAGAATGATATTTTATATGTGAAACGTTCCACTTAGATCTAAACAACATAACAACACGCCCATGTACCGATACGCTCAGTGTTTTTACGTTGAACACTAAGCAGAACTCAATATTACACTTTGTAATTTAATTTAAAAAAACCTTCATTGACTGTTACAAACTATACAAAATCAAAAATCAATTTGCAAGGGGATTATTTCATTCTTGAAACAAATGAATTCGCTAAACTTCCAACCACGAGCTACTTTTCCAAGTTAACGTTTAAATCATCTCCGAGAATGATCGGAATGAAATAATGCTTCTCGAACGGTTTTGAAGATGACAGACTGCAGGCCGCTCTATACAGGTTATCGATTAATCTATAGGTTTTCAAATTTTCATTGAAAAAGTTTTCTAGCAAAAGGGACATGTATAATTCGTGAGTAAGCAAGAAAAGGAAATGTCTCGAGTACAGTCGAAGCCGTTTATAAGAAGAGACCTATCGGGGACGGAAGTCATTTGTCTCTTGTCTCACTGAAGCGAATTTTTTTAAATTTCTTATTCAGGGGAATGGCTGCTAGAATGTGTACAATGTAACAAATGATTAACATAACTATAACGTTATTATTACATGTGTAGTACTGACTCATATGAAAAGTAAGAGAAAAGTACAGTAGGCATGCATAAGGTATCTAACCTGAGATATTTATAAAAATTGTTAATTTACTGTAAAAAAGCTACACTATAGTTGTTTGAGACGCTTTCAACGCTGACTTTGTATTACGATCGCGAATTATTATCGGAATTCCTGCTTTATCATTTACTCTAATACCGTCATCGAAGAATGTAGAAATATTTTTTTTTCCCCTTCCTAGTACATTTAATGGTGGCGCACTCCTTTCGGAAAATACAAATATTAGAAGGGACTTGCATTCATAATAATTTGACATTATCGTGTTTACTATGTAAGTAAGGATGTGTTTCATACGAAAAGTCACAAATTGAAGAATCAACAAAACCAAAAAAAAAAAAAAAAGTCAATTAAATTTCTAATTTAGCGATTAAAAATCAGTGACAACGGTCTCCATAGTTTATTTTAGAAATGTTGCTGCGATACAACGCTCACAACTATAACATGGATGACAGAAACTTGTTGAAAAAGTAGTGCTAGTTAGATAATTCGAAAGATACTATAATGGAGATGTATCGAAATGTAACAGAAAAAAGATAATGGTAAATTTAAAAAAAAAAAAAAAAAAATCGGCTTGTAAGACAGAAGTGAAAAGTTGACTAATAAAACGATCACAAAACTGATCACCGTATGTAATGTGTTTCTTGATTCGAATTAAAAAATATTCTGTCAATTCCAGTTACGACCTTTCTCTTTCCTTAAACAATTCTCTTCAATCCCCTTTTTATCCGCTGTAAAATTCCTCTCTCAGTTCAATCTTTGATTTCGATCATTTTTGATGCTCTCAAGTTAACAATCTTCAATATGCTAAAATTCCATCTATATCGTAAAATAATTATCCAACCGAAACTTTCCCTATGTCTTAACAAAATATTCATTATTTTCCTAAAAATCACGTAGCTTTAAAATTCGATATTCAACAACGTCGGCGTATGTATTTTTTTTTTTCCGGGTCATGCAGAAGTGGCGGTAATGAATGGATATCCTTTTAGCAGTAAAATCAGCAGCTCCCCTACTCCCCTAAATCTAAATAGAAATTGTTTGCCCTTTATATTCGGTGAACATCTTTTAAAAAACTCATTTCAATTTATCCGGGCGAAAGTCAAGTGGCATTCGTGAGCGGCAAAATATTCTCGACCGAGCTTTGATGATCAACTTGTTAATATTCCTGTACAACAGATTTTGGTACTATATCAGTCCCCGTCTAATTGTTGTCCCTCTTTCCAACTGCCAGCTGTATTCTCTGTTTTCGTTCTTCCAAGCGGACCATTCGTTAAAATCCTATCCAACCATAGTCCTTAGATGTTATGATTTTCTCTTTTCTAACCAATAATATTACAGGCGATGATACGTGTTTTTTTTTTAATCTCAGTAATTACGACCAACAGACTATAATATAATGCGTAAAAAATTCACTTAATTCTTCAGAATTACTCGAATGACGCAAATAAAATTTGATATCGCCACGAATGCAAAATTATTTACGATTTAAGTAATTTCATTTGTTTTATTATTTTTCTCTATGTTCGCGCGAAAGAAACGTAATTATCGAAAATTAATAATGCGTTCGTAAATAGACTTTTGTAATTTTTTATAAAATATTTGACCTTCCCGATTTCGAATATTGTCGATAAAAAACGCGCGCGTGATGTGTACCAATGCACGAATTTCATTTATTGCTTAAAGGGAAAATCGTGCGATTGTGAAAACCCTTTCGAAATATGTGTTTTTCTCCAAAATATGTTTTTCTCCACGTGCAGTTTTACACGGTAAATTAATCGAAGGAGTTAACTGAAAATAAAGACACCGGCAGTTCGTATAAAAGGTCACTTGAAGGAACAAAACTGGTTAATGTACCGGTAAACTTTTAGTGCATCACTCGATCAATATGGTTGGCGATATATCCTTTAAAGTAGCTACAATTACGATATTATCGTGCATTATAAACTGCGCATTTCAACAAGGTAAAGAGTATTTTTAGTTTTTGCGCTTGCATTTATCATTAAGAGAAGTCCGGAAAAAAGATAGTTTTCTACAAATTTAGCAATTTTCAGTCATTTACTTTGCCACGCACCGTTTCGAAAAGGTTACATTAAAAAAGATGAGTACTACTAGAGAAAATAAATTTCAGCTCGCATTTTAAAACACGTTTTATTGCAAAAATTTTAAAATTAATGTCATCGACTTTTAAACTGGTAAATTCGTAAAAGCGCAACGGTGACTGTTTAATAAATCCTTCGTACCCGTTAAAAAATCTTCTTTCATATTGTTTAACCATGGAGCTACCACTATAGTCCGACTTTTGTAACCGTTCATCATCATTGTTGAATCGTTGTGTACCTGAAAACTGTTTCAACAAGCGGAAAAGATGAAAATCAGACGGCGCAAGGTCCGGGGAGTATGCTGAGTGATTGAAGACCAACCATTTCCATTTTTCAATGTGCTGGAGCGTCGCACGGGAGATCGAGATCGGTTTTTTCGTCAAAAGGCCCAGTCGCTTGTTTTTTGTGGATTTTTTCGAATTATCCAACATTTGGCAGTAACTATCGAAGTTTATGGTAGTACCTCGAGACATAAATTCGATCAAAAGAGGCCGTAACAGTCCCAAAAGACCATGGCCATAAGCTTCTTCGCAGACTTTTCTGCCTTGCATTTTTTTCGGCCGCAGTGAACTTACCCGTTTCCACACCATGGTATCGATTTTCGTGGTTTAAAGTGCTGAATCCATTCACGAACGGGTCATCAGTTCGACATTGCATTATCAGCATACGTATTTTTCAACTGGTCGTGTATTTTTTTACCCGAAAAAAAATTTTCGTAACCAGCTAACGAATAACTCTGCATGTTGTTCATAAAAGTTGGACGCGCCCACTACAGTGGTAACTACGTGGTTTAATGAACACCGACGACGATTAGGACCTTGAAATTTTTACCAGTTACTTTCATAATTGTCTCGAATATGGTGTTGTATTATTTATCCCGCCAGTGTTACCACAAGCTGAGATCTGAGAGCGTGACGAAGACTTGAAACGCCCCTCGTATATATAAGGTCGAAAAAAAACAAAAAAAAAAAAAAACAAACAAGAGTATACGCTTACTAAAAATTCTTAATAGGGAACCCGAGATGATGATATTGGACCTTGTTTTATCCTTCCAGATGTTAACTTTTCACAGTTACTCTATCTTCCTTCTTTCTGTTCTATGTTTAAAAATGGAATAATTTAATTATTACCGGTTTTTTTTTTCCATTTCTTCGAATCCACTTTTTTCAAGTTATTTAATTATTTCTGACTCCGTGAGAGCTCTCTCCGAGAAATCTGCTTCCCCTTCTTGATCACCCTTGCGATTGTATCACTTTTATATGCTACCTCGATCATTTTCTTTCTTCTCGATAGTCGGTCCGTGTTGATTTGCTGCGAGTTCTCAGCCACATACGCATTGAAGGAAATGAGACGAATTATTCTTTAGCGCGACTTGCTACTTCCTCCCGTTTCATTCTTTAAAATAATTTCATCTTCATGAATCCCATCTTCAAATGCCTTCATTTAAAAAAATTCTAAAATTTCGGTCAGATAATTTTCCTTTTTTCCTAACTCCGTTCTAAATAGAGTCTATCCATTCGTCTTAATCTTTCTCCTCTGTGATCCTTAAGTCTTCTTCCTTTCTCCATTCTGTCGTCATTTCTATTATTCGCCCGCGTTTCTTCTGTCTTCCTCACGTTTTTTCCCTTGTTTCTTTTCAAATTTCCCTCTCCACCTGGATGAAGCGGTAGTGTATCTGTAATGCTGATCTCCTCTGAATGTTTTTATTCCTTTCTAACGAAAATTCAAACTCCTTACTCCTCATTGGCATCTTATATTCTCTATCTTTCTTCTCTTTATCTACTGCGTGTAACCATCGTCAACATTTGATCGAAATTCAAATTTAACTGACAACTCTTTATCTTTTTTTTTGTTTCCTAGGTTCCTGAAAAAAAAAAAAAAAAAAAGAAAAAGAAACGAGTGCAACGCGAAACTGATCTGTTATTTTTTTTAAAACGATATACCATTTTTTAGTTTTTTCGTTCGTTTCGATACAATTATTTCTATACTCAACTTATTGTCTGTTTCTAATTGAAATAGAAATGCAGTTGTACAAGTTAAATTAGCGACGGTTTAATAAAACATCAGTCATATAACTAAATTATTTTGTAATGTAGCTTTAAATGAGATGTAATATGACGGTAAATCAGGATCGATTAATGCGACTACTTTTGAAATTTAAAAAAGCAGCAGGTGTACCGTTTTGTATCTGTTAAATCTTTTCAAAGCAACTGACTCTTGCCTATTTAAAAAACTTTACTAAGAAGTACTGCTGAACGAACAAGCCCTTTTTAAATCTAAACGAGACTCGTCCTGTCCAGTTTTTGTAGTGCGAAATACGAGTAGCTCATATCTTACAATTTAGCGGTATCATTACAAAAAAAATTTATTAGCCACATAGTCGTGTAGTGGTAAACTCGTTAGACTTTAATTATCTTTTGTTTGATCGACAATTACGTCGCTGCGGTGAAATTAAACAAATAGCTATTGAACTGATTTAATAATAATAAAGTATAAACATGTATTCGCAAATACTGCTATACAACTTATAAAAATTAAAACTGAATATTAATTTTCTTACTTTCTTTTCTTATTTTGTTTCTTTTTTTAGAGCTCGTTAACGATATGAAAAGGTTAATATCAGGTAAGAACAAATTTTTTTGTGATTATTTAAAGTTCTTAATTATTGGAAAACAATAAAATGTTCTACTTCAGTTGCGACGTTAATACTGCGCGTTTGCCTTACAGATTGGGTGCAAAATAAAATTACGCTTAAAAGTAATAATAAATGTTTAAAAAAAGTAAGACCTAATAGACTAGCGGATTAAAAACATTACCTGAACAATGTAGTTTCGCAAGGCTGCTATGAACTAGAGGAAAGAATGTTATCCGCATCATCGTGCGCGCTAATTGCACCGAAAAACTTACAAAATATCTGATGCATTATACAAAACTAAATTCTCTCCCACTACCCGATTCAGTAGGCCGTCGAAATCTAAAAAATTAAAAAGAAAAAAAAATCGATAAACTTTAATAAATGAAAATTGAAAAATTAAAAATGGCGCAAGAGATAAGTATAACACACTGCAATAAGACTGGGGATTTGGACACCATCGAAAGACAACTGGGATTTGAGAACTATCGTAAGACAACTGGGATCGTAAAGTGAGATTCGGTTTATGCATGAAGTCAGAGCAATTCTCGATCTGTTTACAGTCTCGTCCGCCGAATGCAAAATTTATACATTAAATAGGACACACGAACTAGAGCAATTACTAACACTTTTGTTTTGTTTTTTTTGTATTAATGGCACACAAACACAAAAATATAATCAAATTATAAAATACATCAATTCGCGAATTAACCGACATGTTTCTTCAGCAGAGAGTAATCATGATGTTAAATTGTTTTTACATGAACATTTTGGTTCCTATTCGTAAACGTGTTTGATAGAGAGTAGCGTTGATTCGAAAAAAAGGAGTTCCTAGCGCCACCAGCTGTTTTCCCTTTTCTCTGAATGTGTATGTCTGCGTTCTAGGATGGCGCATTTCTAATTGTTACGTGTTTAAATATAATTTTACACTTTTATTAGTTTAACTGTAACTAAATAGTATGTATTTCAACTTGCTTTGTTCTACGACGTCGGTAGGCACTAAAACACACAACCTGTCTATTGATATCGGCGTTGTTGTGTAAGTCCTAAAATAGACTTAATTAATTATTCTAATCGAGTGTACGGTCACTTAAAAACAAATAAATCCTACTCAGTTCTCGTATTTATCGACACACTTACGTTTATTAACTGATAATCATCAGTGAAATTTCCTAATAAATCCTAAATACGTGTAATATACATATACGCTTAAAATATTTGAAATAAGTTCGGTCGCATTCATAATGAATCACGCACTGAGCAGTTAATAGCACGCAATTTTAATTTTTCTGTTCATTTTTCACCGCCTTTGTTTCAAAGTTCTCCAATCTTTGAATTTGCTCATTAATATTCATACACCTTTTGCGCATATTTGAAATAAAAACTTATTTCATAGAAATTTCACAGGGAAAAAGTGGATCTATTTCTTTGAATATACACACTATTATATTATTTACACAGACTAAAAGTTTAAGACTTACTTTTTCACTCTTAAATCATAATCGAAAATATTTAGAGATATTAATTCGTAATTATCTGCATTTAGATCGTAGGCTTTTTTAATAATCCATTCTTATTCAGATGTCGCGCGATCATTTAATCCATTAGAAGCCATTAGTGAAAACCCTGTTTGGACCTTAAGCTTGTTGTACATAATATTGGATAACGAAGACTATTTTATAGCAACGTCTTTTATGAGACGGTGTCGAAAACTGTTTTGTGAATCTGAATTCATTAGAAAACTTTGACCTAAGACTAACTAGCGGCAACGTTAGTCACACCAGTATATTTGAACGAAAATTAAAATTTCGCCCTTGCCTAGCAAATAAATTTATTAGTTGCTAAATTTGGGCGTCACGACGGCCGAATAGCTGGAACAAGAAGACTAATCAGGATCATGAGTTTGTAAACTTGTACCACATCAAACGAATAAAAATAATCGCTAATAGTGAAGTGGAAGACATACATGTATTACACTCTGAACTGCATTAGGATTCTTCCGGTACCCCCAGCCAGCTGCTGTGGTGTTAGTTACTTCCATTAATCGTTAGGGTATCTCGCTATGGCACATTGTAATTTCGAAAAATTTCACTTATGCTGGATTATAATTTTCGTAGCTGACGCGTCCAAAATAAAAATTCTTACGCTGCATACAGAATTGCCGTGAATATTGTATCCGTACAACTGAAATGCACGAAAAGTTGGTCGCGATCAATGGCGTACTTTCTTTTTTTTTTTTTTTTTTGGGAAAGGGGCAATCCCACCCCCACCGAAATTTTCGGAGAGATTTGATATTAGGGCCCACCCAAACGCAGAAAAACGAACAACTGCTCAGAGCGGTACAGTTTCAGGGACGAAATTCTATTTATTATACTTATACCGTATTAAAATTGTTTTTTAAAGTGATTATACTGGGTTTTAAGCAAAATACTGTGCCTTTTTCATTCGTGTTCAATTATATTTTATTTACAAGTTCAATGTGAAATATTTTTTTACTTGTAATAAATAACAAACAAATAAAGATTCTTAATTTTTCACACGGAGACAATTCTTGTATTCTCACTAGCGCAATAAATTTGAAATTCAGGCGGACTATTGGAAAAAGATTTTTGCTAATCATATCTGTTTCATTTTTCATGCTATCGAAATTTTAATTCGTATCGGTGTGCATAGAAAAAATATTTACAGATCTCGGAAGTTAGTGTACACACAATTCAGTTTACAGTTTATTTAAAGTATATTTTTATCGCAAAAAGAAAATCAGACGTAATTTAGATTTTGTTAGTTCTTGCAGTTTGTCATATGGCTGATTATTAGAGTATCCTAAAAAAGAGCGGTACTAGGTCTTTTAATATTCTTGTTGTTTCTTCGCTCGATTTTTTTTTTGATTTTTGACCCCCCTTCCAACGAAAAAGTGGTTCAGGTACGTCACTGGTCACTGATGCTCGGAATCGTCGGTATTAATTAAGAACAATTAATAAAGCATGGCGATAGTTTTAATCCTTTCCCACGGTTTAATGAGGATTTCTTTTAATTGGAAATTTGCTGTCTGTAAAATATCGCTATCGGTTAACCTAGCGAACAAATACTCCATTTTTTTACACCGTAGGCTTTATCTTAATCTCTCAAATCAATTTATTTTGACTTTCCCTATAAAGTCAATCTGTTGAAAATTCAACGTAGATATATATATATATATATATATATTCTTTTAGAAATCTAAATGAGGCATAAACTATCCCGTAAAATTAGAAATACATACCACGACCGCGTTATCAGAATTCATTTCTTCCAAATATTACCACCTGCATGCAGGAAAATATTTTACTTTCTTTCAGCATAGTCCTTTAATCAAGAAAATCGATTACAGAAATGTGTAAAAACTAAAATGATCTTGTCTGATTTAAATCTGTTTCTCTTTAACCAGTAAACTCGAGAACTTTTTTAAACGGACTTCGAGGGGTTCGTATGTTAAACTACTTCGGAGGTGGTACTCTTTAGAAAACTGGCGTGTTTACATGAAACCTTTAAGATCAACAGAATTAATTAAAATGCACGCTGAAACACAAAATTTTATTTAAATAACTTTAATAAAAGAAAAAAAAAACAACAAAGGGCGGTAGAACAATACGAACGAACAAATTAAAAATTATGAGGAACGAACAGAATGAAACCTTGTAGAACAATAGAAGCATCGCAATAAACTGATTTGTTTAAGGGTGAAAATAACCGTAAATCTGTTCAACTAAATACATGAAAGACTGCTGATATACTTCGATTAACACGTTATATTGTATTTTTAATTTACTAAATAACATAAATTATAAACATGGCATATATCTGTTACAGATGGAACCGGGATAGGGCAATCGTGTTTTAGTAAGTAAAAACAGATTTTTACTCTGCTCTTACACATTTGGCCATTTTTTCGTAATTGCTGACTACTTCAATGGGAGATAGACATTTTCATTCAGCGATAAAGTACCCTAAGTGGATGAATCATCGATAAAAATATTTGTTACTAAAACTTCATACGTATTTTTATGATTGAAAGTGGGTGCATCAGGCGGGCTTTACTCTTTATTCCTGCTATTTTACATTGTTTATATTATTTTAATTTTTGATCGTTATATATTTTACTTTTTCCATCCAATTTACTTTTTCCATATGAATTCCATTTTTGTATTCTTGCATATATAAATTTAATAAATTAAACACTTTTCACAGAAACTACGCAATATAATTCATAAAACCAACCGATATGTTTCGGAGTCACTAACTCCATATTCATGGTTAATTGCGCTCTATTATTGATTTTGCAGTTGAATGCGAGAGATCGTTTTTAATTTTCTGGTAAATGACGTGCCTTGTGTTTTTCTAGTATTTATGCCTAGTAAAATGCCTCGTTTAATATTTTACGTTTGCAGATGTAAATCGTCAGCGTATTACACTAATCGAACATATTATTATCTCTCATCAATTCTCAGATATAAATTGTGAACATTAACGTACTTCTTCACTGATACCCTACACAATGTAATATAAAACATGAAAACTGTAATAATAAAGGTGCACTAGAAGTGGAAAATAAAAATCTATTTCATTTAACATATATGTTATTATACTATTATCGGGAAATTTGAAAACATCGCGTGATACGTTAATGGAATTGCATAGTACAGGTTGAAAAGTAAATTTGAATATAAACTTCGATGCAACAAAAGTAACAATGTATAAGCAATTCGCAGAAAGCCAGACTGATATTCAGAATAAGACGGTAAAAATAGTGTTGGAACACAGATGATAAGTAAGGAAAACAATAAAAATCTGGACCAATGTGAAACTGGCTTGGGCGGCAACTTAAAGGCGGTCTCGAATATACGGTAGAAAAGAAATAAAAATAAAATGAAAAACAACAACTCGATGTGCATACTACGCTAGTGAAAACCGGAAACTAACTAAAAAAATACCGAATTATTACAATGGAAAGTTAAAAATGACACAACTCAGAAAGGAATAAATGAAAAATAGAGCAAACAGAATGTAACTAAAATTACAGATGTAACGTGGCATAATACATAGCAAGAAGCTAAGAAGAAAGCTGGATTAACAGAATAATAGTAACCGGGAAAAAAAACGTCTCTCTCCAACACTTCGCCTACTCCCACAGAGTCTACTTTAACCATCTCCAATCTTTCTGCTGTCATTATAGAGCTTCTTGCATCTTACAATATACCTTCGTCCTCTTTTTTCATCGACAGTCTTTCATCCTTGTTGTCTAACAGCGTTAAATTCCAATAATTCAACCCCTTTTTTTCTTCTTTGAGTCCCTTTTACCCTTCAGTACCCTTCTTCTTTTTTCTGTGTTTCTTACAGTTCAGTACAATTGCTTACTTGCACGTTCTACGTATGAAATCTTCCACGGTACGGTTTATTCCGACGTCGGCGATGGCGTTAAACAGAAGGAGGCCTATAAACTGGCTTTTCACCAGTTCATGCAGGTTATTCTTTCGCTCGCTCTGTTCCGAATTTGGCCGCAATTAATCTTGAAGGTTGCTAAACTGACACACAACCAAGATTTCGCGAGCCCCGCTCCCTTTTTTTTCATCACCTTAAATTAATTTTTATTGCTACGATTCCTCTTTTCCCTGCATTCCTTTTCCTATAACACTCATTCTTTATCTTTCTTCACCTCCTCCTAGACACCATGTTTCAGAATAATTCGTTAAATATTCTTCAGTGGAACTGTCGTAGCATACATGCAAATAAACAAGTGTTAGAGGGGCTATTAGACCTCTACAACATTCCAGTAGCATTGTTATCTGAATCTTGGTTAAAATCCACTTCAAATATCCACTTCAAAGACTTCTCCATAATACGTTATGATCGTGTAGATGGGTATGGTGGAGTGGCTATTCTTGTTAGAAACGACTTACCATACCAGTCACACAGCATTCCTTTCCTCGCTCCTCCTCATCCTAATCTCCCTAATATGGCACATATTTCTCTATCAAATCTCCTTCCTACCCCTATTCACATCGCTTCTGTATACAATCCGCCAAATTCTAGTCTTGTTCGGCTTCCCCTTCTACCATTCCTTTCATCTCTTTCAAATCCATTCATCATTGGGGGTGATTGGAATGCCCATTCTCCACTCTGGGGCTGCCCCGATCACGACAGCACCTTGAAAACTTCATCCTAAATCATAACCTCTTCCTCCTTAATGATTCTTTTCCCACCTGCTTCAAAAACCCTCCTCATCTCCTAGTACAGTTGATCTTTCTTTCTCTTCTCCTGATTTGGGTCTAAAATGCTCTTGGAGAACTCTTGATATCACTTTTGGCAGTGATCACTCTCCTATTGTTCTATCTTTTAATGATGTTCTACCTCCTCCATTCTTCAAACCTCTTCATTCTCCTCATTGGCTTCTCTTTAAAACTGATTGGGGTAACTTCAGTTCTTTAGTCGATTCCTCTCCTATTCAGGCTAATTCCGATCCGCTATCTCCATACAACCTTTTCACCCAGTCTCTTTATTCTGCTCTTTCCCTCTCATCCCCTCCCTTTCCTTCTACTAATTGTCGTAGAACTTCTGCTGCCTCCTCACTCTGGTGGAATGAAGAGTGTAAAGCAGCCGTCAGGAAGAGTACCGACACTTTTAGAACCTTTCGCTTCCGCTCTTCCATGTCTAACTTCCTAGCTCACAAAGAAGCTAACGCTAGAGCCCGTAGCATCCTAAAGGCTGCCAAGAGAAATTCTTGGAGAACTTTCTGTTCTTCATTTTCTAGAGATACGCCCTTCTCTCAGATTTGGAAGTTAGCTAGGGCCTTTAAATTTCCCTCCTCCGAGCGCCCCCTTCATTCTACTCCTGCGTTACCACATCTTCACTCTTTTTTGGACTCTATCTCGCCCGCTTATGTTCCTTCTCTTGAAGAAATTAGTCTACTCTACCTCTGAAGACTATTTTCTTTCATCTCCGTTTTGTTATAATAAGCTCCTATCCGTTCTTAACAAATCCACTAATTCCACTCCCCGATTAGATGGCTTCTCATATCTAATCCTTAAAAATCTCTCCTCCTCCTCGTTGCATCCTCTCCTAGCCATCTATAACTCCTTTCTAATCTCTGATCGCACTCCTAAATCCTGGAATGACTTTATAATCTTCCTATTCTTAAAAGAAACCAGTCTTCTTTCCGACCTATCTCCCTCGCCCCTTGTCTTTGAAAACTTTTCGAAGGCTTAATGAACAATCGTTTAGTCTGGTGGCTGGAGCATAACAATCTCCTTCCTCCCAATATGTTTGGCTTTTGCCCTGGTCTTGGCCCAATCGACTGCATTAGCACCTTTCTCTCGGACGTCTACAAATAATTCCTAGATAAAAAGTTTACTATTGCATCGTCGACGTCGCATCTGCGTTTGATAATGTTCATCTTCCTTCACTGGCTTCTAAACTCATTTCCCTCAATATTCCTCCTATTCTCGTTACCATTATTCTTAATCTGTTCCAAAATAGATCTCTTTTACTTTCTGTTCCCTCCTTTTCAACAATTAGACGTTGTTATCGCAGCCTGTCTCAGTGTCTTAGTCCTTCTCTTTTAAATATTTATCTCCTTGATATCGCTATTCTTCGCATTCTTTCTTCTTCTCTTCTTTTTGCGGATGATATCCTTATCTACTCCACTTCAGACGAGCTAGCTACGGCCAACGAGGAGATTAATTACTCTCTATCAGTCCTCAGTAGTTACTTCTTCAGTGCTTTTCTCTCTCTTTCTCCTTCCAAGTCTTCTTCTATTATTTTCTCTCTTCGCTCATATAATCGTGCTCTGGTAAACATCATTTCCTCCAACTATCCTATTCCTATTGTTAATTCCATATGCTACCTTGTTCTCTTCCTAAATAGTCAACTCTCTTTCCAAGAACATATCGAGTACCTTTATATCTCTTGTCTTAAAAAACTGAATCTTCAGCAATATTAGTATGCTAAATAAACATAAAAATAAGGAATAAAACTTTTTCTTCGCACCGTAGCAAGTAATGAAAGGATCATAACTTCACAATCCCTAACGCGCCTTGTCCAGCTAATAGGACTTACTTTAATTACTTACAATATTTAAGTACAAGACTGGAATATATATGGAAATTCACAGTACTCACTAAGGGTGTCCCTCCTCTGGCATCAACGTCAGCTGCCTTGTTTAATTTTAACCCCGCGTAACATCAAAATTTTAATACATCGCCGTAAGAGGTAACTGTCGAACATTTATCCCGTATCTCCTTCACAGTAGGATGATAGCTCGAAATGGTCTGTTCATTTTGTGCAAGACATTTTGTAAGTAGACTTTCAGCAATAGTGTCTGTCTTTGGCAGCGCAATGCGCTACCGAATACCGTGTGCACGTATTTAAAAAAATTTCGAAATAAGGTTGTGGTAACAAAACAGTTTATACGTACCACCTTCAGTTATATTCATCTCGTTTAATAATTGCCAATTTATTGTTCCAGGTGAAGGTCCACTGATAGAAGTTTGTGAAAGCTTAGATGACGGTAAGTACATTTGGTTGCTGTATCGTAAAGATAAATAAATGAAATAAAGAGTTGCTTTAATGTTGACGAGTTAATTTAAGCTTTTGCGTTAATGACTATATTTCGTTGGAGTTAAAACATTACGGAGTTTAAACATTGGTTTACACATCTTTTTTTGTTTTCTTTTTTTTTTTAATCACGCTGTCTCGGAAAATATTATCACGTAGTTTTCAATGGCTAACCAACTGTATTCTTTTTATATTTCTACGCTAAAATCATTATTCAGTTTTATAATGTATGTAGCTCGTGCATATAAATCCGTTCACTACATTAATTACTTTATTGTCTGCCGCGACATCACTTTTATTTTGCACGGACTTTTATGCGTATTTATCATTACGTTTAAACATGTAGCACATCAATTTTTTAATCGTAATCTTATAATTTTTCAGCTGCTTAGCATAAATTAGATTATTTTACTGTTCTCAATTTATAAATACAAACAACAAGATGTTAACTAATATCGACGAATTTTTATTGTGTAACGATTTTAAAACCAATTTATTCACCACTATCGTTTAAATTTAAGCACAGATTTCGAAAATATTTTGGCCGAAATAAGGATCAATATCTTTTTTGTAACTTTTTTACATAAGTAAATAATGGATACATAATAACGCAATTAATATAATATTACATTAGAAAACAATTAAAATCGACAGTGACAACAGCTATTAATATTTTTTAGCATTTGACAATAATATACATATATTGGATATAATCGAACCATAATATTCTTGGTAATTAATGAAAAAATAATAACATATAATAATAATAAAAATATATGACATAGAAGAACAAAAAATATAAAATAAAATACAAGTCTCCCACGCTTAAATATAATCATGTAAATAAGTCTCGGAGGTCCATGTGTTTTTGCAAGACCTTCTCGGTTGCGACTGATTTAAACTTATATTATCTGGAGTTTGCGGAGGAGGACTATTTGAGCTTATTGGATTTTGAACAATTGATATTTCATTTCTGGAATTATGTGAATCGGGTGTTTGTACAACTAGTGTTTTATTTGAAGACAAATTGTCCGAATCAAAATACACATGCCTTTGAACTGGTTCCCCGCAAAATTGTACTTCGGTAAATTTGAATTGATTAATATGGCCATTTAACATGTATCCTCTATCTAATTTAATTTTATAATGAACATAAGTCGTTTTTAGACTATTCCTGGGATCTATTTCTGATTGGCCCATATAGTTCCGAGATTCTTAATTGGTGCTTCAACTGGATCGTATCATTAAGAGAAAATTTCTTTTGGCTATGTTTGGACGAAGTGCATCTAATTTTATTCGAACTCTTGAATGTAGTTGCATTATCTGATACAATTATTTTTGGATATGCGCAATATGCAAATATATTTTTTAAATGTTTAATAGTTGAACTAGTAGTTGGCGGATTTTTTAAAATTCATACTTCTGGTCACTTTGATTTAGCACCGATTACTATTAAAAAATATAAATCTTTGAAAGGTCCAGCATAGTCCGTGTGAATTCAGTCAAAATTTGAATTTGCCTCCTCCCGGTCGTGTAAGTTTTCTGTAGCAAGTTTTTTTTTTTTTTTTGATTCTGAGCGCACCTTTGGCAATTCTTTACGTACAGTTCTCCCAATATCTTTATTTATGTTTTCCCGATAGAGACATAACGTCATATTAAATTTTTCATTTTTGAAATTCCTAAATGAGTATAATGGAGTTCTTTGAGTGCTTCGGATTGGTTCTAAAATTACAACACGAACTCCTCTAAATATTACACCCTTATGTAAAAGATTTATCATCGCTGTTTTTCACTTAAAATAATTCCATTCTAAGTTGCGATAATTTTTTATTTTTTTCTGAGTTTCTTTAATAGTGTCCTTTCTTGTTACAGGATTTACGGGATAATTTATTTTTGTCAATCCGACAGTCTGAAGTAGAATGATTGTTACAAACGCAGCGTAAATACCTAAAGCGTTATAATCGATTTGAGAACGTGAACGTTTCCGGAATTGCTCTTTATTACTAAATTGTCGACTGCGGTTTAAATAAAATGTTGAATTTTATTTATATTTTCGGTAGATGTATTTGTTGGATTTGGATTTACAATTTCTTTACTATCAATTTGCGAGGCTTTCATTGCTAGCACTGAATCCATAGGCGTACCTAGGGAGAGGGGATTTTTACGTTGCTATATTGTTGCTTTACGGTAGTAAGATGTCTCGGTACTAGGCATTCTGACAGTACAACTAACTGTGTATTAGTGTAAATTATTCTCAAAATGAAAACGAACAGAAGTAGTCCTAATCCTCAAGCATTTAGAACTATTGTGCAAGAGATTATTAATAAAATATAATTACTAAGTAAAATCCTTTTTTTTGTCATGTGTTTTTTTTTAATGGACCCAAAGACCCGTCAGGAATATATAATATGGAATTTAAAACGACCTCGAAAATCATCCTTAAAAAATTCATAATTCATCACCGGATAAATGTTTAAAAGTGAAATTCAAAATTTCATAAAAGCAAAAAATTACGGTTAAAAATTATATATACCCCCCCCCCCCCCCCCCCCGACTCCAAAACAGTAAAAAAATGATGTTCACGTAAACAATAGCTGGAGTAAAGATGAAGAGAAAACTAAAGCGTATCCTAAACTTATCCACAAAAGACCGCTTTATATAGGAAAACTATAATAGTCGAGCTTACTCCTGTACATTTAGGTCCTCCGGGCCAAGCGGCCGATCTCTAGGGTGGGGGTCACGGGAGTCACGAGCCCCACCAAACTAAGAGTGATTTTTTTTTAAATTATAACTTTGCTTCTTACCGAAATCTTACACTGAGATGAAAGAATGATGCGAATGAAGACCAGAGTTTTATGTGTTACTTCTGAAAAAATATTATTGTTTAATGAATCTTTATCAATTAACGAGTTACGCAAATATTCTTCAATTGGTTATTGATAATCATGGTTTTATTAACCTAAGTTCAATCGATTAATTTTGAATGATATTATTTTTCGATTAAGAATAAAGATAAATATTAGAAGAAAATTAATTCAATTATCAACTGAATAAAATCATATTTAGCAATTAATTCAAATAATTTACAATTGATTTTTTAAAGTTCTGTATTAACGTTTGTGTTCATTACATTTATTTATAATATTTTATTTCCAGTTGTAAAAATTGATCATTCGTAACATTTAATTAATTATAAAATCTGGTTTTCTACATTCAGATTCCTAATTTGAAAGTTTTGCAAGAATAATTATAATTTTTTTTTAAAGAGATTAATACTTTTTTATAATTACGTTATTGAAATAATCCGAATAATTTCATAACCAGAAATAATTTTTATTTATAATTTATTACAAATGTTAAGAAAATGAAATTTTTTAACAATTCAGGAAAGTTAAAAAAAGTTTTATTTTTTCTTTTTTTTTTTTTTTTTTTTTTGTCCCCAATTCGTAATACGATGGGGTAAATATATTTAGAAAATTTATATAAATAACAGGTCTGTCCTGAGCCCTTCCATTTAGGTTTATGGAACCCTGACAGGCTGTTTTACAATGTTAATAATAATTAGTATACATAAATTTAATATTAATACAGGTGTACATGTACTTTACGGTGATTTATTTCGGCTATCGTAAAACTATTGAACATATTGTAAATAGCTTAGTTACCAACTGATCAGGGCTAATATTGCTAAAATCTGTATTACTGTGGTTACAGCCGGAAAAGATATGCTTAATATTATCAATAAAGAATTACACGTTACACAATTATTTGAGTGTGCAATTTTATGTTTATGTAAATAATCTTTAAATAGACCGTGTCCAGTAAAAAATTGGACATTAAAAAAATTTGGCGTAAAAACTTTATTATGTACATCTATGGTTGGAAAAAAATTTTTAGCTATACCGTTATTATATTGGTCCCACTGCGCCTGAAATTTATTATTATAATATTTATCTAATATAAGTGTTTAAACTGTTTAAGCGTTAACGAGGTTTGTTCGTGTATGAAGTAAGGTTGACGATACTGTACGTTATGAAATTCATGATTTAAATTTATATTATTTTTTATTAAAAATATGTTAATATGTTTCTGTATTTCGTAAGTTAATGGTTTAATACCTGCAATGACAGCGCTTGCCATCTAGCTGGTAGTTCTATAAGCTTTAATCATTTTTATTGCAATAGTTCTCTGAAAACTATTTAATATATTTTGAAATCGTTTAACTTTTAAAATGTCTATATATATTACACTACCATAAAGTATGTTAGGCAATATTACGCTTTTATATAGGTTAGTCCCTTCTTGTAATTTAATCGGTTATTATTATTATATAATTTGTTAAAGATAATTAAAAATGTATTTATTTTTTTAGTGATATAGTGAAAATGATTATAAAATTTTAAGTTATTGTCTATTATTATGCCTAAGTATTTGGTTTGACTGTGTATGTATGTAACAGTCGTATTGCTCGAATTCGAGCGTCGTGACTACCTATTCGTTCATTCTAGTTGTACAGAATAAGTAGCAGCGCTCATAGCAATTGTTATATGCAACGCAGGTGTACGCACGCAAGACTACATTCGGAACTGATAGTAGCCGCTTGTTATCGCGCTACAAGTGCAGTCCCGTGTGTGTCTGCTGTGTACTGACCTAGCGCGCATATGATGTTGAACGTGGTGGTTTGCCATTGCCTGCCACGTGATTATTAGCGATTATTTATTTATTTATTTAATTCTTGTAATAAGTTTGTCGTCGCTCGGGATCGAACCCGTGACCGCCATATCGGAAGTCAAGCGCTCTAGCAACTAGGCAATCGCGTGACTAACCATGCTAATATTTAATCCGTATTGGAGCAAATTTAATCTTTTATCCTTTAAGTTTTTGTTAAACAACATGTAAGTTGACTTAGATTCGTTAATATTTAAATTGTATTGTTCTAACCATTTCGCGATTTCTGTATAAACCTGATAAACTTTATTTTCCAATACATTTTCATTCTTATCGGCTATTACTATTGCAATATCATCTACGAAAGTGAAAATGTTTACATTAGTAGGTAATCTAATGTTATACATTTGAGAGAAAACTATGTTCCACAAGTACGGTCCTAAAACAGACCCTTGCGGTACTTCCATAACGGTTTCTTGTTTTTTTGAATAATTACCGATTTGTAATACAGTGTAGCGGTTTTCGAAATATCGATTTACAATGTTCAACATGCCATTATGTAATCCTAGTTCCTTTAATAATGCAAGTAATCTATTTAAATCTAAACTGTCGAAAGCCTTTGTTATATCAAGAGTAAGTAAGCATGTACGGTAATTTTTATTTTTGTATATTCTTATTGTTTGTAAAATATTGTGAATAGCCAATTCAGACGATCTACCTGGTAATGCGCCATACTGGTTATCATTTATTATTCCGTTATTTTCTACAAATTCTTTTAATTTATGAAGAATACATTTTTCATAAATTTTACTGAAATTAGATAACAAAGATATAGCTCTATATGAAGTAGACGAGTTTGGATTTTTATTAATTTTAGGTATTATAACTGTTTTACTTAATTTCCATTCTTGAGGATAATAACTATATTTAAATAGTACGTTAATAACTTTCGGTATTACATCTGGTAACAAATTATGAAATCTTTTAATAAATCCATTTGATATTCCATCAAGTCCTGCTGACACTTTATTTTTAAGTTGTTTAATAATTACGTTAACTTCTTCTTTAGTAATCGATATGGTTACGTTAGGTTCATGTACTTCTGCTTTAAATGGTTTTACGTTAAGGTATAACTTTGACATCAATAAGTCGACTTTATCCTTTTCTGTACATGCATAATTATCTAATGTTGGGATATTAATACTTTTTTTTTTATTAGTTAATATTCTGTATTTTAATCCAAAGACATTTTTGTCTTCCAGTAATTTTTTCCAGGCTTTCAACTTAGCGTTTTTAATCATAAACTTATATTCCTTAAAATTTACTTTATAATTATTGTAATGGTTATGTTTTACATGTATGTTTTTACAGTTTCAATACTTTTTGTATAAATTATTTACCAGTAATTTCTTTATTTGTAATTCAGTATTCCACCAATAGACAGTTGACCGGATGGTGGAATATGAACTATTTAGAACTGTGTTGACATAGTCTTGAAAACTATTCAACCAACTTTTAATTTGTTGTATATCATTGCAGATAACATGTACATCAATCATATAACTGTATTTTCTTAAGTTAACTGCTAACTTATTGTAGTTAATAACTTTAATAACACTTTCTACTGTCTTGCTCGTCGCCGAAATTACGTTAAAAGTAATATAAAAATGATCACTGGCATTTAATTCGTGACTAACTTCCCAATTTTGAACTCGATTTATTAAATTTCTAGTTACCAAAGTTAAGTCTATTACACTTTTTTGTTTGCTTCTCTTAAAAGTATATTTATTTTTGATATTTAAAATATGTAAGTCATGTAATTCTATTATATTTAATAATTTCTTTCCTCTCGTATTATTCACTGTATCCCATAGTAAATTTCGATAATTTAGGTCTCCCAACCATATAAATTTCGTTAATTTATTATTCTTTAAATACATATCGATAAACTGAAAATATTGAGTAGATACGCCGTTTGGCGGTATGTACGTTAAAATAAAAGTAATATCCTCAATTTCAACAATAATAATGTTAAAATTGTTATGTATAAATTTAGTTTTTAAAGGTATTCCTAATCGATAGATTATCATAAGCTTGTTGTGTGCTATGTTCTTAAAATTTGTGGGTACATAATTACTTTTACACTTATCACAAATAAATATAATATCTATATTTTTAGTTATCACTTTTGTTAGTAAAATATCTCTAGCTACGTTAGAGTGATTTTCATTGTACTGTAAGATCTTGACCATTGCTTATAATATGAGGTTTAATTAGGGAATACATTTATTATAAAAATATATGGAAATACTGGTATTATTAATAATATATATTTCTTAATTTCGTATATAGAAATTTATTCTTCAGTTTCAGAATCACTGTCATGTGACTCGTCAGTTGATTTATTGAGGTTTTTTAGTAGTCTTTTAAATCGACCTTTCATTTCTCTATTCTGCAACAATCCGTAGTTTTCCGCTAACATTCTTTTTAATCCTTCGATGTCATCTGTGAAAGTTTGTATGATATCTAATGGTTCATGTTGGCCTTTAACCATATCCATTAGAATAGTGAAATTAGTGAAGGATAATGGATAACTTTTTTGTTCTGTTATATTTTCGGCTATTGGTGTTAACATCTCTTTTGTTGACAGTTTAATTTTTTTTTGAATTGTATGTGATTCTTTTCCCTTATTCGTGTTTGTTTTGTTGGTGTTTGATAAACTAGTTTCGGTATTACTTTGTTCAGAAGGTTTATTTTGCATGTCTGTGAAAGTAAACTCCATTGTAGTTTGTGGTTCTGGTGTTACAGGATGTACTCGTTTAGCGACTGTTTGTTGTTGCTCACTTTTTTCCTTTGATACAGGAGTTTTGGAAGTATTTAATTTAACATAAGGTTTAATCAGTTTGCTAGGGTTTTGTATCGCCGGTTCGTCCTCTACCATTTTGTTCTCTTTCTCATTTTGTTGGCTAGTAGCCGGTTTGCCAGTCTGATCATTTTTCTGGTTTGTAAGTTTTGCTGTTCTATTTTTGGACAAGTAGTTTCGTTGTGTGAGTGAGTTTTACAAGCTTTACACCACTTTTCTTCTGTTGTTATAAATATACGAAATTGTTCATCTTCATATTTGTTGATCATTGATTCTGGTATAAGAAATTGGTTTATCTTATCAGATGTTACGTAAACTTGTCTACGGAAACTCAGGATATGTTTAAATTTTTCTTCAGTGAGGCCAGCTTTAATGAAAGTGATTGGGGAGGTTAGTTTCAGATTAATATTGGAAAGAGCTTGTTCAAGTATGTAGTTCGGAATATGTGGCGAAACATTAGACAGAACTATGCGCTTGGATGGGTTTATTAATTTACGCGTCTTAATACTTATATTATTTATAGTAAGAGACGGGTGAGATAATATAAACTGATCAGCTACATTTCTGTTCGATAAATACATACATATACGGTTGTTCGATATACGAGAGGAAAATAAAATATTGTGTGGACCAACCTTGTTGCTAACGGCTTCTAGGTAGTTGCTGAGCGGAATGTTATCAGCTGCATCGAGTATAATGGCTTGTTTTCGGTCTGGGAATTTTACAGTTTCGGCCACTTTGTTATACGCTGGAGAAAATGCATTGTTTGCTGGAGTTGGTGGTGTAGTTTCTGCTGCCTTTGACGAAATCGGTGTAGGTTTGGTTGCCGACGATGCGGTGATTAGTGAGGTTAGTTGTGAACTATTTTTTGTAGATCTTGTAATTCGTAAAGTGTTTGGAAGAATTGGTGGGTCTTGCGACGGCGGTGGAGCCGATACAGGACGATCGGGCGGCATAATGACGGCGCCGTCCGTACACCTAATTTGTTTATATTATAACGATTTTACGAAACACGGGTTTACACGATCTTTTCCGTTCGACTTAAAATCAACGATTTTAACGAAACACGAGTATACACGACCTTTTTCGTTCGACTTAAAACCATCTCTGAAAAAAAAAAATTTTTGTTATTCGAAAAACAAAGAGTAGATTAGAATTTATCATTCAACATTATACAGTTTTTAATGTATATATAATTTTTTTTTTCTAAGCTATATAATTGTCTTTCAGTTTATTTTACCCTACTACTTTTTTTTGAAATTACCGTAAGAAAATATATTTCTCTTTCTATTATTTATAAAATATGTTCAACGTAGAGGCTTTGAGAAACTTCAGCCTCTGACCATCCTCAAACTTTAACTCTAGATCCGCAGCTGCTCGGAGCACCAAAAGCTCGAAAGTTTTGAAAAAAATATATTTTTTTTTTCGGGCATCTGATATATTGTTGGAAAGATCGCTATTTGTCAAGAACGAATTCGTATTTTATTTCCTTAACGAAACTTTCAAAGTTGGCGAAAAATTCAAAAACGCGCAAAAAACGACGTGTAGCCCTGCCTCTTTGTGGCGCGATTATTTTAGCTGCAAATTTTAAACAAGGTTAAAAATATGCGCGTCCGCGTATATTTCTCTAGTCCGTAGCATTCGGATTTCCAACTTTAAATTTGGACCATCGGGGGGCGGCAATAGCTCGAAATTTTTGAAAAAAATATTTTTTTCCCGGTCATGTGATATGTTGGTGGAAAGATCGCTATTAGTTGGAAACAAAATCGTATTTCATTTCCTTAACGAAACTTTCAACAATTTTTAAAGTTCGAAAGCGCCCTTAGCATTAAAATATTAAATTTTTCAAAAATGTTTCGATTAAAAAGTGTTTCAGATAACGTAATGTTTAGATAGGTCCACTATCTTTTTAATATATACACCCTGTCAAGAAAGTATCGGGAATTGTCAATTTAAATCTCCCGGGTAATAGCTAGGCAGATAATTTTTTTTTTCCAGGTTGGTACAACTGTTTTGTATTATGATGCCTATTTTTAGCGCGATCTGTCAACCAGTGTGTTTACAGCAGCTGTTAAAATCAGTCGACCTTGAAGTGTTTTGTCGAAGTTTTACAATGAGTGAAAATATTGAACAACGTACTTGTGTTAAATTCTGTGTTTCGAACGAAATTTCTTGTGCCGATACACTGAAAATGTTACAGAAGGCTTTTGGTGAATCTGCTTTATCAAAAACGCGGGTTTACGAGTGGTACAGAGCGTTCAAGGATGGTCGGGAGACGGTCGAAGACATGCCTCGCTCTGGACGGCCTTCAACGAGTGTGACCGATGATAACGTCGATAAAATCAAGGAAATCGTTGCTGAAAATTGTCATGTGAGCTTGAGAGAGATGGCTCATGGATTGGGCATGTCACACGAGAGCGTACGTACGATTGTGCACGAAAAATTGGGTATGCAACGCGTTGCGGCTCGGCTTGTTCCGAAAGACCTGAATTTCTTTCAAAAAAAGTACCGAGAACAGGTAGCTGCAGACATGCTGGATCGAGCCAATTTGGATCCTACCTTCTTGGAAAAGATAATTACTGGTGACGAGACATGGGTGTACGAGTACGACACGCTTACGAACCAGCAATCGCCCGAATGGCGGCCAATTGGCGCGCCAAAGCCGAAAAAACCTCGCCAAAGCCGATCGAAAGTGAAGATCATGTTGATTGTTTTCTTCGATATTCGAGGCGTGGTACACTATGAATATGTGCCAGCTGGACAGACAGTCACCAAAGAGTTTTACTTAAGTGTTTTGAGACGTTTGAGAGAGGCTATCCGTCGTAAACGTAACGATTTGTGGGTCGACAATTCTTGGATTCTCCATCACGATAATGCGCCGTCTCACAAAGCCATAATTGTGAATGAGTTTTTGGCCAAACACTCGGTAAATATCATCGAACAACCGCCGTATTCACCAGATTTAGCACCCTGCGACTTCTTCCTATTCTCAAAACTCAAATTTCCGCTACGGGGAATGCGCTTCGAATCGATTGATGACATCAAGACGAATGCGACGCGAGAGCTAAAGGCCATCCCGGAAACCGCCTATCAGAAGTGCTTTGCCGAGTGGAAAAAGCGTTGGCATATGTGCATCGCTTCGAATGGATGTTATTTTGAAGGTGACAAAATAAATTTGGATGAAAATTAAAAATTGTTCGTTTTATTTAACAATTCCCGATACTTTCTTGACAGGGTGTATATATATACATACACTCGTATGTAGAATGCAATGTTTTAGGACGAATATTTCTCTCTTTCTAATGTGACATCAACATTCAGTGGGACATCTACTTTTTGACTTCCTGCCTATTAGGATGCACCGTAATGTGCTCTGTATTTAACGAGTACAATAAAAAAAGTGATATTAAATGCGCCTTCGTTGAAAATTACCTGCGTATGTGCAATTCATTTGTAAACAATTACTCGCTTATGTTCTCAAAGCTGAAGCAATTAAAAAAGTGAGCGTAGAAGAATTATTTACGAAAAAAGAAAGCAATAAATGAATAATATTTACTATTTAATGATTAAGTACTTCATTTAAATTAGAGATACATTTGTTGCAGATAATAAATTGAAGGAGATTCTGCATGAAGAAGCTGTATTGGAAGGTATGTGTAATATAAAACTATAATATTACAGTGTGTGTGCGCGCGCGTGTATGTATGTGTGTATGTGTGTCGTAAACAGTCATTTTTTCTTCTTTACCTGAAGTTTGAATTAAAAATTTGTATTTTTACGCATAAGAACACCAATCGTTTATTAGCGGCTTAGAGCGGCGAATGCTCCGATATAATTTACATTCAAAACTTACTGCGCATTTAAGTTATGCTTGAATAAATTAATTTCACTTTTTTCTTTTTTCCGGTTCTCTAATTTGCACTATACAATGAGCCTTATTGTTAAATTTTATATTACATATTTAGTTTTAACGGATTTGTTTGAGCGCATTCGTTTAAATTTATGGAATACTCTTTCAAGCTAAGGTATACAAACAAGGGCGTCGCCAGCCGATGAGCCAGGGGGGTCAAGATGAGTTGCCAGCCGCCAGGGGATGGGGCAAAATGATAGAAAGAAGATATGAGTTATAGGAAGAATAAATGTAAAGGCTTAATATTTTATTAAACAAGAATAAAATCTAAATTAAAACATAATTTTCGTGGGTTTCTGGCAAATTGTTCTACTACTTTATTATAAAAGTCTTCCAAATTGTCCATGATTACGCGTCTATGAATAATTATTATGGTCAGTTGATTAAAAAGTTTCAAGGCTCCGGGGGGGGGGCTCCCCCCTAGCATATCGCTGACGACGCCCATGTATACAAACGTATTATTATTATTATTATTATTATTATTATTATTACTTTTGAAAAGATTTTTGTATTTTATTTTATCACAAGTTTATTACCTATATATTATAATTATTATTCAAAGTCAGTAATGCTATCTCGAGGATAACGGTATCTTATTTTTTACAGTTGCAATTATTTTTATGTTTAATATTATTTTTAAAAGAAGGCAATTTTGCAAAATCTCTAAAAAGATACACTTTGATATTTATGAAATATATTAACTTATTTAAAATTATTTACTCACATAAATTGCGCAACACTCTTACAAAACTTAAATTAACTGTAATTACGAAAATAATAATTATTAATTTCCTTACTATATATATATATATATATATTTTTAAGTTTTTTGTATTTATCATCGTGTCAGAAGCATCTAGTTTGAAAACTATATATACATCAAAATGCTGATTTTGTTAAAAAATAAATTCATAATTGGAAGTTTTTATTAAAAACGAAAATGTTTGCATAAATTGTAACATTCATTTGTTTCATTTTTTAATTTTTTCTAGCAATTTTCGAAAAACTAACAAACAATGGTAGCATTGCTGCGTCGCAAAATTTAGCGTAATTCACGCGATTTGCCCACTGCCAAATTAAAGGAACATCGAAGCGCTAGACGTATTAATTCAGTTTAAAAACTATCTACTTGTTATTACTCCGCTTATACAAAAATAATCCTTACCATTCAGTGCAGATTATCAGTACTCTCTTTTAGGAGTACAAAATTAGTTAATTTCGCGTGATTTAAAAGCAAAAAAAAAAAAAAGTAAATAAAATATAATTTCTTTTTGCCATACTAATTATCAAACTACTATATGAATTGTCATTATAAGGTAATTTTTAACTACTAGCTTAAGGCAAATATTCTAAATTTATATACCGGTGTGGTGAATTCGGTGTCAGCTGAACGTATTTGTAAGTTAAATACGATAATATCGTACCCAGCATTAAAGTTTAATCATATCATTTTTAGATTCGAGAGTATCGGACTCAAATATAACCGTATCAGTTCAAATTTAAGAACAACTAAAATATCTTTACTTTACTTTTGAAATTGCTGAGAAAATGCACCTTTATCTATACTGTCAACTTAATCATCGAGGGGGGGGGGGGTAGTGAATTACAAAAAAAACAAATTTATCTAGATTTATTTTATCAGTTAAAATCGAAAGTTATATAAGACGCTCCTTACGAAAAAACCAAAGTACCTAAAACCGAGAATATATGTAATTTTTGAAACACAACCATCAAAATAAATGTGAAAGAATATAAAAGTGTTATTGTAAGAATTTAATGATTTCTAAAGACAATATTCTATTATGCAAAGTAGACGAAAATTGTTTTCACCTGAAATACAATTCAATTTTACCGCGACATAATAACTATTATATATTTATTGAGATTACCCAAAAATAAAGTGATAAAATGTTTTCTTTTTTTTTAAAAATGTACCGACTTCAAGATTTATTATAAAAATTTAATAAAAATGCACTAAAAAATAATTATTTGATAAAAAATATATTTCAGAGTGATATATCTTATGGCGGCATTATCGTAATTCTTATATAAGGTTAATATTTATTACAGTAAGCACAGAATTAAAATTGCAATATTTAGAAACAGTTTAATGAATATTTAATGCAGCTTTTAATTATTATTGTAATATGAATTTTATGCCGACTCTAATTAAGGTATTAATGTTATATAAGAATTACGATAATGTCACCTTTAAGGATATATCACTGTGAAATATATTTTCTCATCGGGAGTAATTATTTTTTACATTTTAGAAAATTTTTATTAAACTTTCATAAAAAATCTTGAAATAGCAGTATTTTTTTTAACGTTTTATTAATCATTTTGTCATAGATTTTTGTTATATATATATATATATATATATATAAATTTGTACGTATATTTTATTAGTTAAAAAATAATAACAAACTAGATGACATTATTTGCTAATGTTTTTTTTAATTTCATTGTCGGTATTTTTCCACGGTCAATAAAGAAATCAGAAAACAATGCGGAGGTAAGTGTCTACTAAACAATTGGTATACGTTAAGATTATTTATATATAACGGTGAGAATTTGAAATTGTACATCAAATTTTACGTTGTTAAAGATTTATTTAAAACCTCTTTTCAATTTTGAATTTGTAATTTTCTTACATTAGACGTTAAATAATATTTATTTACTCTTTTAGGCAGGGCGATCAAATCTCCGATCATTATGTAACAATATTATTTTAATTTTATTATGAAGCGCCGATAATTACATTTGCAATACTTAATTAAAAATCTATCAGTTAAACAATCTATTTTTTTTACTACCCTGGGCGCGCCAGCGGCCTTGACCCAACAACATGAAAAATTAAGAGATAGAACTAAATAGCCGGGTGGTCAGAAATGGAAAGAACAAAGGACAGCAGCAACGGAATAAGTGAAGGCAATGGGAAGGAAAAGATACAGGTAGCGTTAAAGGGAGTAGGAAAACCCGACGCTAAAAGTTGGGCGTAAAGAAAGGAGCGTTCGTTGGAGAGTGCAGAACATTCGAAAAGGATACACATATGATTTTGATCACAAATTCAAGAACACGCAGAAGCGTGAAGGGAGCAGAAATGAGAAGGGGACAAAGCGAGAAGAAGGGAAGAGAGAATGATTTATTTTGAGTCTAATTAAGGAAACAACCGTGGAACGACGACAGACAGGAATAAAATGAAACCAAGGCAGAAAACGAGGAACCGGTTGAATAAGGCGGTAGTATGTATAGTGATTAGAGCATAAAGATGGATACATGTCCAACCAAAGTTTGGAATGATTAGATAGTGATAGAAAAAGAATGTCTGAAGAAGGGAAAGAGTCGAGGAAAGTACCATTACGCGCGGCTGAGCGAGCTAAAGAGTCAGCTGAGTCATTGTCCTCTATATTGGAATGACTAGGAACTCATAGAAAGTCTATGAGAATGGAACGGGACGAGAGAGACGAGAGATCGAATAGAGAGGGTGGTACCGTCAGAAGAATGAGAAGGAGGAGAGGAGATGGCTTGGAACGCCTTTGGAATCGGAAACGATCAGGAATTTGTGAACCCCACTTGTAGAGGATATAAAATGAATGGCACGAAGAATTCAGATCGATTTGGCCGAAAAGATAGAGCAAAAAAAAGGAAGTCTGAAAGACTCAGAGTGCAGGAACGTAAGAGACGTATACGCACCACTCAAGCTCCTACCACTCTTGGAGCCATCTGTGTAGATAAAGACATGGGAAGGAAAAGAAGAGTCTACTAGCTGAAGGAATTCTAAGTTGACTACATTGTAATAAACAATCTAATATGTAAAGAAGTAATTTTATTTTCAATTTATGGACACATACAGTCGACTGCAGCACAAGAGTTTGACCATGGGATAAGGAATGTTGATTGTTATCAACTGATTGAAAATGGTCTAACTGTCGACAAATTTCACCATCGAAAAATTTTTATCCTAAATGATCATTGTCGCGTACCTAAGCATGAAAGGAGACCAAACACTCTTTCAGAAAGGGTGTGCTTTTCAATTTATTATACTAAAACAGGAAGCTGGAGAAATAGGTTTAAAAAGTTTAAATTGAGACCAGCCTGAATAGGTCAGAC
The DNA here is from genome assembly GCA_039619475.1 of Icerya purchasi. Taxonomy (NCBI): domain Eukaryota; kingdom Metazoa; phylum Arthropoda; class Insecta; order Hemiptera; family Monophlebidae; genus Icerya; species Icerya purchasi. The sequence goes on along the minus strand of CM077116.1, from coordinate 150,629,048 downwards.
GGCAAATTAGCAAACTATTAATATATCTAAAAAAAGATTTTTGTTATTATTATTTAGATTCGTTGTAACTGTATAAGTGATATCATCTAAACTCGAGGAAGTTATTTTTTTTGTAATGGGGACAAATTTCGGAACATGTGATCGATCGAAGCATGAAATGAGATTTAATATCTGAAATATTTTCGGTTTTAAGTCAAAGATGTAACTGCGTATATGTAACATGCGTATGCAAGCGACTGAGGCAATTTAGAGGGAACAAAGAGAGACATGCATAAGAGTGTATGGGCGTAGTAATATGCGCGAATCTCCTGGTATAATGTAATGAAAGACTAGTGCGTTTTCCAGTCCTCTTACTGTTTGTCACTGCTATTTCCCGTTTCGTTTTACATCAATAAACTTGAATTTTTGTATTTGCAATGGAATTAATGAAAACACAGTAAATTCGTTGGGGACCTGTTTTTTATTTATTTTGACGTCAGCCGATGGGTTACGTTATAAAAAAAAAAACAAAGAAAAAAAAAAGACACTGAATGACATGTGTCATTTCCCGCTAATTTTAAAATGTGCGGTATTTGATCTCCATAGTGATCGACTGTTAGAAAGATGAAATTTTAATAATTTGCAAATATTCGAAAATGTACGATAAATTTCGGAAACTCTGCCTTCATCTCTTCCTATTAGTACCAAAGTAATAGCGTCCTAAAAAGTTCATTTTTTTTTTTTTTTTTGGGTTCGTCTACAAGGACATTGGCTCATTTTTGAAACGTTCCGATGGAGCTCAGAAGAAAATTCCAATTACATAATACGAGTTTAACAAAAAAAAAAAAAAAGAAAGAAAATAAAAATAATCGCGCTTGCGCGAGAAGCATTTTTTTGATTGTTCAACTACTGTCCTTATTTAGTGTACCGACCCTGCTTACCTACCTGGTTACTATGATTATCGCCATCACTAGTACACTGAAATAAACAAGTACGTCGAAACAAAAACTACCACCACTAGTCGGCGTTATGATGATACACACTGCGCATGTTATTTTCGAGAAAATCAACGAGCGAAACAAAGGGCGTTGTCCGCGATTTAGAAATAATTTTAAAAAACAGATCTGCCTACGATCTTTTAAAATGTACTATCGGGGACGCGAAATTATTGGAAAATTAGGATACTTAGGACCACCAGTATTGTAAGAAAAGTATGAAAAAAAAAACCGTCTATTTTTATTTAAATTCTGAGTCTTATACTGAACTTTTTTTATTGTTTCCAGATCAAATCTACGAGGTGCTCAAAACGGGCGTAGAAAGTAAGTGCGATTTTTGCTTACAACTAAAGTGTTCCTGTACAAACGTGGTACCTAATTATAATAATCTCAGTGATATTAATGAAAATCATCGGTTAAGTAAAAAGTTATAAATAGTGTTTGCAGGAAAATAAAACTAAGCTTAATGCTATTAAATTTAAACGTGTCATTAAAATTATTCCAAATCGTGTACGAAGATTTCAAAAAGCACCATATTTAATGAAAATACTTACTGACGCGATATTTTTCGAGCAATCAGCTATTAATGAAAATTTAGTAATCGTGTTTAAAATAGGTATGGCATTATAATTTGTTTGCATTCCAAATAACACAGCAGAAATGATTGTAATGAACAAAATAATAAGCGATCAAAAAGTATTTAATAATGCCTGAAAATTAAAATTGTAATTAACGCTTTTACTCATTTATTCCTTTTATTTATTTTGTTTGTTTTCTTTTCCAATTATAACAAAATTAAGAAAAATGAGCTCGCCAAGTATTTTTTTCGAAGGAATATGTTACTTTACTAACGGCGACCGTACAAATATTAAGTAAACACAAAATTCAAAGTCATTAATAAATAGCTTTCTAATTTCGACTCAAAAATATTTCTTTGAAACGTGTCAAAAAAAAAAAAAAAAAACAAATGTCCATTTGGCGTGCCTAGACCGTATGGTGTCTTTTTATATTCGAACTGTTCCGATCCAACCGCTATTTTTTGCTTATTGTCAAGCGTCTGTGCAAAAACCATTATTCAAGTGAAAGAATCAGTTATATGAAAATCATCGGGCATATTTCCTGAATTCGACACTACTTTTTATAAAAATCATTTTACAATTATTCGCAGCTAACGTTCTGAATAGTGGAGGAAAATCTGCGGGAGTTGAAGAAAAAACTAAAAATGCCATATTCAACAATATTAAAATGCCAGTCTGGAAAAGCGATCAGAAGTAATCGGAATGAAAAATTTGAAGAATCCAATTCGTTTCCGCTAAAAGACAGAGATCAAAATGAAAGACGGTTTTATTAAACTTTGACCGTGATAACATTCGCTACGCAGGCTTATTTAAAATTTAGTGTTTTCTATTTTCGTTGCATTATATTTTATGTTCCAATTATTTAAAAACTGCCGCTATTCCAAACGTTAACCGCGAGTAATTCTCGTTTCCACCATGGTAAATATATTCAAAAACTTCGAGTTAAATTCATCAGTTTTGTAATATTTTAAACTTCGTATTTTTTACTTTTTTATTTTCTTGCGTGATAAGACGCCTTCCATTTTTAGTTTTATTCGAAACGATGTCGAAATTTTTAGTAATACGAGGGTGGTTCAAATATAAACCGGAATTTTGTCATAAAAATTTTTATTTTATACTTACAGTGCTCATATTTTTTACAATTTTTCGAGATAACCCCCCTCGCACGCTACGCACTTTTTCCACCTCTCCGGCAATTTTTTTATTCCTTTTTCGTAAAAATCTCGCGGCTTGTCACATAGCCATTTGCGCACGAACGATTCCACCTCATCGTTGCTGTCGAAACGTTGTCCACCAAGTGCTTCTTTCAACGGGCCAAACAAATAATAATCACAAGGCGACAAATCTGGACTGTAAGGAAGATGTTCAAGTGTTTCCCAGCCCAATTCGGCCAATGTCTCCATCGTGAGCCGAGCGGTATGTGGCCTGGCGTTGTCTTGAAGCAGTATCGCACTACGGATCGGAATTTCGCGCCTTTTTGTTCGATAGGCCGGTTTGACTGTGTTTTTTAGGAGGTTACTGTAATACTGCGCCGTCACAGTACGTTGTTCAGTTAGGAAATCGACTGCGATCACTCCCTTCATGTCCCAAAACACGGTACACAACACCTTCCCAGCTGACTGTGTAACCTTCGCTTTGACTGGCGCTCCCTCTTTTTTCTTCCGCCACTCCATAGACGAGCGTTTACTCTCCGGCGTATAGTAGTGTACCCAAGTTTCGTCCGTGGTGAATATTCGCCGCAATAAATTCTCTCCTTCCTCTTCATACCGCTGCAGGAGACGCGTACAAACTTCCCAACGAGTGAATTTCTGTTCAAAATTCAGAAGTCTTGGCACCCATCTGGCTGCAATTTTGCGATAACCTAGCCGATCATGAATTATTGTCTCAATACTACCTATGCTGATGCCCAATTCGTCGGTCATATCGCGTACACGGACGCGTCGGTCAGCCAAAATGAGTTGTTCGATGGCTTTGACGTGTTCATCTGTAATGCCGGCTTTTTGGGCGCCGCGCATGTGCTATGTTTGACACCACTTCACGTCCTTTTCGAAACGCGGAACACCACTCGTACACTTGAGTTTTGGAGAGACGCTCATCCCCGAACTGTTCGCGTAATTTTCGGTAAATTTCCACGGATTTTACGTCGTCTTTGACTAAAAAACGAATAATGATGCGTTGCGCAACAGCCACTGGTACTTCTTTTTCACTCATGGCTCTAACTGCACTAAAAAGTGAGGTTACGCGGTTCTAATTGCTCTACACGCTTCGTAACAAACCGGTCTAACTGCCAGTGCAACCACTTTTTTCACAATAAATTTTTCGCGCGTTTATTTAAAAATTCCGGTTTATATTTAAACCACCCTCGTACTTAATCTAACCATAGTTTCCGAAAACAAAAATCTACGAATTTATACTGCTCTAAGCCATACTTTTCAAAGCAATCTTTAAAATGACGTATTCATAATCTTTTATTTCAACACAGTATATTTAAATCATTATTGAGAGTATCGTTACTCTTTGCGTATGTTGAAACTCCGCATATCTAATATATATATATATATATATATATATATCTTCTTTATAGTGCCATACTTAATTCCTGAGCATCGGCGACTACCTATTCGTACATCTCAGCTGTACAGATACAGGCATAGTGTACTAGACAATTATTATATGCAACGCGAGTGTACACGCGCAAGATTATATTCGGAACTGATTAGTAATCGTTTGATTTATCGATATACAGATGCAGTCCCATGTGTGTCTACTGTGAACTGACCTACCGCGCATATGATGTTGTACGTGGTAGTTTGCCATTGCCTTCCACGTGATTATTAGCGATTATTTATTTAATTATTTGCAATAAGTTCCGTCGTCGCCCGGGATCAAACCCGTGACCTTCATAACGGAAGTCAAGCGCTCTAGCAACTAGGCTATCGCGACGACATATATATAAAATATATATATGTATGTTTATTTAGTCATGAAAAACAGATAATGGATTTAATATAGTTTTGCTCTTTACATTTTTTATTTAAATACTTTTCTTTTGACTTTAAATTTCATATCTGTGATTACTCTGTTGTTTGTTTATGATGGGAGTTGTTAGAAGCCGATCCAAGACGGGCAGTTAGTCTCAAAACACAAAGATGTTTTCGCCCAGCTTGTTTCAGGATGGTTTATTACAAAAAAATGAGTATTGTGGGAAAAATTTGTGTTCTTACTATTTTTAATCTGTCACTGCGCTAAGGATAAGATGTTAATCAAGACATGCCTATATGCAAGGGCGTAGCCAGCCGATGAGCCAGGGGGTGGGGCAAGATGATAGAAAGAGGATATGTGTTATAGGAAACATAAAATTTATAAGTTGTAAAGGCTTAATATTTTATTAAACAAGAATAAAATCTTAATTAAAACATAATTTTCGTGGGTTTCTGGAAAATTGTTTACGCGCCTATGAATACTCATCATGGCTAGTTGATCAAAAAGTTTCAAGGCTCCAGGGGGGGCAGCTGCCCCCTGCCTCCGCTCATTTGTATTACAAGTCATTAAACCCACATTTGAAACATAAAACAAACTTTACAAAGGGGTAGAACAGTCATTATGACGCCGCTTTTCGGCTTCGAAATAAATAGCATCGCAAATAAAAATATAATGCCTGAAAAAAAGTCGAAAACGAAACAACGATCGGTATCTTGAGATTGTTATTCACATTATCTCGATTTAGCTAGAAAAAATTTGATATCTACTTTTTGGCTGTTTTTTTTGTAATAAAAACCGGTAGCGTAGATCTACAAAAATACTTATTATTTCAACGGCTTTCAAACTAAACGATCACCGATAACTAATCGCATATTCACTTCGTTGTATTTACCGTTTGTTTTATCTGTATTTGTTCTAGATAGGGAAGTCCTAGTAGGATTATGTGATCTCGTCGGCAAGAGTAAGTGTATTGATTTATATAAGTAAAAATACAAAATGTTATACAAAAAGATTACGTAGAAAACGTAGATGTTGATAAGTTTTTTTATTAAAATATTTACACGGTAGTGAGCGAGTTTTGCATTACCACGTTCATAGATTTACTTTTCTTATTAGCAGATTCAGCGTGAAAATAGCCGAAATACAGCTGGTCCGCGATTTAACGGACTAATTGGCGGGGGGGGGCATAATCCGTTCTTGTGAAAGTCTGATAAATCGTGATCAGCACCCTTATATTTGTTGCCAGCGATTAAAGAGGATCCATTTCGTATAAATTGGCTCCACAGATGTCACAGAATTGGTTTATCATTTGCGTAAACTTTAAAAAGGTGTTAAACGGTTTAATTTTTACGTTTAAATCTAGAAAATTGTATGAACTATATTTACACGAATTGAATACACCTACTTTAAAGTGTTCATTCAAAACCAAAAAAAAAAAAAAAAACGCTAGTCCGTTATTTTGAAAGTCCGTCAAAAATTGACATAACTAAGGACCGACTGTATTTATATCTTTTTTATCGATGTACTCAGGACGTGACGATGCGAGGACGTAAGGGACTAGGTGTCTTGCCAGTTCACGATTTTTTCAATTGAAATTTTCAGAAAATTTTGAAGTGCAGATTTAGTTTTTAAGTAAAGTTTCGGATCAATTTGGATTTTATTGTTTATTTATTTTTTTTTTTTTCGACTTTCAACGTCGAATTTCTATTCTGACTAAAAAATTTACTAGATATCCTGATAGCTCTAAGTTTTCAGATATAGTTTTGATTATTTTAATAAATCATTTAACGAGTACTTTTCTTTTTCAAATTTTGTGCCAACAAAAGATTTGAGTAATGCAGGTTATAATTCTGAGGTTGAAAATTTTTGCCCCAAACCTAAACCCTTCAGGACGCTTCTGGATATACTTTTTTAAAAATCATTGTTAAACGCTGAAATTTAGATTTGATAAAGAAAAAAAAAAAAAAAAAAGGTATTCGATAACTATCGCATTTTACATAAGAGAATATAATGAATTTCTTTTAATTACCAATAAAATGACCCGGAACATAATGCACGTTTGTCAGAATGTTTCGGGCACAAAGAAGACCTTCCATCACCTTTAAGGTCATCCTACGAATCGTGCATTGTCATGAATATTATAAAGATAATGTTATATAATCTATTTCGGATGAGGGGCCTTATTTAATTATATAACCACGCAAGAATTACTTCACGATATAATACCAAATATTATTTACAAGACATATAATGACGAAAGTAATAATATAAAATTACACGTTTGTCGAGTACTAGCTTACATTAGGTAGCACGATATAAAACTGGTAAAGTTCCTTCGCACGCAACTGAATACCTACTAATAAAATTATTTGAAGAGTTAGAACGATTGCAGTCACATTTTCTCTCTATTTCCCCCTTTCTGTTACGCATCCTGTAGCTTTATGGGTAGGTGCGTAAATATTTCAAAATTAGGCAAGAAAAGGTAAGAACATGGTAAATATGCATATTGATTAGAGTGCAGTTGAATTATGCTGATCGAATTTTTTTTTTTTAAACAGTAATTACGCAGAAGATAATAGTCGTGTAAAGGGACACTAAATGACATATTTATTAACAGGTTCACCAATAAAATCCAGAGTGGGCGATGAAAAAAATATTTCAATATCTGTTTTAACAAAAAAATAATTTAAATTGGAAATAACTGTTCATAACGACTTAATCAGAAATATATCTTTAAAAATATCTCAGATTAAGTTGCTATAAACAGTTATTTCCAATTTGAACAATTATCTGAAACAGGTATTATCTGATTTTAAAATAAATAATTCCCGCGAAAATAGGTAAAAGAGAACCTTTAACACAATATATAATTCACTCGTTTGTATTATTTCTAAAAAATGTACGAATCTGCTTAAAATTTTTAACTGAATATATTTTATTCACATATGGTGGCAATTTTTTAACTTTGAAACAAATTTTAAGTGAAAAAAATTGCAGCTCGAGTACGGTGGGGCCGCCGAATTTTCGTAATTTTTATCTAGTTATGCTAGTGGGGCGTTAAGAAATCCACTAATAAAACCGGTTAGTAAACTGTGAAAATTAAAAAAAAAAAAAATGAATATTATTGAAAAATTTAAATAACAGCAAAATCACGCGTAAGTAAAAAAACTTTAAACTTCTGATAATCTTACCGATTAATAATTAATTATCGTTTTGTTTTCTTTAATGCTAACTGAGAAGAGACTCAGATTGAGACAAGGAAGGTTTTAGACAAACATGGCCGAAAACTTTTAAACCCGCGGATAGCCCGATATATCTTTTGAGTGCTTCTAAAGTCGACTGGGCAGCAAAAATAGGGAACGAGAATCACAACCATCATCTACAATAAATGTAACAAAAACGTATCAAGATAGTCCACGAATGTCTGTACAGAATCACAAGGAGAGAAACTGCCCAAGCCGAGTCCGAGATGCGTTGGACACCCAAACATGACGGGGCAACGAGAATTAGGATAGTAGATCACATACCCACAGGAGTTGTTCAGGATAGTTAATTTTATTAATAGCGAATAAATTTATACAGTCAAGTTAATTATCGCTACTGATATAATATTAATTTTATTTGCACCAACAAGAGAATAAAGCACATTTATTAGGATTTTTAAGGTGGCGAAATAATACCCCACTTCTATGTTATATACAGAAAAGTTTGACTGAGAGCATTTCAGATTTTTTTTTTAAAAGTTATCAACCGTACTTCTGAAAGAAACGAATAGGTTGATTTTAGAATTCAATTAAAAATGAATGTTAACTCTGCTATTATTTAAACGTAATTATTGTCGAAAAAGATGAGAAATATTTCTTAGATTAACATTTTAAAAAAAAGGCAACAATGAGCTTTACAAATATTCAGCTTTTATTGATAGATCAAAAATCTGTTTTAAATACGGAATTTTAGTGGACTACTTGCGCATGTATGAAGTAATATAATTATATTCGATCAGGTTTGGATTTAGAGTAGGGCTAAGGGGGCTGCAGCCCTGGGCCCCGCCTTATAAAGGAGCCCTCAAGAAGCTCCCACCTTCGACACGGATGGTTAAACGTGCAATAATAGATGTTTCTCCAAACATTTATATTTCATATAGAAAATTTGTAACTACATCGATTACCAATTGTGAGGCGGAAAGATCTTTTTCGATATTAAAAAGAATAAAAATGATATACAGATCAACCATGCTAGATGATAGATTATCGGCATTATCAAGATTAACAATTGAAATAGATTTTCTCCGTTCAGTAGATTTTAACGAATATTATACAAGAATTTGCAGAAAAAACAAGAAAAAAATTCATTGTTTAAAATTATACATATATATATATATTTTTTTTTTTTCTTTTTTGGCATCGAAAATTCTACCTATTGCTTGTATATTTAGTTTTAGTTACATTAATAATTTTATGTGAATTCGTGAATTCAAAATAATATAATTAAATTAAATTAAAAAAAGTTTAGTTATTCTATAAAACTGATAATTTTATCACTTTCGAAAAGGGTCCCTAATATTTCCGTAGTCGCGGACCTATCATACACTTAATCCAGCCCTGTATTCGATCTTAATTAAACATTTAAAACGTTCATGGTAAATATATATTTAGGAAAACAATTTACCCGTAGACACCGTATTTAAAAAGTTAATCTTAAAAAGTTTTAAGATTAATTTCTTAAACGTGGTGTCTACTGTAAATTGCTTTCCTGATTATATTCGATCTGTAAAAAAAAACAGCAGTTTACATCATTAATTTCTTAACGCGTGGACTGTGCTCAATTCGTCACTCTGGTCGCTCAGAAATAATAAATCTCCTTTCGAAATTTAAGTGAAAATATGGCTTTGCTGAGCGCAAACTCGTTTAAATATTTAAAAATTATCTTTAGAAAAAACTGATTTTCAGGAATAAATTGTACGATCGCGATGAAGTGATTTACACAGTGTGTGTTCATGTCTGCATTTAGCAAAAACTTTTGCTCGTTCGTTTTTAGTTCTATTAATAAAAATGATTACTAAAAAGTCATCGTTTAATTTTACAGGACGCTGAAGCGGACGTAGGAAATTACACGCAGAATTAAATGTACACTTACTGTTTAATTTTTTCTTCGTGACAAAAGAAATTTTTTAATAATTGCACACTCCGATACGTAATTATTTTATTAATGTACACTAGTATGTAGATTTTAATAAACGCATTATAATTTACGGTAGCAATTTTTGTTTGTTTTTTTAAAACAAAAAATTCCCACGAATTCTGGTTAGTTTTAATGAGATACAAATTTAGTAAGATTATCTTATAGTGCTAAACTCGTTTATTAAAGCGTAACAAACGAACTTGTGTTTTGAATTTTATTCAAGACCTAGGGAGGGGGCATTTTTAAGTCTTGTTAAGTTGGGGTTCAGTTCCTTTATTATGTTTCCCCAAGCGCCTCACAGCTAATTTTTACAGGAATAGCTAAAAGTGGCGGCTTCGCAGTAGTTAATATTTTTAAACTTTACTTCATACCTGCGAAAAAAATTTTCGAATAATTTTAAAGCGGATGGCAGATAATATTTTTACTGTTACATACGGATTAACTTTCCGCGTTTAACGAGGGTAACGAAATGGCGGATGCTTTGGCTCAGGCTGCTGCCCGCTTTCGCTTTTACTTTAAAAAGGTCCCTAGCACTAATCTTTTGTCCTTAAGTAAGAATTTTCACTGTAAATTTTGGTCGAATATGTACCCTTCTTCTTTTTCCAATGATAGTTCCTTCTACCTTTCAATTCAACCTAACCTTCCAACTAATTCTTGGTTCTCAGAATTCCCTTCTTTTCCACGTTCTATTATTGTTCCTATTATTCGCCTACGCTTCAATTACACTCTATTGCCCGCTTCCCGTTTTCGTCTCTCTTTGGTTTCCTCTCCTTATTGTCCCCTACATCCTAATGAAGCAATTGTTTATGATGCTAACCACATTTTCTTTGAGTGTTCTGTTCTTTCTGCGGAACGCTCGTCCCTTTATTTACTCCTTTTGAAGTCAAGGCTTCCTTCTCCCTGCTGTGCTTTCTATATCCTGTCCATTCCGTGCCAGTCTGTTGTTCCTGCCATTGGTTCCTTTATTTCTGCCATTTCCGGTTTTAATTAGTTAACTCTTCTTCCTATTGTTTCTAGGTGAGGTCTCTGGTTGACGAGCCCAAAAAAAAAAAAAGCATTCCACGCTTGGAATTCAAACAGTGTAGATGTTCCTGTTGCGAATTATTCCCAATTACGTTTCTTCTATTTCGTTTCTGCATAATTAGTATTGTAGCACGCGGAAGGTAACAGAATAAGAAGGTCATCATGAATCTGAAACCTAGATCTCAGTTCTAAATAAACAAAGTTCAAAATCGGTATAAAAATTGGGAATGACGGTAACTCTTTTACATTTTGCTTTCCATTTGCTTAGTAGTTTTATTTTGAATTTACTTTTCATGCAGAAATTTCTTCTTCCATGGTTGAAATTGTATATATTCATTTGAAATAAAGTATCAGATTGGATATCGCGTTTTTTTATTATCTGCTAGAAACATACTAACGACTAAAGCTTCACCCTCGCAATAGATTAGAATTTGTTATTCTTTCTTTTTTTCCCCTCTTGTAACTATTTATTAAGGATTACATATAGCCGAAAAAGCTGTCAATATAATTAGTAAAAAGGGTGTAAATAGTAAAAATGTAACGACAACTAGGAAATTTAAATACTTTAAAGATATTTGTAAATTATAGAATTTTTTTTTTCTTTTTTTTTTTTTTTTTTGTTTTTACGAATAGTTAATGCCTTATGACTTTATTGGTCAATTTCCAAACGAATTATAAAAATATTAAGTTCTTTGAAAACTGATATAGAAATTCATACTTCTGAATCTATCTAATTTTATTCATTTCGACCGGGAAGAATTTTTTAAATTTCATTTTTCAAAATATCCATTCGCACTGGCGAATCCACGGACGGGGGGATAGGGGACACCTCCCAAAGAACCAAAACCTCAATGAAAAAATTGATTACAACAAAGAAACTTAATTTATACTACAAAAGATTTGTATATTAATGTTACTTATGAATTTAATTATAACTAATATTTAATACTGTTTTCTAGTAAAACTATTAATGTTACGTTTTTATTCTGTTTTAAACGCAACTGTCATCGTTCTTTTGTCTCTTTTATTTATTTTTAATTTTTATTTTGTAATTTTAATTAAAAATAGTTCAATGAGAAATATATATGTATATATATGTTTTTTTTTACTTGCTCGCGGACAAAGAATTCGGATCCGATTACTAACTAAAATAAAAAAGAATTATAGTCTACTGAAAATACTATCGTTCTATTCTCCCTAGTAAGAATTCTAAACTACCATTTTTTAGGTAGAATTTTATAATTTCGTTTTAGAAAACCCTAAAAATAAAATAAAATTTAAATTAAAGTGTAATTATTATGTATTTTTAAAACACATTTTTATGAATTTCTAAAGAGCTGGTCGCTATTTGATTTCCTTGATGAAACAAGGTATTTCTCAAATCTACTGACACCGTATAAGATATTACGTAATTATATAATTTCCCTCCTCAAAATGTCGTTCTGGATCATCCGCCACTGTCCATTCCCCGCACCTAAAACTATTACTTCACTAATGAAACTAAAACGGTTCTCAATAATGAGACACCGTACATTTATTTCTCTTTCAACGTAAAATTTCGATAAAAAATTACGTACTAAACATATATAACCACCGCATATTTTGTCAGAAACGATTACGTGTGACCTATTAAAGTCGACTCTTATTACGGAAATCGTATCATACATTCTTCCAACTAAATACATTTTGCACCCAAACATCATAGAACCATTGTCAATTACTAATCGATTCCCAACCAGTTATATATCTAGAAGGGAATTGAAATCTAAAACAGATCTCCATACGTGTGCGAATATGCACTTGTGGTGGTGAACGCAGGTCCTGTTCACAGTACTCGTAATTTTCAATTTACGCATCCGAGCAAACTCTCTCATACGAAGTTTCCTATCTTAGTCGTCAACCAGTCATATCTTAAGTTATATTAAAAATCATAGCGGTTCATATGTATCACTAATTTCTAGGCCAATATTTAGGCACATCTGCACTTCAACTGGTAAGTGCAGATGCAGTCATCTAGGATGGGCAGCCCAGGTGATTTACTTAGGCGCCTTACTCGCATATGCGAATTAACAAACCGAGTGCGTGAGTAGTGGAACACTAGCAATGTCTCCAAACAACAGAAGGACAATATCGGAAAATTTGTCGATGAGATTGATACCATTTTTGCGGAAGCGCACGTTGATACTGAAAAGTTAGGGAAAATGTATCGATTCCACTAGAAAGGACCTTCACAGTACAGTCTGCTTGGTACTGCACGCTGGCAATAGTGGTAGAGGAGTTAGTTGTCGTGATGCAACGGCAAATAAGAAAACAGTTCAAAAAAAATATTGACAACGTTCAAAAAAGGAGCTAAAAGAAAAAATTAATTTACCTATGTCTAAGATTAACGTAACCTTTTATAAGAAAATTAACAACAATACACGTGCATAATTAATATAGCCACTAAACAAGATCAAACTAAGATGCCTCCGAGATAAACTAAAAAATTGCCAACTGTAGAGTTACGGAGGAAAGCTAATGAACTCGACAATCTTAGTGTTTCACATGAAGAACATTACAGAAGATGACGTGAACGAACACTTCCTGGCTTTAATTGGAACAAAACCAAATAACGTTACTAGAGTTAATACTGAAAGGGCTAGTCGAGCATATGTTAAAACCGGCGCAATATTAACAACTCCGAAACAGTGATGGAAGATTGCAAATCAAATGAGAGGCCCTGCCGTTCGTTGATACGATAAATCCCAGACGATATACGTAAGTTTGGCCATCCATCGAATTACTTCCGGGCTACAGAGGAGTTCAAGCAATTCGTTAATTTTTATAAGGACTCTTGTAGCAACTGTTTGTACACCAAAGTACTTCCATCTTTTTATTGTTAATCTTAAGAATTCATCTATGATTAATGAGTTTGTGTTTGAAATTGACTATGCCGCTCATTCTAAGAATTGTCTCTCGTTTATTAAAGCTTGCGAGGACCTAAAAGCGAAAATAGGTTTTGGCCTCGCTTAAATGTACGTATCTAAACTTTGGGAATTGTTATTCCTGTCAACTATTATTTCTTAAAGAATTTTATGATTTAAACTTTGATGTATGCTCCATTGCTGAGCCATATTTGGTTGGTGGCGCAGTTCCCACTAATCCAAATTACTCTACATTTGTAAGTGATAGAACTGCATTGATTACTCCAAAAAAACCCATTAAACATAGATTATAAGCCATCATATCAAACTTAATTGCTCTTAATATAGGCGAGATTATTTTAATCTCTACCCATGTATCCCCTAATAAACATAAAGAGAGTCTTATTAATTCAGCAGATATATCAAATCGTTCCCGAAATTTTCTCCGGTTGTCATTGGCGATTTCAACGCTAGGCTTCCTAGCATGGAGCCTCACGTCAGATACTTCCGTAACTCCCATCTATTATGGGATCTTATTCATTTATTTTTTCGCAGTGCTGGAAAGTGGCTGATATCAAGCTGCTTCGCAAGCTTGGAAAATACCTCTCCTTAATTAGCAGCTATCGCCCGATATCTCTGCTGAATTCAATTGGCAAGGTATTTGAGCACAGATTTGTTTTGAACGAGGTGTCCAACTAAAACCGACTTCATTCTAATCAGTTCGGTTTTCGTACAAGATTTTCTTCAAAAGGTGCAAGTTTTAAACTTGTTTCTCAAATCAAGTACTCAGCCGTTTCCGGCAGGTCTGCGGTTGTCATCTCCTACGATACCACGAGGGCCTTTGATAACTGCAGGTGGTCTGAAATGATTGGTGTAACAATAACGAAATAATTTCAATCCACATATAATCAATCTAATCATTAATTTACTTTACTAATAGAGGTGCAAGTCTAAAGTTGGGCTTCTCGTCCCTCTCTAGGAAGGGCACATGTGGTGTCTCTCAAGGATCCATCTTAGGTTCAAATCTATGAAATTTGCTATACTCGGTGGTTCATCGCAGAGTTAAAGATTTTGGTACATCCTTTAATAACAAGTGCGTCTTCATTTTCTTATACTGACGATCTTAGTCTTCGACGTCCATCAAAACTACCCATTCAAACAAATTGAAATCGTTTCGAAATATCTAGAAGAAGTTGTTGGTGATTTCGGTCTGGGTTTCTCTGCTCCCAAATACTGTTTCTCGGTGTTTGGTGATCTTGGACTTGCTGGACGGATAGCTGACCTTCTGCTAGTTTCTGGACAACCCGTCAGCCACACTTATAACTTAAAATATTTAAAAGTAATTTCAGATGAAAATCTCACCTCCATTCCCCATTACAACATGATTACTGTAAAATGTGATGCTCGTTTTAATAAATTAGCCAGAATTCAACCAAATGTCTGGGGATTGTCTCATAGAGAACCGTATATACTCTATAAAGGTTTAATTCAAGCCTTTTATGGGTATGGTGCCGCTGTCTATGTTAATCAAAGAATCCTTTTAAGGGTTAACTTACAAAAAAGGAAATTCCTTTTACGTCTTGCCTCGCTTTATAAAACTTCACCAACATCCGCAGCCTGTGTGATTTGTGGTGTCCCGCCAATGGATTTGTATCTCATTAGTACGGCGATGATTAATGAACACAGGCTGATGGGTGACCTAAATTTTATGAAACAATTGAAGTTTTTGGAAAATAATTTTTTAAGAATTCAGCAGCCAATTTCTAATAAACTTTTTAAAAAACTCGTTGCTGAACTTATTATTTCCGAGTGGCAAAGACGGTGGGACACTGACTCCGCTGGCAGGAAAACTTATAAATTCCTGCCAGATGTTCCATTACGTTTAAAAATTAAAGATATGAGGATTCATTTTTTAAATTCACGGGTATTATCTGGGCATGGTAAGTTCCAATCGTATTTATTTAGGTTTAAGCTTGCTACTGTCACATCTTGTACTCTGTGTCCATCGGGTGATGATGTTAAACATTTTTTGTTCGAATCTCCTGCCTTTTCCGGAATTCGTTTAGCTTATAATATGGCTTCATTCTATACATTCGCTACTCTTGATAAGAGTAACCATGCGGTCTTACTGGAGTATGCTGAAAGAGCTATGAGCCTTAAATTTACTTTATGTAATCAGTAGCTTTTTCCACACACTAATTCAACCGTTAACCCGATGGTGTTGATCTGCTTGAGCGGTGTGGTCTTTTCAGCATGCTTAATTTACTCTATGTCTTATATTAAGAGTTATATTTAAGAACAGTATTTACATGTTTCTACTTTAAAAACTCGCCTTTCTATCCCTTTTTTCACTGCTGCTACAAACTACTTCACATACAACTTAGTCGGTGACGGGACTATATTTTAGTAATTCCATCCGCCGAGACTGAAAAACACATTTCTCCACCGTTACATTATAAACAGCCGAACCTTGCACGATGTTTCTGTATCGCAAAAGTGATCTGAAATTTCTGTGCTTCATACTGCTTAAAACAAACGTACAATCTTCGGCATCATAAAGTGTTAAAATCAGTCAGGGTCAAGTGGATAAATAAAGCTCAAAATCGACATGCATTAAAAAAAAAGAGGATGACTTACACCCATCAGTAGGTTAATTTAAAGGAGTTGTGATCGTGTGATATATACATACCGAAATCATTTTTCTATAAGGTATAGTTAGATACAAATATTCGCATTCTCTGAAATTGCTAAAAGTGCATAATAAAAAATAAATAAACGTACGCGTTGAAAATATCAGAAGAAAAAACACAAAACTTGCCTACAAATAGAATTTTATTTTTGTCTTTTACCGGTAACATTTTGAGAAGCTTTTTTTAGTTTTGGAAACATTCCGAAAGGGGCCTTGAACTTGCTAAAATAACGATCTTCTTATATTAAAGTGAAGTGAGAACTACAATCTTTTTTCTCATAATTTTTCATAAAATCAAAACTGTTACCTTTTAAACAGATTCGATCCTATCACTTCACCAAACTACTTTTTGATCAAAAAATGCTTATATCAGTTAAATTTTTATAATTATTGTTAAGAAATAACAGATCTCGGTCATTTTGGCCTCGCAAGGGGCTACGCCCCTTGACCCCTCTTGCTCACATTTCTATCGCTTTCTCTTCTATACTTTGTATAAAATGATCAAAATTTACAACGTAATTTTAAATCGGTTCATATGAATATAATAACATAATCACAGAAATCCTATAAAACATAACAAACGTTACATAAAATTGGGAAATTTTTTATAATGGGGGTTAGCCTAAGAATTACGTTGTAATTAAATATATATATATTATAACTCGACCTTTTGTGGCTCTTAAGGGGTTCCGCCTTTTGACCCTATCTGGGGACACCTCGGAACCGCAGCTCTATCATTTCTACGCTCCGTATAGAGCAAGGAAAAGTGATAACGTCAAGCAATCAATTTTGTCGGTACTTTGTTTGTATACATATACAACATGTAACGTTTTGAGAAAAATTTTCGTGGCAGGACGCTGGGCTAAGAATGACTCGGTCATTTCCTAGCAATACATTTTGTTCGTGTCTTCTTATATATACATAATATAGGTGTATGTAACGTTTGGGAACGTAAAAAGTGATGGGGGTCGGGCTAAGAATGACGACATATCTTAATAAACTAAAATAACAATTAAATTTATAGTGGTAGCAGGAAAATTTTTATGTAATAAATCGATTATAAATATATCATTTGATAAAAAGTTATTTAAAAATTATCAAAATATAATGGTAATTAACGGAATTGATGGCCGTCCGCCTTCTGCTTTCTGCATTTGAGTGGTTTCACTTAAGTTAAAGTGAAGTTTTTTGTAATTACTATGAAGATTTATGAAAAGTATCTTGATAATTTTATCAAAATGGTGAGCAATAATTATTAATGATCATTTTTATAAATAATGAAAAAAGCTGCGAACGTAAAAAATAAATTATAGAAATATCTCAGACCTGGACTGGTTTAGAACACACATAATCATCCGCTAAAATGACATGCATTTATTGACTAACCTAATTTCAACAGTTTAATTACTTGAGACAGCTGCACCAGCAACGATTTTTTAAATTTAGTCTTATCAACATTTTTTTTATCAATCACAAATACCTTATTGTTATATAAATTCATGAATTTGACGCCTTATTTATATTTATCACTAGCGATACTGTTGACAATAAACCGGAATTGAATGTAATAATTTGTGAATTCATCGCTAGATAGCGCTAATAGTATCGTTAGAGAATACCTTTTAAAACTGAGCGGTTGTCTAATTGTAAGTAATTTTTTGTAATAATACGTTCACTAAGAGTGACGGAAACGTTTAGCTTGTAATTCTATGGTAAGTAAAAAAAAAACTTAAAATAAAGAACAGAAATAAAAGGAGACCCATTTCTAAAAGTATTTTCAATAGTTGTATACAAAAAATAAAATGACAAAACCGGTCATATTATTTTTACTTCCCCCCACCCATTTTTTCCTGTTCTCAGAAACAGCTCGACATTAAAAAGATTAAAATTATGAAGTAGCTTAATCTTCATCTAGTGTTCCTCAGATAAGAACTATCGTCATTGGCGTCTATACATATAGACTTGAAGTCCGTGAACTTTAAATTGCTGAGAAGGAATCACAAATTTTGTAATATATATTTCGTTCATTTGGACTTTCTTAAATGTTTTTTAATGAAAATTCGAACCCTTTTTTTTTAGGTTTTTTTTACACATAGTTTTCAAACCACGAATCTTCAGTTTCCAAAGCAGCAGTAATGGCGAAGTAACGAAAAATATATAAAAATGAAAGCAAATATTTTATGTAAAGTTTATTCCTTTTGTTTCTTAAGCTATCGATATTAATAACTAAAAACTCACAATTATATCTCGTTAAATTATACATTATTAAACATTTTAAAATTAATAATATAAATATAATACTTCCAAAAGAAATAATTATCTCAAATTTGTAAATTTAATTTCAGAATTTCATTGTCAATTTTCTCATTTTGTATTTAAGCGGCGGGTGATTGTGATTTATTTTTTTAAATTTTTCATTAAATACAGTGTACAAATGTACAAGACGGTTTATTTTTTGATGCAAAATTTCTAAATTGTTTGGGTTCAACTTTATTAAGTTAATACTTATGGGCGCTTTCAAAATTTATTTTTGGGTGTTGGCAGAAAAAGTGTTTCAGCTATTGAGAAACTAAAAATTGATAATTTAACTAGTTTGGATCAAATTTTTAATGAAACAAATTAATATTTCATAAATTATTACGATGAATATAAAATTCAGTAAAGTTTGTAAGCTAAGCATGGAATTTATTAGACCTTATTCAATGAATAAAATAAAGTTAAAATAATTAAACAGCTTAACTGCTGCCAAATAAATTAAAACAATATTCAGCAAAACGTATCAATAAAAGTGAAATGTTTTGTGCAAAAAAAAAAGAGTTAAAACTAATAGCATATTATGCTTAAGTATTCGCTCGAATTAAATACTCCGTTGCAATCAAGACAGAAGATATTACCGTTTTCCATTTTTTTCCTTTAAATGTAATACGACCGCAGAAATTTTTTTTTTATTGCAGTCAAAAATTTACAATTACCTTGGTTTTTTAATTTAAAACTCAAAACTATTAAAAATGAATGTTTTACACATAAAAACCGCACACTTATAGAATTGATTTTGTTTTCTGTTGTTTTTTTTCCTTACTGGATTCGTAAACTACTTACATCCAGAGTTAGCGCGAGGAGGAAAAGTTAATGAGATCAAGAAAGAATTAATAGCAGAAATTTTGGATGCATAAGGTATGAACAAGAACGATAGAAAGCACGAAAAAAGTGAGACGACAAAGTTTCAACCAAATAGAAATATAATAGGTAAGGAGAAATACTCAAAACATAAATAAACCAAATCGTAAATGATTGCATCATTAAAGTGAAATGGGACCGAGGAAAAAAGAAAACGAAACGAAGTCAACAGAGGATGACTAAGATGCAGGTGAAAAACATTTTAAATTATTTGTGATTAAAAGCAACATGAAGGAGGTGGTAAACCATCTTTTCAAAAATGTAATATCTAATGAGACGTGAAGATGAAAAAGAAAAATTTAAATATTTTATTAACCAATTTCAAGAAATACGGAACAATTATAATGGCATAACTTAATCAATTTTTCCCAAGTGTAATAGCTAGAATGAATAAAATAACCAGTATGCCGAATTTTTTCATCGTTTAATTCTATAACAAGACACACGGACTTTTGAAAAAATATATCTGGATAAATTTAAGGTCGTGTTATTCAAGATCTACGTAATATGTACTTTTAAGGATGGCGTTTGTCATTTTAATGAATTCGACAGATTTTCGTTCGAAGAAATCGCAAGCCGTAAAAATAAAGAACATTTACGGTTAACAAATTTATAAATTCATAATGTAGGTATACAGAATTGTAAAATGGATATATTAGTATAACTGCAGATACTTAATTGAATTATATTAACTCATTTAAGATAAATAAATTTGTATTTTAATTATAAACGTACCCTACGGCCTGTGTAAAAGGGAGACTGAATTTTAAAACCGTTTTTATTTGTGAAAAGGAAATTTCTCAGAATTTTTACTTTACATAAGTTAATTTATATAGAATTACTAAAACCATTTCTAGTAAAAAATTTTTTGAAAAATATTTAATTTAAAAAAGAAATCATGCGAACAATAAGAAAATGGAAAAATAAAATTCGAGAAAGTAAGATTTGCAAAGACAATCACAATTGCTCATAGTAAATTGAGAAGAAAATCTTTTTTTAACGACATACTGGTTAAATTTTTAAGAAATTTTTTAAAATTTCGAATATACGCCCGGTTACAGCAAATAATTATTTTAATCGGCCAAGTTTCACCAACTTTCTTATGAGCATTTGTTATCAAAATTTAATTAGGTACACATATAGATTTTGACTTTTATTTAAAATGCGCTCAACCATCAGTCAAAAGTTTTGTCTTCTACAAAATCCAATGAATCACAGTTTATATAATTTAAAATCTTTGTCATAGGGAACAAACACCTCATATATAAACAAGCACATAAGGTTACCATTACAATGCGTTACAATGACCATAGCAGTTAAAAGCTACAACAGAAAGTAATTTAAAAAAAATAAATATAAAATATTTCCGCGATTTAATTTTTTTTTTGCAGCTCAATAACAGTTAAATTCTTCTCCATTTGTATTTTTACCAATATAAACTCGAACGTAAACGAAGGTATACAATAAGCGACAGTAATGCAGACTAGTGAAAATTTTCTCCGCTTTTCTAATCAACTCATTAAAATTCTTCAGTCCAGTCCAATTCTTAATAATATTGTCCGACCATTCCGTTTTTCTCCTTCTTGGCCCTCTTTTACCTTGAATTTTCCCTTTCATAACCAAACGTAAGATGACATATTTTCTTCCTCTAATTATGCGCCCAAAATATTCAATTTTGCGTCGTTTAATTGTTTTACATAATGTCCTTTCAGTATTGGCTCGTTTCAGTACTTCTACGTTTGTCATCTTTGCTGTCCAAGATATTTTCAACATTCTTCTAAGTGTCCAAATTGCCAGCGCTGCATATCTATCCAGTTGATTTTTGTTAAGGGCTACTGCCTCTTAAAGTAGAATTGAATAAATATAACATTTGACCATATTTCGCCTGATCGACAAGCTCAAAGTGTCATCGCATAGCAGATTCTTCTCATATTTGTAAATGCTGTTTTTGCGTAACCACATCTTTGTTTTACCTTAAAATCGGGATCTAAGGTCTCTGTTATCTAACAGCCTAGATACATACCTTTCAACACGATCCACTTCTTTTTCATTCATCCTCCGTTTTCCATAAGTATGATTTGTTTTACTCATAAACATCCATTTTCTTTTCGTTTATTGTTAGTCCGTATTGTTTTCCCGGAAATGTTAATTTTCTTTAATAATTTTTCTAAGCTCTTCGTAGAATCTGAAATTAAGACTGTATCATCGGCATATCTGATATTATTGATTACCCTGCCATTAATCGTAATACCAATGTTGATATCTTTCCGAGGGACAAAGTTTTATCTGCATAAAGATTAAATAACAATGGAGGAAGGATACATCCTTGACGGACCTCTCTTTTAATTTCAAAATCAATTTTCAGATTTTTTTTCTATAACAAGTTCAGCTGTTTGTCTTCAATACTAATTCTTGATTATCCTGTAGTTATTTTTATCAATACCAATTCTGTTCAGGATGTCCATTAGCTTTCCGTGTAACACGCAGTCTTAGGCCTTTTCATAGTCGATGAAAATATCACAGCATCTTTGAAGTATAGTATTAACAGTAAATAAGGTTTCGTGTGTTTCCTTGTCTAAATCCGAATTGCGTATCATCAAGGTTCATTTCACATTTAGTTCTAGTTCTATTATGAATTGTACGTAGAAAAATTTTCGAAAGATGACTCAGCAAAGATATTGTTCTATAATCTTCACATGCTTTTGCAATATGTTTTTTTTTAGAGGGTAATAAAATTAAAGTTGCTTTAATCCATTCTGTGCGAATCAATCCATTATTATAGATCTTATTAAATACGCTTACTAACTTCGTTATACTTTCTTCCGTTAATAAATGTACAATATCAGCTGAGATCATATCTGGATCGCACGCTTTTCTCGATTTTATCAATCCGATGGCGTATTGCACTTCAGATTTTGTTATTGCTAGACCGTTAATTACAATTTTCTACACTAGTTTTATCCATTACTAATGGTCCTCAACTATCGTCAAATTATTTTTGTAGATAATTTTTCAATATATTTTCTTTATCTTTTACTTCCAGCACATGGGGGCGTTATTTTTCCATCGCATAATTTAATTGCGCTTTACTACGTGTTCGGCCTGTTACTTTCACGTGCCATACTTTCTCGAGAACAAGAAAGACGGTATTGGTTTCTCGTTGCCTTCCACCGGATTTTATGTTCGGGTTTATTATTCCCTTATTTGATACAAAATATAATAATTGATTAATAATTTGTTCTGTTTTTATTTTTGTTATTTTTCAATTTAATTTTAAACTATCGACCCTTATTAATTTATCGATTTTTATCACTATAATATTGATCTTTATTTATTTTTATACATTACACACTGTGATCGTGAACGATATAGTTCAAGACCAGTCAGTGTCTATATATTTGTGTTTTCAATTACGATAATATATATTGCATGTTTTTATATCTTTTGAAAATACATATATTATATGTCTCAAAATGGTTACGGTTCTTTTATTAGCAATTGTTTTGCTTCGAACACACTATGTCTTTCCTCAGCCAATCATTCCAAACTTCGGTCGAACATGTATCTTCCCTTTTTCTTTAATCGTGCTTCTCAATATCCACAAATATGGACTGCTCTCTGTCTTCAGCCTTGGTTTTAATCCATTTCTTTTCGACATCGTTTCACAATTGCTTTCTTAATACGACTTCAATTTAACCATTCTCTTCTACCCTCTTTACGCTTTTGATTTCTTCCTTCGATTGGTATCTTCATAATTCTGGTCCTCCTTTCATGCACGATGGAAATCATATTTTCTTTGAATGCTCCGCCCTCGCTGTTGAATGTTCTTTTCTGTACTTCCAAATTTTTGCTCTGGATCTTTCTGTTCCTTCTAATTATTCGTTTATTCTTTCCTTCCCATCTTCATCTACAATTTATTTTCTTCAATCTTTTTGCTCTCCATTTCTACTGGTTCCGCGATTTAAGTTCGTTATCTAAACTTTCCGGTGGCTGGGTCAAAGCCGCTGGCGTACCAGTTTAAATTAACTTATTAATTGAAATCCTTATCAACAATAATGTTCAGATGTTGTCTTTATCCCTTTTTCCTCATCAATAATAACTTCATTTATGCACTTTGAACTTTTAAAATCTCAGTAATTAAATATAACTAACGGATTTTATAAAACATAAAAAAAATTAGTTACCCCCCGAAATTGCTTGATTTTGGTAAATATTGTCACGATTCGTATATTAAAATCTCCGACTGTCAGACCAGCGGTATATTAAATTAAAAATATACAATTTTTTATGATATAATAATAATAATAATAATAATAATAATAATAATATATTTAATTTTAAATATGATACTTTGGACATATTACGTGTGTACAAGTTTCGATGGCCGGTTGTTCGTTCTGTGTTCACGGCATTGCTCTTTCGCAAAAACATCCCGGCGATGACCGTTTATTATAAACATTTATATTCCCACACGATTACAGAAAATACGAGTAATTTTTTTTGGTCCCCAATTCGTAATACGATGGGGTAAATATATTTAGAAAATTTATTTAAATAACAGGTCTGTCCTGAGCCCGTCCATTTAAGTTTATGGAACCCTGACCGACTGTTTTACAATGTTAATAATAATTAGTATTCCTTAAATATATTAATATTAATACAGGTGTACATGTACTTTACGATGATTTATTTCGGCTATCGTAGAACTATTGAATATT
This sequence comes from Icerya purchasi, assembly GCA_039619475.1. Classification (NCBI taxonomy): domain Eukaryota; kingdom Metazoa; phylum Arthropoda; class Insecta; order Hemiptera; family Monophlebidae; genus Icerya; species Icerya purchasi. Next base: position 150,604,823 of record CM077116.1, on the reverse strand, counting down.
GTAAATAGCTTAGTTACTAATTGATCAGGGCTAATATTGCTAAAATCTGTATTACTACGGTTACAGCCGGAAAGGATATGCTTAATATTATCAGGAAAGTTACACGTTGCACAGTTATTTGAGTGTGCAATTTTATGTTTATGTAAATAATCTTTAAATAGGCCGCGTCCAGTAAGAAATTGGACAATAGTAATAGCCGATAAGAATGAAAATGTATTGGAAAATAAAGTTTACAAGGTTTATACAGAAATCGCGAAATGGTTAGAACAATTTAATTATAAATATTAACGAATCTAAGTAAACTTACATGTTGTTTAACAAAAACTTAAAGGATAAAAGATTAAATCTGCTCCAATACGGATTAAATATTAGCATAATTAATCAAATCAAATACTTAGGTATAATAATAGACAATAACTTAAAATTTTATAATCATTTTCACTATATCACTAAAAAAATAAATACATTTTTAATTATATTTAACAAATTATATAATAATAATAACCGATTAAATTACAAGAAGGGACTAACCTTATATAAACGCGTAATATTGCCTAACATACTTTATGGTAGTGTAATACATATAGACATTTTAAAAGTTAAACGATTTCAAAATATATTAAAAAGTTTTCAGAGAACTATTGCAATAAAAATTATTAAAGCTTATAGAACTACCAGCTACACGGCAAGCGCTGTCATTGCAGGTATTAAACCATTAACTTACGAAATACAGAAACATATTAACATATTTTAATAAAAAAAAAAGAAAATACGAGTAATTCGAATTTTTCACTCAGATTCTTTTCCTGTCGGTGAGATTTTTTTTCTCTTCTTCTCTATTTATTTGTCGTTCAGTTAAGCGTCATGCTGTCGGCTCTAGTCGTTCGAGTAGGCAGTATGAAACTCAAAAATATCGTATAAAATGACGATACTAGAAGTAGAATCAATCTTCAATGAAATTAAAGACTTACTCGAGGATACTGACAAGTCGGCTGTTATCTCACAACGTATAACAAAAAAGAAACAGAAAAAATATACCAAAGTTAACTAAAAGCATTTTAATTGCAGCTGAAAAACAATTCAACGTGATAAGAACCATGCGCTATGGAAATACGGCAATTAATACGGAACGTAGCTTATTATTAGACGAGGTGAAAAAACGAACGCAAAATAATAAAGCACTAAAAAAGACCGTAGAACGGCCAAAACGTAACGCAGTAACTGCGGTAGAACAAACTTGTGCTAATAAAGAGTAGATCCGGACAGATAAAAAGTGCCAATCGCCATAATGTAAATACGAAAAATACTGATAAAATATACAAACCACACCCCCGATAGCAAATTGACAAATTGAAAGCGCACATGATAAACGACGAGCTCGTAGGGGGTGAACAAAAATTTTAAATGTACTCGGATGAACCCGAAAACTACAAATATACTAAATGAAAATAAAGTCGAATATCATCGGCATCAATTAAAAAGCGAGAAACTTTTTCGGGTGGTTCTTCAAGGAATGCACCATGGTGCAGACCAGGAAATGATTGTACAAAAGCTATTTGAGGAAAGTCACGAAGTGTTAAAAATAACAAATGTACAAATTAGGGAAAAAAAACTGATAAAGAGAAACAGTGAATGGGGACCTACATAAGCCTACCATTGTTTTTCTTAGCTTTAAAACCGAGTGATAATAATAAGAAGGTATATAACATAAAACTGTTGTGTCACCAAGTAATTAAGTTTAAACTACCGTGGCAAGAAAATGATATACCTTAATGCAAAAATTGTCAAACCTTCTGGCACACAACGAATTACTGCTTTAAAGCTGCCGTATGTGTAGAAAATCATAAAACCAAAAACTGTCCAAAACCGGTATAACATTTAACGCGAAATGTGCAAACTTTGGCACAGGTCACGAACCGGAAGAGATGCGCTGCTTACAAAAAAAAAAACGGCCAACAAGGCATACCCCGAAAAAACCACGGCAGTTCAAAGAATTCAGCAAAAGTCTACAACCGAAATGACAAAGGATGCATATGCATAAGCAACCGCTGCCTCACTTTCAGCACATACTAAGTTTTGATAACTCTGAATTGTCCTGTGCATTAGATTCATTAAATCAAACCTTAAATGAAATTCACTGCTAGACTGGACAGACTAGATAACGGTCTGCCGCATCCAATAATTAAACCGCAAAGGAAACAAAAATAACTACTACACTGGGGATAGATAATAACATGGTATGCAAATGGGCTAATCCAACACAAAAATGAACTCGGCTTGAGGAGAAAATAGAGACATAGCTCTAATTTCTGAGATACATTTTTACTGAAATTAAAGGATACAGTATTTATACCACTGAACGGCCGAGTTATAAAGCCTAAGGAGGAGCAGCGGTAATAATTAAAGATTCAATAAAGCATTTTGTGATTGAAGAATATCAACAAAAATATATTCAGGCAGCAAGCATTCGAATTAACGATGACAATAATGGTCTTTCTGTTTCGGCAATATATTATTCATCCGGATCTAGGGTAGATGAAGACAAGTTTACGGAATATTTTCTTTCACTGGGTGACCGATTTATAGTTGGATGTGATTATAATTCTAAAAGATTAATTACTCTCAAAGGTCGAGCTCTATTAAAATCGATATAAGAAATTGGAGCAGATGTTGTTTCATCAAAGAAGCCAACATATTGGCCAACTGATGCAAAGAAGACTACAGATTTAATTGAATTCTTTGTAGTAAAAGGAATATCCTTCAACTACATGGAAGTTGAAGGGAGTTCACAGATGTGACATTGAATTATACTCCACTGTTACTTACACTAAGTTCGTCCGTTATAATGCAACGGGAAAGTTTACAAATAAGAACATTAACCGGGTATAATTTAAAATCATGTTAAATGGTTCGATAAAATTGTGATAAACTAAACTCAGTTTCAGACATAGAATTAGAGGTCGAAAAATTTATCAATGATATTATTCATGCTGGCTAAAATGGCAACACCTCGTCTATAGTGCCAGTCGAATGTCGGGGACCCATATTGGAAATTAAAGATTTAGTTCAACAGAAAAGGAAATCGAGGAAATTTTGGCATAGAACAAGATACCCAGCAGATAATTCAAAATAGAATCACATTAGCAAGATACTCTGTGAAAAAATTAAAGAGGTCAGAAATTAAACCTTTCATTCATATTTAAGTAGCCTTTCTGCTTTACATGATCCTGATTATTTTCTATGGAAGCCTACAAGAAGAATGAAGAGGCCACAGGTTTCTACATGTTCGGAAGGCAGACGGTATTTGGGCACGCAGCGAAGTAGATAAAGCAGAAGCATTCATCGGTCATCTTGAACAGGTTTTCCAACCAAACAATGTCATATTCGATTTAGATATTAATCGTCTATTCGAAATAAAACACTTTTTCGTTGTGGAAGTAGCTAACGAAATCGATAAAAATCTGAATAACAAAAAAGCACCCGGATATAGCGAGATCAGTCCTCAAATAATTAAGGAACTACCAAAAATGCTATTATTTTTTTACACATATATATATATATACAGTGCAATTTTACGTGTAAAGAGCGTCCCTATGGAAAAGAGCACAGGTAATAATGTTGCTAAAGCTGAGAAAAACATCAGGTCTACCTTCATCGTATCCACCTATATCTCTTCTTCTTACAATCTAAGCTGTTTGAAAAACTTGCATTGAAGCGATTTAGAACGATAATTGAAGCAAAACAGTTGATTTCAGATCACCAGTTTGAATTCCATAGCAAACACAGTATACCATTGATCAGGTACACTCAAGGGCGTCGCCAGCCGCCAGGAGGGAGGCAAGATGATAGAAAGAGTATATGAGTTATAGGAAAAATAAAATATATAAGTTGTAAAGGCTTAATATTTTATTAAACAAGAATAAAATCTTAATTAAAACATAAGTTTTCCAAATTGTCTACGATTACGCGGATATGAATACTCATCAATGCCAGTTGATTGAAAAGTTTCAAGGCTCCAGGAGGGGCAGCTGCCTCTCCCTGCCCCCCGCTGGCGACGCCCATGGGTACACTGTGTCTCAAACGTGATACTTGAAGAGAAGAAATATTACAGCGTAGTATTCCTCGATGTAGCTTAAGCTTTTGATGAAGTTTGGCATGACGGTTTTTATTCATTAAATTACGTGAACAGCTCCATATCCGTGGTATCTTATTTTGGAATCATATCTTTGACCGTCCAGTAGTTCAGAGTTAGTTATGAGGAAGCGATATCTAACTGAAGAAATGGAACAAGGCAGTGTTTTAGGGCCTATCCTTTATCTCCTTTGCACGGCCGATATTCCGACAGAAAATCGCACATAGTTGTTGCTATGTTTGCTGATGACACAGCAATTCTGGCTACAAGTAAGACCCAGCAGAATGATGCCAAACGTTTACAACTAACGATAAACGAATTTAAGTGCTCGCATAAAACGATGGAAAATAAAGGTCAATAGTGAAAAGTCGGTGCAGGTAAATTTCACATTTTATGAAAAACTGAGAATATTCCATTGACAGCGACCAATAGTTAATTTCGCAAAAAGATTCCTACAAGTATCTAAGGGGATGCACCTTAATTCGCGTTCAAATTGGACGCACCCCGTTCAGCAAAAATATTTGGAAATAAAGGCAAAAATAAGAAGTCCTTATTGGCTGTTAGGAAGAAACTTAGCGTTATCCATTGAAAACAAACGACTTTTCTATATAGCTACCATTAAACCTATAATGGAATACAATTGCGGGATTGTACTAGTAGTTCAAATAAAAAAAAAAATATATAGATTGCATACAAAGATGTCAAAACATTGCACTTTGCACGATCACTGCTGCATATTGATTCGAACGTGACGACAAAATACATCGAGGTTAAAAATTCCGATGATTGTTGATGAAATTTATCAGGTTCTCCTGAAAACACGGAAGAAGGCTGAGGAAGTATACCAATGTCAAATTCATACAACTCCTGGACCCCCCCCCCCCCTCTGAGGATATTAGGCGGCTTAATAAACGTCGGAAATGGCATGATTTAATGGAATGATATATAAAGTCGGAGCCACTTTGCTAAAAGTGTAACTCTCTCCACGTGTAATCAATTTTGTCGTCGTTACCGTTTAAGACTATCTAGTCAATAAAAAATTTCTGAGAAAAAAAATTCGTTTCGAAGTTATCAGCTTTGACACGCGTCAGTGTTTGTAATTAAATATATTATTGTTATTTCATAAAAAAGTGTATATTTTCTATTTGATTTATTTGATAAGTAATAGAAATAATGAGTTCAACAAATTTTAACATTAATAACGCCTCTGCAGTATATTTGGTCACTTGTAAAAACATTTAGCGATTTCAATCTAAGAATTTATTCGAAAGAAAAAAAAATAAATAAATAAAATCTGTCGAAAAATTGTTTGTTTTGATTATTTTTACACAGTAGAATTATTTATGACAGTATGAATAATTGTATTTAGCCGAGTTGATTTACTGCTTTTTTTTTTTCTTTCATGGAAAAACGATAACGCGTTCGTTAATATCTTTTTACGAATATTTAGTAAAAAATTTATCGCTTTCAATTTTAAACATTAAGATAATACACACGTGATGTTTACCAGAACGAACAAATTCCGATTAGTGGACTGGTTGTTAAATTGCAAAAAGAAAAAGAGAAAAAAAAAATATTTTGATTATCGCTTTAATGAAGAAAAAATTGACAGTATGAAAATTATGTTTTTGAAGTATATCTCTCTTCACCCGCAACTATAAAATAATATAATGTGGAAAATGTGTTAGTAAATTTAGATGTTAGAAATTCCGCATAAAAGGTGGTTTGCAGGAATGAAACAGACTAGTACACCAATAGAGTTTTAGCAGATCACTGTATCAAAATGATTAGCGATATTTTCTGTAAAGCAGCTACATTTGCGATCTTATTAAGCATTAACTCCAATTATGCACTAGCGAAAGGTAAATAATATTATCAATTGTTTTTGGTAGTACTTGTTATTATTAAAACCCGAACGTGTTTCGGTTCGAAAAAAAGTAAATTTAAAAAATTTATATTTTTTGGCAACAAAATTTTCTACAATAATTTTTCAAATTGATAACGTTTAAAAAAAATGCATACGAAATCAGTAAAATAAATACTTGTGTAAGGGTTCCGAAAAACTCGTTTTATTTCAATTTTTAAAATTACCGTTATAAAATTCCAAATAATAACTCGCATTAGAACGTCAGTAACGAGCGTATTTACATAACTTTATTATTAATGACGAATCTAAGATCAACATTTTCTTCAGTTAAAATAGTATTAATTTTCATGCCTATTAAGAATTGTTTTTTTTCTTATAAATTAACGAATTTTGTTTGCATTCGAAATGAGTATTTTTTCTTTTGCCAAACGGTAATTCGAAAATATTACGTTTAAAATACTTTTATCTTTTAAATTATGATTGTAAAAAAAAAAAAAAAAAAACAAAGTAAATTTTTAACATTACTTACATATTTTCTTTTAAAAAAATTATTAAAAAATCCAACAAAAATTATTTTCTTTTTAGGAAACTGCTTTTTCGGTTTTTTGACCCCATTTTAGGTACATAAACCCGTCTTTTCGGTATTATCAAAGTTATACGAATTGCTTATATAATCATAATTAAACTTAATTTATGTTAATTTAAAAAAAAAAAATTGTTTTCTTCAACGCATACACATAGACATCATTTACAAGCTGAAACTAATAGGCAATAAAAAAATTAAGCTTCAAGAGCAAAAAGAATAATTTTCAAGTAATTTCCTGTGAAGTCGACTAAAAAATAGCGTTTCTTCAAACTGAAGTAATTTTCTGCTCTTTGTTCACATATAACATATAAATTTAATAGCGTGAAATTCTAAGGAATTTAACTATACTTCTCGTTCAAAAAAAAAAAAAAAAAAAAAATCTCGAAATGACATCTAATTTATCTTACTTTTTGAAAAATTTACTAAAGAAATTAACATAAATAAAAACCCCAATTCGAATTAAATTTTCAATTTTTTTAATATTGTTTATTTTTTATTATTTATTGCTTTTATCATATAAAAAGTGAGCGTAAAAAATTAATAAGTAAAGTAAGTCTCCATTCCCAGGGGCAGGGCGTTGGCGATTGTGAAGTTAAGGTTCACAAATTACATTAAAAAAAAAGGAACTATTAAATTTGGATATAGTTTTAATAACATAATTATTAATTTTAATATTTTAGTTATATTATTTTTGTTTTGCGCTGTCAAACTTGGATGTTTTTTTCTAGATTCTAATGCGGCTGCTGTATTTTTTTTTATGTGTTTTTATCAATTCCGTATAAATACATACTTTTCGAAAAGTTCGGTTTGCATCACGAATTATACGTCTTTACATGCATGAATAGCCTGTAAACTGTTTTTTATTTTTTTTTTAAAATTAAGAACTACTGTTTTAAACCACATATAAAACGCTTTGTCAAGAGGCATCGATTAACATTATACTCAACTCAATGTTCATTGATTTTTTCGAAATAATTAAATTAATTTTTTTTCCATCTTTTCTTTAATTATTCAAAAATCTCTGGACCAAAAATTTTTTCAAGATCTAATGGTTATGGTTACATACCAGTGCATCAAGGACGTCGCCAGCCGATGGGCCACGGGGGGGAGGGGGGAGATGACAGAAAGAGGATATGAGTTATAGGAAAAATAAAATTTATAAGTTATAAAGGCTTAATATTTTATTAAACAAGAATAAAATCTTAATTAAAACATAATTTTCGTGAGTTTCTGGCAAATTGTTCATGATTACGCGCCTATGAATACTCATCATGGCCAGTTGATTAAAAAGTTTCAAGACTCGGGGGGAGGGCAGCTGCCCGCTTCCCCCGCTGGCGACGCCCATGCAGTGCATATGGTTTGAAATTATTCAGTAGTAAATAAAGTCATTTTCTTTAAACGCAATCGCGGAACGAATGTACGGTTTCGCGAACTTTATTAGACGAAAAGACAGGCTGAAAATAGGGTGAAATAGCAAACGTGGCAGCGAACCGATTCTTAGTGAAAATTTTCGTCTTTGCCGCATATATATATGTATGTATGTAGTGAAGTAAGTCCCATATCCTTGGCAGGGCATCGGGGATTGTAAAGTTAAGTTTCACAATGTACTAAGCCCAACGACGCTAATGAGAAGGGGGGGGTCCTTTCTTTCGGCTGCCTTTACTTTTCCAGATAACTTAGTAGTTAAGGTGTTTAGCACGAAACCAGAGGGCACCGGTTCAAGACTTGTCTCGTTCTAGATCCAAGGCGTTCCTAGATTTACCCAGCATAAAATAATTAAGTACCAGGGAAATCTGGCTAAGCAAAGGCGTCTCAGAAAACAGAACTTCTCTTCAGATCCATTAGACTTAATACATTGCGAATCTTAACTTCAGAATTCCGATGTCAAGAGTATGGGAATTCTTTATTTTATATGTATATACATATATAAAGTATACTGTCGGGTAGAGCAGGTATAAAATGCACCTCTTGATTTTTCTGGTCAGCACGGGGGATCAGGCTAATTTATTTCAGTGAACCGACATAGACATAACGTAAAGAGTATACTAGAAGATGAATATAAATTGAAATAATTTGAATGAAAAAGAATATACAATAAAACAATGCGAACCAATGAATTAAACTGAATACAATCAAGAAAAAATAAAAAATGGGAAATGGTGTCTAGAGGAGGACACCCGGTAGGCAGGCTCGTGCCCAGAATTTTGGAAAAGGGGGGGTTTTGAAAATTTTCTTTAAATATTTGTACTATTAATAATTTCCATCATTTTGATTTATATGTTAATAATTTACATAAATGAATTACCATAAAAACATTAATAAAAATTACATATGTTATTAATTATACTGGTAATAAAAAATTTTGAATAAAGTATGTATTAATGAAGTACCTAAAAATATGAAGCATATTGTTTCTTTTTCCATTTAAAGGTAGGTAAAAACATCCTAAAAAATCATCAATGTTTATTTTAAATTTTTGATTTTTTTCAGATTTTTGTGTATTTGTAATAACTATTTCAGTTCTCACGGGTAGGGGGGGTTAACCCCTCCCCCATGGACACGGCCTTGCCGGTAGGAACGAAGTTCCTTTCACTTTTTGGTAGATATTGAGACGGATTCGGCAGCTGTAGCATTTTAATTACGTTTTATACGGTTTCTGATAATGCTGTCCGAGGTAGAAATTATAATTTCGATTTAATTCATTTTACATTTCGGGTTTTTCTCGGGCAGCATAAATGACGGTGAATTGCGATCGGAGAAGATATTTCGACCGAGAAGCCTGGTTATTCCGGACGCAGCCGTTCTGTCGGCTGTGTTGCGGGGGTGAACTGGTTGCGCGGGGAAATCGCGGTCGCGTTTACCGTCGAAACGTATAAGTACGGAGCGTGTAGCTACGAGAGTCGCGAGAGAATTGGTGAAATCCCGAAGAGACAGGGTAGCAGCCGATTTAAAATACGTATAATTATAAGAATGTTCTAGAAAAATCGGCGTGCGTATTAATTGATAAGGTACGGGGTAATTTTCAGCGATTCGACTATATCGTTTGGAATAGCCCATCGTGTACCGAAAAATCTTCGTTCGTGCTAGAGAAACGGTAAATCGATATTCAGATTGAGTTGAGTTGTTAACGAGATCAATTGGGGAGTACACGCAATTCGGTCGTACACGCGAGTCGGTAATGATTCGTCGTGGTCGTTTTATTTTAATTGGTCGTCGGAAGAACACGCCGTCACGTGTATCTTTTGTACTCTAGTCGTCGTTAATTTCCGCTTGTAATAATCCGTAGTTTTGACCAGAATTTCGTTTTTTTGTTTAATCGTAATGTTCGGAATTTTGTGTTTTTTGTAAACTTTATGTGAATAAACGCGTTTCATAAAAATAGGTTTCGTAATTGGACACGTGGTTACCCCGTGATATCTCCACCGGGAGAGATACCGCCATCGAACGGCGGATTTCGCGAGTCGTTTTTTTTTATATTTATTTTTTTCTTATGATTAAAAGCCTAAAGCTCTGCTAGGCCGAGCTTTCCGGTAATAGCAAACCGGTAATTTTTGCTATTGGCGCCCGCAATAATAGTTTTCGATATATTTTTTTTATATATTTTTTTTTCTTGATAATATTTTATCCATCCTCATCTGAAAATCTCCAAGAAGGAAGAAAATCGATTTATATCAACTGGCGGCCCGAACGAACAGGGACACCGAATAGTCAGAAGGACGTTACCTGGAAGGAGCAGAGGACGAAGGGGAAACTGCCAAGCAAACAGATAAGCGTTTACTTTTAACATCTCCCCTCGGCCTGCTTTATATTTTATAGTTTTTTTATCAGTTGCATATTTTGTACGGCATTAAAGTCGGTTAAAATTTTTTTCTTTCGGCATATTTTATTATTATTATATATTTTTTTTCTCCTCGGTAGATAGGCCAAATAGGTTAAGTTTCGAACTGCGGCCCTGTTTATAGAATGGAGAGCGGGGACTTAAATAGAGTGAGAACGACGAGAGGGAATTATCGGGAGGTGGAGCCCATTCCCGATAATTTAAGCGAGGAGGATGAGCTGGATGAGATCCAGGACCGTCTCTCGGAGACGGGACCGGAGGGATATACCCTGCCTAGCCCCACGCATCGAGCTTTTGAGGAACCCGGACCGTCTTTCGCGCAGGCGCCTTTTGACGAGTTAAAGAAATTGATGATTAGCCTGGCACAACAAAATAAAGAAGATAACAAAAGCCTAAAACAAGAACTAAAAGAAGACAACAAAAGCCTAAAAGAAGAACTAAAAGAGGAACTAAATCAATATAATAACAAGATCGAAGAAAATAATAAAAACTTAAATGAAAAACTAGACTACAACATTAAATATATACACAACAAGTTAGAGGAAAACAACGCAAATATTAATACTCGGTTGGAAGAGCAGAACACCAAATTAAACCACATAGACGAAGATCTTAAAAACAACTACGCAACGTTGAATCAAAAAATAGATTTAATGAACAGCAAATTAAACGAAGAATTAGGATACCCTAGATTAAACGACGTGGAGGATGGTCCTGGAACCTCGTTTGAGCCGGCGCTGGCCGAGAAGGAGGCGAATGAGGAACCAGTCGAGCTCAACGTGGAGTACAAGGATAGGGACGAGAGCCTTGTGGTGAGCTGCGAGGAAGAGGGGCATAACAAGAATTTTAATAATAAACATGACGAGTTAAAAAATAATGAAAATACTAATTTTAATTGTAACGATAATGTAAAAAATAATGATTATGACGATAAAATTGATGATAGTAGTAATAATTTTAATAATAACAATGATAACAATGATAATAGAAGTAAGAATATCAAGAATACCGAAGATCTTATAAACCAAATTGATGTAAAAAACGTAAAAGAGTCAACGAACAAAACTAAAACACGTCGCAAGAGGCATCGGAAAAACAAAATAGGCAAACAGGGTGGAAAAAGTAAAATAAAATTAAAATGTATAAAGAAAAAATGTGCTAAAACAAACAGAAGAAAAAACAACATTAAACCTACAAGTAAAAAATTTAAGAAGTCTAAAACCAAGTCAGAAATTAAGACCAGATTCAAGAACTTGATGCCCGTTAAGGTGAGCTATATGAACGTAAATAATCCTCGTCGGAAGGGACACGGCTCCCGTTTTGGTTTCCGGTCCTGGAAGTATCGTCGGAAATAATCCAGAAAGCAAGAGATCAGCCGTTTTTTTCCGGACTCGACGTAACATCGTGGAAGCGTAAAACAAAACCAAGTCTAGTCAAAAAACTCATTAATACAGCAAACAAAATTAAGAAACGTTTCTAGTCATGTAAAATTTAAATTGATCATAAAAATAAATTTAGTATAAAAATAGCCTAAGGATGAGCGTGAGTAGCCGTTGTGGAAGTGAACGGTATGATAGGTGTACAGCGTCTCGAGTTGCTTCGATCGAGGTTGTGATGGTGTGTACCGCTTCGTTGGTTTGGTTCCGATGGAATAGGTTTTCGAAGATTCCGCGTCCCGGTAGAGCGCGTAGAAGGCATTTTTTTTATTTCGTCACATGGTTATTTGGATATTTATGTATTTTTCGGTTATTTATTTAGTCATCCGATGAATGTAGGCCCCAAATTAGCTCTAGTCAGGCCATTTTTTATTGATTTCCCGCAGTTTGCGAATGTATTGTCATTTTTCTAGTCATTTCGTCGTTTATATAGGTAGTTTTGGACGAGTTTGTGTTGGTTTTCGCGGTGGAATTAAGATCTTTGAGACTTTATTTGATTGTATATTTATTTTAAATTTTTTTCTCTTGTTTTGTTGTTGCCGACCTGGTATAGAGCGCGGTTAGCGTGTGTTTTGAACTTTGTGTCGAGTGTTAGCGAGGTTGCTGCCGAATACCCGAGATGATTTGTTTATGTTTACATTTGGAATACCTTTAGGCAGTAGGCATCCGATTCGCGAGAAGTGAGCTCGATCTGTTCTGATTTCGACCTGATGGGCATGCTCATTTACCCCCTCGCTTCAAAAATTTATTTTTTTTTATTTTTTTCTATTTAAATTCAAAATTGAGTATGGTTTTTTTCTTTCTTTCTCTGGGCATGCGTGCTTCGGAGTTCGTTTTTTTGCGGTTTTTTTTTCCGAAAAGAAAAATAAACTTGTTTTTTTCTCGCTTGTACATCTTTGAGACTTTTCTTGTAACCCTTGTTCTTGTCACTCTAGTCCCCAGCTCTCGCGTTTACGTGAGGTGTGGGTGAGAATAGAATTATATGTAAGAAAATTACAAATAGAATGGATAACCGGCGTAATAAATATTTATATTATCGTTGCGATGTAGTTTGTTGCAGCTGGTCGCGGTGACCGTTACGATAATAGCCATTTGCGGTGACGGCAATAAATTTGGCTGCGTGTAAATGTATACAATTATATTTTATGTATCTGTGAATTTATATTCCGGTTATGTAGCCGAGTAGACTCCATTTGGGCGATAGCTCACAGTTTTGAATTTATTTTGTAGATGTAGTTTCCAGTTGTAAATTTTTTTTAAGGCCAGCTATGATGTCGTGTGGCAACTATTTTTTTTATGTTTTTTTTGATATTTGGGGTATTTCGCGGGCTTTTGCGGACTTATGGCTCCGGATAGAATTTATTAATTTTTTTCTTGTTTTTTTTCTCTCTATTTGCTTCTATCACTGAAGTCGGAGATTCTGGCTCGTTTGCTTGCGTTTTCAGGGCCGGGTATAAACCTTCGAATTTTTCTGTTGTCGTATTCCAACGATCGGAATATTCCGTTTTGGTCTCTTTTCCTAAAATCCCATCCTACATTCCCGAGATCACTTTTCCTCTTCTTTTGCCCATTCGTTCTTATCCTAAATATTCCATCCTATTATTTGATCGTCCATTCGACAGATCGGTAGGGGTCTTCGGTCGACACGTTGACTCTGTGGGCGCTGTGAAAGCAGACGCGGCCATAGGGTGTGTAAGAGAGAAGGGCATACCTGGTACTCCGGAATCTTATTTTTCTTTTATCTCGTGGTCCGAGCAGTTGGTGTTGTGGGTAGCAGATAATGCATACGGCCATAGCATCCGATGGAAGTCTTGGGTGCGCCACGGGGTGATGTTGGATTTTTTTTTTTATCGATCACAGTAGGCGAGTGGGTCTATAAGAACCCGATTCCGGCACAGACCGTTGAACTCGACAGAAAGGACACATGATTGCCATTAAGCCGTCCGTGCTTGTCAACGCGGAGTACCTGAGAAAAAAAAAATGGTGGAGATACGTGACTGAGATCTCTATCCGTGATCACGATTTGATGGCGAATGTTAATTTCCCGCAGTGCGGTTGATATGTTTGTTTTTTCGTCATCGCGAGATATATTTTTTTCTCGATCCTTCTTTTCCTCATTTGTTCTGGAACCCGTGATGTTAGAAAAAGTCTGTAGCAGCGGACGTACACGGAATTCCGTTTTCTCAGTGGTAGAGTCCTCACCTTTTTCCTTTAATGTTTACATTTTTTTTTCCCGTTATTCCATTACTATATTCATGAATTTTCTCCTACATTTTAATCCGGAAGCGCAAAGGCGTCCCGCGAGCCCGTCGACTTAGTCCCGCTAATTGTTTCTTATTTTCTTTTCTTTATGTGTTATATGTTTTTTTATTATGGAAATTCGTGCGTGAATACAACGCTACCCGGCATCCTTTGGATGAATTTTGTGTTTTGTGCAGGGTATTGTTTTGTTAGTGCCTTTGGTAGTTCGACATATGGTCGATGCATTTTCTGATGCTATCTAAATTTTGTTTATGTTGTGGTCGATTTCGAGAATTTTGTTGTTGTCTCGTTAGCGCTGGGACAATGTGTGAGTGTGATCGCGCGACCTCGGGTGCACTGTATATATCATTTGCGGTATCCGGAGGTCGGGGTGCATCTGATTTTTTTTTGCGTGTACACCAGGTCCAGAATATTATCAGTAATTTAAATTAATTTTTTTACCTTTTCGCGAGTTTCGAGGTGCTGTCGTCATATCTTGATGTGTTTCTTCCCAATTAAATTTATTAGTGTTCCTGTTTCTTCTTCTTCTTTTTCCACCCATATGGGTGGTGTGCGCCCTGGGAAGGCACACAAGGTAGCTACGGCGCCTACGGAAGGCCGAGGACTGGCAAGATGTCCAGTTGACCACGATGGATTCCTCTGCGGAGAAGATTGAAAGGATGGTCGGTCAGTTTAGATGGTAGGGGGCCCCACCGTTTTTTTATTTTTTTTTATATATTTGGGGGTTCCACTAGGTAGGCCAAGTAAAGGTCTCTCGCGCGGTACGGTCGTTTGTTGTGTTTATGAATTTATTGGTTTTTTTGTGGTTCGTACCGTCGCGGGGACAGGTTTTGCGCCCCATGAAATAAGATGGTGGTCGCACTCAGGGGTTGTCTAAAGAGGGTTCCCAGTCTGGTCCACCAGTAGGTTAAGTAGGCCAGGTAGGAGGGAAGTGCTCGCGTGGGACATGACTGTGGTGCGCGGCCGCGTTTTATGGTTTTGTCGGTGTCGAGTGGCCCAGTGCATGTGCTCGCGCTATGTGTCAGGGGTTGTCGAAATGTTTTTTTATTTTTTTTTTTTGGAGTTGTTCCAAAGGGGTACCGGTTTTGTCTGCCGGGCCTCTCTCTCTGTTAGGAAAACAAATTTTTTTTTAACCGTTGATCCCTAAGTGTTCCTATATCTAGATTTCAGTACAGCGAACTCGCGGGAGCATATCACTTTTGACAGAATTGCATATTTTTTTATATTTTTTTCTCTACTTAATGATGTTTTTTTCTGATTTAATATACTGTTTTGTTGTTTTTTTCTAGTCCCTGTTCCGGCAGTAAGCCGATGTTAATTTTGCCCATTCCGATATTTTGTTTAGATGTTGTTGTCTCTGTCGGGTGCGTCCCGTATTGGTTTTGACGGGGTGCGTCCCGCGTCGTTCGGAATGGGTAAAAAATGTTTTGGAATTTAAGTTGAACTTGAGTTATTGCCTTTCAGCTGTTAGAATTTTTTTAAATTTTTTGTGAATGTTCAGAGCCTTGAGCTCTTGAAGTTTTAATTCTGTTTATGACCTGGTGTGGTCCCAGTGGTGTGTTGGAATGTGGTGTACGTTTGTGTAATTTTAAGGCACGGTGTGTGGCGTACTTGTGCGGGATAGAACGGCGGAGATTTGTTCAGGACTCCGTAGCTCAGCAACGGCTAGTCCGAATCCTCTCGTATTTTGGCACCTGAATTATGATCCAAAACTTCTGTTTTGGATGAAAATAAGGGTGGGGCAGTGAGACGGATTCGGCAGCTGTAGCATTTTAATTACGTTTTATACGGTTTCTGATAATGCTGTCCGAGGTAGAAATTATAATTTCGATTTAATTCATTTTACATTTCGGGTTTTTCTCGGGCAGCATAAATGACGGTGAATTGCGATCGGAGAAGATATTTCGACCGAGAAGCCTGGTTATTCCGGACGCAGCCGTTCTGTCGGCTGTGTTGCGGGGGTGAACTGGTTGCGCGGGGAAATCGCGGTCGCGTTTACCGTCGAAACGTATAAGTACGGAGCGTGTAGCTACGAGAGTCGCGAGAGAATTGGTGAAATCCCGAAGAGACAGGGTAGCAGCCGATTTAAAATACGTATAATTATAAGAATGTTCTAGAAAAATCGGCGTGCGTATTAATTGATAAGGTACGGGGTAATTTTCAGCGATTCGACTATATCGTTTGGAATAGCCCATCGTGTACCGAAAAATCTTCGTTCGTGCTAGAGAAACGGTAAATCGATATTCAGATTGAGTTGAGTTGTTAACGAGATCAATTGGGGAGTACACGCAATTCGGTCGTACACGCGAGTCGGTAATGATTCGTCGTGGTCGTTTTATTTTAATTGGTCGTCGGAAGAACACGCCGTCACGTGTATCTTTTGTACTCTAGTCGTCGTTAATTTCCGCTTGTAATAATCCGTAGTTTTGACCAGAATTTCGTTTTTTTGTTTAATCGTAATGTTCGGAATTTTGTGTTTTTTGTAAACTTTATGTGAATAAACGCGTTTCATAAAAATAGGTTTCGTAATTGGACACATGGTTACCCCGTGATATCTCCACCGGGAGAGATACCGCCATCGAACGGCGGATTTCGCGAGTCGTTTTTTTTTTTTATATTTATTTTTTTTTATGATTAAAAGCCTAAAGCTCTGCTAGGCCGAGCTTTCCGGTAATAGCAAACCGGTAATTTTTGCTATTGGCGCCCGCAATAATAGTTTTCGATATATTTTTTTATATATTTTTTTTTCTTGATAATATTTTATCCATCCTCATCTGAAAATCTCCAAGAAGGAAGAAAATCGATTTATATCAACTGGCGCCCGAACAGGGACTCGAACCCTGGACCCTTATATACAAGTATGAAGTCGTTCATAAAGTACACGATAAAAAAAGGATATAAATCCCATATGAATTAAAACAAAAACAAAAAATAAATTAGCAGACTCGTTGAAGTGTGGTGACGTCGCACAAAGAAACTGCGCCAATTTTCAAATTCAATAAAATGTACACGTGTTTAGAATTCAGCTTATACAGCTGACCGACCACGCGTAATGCTTGCAGCTCGAATCTCGATACTCGCTCGCACGCACACATACACTCACACCCATATATATAATAGAAAGAGAGTAAGGTCGCCTGGAGGACGACGCATAACGCTTTTTCGTTATCTCGCTATTTCTTCCAGTTTATTCCTACCAACAAGCCGCGTAAAAGGACTTGGTTCCAATAGCACTGAAAAATTAGAATGAAAATAATAAGAAAAAAAAAAAACAGTGGCAATAAAGTGATTCATTCAAAAAATCGAAAACGAACTGTATACATATGACTACATGTGATTTAAATGTCGAATGAAATGAGAGAATAAATAATTATATGTATTTTAATATTTAATAATTTTATCTTTAATTTAATTGATGATCTACTCTATATATTATAAACATTGCATATATTTGTTGCAGAAATTGGCTCGAAACCATGCACTAGTAAGTATACACATGTATATTTCTATGTCTCGGTTCTACTCATACTCTTTGGACATCTGTAGCTAGTACACCAATTGATACTTACAATTCCCAAACGAATCAAATACAAACTATTTAAAGGATGACCTTTCTAAAAATATTCATTATAAAATTTCTTTCTTTACATTTCATTAAAGCACCAAAAATATGTCGCATGTGAATTCTTTAAGTTGTTAATACGTTTCACTGTTTAACTGTTCTCTTTATATATTAAATTCTCTTCATTTTAAAATTTTTTGTTTTCTATTGCATTCTCCTTTTACTTCAAATTAATTTCACACGTAAAATGTTCGATAGTGAATTGGTCAACTCATTTACATGTATCCCAATGTGGTTTGGAAAATATATTGTGAGCTTAATCTATTCTCTAAATCGAGTGTTTCAAGTTCGCATCAACAATCTCATTTATTAGCTTTCAAAGCACAAGAAGACGGAGTTACTATTTGCCCCCCCCCCCCCCCGATAACATACTTGGGTTAGTTTCTGGCCTGCAGACATAGTTTTGAGGTTCGGATTAGCAAAAGCTGCCAGCCTGCATATTTATACACTATTGCGGTTGTTTTCAATTTTCCTTTCTGTATGTTTATAAAGAATTATGGTTAAGATCGTCAATAAATGTGATAGCACACTAATACTTCTGTGTTGTTCACGTGCTTGGAATTGTAATCGTATTTTGGAAACCCGTAGGTGTAGCTTCAGTTATATGTATTTATCTTAGTAGCGTGAATTTTCTTTCGTTTTACTTCCTAGTTTTTGTATATTGGTTCTTCAAATATTTAGTCTATTCTGGGCGTTTTCCCGGATTTCAGTTCTTCTGATACTTTATCAAATTCGTTTTTTTAAGATTTGTAATCCAGTCATTATCATCGATTTGTTCTTCTGTCTTTAATATTGAATAATCCAAAAATTCATCGTTATACAGCTTTTTAATATAAATTTTTTCCACCTAACTAATATCTCTCATCATTATCGGTTTAAAATTTTATGGTTATTGATTTTTGTATTACTCAAGTTGTTTTTGTCCTTAACGGTGAACTGTTTTTTAATTTCGTTAATGATCCAGTTATAATTGATTTCTACATAATAGCAAGTTCAAATTATGAAAATTCCTAAGTTTTCAGTTGTGCCTTGTAAAAACTGTAATACAATTGTTACTACTTTTCAAATTGAAATATTACAATTATACCGAATTTTTCAGAGATATAAAAAAATAATTTAATATTAATAGATTATCAAATATATTTAAAGATACTATTTTATATAGACGATTTTTAAAAAACGTAAAACGAAATGTTTTTTGTTTATACTTTAAGTAACTTTTAATATTCTCTTTTATCCTTTTTTTCGTTCCTTTTTTTAGGCACAACATTTGACTATTTCGAAAAGGCTTTCACTGGCAAGTACAAATTTTTATCTTTATTTAAAGTAATTATTTATAAAAAAAAAACCAATAAAATACATTACTTTAAGGGTACCATTAGAATTGAAGAAGAAAAAGCTGGTTTACCTCAAGGTAGCATACTGGGACCGGTTCTTTACTTAATTTATACAGCAGATATACCTGCGCCAAATAACGCGGAAATAGCCACTTTCGCGGACGATACAGCAGTGATTTGTTCAGATTCGTTGCTAGAAAATGTCGCAATAAACCTACAATCAGCTGTTAATATACTCTGGATATGGTTCAAGCGGTGGCGAATAGTAATCAACGAAAAAAAATCTGCCCGTGTAATATTTACAAATAATAATATCTACAATGTTAAAAATATTGATATTAACAATTAAATCATTCCGGTTAAGAAATTAGCAAAATATCTCGGAATCCGTTTGGACAAACAATTAACATGGAAAAGCCGTATATGTAGTTAAAAAACAGAACGAATTGAATATAAAGTATAGGAATATGTGTTCTCATAGGAAGAAAATCCGAACTATAGCTGGAGAATAAATTATTATTGTATAATCAAATTCTAAAACGTATATGGTAGCGTATGGAAATCAACTGTGGGGCTGTGCTAAACAGAGTAATAAAGCCGAGCTAATACAGCGTTTCCAAAGTAAAGCACTAAGAACAATTGCAGACGCCCCGTGATATGTAAGCAATCCTACACTGCACACGCATTTGGCGGTTAAAGATGTCAAAGAACAACTACAAGAAATTGCTCGACAATATGACATTAAACTAGATTATCACAAAGATATCTTAGCCATCGGTTTACTAGACAATTCGGCAGAAATCAGACGATTAAAAAAGCCGACAGATTTATTATAAATGAACAGCGATAATTAAAATGTATTAAAATACAGGTAGCGGAAATTCTTGTCGCTGGATAAGGAGCTTCACAAATCATCCATACTATGTTAATAAAATTGCTAGATAGCCCAGAACTAGTTGCAAAATTGCAAAATTGCAAAAAAAAAAAAAAAAAACAACTTTCATCTGTCTTGCCCGTAACCGAAATTACGTTAAAAATAATATAAAAATGATCACTGGCATTTAATTCGTGACTAACTTTCCAATTTTGAACTCGATTTGTTAAATTTCTAGTTACCAAAGTTAAATCTATTACACTTTTTTGATTGCTTCTCTTAAAAGTATATTTGTTTTTAATATTTAAAATATGTAAGTCATGCAATTCTATTATATTCAATAATTTCTTTCCTTCCAATGACACAATATGCCACGATTCGGATAGCTCAACGCACGAAATATATGTATATAACACTATTATTGCGACCGATCACATTTTTTAACACGATGCCTTCCGCTCGATGCGAGATTATTTCCCCCGATGGAAAATCTTACTACAGTCACATCCGAGTGTTGTCGGCTATCAGTTTTGAAAGGAAAGAATAATTTTCTACGAAAATGTACTATATTATCTGGACACAACAGAAACGATATACATCGACCAAACAGGGACCACTACAAGGCTAGCACATGAAAACATACATTTAACGGAAGAAACACAAGGAAAAACGACTATAAAACGACTATAAAACGACTACAAATTCGAGTTTCACATAAAAGCGCGCAATACGGCAACTAGATATGAGTTTACGGTAACGGTTTTCGATCGATCAACAAAAAGAGCCGCGACACACAGCGTTGCGTTGACTAGTATACAAAACGACGACTTTATCTAGTCAGCTCGGCTATCAAACTAAACAATTAACGGTGAACACGTGAAAATTAAGAAAAGGCTAACCCTCAACACAACGCATCATACACACACTACAAGGCCTAATTATTCTTCTCTTGCGGCTCACGCTGCCGGTAGACACTGCCTTGTTGTCGCCGGACGCGAACACACCAAGACATTTACACCGGTCCCAGTCACAAACAGCTGAAATTTCGACCGAAAAACCGAATTTACATTCTTGACCGCCTAAGCGTCCCGGACCGCATTCTCCGTTGACAACGTCGAAAGATCGAAAATTAATGGTTTCAACCAGAGAATAATTTCTAGCTCGACATCATCGCGCCAGGTAAATACCAAAACCGTATCAATATGTATATAACATATACATATAAACTCGGCCATTTTGGCCTCGCAAGGGGCTATGCCCCTTGACCCCTCTTGCTTACATTTCTGTCTCTTTCTCTTCTATACTTTGTATAAAATGATCAAAATTTACAATGTAATTCTTACTGGCATCAACACAAAAACAATAACATAATCACAAAAATCCTATCCTAACATTTAACTTTCATTACATAAAATTAAGATATTGTTTCATTACATTTTTCGTTATAGATTTCGTTACATAAAATTGTGAAATTTTTTAAATAACAATAACAAAAATCATATAAAATATAACAAACGTTACATAAAATTGAGACATTTTTTTGGGACATTTTGCATTACATAAAATTGGAACATTTAGCGTTACGTAAAATTGGGACATTTTTTCGAATGGGGGGTAGCCTAAGAATTACGTTGTAATTAATATATATATATATATATATATATATATATATATATATATATATATATATATACATATATATATATATATACATATATGTAGGTGAATACATCCTGTTTGTTAAAATGGTATAATAAAATAAACTTTAATAACAAACAATATAGATCAATAAATTAGATAAATACCTATTTAGAAACGTTTTCGGGCATAACCCATCATCAGCTAACACTAACTTAAAGGAAACTTAAAACATACTGAAGTGAATATAGGGAATACATGGGTATATATAGTAGATGTAAAGAGGAATAAACATGGCAGGTATAAAAATCTATATGTTGAAAATGCTAATAACTAATATAAAATATAAAATAAAACAAGAAGACAAAAAGTTAAATTTTTATATTAAACAGTGGATTATTATTATTGGGTGTTTGGTCATTTAAAATATTATTTTTATATTTATTTATATAATAATTTTCTGCAATGTTCATATTATTACCTTTGTGATAAGTGGCCAGGATGGTTACAGTATTTTCTATTGAATTAGGTTTATGTTTATTTTTAATTAGATGTTCTGCATAGGTTGATTTTTCTATTTCATTATTATTAAATGCTTTTATATGTTCTTTATATCTGCAATTGATTTTTCGCCCTGTTTGACCAATGTATGATTTCTCACAATCAGTACAATTTATTTTATATATACCACTATTTCCATAAATATTATTATTTTTTAAATTTAAGGTGTTTATTTTATATTTTAAATTATTTTTAGTTTTGAATGCTACATTTAAACCTTGTTTTTTGAATAAATTGGTTAATTTGTATATGTTATTGTTTATAAATGTGAATGTTATCCATCCTTTATTGTTAGTAGCATTATTGACTCTTAATTTTTGTATATATTTTGATTTTGATCTTATTTTGTGAATTAGTTTATCTATTATTTGTTCGTCATAACCATTATTTCTTGCCAAAGTCTTTAATATATTAATTTCTATTTGTTTTTTATTTATATTCATGGGTGTAGTTAATAATCTATTTATTGCAGTCATGAAGTAAGCATATTTATGTTGGTTTGGGTGATTTGATGTTTTATGAATTATATTATCAGTGGTGGTTTGTTTTCTATAAATATTATATGTTAACTTATCATTTGATTTTATTATTGTTATATCTAAGAAATTTATTTTGTTATTTTCTTCTTTTTCCATAGTATAATGAATATTTTTGTGAATTTTATTTAAATCATTTAGAATGTCATTTTCAGTATTACTACTATTTTCATCAAAAATTAGTAGTGTATCATCTACATATCTAATATAAGATTTAATATTGTATTTTTGTATTATATTTTCCATGTATATTTCTTCTAAATTTTGTAGAAAGATTTCACTTAAAATACCTGACAAAGGTGAGCCCATAGCTAATCCATTATTTTGTATATACATGGAGTTATTAAAATTAAAGTAATTTTGCTCTGTAACAGTTTTAATTATTTGGATTAATTGATTACAAAAAATATTATTCTTTAACTTATTTACAGATTTTTTAATTATATCTATGGTTTCATTTATAGGTATATTTGTATAAAGGTTTGTTATATCATAAGAAATTAATTTAGTTTTGTTATTAATTTTTATATTTTTTAATTTATCAAAAACATCTAATCTGTTTCTAATAGTATATTTATTATTAATTGATATATTAGTTTTTAATATTTTAGTTATTAATTTTGAGATTTTATAAGAAGGTGCACTAGTATAATTTATTAGTGGTCTTATAGGAGCATTATTTTTATGTATTTTTATTAAAGGGTTAAGAGTTGGTGCTTTTGGGTTCATATTTATTAAATATTTAGCTTCATTATTATTTATTATTATATCAGATTCTTTTATTATTTTCCTTATTTTTATTTGATATTTATTAGTGGGGTCTGTTTTTATTAATTGTATATTATTTTCTTTTAAAAAATTTTCAGTTTTTTGGATGATTTCATTTTTATTGATGATTATTAAACTGTTTCCCTTATCTGCTTTTACAATGACTGCATTATTTTGTTTTAATTTACTATTGATATTTTTAATTGTGTTTTGTATTTTTAAATGTTCTATATTTGTTTCATTTTTCTTTAAGATATTTCTGATGGCATGAGTTGCCTCAGCTCTAATAATTGTTTGATCTTCAATTGGTAATTTTTGGATAGCAGATTCAGTTTCTATAATTAAATTTTCATATTGTTTTTTGTTATATATGTTTAAATTATATTTATAGCCCAAATTTACAGTATTAATTTCATCATTTGTTAATTGTATGTTGGTTAAGTTTATAGTTCTGGGATGAAAATTAAATTTGTTATTATCTGCAAGTTTTGGTTTTTGTTGTTTTATTAAGTTATTTAATTTCTTATCTAAAATTAGGCGTTTTTTATTAATAAATGCTTTAATTTTTAGATCTATTTCATCTAAATATAATTTTAATATTTCAAATTTTAAGTTATTAGCTAGATATATATGTAATTTTAACATTTGAAGGTTAATTTTATTCTTTTTGTTATAAAGGAAGTTAATTTCATTTTTAATCCAAAATTTTTCAGCTTGTGATTTAGTTTTCATTGCTATATCAGATTTATTTTTTATTTTAACTACTGCATATTTAGGGATTATATTATTACTTATACAAACTTTATTAAAATACATGTTATTGATAGTTTTATATAATTTTAACTTTAGATAATAAAACTTTTGAATATATATTGCCATATCGGCATAATTAAATGTAGGTGAATACATATCTTTCTACAAAATTTAGAAGAAATATACATGGAAAATATAATACAAAAATACAATATTAAATCTTATATTAGATATGTAGATGATACACTACTAATTTTTGATGAAAATAGTAGTAATACTGAAAATGACATTCTAAATGATTTAAATAAAATTCACAAAAATATTCATTATACTATGGAAAAAGAAGAAAATAACAAAATAAATTTCTTAGATATAACAATAATAAAATCAAATGATAAGTTAACATATAATATTTATAGAAAACAAACCACCACTGATAATATAATTCATAAAACATCAAATCACCCAAACCAACATAAATATGCTTACTTCATGACTGCAATAAATAGATTATTAACTACACCCATGAATATAAATAAAAAACAAATAGAAATTAATATATTAAAGACTTTGGCAAGAAATAATGGTTATGACGAACAAATAATAGATAAACTAATTCACAAAATAAGATCAAAATCAAAATATATACAAAAATTAAGAGTCAATAATGCTACTAACAATAAAGGATGGATAACATTCACATTTATAAACAATAACATATACAAATTAACCAATTTATTCAAAAAACAAGGTTTAAATGTAGCATTCAAAACTAAAAATAATTTAAAATATAAAATAAACACCTTAAATTTAAAAAATAATAATATTTATGGAAATAGTGGTATATATAAAATAAATTGTACTGATTGTGAGAAATCATACATTGGTCAAACAGGGCGAAAAATCAATTGCAGATATAAAGAACATATAAAAGCATTTAATAATAATGAAATAGAAAAATCAACCTATGCAGAACATCTAATTAAAAATAAACATAAACCTAATTCAATAGAAAATACTGTAACCATCCTGGCCACTTATCACAAAGGTAATAATATGAACATTGCAGAAAATTATTATATAAATAAATATAAAAATAATATTTTAAATGACCAAACACCCAATAATAATAATCCACTGTTTAATATAAAAATTTAACTTTTTGTCTTCTTGTTTTATTTTATATTTTATATTAGTTATTAGCATTTTCAACATATAGATTTTTATACCTGCCATGTTTATTCCTCTTTACATCTACTATATATACCCATGTATTCCCTATATTCACTTCAGTATGTTTTAAGTTTCCTTTAAGTTAGTGTTAGCTGATGATGGGTTATGCCCGAAAACGTTTCTAAATAGGTATTTATCTAATTTATTGATCTATATTGTTTGTTATTAAAGTTTATTTTATTATATACATATATATATATGTACACATACATAAATATATATATACTGAAACGCAAGGTTTATTTGAAACATTTATAATAAAAAGAAAGAGGCAATAAAATAAAGCAAATGAACTGATCAAATTTTACATTTAGAGAATGAAATAAAATCTAATCAGACCGTGGAGGCATAACGGTATACTGATTCATTCAAAAAGTTGAAAAAACGTATAAATTTAACTGCACAAATCTCTGATAGTAAATAATTATATGTACTTTAATGTATAATTATTTTATCCTTAACTTATTTAATGATATGCTATTGCATATATTTGTTACAGAACTTCCATTATCATGCTACAGTAAGTATATGAACATTTTTTTTACACTTCTACTTATGACTTTTGCAGGTTCGGATCCAGAAGAACATTTGGGTGGGGGGGATATATATAATTACGTAATATCTTATACGGTAGACAGTAAATTTGAGATATACCTTGTTTCATAAAGAAAACCAAATAACGACCTTTATAGAAATTTAAAAATACGTAATTATTAAAATTTTTAATTTAACTTTTGTTTTACTTTTAGGGGTGAAAAATAAAAAAATTATAAACTGTGTAAATATATATATGTATATATATATGTATATATATATGTATATATATTGAGAAGAATTCGGCAGGCTATCAGATAACGCTGTCCAAGGTAGAAATTATTTATTTCGATTTAAAATCATTTATGTTTCGAGTTTTTTCTCGGGCAACAGAAATGACGGTGAATTGTGATCGGAGACGCTATTTCGACCGAGAAGCGTGGTTATCCCGAACGCAACCGTTTTGTCGACTGTGTTGCGGGAGCGAACTGGGTTTGCGGTGAGAAGGGTGGTCGAAAAACGCGGAGATATAGCGTTTACCGTTGAAGCGGATAAGTATGGAGCGTATAGCTACGAGAGTTGCGACTAAACTTATAAAATCCCGGAAACAGACAGGATACATAGGAATTAAGAAATATTCTAGAAAAGTCGACGGCGTTAGTATTATTAATTGATAAGGTATCGGGTAATTTCAGCGATTCGGCTATATCGTTCGGTAAAAGCCCATTGTGTTTCCCGAAATCTTCGTTCGTGCATATTGTATTATAATTTGATAATTGTTCTGTGGCATAATTGCTAGTCAGTCGTATTATATTGGTCCACATCTCACGTCGTCGCGTGTAGCTCCATTCTAATCGTCGTGGTCAACCTTTGTCACACTACACGTGGAGTAAATTTTTTAGTAGTCATTTGTGTGTGTAATTTTTTGTTTGTCTACCAAATTGTTGTACACGTCGCATCTGTAAAATTTTGTAGTTTTTTCTGTAATGTACGCGATTTGTTACATCGAAATTTTCTTATTGGACACGTGGTAGGGCCCGTGACATCTCCACCGGGGAGATACTACCGCCTTCGAACGGCGGATTTCACGTACTTTTTTTTTTTATATTTTTTTTTTACCACCAACCTTTTATCGGCAACTTTTTTTATATATTTTTTTTTAAAAAAAAAGCTTAATGTTCTGCCAGGTGGAGCTTTTCCGGTAGTGGCAAGCCATGGTTTTCCATTGGCGCTCGCTATATTTTTTTTTATTTTTACGTAATTTTTTTCCTCAACATCGGGATAGAAAAAGTGGATCTCTATCAACTAGCGCTCCGAACAACAATGACCTCGAATAACAGAGAGGATGAGGCGGCGTTACCTGGTAGCCGGTAGAAGAAGAACAGCGGAGGAAGCAGCCAAGAAGGTGATATATACATACATATTTGTCTCAGATAAGTTTTTATACTTCTATAGTCACCCCATCGGCCGACTTTAGGGCTTGTATTATATATATCTTTTTATTTGATCGAGTATATACTTGTATGTTAATTTTCGAATTCTATCATTATCGTTACATATTTTTTTTAATATAATAACTAGATTTAATCTCCCAGTGGACCTCAGAGTGGATGATTAAATTAAACGAGGCAAAGTCAGTTCACGTGATCTTTGCTTTACGTCCATTAGACATTTGTTTTCGCGTTTATATAAATAATATCCAGGTACCAATATCCAGCTCGGCCAAATATCTTGGCGTTCATTTGGACACTCGTCTCACTTGGCAGCCGCATATTAAGGCTAAAAAAGAGCAAATAATGGCAAAGGTTAGGCAACTGTATTGGTTATTGGGTCGGCATTCGAAGCTAAGTTTATATCATAAGTGCCTAATCTACAAAGTGATCATCAAGCCAATCTGGACATACGGTATTGAATTATGGGGATGTGCCAAAACGAGCAACCGCAAATATCATACAGCGGATTCAAAATAAAATTATACGGATGATAGCAAAAGCTGCATGGTTTCAAAGGAATGCAGACTTGCACAGAGATTTAGATCTGAAGTGTGTGGATGAGGTAATTCCAGAAATCATAAGATGAACGGCTTTGGGTTCATAGGAATCCATTAATTCAACAGTTGCTGACGGAGGAACTCAAATCATGTAGGCTTAAACGTTGTAAACCTGTAAACCTCGTGTGAACTGTCCGCTGTATCCTTAAAAACTAGTCGCTGAGCTAAGTTTTTATTTTTCGTTCCTTTCTCAGTTGTTATATTTATTACTTATTTAAGATTTATTTTTAGATTGTAATAATTGCTCAAATAAAAAAAAAAAATATATATATAATCGTCTGTAGGTAGGCCACGTAATTATTTAATTTCGTTTTGTTGCCCTGTCAGAAATATGGAGAGCGGGGACCTAACCAGCGTGAGGGTGATGAGAGGAAGAAGGCGATAGTTTCGGACAAAGCGACTGTTTTTAGGAGTCATAAATGGAGCGCGTATTTTGTTAAGCTCGGTATTGAAGTGTGGCACATTGCCGCGTATTGTCCGAAAAATAATCCGACAAAGCGCGGTAATTTAGAGCTCGGAAAAATGATTATAGGTTTGTGCCATCGACGCCATACCGTTTGGCTAGGGCACATTAAGGGGGTCGAGGCCTGCATGAATAGTCTACTGAGTCCGATAACTGGTTGCGTGCCGAGCGAAGTAGTTTTTGATGGCGTCGCGCGCAATCCGGTGTCTGAGGTAGTATCTTTTCCGGTGTCAGTTGACTGCGAGACCCATGAACAAATCATCGAATCGGTAAAAAGACGGATAGACGATTATAATTTTCGGCGGCGCGCTAGACACAACGAAGCGGCGAATTTACGTGAGTTCCAGGTCGGCAAAAGAGTTTACGTCCGGAACCACGTTCTGTCGTTCAAATCAAAGAACCGGATGAAGAAATTGGAACTCCTATATGTAGGCTCGTACGAAATAATTGAGCGGCTCCATGAAAACGCGTACACGCTGAAGAACGTTTCCGATGATGGCCACGTCATATTGCGGAATGTCATAGATTTACGGCCGGCACGAGCGGAGTTGCAGTGTCGTTATTACGACGATTTGCGGTTTTTCACCGGACGGGCATGGTTGTCCGGGACACGATGTATTTTGCCGGTGAACCGGACGCCGCACAACAGGGAGTTACGTATTCATTTAGACGTACCTTTTAGATTTTTTTTCGATTTCTTTAAATATATATAAATTTTTTTGATGCTCATTCTGTTCAATTTGGTTGCCGACCTGGGATCGCCTTGCGGTAAGAGTGTGTTTCGAGATTTGTGTCGCGTGTTGGCGAGTCTGCTACCGAGTGCCGAAATAGTGTTTGTTATTGTTTACATTTGGATGCTTCGAGGCAATGTGCATTCGATTCACTTGAGTGAGCTCGATATCTTCCGTTTTCGACCTGGTCGTGCTCATTTCTCCCTCGCTTACAAAATTCATTTTTTTAATCAAAATTTTTTATTTTTTTATCTGGGCATTCGAGCTTCGGAATTTGGGATTTTTTGCAGTTTTTCCCGATTAAGAATAAACTTGCTTTATCCGTTTTAACATCTTTTGGAAATTGGAAATAAAATTCGACGCCATGTATTTGTATTTAGAAATATAATTTGTTTCAGCATTGTTGCTGTTGTCGACAAAACAACGGTCATTCACCGTACGGCGGCAGGTTTGAACCTATGTATAGTATTATTTGATATGTTTTCTTTGTTTGTAAAATTTATTATGTAAAATGTGTTACAATTAATTATTTTGTTATAATGTAAATTTGTATCGGCATTCTGCAGCCATGCAGTAATTGCGCGGCGACGTATTCAATTTATGTATTTTTTTTCTCAAAGGCCCTGTATGTTATTTTTCTTTGTTGCGATGGATTTATACATTTACCTATTCGACTGATTTTTTATATTTCATACATTTATGGGATTTTTGCTCGACGATCCCGTATTTTTTTATTTTCAAGTTGCTTTTCAAGGAATTTTTATACTGTAGCAAATTTGGCGTTGTTGGGTGGATCGTCGGAAAGAGCCGCGGTGATATTTTTTCTGTTTTATTAGATTTTTTATGATTACGCTGAATTTCTAGTTTTTCTAAAGACAAATTTTTCCTATTCATCGCCAATATTGCGGGCTTTCGCAGACGTTGCGCTCCGGATGTTTTTTTTTTCTTTTCCTCTTTGTCCTTTATATTTGGCAACTGTGTCTTATTGTGGACGCTCAGGTGCTAAATACCCCGGATTCATTTATTTATTTATATACCTTGGTATAATTGTTCCCACTTTGCACGCGAAGCCATGTGCCCCAGAGGAGTGACAGGACTCTGCTAATGATGTTCACAAATAAATTTTAGACTCATCTTAATTACTTAGGAAGAAATTGAAACCGGGTGTCCTGGGGCAATCCCTCCTTTCGTTTCCGCAATTTTTTCTTTCTCATTTTTGGCACGATGTAGGATACGGGGAACCCGTTCCACATCAGCCTATGAGACCACCCGCGGGAATCGGTATGAGCCGGCGAGAGTACTCTGTGGGACTCTCTCGGATTATCTTGGTTTACCTTGGACCATATTTTCCTCGTCTACTCTGGACGTCGTTAATTTAATTCTCCCCGTCCCCTCTGGGCGACCACCTCTTCAATTT
This sequence comes from Icerya purchasi, assembly GCA_039619475.1. Classification (NCBI taxonomy): domain Eukaryota; kingdom Metazoa; phylum Arthropoda; class Insecta; order Hemiptera; family Monophlebidae; genus Icerya; species Icerya purchasi. The sequence continues at coordinate 150,574,185 of CM077116.1, read as the reverse complement.
TCTTCTGCTTCCAAACAAACAATGGGGCGTGAGCTCTGACAAAAAATTTTCGAATCTTTTTCCCCCGATCAGCCACATTAATTGCATCATCATCCGCGTGTTCATTAACATTACTTCTAAAAAACTCGAATATTTTCTCCGGTTCAACCACTTTAGAGGTATCGGCGACTGCATCGTCGGTCACATTTTTTTTATGCAATTTGTGGAAACGTGAGGTATCGGCGGCTACATCGTCGTTCGCCTTAAACCATGTGTAGCTATAATTCTATTAAACCTACCCTCAAGCATTGTCTCTTTTCTTCCAGATTTTTTGCTCTTTCTCACTGAGTTCCCATCCTACACTCTTGGAGTCATTTGTCTTTCCTATTTTCTATTATTCCTATCCTAGACACTTTAGTTTTTATCCTCTGTTAGACGCATCGATGGGGATTCCTGGTCGAGACGTCGGCTGTGTGAGCGCTGTGGAGGCAGACGTGGCTATATTGCTTGGCGGAGAGAGGGGATATCTGGTACTCCGATAATACATATTTTTTTTATATATGTATATTTTTTTTTTCTTCTCTTTCTTTTCATCTCGTGGTCCGAGCGGTTGGTGTTGTGGGTAGCAGGTAATGCATACGGCCATAGCATCCAATGGAAGTCTCAGGTGTACCACGGAGAAAGAACAGTTTTAAATCGGTTGGATTTGATGACCACCGATTACAGTAGGCGAGTGAGTCAATGAAAACATGATTCCGGCATAAACCGTTGAACTCGACCGAAAGGCACATTGATGCCGTGTAAGCCGTTCGAGCTTGTCGACGCGGAGTACCAGGGAAAATTGTAAAATATGATGGAGATGCGACCGGGATATTTCTATCCGTGATTGCGATTTGTTTTTCTTTCCTCTCTTTCTCTTTTCTTATCAGTAAATTCTACTTTTTTTGTTATTTGTTTGTTTTTTTTTTTTATGCGGCAAATCATTCCTTTATTACGGTATCTTCTCGTTCGGGTATTAGCACTTCGTCTTCACCACGGAACCGGTATATATTTGCCTCCGTCATTATGGAGAATAGCGATAGGTGAACACGCAGAGATCCGTTCCCACGGAAGGGTGGAGCTCTATCTATTTACCTCCCTCGCGATATTTCTTTCTCAATTTCATTCCAGAGCCTGGAGCGCGTTTGAGCCCCGCGAGTCTATAAACTTATTTTTTTTTCTCTCTGTTAATTTCATTCCGGAGTCTGGAGACGCGATGACGTCCCGCGAGCCCATTCATTTTGTTCTGTATTGCCTATTGTGGGTTATTTTTGTTTGATTTTCGACTTTCTGTGTTGTACAATATTTTTCCTTCTCGTTTTTTATATTTTTGTGGGCAGCTCGACCTAGGGTCAACTTATTTCATAATTCTGTACTGTCCAATTTTTGTTTATTTTGGCTGGCGATTTTGGTAATTTTTGTTGTCTCGTTACCATTGGGACAATGTGTGAGTGTGATTGCGCGACCTCGGGTGCAATTGTACATATCGTTTGCAATATCCGGAGGTCGGGGTACATCCGAGTTTTACGTGCACACCGGGTCCCCATAAGAAAATAATAAGAATCAATTAAATTTTTTTTCTCTACCTTTCTCGAGAGTTTCGGTGTGCTGTCGTCATTTCTATAGTTTTCTTCCTAATTAATTTTTGTTGCTGTTGCTGTTCTCGTTTCTTCTTTTCCTATCCGAATGGGTGGTGTACGCCCTGGGAAGGCACACAAGGTGGCATCGGCGCCTATGGAAAGCCGAGGACTGGCGAGATGTCCGGTTAACGCAGATGGATGCTTCTGCGGAGAAGATAGAAGACTGGTCGGTCAGTTCAAATGGTAGGGAGCCTCACCGTTTTTTTATTTTTTTTTAAAGAGGGTTCCACTAAGTAGGCCAAGTTGAGGTTGCTCGCGCGGTCCGATCGTTCTGTGGATTTTTGATGGATTTTTTTGATGGTTCATACCATCGCGGAGACATGTTTAGCGCCTCATGAAATAAGATGGCGGTCGCTCTCAAGGGATGTTTATGGGGGGGTCCCAGTCTGGTCCACCATTAGGTTGAGTAGGCCAGGTAGGAGGGAAAGTGTCGTGTGGGACGTGACTGTGGTGTACTGTCAGGTAGTATACAGATGACCCCATATTATGTCAGGAGGTGTCTGAAAATTATTTTATTCTTTTTTTTTTGTTGTTTAAAAGGGGTACCGGTCTTGTCCGCCGGGCCTCTTTCTTTGTTAGGAAAACTTTTTTTTTGATGTTCCTTACGTGTTCCCTATTCTCATAGGGCAATGAGCTCGCGAAAGCAAAAGTTAATACCGGGTCAATTTTAAATATTTTCAATTTTATTTACGTAGTGATGGTTTTTTTTATATATATATATATATTGATATGTACTTTTTTGATTTTTTTTTTCTTCTTGTGTTGTTCCGGCATTTAGGCCAATGTTATGCGGGTGCCCATTTCGAAATTTTTATTATTGTTGTTGTTGTTCCTGACGGGTGCCCCGTATTTGGTTTTTTTTGCTGTTTGACGGGGTGCGTCCCGCGTCGTTCGAAATGGGTACTCACTTCAGATTATGTTTATTGTAGATTTCGTTTTGTGGATTTTGTTTTGTTTTTTCTTATCAGTCGGTCGAATTTTTCTGGATTTGTTCTGAGCCCTGAGCTCTTGGAGTTTCAATTCTGGTTATGACCTGGTGTGGTCCCAGTGGTATGTTTGAGTGTGGTGCACATGCGTAACCTTAAGGTGCAGTGTGTGGCGTACGTGAGCGGGATAGAATGGCGGAGATATGTTCAGGACTCTGTAGTTCTGCAACGGGTGGTCCGAATCGTCTCGTATTTTGGAACCTGAATTCTGATCCAAAACTCCTGTTTTGGATGAAAATAAGGGTGGGGCAGTGAGATGGATTCGGCAGCTATAGCATTTTTATTACGTTTAATAAGCCATCAGATAGCGCTGTCCGAGGTAGAAATTATTTATTTCGATTTAAAATCATTTATGTTTCGGGTTTTTCTCGGGCAGCAGAAATGACGGTGAATTACGATTGGAGACGCTATTTCGACCAAGAATCGTGGTTATCCCGAACGCAGCCGTTTTGTCGACTGTGTTGCGGGAGCGAACAGACAGGGTACATAGGAGTTAAGAAATATTCTAGAAAAGTCGACGGCGTTAGTATTATTAATTGATAAGGTATCGGGTAATTTCGGCGATTCGGCTACATCGTTCCGTAAAAGCCCATCGTGTTTCCCGAAATTGTAGCTCCATTCTAGTCGTCGCGGTCAATCTTTGCCACACTACACGTGGAGTAAATTTTTTAGTAGTCATTTGTGTATGTAATTTTTTTATTTGATGTTTGTCTACCAAATTGTTGTACACGTCGCATTTGTAAAATTTTGTAGTTTTTTCTGTAATATACGCGATTTGTTACATCGAAATTTTCTTATTGGACACGTGGTAGGGCCCGTGACATCTCCACCGGGGAGATACTACCGCCTTCGAACGGCGGATTTCACGTACTTTTTTTTTTATATTTTTTTTTACCACCAACCTTTTATTGTCAACTTTTTTTATATATATATTTTTTTAAAAAGGCTTAGTGTTCTGCATGGCAGATCTTTTCCACTGGCGCCCGTTATATTTTTTTTTATTTTTATGTAATTTTTTTCCTCAACATCGGGATAGAAAAAGTGGATCTCTATCAATATATATATATATATATATATATATATATATATATATATATATCCTCAGGTGATTTTAAATTAAATTGAACAAAAATTTTGGATGATTGAGCAACTCTGTAAGTTTTTCGTCCAATAATAAAGTCAACACATAATTTTCTAAAATAAACAACAAAATTTGCCGATTACTTCATTAATACGTAAGAATTCTTGTTAAAGATACTAGGCCATGTTTTGGACAGAATATTATCCTGGGCAACTCATGTTCATCATTTTAAATCTCACCATCAAATCTTTCAAAATGATCTACACAAAAATTAGGCAGCAAAAAGAAAATACTTGACGATATAAGAGTTTAACATTGTTGAATACAGTTCCACAAATTACAGTATCTAATCTTAAAAGATTAGTCTCTATTTATCACACTGAGTCTTATTTTTGGAGAACCTTGAGCAGTATACCTATGATCAGTTTATATATTACATCCAACATCCCGACCTTGGTACTCTTCTATTACCGAAATATTAAATCAAAATTTTTACTAGCCTAGACAATTCTTGTACTGGTTGCATCATAAATTTAAACTGCAAAGCTTTTTGTAAAAAAAAAAAAAAAAATCTAACACATTAATCTATTAAAATACGGTGATTAGAAAATTCCATAAAACTTTTCACATCCATCACCAATAAAGGCAATTTATAAAAAAATAAATTCAATAATAGGTAAAAGATAGGAAAATAAAGAGAACACTGAACAGGGAAGTAGTAAACTATCTGATACTAAATCTGAAATCAAAAAACGGAAAACAATTTTAGATAAAAGTTTTACTAGCTAAAATAAGTTACTTCACTTATTCTTATATATATTCAACAAAACGGATGTAACGTATGTCAGGAGCCAGCCACTGTCAATCATAACTGATCAAATGCAACAAATACCAGCTGATATATAAAATGCCTTCTTGGTGCAGAAAATAGAGATATCTGAATATTTATTATATAAAAGATAGAAATGAAATTGATGTAAAATTCGTACAATTCATACAAATTAAATTTTTTACATATACCTAAGTTAATAGCACTAATAAGGTGTAAAAAAACCTTAAATTAAGGTATACTAAATAAAATATGTCACAAATGACATTGATGGCAAGTGACTGGAAAAAAGAGGTGTAAACAGCTTCAGTACTTTAGTTTTAATACACAATTAAAAAATATTTAAAGGCTTAATTTTAAATTTGCTTACGAACTAATGTTCAATTATATAATTAGGAGTTAATAAAATCAGCATAATTCTTAAATTCACTGAGGTTTCCCAGCAGTTGTCAATTCAGTTACTGGTGCGTCTAATGATATTATTCTGGAAGTGTGTGGAAAATGTCTTCATTTCTTATTTAAATCGATAAAGCGCAGGTTTATTACGTAATTTAAAATAATTTAGTGGAAGTAACCTGTCTATTCAAATTTTTTGGTGTTAAATAAATCGGGTTTCTAATTCGTCTATTAGGCCAGTATAGGGGGAGTATGTTGCTTAATACTAATGAATTTATTAAACTTAAGAAAATTCTAATTTAACTAAGTTTTTAGCCACGCACTGTGCAAACTGGTTTTATTGCAATCCGTATTTCATATGATAGGAGTTAGGTATTTATTATTGGAACGTACTACGTAATTTGTGTTACTTTTTGGTTTAAATTACAATATTGCCATTTTATTTTATTAGTGCGGTTATATTAAAGTATTTCGATTTACATTAAGCTCATTTAATAATAATAATAATAATAATAAAGCATCAAAAATATATAGATAGACGTCTTTTAAAATACATAATAAAATGTGCTTCAATATTATTAATTCCTATTGGTTTTTTTTCCTTTTCTTAGGCGCTGCATATGATTATTTTGTGCGACTTTATTCCAGTAAGTACGCATTCTTATCTTTATTTGAAGTAATTATTTATACAAAGGCAATAAAATATAACGTTTCAAACACGAGTAGATAATTATACAATACGCTTTATAGTTTTAATGTTAGATAAAATTATGTCTAAAAATATTTTTAATAAAAGTTAGAATGTTAAAAACAGTAATTCGTGATTCGCATTTACAGTACGTCACTGTAAGGTCGCCACCTCGTTCGTATAATCAAAAGAAGAAAAATTCAAATTTGTTGTTACATGTAACATATATACATACATATCATATTAAATTCTCCATTTTATGTGAAACTATATAAATATTCGAACTATATTAAATGCTGGGCTATTTTTTGAATTTGTGCATATGATATTTCAGTAGCAAGGAAATGCTCGATGTAAAGGAGCGAATCTTACCCACAATATGATTTAGTTTACTATTTAACAGTGAGATATTACTACGTTGAGAGCTTCTAATTTGGACTTATTATAGGTAGCTGTGAACAGTAAAATGGGAGAATTTAGCAGGTAAAGATGAGTAACGTGTTCTATTTTATTTAAGAATATTTTTGAATAAAATACTTTCTCCGTATTGGTTCAAAAAGATAGATTTGAATAAAGGGACGTACACTATTGTTTCAAAATATTTAATCGTCAGTCATGGCAGAAAAATTTATGCCTTAGTTATTGAATAATTTTTTTTCTTTCTTCGAGTCAATGATGTTTTTGTATTGCAACTGTTCACTTTTTTATAGGATTTTTGAGTTTGAAGCCAATTATGTCGGTCACCTTATTAAATTATTTTTTATATTACATATAGTCCTAGAAATACTAATTAACTCTACATGTAAAATATTACTAAATTTTCGAATTAATAATGAAATTAGTTCGGATATTTTTTTATTTTTCTTCTAATAGATTGTATTTGTTCCTGGATAACAGGGGTTATAAATATAAGAAATTAACTATGGTTATGGTATATTAATGTACATATTGTAAATTTAGGCGGTTTAAAACTTTCAACAACATGCAAACTAAATTAGAAAAATAAATAGCCAAGCGGTCAGAAATGGAAGACACAAAGAACAGTAGCAAGAAAACAACAAAAGACAATGAGAAGAAAATAATACGGGTGCTCCATTATAGAGAGTAGGAAGACCCAAAGCCAATAGCTGGACGTATAAAAAACAGCGTTCGGTAAGGAGAGCAGAGCATTCAAAAAAGTATGTGATTGTAATCACATATACATGGAAGATCGATATGATGAAGAGAGCAGTAAGAAGAAGGCGTCAGAGTAAATCGAAACCAAGAAGAGAGGAGTAGAGAATGATTAATCCCGAGTATAATTAAGGAAACAATTATTGTATTACTTTATTCGCCCGTTTTAGTGTTTAGGGATTCTTTTTTCTTGAATGCTGTACCCAATAATTTTTTTAATTTAATAAAAAATTAAAATAAATGGTATTATTTTATAGCAGCATACAGGACTCTAAAAATTTGATAGATATGTACAGAGTGTAGAAAAGAATTCTTTTTTTTTGAACAGAAACTTTTTTGTCAATATTTTTAAGCTAAGTAAATCACATAGTTTAACAACTAATAAAAAATGAGTTTTAGTGAAAAGCTGATTCGTTCAAAAAATATGAAAAAAAAACATACACATATAAAATTACATGTAGTTTAAATATCAAATGAAATAAGTAAATAAATAATAAATATTTAACATTTTTGTCTTCATTTTGCTTAGTTACATGACATACGTATTGAATATGACTTACATTTGTTACAGATAAATTTCCGATATCATGCTTTGGTAAGTACATATAAGTGTACGAGTATTGTGTTTATTTCTTGTGGTAACTTGATTAATATTTTATTCATTTCGAATAGTGTGCTCTTTTTCAGTTTCTTTTTTAATTGCTTTAATCGGAGTTGCTGTAACGACTTGTACTTCTAAGCATTGGTTTGCTTAAAATACTGCTCTACAATAGTTATTTTCTAACACAAATGTATCTATAGTTTTTGAGTTAAATCGAGCGATTAGTTTGTTGTTTTTTTTGTTGCTGTTACAGTAATTATATATAATTACAAATCTAGGTAGAATTTTTATACGATATTTCAAATTCGTGTAATTGTTGCATTTTGACCGGGAAATATACATTATCGTTTACAGATTGTTAGGGTTACTTTTCGATAATGTTACACCTCTAGGGATTAAATAAAGTGGTGCGCAAGTAAATTGAATTTGTTGAAAAAACTTATTCGAACGTCATGCAGAGCCTATCACACACAGAACGTATGTCGATATATTAAACCCATATACATTTAAAATACCACTGCAGCTTACCAAATCAACGGCTGGATACAGAAGCTGCTCCTACAGTATTTCATACTCTGTTTGTTGGAGTACCATTGATGTACCGGTGATGGAACGTCTCTAATGACTAGACCACAACAACGGTTGGCATACACCACTCTTATCTGTAACACGGTACAAAAAATTATTTTTAAAAAACTTAAAATTTAAAGAAAAGTTCTGCGATAACAGGTCGTAAGAGGCAACTATTTGATATAAACCACCAATTAAAATTTGATTAATTGTGCAACATTAACAAATCCGTATTCGCCCTCCCATTCACACTTTTTTCTCACTTCATTCTATCCGCATGGATATGCTCTGGGTCCCCAGTCATGTGGGGATAGAGGGTAACGAAATGGCAGATTCCTTGGCTCAGATTGCTGTATTTTTCCGCTTTTTTTTCACTAAAATTCCCGCTTCTAGTTTACCCCCATTGTGTAAAAAGTTTCATATTAGATTTTGGTCAGATTTTTACGTGTCTTCCTTTTCTAATCAACCTTCCTTTTATTATTCCGTCCAACCTAATCTTCCCACCCGGCCTTGGTTTTATGATTTTCCTTCGCTTCGCTCAATCATACTCTTCTTCCTTCCTCACGTTTTTGTTTTCATCTCACTCTATCCCCTTGTTGCCCTTTTCATCCTGACGACGAAGCCGTCTGTGATCCCGACCATATCTTTTTTGAATGTCCATCCCCCGTGAACGAACGTACTTCTTTATATTCCAATCTGTTATCACTCAAACTCCATAATCCTTATTGTGCGTCGTATATCTTATCGTTTCCGTCAATCTCCGTTGTTCCTATCCTCACTGTTTCTGACATGCCCAAAGGGGGTTAAAAAAAAACAAATCCTATATAGTCGTCTGTAGTTCACCTCGCGACAAAAAGACACCATAAGATACATTAAAATCAGTTATAATTTAGGCATAGCAATTTTGAATAGTTTTTGAATAATACGATTGGTTAACCAACATTTTTCAAGCTGTATTATATATATATATATATATATATATATATATATATATATATATATATATATATATATATATATATGGTTGGTATTACATAAATATAAAATGCAGTTCTAGTCAGTCTAACAGTTAAATGTTCAATGATTGTGCGATAAAATATTCTGTATTTTACAATGTTCTTTTTACTATAATTACCAAGGACGTCGCCAGCCGATGAACCAGGGAGGGGCAAGATTTGTTGCCAGCCGCCAGGGGGGGGGCAAGATGATAGAAAGAAGATATGAGTTATAGGAAAAATAAAATTTATAAATTGTTAAGGCTTAATATTTTATTAAACAAGAATAAAATCTTAATTAAAACATAAGTTTTCCAAATTGTCCATGATTACGCGCCTATGAATACTCATCAATGTCAATTGATTTAAAAGTTTCAAGGCTCCAGTGGGAGGGGGAGGGGTGCCCCTCCCTGCCCCCCGCTGGCGACGCCCATGATAATTACTATTGTTTTTATTTTTTAATTCTAAACGAATTATTATAATGTCAACAGGCGCGATGTTTTAGTTTTGATCAATTCAAAAAATATTTGAAAAATTGATTTTAAATTTTCTTAAAAATCAATATATTTAGCTTCATAATTAAAGAGTTAATGAAACCAACATGATTACAGTTTAGATGCTCGAATTTTTTCCGATGTTGCTTATTCAGTTAGTAGTTTGTTTAATTTTTCTTTTTTATTTGTGGAAGTGGAAGCAGTGTTCTTAATTCCGATTCAAGCGGTGAGGCAAATTTATTATATAATTTACAATAATAAAGTGTAAGTGACCTAAACATGCAAGTGTACACCATTAAGCCGGCTGTGTTTATAATAGGTTCTTTAGGCCAGTATACGGTACATATATTAAGATAAAATAGTTTTTAAAATGGCAAATTCATTAAGCAAGTCCTTATTTGTCTAAATTTTTAGCTCTGTACTGCAAAAATGTTACCAATTTCATAATATCCAATATCTGGTATATTATATACAATTGTTATTACTTATTTGCTGCTTTTTTATTATTTTTTGTTCAGATTGCATTACCGTAATTATACTTCAGTTTTACAGTAACGATAAAAATTTGGTGTAATAATAATAAAGAAGTAAACATATTAAGAGATATTGTTTTGTGTAAACAATTTTGAAAAATTAAAACAAAATACGCTTGTATTTAAATAATTGTTGATTTTCTCTATTTTTTCTTTCCTTTTTTTAGGCGTTATATTTGGTAATTTTGGTCAAATGCTTACTAGTAAGTACACGTTTTCATTTATATTTAAAGTTATTACACAAATATATAGTTAGATATTTCATTTCAAACGCGAGGCAAATTCTGACGGAGAGTGCCATATTAGCTACAAAATTGGTGAAATTTAAACGCGATACAAATTATTCTCTGGACTGTTTGATACTGGATTGTCACTGGATTATCGATGACAAATTATTAATGCTCAATAGCTTATTAAAGCTGATTTGGACTTATGAGGTCGCAATAGTTAAAATATTCTAAATATGTCGCCTCCAGTCATCGGAGTCTAATATTTTACACATAATAGTCAACAATTTGCTTCAAATATATCAATAATAAGAGATCTTCGAATTTTTTAATCAAGATGGTAAAATCTAAATACAAAGCACTTTTGTACGATCCAGAATCTAAATACAAATGTTTATTCGCTAACCTTGCTAATAATTGCTCTATACCTAACCTCTAATTCCGATATGACTATCATAATCTCTCTTCTGGTTGGTCGTACTGCCTGATGTCGAGTGTGGTAACTATCTACTTGTAAATTTTAGTTGTACAAATGTAGACAGCTTTCATGGTAATTTCTATATACTACGCGAGTGTACATACAAGACTGCACTGGAAACTGCTTGTAACCGCTTCTTATCGCTCTACAAATGCAACCCCAAGTGTGTCTTACCTGTATACTAACTAGCGTGCATATTGATGGTAAACGTGGTGGTTTGCCACTGCCTTCCACGTGACTATTAGCGATTATTTAATTTGACATTTTTAATAATTTGTGAACTTAATGTAGAAAATAGATCGCAGTCGGTAGGCTGTTAATTTATATTATTTTCGTTTCATGCTATTATCGATATAAATCTATCGATCGCATACTTATGCAAATTATAGAAGAAAAAAAAATTAAGCGCGTTTTCAGCCATAGTTTACTTTGCCCCCGATAACACAATATGTTACTGACAATGTTTAAAATTATTAAAAATTTGGAGCAATGCTTACTATCGTATTCAATAAAAATTTTCGTTAAAGTATTTTCGAAATACGGCTAGTAATAGTTCAAAAGTTAAGCGTTCAGTTTTGTGGTCATCTGGTTTAATAATCGTCAATTTGTTACAGATAAAAATTTTCGAAATGAAATCTGTGAAGTGATCGGTAACGGTGAGTGTACATTTCCTGTATAAAAATAATAAATAAATAAATAAAATAAAGAAACGTTTTTTTTTTTTTTTAATGCTGACGAATTTTTATTAATACAATTAATAAAATATTCCCTCTAATTAATTTTTCTTTTTCTTCTTCAGCTATATTTTCAATCAATCCATTCTTGGACGAGGGTTTCTGCGTTATTTCTCCGTTTTTTCGGATTTCATACCATTTTTTGCCGGTCTGTCGCGAATTTTCCAATCTCATCCCTCCATTAATCTCTTCCTCTATGACCATGTTCTGTCCGGGCTTCCATCACTTTTCCACCTTCTATTTTAATCACCCCAGACTACACGCCTTGCGCGACTCGTTGTATTTTAACAGCTATCGATATAAATGGAGCTTTTCTATTGTTTCGTATTCATTCCGTTATTTATTTATCCTTAAGTGTGACACCAAGAATTAAACGTTTTAACTTTCTTTGTGTCTCGCTGTTATCTTTTAACTTTTTTGTTATGACCATTATGAAGCTTTACACACCTCTTTTTTTAATTTTATCAACACCACGGTGCCCCGAAATATACGTATGTATCGTATAGGATTCAGTAAGCTAATTCTTAGACTTGGATTTTTTTTTTTTCTATTACGTCGTAGCATTTATCGAGTGTTAAACCAATAAAGACAGTTTTGAATTTATTTATGTTATAAGGCTGCTATTACCGAGTCTATACATTATCCTGCTTAACATATTTTCGTCGGTATATTTAGAGGTCCATCAACGTCTTGATAGTTTGCTGTTGAGTATTTGTGGAGCTTCCGTTATTCACCAGGTGCTTTATTATCACTTTTTATATTCTAATCTGGACTGACATAACATAATATCAGTATGAATACAGAGCAAAGGAATATGTAAAGAAAAACATTCAAAAATTTGTAACAAGGATATAAAAAACAGTAGCAAGCATTCGCTGCGACTATTTGTGCAATGACTACAGCAGATGCTACTACTGTATCCACAATTTTATCCACCATGAATGCTTTCCTGGATGAATTCATACTTGGCAACGGTTTAGCCACCTTACCAATTACTTCACATACAGCGAAACAAATGGTACGGATATGTATAACTGTAGTATATATAACGATCTGACATGTACTTCACATCTCTCTACTCTACCAGGTGTTACACATACCTTAGTGTTATTTTCCAATCGTGGTTAAAATTTCGAATAGGCTAACACATTACATAAAAAGAAAAAATACACGACAAGAATAAGGGTCAATAATTTTACTTGAAGGTAGCTCGGAAATAGTATATAAAATAAACATTAAAAATGTTCTGATAACTTCAAAGAGCAAAATATTACCAACAAAGTTACACAAAAAATCTCTGTCTGTCTGTATTGAAGGTATTATTAACTAAGATGTAATGTTAGCTGAAACAAATAGTTCAGTTACATCAATTTGAAGTGATAAAGTTAAGAATTGCATTAAAGAACAAAGATGCTTATCGTACTTTGTGTAAATATGTCAACTATAACAATGCACTTATCAAACAAACAATGAACATTTAAAGCAATCATTAGAGGTTTACATTATTCTATGAGCTTCGCTGATATGATAGAAGGTCTAGAGTGCAAGTAGGACACAAAGTAATAAGAAATAATTTCCATTATTCTTTATCAATTGACAATTATAAAGACATATATCAATTGAAATATTTACTTAATACCGAGAATTCAAAAATTCAATTCTTCAATGTACAAGGTGCCGGCAATATGACCAATGCTAAAAGTGATTGCTTTGCACTATTCGCGTATGTGAAAAATGAGGTAAAGTACACGATTCTAAATTTTCAACAGAACAAAGGAATCCTGCTAAGTACAAATGAGGTCTATAAAACTTTTTTGAAAAAAATACAACTTCACAGAAAGAGAAATGTCGAAAAAATCTTTAAAAAAAATCGGACATGTTCCTCAATGCGAAGAAACAATTCTATAGTTTAATCTCCTTCTTCGATAAAACGATTGTATGGGCAAATTAGATTTGATAATGGATTAATAATAATGTAGGAATTTTATTAAACACGTCTCTAAAACGTTAAAGCATGCTCTTCTGTTAATAAATCAAAATTACGGAATAGTTAATATGCTGCCGCAGATGTTAATAAGCTCAATGAAATGACTCCAGAATTTCTAACCAGTTTGCTAAATCATATTCAATGTACTACTTAAAAGAGAAATAAATCGATATATGTATCTAAAGTTCGACTCCCTAATAAAAACTGCGTTTAAATTTTTTAATTTTATATATATATATATATATATATATATATATATATATATATATAAGGCTGGTCTTTGTTTACATAATTTTGAATTTTTTTTTGCTCACCCCCTAAATATCTTCATATAAAAAAAAAATTCCTGTAAAATCTGAGCTCTTAATTTTAATATTAACACGTTCCCCAAAGTCATCAATGTTTGAAATGGAAAATACATACAATTTTTTTCAATAACGATAACTCTGGTAAAAATTGCTGAATCATTTTGAAATTTAGTACAGTTGTAGGTTACACTATTGGGAACAATCCTTAAAAATTTTAAATTCATTATTTCCTTTATCAAATCAACAAATATGAAAAAAATTTTCTCACTTAAAATATTTTCGTAATATTGCTCGTAATATGGACTGATTTATTTTTTATACTAGTCCCATCAAAAAATACTCTGTCCGAAGTAATGTTAGAAGTTTTTAATTCAAAAAATTAATCAACGCAAAAATGGTTATTTATTTTTTTTTAGTTATTTATATTTATTATTTACACTTATTTACCTTTATAATTACTATTTCCACATATCTTTAGGGTCCGAAGGAAATTTTGCTCTATGATCTTTTACGATTTGTGAAATAAATTGTTGTTGATTTTCGTTATTTGCAAATTTTTCACCGTTTTTTCGGTACAGTCATTGACAACTTTTAAATTCATAAGGACTTTTTTTGCAGTCTGATAAATTGCGTTGTTTTTCCATTCTGCGGGATGAATATTCAGAAATTCTGTTCCTTATTCGAATCTATTAAATAAATTCACTGAATCCTCAGTAATAAAATAATCTAGTTCAAAATTTTGAAGCTCATCTTCTTTATTAATTTCGTATCGTTTGATGCGATTTTTTTTTTTTTTTTGTCATCTTGTCATCATTACTAAAGTCATCATTATCATTTTCATTTTTATTTAATTTTACTTAAAGATTTACTTTTTGTGATCGTTTTTGATTCTTCAATTAAGTTTATTTTGGTTTTTAATTTTTGAACGATTTTTATGTTAGTTTCAATTATATACAAAAATTAGAATGTTCTCTCCTACAGAGGTAAAGAAACATATTAAACATTTAAATAATAAAAAAAGTCCTGGATTCGATATGATAACAGCTAGGATGATAAAAGAACTGCCAAAAAAATCTGTAATCTTGCTAACATACATATACAATGCTATTATGAGAACGTCATACTTTCCAGCCCAATGGAAATTTTCCCAAATTATTATGATTCTGAAGCCTGGAAAAGATGGTACTCATCCGGCATCCTACCGTCCAATATCACTGTTATCTACTCTTGCTAAATTACTTGAAAAGTTAATATCTGTCAGGCTAACCAAAATAATGGAAGAAAGAAAAATTATTCCACAACATCAGTTTGGCTTCAGGAGCGCTCACTCCACTGAACAACAGATACATAGAATTGCAGAAATAATTGAAGAAGGTATTCAGAACAAAAAATATACCGAAGCCTTGTTTATAGATTTCACAAAAGCATTCGACAAAATATGGCATAAAGGATTACTATATAAACTTAAAGCAGCATTCCCTGTACAGTATTATCAACTCATCAAGTCGTACATAACGAACAGAAAATTTCGCGTCAAATGTAGTGATGACTACTCTCAGCTGCATCCAATCACGTCTGGCGTTCCGCAGGGTAGTGTATTAGGGCCGATTCTGTATAATATCTACGCAGCAGACCTTCCCACCGAAGGAAATATTGAAGTGGCTACATTTGCCGATGACACAATGCTAATTTCGCAAGACAAGAGGGCTGATATTGCAGTTGCTGAGCTACAGAAAAGCGCGAATACGGTTCTACAGTGGGCTCAAACGTGGAAACTCGAAGTGAACCTGGAAAAGTGTAGTCATGTATCATTTACCAAGAGAGCTGAGCACCAGCTCCACCTAACACTGGGTGGTAACACTATACCAAGAAGCAATAGTGACAGATACCTAGGAGTTCACTTAGACCGTACCTTAAGCTGGAGGACACACGTACAGAAATTAAGGAATAAGCTTGATATTAAATTAAGATCGCTATATTGGCTAATAGGATATCATTCGAACCTCTCCTTAGCTAATAGGGTCTTAATATACAATGCTATCCTTAAACCTACGTGGACTTATGCAGCACCAATTTGGGGCTGTGCAAAGAAGTCAAACAGAAATGTGATACAGCGATTCCAGAATAAAACGCTACGGTTGATATACAGAATGCCGTGGTATGTTACCAATGAGGCTATTCATCGAGACCTAAGAGTCTGTACTGTCGATGAGGCTATAAAGCAACGCGCTCGTAGTCATGCGTTACGCCTCTGTGGACATAGTAACGAGCTAGTAGCTGCCCTTCCGGACAATGCAATAACAAGAAGACTGGAAAGAACTAGGATCCGTGATCTAGTATAAGAGATGGGCTGAATACATCAATGGATGTATTCTCCACTCAATTGAATACATTGAGTCCATTCGCAGATAGCCAAATAGACTAGGCACGAATCGGCAGAAGTAGTAAAAAAAAAAAAAAAAAGTTTCAATTATTTTATATTACGAGTAATATTACAAAAATATTTTAAGCGAGAAAAATTTTTTCATTTTTATTGATTTGATATGTAAGGAAGTAATGAACTGCAGAATTTGAAATTTTTAAAGATTGTTCCCAATAGTATAAGCTACAACTGTACTAAATTTCAAATTGATTCTTCAATTTTTACCAGAGTTATAATTTTTACAAACGTTATGGAAAAAAATTGCATGTATTTTCCATTTAAAACTTTGGGAACTTTGGCGAGCGTGTTAATATTAAAATTAAGAGCTCAGATTTTACCGGAAATTTTTTTCATATATTTCGAAGATATTTAAGGGGCGGGCAAAAAAAATTCCGAAATCACGTAAATAAGGACCATCCTAATATAAATATATATATTATATGTGCCGATCATATGGTTTAAAGGTAAAATTTAAAAATAATAAAATAATGAAATAAAAATAAATACAAATTATCGAAAAAGTGGTACGAAAAAGATGCGCGATCTCGTTGTCGGTTGGGGCTAACCAATCATTAATCACCGCAAGAAGAAACGTGTACCTAATTCGATAAAGGCTAGCGGTCACAGGGCGGAAAGAAAAAAGGAAATGACCAGAGATCGAAGGAAGATTTTTAGTTGACAGTTAGTGGAGTTTTACCTTTGGTTTAAATAATTACTCCTCTTTAGCTGTGTTTTTACCTTCACGCAAGAAATGTCTCATTTTTTTTGAAGCGGTTCCTGTCGGCAATAGAACAAGTAGATTCGTCGTTCGTAACAGTCGTTTGTTTTTGTCTTGCTTCGGAAATTGCCTTTTCACCGGTATAAGCAAGTTTTTTAAGGCGCGATTTATCAAAAATCCGTAATCGTTAAGTAGCGGAATTTAAAATTAAAATATAAAAAGTATCTTTTTCGCAACTGAGGTCCTGGACGTCGCAACTGCAACGAATTTCACCGTATCCTGCAGCCATCGGATTCGCCGCTGACAACAGGGATACATACCATTTTATTTTCATTTTTTTGTAATCGTTGTTTTTCGTTGTCATATACGTATAATAATTATAATTAATAATTGCTTTTCAGCAGTCGACCGGTAACGAAAGATTCGTGTAGGGTATCGGTAAATATATAGATAAAAAGTCAAATTGATAATTTCATTCAATAATAATAATAATAATAATAATAATAATAATAATAATAACAATAATAATAAATAAACTAAAATCCATGAGTTCGGAAACATCTCGTGGTTGGTATCCCTGTGGACACGAATAACAGACGGTAAACGTTTCAAAATATATATATATATATATATATATATATATATATACGAGAATATAAAAACCGATATGTTGCTACGCTGCGCCATTTCACGAATAGGCAAAGAAATCTAACAGACAATAAGCGTTTCCGGAATAAAACTTTTCGAATGTTGCATCGTATGCCTTGGTACGTTATGTGTGTGGACTGGCCTACCAACACCGAGAAATCTGCATCGTCAATGAAATCGGCTAACTGATAGGCTCAAAAACACATAGCGTAGTTACGTGAAAACCGTAATGAGTTCGCGTCCATACTTCGGGAAAAATTGGTAACAAGACGGTAGAAAAAAAAACTCAAGTTTAACAGAATAGGAAAGAAAACATCGACGGTTGATTTCTTTGCCTAACATGCGAACACTGAAGCGACTATTTGTTTAATGGTCACTTAGGACTGGTACAAGTCAGTAAAAGAAGAAAAGAAGTCTACATTTCTCTTTAGGTACTTTTATTGATGTAGCACGTATATTTTCTCTATCGTGCTCTCTGTAGGTTTTCATCATCACTTCATCTACATGATGTGCCATGCTACCATGCTACTATTTCCGATTTATGTGCATATTCTTATATTAAAAAATATATATAAAATGAACCATTCTACAGTGGGAGTTTTAAACTTGACACGAATAGTATTTTGACGTTGCGGGTTGGAAAGCAATACATTTAAAATAAACTTCAGTTAGAGTTGTATGAGAAGTTAGAAAGAATAATAAAGTTTGTCGATCAAGTCTATATTTTTAACCTATATGTGGAGCGCTAGAATATATCCTAATGTTACTCCAATTTTGTTAATTGACATAACGTGTATTGTCGGCCCTACTTACGGTACTACTGCCCTTTGTACTTAAAGTCTAATAAAAAATGTCATATTAAATGCGTCTCCGTTTACAAGGATAGTACTAACATTCGTAGATCATGTAACGAGCAATTTATAGACAAATAGTTAAGCGAGTTCACATAAATGAAGCAATTTAAAATAAGCGTGAAAGAAATATTCACGAAAATTACGAATAAATAAATTAATTTAAGGTTTATAATTCAGTTTAGACTTTTAAACCAGGATTACATTTGTTACAGGAAAAAATTTGGACAGTATCTCACTTGAAGATTTTGGCTTACGAGGCATGTATATTATAAAAATATCATATTATAAACATATTATATATGTCGAATGTTTTAAATATTTTTCGTACTTTTCTATTTTTATTAGCAAGGCTAGAAGTGTTGATTTAAGTAAAAAATGTTGTTCTATATATTTCTGCTTCAATTCAGATTTATGTATGAGGATACTTACCCCTTATCTTACATTTTGGGGAGAACGATCCAAATTAATTTAAATTAAACATGCATGATGCCTAAATTACGTCCGTATCCGGATTTCAGATTTACGAAGATTCTTAAAATAAATAAAGTTACACTCAAACTTGCAAGTAAAACAGAAATATTAACAGCTGCGAAGAAGAAGGGTGAAAAGAAAATAGCGAGATGCAAGTTGTGAAAATTTTGAAGCAATCTATTTTTGAGTTGATTGAGACGCTTGAATAGTTGAAAGCTAAGAAGATTTTAAGAGCTTTTGATGTTGCCGGATAAAATTCGTACTCTGTTAATAAATCGATGATCTAATCCAATTCTTCCGATGTGGTACGATTTTTCTACATTGATTTTTTGAAATCATATACTCGGCTTCAAAATTTTCTGTATTGTTCTTTTCCGATGCTTTTTTTTTTTTGGATCTATTGAAAATTTAACAGTTTATTATTTTTCATATTAATCGGACGAATGAGTGCTAGAGAAAACCCGAATTGATAAAAATAAAATCGAACGAAATCCAATGTTAATCGTTTAAGCTAAGAAGAGACAAATTCGTTGATCCCGTTAATGCTTCTGTTAATGGAGGAGGTTGGTTAGCTGAGGCTGCAGTTATAAGAGGGTGACTCTTAATGTAAGAAAGATCGGTTTTGTTGTAAGTTTCTATTGAACTTTTCTGTAAATTTAATTATGCGGGAAATTAACTAATATAAAGCCAGATAAAGTGTAACTGGACGAAAATTATATAAGATGAACGGCATCTCTTTAAAATGATGGTTGTATAAATAGTAATACAAAATGTAGACTAAGGTCATTTACAAAGTAAGCTTATAATATGCGGGCATGGATATATGTAATATTTTGCAATTAATTTTACAAATATATATATATATATATATTGTACAATATACATTGTGCTTTTATTTTAAAGACCCGCAATATTTACTTTAAAAAATTAATTAGTGTTTTTATTAAAAATCGAAAAAAAAAAAAAATGGATTAATTTATATTATTTAACAACATTTTTTTCGTGTTCTTGTTGCAGTTAATGCGAATATTGAAGACAAATGCAAATGTAAGTATTCGCCTGGGCGATAATGTATATAAATGTCGAATAAACTGCGAACTAAAAGGAACTTGAAAAATTTTATTAGAGATTTATTCGAAAACTCCTTTTCCGTTTTAAATTCGTAACTTTATTTCGATACCGCGAAATTTTATATTTACTTTAGACGATATTTCGTGTAGCTCATACTGAGAAATTATTTAATTTTCATTTAAAATAATTAATCGATTTCTAGAGAGCTTTACCCTCTGTTAAAGTTAAAGCATTTATAATTATTCGAAAGTCTACGGCAAATTCAGGAATTTAATTTCATTTTAGAACAAAAGTTGTAACTTTAAAACTCCACGGTGGAATCTGTCTATATACACGGTAGTGCTAGCCATTACATCATTATCATCATCATCATCATCCTTACTCAGCTTCTGAGCGTCGGCGACTACCTCTATTCGTACATTCTAGCTGTACAGATATAGAGGTACTAGGCAATTGTTATATGCAGCACTAGTGTAGACGTAAGACTATACACACTTGAAACTGATATTGTGATTTTTTGATTCATATCGTTACTACAAAATTAAAGTCCTATTTATGTCTGCCTCTTACTCACCAGTTAGCGCGCATATATATGCACGTTTGCCATCATAGGCGCACTCAGGATTTTTTTTTTGGTCGGGGCTAGAATTTAGAAGATGAGTTAGGGCGTGGTAACTCGGTACCTCGACTAAGTACCTATCTATTTCCGTGGTTTGTAAATTAAAATAAAAAAAAAAATAAATACAAGCACAAATTAGATAAGTATACGAATTTTATTTTAAAAAATTTAGCTAAAAGTATATATAACATTATACTTGTAATATAAGTAAAAAGTAAATATGTATGTTCTTAAAAAAAAAAAATTAAGTAAAACAAAACAGTACAAAACGAAATTAAGATTTCGAAGATTTTTTGGAGGGAGAAATGGCCCCGTGGCACCCCCCCCCCCTCTTGGGTGCGCCAATGTTTGCCATTGCTTTCCATATGATTCTATTAACGATTAATTTAATTATTTATTTTGTAATATCTATCGTCGCCTGCGATCGAACTCAAAATTTTTGTAACGAAAGTCGAGTAGCAACTAGGCTACTACGACGCTAAACATTCGAGAATTTATTGTATTCTTAGGAACATGTGTTTACTTTTCGCACGTATTTTATTAATTTATACACTTTCGTAATCTTGCGAGTCCTCGGAAGTTTTACTTTCAGACACGTACAGTTGTTTTAAGCTCTATGAATGAGCTTTCACTTTCCACGAGGCAAACAACATATTAAAATTCTAATTAAAACTAAAACAGAGATATAATTGCTCGCGTGCAAGAAAAATATTTAGACATTCTAATTCTTATTCTTTCAGTTTACGATTAAACTATTTGTCATTTGGTATGTCGACTTCCTGCCGGTCTATCCTCCTGTTACAGGTATTATCGCCACTATTCGGAATTTCCCACTTAAATAGATAAGCATACGAAAAAGAATGCAAACCAGCTTACATACATATTACACGTGTTATTTTGCGAAACTTTGAAACAATTTTAATAAAAAAGATCCCCCCTTAAACCTCCTAAACTATACACCATTGGACAAGATCTGTAATATTTTCAATCGAGAATCATTAAAACCATAAAAGTAACAAATACGTCCCAATGGTACTTGGAACCAGGCCGGGCCAAGAATTTTGAAAAGGGGTGGGTTTTCGAAATTTCCTTCGTATATATATTTATTTTATAAATGACAATACATTTTTCACTAATAATCGTGCTATTAATAATTTCCATCATTTTGATTTATATGTATTAATAGTTTGCATAAATGAATTACCCCCCGTATATGAACATTAATAAAAATTACGTACGTTATTGATTATACCAGGAGCGGATCCAGAGAGACATTTTGGGGAAAGAAATTGTATAACTATGATTACGGTAAACAGTGTAGATACTTGGGAAATACCCCTTGTTTCATCAAGGAAATCAAATAGCGAGCAGCTCTTTAGGAATTTAAAAATTCTTTAAAAATATATAATTATTACAATTTAATTAAAATTTGGTTTCACTTTTAGATGAAAAATAAAATGAAATTATAGAATTGCAACTAAAATAGTAGTTTAGAATTTCAATAGTAAATTACTAGAAAGAATAGAACGATAGTATTTTTTATTAGACACTTTACTTCTTTTTTATTTTTGTTATTAATCCGATCCGAATTTTTTGTCCGTGAGCAAGTTTAAATATATATCATTGAACTATTTTTAATTAAAATTGACAAATAAAAATTAAAAATAAACAACAAATGATTTTTTACAAAAAAGTAAATACCGATACTTGAAGGTTTATTATAAAAATTTAAAAATGCACTAAAAAGTAAAAAATAATTACTCCCGATAAGGGAAATATATATATCAGAGTGATATAACACTTAAGTGGTGATATCTCGTAATTCTTATAAAACATTAATACCTTAATCAGAGTCGGCATCAAATTCATGTTACAATATCTAGGAAACATTTAACGCAGTTTTTAATTATTATTATAATATGAATTTGATGCCGACTCTGATTAAGGTATTAATGTTGTATAAGAATTACGAGATATCACCACTTAAGTGTTATATCACTCTGATATATACAATATTTTCTTACCGGGAGTACTTATTTTTTACTTTTTAGTGCATTTTTAAATTTTTATAATAAACCTTCAAGTATCGGTATTTATTTTTTGTAAAAAAGCATTTTATTTTACAATTTTTAACGTTATGCTTGAGAATTTTTTTCTTGTTAAAAATTAATTTTTTTTCACATTATTCTCCATACGTTATACTTAAAAAAAATCGAAATCTTCATTTTGAACTGCATTTCTATGGTAAAAACAACAAAAGCTACATTTCCATAGTAATTTGGCAAATTTATAATATTTTAAGTCAATAAATCTAACTTAACGTTGAAACTAATCACGAATGAAAAGCATCCAAAAAGCTTCAACTCCCGCATTATTAAGCATAACTCAAAAACTACCCGATCATCTCTTGATCAAATTTAAATGGGACCACATGAGAAGCACCACCATTTAAATAAAAGAAGAATCATCAAAATCGGTTCACCTAGAAGAAAGTTCTGTGGTAGCACACATTTAAAAAAAATAATAAAAAAATATATATAAAAAAAAAAAATACAGTCGAATTGTATACCTTCTCCTTTTTTGAAGTCGGTTAAAAAAAACAAAAGACCGACGACAGGTGCATTTAAAAAACAGAATAAAAACGTAACATTAATAGTTTTACTAGAAAACAGTATATTAAATATTAATTATAATTAAATCCATAGGAATAACTTTTACACAAATCTTTTATAGTATAAATTAGGTTTCTCTGTTGTAAAAAAATGTTTTCATTAGGAGTTTTGGTTCTTATGGGAGGGAGTGTCCCCGCTACTGATTACGCTCGTAATAAAAAATTCTGCATAAAATAATAATGATGTACCTAAAAATATTGAGTATATTTTTTCTATTTTTTTTAAACGTAAGAACACCCTAAAAAATTATCAATATTTATTTTAAATTTTTGATATTTTTCAGATTTTTGTGTATTTTTAATAACTAGTACCTGGGCGACCGAGCCTTGCTCGGTATTTTTTTTTGTAACTTCTTAACTTTATTTTAATCTTATACATATTCACAAAACGTGAAATATTTACGAAACTAATTTATGAACATATTTATGAATGTAAAGACTCTTTCCATACAACTTTCCTTTTCAATACTGAACGCAACAAAAATGTAGAGGTCCTTCGAATTCGCTTTCCAGGTGGTTGGAAAATGTTTTCAATGACTGCACGCGTTGATTTTTATGAATATCTTTCTATACGTTTTTTATTAGAACATTTATATTTTAGGTATGTAGGGTCGTCAGCTTTATCTCTATCGGGGTTTATTTGTTATAAAAACAAATAAAAAGCCTTTTGTAATTTTACCTGTGATCAGCTGTTTTTCAACAAATTAGAAAAAAATTCCTACTAAATCACTGCAAAGTGTAATGAGGGTAGGGATTTTTAAAATGATGTGCACAACATATTCTTAGTAATTCACTTTCACAAATAAATATGTAAATACGCAAAACATTTAATATCTGTATATAAATAGGCAAAGTCCTCTTTTGTTTATTAACCGATTTTCTTATTATTTTTTTGTTTAGTAGATATTAAAAAGCGTTTTTTTTTTTCTTATTTAAATATAAAATTAAGGCAAAAAAAATAAAAAATGAACTGTTCGCTACGATATTTTCTATTCGTTTATGTCTTTTTTTTGTTATACATATATTTTTACTGCATGCGTAGCGTATGATTTTCGAATCGCCATTATTTGACCGCCAGCTGATCGTCTGAGAGCGAAGACCGATGTCTTTGCCTATTCGTTCACCGCCGTTTCCAGGTATCTGAAATTACCCCCCCACCAGTTTTGCCGACCATATGTTTTATTGCTTTGCCCTACAGTATTGACGTCACCGCCCCGTACTAAAAGACACTACCGGTGCCAATAATCGACGATGTTCGTAAATCAAAAATAAGTCGATAGATCGCGCCACCAACCCTGATTTGTATTATACTAAAAATATTAAAAACCGTTAAAAACTCGCGAAATCGAATTTTTAAATGGATTAGACCTTGCCAGATCGATTTCTTGGCCCAAAATACACCTAGTGTGAAAATTTCATCCAAATCGTTAGAGCCGTTTCCGAGATAGCCAAAATATATATATATATATATATATATATATATACATATATACAAGAATTGCTCGTTTAAAGATATTAGATTTCAGTTCTAATGGGGGGCCTTCCCCCAGAGAAACACGGCCTTGCTTGGAACAATCGTTA
The DNA here is from genome assembly GCA_039619475.1 of Icerya purchasi. NCBI lineage: Eukaryota > Metazoa > Arthropoda > Insecta > Hemiptera > Monophlebidae > Icerya > Icerya purchasi. Next base: position 150,549,392 of record CM077116.1, on the reverse strand, counting down.
TTGTAAGAAAAATAATAGAAAAACGAATTGTCTGTTTTTATTTAAATTTCCAGCACTTTGCTAACTGTTTTTTTATTGTTTTCAGCTATGTTCGACGCATTAATCTCACCACTCTTAAAAAGTAAGCGCGCTGCTCTTTTGTTATATTTTATTTTTTATAAAGTTAGAAACATAACTCGTAGCCGTTGGTATTGTTCGAAGATAAACATCGGTTAAGAAAAATGTTTAATATCATCGTAACGATTGACTTAGCATTTTAAAATTTTTCTTCCAACATGCGAGAACATTTTAAAATCATTTATCACAGTTTTCCAGTGATAGGTAATCCTTACCTGTCGTCAACACAATTTTGTGTCCCGAAACACTTTCTGTAAATCCTCCTCTGTTCGTTTGGCAATTCAACTTCCTCTACCTACTCATCTTAATGTTACTTTTTCTCTAATCTTTGTCGATTAACCGTGTACGTTTCTGTTCATCTTCGATTTAACTTTCTTGATTCCAGTTTCGCAACTTTGATTTTTTCCGACTCCGTTTCCAACTTGTCTTTTCGATTCTCCGAATTTAAATTACGCATGCACGTCTTCTCCAAATGTTTTTTTTTTTTTTTAATTTTGTCCGAAAACTTACTTCTGGCTCCTATCTTCTTAATCTGCTCTTTTCGACAATTTCCCAGTTCCTTAATTCGTAGTTGTTCTCATTTCCGCTCCTTTCACGTTAATATCTAATTGTTTTGAAATTTTACCTTTTGATTTCTCTTTTCAATTACTTTGAATGCCTTCAGTAGTCAAAACCATAAAAAAAAAAAACCAAAAAAAATATCCAAAACAAAACTAATCACTTTATATTTTTTAATAACTATTTCGCGTTTTAACTAGATCACTAGTTAAAAAGAATTAGTTGCGCGAACGGAAAAATATTACATATTTATTCGTTCATCATTCGATTATTTTCGTTAAAAATTAAGTTACAGTTCTTTAGTTTTCAATAGCAGAGAAAAGTGTCCGACGCGTCTAAACACAGAAAAAAAACAACCTAAAAACGATATTACGTTTAATGCCACAAAAATATTAGCCAAAGTTGAAATTACATGTTCTTATAAGCGATCGAAGTCGAAAAATTTCTAATTAAAAAGCGTGATTTTAGTTAAAAGTTAGTAATTAATCGGGTGAAAATAGAAGGTGGATTTATATTAATTAATTACAAGTTTGATTATGATGATCTGCTTTTCGTTGAACGGACTATTTGAAGTTTTGTGTTCTTTATTTCCATTGCCTTACTGATTACTGAGAAACGTCAACCGTAAATAAATGTGACACATTGTTTTTATCGAAAGGTGAACGTAAAAAACCGCGAAAATCTTAAATTAATTTTAAACTTTACAGATAATATTTTTATAGTTTTTTTGTTTTTTAATTTTCCCCCTTCCGTAGATAATTCACGAAGACCTCTAACGTTTTCAGTTTTATTCGACGCGCTGTCTTTACTGGTAAATTTAATTCGACCACTATTTTTAAACAACAATACGTTTCATCTTTTACCTCGTAATAATATGCGGTTTTGTTTTAATGTTGGGAGAAAGCTGAAATTACGGAGAGGCCGTTAACGTCACCGCACTAAATATTTCATGAAATTAAAAATAACTGCGTCTATCTAGGCTCTAAAAGCTAGGTGTTACCTAGAAATATAATAATAGTGCGGTGTTTTCGAATTTCAGTCGTAGAATTGAAAACTAGAAATTAACTTGTCCAGTTTTGTTCCCGTATAAAAGGTTTTGTAGTAAAATATTCTGGCTTTTTTACTTTTTAAATTTTACATTCGAAAGATAAAAATAAAAAAAACAGCCACTAGATATTTAAGACTAAAAAGTAAACAAAGCAAGTTCCATATGACAGGGCATCGAGGATTGTGTAATTAAACTTTCTTCATAATGGTACTAAGCCTAATGGAACTAAAGAAAAATATTAGAGTTAGTTCTTTTCTGCTTCTGATCCGCCTTTACTTTCATCCGGATAAAATTCTCTGGTATAACAAATATTCAATTTCAGATTAAGTATAAAGTGCCTTAAATTTATTTATACCATCTTCGTTTAGCTAGAGAGCATGAAGTAAAACTTTTCGATTTACCTTTTTGCGTGTTTCGCTAACTAGTTCAACTTTCATACGGTACTATAAAGTGTCGTAGATCAAAAACGTATTGCTTGTCTGGATTCTAAACGATCGTTAATAATTAATCAGTATATTTATTACTATTTACTGTTTGTTTTAACTGATTGTATTCGTTCCAGATGAAGAAATCCAAGGAGCATTATGTGAAAACATCAGTAGTGGTAAGTATATTTATTTATATAAATAAAAATATTATAGAATGTTACACAAAACGACTGAGTGACACATTAACCAGCCGGTTTCGATATATTAAGATATTTCCGTAACAGTTTGTGCTATATAAGCAAAAAATTCGGTTGGAAGTGTTAAAAATTTTCGATTAAAAAGTTATCGCTGCAGAGAAGGAAAACGATTGATTTCAGTTTTAATTAGTGTTCGATTAAAAATTGAAATAATGTTCATTTATCATTTCAAACGTACTCATTGTCTAAAGAGCAAGGCAAGTGTACCCCTTACATTAAGATTTATTAAGTGCAACAACAACCAGTTTCGTAAATCTTCAGCCTTTATTAATTCGGTGATCATAAAATCTGGTTTAAATATGCGGTGACTCGGGGTTGATTACTCACACGCGCGTACAATAAAAAATAATAATGATTTGATCTGTTTAAAAAACAGTATTTTGTATCGTTAATTTCTTAGCGTGTTGGGATCGTTCTTAATATTTTTCTAGTCGACCAAAAGTCACCCCAGAGTGACAAAGATAATTCCCCCTACGCAATTTAAATAAAACTTTTGTTATGCTCCATTTAAATATTTCAAAATTTACTTTCAAATAACTGAATTTTAGGAACTGGGAAAAAAATATCAAACAATAAATTGGCGTAACAAAATGATTTACATGCCCCGTGTTCAATACATTTTTCTGTATGCAATAAAAATTAGTATTTGTTTATTTTTTGTTTTATTAATCTTATGCGCCATAAATTTTTTGTTTTATTAATCTTATGTACCGTAAATTCTTCGTTTAATTTTTCAGAGCGCTAAATGTGGACGTAGAAAATTACATACAGAATTTCAATGTGTGCACTTACTACTATTTTACGTTCTTTTCGTGACAACAAATTTATATGAACAATAATAAAATTATTATAACTTATTATAGCAGTTTTTTTAAAAATAAAACATCCAATAAGTTTAGCTAGTTTTAACGATATATCAGTTCAGTAATATCGTTTTATGCTGTGAAACTTCTTAGAAACAAGAGCTTGTTTTAGATTTTATATGAAGGATAGGGAGACTAAAATTTTTTAACTCCAAACTGGTTCAGTTTCTTACATATGTTTTCATTTTTCACGAAATTTAGAAAAGCTTTTCCACTGAAACAATTGGCGACGAAATAACAATTGGAACTATACACCACTTATTGGTAAAAAAAAATCCGAATATCGAATCCACGTGCATCTCATCATAACACATGGTAAACAATATTCTCTTTTTCTTCTTCTTTGATTTGTAACCGTGCCGTATCCTGCTACTTGGGCCAGAGGCACGGAAGGAAAGGTATTATATTAGATTAAAGGTAGGATGTTTGTATTATTGAGGAAGAGGAGGAGTTTAGTTTCGGCGGAGGAGGTGCGCCGCAGTATGTTAGGAAGATTATTAGGAAGGTCAGCGAGTTGGCGTTGGAAAGTATAAGTTGTGCAGGAAGTTAGGATATGGGCGACGGTAAGGGGAGTATTACATGCAGGACAGGTCGGCCGTTCTTCTTTTGCAAAACAGGAACTGATGCGTAAGACTTGTATGTCCGGACTGAATGCTGCAGAGGACTACTTCATTCCGCCTGGATGTCGACATTACCGGATCTGTGACGCTGGAGTCGCAGTGAGGAAGAAAAGCGAATCGTTCCGTTGCTTTTGTCTTTAGTTTACACCGAATATGAGTCAGGATATCTTTACTCGGCATTGGTATGAATGAAATTGGTGTTATACTACATGATTCTGCTGCCGCTGTGTCAACCTCGTTATTAGCTCCAAGATTGCTGTGCCCTGCTATCCACACGAATACAATTTGGCCCGAAGAAGTAAGCGTTTTTTCCGATATAGTTTCCGCGAAGGGATGTTGATGTTCGTGTCTGTTCTGTATACATCTGATGGAACTAAGGGAATCTGTGCAAATTAGTATATCATGCTTTAACTCCGATTTTGCAGCATCAATTGTACAAGAGATTGCATATAGCTGACAGCACGGAGAACGTTGATGGAAGTGGACATCGAATTGTCCCATGTTTATAAACGATGGCACAACCACAGGAATTTCCTTTTTTTGCTCCATCCGTGTATAGTATTTCATGACCATTATACATATTCAGAAGATTCTGGAACGAGTCCTGAATAGTGAATTGTGGTGATGAGCGAAGATTTAGGAGAGATGTGTCGCATATAATGGGAATGGATATCGAAGGGGGAGTAGACAGTTGGCTAGTTTTGCAGAGAGGAGGCAGGGTAATGTCAAGGTTTTGGAAGATGTTTGTAATCTTGTTGTGAAAGAATAAATTTGAATAAGGAATAGATTGGTAGTTGTGATAAAACATTGTAGAGTCAGGCAGATCAGGAGTTGTGAGTGAGTGAATGTGGAATTTAAGGAGGATGTAAGAATAATGAAGATCAGCGGGAAGCTCTCCAGAGTCGTAAAGAAGATGGTTTATTGGTGTTGATCTCAATGCACCAAGTGCAAGGCGTAAGGCTGTATGGCGGACTGAGTTTAATCGATTCAAGGTTGTTGGTGTAATAGACGCGTAAGCAGGAAAACCGCAGTCACATTTTGATTTTATCAGGGTTCTGTATATTAACTGCGCACCATATGTAACTTTAATATGTTTGAAATGCGGTCAGCGCGGATTTTCATTGTGATAAATTACTTTAATTCGATTACTTCTACTTCGCTTCAAACCCATTATTATTAAGCACTTAAAAGTTTCCATTTATAATGAAATAAGATCAGCATGATTCAAAAATCTGGATTCTAATTCTGAACAAGTATTATATCGCTAAATAAAACCAAATCTAAAAAATCTTCCCGGATGTTTGTATGTAACGAACACGAAATTTCTTTCAAACGCTTTTAAGTTCATCCGCTAAGGCTGAAAAACACCGTGTTTCATGTTTCCGTTTGAAGTATACATTTCTTCAATTGATGCACTTGAACAATTGAATCTATATAATATCCTTGCAGGGTATCTTTGTATCGTAATAGTGATCTAAAATTCATCTTCAGACTATCGCTAAAATTCAACGAACAATCATCAGTATCGCAAAGAACTCTAATTCTTAACATCAGCATCAATAATTTTTTTTGTTTATTGATATCATTTTCTATTTTTTTTTATCTAATAAACGTACCCTCTTCATTTAAATGCGGTAATACAATGTTTCCTTTTTTCCTCATATTTTCAGAAAATTTTTAACTTTCATTCCTTTAAGCAAAAATTTTAATTTGGGTTATATTAGAAACTCAAAAGTTTTCGGTCCTATTCGCAGTTTCGCCTATTTGTATTTTCCTCGTACGATTGTTTTTCATTTTGTTTACATTAACTGACATCGCGATTGCCTAGTTGCTGAAGTATTTGGTTTCCGTTACGGAAGTATTGAGTTCGATTTCAGGCGACGACAGAAATTACTATAGAAATTATTATGAAAATAGCTAATTAACCGCTTATAGTCACGTGACAGGCAATGGCAAAACCATCACTGTCACCATATGCGCACTAATTGATGTATAGTAGGCACACACATAAACACGTACGGGACTGCATTTGTATCGCGATAACAAGCGATCATATTCAGTTTCAGGTGTGTAGTCTTACGTCTGTACTAGCGTTGCATATTAATAATTGTCGTGAAAATCTCGCAATAGATATAAAATGCCTATCCCAATTATCCCGGCAAGCACGGAAGATTAGGCAACTTGCCTTACAAAGGAGTGCCTAAATTCAGCAGTGGATCGAAATGTATGTAGCGTAATATTTGATTAATTTAAAAGACCTTAAAGTGTTAAGGACTTAATTTTTCACCAACATATATACACAGTATATATGTATCAAGCAACTATTTTTCTACGAAATATAGGCAGATAGAAGTGTTCGAACAATCCGAAATAAGTATTACTTAATCCATAAGAAAAAAATAAATATATGTAAATAAAAACAATCAAAACACATATAAAAAATATCTTTTACCGTTTACATTTTTAAGGATTTTTCAATTTTGAAGACATTTCAAAAGAAGTGTTATGCTATACAAAGAACTATCTTGCTATATTAATGGAAAGTAAGAAAAATTTCAAATTTTTTACCTATAATTTTTTTGAAATCAACACTGTTACTTTTATCACAAATTCCATCACATTATTTCAAGAAACTACTTTTCGACTAAAAACTGCTCATTACATTTCAATTCTTAAATGTTTGTAAATAATAGTTTAAACTAGTTCGGTCGCCATTGAAGAAAAAATTCTTCAAAATTAAAAAACACGTTAACCGAAAGAGAAAAGGGAAGCCCTTCCAGCTCACCGCAGAGCGGTCCACAGTGTTCCTTGCTCAATTCGCCTACTACGCGAATGCCAATCACGAGGATCGAACTTAAAACCGAAAGAACAAAAAAACCGAAATTAAATAAAATAATAAAAAACAGTATATGTATATTTCCGGTATCTCGGTTATTCTACTCTACCAGTTCTTCTAAATACAAGGTGCGACAAAACGATTACCGATCAATGACGACATTAATCGGATGGCGAAGAAAAAAGAAGAACCCGCGGCGTCGGAAGACGCGTTTATTTATATGCAATAATTTTACGTTGCCGAGTAATTGTGTCTAGGCATCGCTTTTGATGCGAAATTTCCCATCAATCGGAAATCGCCACGATGATACCTTTTTACAATTACTAATACTCAATAGCAAGCCTCAACACACACCGTGACGTCATTATCACTCGCTTTTATTACTAACTCAGGCAGATACACACCGGCTTACGTCTTAGTGAGTTCGCTAGATTGCTCGGAATTTCTCTGATGCAATCCGCGATTACGTTGTAACAAAAATTCCACATTTCCGAACTCGGTACATATGTACATCGCTAAACTAACTTAAAATACACACGCAAACTATTTACAATTTTTTATTCTCCCTTTTCGAATTAATTCGTTAATTATTACTATTATTATTATCATTATTTTTATGTCTTTTTCTATACATAATATTTAAATTAAAAGAACCAGCCCATTTGGTTTGTTACAATATAAAAATGAAATTTGACTCATTACACTTTATTTACTTAAAACTTTTCCGCGTCAGTCTCCAACTCTTATCTGTCCCGCCCAAATCGATTTAGGATTTCTATTCGTTGTATGCTTTCCATTTTTATGTGTTCGTTTGTTATTTTATCGCTAACCGGGCTTTTGTTGCATATCAATCTTTCCACTATCTGCTCTACTTCTTTCAGAAATTTTGATACTATCCTCCTAAGTTAGTTTCTTCAGAAATACTTGTAACGTGATTGTTATCAACTATAAACTGCAATTAACGTATAAAAGGTAAATTACAAAAATATCTCGAAACGCCTGAATTAGTTTAGAGCACTGGTTGTCAAAGTGGGCGATATGCCTTACTAAGGGGCGCTTGAAAAATTCCGGGGAGATACGATAGTAGCAACCGTTTTAATTGGGCCCGCTGGTTTATACAAATAAAAAAGCAGTATTATTAGCACAAAAAAATATAATAGACGTCTTTCAAAAACTTTGTGCGTGTGTATTATCCATTCACTATACATATAAAATAAAATAAAAATACAAATAAAATTACAATAGCTTTATTTTTTTCGCACTAGTATGTGAAAAAAAATCCCCTATCCACAAAAATCAAGAGGAGGTATTTTTCCGTTTATTGACAGCTTTAAATTGTTCTTGCAACTGGAGTTTAAATATGCCGAATAACGCGTAAAATAAACACAACGTTTGTTCCTTCTCGAATTCGGATATCCTTTCTTTTATGGCGTTAAACATTTTTGTTTTTTTTTACGCAATGAGCTCTGTTTCTCTTGAAATATCTAAGATGGTTTAAATATGGAATAAATAATATTTCATCGTCGTTTTAAATAGGTTTCCATGGAATAATCGAATTTTAACCGGATTATTACTTGAGATGTTTTTATGATTAACGAATCTTGAAATCGTCTCTTTTTACCTTCTGGCGAGCATTAGACTTTTTTATGGAACACAAGTAAAACAAAAACTTTTAATACCATCGTAGAGCGAACTCCGTTAACGGCTGCAAAATTAAAAGGATGCCGCAGTATCAGAAGCAGCCCTAAAAGTTAATATTATTGATAAATTAAGCGCCGGCCAGAAAAGTTGAAAAGATTGAATTAAATCCAACAAAGTTACCTGGCTTTCTAAACTCCATTAAGACACTCCTGTGCGGCTATTAGCTCGCGCGCATTGGCATTAATCAGCACAACCCGTAACAAGTAACCGAATTAGAGTTACAGTTCATACTCACACCAAGATGCTCAGGAGACGTGTTAGCCCCGAACGTGCTGCTGACACTACGAAAATCTCTGCTCGAGGCCGAACTAAAATTTTCCGTTCCGACTTTAGTCGAAGATTCAAATATATTTTGAATACAAACATACCGAGTTGAATTTTTTAGATCTCTTTTCAACTGTAGATCGTATTTAAAGAATCTTATTCATAGTAGCATAAGGCTTGTTCCTCGAGTTTCGATCATTGATTAAGATTTGTACTGATTGGACTAATGGACTTTTGGTACTATAGTTTTTTAGTGCTGTTAGACTAGACAGTGAATCAGAGCGAATAAGGTCTAAGGCTTGGCATATAACATATAACTTACAGCTACAGATTGAGAATTGACTACGGAGCCTGGTCGATATGTAGTCCTCTATCTCTGTGGTAAGTGCGCATCCTGCCTAGCCTTCTTTGATTGATCCGTCTATGTATAGGAATGTGTCGTCCTCATATTTTCTTTTGATTTCCAGGAAAAATTGTTGGTATGTGTGGCTGTTGGTGGCCGATCTATAGTTATGTGTTAGTTCTATATTCACAGGGATCATTTGAGTTAACCAAGATGGTAACGGATGTTGAGCCCTTTGATAGGTTGAAATCAGATCGGTTTTTAATGTGGTTAGGTGTTCACGCAGTCTGATTTTTAGTGGTTTTGGTAGTCTGGGATTGCTTTGGTTCACGTTGTTTGCTGAATTTTATGTCAGGAAGACGTGCATAGGGTTGAGAGGTAATGCTTTGATTTTGGTAGCATATATAATAGTTAGTTCCATTCTTCGATATTCAAGCGGCTTTTCTTGGGCTTCTACGAGGATGCTAGTGGTTGGAGTAGTTCGGAATGTTCCAGGCCAAACAAGTTTAGAGTTATTTTCGACTACATCGAAATGCTTCGACCACCATAATTATTATTATTTAACTTGTAAATAGTATGTACGTACCAGCAACAGAATTTTTCTTATTTATTTTTAATGAAAATTTTTCACCTTTTGAAATCTTTATCTAATTGTTAGGCATTCTTTGACATTTAAAGTTTGTTAGAAATTATATTTTTCAATTTGTCGACAGATAGCGCTAATAGTATCATTAGAGAATATCGTTTAAAATTGAATGATTGTTCAAATCATTTTTATGGATTAAAGGTAACGGAAATGTGTAATAACTCTGGGGCAAGTAAAATGAATAATGGATTAAGAGAAGAAGACTAATTTTCGATACATAAAAGAACATTGAATACTAACAAGAAACAATTTTTTTTTTACTAATCTTTTGAGTCCAACAACATCTGCCCGCCAAAACAAATAACTAAAGAATCCTGAAATGGCTTTTTTTTTTCTTTTTTGGGGGGGAGGGGCACGTCAACCAAGGACTTCTAGCCAGAAACAAGAAGAAGGAAAAGAGCTCTCAATTAAATTTTTATTTGATCAGATATGGACAATATAGAAGAACTAATAGTTGGAATGATGGAAGGAGAAGGAAAGGAAAGGATGTAAGACGCGCAATAAGGAGTAGAATGCCTGAGGTTCAACAGGTGAGAATATAAAACACAGCGATGAGAAGGAAGGGATAAACATCAAAGAGAACATGATCAGCGTCACAAACCGCTGATTCGTTCGGATGGAGAGGGCAATCTGGAAATTAAGAAGAGACGGTAACCGAAGAATATTAGAAGAGAATGATTAAAACGTAGATGAATAATAGAAACAGCAACAGAACGAGTTAGTGAAGGAATCTCGAGGAGCTATGGAGCAGAAAGAAGATTAGGTTGTGCAGATATCTAAGAACGATTGTTACAGAAAGAAGAAGTGTAAATATCTGATCAAAATTTACGATGGAATTTTTTACACAGCGACAGGAGATTAGAGAATGGAATTTTGTTGAAAAAGGAGAAGGAGGCAACAACCCGAGCCAAATAATCCGCCGCCTCATTACCTTCAATGCCCATCTGGCTGGGAACCCATAGAGAAAATCCGCATGGATGGGGCGGAGCATAAGAAGAAGATGGATGAAACATTGTACGAGTAGAATGATAAAATCATAAGAATAAGTGAGAATGGGGGATTAGATCGCCTAGAGGGTACTCACGGAATCAGAAATAATTAAATAGTTCGAAGAGAAATGGTTAGACGAAATGAAAAGAATGGAACAGGGGATAACCATCAATTCGGTTGTAAAAATTAATCTTCAAGCAGTTTCCTCGGATAAGAGCTACTGCAGAAATACATTACAACATTATTTTCGATATTTATTATTCAATATATTTTTATGTTAAATACTGTTGTTTATGTTACTCAAGATAACGATTTTCTTTTTCTTAAATGTTTTCTCTTTTTTTTCTCTATTAAATGTCTTCTCTACAAATCATATTTAAGTCCGCGGTAATTAATTAAATTCACTTTTCTATAACTTGATTCTTCAGTTGTTTTTTTCTGAAAATTATACATTTTCAATCATTATCTGCCTGTTGGTACATCATTCAATGCACAAAAATCACAACATTTTTACCTTAAGCTAGTCTAGAGGACGCTAAAACTATAAATATCCGCTTCTTTAAAAGAAACGTTTTGACATTATCATCGTTAAATATTTTTTTAAATTTCATTACTGACATATTGACATCAGTCCACTATACCTAACTTTAAACCGAAAAAGTTATAAAACAATTTTATACCATAAACCATCAAAAAACTGTTTTTTTTTATTTTTTTATTTTTTGGGGCTCAGTTTTTCACCCTCTGGTCAGCTTACTCTTATTCATATTTTCCATTTTATATGTCTATTTCATTATCCTTTAAAAATTGATATGATCATCTATACTCGGCTATATTTAGTTGAGCTACTATTTGTTGTATTGTTAAAGGTAACGGTTTAGGTCTGCTAGGATTGCTTTCAATAAAATTTTCCTTCTTTGTTCAAATTTGATGCATTGCCAAATTATGTGCTCCAACGATCCTTCCAAACCACAAAAATCACACGCATTGCTTTCTATTATTCCCAAACGTGCAAGATGGAGTACAATGATGCCCGAATCTAATTCTGCATATTGTTGTTGTACGGACTCTATTTACGTTATATTCGAACCACGGGTGTCCAACAATTGATTTATTGAGATTACCATATGCCTTGCCTTTAAACTGAATAGACTCTTCGCATGATGCCTCCCATTGTTTTAATAAATGTTCTTTTTTATAACAGCCAAATGTTCCTCTCAATTTAGCTTTATTTGTTTTATAATATAATTCTCAGACCTTGGCAAAGAATCAGCTATTTCGTTTCCGTGGATTGCAACGTTCATTTTAGTTTATTCTCGTTTTAGATATGAAATGCTTTCGCACAGATTTATAATCTTTCTTTTCCATCTTCTTCAATTATTTGCTAACTCTTTTATGTCGTCTAATTTCACATTCAGTTACAATATCTGTAATTTTGTCATACTCATAATGACAATTACATTTATAAGATTTAAGTAAATGTAATAGTCATGAATTTCTAAATGATATTATCTAAAAAAAACTTGCTACTTCCCAATAATCGTTAATATTTCAAACCGAACACGAATAGTTAATAAAATTATAGATTAAAAAGTCTAAAAAAACACGCTTTTATAGCAATGTGAACTAAAAAGTAAAAAATAATTTTTAAATATAAAGATAATATTCAACAGTGATGAAAATCTCCCAAGTCAATATATTTTAAGTTTTTCTAATAAGCTCAAAATGAGGATAAAGTAATTCACAACAAATTAACTTTAATGTAAAAGAAAGCGTGGGGTGCTTTTGATATCAATTGTTTATACTTTTATTTTTTAACTATTTGTAGGTCAAGTTATTTTATAAACGTAGTAAACAACCCCCGCTTTCTTTTACATTAAAGTTAATTTGTTGTAAATTACTTTATTCTCATTTTGAGCTTATTAGAGAAACATAAAATATATTGACTTGAGAAATTTTCATTACTGTTGAGAATGTTATCTTTATATTTAAAAATTATTTTTTACGTTTTAGTTCACATTGCTATAAAAGCGTGTTTTTTTAGTTTTTTTAATCTATAATTTTATTTTTTACTCTTTAGTTCACATTGCTATAAAAGAGTGTTTTTTTAAACTGTAATTTTATTTAACATTTATTCTCACTAAAGTGCCGCAAAATCTCTAATTGTTTGAAACCCAGTTATTTGACGGCTGTTTCCTTTTCTCCTAAGCAAACACACAAATATATAGCCTTTTTATGTGCGACTTGTAATTTCTCCGATTCGTCCTCAGTCCGAATATCTGCTTTCATACCCTGCAATATATCGACCTTTCTCATGGAAATCCTCAAATGAAGTCAACAACGCATACAAATACTGGCTTGTACTATTCGAAATAGGACTTGGGATTTCTCTTCCCAAATTATATTTCGTGCTTTACATACACGATTTACATTTTCAGACTCGTTAGACGTAAGATTTAAGAATAATTTTCTTTCGTTGCTTAAAGTTCTGTTATTGAATCTTTTAATTACTTTACTGTGGTTCGCAAAAAAAAACAAAACAGAAGCATTAAACTGCAATACATTTAACCTAAGGTAAAGTTTAATAAAATAAAAAGCGCGTAAAGAGAATGACTTAGCGACATCTATGAAATCAGTTTCAAACCATATCAAGTTTTTGATAAACAAAGGACACTGCATTTACCATCATGTTTGTAACCTGTAGAAGGGTTCATTGTTTTTCTTTTTTTTTCTGATGATCCTGGTTAGGACATTAGGACAAAATTATGAAATTGTTGAATTGTCATCCAAAATGAATACGTATGTAAATTTTCAAATTATTCAGACGTCGGGAAGTCACTGAAAATTGATTTGTAAAATTCCATTACACACTTACATATTCCTCATTTACACACAGGTCAAGCTAATAAAAGCATGTTAAAATATCGCACATTTTAAAACACATTATTTACACAAATATACAACTACGATAAACACCTTTTATATTTCTTTTTATTATAATCGACAAAGTTTTTTGTAGAGATAGAAAATCATTATGCATTTCCTCAGTTCTTGTGTCTGTAATGTTTTTTTTTCGATGTGTGTCGTGCTCATTAGTAGAATTACTAAAGAAACAAAATCTTCAGCTATTATACTCGATTGTTGGTGTATACATTCTCTAGCGTCTTAAATAGCATTTTTATTTGATCAAGAGTGATGTCATAGTTTTTCAACAACAAATTACGAAGGTCACTATCAACATAATGTTTAATAATTTACATACGGATTGCCTCCTCAGGTATGTGGAGGAATCGCTGAACGAACAACCATCCTGCTTTTGCACTCTTTAATAAAAGCTGAACTAGCCGTTTTTAGTCTAACGAATATGACTGAATACGTATGTCGTTCGTACAATCCTTTTCTTTTTGGGTACAGTAAAAAGAACGGACTTTACACGCGAAATCTACGTTCTATGAACCCGGAAAAATTAAATATATTGTTATTGAATGGAAACAACGAAACTGTCACTACACAAATTTATTATGTCCGATTAATAATTAAATAACTTACTTAATTTACTATTTAAATACATAATAGTGTGAATACAATCATTCCCAATATCACGCACTGTTTATTTTGTAAACAAAACTAAAACAAACCCTTCCTTGTAACAGTGTAGCTTTATTATCAAAGCCAAAATTATGTATGTACTTAGTACAGTGAAAATGTACACTACAGGCTTCCTTTGTAATAGCAAGAACGGCGGTTTTTTAAAATTTTTTCGGGGACCAATTTTGTATCTAGAGGGAAAAGAGACCTTATTAAAAAAAAGGATTTTAAAATTAGCAAAGAGCATTGTATAAGAGTGGGAGGTCCCGATTAAATAAGCATACATTTCGGCATAAGAAAAACTTTTTAAGAATTTTTAAGTAATCGAAAAGAAATGAAACAAAGTTAATTTTATTCAAAATTTTACGCTTTATTTTTAAAATAAAATTTTACTTTGTGAATAAAACTGATCTTCTCAATTGCATTATAGTATTTGCGCATGAATGTGAACAGTGTATTAATCCGCTAATAAAACACGGGGGTTCTTGAAGTAAAAGTCGAAGAAGTCATAAAACATATTCACGATTACATGTTTCCCCTTGAAAAAGAGATATTTTTTTATCGCATTTTGTTAAATTAACGAAAAATCCATGGACCAAGTTTCCTTAAAATCCATCAATCATGATAGTTCGTACATCAGGTGACATGAACTGGAAGTAAAATAAGTCGTTTGTAACAGTGCAAACGTGTCACAAAATTTTGTATAGTTTATACGCATGCACACATTCACAGATTGTTTAAAAAAAAAAAAAGTTATCTTAGATTCCACATACTCGCAAACATAGTCAGCTGATAATTAATAAATGTGACCCGCAAAAACCATATCAATAACTTACCAATTATATGAAAAATTTTAGGTAGCTGAGGGAATATATCACATACACATTTGTAGTCAATTTTTTTAACTTTTTTATTTTTTTTTCAAAGAAAAATCTATTGCAGTCTTTTTTTTTTTTTTTATAGCGGGACCATCAGAACGCGTCGGTTCACATTATTTTAAATTAAATGGCCTTTTTTCAGTATTTTTTAAAAATTAGTCAAAAACCTAAATTAAAATCTAATGATCGCAATTTTACATCAATACTCATCAAATGACACGAAGCATAAGAACATTTGTTCAAGAGCAAACGTATCACAGAATTGTTTAATAGATACGCAATTTAAAAAGTTTTTTTAGCTTTAAGCATAAATTAAGCTGACAAGTTCGAAATTTCTTTGCACGTAAGTAATAAATAGTCAAATGACATTAAACTGGAATATTTTTATTATAGTTTTTTTGAGTTTGTATTTCCATAGAAATTATGCAACACTTAAAAAATAATTCTTTGAGAATATTTATGAATATCTTTTCTTTTTACCGCAACATTTTCATGTGTTAACTATAGTTTATTTATCGACTTATTAAGTATTTCATTAAACTATGATTAGAAAAATGATTTTACCGTAAATTACCATGTCTAACGAAAATTCGTTTATTTACAATGCTCAACGTTTCGGCCAGCTTACACTGACCATCATCAGGAGTGATCCGTAAATCATTTTTCTAAGCATTTAATGTTTAATTCCAAAACGTTTCTAACGAGACATAAGTCAAGATTTAAATTTTTATGAATTAATTAAACAAGTTAGAGGATCAAATGATTAACACGTTTTGTTTTTTTTAAATATTATGCATATTTTCATATATTTAGGATTGTTTTGGTATCTTAAGTATAAATTTTTGATTTTATTTTCTCTAAAGAATTTTTATCTACCTATAAGCATAGTTCAGTTACCTACTTTTTTTATTCGAGAAAAACTACCTATAGTTTTTAATGTGTAAGAATTTTTATTCCTTTTTTATACATGTACTGCGTACAGTTTGCAATGTGCATAACTACCGAATAATAAAAAGTTCTTCATGAGTAAGCGGGTAAGCGCGTATATTGAATGTTTGTAATAATGCGTATACACAACAAAACGTAATATAACAAAAACTCTTTGTGTACATTAATTCTTATTCCGCGAGCATAAACAATAGTAAACGCGAATGTCTATTAGCTTTACGTAATCGTTTTCTTCTCTTACTCTGCATGTAAAACCAGGTACACGCCACAATTCTCCG
This sequence comes from Icerya purchasi, assembly GCA_039619475.1. NCBI lineage: Eukaryota > Metazoa > Arthropoda > Insecta > Hemiptera > Monophlebidae > Icerya > Icerya purchasi. The sequence continues at coordinate 150,533,029 of CM077116.1, read as the reverse complement.
CTAAAGAAACCTTTATTGTACAAAAGAAACAAAACAAAGGAACAGAAAGAAGAAAGATAATATACGTATAAAAGTAGTGATAAAAAAACAAAAATAAAAAGCCTAGTAATTAAACCAGTCGCGTCAACGATATCGTTTCAAATATTTCGATGTAGCAGATCGAAAGAAGTTTTAAATGACATTTATAAAACATTTCAGCCGGACGACGACCTGTGTGTTACGTTTAGAATTTCGATAAGCAAATAGCGATGATTGTAGACGGTGATGTCGTCGACTATATCTGCACGTGATTTACTCTACCGCCATTTAAAAGTACGAATTGTACGTTCTGTGGCGTGGTAAAAATAAGAAGTATACCATTATTCTGACAGAAATTACAGAATTCGACTGTCAAAAGCAATTTGTCGACAAAGATCATGGCGAGTGAACAGCGGCTGCAAATAATTTCGACGGATAAATTTCACGTCAGCGAGAATACGCATCAATGAAATACTGTCATAACGGATTTTAAAGTCAATGTATATTAAGTTCCATGATTTTTCTGGTGTACTCCAAAGGTTTAGTGGTGCAACTGGTTCTGCGTGTGTATGAATTTGCCAGCGCTAGCAACTTTTAACGTAAGATTCTACTTCGATATTACAACGAGTTCATCAGACTAGAAGTCGTGCGAGTGATCTGGCAGCGTTAATTTCAGGACGAGTTTCGTGCAACTTCAGAAGAATAAATTTCTGTAATGCCTGTGGTATAACCGTGCGTTTCGGAAAGAAGTAAAATACCTTATTTATGAGTTAGCTGTTTCACTTTTTCATGAAATATGTCTAGACAGCTATCAAGATACTTCTTTTTGAAGGTCAACTATCAGATACAAATTCTATAAGTTTGGATAGTAATGAGTCGTCCGTTGTATCATTCCCAGGGCCGGCCCTCCGTTCATATAGGAGAATTAGGCGACGGTCTAGGACGTTCGTGATTGGGGGCGCTATGGGCGGTAACTAGCAAGTAGAGTGTCAATGACACGACGACGCAAATTGATCTAACGGTTCAAATGCGCGTCCGATGAAGACTCGGGTAGACATTTTTGAAATAGATTTATATAATTGTTTAAAGTGATATATTTCGATAAAAAGTTTTTTTGCAGGTCCCGTTAATTCTTAGGACATGACAGATGACAGAAAAAAAATGTCTAAAGCACAATTTCATTAGAGAAAATTAGAGAAATAATTATCATTAGAAAAGCGAGCAGAGTTATTTAAGACGTATCCTCGTCCAAATCTTCATGAACCACAATCAGGCAAAAGTGCAGATGATGATATGAGAGAAGAAACAAACGATCCCCAGACAGAAAGTTGTACGACAGAAAATTCTGTGTTATTTTTAGCAATAGAAAACACCCCACAACATAGTGGAAGAAGTAAGGATCAAGAATTCGAACAAGAGATCATAGAAAGTATTTCGCAACGTGGGATGTCTTGACGGATCATCTGCCGTAAATTCTCGTTGAACATGGGCCAAATCAAGTACAAAATATCGACTTCTCATTGGACAAGAATCGAAGAAACTTTTCTACAATGCACTATAACAGAAAACTAGTCAATGGTGAATGAGTGTCTCTCGTTCATGACTGCAATATTCAGTTTCAAGGGACGCAGTATTTTGCTTCTGTTGTGAACTATTTTCCACAGACGGAAAATCCGCTTTTTGTAACAAAGAGGTGAATGACTGGAAGAATATATCTGTGATATTATCAAATCGCGAGAAAAACATTAGCAATTTAGGACACTACCAAGAGTGGAAAGAGTTAGAGCTTAGGTTGAAGATTAATAAAACAGTCGATATGGAAAAGTTACGATTAATAAGAAACGAGGAAAGTTACTGGCGACAGATTCTTGAAAGATTTATTGCATTAATGCGAGTTCTAGGAAGTCAAAACTTACCTTTTCGTGGAACACATGACAGAATATTTACTCCTGGCAATGGAAATTTTTAAAAAAATGGTTGAATATCTGATGTTGTTTGATCCGATAATGCATGAACACATTTGTGAAAAGTTTTGTAAGAAGGATATTCATATTCATTACTTCGGAAAAAACATTCAAACTGAATTGATCAGTCTTTTACATGAAAACTAATTAAAACGTACCTATGCTCTAAAATGCATCAAGAAAGACTTGTAAGGTTGTCAATTTTTGTTGTTTTTTTTATTCTCTTGGGATCGTCAACCCCCAGAAACAAATAGAAAGAAAATAAATCGATTATATTTTAATCCGATCAAAAATTTTTGATAAAAAGGAACAAATAGCAGGGTGCGAAAAAGGAAACGACAGGATATAAGAAGCATACTCGTAATAAGGAATAGAAAGCCCGAGTCTCAACAAATAGGAATACAAAGCAGAACGTTCCACAAAAAGAGATAAACGCTGCAAGAACACATGATCGACGTCGAAAATAACTGCATCATCAGGATAGAGAGGATAGTGGGGAGAGAGGAAATCAGGGAAAAACTTAATCCGGAGGAAGGCAGCAGAGACTGGCCACAACGCATACGAACAACGAAAAAAACATCAGAACATCGAAAAGAGGGATACAAAAGAGACCATGAATAGCGAGGAAACGTAGGCTGAATAGATAAAATGAATAATTACTAGAAAAAGAGGAAGCGTAAATATCTGATACCAATACCTGAAATGGAAGCTTTTAGGTACCGATAGGAGGTTAGCGGATGGATTTAAAAAAAAAAAAAGGCGAGAATAAGCAGCAGCCCAAACCAAGGAATCAGCCGTTTAATTAACAAATACGCCCGAGTGGCTAGATACCCGCAACAAATTAATGCTAATAGAATGAAAAGAGGAAAGATTATGAATGACTGAACGTATGCGGAGTATAACAAAGTCACACGGATGATCGGTAAGGGGAGAAGATATGGCCTGTCAGAGATAATTGAAAAATTCGAGGAAATAAAAATAATAGAACGTAGGATAGTCAATAATTCGTTTACGAATATGGAACAGAGAAATAAGGAAGACGAAAAGATTGCGATAAGTTAAAATCAGGAAGGATAAAGGAAGTTCCAACGCCACCAGGCCTCTTCGAACTATCCGTGTAAATGGTAACATGAAAAGGAAATAGGGAATAGATAGTGCTGTAGAATACCTGTTTAATTACGGCTTGTGGGAGGTATTTAGAAAATGAGAGAAGAATAAATACCTTAGGAAGATGAAAGTGATTAATATATTATAGTTAACAGAAAAGTAGGGGAGATTATTAAAGAAGATAGTGTAAAGTTAAAATGAACTAAAACGATGTGAAATAAATGCTATGAAAGGATTTTACTAGGAGTAAAGCGCCGGCTGCTATAGATCGAAAGGAAGGACTGAATAAGAGTAGAGAACGCATGTGAGAAACGTTTAACGAGGAAAGGATAGCCTAAATAGGATCTACGAATGGACAGGGGTGACGAATTAGATTCAGCAAGAATAGCAGGAATTAGAGTGAATTTAAGCGCGCCAAGACAAAAACGATGGCAAGAATTTTGAATTACATCTAGTTTAGAGAGACGGGACTTTGACGCACAATCATAAATAAAAGAACAATAATCAAATTTAGAACGGATAATAGATTTGTAAAGATAAATAACAATATAGGGATCGTCACCCTATTTAATTGGCGACAGAGCTTTCAGCAAGTTTAACCTTTTAATAGTAAAATCAGAAAGATATCTGATATGTGCAGAGAAGGACAAACGGCTATCAAGAAAGATACTAAGATAACAGAAGCAATCAACACGAGAAAAAGATTAATTGTTTAAGGAGCGATTAACCAAAGCAGGACTATGAGGTCGAAGGATAAAGATAGTAGAAGAAGATATAGTGGGAGAAATCGAAAGATTAATTAAAGAAAGTGAATGTTCCAGCACAATGAACGGCGAATCAAGCGCTTCGTTGGCTGCTAAAATATCTTTAGACAAGGTAAAATGGAGGATGTCGTCTGCAGAGATTAAAGAAAAGGAATTTAAACGAAGAAAAGCTATACTGATAGTGTATATAGATGTTAAAAAGAGTAGGACTGAAGGAGTAACCTCGAGGAAGACCTCGGAAAACCTTTCTTGAAGCGTCGAGAGATGGAGAGGTGAAATGGATAGAACGATTCGACATGAGATTGATAATAAGGGAAGAGAATTTGATTGGGATGTTCATTGTCGTCATTTTATCTCTTAAAGTGGGAAAATGGACATTATCGAAAGCAGAGGAGATATCAATAAAGGAAGCCACGCAGAAATGTTTTTGGATAAAAGACTTATATAAGTGAAAAGCGAAAAGACTAACACAACCAGAGGGGCCAATACCAGGCCGAAAGTCGCTCGTACTATTAAGAAACATATTATTACGCTCCAGACACCAAACAAGAACTTTATCTGTAGCACAAGAAATAGCTGAAACAGTTGATCTAAAGGAGATCATTTCGAATTTTGCTAAAATCAAAGCAAGAAAAATAAATCGTACATAACTTTACGCTCTATTTAATATTCTTTTCAAAAGTTTTTGTATTTCACTTTTTTATACAGCAAAAGACTCCTTTATGTAAGTAAATAATATCTGTACTCTAATTATTTGATTAAATTATGTTTTATTTTGTCGTCAATTTTCTTAAAAGAGCACCATTCCAGTTTTTCGTTTAGGGCTCCGAGATTGCCCGACGCTGATCATTGCTGATTTCTTTTTGTAAAGAGTGAAGTTATGAATTGTTTCAGACTGTATTAAGTGTACTTGTGATGTTGTGTCTTTTTCAAATGCTAAAAAAACGTGATAAAGCATCGGCGATGCCACTGCATGAAATACATGTACTGAAATGTAGTTGAATATGATTTATAGCCCACCTAACGAGACGTGATGCTACAAGTTTAAACATTTCTGATTATTCGTTCGAGTGATTCATGATCAGCATGCAGGTAGCAACGTTGACCGTGTAAATATGAATAACATTTTTTCACTCCAAAAATAATGATTAGCGATTCTGGACAAATTGTGCCATAGCACTGCACCGATTACTTTTTTCTAATGCATCATACGATAAAATTTGCGATAAGTCAGAGTTGCAATGTGAAAGTATCACATCTAATATGGTTTCTGATTTGAGGTACCAAACGAGTTTTTTATTTCTACTAGTCCATTACCACTTATATCCTTCCATTCGAATATCAAATTTTTGCATAAAATTTGTAAAATGATTCAGACTACCGCGAAATGAACGTAATTCGGTTATATTAGTGGAATCTGAAAGAACTTCTAGTGCTTCACCCTTGGACGGAAAAGAATGAAAGCCGTTTTTGTCAAGTGACTAAAGAAAGTTATTTGGGGTTACAATAAGAAAATTGTGTCTGTTCAGTAGCCTGCTGCAAATGCTCTTCACGATTTTCGTGCCAAGAGTAATATATCATCTTGCAAACTACGGTATCGCCAGGAAAATCTGTCAGTAATGTACCCATGCAGTTTTAGAATACCGCGGGCGCAATAGTGTAGAGCAGCTTGTTACAAAAATAACAGGCGGAGTGATAATAATTAAGTTTCTACGACATGCCTCGATAATATGCACCTTATGAATCGATCATGTTTTTCATAATGTTTATAATGTATATGTATATACTCGTACAACAAAACATGCTATTACAACGAAAACTTTGTTTTATTTCAGTTCTTATTCTGAGATTATAAAAAGGTCGTTTTCATGTAATACTGCTCACGTAGAACTAGAGGCCAGTTGCAGACCTGATAAAGATTTATCCATTTTAATTGTTATATATTCCGTTTTTAGAAAATTAAATTAGCAACTAAAAATAAAATAAATCTCACCGCAAGATTATTATTATTACTTTTTAAAGTTTTATCAGATGGTTATTTTCATTTCAGAACTCAATAAATATCCAATGCAAATTTCATTCCTTAGGTCCTCCAGATTATTATCATCATTAATAATAACTTTTTTGTACATTAATCGATCCTTAGTTCCTTGTTTCATTTCCTAATTATATTTTGCTTTTCATCCTTTTCATCCTATGGTATGTACACATTTTTTCGCATTATCTTCTATTTTTATTTCGTTCCTACTTCTGCGCAGACATATATGGATTTGTAAAATGAAACCGATATGTGCGCAGTTTTTTACATTTCCATTACTAATTTCGATTTTTGTTCATGATGTTCATTTGTAATAATTGCCTTAAAAATTTAGTCGTTAAGGTATCTTAATGCAAGTTTTTTTTACGCAACTTCAAATATGTTTCTTTCTAAATAAAGTAACAGAACACTAGTTTCAAACTAAATTTAATTTCTCTAGAACATCGCGAGAAATAATAATAAAAGAAAATAAAACAATCAATTAAATATATTGCACGTTATACTTTACACAACTAGATCAGTGTCATTCTCAAGCTGCCTGCCGATTTAGCCCATATAAAAAAACGAATGACGTGTTAAACACCGACCCGTTAAACAAGTAACACAGTTAGCAGCATGAAAAAGAAATATCATTGAAATCAAAGACCCTAACGTAAAAAATAAAAATAATAAAAATGCATCATACAAACGATTTTATGAAGAAAATATAATGAAAGTAGCTTTTAGGTTAGGTAAGAAATAAAGTACAACTGTTGGACACAGCATTTCTTAGCGGTAAATAGAGTAGAAAAGTGTTTTAACTAATTCAATCGAAGAATATGTGTTTTGTTTTTTTTCCAGAATTATCGTTTTATGTTTCAGTGGACCATTTACCAAATGCATTAACACTTAATAACAATATCACAAATAAAATATGGCTTAAAAATTATTCGTAACAATATAGGTGAATAATGATAATTAATCCTTATTAATTAGCTTAAAAATAAATATAAACTGACAATCAAAAAAAAAAAAAATAATAATAATAATAATAGTAGAAAGGAAGTTGGTCAAAGCGAAGAACCGGTCCCAATTCATTTAATGAGCAAAAACTTCATCGAATGAAAAGTTCTTGGCTATGTTGTTAATGAAATCGAGCAACATTTGACTCGCAAGTTTGTTGACGATCGGTTTCGCTGTCTGAATTGATTGCAGTTTTTTGTCATTCATCATTATATTCAAAGCATCGTCTGAAATTAATATTGATATAGTATTTACTGTAATATTAGTATACACGAAATTTCACCACATATACAATAGATTATTATTATACGCGAATGAATTTTATTAATGCTATTTACATCAAAGTTTGCGGTTGAACTTTATTTATAACCTGATTTATTCGGCTTAGTTGGGGCGTGATATAATGCAATAAAATTTTGTTTCCTAATTAAATGAAGAAAGCATAAAATAAATTGAACCAACCAGCTACCGCCCTCGGACAGTGTAGCGGGATCAATGAAATATATTGTGTAATCATTCATCAGCATGATGTTATCGGGGTAACGCAGTAGGCTAATGGTTAAGGTGTTCGACTATACCAAATTAGAGATATCATGGGATAACTTGTCCCGTTCCGGATCCAAGACGCCCTGAGGTGTATGCGTAGTCTGAAATTGAACCGGGTACCAGAGAAACTGGTGAAAGTAAAAAGGTTGTCTAGAGAAAAGATTATTATTCTTCCAGATCTATTAGCCCTTTGTGAACGTTAACTTCATAATACCAAACAAGCTTATTTTACTTTTTATATCTGTATGTATTTATGGCATTTGCTGCAATAAAAATACACTAGTACAAGGTCGCGGAAGGCGCATTTTTTTCACATATATCATTATTAACCTAAATAAGTGGTAATCATTTAGATGGTTCATAGTTTTTTAAACCTATTCTTGTTTTCAATATTCGATTTTGTATGAAAACGTATACTCACTCTTTTTACTTTTTAAAAACCCTATTACTTGTAGTCCGCTCTTTTGTAACTGAAATAATATTTTTTCTATTTCGTTTAGTATTTAATTACAGTTATTCGGTTTTGTTAAATCACATGTTACCTTCTCATCGCCTATCTTTCAAGGAATTCCGTTTAGTTTAATTTTAGTCAGCTTTTTTCACATTTTAGCAACAATTCTCTTCATCGGGCGCTTTATACTGTTTGTAACCCTAAGTTTTGAACGATACTAAGAAAACGATACCCAAGAGGAAGGGGTTAGGAAGAATTAGAACTATCCACTATGATTTTGAAAAAGTGTTTCTGACATTGCTTAAAAACGACAGCAGTGTGCTATTTTTAACATTTTTAAAAAACAATATTTCAGTATGAAATATAATTTATATAATCAAAGACAGCAAAGGCGTTCTAAGAAGTTAATGTCTGGAGAAAGGATGTAAATCTATGAATGGCAATTATAGATATTGGTATCTTGTAAATTTGCCGGCCAAGTAGGTCATTTGCGTTACTATAGTTTTTTTTTTTTTTTTTGTATTTCATTCAAAATTTTAATCGAAATTTTATATTTTTAATCCTGTGTCCAAAAATTTCGTCGAAAGTCAAAAGAACTATAACACCCAAGCTGATTTACTTTAACTAAATTTGTATTCCAAAATTTTCTAAAATACGGCGACTGAAAAGTCTTTTGTGGTTAAGACAGTTTTATGTATCGGCATGAGACATTTTTATAATTCCATATAACTACCGTGTAAGTGCCTTCATGTTCTATCATTATGTGTAACTCGTTCTTGTTGGTCCATTTCGCGTACGTCACAGTGAAAGAGACTTTTACCGTTATAAACATTTCTACCTCTTCTAATTTTTAACAGAAAATTTTTGATACTGTAAACACTTCCGCTGTAACCGGGACCGAGTTAACATCTGGTACAGTCTGAATAGATTCTTAACTTTTTGAAACTTCGTTCTAATTTATTGAAATATTCTATTACGCCATTAATACACGCTAAACCTACGAAATACATAATTTGATTTCACTTTTACGTTTTTTTATTTGAAATATGACGTCAGGTCAAAATTATAAATCAATTTGGCTAATTTTTATAGTTACATCTTTAGTATAAGAACTGAATGATTTTACCATTCTTACTGATATTTTACTTTTTGGAACCTAAATGAAGAGAATTAAACCCTAAAATTCACTATAACGATATTAAAATTATTCCAGGTCAGTAGAAGAGAATGAAATTGTGCAGAATACAATGTTTCCAAACAGTTTTAAGAAATTAACTCAAGAACCGGCAGTGATAAAAATATACATTGTTTATTTTATCAAAAACATACTGTTGTAAATGGAAACAAAATTTATAACTGCCTGAACTGGTACGGATCTTGTTAAAAAGAAGCTCTGACTTCAGTCGCCTGTGGTCAGTTTATTCATCTAATTACTTAAATATATTCACATTTTGTTTAATATTTATGATTCCAAATGTAAGTCATCTGAGTTATCAAAGACATATCTCCTACTTTTAATCTGGTTTAGCAGTAACGAGTAGGCAACAAAAATTTATATTTCAATACTAAGCCGGGAATGTTTAACTAGTGATATTAAAAATTAGCAGAAATACCTCTCTTTAACAAAGGAACTTTTGGAGTCAAGAAATATAAATGAAAAGTACTCACGAAAATTTCTCGTATAGGAAAATTAAAACCAGTATTGTCAGTTCTTTATTTCCCACCTCTCCACGAGATTATATTTACGGATGGTTCGAGGGGCCCTGGTGGAGTTGGAGCCTCATTCTTTTTCCCTGTCTTCAATCACTTTGAGTCTTTTCGTCTTCCATCTGCATTATCTTTACCGCTGAACTTTTGCGTTCCATTGTATCTGAAGTTATGAAATTTTAAAACTTTTAAAAAACTGTTAAATTCAGTTACATACGTTATATTTTTCATTATTACACGAACATTAATACGTTCAATTCACACAAAAAATATATATCGCCATTTATAAAACATATTACACTTAATAAAACATTAAACAATTAAAATTTTTAATGTTTTATTAAGTGTAATATGTTTTATAAATGACGTTATATATTTTCTTTGTGAATTGAACGTATTGTTCGCGTAATAATGAAAAACATAACGTATGTAACTGAATTTAACAGTTTTTTAAAAGTTTTAAAAGTTTTAAAATTTCATAATTTCATTAAAAAATGCTGTTTCGGAAAGAAAAGCAAATATAATGTCTATATATCTCTTCATCGCTCCTTTTCGAACTATTTAATTATTTCCGACCCCATGAGTGGCCTCTAAGCTATTTCTTTTCTTTTTGCTACTCACTCCTACGATTTTGTCATTCCTTGTACTCGATCCCCTATCTAGAACATTCTCGCTCTCCATTCCATTCACGTTAATTTGCTCTAGGTTCTTAGTGATGTGTGCATTGGCGGTAACGAGATGGCGGATTCCTTGGCTAGTGTCGTTTCATCCTCCAGCCGCTGTTTCAGTCAAATTCCCGGTTGCTTAAAATTTCCGGACAGATATTTATGCTTCTTCCTTCTTTAATCCTTCCGTCTGTCATTCCATTCCACCAAATCTTCCTACCTACTCTTAGTTTTACGACTTTCCTATTCTACGAAGTTCCGTTGTAATCTCTATCATTCGTTTGCGCGTTAATCTAATACTCGGTTATCTTACTCGCGTTTTCACTTTCATTTAACACTATCTCTCCTAACTGTTATCTTTATCCGAATCACGAAAATGTCTATGATCCCAACCGTATCTTCTTCAAATATTTTTCCCTTTCGTCGGAACGTGCTATTCTTTATTCTAATTCCCTATCCCTTAGGTTTCTCGGTCCTTATTGCGCCTCATACATCCTGTCATTTCTTTTCCAATTATATCAGTGCCTGGTTCCGTCACTGTGGCTATTTTTGATCGAATCAGTATTTAACTGATCCTCTCTGTAACTTAATTCTCACGCTATATTCGCGTTCTGCTTACGTTACATCTGAGATAATCGTTTAAGTCTCACTATACGAATTCATTAGTCCATCATGGAGAACAGAAAATTGATCTAGTATTGCTTTGGCCGAGTTCCTTCATACGTGACTGTTTCATTTGCCACATTAATTATTATCATCATTGGTCTAAAATCCGCACTAAACGGTTAGGGTAGCTTTCGATTATTAATATGTTCTTAACATACGTTCTAGGTTATAGGTTCTGTTTATATAGTTTTTATAGGTACGGTGAAATAATAAAGAATAAATAAAATGCAATGGCGCATAGTTCTAGGGCAGCGGCAAAAGAGGATCATCCACACTTTCGATCCGGATTAATCTAACTTATGGTATAAAATATGTTTTTTTGTATGAAATTTAAAGACTGGGGAAAAAGGTCGTCTAATAGAACCAAAAATAATTGCAGGTACAAATTTAAAAAATTTAAATTAAAAAGAATTTTGTTAAGCAGCCTGGCATAAAAATACTAAAAACCATTAGCATCTTGATAAAATCGATACATTTTGATGTTTTACAAAGAAAAAATAATTCTTAAACATTTAGTTTAAATTGATCGCGCTTCATAAAAATCAATTTGTACACATCCTAAATTATAAAGTGCAAAGCTGATACTGGACAGTGCATGAAATAAAGGAGTTTAACATGCTAATCTTTCAAAATGATTTTCTATAAAATAAATTCCGTAATAATTAAAATGTTTTAACCAATTATGAAATAATAAGCTATATGTTAACGAAATATTTATAATAGATGAATTGTACATACTTATATTATATATTAAAAAAAAAGTAGATATCGCTAATAATTTCGCTTACTAAGTTGTCTGTCCGGGAATAATTTGTCAACACGTATATAATAATCTTTTAAAGTTACGTCGACATCAGCGGAAGTAAATTCGACGTATTTTTCTCCATCCTTTTCCAACATTTTTCCTTTTAACACCGCTTTACTGGTTACGTCGGCTGTTGTTAAAAAAAATTAGTTTATTGTAGAATTATAAAAATATTAAAAATAAAAATCGATTAAAACTATTTCAATAAAATAATTTAAAAATAACGAACTTGGTTTAAAAGCACCCCGTACTACACAGAGCGCTGGTGTTTTTTTTTTGTTTTTTTTTTGACATTTTTGTTTCCTATTCGGACAAATGATAGTAAAACATTTACAATAAATAAAATCTGTATACGAAGTAATGGAAAAATTGCTATTCATAAAATAATAAGATACGGTTATAGGGAATTTTTCGGCTAAACGTATCAAACGCGTTATGGTTAGAAAGTGACCTACTGAAAATGAGAAGCAATGATACAATATTTTACTTTTAATTTTTAATGCTACTATTATAAAGTACATAAGTTATTGGATGAAAATTTTTTTAAATCTGCTAATTTACAATTTTACTTAATTTTAAATTTGCTTATTTGTTTATTATTTCATCAATTTAAAAATTACAATTTTTATTGCCAAATACAAAAATCCACATTTTTTTTTTGCTTTAAGGTTTCGAATAGTCAAAATACATCGTAAATTTTAACTTTTATGCTTGCCTACTTCCATGTGCCCGTGCTCAATCGCGCACACCAACCAACGAATAACAATCGTTATTCCATAATAAACTTATAAAGAGACTTTCATCTTGTAGAAACAGTAATAACTTGGTTGTGATCACGATTATAAAAAATTTTTTGAGCAATACATATATTTTCTTCGGTATACGAGAAAACATACATTCATAGGTATATATGTTTTTGAGCGTAGCATAATAATCACTGATTATCCACGTGAAATTGTCTATGCAAAGGTGGTCACGTAAAGTTTAAAGTAGCCCCCCAGTCCAAAGATATATGCATTTTAAAATCCATGATGTTCCTTAAAAGTAAATAAAATTGAAATAATACAAATTACAGCAAACTGAAATTTCTTAAGGTAAATATATTACAAAAACGTTTCTAGCAAAGCCTATTCTAAGTTTAACAAGTTAACAGGATACAAAATGACAAAAGCTTATCTTGAATATTAAATAAAAATAATAGCGCTGCTAATTATTTTACTCGGTAATAATTATTGTTTTTTTCGCTTAATTATTTTTATTTTTTTTTATTCTCTAAAGGCAATGGACTTGTCGCTGCAGCCATTGTGTCCTGTTGATAGCCATTTTCCGAAGTTTTTCTTCTCCACTTTGTGTTTTCATCCCTTGGATCAGGACTGCGTTTGTGATGCGGATCATATTCTTTTTGAATGTTCTTTTCTTCTAGTGCAGGAGCGCTCCCTTTTGTACACCAAGCTCTTACATCTTGAACTGCCTACTCCTTTTTGTGCTTCCTACATACTTTCCTTTCCTTCACCAGATGTTGTTCGAGCTTTAGCAGAGTTTATTTCTTCTATTTCTCTATATATTAAAATCTAATCCTTTTATTCGTAATTCCTGGATGATGCGTCAGTGCCCTTGGTTGTCGTTCTCAAAAAACAAACAAAAAAAACAACAAATCTATTACATGTAGTAAGAATTTTTTCACCTGTAACCTGATCCTACTGTAAAGTTGTGGTGATATACTTCTTAGAAAAATAAAAAGGGGGTCCCTATTTTTGGAATTAGTTTTTTATGGAAGCAATCCAGAGATTGTTTACGCGAGTTAACTAATCCAGAAAAATCGTTTATTGTGTACCTCTTTTTGTAATAGTAGTGGCTCCTCAGTAAATCTCCACTGTTCACTGTATTAATAACTTTAGGTGGCGAATAACGTTATCGTTATTTCTGCTAATAACGTATATTTATTTCATACAGGATGAACAAAATACAAAAAAAAAAATTATCTTACCGTTATTTGGAACTGATAATAGGATGGATTAAACTGAACCCCCAAAAACTACAGTTATCTTGTTCACAATTCGGTAACATTACACGTATTTAGCACGTATCAATTTCAAGCTTTTGAACTTTTACATATTTTCACAAAAATCATAGCGCATTAGAATGCTTTTGTGCAAATGATTGTTTTTTTTTATAAGAGTAGCATTTTGTACGGGAAATCGAAAAAAAATGGCAGTACGAAAAAAAATTATTAAAACATGGTGCTGAATAGAAAATAACATTTTACTGTTCATGCATTATGATACGTTCAAAAATTTACCGGATGAAACTGATACTTACTTGCATTTCCTTTCATGGGACCTTTTCCTTTGATTGGAAGATTAAGGAAGTTCATGTTAACGTCATAATTACCTTCGTACTCTAACGATGGGAACGTTACGCTGACGGCAATTTCTAAATTTTCTACATTTGCCCTTGAATCAAAATAATAAAGAAAAAAGTAAATAAAAGTTTGCAGTTCAGAAAAATTCGAGAAGTTTCTACTATACAATTTACTTTTCTCCTCATTTTTCTAATATTTTTAGTCCATATTTATGAAATTTTAAGTTCTAAACTATGATTATTAATGAACTTTTTTTCTTTTTTTTTTTAAAAAAAAAGGAAAAAACAATTTAACTTTTTGTAGTTTTAAAATTACAAATTAAAAATTTTGCAAAATTGTATTATTAAAACCACACCCAATGGGGAGATCTTAAAACCATTTATTATTTTTCATTAAAGTAAAAAAAAAAAAAAATTGCGAAATAAGCAACGATTACTGTAAACAGATTGTATACTGAAAAATTAATTAATTAAATTAAGTAAGAAAATAAGAAAAACCTATTTTATTACCACTATCACTTTTATTATTTTATTCGGATGGCATGCTAATTTGCGTTAATTTTAATCTATCCTTTACGAGGGAAGATATTGTTTTTTTTACTCACCAAAACTCGATAACAGCTTTTGTAGTGTAATATAAATTACTGAAATGTTTCACAATGGATTTGCAAAATTAATTATTAGAATAATTTGACCTGGCAATATTTCGTCGTCTCTGAGTAGCACGTTTTAAAAATTATTACGGAATAATTATTTTATATAACAGAAAATCGACTTTAGCGAATCTATCCTCATATTTTCATGAAGTAACAAAATTAAATAATCATTATGATAGAAAAATAACATTTCGCAATTAAAAATTAATCATCCTATGAAATTTTTTTAAAATGACGTTGCAAAAAGGCAAAATAAGAGTAACAAACATTAATGTTAAATCTGTTTGTGCTTTATCACGCACAACATATTTGTCTATTTACTGTACTGCAGCGGTATCTGTAAAACACGGCTAGTTGTGAACAATATTCTCCGAACATTAATAAGAATGATAGAAATATACATATATACATATGTATAATAGATTACCTGTCCGATTTCTATTGTTTTCCGGTTGGGATGAAATATTTCGTTCCTGATCATATCCATTTTTTCTTGTTTTACATAAGTAATTCATTTACTGTTTAGCAGTGCAAAATGTACGACAATTATAAAGAATTTTTTATAAGACTATTTCGATAGGGCTATTATAGATCATGCAAAAGAACTAGAGCGAAAGAACTAATTATATTCTTTATCGGTATATTAGCAGGGGCGGATCCAGAGAGATATTTGGGGGGGAATTATATAATTACGTAATATCTTATAGGGTAGACAGTACATTTGAGAAATAGCCCTTGTTTCATTGGCGCACCCAGGATTTGCCCCGGATAGGGGGGGGGGGGTTAAAAGAGTAGCATATAGGAATATGTAAAAGGCGGAGGTCGAACATGCTTGGTATATCTGTATATCTCTCTCTTTTCTCATTTATATATTTATTTTTATGTAAAATGTATTATTTAAAAACATTTTACATTTTTATCAAATATTAATTTTTACTGTCAAAAATGTTGTCGATAACAAATTTGACCACTATTAACAGTGTGCGTTTATTCTCCCTGGGGAGGCCTAAAGCCCCGTCGCTCCCCCGTCCCCTCCTTGGATCCGCTAAAACCTTGTTTCATAAAGAAAGTTAAACAGCGACTCTTTAAAATATAAACATTTTTTTAAAACACATAATTATTACAGTTTTTGTTTTATTTTTAGGTGACAAATAAAAAAATGGTAGTTTGGAATTTGAATAGTAAATTACTAGAAAAATTAGAACGATAGTATTTTTTATTAGACTTTAATTGTTTTTTATTTTTGTTAGTAAATCGATTCGAATTGTTTGTCCGTGAGCAAGTAAAACAGATACATATTTATATATATTTCTCATTGAACTACTATTTTTAATTAAAATTGCAAAATAAAAATTAAAAATAAATAAAAAAGAAAAAAGATCGACGACGGTTACATTTAAAACAGAACAAAAACATAACATTAATACTTTTACGAGAAAATAGCATTAAATATTAGTTATAATTAAATCCATATGTTGTAACACATTTATACAAAACTTTTATAGTATAAATTAAATTTCTCCGTTGTAACAAATTTTTTCATCGAGGATTTGATTCTTTTGGGTGAGAATGGCCCCTCCCCACTCCTGTGGATCCGCCATTGATATTAGTCAACGTCGAAATCGTATGCATGTGAACGGAAATTTAATGTTTAATGTGGTAATATTTATTTATTTACATACGTACGTATTCGAAAAATATAAAATATATGTGTAATTAAATGATCCAGAAATTACAATTTTGATGTGAACAGAAATAGAGAAAACGAAGATGGCCAGCATAAAATTAAATACGATTATGCTTTTTTCTTTATATATAAGAACACAAGGTACATATACATAAAAAAATAATTAGTATACATTTTTATGGAATAATGTATATATATATATGTATGGATATTTTTTTTTGTTTTTTATGAAATTTTTTTATATTTCCAGTATACAGCAATGGGATTCGAACTAGGTCTTAGCTGAACGGAACACTACTGCCTAACCATCTACATCATGATAGCCGGCTATATTTACAAATGAAAAAATATAAATATTGGGGAGATTTCGTTAGAGTCGTACCAAGCCCCTCATTATAACATCAATAATTCCTTAACGCTTTGACGTAAAAAAACGAATAAATTAAAATAATGAGTTGGAAATGCACCATCAACTCCTATTCTTCTACGGGCCTGGTTAACATTACCAACTAAAACAGAATAACACAATATACAGGAATATAACAAAGAGAAGAAGCAGGTTAACAACATCGAGACAAATCAGTGAAGTTAAAAATCTAAACATATCTTCTGCTAACACCTTGGTAATATATTATTCGGCGACTAACAACTGAAATTTATAGTGTTTCAACTGTCTAAAATTTTTTAAGGAAAATTCAGCAAAAAACCGGACAGTAACTAATATATTATCGCAACCATGTCAGAGATGGAATTTAATTTAATTATAAAATCGACACAGTCCTTAAACGTATAAAGAGTCGGATATTTTTAAAGGCTTTTATTTTGACCGTCTTGTTTGTATTTTTGTATTTTGGCAAATCTCGAATACCGATATTCACAGATATATTTTGAAAACTTCGGGAGGAAAATCAAACATGATAAACATAATTTGTGACACTTTTAATGCTAATTCACTCATTAAAGGTTGGAAAGTTAGAATCATGGTTAATTTGAGATCACAATTGCAGCAATTCCACGGATTAAGTTTGGGAGAAAAATTAACAGAGGATCTTGCGTGCAAGATAATTGGCAAACGCGTAATGAAAAATATGCTTTACGTTTTTTGGAGGAGAAAACTTTTTTATCGCGAGAAAAAGAATATAAATTTCTGCACCAATTCTTTCTCTCGGAAACATAAATAAAACATACTCGCTAAATGCACGCCGATCAATTACAAGTGGTGAAGGAAGATCCCCTGAAGAGACCGATCGAATTTTTTGGAACGGCTTGATTATTATTATTATTATTAGCCATAAGTATATTTCTATATATTATAATCTTAAATTATAAGTAATACTATTAGCCCTTATATCGGGCAATGGACAAAGATTGTAACGGACTGGAGTCTTTATAACAAACGAAAAAGAGGAAGACAAAAATTAAGGTGGGACGATAATATTTCTAAAATGTTAGGACATAAACATTATCAAAGAGTAGCCTGGGACCGGCGTGAATGGGCACGTTTGAGGGAGGCCTTTGCCCGATATAAGGGCTAATAGGAACAGCTTGATTAATGACTCAAAATTTTTCGAATAATCATACGACTATCCTCCTACTCGGACATTTTAATGCTCACTTAGGCGAGGAAAAAATCGGGAGATATAGCCTGCGGTGGGCAGAAAAAAACGATAATCGCAACGAGGAAGGTTAGCAATGCAGGGTGTTTAATTTAATTATAAATAATCTTTCGGATATTTTTTAATTTTAACCTTCTTGTTCGTATTCTTGTATTTTCGCAAATTTTGGAATACTACGATCTTGAAAACAGCAAGGCCAATTTTAATGAAAATTAGTATCTATACAAATATCTCTAGACCTATAGAGAAGGTTTACGAAAAAAAAAAAATGCATCTGATCATTTTGTTGCAAGTATGTGTTTAGTTTTCGGAAAAGACTGATAGAAAAACGCCAGTAAAAAATAAAAATCCGACCAACAATTTTCGGCTATTAAATAAAGCACGTTATTTAAATTGAAAAGTTCATTTTCTTTTTCACTTTCTTATTAACCATTCGTACAGTCAAACTTTTTTTCTCGTTCCTTTTTTTTACTTTTTCATTCGTCCACGCAAATGTAACTAAAAATTTTAAAATAACACAAAAAAACGTTTTAAAAAAGGCTTTCATTTATTGACGTAATAAAATTAGGGAAAATAATTTTTGCAGGTGTTCGTAAAATTTAAATAATTTTTTTTCAAAGGAACAACGAGATAAAAGTGTATTGGTCTAAAAAGTAATGTTTTTATCTCAATTTTTTTAAACTATACAAATTTGATGAACCTGTAAAAATTATTTTCTTTATCCCTATTGCATTAATAAATAAAAACTTTTTAATGTTTTGTTTTTTTATATTATTTTATTTAACTCTTTTCTGGAAGAATGTTAAACTGATAGTGTAGAGAATACTGAAGACGCTAGTAAAAAGTTTAGAATGCCCGAGTATATGAAGCCATTCTAATTTCAATCATTTCATCTCAAAAATCGAACGAAGAATAGACAAAAATTTGATTAAACTAGCAGACCATGTATAGAATTTAATAAGAAATCGGGAGCAAGCTAGAAATCTGGAACCAATTATACGAGGTTCACGTACTGGACAGCTCTAAAAAGAAGAGTTATGGAAATAGGGCGATGATAACGACAAAAAACAGAAAAAAAAAAAAGGCAATATTGTACAGAAGTACATGGTGTGACATAGGTCTTTAGAATGGTGCGTGAATCGACTACGTGTTTCGTTTTAGTAAAACACAAACTATTAATCACAAATCGAATAAAATGTTTCGTTAAAATGTTAAGTTTCTCGCAATGATAACGCCATCAGAGAAAGTAACATTTTTGAGCGGCATATGTATTTTGCGAAATTACACACCTCAGCCATTATTATTATGGCTCAGTATATTTTACAATAAATTTGCGATAAATGCCCAATGTTGTTTTGAAATTAAAAAATAAAAAATAAAAAAAGCATTTTTTATATAGGGACTACTTTTGTTAGAATTTGAATGTTTAACAATTGTGCATTTTGAGAAGCCTGTGTGACGATTATCGATACGTCAAGTGAACAACTTGTTTTTTTATCGGTCGTTCAGTACACGCTACAGTTCAGATTAATTAAAAATGTTATTTTCGTTAAATTTCAGCAGCGACTTCAAGCTGAACCAACCGACGATAAAGGTGTAGCAGTGAGGCCACATGGCTAAGCAGGAATACACGATGGAGAAAGAAATTGAACATATGTATATAACAACATCATATTATAGAGTATGTCTGATAAATTGTTAATCGGACAAAAAAACAAAAAGATTAAAACCCGGCGGTGAGGAGAAAATTGGAGGGGAAGTAAAGAGACCGTTGCAAAATGTGCAAATTTAGTACGACGCGCATGTTCCTCTATCTGATCATTTGGATGAAGGTCATTCGTAATTGGCGTGTGGAGACCGAAAACAAATTAAGATTTTGCGATAGAAATTTGCCTGGAAGTTACGAAAGAATACCTTTTCGCGCGGGAATATTATAAAATTACAACAAACAGACACAACAAACGAATTAGGAGTAATAAATACGGTGGAAGCCGCGAATTTACTACGAAAAAAAAAGAAAAAAATACACGATGTAAATCCAGATTTTTAATAATCTTTCGTTCTAATAGTTTTAACATCATTTTCTTGAAAATATCGTACGCTAATGAAAACGAAAAACAAAAAGAAAGGAACAAAACCATCAACCGTACTAAGAAATCCTATTAGAAAATATGTTACGTTTTTCCGTTACGCGGTTATGTTTTTTTTTTTTTCCCTCATCGCTTTCGATCATATTTTAAAAATGTAATTCGTGTGTAACATTTTTAAAAAACGATAAAGTTAATTAAAATTCTATAAGAATTATGAAAGCCAAAGGTATAGTTCCGGGGGCTAACGCCTTCGCAATAATGCGAAGGATTGAGTTGCATCCTTACTTGATATAATGTAATTTATAATTGCTGATGCCGGTGATTTTTAAACCTTTTGCAACTGCGTGCGTCGGCTGTCCTTTACTCGCTTTCAATATAACCACTTCCGGTATAAATAGTGGTTCCAACGGTGGCACACCGGCTTCCGGGATACCTGCAAACGCAATAATGAATAAATCGCAATTTCGCAACGATTAAATTCTAAAAATCAGAAAAACATTGCCAGTTTCCATTTTGTTATGCAGAATTTAAATTATTCGCGCGCGAGATTAAACTGACGCACGGCGGTAGAGCGTTTCAGTTGGATACTGATGTTTTTTGGATTGGTGACGTTGAAAGATGTCAACTTTTACGGACGACGAAGATGAATTGCGGATTCCGATTTAACTCCTCCCGGAAGAAGAGAAGGAGGAGGAGGAGGAGGAGGAGGAGACTATTTTTCGAGAATACACGCAGATAATATATTAATCGCCAGCTCTCTGTACAGATATGAACCGGAAAGAAGAATATTATGGCGAAGGAAAAACGTTACAGGAAATTCGGAAAAGGAACAATCACTATAGTCTGGTTCAACGAAAATGTGGCGATCGAAAAAAGTCGATAAATTCGATATTTATTATCCACTTACGCGATGTTGCCAATAGTAATTACGGTTTTAAGTCGAAATTAAATGTTCATTTAAATCGTAGGAAGTTCATTTGTCGTTGTTTTAGTTCATTTAATTATTATCATTTTTAATAATAGAAATTATTATTAAAATTAAATTGTGAAAAGAAATAAAAATTCCAATTTGTAATTATATCAAACATCTGGCAACAACGCTGAAATATCGAATTATCACGAATTTTTTTCATCGGAACATTTTCGTTGAACGGACTATAGTAATAGTGCTGAAGTTGTAAATTTTCGTAAATATGCATTTCTACGTTTACGTCATTAACGTGCAGTTATAGTTAAATGTCAAATTTTAACCTGAAATGTCGAACACGCCGATTAATTAACCTCCTAGTAACGTTAGCGTGCATTATTTAGGATGACGACGGTATGTGGCAATTTTAAAAATTCCAAAAAATTTTCATCTGAAATAATGTGTTCATTACTAACCTTTCATTAATGTCGGTCGTAACTGTTCCACTAAATTTTCTAGGCACTTATTCAGTTCCGGATCATCTTTCTTACATAGTTTAATACCTTCCGCTACATGAAAAAAAAAAAAGGAAAAAATTAGTCAACATTGGGATAAATAACGGCAGATGCGTAACTTAAATAATGTCGAAAATTATCGAAGAACGTAAATTTATTATTCCCGGTGAAATTGCACCGGAACACACATACCTAGAGGGTAGTTGTTCAAAAATTACTGAGGCAAATGCTGTGTTGTGATTCGGCAATTAATAAAGGTGGCGACAAAATTCAATCGGCATTTCAAACTCGGAACATTTTTGTACAACGTATACAAAGTCAAGCGGCTAAAAAATACGTTCGACGCACGCGTGGAATCAGTTAATATGACCCCTATCAAAGTACTTTAAGCTGCGCAGGAATGGTACACGGTTTTGATGCCTTAATTCTGCGACAAAAAAGATACTAAGACGGAAAATATTTCCGAAACACGTCAAACTGTTCTACGGTGACCATGCAAAGAGCACTAGATTTCGATCACGATAACGCGCGGCCACACGCTGTTCGAGGTACCTAAAAAAGTGGAATATTCCTCCTCTCTTGTGCTCCATCCATCATATAGGCCCAATTTCGCGTTTTGCGATTTTTGGCCGTTACGCTAAAAAAATTCTCTTTCGAGGTGTTCAGTTCAACACAGAGAAAACCAAGTGTTGTACCTTGGGTGCGTCAATTTTTGTTCAATAAACTCGCTACGACGGAATTCGTTAAAACTTCTGTGAAATAAGTCGAACAACAAGTATGTGTTTGAATAATGACGGTCGCTACTCTGACAAAAAAAAAAATAAAAATTTAACTCGTACGTATTATTCATTTATTATTTTACTTTTTTTTGGAAGTTTCAAACTTTTTTCCCGTTTAAAAAAAAACGTCAGTAGCGGTCACGACAACTCGTTTCAAGCGTTTGACGATCACGCGCGTGTTTTTGCACCTAGAACTGTTCGAGCTTTAAATTCCGGATTTTGTCGCCGTGGGTTACCGAATTACAGCATCTGTCTCTTTGGCCAACCTTTGTGCACTTTTCTATCGGTTCTGTAACAGGACGATATGTTTCGGATCGAATCCAACGATTATTAAATCGAGCCCGTGGATATTTTTCATAGTAAACAACCGCGCCTGTTTTCATAACATCCGACAAGCTAATTAAGTAGACGGCCTCCGAGAAAACTCGATGTGTTCGCGATCTCGTTAATTGTGTTATTAACTTTTGATCGGGTAATTAGCCGGCAATTTTAAAAGTCGGTGAAAATTAAATTTTTCATCGCTTTCTTAGAAGGTCGTTTAATTTTATAATAAGTAAACAATTTTCCGGGGGGGGGAGGGGGATCATCGCAAATTTTAAAAATCTAACTCTAATCTAATCCGTCTAAAGGAACACGCGATCAGGCGCTCTGGAAAGTAAGATGTTTCGCAAATATTTGCCGAATTTTCGTTAAATACCAATTACATCGCGAAGTAAGTAGTAATTAGAAAATCACAATCGCAGTTGTTATTCGAATTATTTTTAATCCTGTATAAAATTATAAATTCCACTTATAGGATTTCTTTTTTCCCCTTTTTTGATATCAATCACGTCTTCTTCGAATGTTCCTCACTTTCTTCAGAACGTTCTCTCTTCTATTCTCAGCTTTTTGGTCTTCATACTCCATACAATGACACTCTTATGTTCTCTCATTTCCTTCCTTGTCAGTTGTTCCTAGCTTTTTTCATTCATTCCATCTCGCACCAGGTAGAAATCTGATATGTTATATTCTTTTTGAGCTATTACTTAGATTCCTTGGCTGATTGGGTTGTTGCTCTTCGTTGGCGTACCCATATAAAAAAAAAAAAACTTATTTCATATCTAGCGATTTATTTTACACGCCTATCCAGCATAAACCTGTTCTTCCGCGTACGTTCCTTTTTTCGAACCGGCGATTCAGTTCTATATTTATTCTCAAAAAAACTTTAGGAAAGTACGTTTATTTGCTAATTGACCGTTGATGCAGCGTTAATATGACTTGTTTATCGATTTTTTTCGCACTACAATGTCATTATTGTTATTATTCTTTTACAATTTTTTGAAATGGAACTTCCTTCTTTAGGTGCGGCGCCTTACATATAAATAAAAAAATATTTGGGAACTTGAAAAACGGGCGAGCGAGCGTTCGTTATGGATGACCGATAACATTTAAAAATTCGTAATAGAAACGTAGCCAGTAAGTAAAGTAAAGTAAGACCCATATATCCTTGATAAGGTATCATGGATTGTGAAGTTAAGGTTGACAGTGTATTAAGCCTAATGGATCTGATGAGAATACCGGGGCCACTTCCTTTCTACTTGGGATCCGCCTTTACTTCCCCAGATTTTCCTGGTACCCTATTATTTCAGGCTGGGTAAACCTGGGAGCGATTCGGATCCGGATCGAGACAAGTCTCGAACTCGTGACCTCTAATTCGGTAACCAAGTGCCTTCGAATTAAAATTTACGCGCTCAGCTCTCTCCGCTGCACATATGCGAGTAGCGTGCTCTCTTTCTTACTCATTACGAGCGGCAGATCAAGTGTTAAGAAAGATAACGCACAGTTCACTCTTTTTCGACGTAATAGTTGTACGAAATTGTAAGTGTCCACGCCTATGCCTCTTATTTATTCGATTTTAAAAATGTCATCAAGTGACGAAAATATGTCAATGATGAGTCTCCATTGAAAACAAAAATTCATTCCAAAATTATTTCAAAAATCAACGGCTAGTTCTTACGAACAGTTGGGGATATATGTTCTGTTCAATGTAAGATGGAAGATGGAAAAAAAATAATTATCATCGCCTATTTATATTTCTCCAAATCAAAGGGTTCATGATATAATTTAATTTATACAAAGATCACTCTCTTTCATTCCCGACGGTTCAAGGTTATTGAAAATTTATATACATTTCCAGTGATATCATCTGTGGAGACTTCAACGTCAATTTTGCATCAGACAATTCTCTTTGTCTTTGATAGAATTTCTCCAAACCGAACTTCAATTAATAATAATAATCCAAATAAATCAACGACAAAGTACGGGAACTACCATTGATGTAGTATTTTCTAGATATTATATTGATAAAATTACATCAAAAACTTATATTTCATATTTTAGTCACTATAAGCCTATTGTATCTTGTATAGAATGCAACACAATCAATGAAAACATTAATAAAACAAATGCATTCATTTTTTACTTGTTTTTGTTTTTCTTTAAGTGAACTTTTATAGATGCATGTTTATGAGAACCACAGATCTGCCCATTTGGTTCTTATTCTTGCTAAATTTGGTACTAATACTACAACTTTAAATCGAAGTTGGCGAAAACGCTTTTGAAGTTTCACTTCTGCCCTGTGCCCGGAGGCACGTTCTATTTTTTCTTAAAAAAATTATTGAACGCTTTCAACTTCGCTGTCGTATGTTAAAAATAATCAAATGTTGATTCACATTCCGACAAGGTAGAAATTTAATTCGTTTATTGTTTTTGAATTTATTTACGTTACGAGAATGCGTAATTTTTAAAAATAGTTCAAAATAAATTTTTTTTTTTTCTAAACACGTTTATTTCGTGGTATATGTTAACTTTTAATACTTTTTGTGCCTGGTTTAAAATGTTGTATGTCAATAATTTTCCATGTTAAGAAAAAGTTTAAAAATTTTGAGGCCGATAGATAAATATTCCCCCTCGCTTAGAATTTTTTCAGCTCATACTATTGGTTTGAAATAAATCGTATATGTACGGAAAACAAAGGACTCGGTAGTTTTATAATGACTTTTATTTGGCATCTCTTGCCTCTTTGTACACCGGAGCACTGAAGTATTCCAGAAATGTCAGCCAAAAAAGCAGTTAGGCTCTATTCAAAACATACAGATCTCCTTATTCAACATCAGACGTACAATTAAACGTCCTTTTAGACGCATTGGCAAGACAAGTGAATGCAGTTGGGACCGTCGTAGCTTCTGGGTGAGATAATATGTATTGCGGAAATTTCTTCTTTCCTTGTGTCTCAGAGATCAAATAATTGTATGCGCATAATTTATATACTCACGGCCGCCTCTTCTTCGGTCTTTCTATTTCTTTTTTGTTCCCTATTTAGTGTTCCTATTTTTATAACTCACTTCTGAAACATAAATTACCCCTAACCTTAAATCTCAATTGTCCTAAAGAGTGCGGACTGATTAATAAAGTTTAAATTCTTGTTTTGCGCATATCTAAATATTCAAAAAAATAAAATAAAACAAAAAAAAAAAGATGCGAGAAATTTGCAGTCATGAAGTAGTGTTTTTTTTTTTTTTTTTTGGCTTCGCTATAATTAATCCAGAGTGAGCAGCCGGATAACCAGGTTCTAAAAAAAAAAAAAACTAGCTATGCTGCAGTCACCAGTTACCTCACTTTTGTTCTCTAATGTATGTTTCTAGGTCTTAATGTAAACTAGTGGGCCATCAGTTTTTTACAAATTATAAAGTGAATCAAGGTATTTCAAAAAAAAAAAATGAATAATTAAGATAATAAATAAAAAGATAGAACGGAGTTACCGAAAAAAATGTGTTTTCAATAAATGGGCCGCAGTAGAACGCGTAACAATGAACTTAATAAACATTTAGTTAACTTTAAAAAGTTATAAACCGGTCAACGGGTTAGAGTTCTCGATTAACTAGTTCGTTTATTTTAATCATGAAGGAGAATTTTTATTGTTTTTTTTTTCATTAATCTCCGACAAGGTAAAATGTAAAATTAACTTTTTTTTCCTTCAGCATAGCGGCGCGTAAATCTTTTCGAATTAACCTTCTTGGGGTAATAAAAGCAATTACGATTCAAATTTCGAAGGTACCACCAAATGGGATTTTTATGTAGCAGCGAAATTTGTACGGTTCAGGAAAAAGTCGAGGTAGCGTATTTTTACTGGCTGCCTGAATTGTAAAAAATTATTTGATTCTAATATTATCGTGATTCTGAACATTCATTATTATATTTTAAATAAGTACAAATAATGAACGTACAAGTAAATTTCTTTGTTGTTACAAAAAAAACCGAATATATAGCCTCCAGTTTCAATTAAGAATATCCTGAAACGTAAAATTATTCAAATAACTCTGGTTAAATATTAAAAGATTAATATTAAATTAAAATAAAACACTGTAAATTGGTATAGACCGCGATAATAATGAAATTTTTACATTTATTTTTATATTAAGCTTCGGAAAAGTTTAATGATTTTTAATTGCAGCACTATTAATGGTTTGCCTTTCTAGGATGTCAGTGTACCTGTTCGTGGTCATTTTTCGTTGATTCGAATATCGTGACACAAAACGTTTATTTAGTGTGAAAACATATTGAAAATGAAACTGCAACCGTTACAAATGAAATTTTTGTAATGCACCGATCGGATGAAATTCTCAAAGTGTATCCTAACAACTGAGGCCAATGCAGCGTTTATTATCTCGTTCTTTTTGCAGTAATCAACTCAAAACAGTCACAGTAAGATTTAGTATTCCCGAGTGTCGAAAAACAAACGGAACTCATATTTCAAGATTCGTAATAATGATGGGGATATCTCACAGAGGAAAAAACGCTAATGAAGTAAGCAGGTGAGATTATAGAAACGCGTCTGTTCAGCTAGAAATAACCAACGATATAGCCGATATCATTAACAAGTAACAGTGTCATCATTCAAAAACCGGAATAAGAAAAGGATTGACGCAACACTAGCTTAAGGGACTCCTGTCTATAATACTTCATATTTTCTCTTCATTCAATTCGTATTGATTTGTTACGAGTTTCTAGTCATGCTAGCATAGAGGGCAACGATTTGGAGGATTCTCTGGTTCGACTTCCAGCTTGCTTGCCCATCTTCTTCTCCCCGGAAAAAGTCGCAGGTTCATTTCACCATTGCCACTTAACTATATACATAATCATCATGTTTTCGCGTGGAATAAAATAAAATCTGTAAAAAAATCGACATAGCAAAGCTGCTTTTTTCGAGTTATTTCAAAATATAAGTTTAATTGGCCCGAAAATTCGAATACTGTCATTGTTGAAAGAACTTGCGTCTATTTAAATTTAAGTCTAAAAATATGCAAACACGCTACACCCCTTTTTAGCTAGTTACGTGTTTTTACGACAATTTGAACTTTTTCAGAAAGTAGCATTTTCGAAGTATTTATTCGCACTGGATTAGATATTTATAAAATTCAGTTCAAGAAACAGTCCCCCCCCCCCCCCGGTAAAAGTGCCTATTCTAGCGTGACACCCTCTTTGATCTTATCGAGGTGGAAAAGTCGATTTCCGCGTTGGTAAACCTACTCGGAATATTGAGCAACGTATTCGTTTTAAGAAAAGTGATTTTCTGCGAAAGTCAGGATTTCCAAAGGCTAAATTAATGCTTTCCGATTAATGCGTCATTTAATAGTCCACCTAGCCGAACCAGTTTCGAATAAATTGAATATATTCACGGCCGCCGTACACCTGTACTATACGTTTAATGCGCTGATGGATTAAAATCCCAGCGGGGCAACGATAGATTTTGTTTACGATACGGTACCGGTGTGACATTCTTATCGTTTTTCGTCATACAGACAGATCATGAGACAGCAGTCAATAAAATAAAAGTATCGGGTAAAAAACATTATCTTCTCTTAACAAAAACAATCTATCGACATGTTTTGACATTTCTGGAAACTTTTCGTTATTTCAAATAGATTTTAAGTTATGTAAAAAGAGCTGGAGACATAAACATTAATAATAAAGAATGAAAAATGTAAAATTACCTTTGCCGCAACGATGTACATAATATTTATTTTTACTTTTATATACATATATAAAAGTAAAGCAAGTTCCATATTTGCGACAGGGCGTCGGGAATTGTGAAGTTGAGGTTGACAGTGTACTAAGCCTAATGAATCTGATGAGAATAACGGGGCCAGTTCCTTTCTACTTGGGATCCGTCTTTACCCAGATTTCTCTGGTATAGCCAATATTCAATTTCAGATTAGGTATAAATCTGGGAGCGATTCGGATCCGGATCGATATTTAGTAGCCAAGCACCTTAAACATCGCTTTTTGGACAGATGATAAGCTGGTTCGAGCAAAGTCGAAAAACAATAAAAGTGTGGTCAGAGATACTGCTCGAAGTACTGAAAGATATACAGTGACTGGAAGAAAATTTTTACAATTTTGCTAATTCAACATTTCGTATTACTATGATTTTCAGTCGAGCAATAAATTTTTACGAGTATTAAAGAGAAATAGAATTGTATATCGGTCGGCTTATTTCTTTAATATGCATGTTAAAATATTTACACTATCTTGAGACGATATATTAATTAATTATTAAATTACCACCGACGGGTTTCGATGGCTTAATGGGAATTATTTCTGTCGAGAAGTGTCAAAATGTGAAAAAAAAAAAGTACATATATCTAAAAGCACTTTTGCGTTTTAGGAATTTTCAATATTTTTTTAGCCATGCTGACTACCACTGTAAAAACTGATTTCCTTTCCGAAGAACGTTAGATTGTGTGGCGAAACGTGCTCTGTTTAGGAACAAAATGATGAATAACAGAGAATTTTTAAACACGTCGACATGTCGAATTCGAACAGATCACATTGGAAGAGCTGAAACCTTATTTAAACTTAATTGGACAGATTGGAGATGGACCGGACATTGAGGGAATAATTGCGCAAAAAATTTTCTTAATAAATTAAATACCCCACAGAAATAAAAATAAAAACCCGTTTAAATTTTATTCAAATATTTAAAAGGTAACAATATAATAATAAGGTGTAGACGAGAAAAAAGAGATTGAAACGAGGACATAAAAGAAAAAAACATAAAAAAAACGAAACCGCTGACGAAGAAAATTTTGTATTTGCAATTCATACGTTAAAAAAGGTAATTCACATTTTTTAAGTTCCGTAATTGCGGATTTTTTAATAATAACTAGCAATGACATAGTACTTTTTAAAGTTGATAAACTCTGGTATGAACACACTTGTGTAATGATATTTACAGTAAAACTAAAATGTCAAACTATCGGTTTTAATAAATATTTAAAGCTTTCACAGTGATTACTCGAATTTATCGGTTTTCATTTTTCTTGTTTTGTAAATATTTCATATCGTATCGCTTCGCGAAAGATTATTTTTAAAATAGCCAAAGGCTTAAATTTTGAAAAATGTCGGTTAACTATTTAGCGCGTACGAATTATAAAAAAAAATCAATGTTCAAACAAATGAAAAAATCGCGATTTTAAATTATTTAACAATACGGATTTCTTTGTCGAACACGAATGAAACCGGCGAAGAATCCGAAATTTTACATTTACCCCGCTAGCTTATTGCACCGCTCAAGATAATTTATCTTCGCTTACGCGTGGTGAATTAGAAAAACCATTAAACATTACGTTCATTAGTTAAATGTGTTTCATTCGGGTAGAACCGGATTCGAATCCCGTTGCCGCACACTGATAAATAAAAAAAATTTTACTTGCACTGAGTTGATGTCCATAGTATACGCACTCAAAAAAAAAAAAAAAAAATGAATAAATATATGTAATAAACATTACTAGACAATATCAGGGCGCTATGAGTTCTCCATGGTACACTTAAAAATTTAAGCGGATACCCTTAGCACGAACCAAATGTGGTGCCATCGTAACAACGTAGAAGAAGCATTAATTTTAAGGTTGTCAGTACTATTTTTATAGATAAAAATCAGAGAAAAAATCATTCTGATAAGTTCAGGAATACTGCAATAAACCGGGACGGAACCAATTAAAATTCCTTATGTAAATTAATTTAACGAAATAATTGCGATTTGTGTTAAGCAGATCGAAGATGATTTTAAGAATAATAAACGTACATTATTTTATCATAATTAAGACACTCCTAGGTAAACATTTAGCGCTGTCGACTGGTGTACATAATGCTTGTAAGAAACCATTCTACGCTACTAAAAATTGGAATACTAAGAATTGGTTTTTGAACATTTTGCGCTATTTTCGCCATGTTTTAAATCAATTTAAAATGCAAAACATTACAAAAAAATAGGGCTCAGTCGGAACCCCATATAATGGATTAGTCTGAAGAACACTTTGAATAAAGTGCTAACTGACACTCAAAATAATCGAATCGGTTATTGAATATTTATCACAAGTCGGTTCATTTTCGTAGTGTTATTCTCTCGAGTTCCCGTAATTATATTTGTTGTTATTTAGTTTATTTTATTAATGGCTTTAATGAAATTAATTGTTCCTACAATTCGCAATGAAATAAACGGTTTTCCAATATAGCAAAATTAATATAAATTAATGTCGAACCGACAAATGCCTTTCGGTGAACCGTAAAAAAATTGTTTTGCACTCGTATTTCCCCACGCACCTGCGCGTTTAACTGTTATTACAATATACGAAAAATACGGAGAGATGTTGTTTTATTAATACTATTTATTAATCGTCGTGTGACGTCATCTCCGTAGATATTTTGTTTCGGGCGTTTGGTACCACTGTAATAACTATTTCTCATACCCGCGCTATTCAAAGTGCTATACTTATTATTATTTTATTGATTGTAAAGTTTTCTTCAAAATTTACATAATCAGGGCCGAAGGAATGTTTTTTGTGAATTTTTGCGGTTCTTTGATGAAATTAGCTCCTCCTCATATCGTTATTTCCTCCTTCTAATATTGTTATTTTCCCCCTTTATATTGGATTTTTAGACATTCGAACGAGTTGCTCAAAGATTTGATTACAGTAGTCGTTTTCCTAATTATCAAATGTACTGCCGCCTGACGGACTCAGATACACATTTATTTCAATGTTGAGATTACTGCAACAAGTTACGGTGTTCACATAATTCGCTTCCTTTTACACTTTAACTGCAATGCGGATTATGCATTCTGATATCTTTAAAATCCTTTCCTCTCGCTGTCATCTTCTTCTTTGCTTTCTATAACTTCAGTCTCGACCTCTGTCGCCTACTTATTGTTAACTTTCGTTTGTTCAACTCTTTTAATTTTTCCCCTATCCGTTATCGTTCCTTTTACCTTGCTCGCCTCGATTTATTATCTACCCCCTCCGTTTTTTTACTTTTATTATACACGTATTTTTTCCTTTTTCTTTAATTTTTCTCCATCCTCTTTTCTCCTGGAAATTTCCATTATCCCCCACGCTCTAGCCTTGCAGAGTTCTTTTCTGTAATTAATCATATCTGTTTCTCTTTACATTTTACAAATCAAACTATTAGTACCACAGGTGGATAACTCCGTCAGACGATCAATAAGAATTGTATCTTAAAGTTTTCTTTGATTTTCCACTTTTTCCTAAGGCAGCGAAGTTTTATCAATCCCGGCATTTGCAACCTCTGTAAATTGTCGCGCACGTCCAAGCC
The DNA here is from genome assembly GCA_039619475.1 of Icerya purchasi. Lineage (NCBI taxonomy): Eukaryota > Metazoa > Arthropoda > Insecta > Hemiptera > Monophlebidae > Icerya > Icerya purchasi. Next base: position 150,501,034 of record CM077116.1, on the reverse strand, counting down.
AGAACGTTCTTTTTGTAGTCCCCTTTCAACTCCAAATCGACTAATTAATTCTGCTAATTTCTGAGAACCAGCAGTAACGTTACTAAATGATTTAAAAAAACAAATCCATTCCTCTCGACAGGAAATATTTCATATAAGAAGTTATCTCTACAATCTCGCATTTGAAGTTTTTGAAAATTGTACGCTGAAAAATGCGCGTTTAACGAAAATTTAACGAAGACTAAAATTGTTTGTTACCGGGGAAAAAGCACAGACATTATCGGCGTTATCGAAATAAAAAAAAAAAAATTTAACACACAGTCGGCACCCGCATATGTACCGAAGTAAGCCAAGTAATATTTTCTCGGCAATAATCTCATTATGAATCATTCGATCCTCATTTCATATACAGCCACTCTTCTAAAAAATAACCAGACAGTGCGTCGACTCTGCATTTCAATTCGGCTTATGACGTCAACTTTATAAATCCTCTTTATCTAAGTCTCAATTTTCAATTGTAATTTCTTTTACGATGTAATAAAAGTAGTCATGAAACTGTTCCTAGTAGTTTTTAACAACGTTTCAACAAGCAGTTAAATTACTTGCCGTAATGTTTCATTGTGTAACAAATTAAAAATGAAAAAAGCCTACGATTAAACAAATAAAAGATAACCCCGCGAATTTTGGTTTGTTTAACGTGAATCTACAAATTTTTGAGTTTATGCTTTTCGATTTTTCCGTAATTTTTTTTTATATTTGAAGGAAATTTAATCCATTACCGTAATTATTTTGTAATTTTAAAGTGCTCACATTTACTATTACTAAAAAGTTCTGCTTTTGCGATTTCTACAATTCGAAAATATAGTAAGTGCCATCAAAGCATCCTGCGATGACGGTAATTTTTTTTTTTTTTTGAGGTTTACAACTGTTATTTATTTCACGGTTGGTAGGTTTTTAGGTGCTGAACGAACAAAAATTAAAACGCCAACTGACGTACGATCCGTTTAACCTAATTCCGATTTTGCCTAAAGGGTAGCGACCATAAACAATATTTTGAAATTACTTCTTAAGTATTTTTATTTTTTCGACAAAAATCGAGCCGAAAATTATTTTTTAATGCGCCAAGGGGGGGGGGGGGGGGGCATTGGCGGCACTTAAAATTAAGCGAACCTTAACTGCGCATAAATCTCGAAACCCAGCTGGAAATCGACCACTAATTTCCCGCAATACTCTAAATAATATACCTCCTCCCAAGAGCCCTAATTATGCACAACATTTAAACAGAACCGTTCAACTTTGTCAAATCAGTGAAAGAACAAAATGAACAAAAGTTGTTTTTGTAGAGTCGATTATTAAATTCACATTGATCACTGCCGCTTCAAAAATATGGACGGAACAACAAAATCCATCACACCTATACATGCAGTAAAATTATCAGTTCGCGAATAGAAATTTCAACCAGAAGGTCGAATGGATCATGCCGTGCCGCCTAGGTATCGGCTATTCACACCTTACACATTGATATGTATACCACAATCTTGCTTCACCAATTTGTGACAGGTGTGAAGTTCCTCTCACCACCCTACTATAACAAATATTTATAGATTATGATAAATGTCAATTAGTTTCGGATAATTCGATTTATAATGTGGATCAAGTTAAACGAAAACAGTCGACATGTTTATTTTTTTTTTCATTTTATTTGTAACTATACATATATAACTCGGCTATTATGGCCTCACAAGGGACTGGCCCCTTGATCCCTCTTGTTTACATTTCTGTCTCTTTCTCTTCTATACTTTGCTGTAAAATTATCAAAATTTACAACGTAATTCTTACCGGCATTGACACGGATGAAATATAACTGTAATCTCAAAAATCCTATCCTAACATTTAACTTTCATTACGAAAAATTGGGACATTTTTGCGTTATATAAAAGTGTGACATTTTTCATTACAAAATCTAATAAGGGCCGGCTTAAGAATTACGTTGTAATTTATATATACATATATATGTGTACATATAAATTCTAAATCGATTCATATGAATATAATAACATAATCATAAAAATCCTATAAAATATAACAAACGTTACATAAAATTGGGACATGTTTTCTAAGGGTGGTAGACTAAGAATAAAGTGTGCGGTGAAAATCAGTTATAACGACATTGGTTATATACCGCGATTATAAAAACAAAATATTCTGGAACGGGCAGAATTCCATAAAACTATATGTGTTAATCTTCATCGGTTACAACGACCATGATTATAATGAAAAGTTAGTTATTACGGTCAAAACTTTTGTACACAAATAAGCATCGTTCATAACGACGTGGGGTGACGCCGTTATGAATTAAAAAAAAGAAAAATCGACCTTTGATTTAGAATTTAAGTTTTAACAGAATGAAACAGATCTGTATATTACAGAAGCTTAAAAGAAATTATATTTTCAACATTGTTGATAATTAAATTAAATTATAGAATGTTACAATACGTTTTTAATTAGCAGAGTGAAAGATTAAATTAGAAAAAAGAAGTGTGAAAATCTCGTCCTGTCCCGAATAGGGGGGGGGGGGGGGGGGAAGATGAAGTTTTTTAAATCGAAATGGAAAAAGATATGTACAGATCAAGAATAAAATTAGAGAAAAGGAATAGAGTACTTAATTTACATTGAACTGTTCAAAATATAAATTTCAACGTAACTAGTATTATTCGCATAATTCTTCTTCTTCTTCTTCGTTCGTTCGTTAGCTCGATTACGAGCGTGTAGGCTATCTATCTGTACAATCTAGCTATACAGAATAGGTAGCGTTCTTGGCAATTGCTATATGCAACGCTAGTGCATACGCAAGACTACACTTGCAACTGATATTGTAATTGTTTCATTCGTCGCGACACAAATACAGTCCGTGTGTGTCTGCTATGTACTAACTAGTGCGCGTATGGTCGTGTACGTGGTGGATTGCTACTGCCTTCCACGTGATTATTATTAGCGAGTATTTAATTTATGTTTTCGTAATAATTTCCGTCGTCGTCCGGGATCGAACCTGTGACTTTCGTAACGAAAGCCAAGCATTCTAACAGCTAGGCTATTGCGGCGACTGGCAAATATAAAAAAAAAAATATTTTCCGTCAGAAGTTTTTAAAAATTTATTTTAACTGAAAATAAATATAAAAGAAAGGTTATTAATTTTCACAACGAAATAGATAAATAAAAATATAAAGCGTCTCTTGTTTTATTCTAAAAAAGAAAAATAATCCAGAAAATTATTTTAGAACAAAATATGAAAATTTAATAATTTAGTATAAAAAAATGAAAGCATAAAAACAAAAAAAATGGAAAAACATCAGCTTTGCTCGTAAATTTGTAAATACTTTTTTAGTAGTTAAAAATAGAATCAAATTTTTACATTAAAATGATATAATATTTCAAACTTCAGTAAAGTTGAAACAAAATTTAATCGGGAAAAAATGTGGTTCCCAACGATAACGTATGCAGTTTTAGGGGTACTGGAGTGCATTCTTTATGCGCCCGCATTTTTCATCCAATACATTGTATACTCAGGCTCTTTTTTTAATATCACAAGTTTTTTATATTTGTGCCGCCCTGTCGTCCTGATAATATTGTTCATAACGAAATTTGGTGAATGTACAATCCTTTGTCATTGAACGTCAGACGCAGATATGAAAAGAAACGAGAAAATTATTTAAATGTTTTTTTTTTTTTAAAAAACCTCATTTTTAAAATGGATGTATAAAATAATTTGTTCTAGCCCCATTCGGATTTATAGCACCGTACAAATTCTCTTGAAAATTCGTTATTGCAAAATTTAATAGCTGCCAAAAAAATTGTAAGATTTATAAAACGGAAAACGTGGAGCGTAAGCAATCGATAATTGATGCATGAAAAGTTCACCCGAGGGTCAGTTGATTTTTTTGTACTGCAGATCATAACTGTTGTTGTGTGATTTTTCTTAACGACCGCTATTCTCTACAATTACGCGCACTCCACGTTTTTCATTTTATAAATTTTACAAGTTTTTTTACAGCTATTAAATTTTACAGCACAAAGAGCGCGCATGTGCCAAGCATTCCATTCGAAAAAATGACGTAAGCAGAAGCACTAGCAGTATGACCAGTGTGACAAAACATTCACTAACCGTGCATGCCTCCTGATCACCGACACGCTCTTACTGCTTGTGCTTACGTCTATCATGAAGAGAGCCTAACAGTCGGAGGGAGAGTGTGCGAGTGAGAGGGAAGGAGAGAATACGTTCGTGCACGCAGGTATGTAAAAGGGAAAAAGAGTGAGAAAGCAAGTAGCAGTTTTAGGGAGGGTAGAACTGTTGAAGTGAGGAAAAATTCGGACAAAAGAGAATTCGAGAATAAGCCTGCCTTAGTTACGACCGCGATGACGTCACTTTGATTAATGTCAATATATTATTAACAAATATTAATGTATAAATGTAATATTTATATAATAACGCACTGTCTTCCTCCAGTTCTGAGTTATGTTCAAAAAGATTCAAGCGTATGACTCACCGGGAAGTTATATTATAATTGATTGTAAAATTCCACCCGAACAGACGAGAATGAAAGCGAGTTAATAAAAACGTCTGTCAAAAATGGTGTAATTGTGTTGCATCGCAAATTTACACTTTTAGCAGTTCTAGTGTCTCGTTGTGGTGTTCACCTGTTCGATTTGGACGACAAATGTATAAAATATAATAAGTGCACGGTGGTGCGCTGCTAGAAATACCATTCCATTGCGTTCATGAACATGGATGGTTAATTAACCAGTTCGGTGATATGTTTTTGCTTCATTTTCGCTTGTAAACATTATTGTTTAATTTTAGTTAATGTATGTTTCCGCTTTTTCATGTAACGTTTTTTCTTTATTTTTGTGCGTCTTTAAATTATCTTTCCTTATATTAAATGTATTTTTCTTATTTCCTTTTTTTTACTTCTCCTTTGAAATTGAAGGTCAATGCGTTTTCTGGCGATCGTTTCTTCTTCTGACTAAATTTAAAGAAGTTAGTTATATTCACGATGAAACACGATATTGCAATAACTGGTACAATATTCGAACATTATTGCGTATGAGGTCATGCTCGAAGCAACTTGAATATTATTCCTATGCTAAAGGAATATTTTACCGCTTAAATAGGATGTAAAAAAATGTGTCTGGTGTGTTCTGTTTGGTTGTAGTAATTAATATGTAGGGTTACAACTAACATAAAATACTTTCCAAAAAATGAATAAACATGAAAAATGATAATTTGATGCATTTCTATGTGTAAAAACATTCTTGAAGTAGGTAATTAGAATGTTGCAAATATAATTTGTAATGAATTAAACGAATCGTTTCAGAGTGTACATATATGTTCAAATCATATTGAACTACTACTGAAACATAAGCTTTTTCAGCTTAAAGTTCAATGCGCTGCAAACAAAAAATATCGTATTTCTTTAAAAAGAATACAACAGTCAAGAAGATTATGAAACAGGGTTGACGATAAATAAATAGATAAACTACCGTGAGAAATGGAATTAGAGAAATATTACAAGGGGTAATCGAAGGAGAAGGAAAATTTTTCAAAAAAATTAGCTGAAAAAATTATGACATTTTTTTTTTTTTTTTTTTTTTTTTGCTAATTTACAACTAGCACTATGGGCTATTTAGTAAATTTAATATTTTAGTAAAATGGCTTGCTGAAGAGCCCTGTCCAGTGACAGGGCCTCACTTAACATATGTACCAGATACAGTTTATATTAGGTCCATCACTATTGTCCTCTTCAGTCTGCGAGTATCAGCAGAATTATTTAACAATGCGGCTGCCATAGCATTGGGATGTGACCCCAGTCTTGCAGCGTACTGTTTTACTGCTCGTACTATTTCGTCCTTCACGTAATTTATTTTTAGGTCCTTATGTAGAGCTTCATTGGTTATGTACCATGGTGCGTTTACCATTATTGAAGTAATTTTATGTTTTAGTAGAACTAGAATTTCTATATTCGGTTAAGAGATTTAAAAAATCAGTTTAACTGTCGTAGAAAACTAATAAAAACATAATCGAAATTTAGAAATTATAAAAATTGAAAGCTGGTTTCATTTATGTTTTCTTTTTCATATTTCCTTAATTGTTTAAATAAAGAAGTCATTCTACTGTAAATTCTTCGTTACTGACTGCAAAGTAAAGCATCTAATTTAGGTATTTATAAAGAGAATTGCCCAACTGGTAACTAAATATCAAAGGTAATTAAGGAAGATGACAACTCGTAACCGAAAAAGAAAATCAGGTAATTTCTTTGCAACCCTAAGGCCAACTCATCACCGACGACGGGCTTTTCATTTCTTCGGACCAGCGCTTTTCAACATTTCTTTTACTCGATCATTTTATTCTCCACCAGTGAAAATCAATAACTTACCTGCGGAGACCAGTGTATTAATTAAAACAAATAAGAATCCCTACACGACAAAAGTAATTTTTTTAATACAATGGCACGTGTACATTGTTGCTCAGCAACATTTTATCGTATACTAAATTTCTTACAGTCGCATTAAACAGTTGAAAAAATAAAAATTAATATTAAATAATCTTTATCTCTGAGCGCGTCATGATAGATATTAATGTAGTAAATAAAAACTTAATTTGAAAAAAAAAAACGGAAGATATGAAGGAATATCTTTAGGTATTATAGTAAATGATATTCATATCTGTATAAGAATCCAGTGTGATCTTTGTTGTTTTCTTAGTGTTAACAGATTAACGGTTTCTTATTTTATTTTTCTTCGTCGAACTCAACGTTAAAAGTCATTTTGTTTCATACAAATATTTCACTGACAAATAACTCACAAGTATTTTTGTTAACTAGCGGACAATATCGTCATACACACCTCACCCACGAATACTTACTAAATGGAACTGAGGCTCCTCAGTGTACCATGTGCAGTGTTTCCCTCACCATTCACCATATCCTCACCGAATACCCTTCATATTCCTTTGAAAAGGAAATTTTCAACCTATATACCTTCTTCTCTTCCCCTCATCCTTAAAGACAACTCCTCTTCGTTATCTAGTTTAATCCTTTTCCTTCATAAGTCCGGACTCTACTCACTGATCTAATCCTCCTTCTCCTCCCGTGTCTCTAGCCATAGTTGCTGTACATAGCACGTACAATTTAATTTAATAATAATAATAATATCAAGACTATTTTATCATTCGGAAATTTTAAATTTTTGCACTATTTTCGATATTTAGCCAAATTTCATTTTATTCGAAAGATGAAAACTCTTTTGAATCGTTCCGAAACCATATGCTAAATACCCTTTTTGTGTTCTAAAGAAAATACGAATGAATAGAACTGCAGACCTTTCTTTACTTTTCTTAGAAAAGTAGTAAAAAGAAACAATCGAAATCACAATAAATGAGCCTCTTTAACATTTCACGTTAAAAATATAATACGGATGATAGTTTGAAAATACTACATGAACAGGTATAACTTTCGTTGTGTGAAATTCAAACGGCTTTTTTTCTTTTTTGTTTTCATTCTCAATTGTGTAAATAAAATAGCACAGCGATTATGTTAATAATGCAATATCTTGAATAATAATTCGTATTTTTTGACAGAGCTCAATGAAATTTTACAAGTTATAGTTCGGAACTCATTCAAGAGTTTTCACCGGCCTGAGAGAAAATAAACAAGAGTTTGCCCATGACCGGTATAGGATACACAGAGAAAAAGTTGAGAAACGTGCTAGTATCGAAATTATTCATTTTTATACGATTTGTCGGGTACCTTTGAGGTCGGCTATTAGTTGTGAGTTGGCTAATTACTGGAAAACGCATTTTCGTACATACCGTAAAATAGTTACGAGCTGGCGTCCGCCCTTTATAAATCATCAAATAACTTGAGACAGAAATTGTAATATGAGATTTGTAGGTTATATAAGCTAGAATTTATTTATGTATGTATAAGTTAATAGTTGAATTAATAATTATTATTTCTAAATCTTTTTGTTTTTTCCTTATGAATCATTAATGTTAACGTAATAAATTCGCAGAAATATATGTCAGATGATAAGATTAATATTAACATTATTAGTTCACAAATCCACTAATTTTGAGCGGTATATAATCAATTAACTACAATTACCTTTTAATTTTTTAAAAAATAGTTTTCTGAAGTTTTTAAATAAAAAATGTTAATTTATAACGCTCTAAAATCATTTAATTAAAGTTCCCTTTTGAAAGAAACTTTGCACACAACGTCATTTGTATGAGCGAGCGGCACACTATTGTTATGGTATCACATCACGGCTATATTGTTATGCTAATTGTTGTTAATAATTTAAAAAATCGGAGGAAATGGAAAAATTTTTCACACGTTTTGTAGAAGATTAAAATAGCTCTGTTTGTAAACAATTATATTCGCAGAGTAGAAACTGAAGGTTAAGGATAATAAAGTTTTTAAAATTTCAGTTTTATTTCGTATTTCATTAAAGTTAAATATTAGAACGTAAATTTACCTCAATTTTTTTTTATTTTTAAGGGTTAAAATTGCATTTTACAAAATATATGACGTATGTAACCATATATTACCGCAGAGTTAGAAAAATGATGAATTTTTTTCAATAATTCTCCGTTATAAATTATTGCACCATTAAATGTTTTAAATCATCATCTGTCAGTGTTGCAATCGCGATTGCGGTGCAACATCTTTTTGGTAAATGGCGACGTTGTACATTTGCTTTACAAATTGGTCGTGTAAGCATCACAATAAGCCAGCTACTGTGGCCTAATTGGTTAGTTGTTTCGTTCGGGTGGAATATCCTACTGCCGCAAATTGAAACTTTTCATAATTTCACTTCTCACAAAAGAAAAAAAAAAAATTGACATTACATAAATTCTAGCGCTTACTAGACGCTACATTTTATGCTGACGTCTCCAATTCTCGTATCAAACAGAAATATATTTACGCCACGCACATACTATTCTTACACAAGAAAAAGGTAACTCGTTAATAATAATACTGAATTGAGTAACCTAAGGGGAGCCTTAAATTGTAAAATTAAATATATCTCCCCGATTTAATTTGATATTTTACCGGTATATAATAACTTCTCAATTAAATAATTCTTTGACCACTTTTATCGAAGTATGTTAAGGTGCTTGGCTGCTAAATCAGACAACACGGGTTCGAAACTTGTCTCGATCCGGATCCGAATCGTTCCTAGATTTATACCTAATCTGAAATTGAATATTGGTTATACCAGAGAAATCTGGGAAAGTAAAGGTGGATCCTAAGTAGAAAGGAACTGGCCCCGATATTCTCATCAGATCCATTAGGCTTAGTATACTGCCAAACTTCACAATCTCCGACAACCTGTCAAGAGTGTGGGGCTTACTTTACATACATGTTTTAGTTTTTTTTTTACTTTATATATTTTAAAATAATTACAGAAAATATAGCGCAATATTCTGAATACAAAAAAAATTATAATCCTCCAAAAAACATATTCATCATTCAACGATTCTGCGAATAGTGTAGAAAATGACACTAAATTTTTTGAAACGGAACGTTAATACTAAAACGCGTAAAAACGTAAAATTTTACTGAAATTGTAAATAAAGCAAAAATTATACATAATTCTGCCTAACAATAGAATTCGAAATGTTCGGTTATAAACATTAAAGACTATTATTGCCGTCTCTGTAGATCAAAACAAATTTATATTATGCCAAGACTCATTCAACTCAATCAAATCATTCCTGCATCGCTTCATCCTATTAACGGTTACATTTTAAATCCTTTGTCCCAGAATCCTTCGATGCAGATCACAGTGTTGTGGATACCAGCGTATGTGTGGGATTTTCTTTAAATGAATTCGCGGATAAGGCGGCAAAAGAGGCAGCAACTATGCAGCCTCATCGGAACATCCCAGTTCTAATATCAGACATAATAATAGATCTCAGAAGCAATGCTAGAAGAAATTTTGATAACTGCTGGATTCAGGTGCCAAAAACTAATCTCGTCCGTACAATCCGCCAATAAATATTCAGGCGCGCGCTCTAGGAAAGAAGAAGTTGTGATGGGCCGACTTTGTATTGGTCACACCTGGTTGACGCATGGGCACATATCGCAAATATCGTATCTACCCTTCTGCCCTCATCGTAGCATGGCCCCACTCACAGTTCATCGTATATCTGTGTCTGCTTATAATACAAAATATTTCGCCCAGGTAGCCTCGAGGAAAAACCATTACAAGAAATTTTACCAAATGATGCTTTCATGGTGGAAATGGTAATAATTTTTCTAAAAAAAAGTAAATATCTTTAACAACATATTTGAGACACACAATAATACATACCGGTGTTTTTTGGCCATTCTAACAATACATAAAAAAAAAACAAAAAAAAAACAAACAAACTATTAGTATATTAAGTAATTAGGAGAGATTAAGAAAATCGGTCCATGGAAAAAGCTAGAAATAATGGTTTATTCTTGAAAAAAGTACATATTCCTACGATGCCCCTTATCAAAGTAACGTATTTAATTTTAATTAAAAAAAACAAAACAAAACTACATTCCGTTTAAGTTTAAAAAACTATTATTCAAAAAATATTCTATTTATAAACTACACCATTGTTCGTCATAAAAAACACCTTTCAAAAATACGATACACACGAAATATAATTAATGCATCTTTACATCATGTTTTGTGGTCATTTAAAAGTTATGCAAGCGTCCATCGCTCTTGAAAACACAATTGCCGTTTATTTTAGTCCGCTCGTATCACAGTTTATTCTAAAAAAATGTCCTAAGTAAACAAATCAATTTTAGCTAGTAAAGAGAATTCGAGTACACTAAAAATCCCGCAGTTACATTGTACTGAAAAAATTTGAGAATCTCTTCGCTAAAAATAAGTCGCAATTTAGTCGTATAATCGTTACGCGAGAAAATTTCCGAACAATTTAAATTTTCAATTTCAATTTAAACGCGATGACGAGTCAGCGTACTTTCCGGTTTCAGTACGGCGAGACATAAAAAATACACGAAAGAGAAAAAATTAAAACTCGTTTTAGGAAAATCTGCTGAACAGTTCTACGAATATCGCGTGAGATTAATTAATTACCTGTTTCACGCTCGAGCGAATGACATGCAAAAATAAATTTTATATCGACAAAAGCAGGAGTATGGTGGTGCACCTGAAGTATATACTGGTCATACGTCAGTTATAAAAATAATGTGCCTGCGAATCAATTGAAAAATTCAAAATATATGAGAGCGTCAGCAAACGGGAACGCGACGGTATGCGGGGAACTAGGAAAAAAAAAAATTACTACAAATAGACATAATAAAAGTAGGCAAAACAAGGTAGCAACAAAGTAACAGTGATTTCTGAAGCACGACTACGATAACTGTAACTTCAAGTAGACAAGGTTTTAAGAGCAACGTCAGAATAACATGAAATAAAAATAGTGGAAAAACAAAGTAAAAAACAAAGTGAAAAACTGTATGATTAAATAATAATTATGATAAAACTGAATACGCTATCTACTTTTAATATATGCCCCTGTCTGAGTATGGCAACGAGGACGCCTAAAAATCCTGACAAATCATTTGAGCTTGAAGATACGAACGGAAATAGACTACATTCTGGTTCGGAAAAGATTTAAAACTTAAATAAACTGCCCAAAACTTATGCGGCCATAATGTGGTGATGATGAATTGGTAATAAGGAATAAAGGAAACAACAAAAAATACCAACGTAGGAGTGCAGAAAAAACTAAAAATAAATGCCATTTTAAGATCGTCTATCGAAAAAAAATTAAAGAAAAATTCGAGACAAGAATCGATAATAATTTTAATAACATATAGAATAACATTGTAAAAGCCATAACTGAAATGACAATTAAAGTACTGAAAACGTAGAACAAAATCATATAAAAAATCATGCATTAATAGAACTAATGGGAATGAAACGAAAATGTCGAACAACAAACATTTTTTGAGATTTTACGATAAACGGTTCAATTTCTGAGGACCACCGATAAGGGGGGGGAAAATCATGAAATTAGCCCACACAATTGTGTGAAAAATATTTATTTAAACGGTATAGATCAATTAGAAATCATTTGTTGGTATTGTCAGTTCATACGCGATATTCAGTAGTAAGTAGTTTAGGTTCTAGGGGCCGATAAAAAAAAAAATGCAAAAATTAAGAGAAAATAATCAATTTGAAACATTCTCCGATCAAGAAATTTTTATATTGCTTACGTTTCACTTACGGTAGATAGTTGGTGTTTCAAAGGTTTTAATGAAATTTTTATACTTACGTCTACTGCAACAACAATTTTTATGTAGTCTAACAGTTGAAATGTTTAGTGACAAAATATCGGGAATAAATTCTACGGAATAGTTAGAAAATGAAATAAAATGATTCAGAAGAAATCGAAATAAGCTGCAATGATGATCTAAAGGAAAATTTTGACGATTATGTATAAAATATAGTCAATCAAACACGGAAAAGTGATGACGATAACAAAATTAATGTTACAACATTAAAAAATAATATATAAAAATATATTCTGTCTACCGGCATTTATAAATGAATTTATTCGTATTGCTTCCGAATCGACTTTATAGACTGGTGTAGCAATTTCATGTTTAACAAAACATCGATCAACAACATTTAATTCGGAAGATCGAAATTTATTCGTGTTGATGAATTCTTAAAAATTCACTCACGAGAATTAATTAGCGACACTGACATTTTCTGCTCTTAATTGTTTAGTGGAAAATTATTTAAACAGTATGAATTCTCATTATTACCATTAAACGATACGAAAAATCAAGATTATCATTTGCAATTATTAGAAAACTGCTACGGTAAAGCAAAGTGTTCACTATTTCATGAAGAAATTCGTATAGTATTTTTATTATCCTTTTATCTTTATAGTCTCTATAGAGATATACGTTCCAATTCATTCTTTAAAATATTCTATTTAACTTTATCGAATTTCGTTGCACAAAAGTATAATGTATGTCTTAATGATTTCTGATCTTTTTTCTATTTTCTTTACCAAATTTCTAATATCACTTCGCTAATTCCGCGTAAACCGTGCTAATCGTCTAAAGTATTTGCTGTTTTCTTGTTGATCCTATTTAGTATCAAGGAATAAAAATGTAGATGTGTCCAGTCAAGGTGAGAGAACATTTATTTAAGTTATACGTTGATTTTAAACATAATCACACCCCAACATAAATTTTTACAAAAATGTTATATATTGTCAACGGAAACATTTATTTCCGACCAAGAAGTCCGGTACCGTCCAAAAAATTAAAATTTCAGCTGGAGGAAGGTTTCATTTAATTGAGCTCAATTTACGCACACTTGAGTAACCAAACTCTGAACGAAAACCCGTGTGTAAAATTTCAGAGTCAGCCGTTACATATTTAAATAAGTTCAAAAAATAAATTAATACCGCTATAATGTTTATATACTTGCATTATATATATATATATATATGTATGTATTAATTACAACGTAATTCTTAGGCTACCCCCCATTAGAAAAAATGTCCCAAAAAATGTTGCAATTTTATGTAACGAAATATGTAACGAAAAAATGTCTTAATTTTGTATAATGAAAGTTAAATGTTAGGATAGGATTTTTGTGATTATGTTAATTTTTTTTTGTCCGAGTTTGTATATATATATATATATATATATGAAATCGGCCATCGTGGTCTCACAAGGAGCTCTGCACCTTGACTCCTCTTTGCTTGCATTTCTGTTTCTTTCTTTTCTATACTTTGTATAAAATGATCAAAATTTATAATGTAATTATTACCGGCATCGACAAACAAAAAAATTGCATAATCACAAAAATCCTATATCTAATGGGCGCGTGATTAAGAATGATGGTTTCATTTAACATTTAACTTTCTTTACATAAAATTGGGACATTTTTTCGTTACAAAATCTAATGGTGGCCGGTCTAAGCATTACGTTGTAATTAACATATATGTATATCGCTCATTAAATACAATAACGTCATAACTCAAAAAATAGCGAATTTGAGTTATACGTATAGTTGGAATGCATTTTATGAGTACAATTAGAGGTTAGAACGACATATTTGTAAATAAGAAACTCGACAAAATAAGCATTGCTTTTGGAACGGGTACACCGTTCAAAGTATAGTAAATATAAATGTTAATTTGCGTTTCCTGCGAAATAGAGTTTTTTGAGTTATGACGTTATTGTATTTAATGAGCACATGTATACATATAATTTCAATAAATTTGCTCCATCAAATATTTCAGTTTAAGCTCGCACTGTTTCTTAAGTTTTTTTATTTTTTTTTGTATTTTGTGCACGTCAACTAAGGACATTAACCGAGCGCAAGTGAAATTTTAGGAAGTTTCAGTATGCGGCAGCGGGATTCGAACCTGATCTGGCGGAATGGAACAGCACTACCTAACCAATTACTTCGCTCGCAGTAGCTGGCTCCTAGGTATTTGGAGCTTCTATTTCAGCGTGCGATGGAGTGCAAAAAAAATTTTCCTTTTAAAAATTTCCCATTTGATGTTGTTTGATCCGAAAATACCCAAGTATACGCTCATTCCATTCTCAAGTTACATTTAAAACGGTTGAAGCATAAGAAACTCCAGGACCTTATCTAAGGTCAAGGCTAGTAAGTACTATTGGGTCTTCCTTCTAGCACGCTGCAATATATATCGTTAAATCGATGCTCCAAACACTATTAAAAAGAAACAGTTTAAACCGGACATCACAGACCGGAGAAAATGTGATTGACATCACAGGTTAAACTACTATTCGTCAAGGATCGCAAAGAGGAGAAATTGTTACGAGAAAAATAAAAAGGAAAGAACAAGAAGCGGATAAAACTAATGGCTAAAGCGAAGAGGACAAATTGAATGAAAGACCGACTATGTGAGGAAAGTCGACATAGAGGCGGGAAAAGCTAAGCAGAGAACTATTGGGGACTGGAAAAAAAGAAAAAACTAGAGTAACTGTTACTGGAAAATTTATATTGGAAACAGGAAATTTGGTGAGAAATCGACATATGCAGCGGGTTGGGTCAGCTCAGCTGGCTCTTTTCGGCCTACGTTAGCATCTTTCAGTATTGCAATTGTTGGACAAATGTTAAAAAAAGTTCGGAGTAACCTCTGCGGCATAATGCAGTTCATGAACACACCGTGACCTCTATAGTGAACGTAATTTGTAATGATCTTTTAATACAACCTTCGTTATTATTCGACGCTGATATTCACCTTGAACTTAAGATTCGGAAAGGCATTAATTTCACTTTTCACATTTAGACTTAAGCAACTGCTGTTTACACGTCGGGAGTGTCTGAGTAAAAATAAATCGTAATACTCGTCAGCTGTGTTGACCTGCAAACGAACCCATCTCCCGGTCGTCTACCACACTGATTCCGTTCAAAATAAAGAAATGAGCAAGACTAAACAAACATTATTTCCATTTTGAATTAATAATATTCTCATCTCATCCGGATGTAAGGAGTGCCTTCTTCTTACCAGCAGCCATCTCTAACGGCAAAAAGATTCCGTAAAATATAAGTTAAACACGGAGATAAATTTACTAGAAACCTTCGCGGGGTCGTCAAACATTTCAACAATTTTGCTTTCCATTGTTCTTTGTTGTGCGCTTTGTCATAATTTTTAGAAGAAAACGAAGTTCGCAAATTACGCTACTAGTACGAAATAAAATGAATTCTAATTTTGAAACGCTGGTCGATTTAAAAATTTGCCTTATCTTGTTTTCGCTTCGTCCCTCTATACTACACAAATACGCTATTATAAAGTTAACAGAGACGAGATCGTTCATGAAATATCATTCACTGCTTATTACGGGTCTGTAATAGGAAAATTAAAATTTTATTTTATATATACTGGAATTTTTTTGTTTTTAAATTTCTGCGGCCCCCCTTTAACATACCGTTGTCATCGATTCCCGAACATTTTCGAAATATTAAATGTACACCGACTTTTTACACGTTGCCACATAGACCGCTGTCAGTCTTGCAAGTCTCTGTAGCTGAAGTGCTTCTAACGTCCGCATTGTAATACATTGGAACACATACGAAGTAAGTACAATTTAAGCAGCGTTCATGGTAACTGGTTCAACGAATAGAAGAAGATATATTAAACACAAAAAGAGATATTGCAATAGTTACCACCAAATGCAGGCAAGAAAAAAACGACTGATAACGAAAGAAAAATAAATTAAAATACCGAATAAACTGTAACATTAATAATATTAAAGTTAAAATTAATATTATCATTGTTATTGATACCTAATCCAAGAATAGGTGCGAATATGCCACGGAACCAATAGAAGCCTTAACTGATGTACCGGTTTTTCAGTCTATACAACAAACAAACTTTCTTCCCCACTGATTATTCAGATTGGGGTAAAAAAAAAATCTAAACTACTCTAGCTTTAATTCGGAAATTTGGAAATAGCTACGATCTTTCACTTTACTAGCGTTGTACATTTACCTTTGGAATAAAATAAATAAAACAATAAAATTAAAATTAAAATAAATAAATGTGTGTATGTCCGGGCGTGTGCGTGTAGCGAGCGCGTAGTTGGCAAATACAATTATGGTACGCGAGCGTAAAAAATCATACGGTAGTAAATGCAAATTGGGGGGATGGGGTTGGTCGAAAATAGGAAAGCTAGTCTCGCGGTTGTCTGTGACCAGTGATTATTAATTGTTGAGAACAGTGCGGTTTCCGATAAATGAAAAACTATCATAAGACCAACGAGTAGGAAAGGTAATGTGGTTGTCGGAATGAAAAATACATCGGTTTAACTTAAAGGGATAGAAATAGATCGACTTAATTTAAAGGAATAGATATCAATCTATTGGCAGTAGAGAGATGATGATATACGTATATCTAGTCCCGTATAGCGTAAAGAATGTTGGCACGACTGCAACATAGCATCTAGTAATAGTGTTGCTCTAAGATTCCGATATAGCGAATAATATGGAAACGTTCTGTAATCGAAGAGTTAACATTTTTGAACGCTCCATGTACAAGGTAAACAAGAGAACGAAATCGGGATGGGCATGCTAAAGTTTTTTTTTGTGTCGGAACGATGCTACCGGGTGAAATAAACCATCATTGTAAAGTGAAAATAATTTCCAGTCATTCTGTGCGCTATAGGAAAAAAGAAAATAAAACAATTTATCAACTGTATCGATATTTTGTATAATTAATTGTTTTTCCGTGTATCAGCCTAATATTATTATCGTTATTCTCCTGTGTAATGCAAGTGAGAAAACACAAAAAAATCAAACGATCATTTTGATAATAAATCAAAATTATTCGCTCTATTTGTTATCCTAAGGACGGAGCACACCTTAAATCATTACTTAAAAATCGGCTGTTTTCTCGTTCAGTTTCCGATTCTTTTGGCATGCTATTTATTGTTGCCCGGTAGTAAATTTCTAAAATGTAAATTGTACTTATTATTATTTTGCTTTTTTGATATACTCAGAGCGGCGAAATAGGTTAAAAGTAATAATTAAATGAAAAAGAAGAAAGGAGAAGAATGGAGAAGTAAAGATAAGAAAGGAGAAGAAAAGATAAGAAAGGAGAAGAAAGAATTTATTCATCTATAATAAATTTACAAACAGAGCATGCATTTACAATGTAAGCGTATTGGAGCCTTTTCACGTTGTTATTTTACATTAAATTTAAAAATCGATTTCGAAGATGATAGATGGTGTCGAATGTTTCAAAAACGTAAGGTGTTTACATTGATAAATTATTCACCAATCCTCGCAAGCTGATGAACGGTCAAATCGAGAACTGTGAACCGGAATTGCTCAGGAAGCACTATATTTCTGTCATTAGAATGTGTGTGGTTTTTTCGGTGATTTTACATAAACATGTCGGCACATTTTAATTTTTAATTTTAAAAATAATTTTTGTTAAATAGAGATTTTATATTGTTTAATAAAGTAATAACATAAGGTAAAGTGATGGTCGCGTATTGTCAAGGTAGAACGAGTCTTTTTACCTAATTTAGTATTATTTTTGAAACTTTCCATTAAGTATCTGCAGTTCTGTCTAATAATACACGCGAGTTTAATAATTCCCTTAGAAGGCACGTTTCTAATAGTAACGGCAATATGTATGTCATCGAGGCTGGTAGACTTTTTCAATTTCAACCGTTTCACATTTTTACAAATTTCGCGAGTTTGCATAATAGCGCTGAAAATACTGCTTTACTGTAGTTTTAATTTCACTGATGTAGCTTTGTGAAGATTTGTAGGTTATGCGAATTTACCGTTATGACACAGAAATCAGAAAAAAAAAACTCATTAAACGAAGACACTTTATTAGTGCATGCCAGTATTAACTGACATCACGTAAAGGCCAGCAGCAATTAATTCTGTTGTTGATAACTGTTACAAAAAAAAAAAAAAAAAAAACAAAACATCATCATCGACAATTTTGTAAACATTAGCTCTTACGAAATTACATTTCGAACGTTTCAATAGCACGATTTTATAATCAATTTGTAATTTATGCATTTAATATTGCTCGATCGAAAATTAAGGTTAAAGTTGTGAAAGAGGTAAAAGAGGAAAAGGAGAATGACAACGTTAATTTTACGGCTTATAAGCCATTTTTCGTTTTCTTCTAAATGTATACGTATATATCTTGGTTGTTGGTAAAGGTCACTTTGTTTTAGAGGCGCATAATTTTTTTTTTTTTTTTTTTTTTTTTAGATCAGTGTTTATCCCGCAATAAACAAGTTACTAAAATTAATATTCTTCCACCATCATTGTTATCGTATATAATGAGTTCATATACGTATGACCCAGCTAATATGAATATGTATGATCGTATTTTTAAGTAGTGGCATGTCTAATTTGGGTTTATTGTGTGTATATATATATATATATATATATATATATATATATACAAGGGCGTCGCTAGCCGATGAGCCAAGGGGAGGGGCAAGATGATAGAAAGGGGATATGAGTTAAAGGAAAAATAAAATTTATAAGTTGTAAGGTCTTAATATTTTATTAAACAAAAATAAAATCTTAATTAAAACATAAGTTTCGTGAAATTGTCCAGAATTACCCGCCGATAAATGCTTATCATGGCCAGTTGATCAAAAAGTTTAAAGGCTCCAGGTTTGTGCTCCAACCCTTCAATTTTTTTTTTTAATTCTTGAATTATTAAAACAAAAAAGTACTTCAGTGCTCACATAGTGCTATTTTTTTTTTCAAGGATATAAACACACTGATTAAACAAATAAGAGTTCGATTGAAATATTTTAAATACTAAAATCGTTAGAAAGGTAATGCGCGAAAGAAATATTTTAAATTTAAAGTTTTTGAAAATGAAATATTAACCATAACTATTTGCTGAAATTTACGTTTTAACGGTAACTAACATTGGTAATATTTCAAACTTGTTCCCTTTCTTAAAATAAAACAAATAAAAACGTTTTTATCATTAATCTACTTTAATTACGAAGTTGACTATGTAGAAGATTCACAATTTTAATGAAAGTTTACAATAAATTACAACACCGTATAAACATGCAGCCGACGGTGTGCAAACATGGGTGATTGGGCACACTTATACGAATAAGAAGTTAAAAAGAAAAATTCAGTAAACGCAAAAATTAAAATAAAACAGTTTTTACGTGGCCAGATATCTACAACATTAATCGCAAACATGGAGGCTTTTAAACGATCGAAAACTGCGAACGTAAAACTTATCGAAAACAAAATACTTCAGCATGTAAATCGGAATAACTCTGAACACAAAAGCAACAGATGTAGAAAAGGAATCAAGGTGAGATTTTTTAAAGATACCTCACCAATTAAGAAAAAAGAAGAAAAATATTACAAACGGCCGCATTAGCTTAGCAAAAAGAACCATTGTATACACATACATATATGTCTTTTTTCATTGTTTTGAGTTTTGATTAAGTTAGTTTTAGCTGATAATGTTAAATAAGGTATTTATTTAATTTATTGTTATAAATTATTTTTACCCTTATATTTGTTTGTTATCGAAATTGGTTTTTATTATATTTCCCACTTTTTCTTCAAGTATAGTCTTCCGAAATTTTTCTTTAGGAATGCTTCTGAAAGTAGACTGAATGGCGGCACAATACACCGCTTGTAAGAGGTCGCGCCCGGTCTAAAAGACCGGTTTTTTTAAATTTAATTTGTTATTTTAACTGTGCTGTTCCTCCAGCGAAAATAACTCAGCTATTCCTAGAATAACAGATAAGCATGAGGATTAATCAGTTTTAACTAGGATAAAAACCATTGTACTCAACCAGGATAGAGTATCAGTTTACACACACGATCTATTCGACCGGCGCGACCGATATCGTTTCGATTTATTTCAGTTTGATTCTCTTTTGTCTTATGTTTCTAAAAAATATAGAGTGACTCTCTTGTTATCATTACTCCATGAAAGTTGCCGAAAAATCAGGTGCAGCTAATAAACCGGAGATGCTAACATTTTGTAACTTAGATACTGTAGATGAGTTGCAAAATACATACTTAGTGTCTCAAGGAAAAGTTATCCAGAGAACACAAAGTTTTCGGATTTGTAGTATTTTGCAGGAAAGGCAGAATAAAGAGCAGCTAAATATTAATGTTGAAGAAAACATTTTACAAAAAATCAACGAAATATTCCCGGGCGACGTCACTTTGGTGACTAGTGGCGCAAAAATACAAAAAAATAAAACACAGTGTAATAGCTGCAAGTGTTTGTATGCAAAGAGCACACCAGTTCCAGCATGTTTTAAATGCACAAATGAAAACAAAGAAAAGTCTAGTAATGAGTAGTTAACAATTTGATTACACGTACCGTATTTTATTATTATCTATACTTTTTTCTAGAATTTTTTTGCTATATGTTGAGAATTAAGCTATTTTTTATAACATGTTACAACTTATATATTTGTTTGAATTAAAATCCTGTTTATTCATGATAAAATAATAAAACAAAAACAAAACAACATAAAAAGGAATAAAAATGGAATAAAAGAACTAATAAACACGAAATATTTCTTTCAAAAACACAAAAAAAGTAGTTTTTAAAAAAGTTTTTGTAAAAACCTCTTCCGTTATAAAACATGGCGCGACCCCTTACGGGTTAAAAAGAAATCAACTAATTTTTTGCCTTATAATTTTAACGTGTGTTTTTTCAAAATTATAAAGTCACTTTTTTTTTTCAATTTCGAAAATAAAAAAATTGAATTTACGTAAAAGAAAAGTGTTATTTAAATTTCAACAAAGGAAGTAATTTCTACAAACAACAAAAAGGGTATAAAAAAAAAAAAAAAATGAATTCAAAAAATAAGTAAATAAACGAGTAAATAAAATTAAGTAACATAACTTTAAAACTGTAAAGAAAAATACGTACAGCGCGCCTCTTCGTCTTATAATAAATTTAAAAAGTTGAAATTTATTATTTAAAGATAAATTACAACCACAGTAAGATTCTATTTAAAAGTGCAATGAATACGTCCGCTTACATTAACAAAATTTTTATAAATTGCCAATCTAATTTCGCTATACCGCTTTTTGTTTGTTATAATTAGGTTGTGAACGTATTTTGCTGTGATAAAATAACGGGAGGGTAGTCACAGTTTCATAATGAAAAATGTGCATATTGCTTGCTCGTAACTGGCTCGTTTTCGATCGGTTGCCTGCGTTCACTGCTATTGTTATTTACACGCTTCTCCTCAATGCACTCTTAATGAGAGTCGCTCGTGTACTCGTAGAGCCTGATATCACACACCGGAAAGTGAACAGGTGAACAAATTGGAATTCAGCTACTACTTGATAAGGACAGGCGACTGACGTCTCGCATATTAATCTTTCGTCTTCGCATCAACTTGTCAGATTTCTGCCGGCAAGCTGAAAACTGTCTTTTCAGTCAAGTTAATCTCTGCTGCTCGAAACAAATAGTGCACATTTTTTTTCTTTTTTAATTTACTTTGGTACGTTCATGACTGGAAGTATCGAAGGATTCACCATTGAATGTATTTTTAAAGTTTTCAATTAGTATTGAAAAATTTATTGCGAACTTTTCAGTGAAAACTGCAAAGTACAATAAAGATGATCGATAAAATTGAATAATTTACAGAGAAATAAACGACGCAGTAGTAGTACAACCGAAAAGTTGTTCAGGAGCTTTATTTATCAATAGGCGTTTTTTTTTTTAAATATTTTTATGATCTATATTATTTATATATTTCGAAGAAATATAAATATTCATTTTTAATTACACCAATTTCTTTCGTCGAGCTAAACGCTTGTTGACGAATTATATATTGATACGCTCTAACATCATAACTACCTGTCGTCTCGTGTAATATCCGCTACATACATTTTAATCTATTTTTGCACTTACCTTATCGATAAATATATTTCCTTTTGTTTCATCTGTATATTTTTTTTTCATTTTTGTTGTTATTTTTATTACATGCTGCTTCCTCATCTCTTATTTTATGTTTATTATTTTTTTACATTTCCTTCTTTCTGAATTCCTTTATCTTTCTCTTTTTCCCCTATTTTTCACACCTCTATTATTATATCCTTAGGTATTTCAACATTTGATTTGATAATATGTTTGTCTGTTTTGCTCTCTCACCTTTGTTCTTGTTAACGGCCGAAGTGTACGTAACTTTTTCCTCAGCTCGTATTTTCCTCCAATTCAATTTTTATTTCTGCTGCTACTTATTCTCAAATCTTTACTAATAAAATTACATTCCTCTTATACTCATTACATCTTCTTTTTTCAGCGCCTTTATAATTTGCTAATTTTATTCGCAGTTTATTTATTTTCCACGAGTATACTTTTCTCACCATTCCCCATGTTTGAATTCCACGTAATTCTTTAAAAAACTGAACAGATATGTGTCGGAGTATATATATTTTTTTTTTTTCTAAATATAAATTTTTATTTTGAATTGTTCCATTTATATTTACTCAAATACTCAGTAACTTATTTCGTTATTTATTTTAGTAAAACCTATATACAGAAATTAATGACCATGTTAATTAGTCTACTTTAATAAATTTATTTTACACTTAACATTTAATAATATTTTCACCGCGACTAGTTTTAAATGCGAAATGTTTTTAATAAATGTTAATTTTCCAACGTTCGGAAAACGTTGCCAATGAATTCAGATTAATTTGTATACGCTAACGTAATAAACTAAGAGCCATTACTTCTAAAAATGTTCCGCTACATTGCCTAAATTCAGTTTAAATATTGTAATTTTCATATCCTACACGTCGTAATAATTTTGGTAGCGCTATTTATAGAGCACGTATATCACATTACGTACGCGCATTGTTTAAAAATATTTATTGTTACTGGTACGGATACCGGTTTTTTGTAAGGAAAAAGAAAAAAAAATAAACTTAAAAGTTAATTAATTGTTTCTAACATTGAAAATTTCCGCCCGAAAAATTTCACAGGAAAAAAATTCTTCCACACTAATACGCTACAGTGAGAGCAGACTGAGTTAAAAATAATACGACTTTTATGATGTGAAGTATCAAATTTTATTGGGAATAGTTCAGAAAAATATGCAAAAAAAACTGGAATCATTAACATACGATTTCGAGTGTGCAAACAGTCTACTTTTTTTATACTCGTTATACGATTATAATTTAAGCGAATTTACGTGAACGCAAAGGAACTTTCGAAACCGTATTCGTTTGCTTCCTGGTATTGTTTTTCCTTCTGCTACCACCTTTCGTTTTTGTCCTTGTACTATTGACCAAGCTGTCCTCACGTCTTGTTGCACCGACCCGACTTCAGAATCATTGGACCACTTCTCGCGAAATAACACATATTTTAAAAGCCATCGAAATATTTTCGATCCCATCATGTATATATATATATATATATATATGTTGATCACCAAGGACACTACTTTGAAGAGTATTCAAACGTTAAAAAAGCATTAGTTTTTCTTGAAACGCCTCTTTTTCGGTCAGCGTGGTAGCCTAGTGGTTAAGGTGCTTGGCTACCAAGTCGGAGGTCACGGGTTCGAGACTTGTCTCGTCCCGGATCAAAATCGCTCCCAAGCTTACCCAGCCTGAAATAATTGGGTACCAGAGAAATCTGGGAAAGTAAAGGCTGCCGAGAGAAAGGAACTGGCCCCGGTATTCTCATCAGATCCATTAGGCTTAATACACTGTCAACCTTAACTTCACAATCCCGACGCCCTGTCATGGAACTCACTTTTATCATCGACAATCGTGTTTTAGTCTATCCGGGCTGTATTCTGATTTTACATTCATTTCTATGAGTGGTTTCTACTAACTCGTCAGCGATAAATCAAATGGATCAGCACTGTTCCCCACGTGTGCAACATTCTTTTTTAGAAAGAATCATTCTCGCGTCTGCCTCGATTTCGATAATGCTCGAAACAACCCATTAATTAGTTCATCACCTCTTAATATCTTCAAGGCTGTACAGAGGTTTGAAAATTGTTTCCCTCTCATATATAGATCCAATCCCATTGTAACCGGTCGCACATCATGCACGAAACTGCGGATAGAACGATCAATGTTTTTATTAATTCGGCATTTATCAGACATCCGGTATCTTATAAGTAAAGTAAAGTAAGACCCATATATCCTTGATAAGGTATCATGGATTGTGAAGTTAAGGTTCACAATGTACTAAGTCTAATGGTTCTAATGGGAATATTGGGATCAGCTCCTTTCTACTTCGGATTCGCCTTTACTTCCTCAGATTTCTCTGGTACCCAATTCAATTTCAGATTAGGTATAAACTTGAGAGCGATTCGGATCTGGAACGAGACGTGTCCTCTAATTTAGTAGCCAAGCGTCTTAACCACTAGGCTACCGCGCTACCTAGAATTCGCTATTAAAGCGCTCGCGATTCCAATTTCCAGTTATTACCTAGTTTTATCAAAAGCCTTCTTAAGAGGTACCATTGCGAACAAACTCATTTCGACGGCCATCTAGTATTAAATTAGGAGCCCACCGAAAATTCATTCCAGACATCCACAGTTTCGGACAATAGATGGTATTCCCATCAAGGATATAAAAGGGGTATTGCGTGTATTAAAGACTTAATGCTCTCTAATTCTTCTACTTTTCCCGCTGCTGATGCCTATAAATGACTAATCTTAACAATATGTAATTATTAACCGGCTGTGCCGGTGCTAATTTTCCCCCCGTTTTGTGTTTTAAAGTGAAAAAAGATCAACTCTTCGTAATTCAGGATAAAATTTCACGCACGACTACTGAGATTCTCTTTTTGACTTTTCAATCCTTCAGCACCAAAATTCTTCTTAGGTCACTTGTGTACGTGAAATTATTTCCGCTTCTTCAAACCGACACTGCACATCAAATTTCTCTTCCCCCTATTCATTTATGGTCTCGATTTTTCGGTTTCCTCTTTTCAATTTTTCTACCCGCTCATTCTTCTCCTATTTTCCGCGGTCTGTATTTTATTACCGTCGGTCGCATTCGTCAGCAATTATTTGCCAAACAATTTGAGACCGATGAGAATGGTAAAGAACTAAAAATATGAACAGAGATCAGTTTTCGAATGGAAAAGAGCGTAACGATAATTGGAAATAATTTTATTCAAAGTCAGTATTTTATCATGATACAAGGGTATCTCTATTCGTAAATTGAATAATAAAAATTGAAACAAAACCAACGCCACGCCGCGTGTATAAGCGAACACGATGAAGCTGGAGTGACGCGATGCGCAATGTACGCATAAGCAAAACAATATTATGCTTCACCTGAAAAGATGATTAAATATTCGGCATTTCTCCCGCTAACAATAAGAAAAAAGTTTCACTATATAATTTTAAAAGTGCATAAAATCACTAAGATATTTGTAGAGGCACTAAATTTTACTATTAAAGCCACTGAATAATAATAATAATAATAATTATAAAGAAAAGTATAAAAATATGAGAATAAAACAGTAAATATATATATATTGATTTATTAAAAAAAAACTTTTGATAAATTAATGTGTTGCAGTAAAAAGGTAAACAAGGAAAAATTCTTATTAAAGAAGAAAAGGAAAGTGAATACTCGAGGACTGAATATTAATAAAATATATAAGATAAATAGGGAAACTGTACTTCTAATGTGTGCACAGTTTTTCCGATATTTTAGATCAAAAAGTGAAATCAAATTTTCGAAACCATCAATTAGAAATATATCGCAAAAAGTAAAAATGCCGGAGGTGTTTTACAGTGTAAGTAAAGAGAAAGCTTTCGAAATTTGATATTAATTAAAATCAAACTTCAACTACTTGTAGATTTTTTCGCTAATATCGTATTAAAAAAAAAAATTGGAAAAAATAAATCACGACAATTTGTATACAAGCGCAAGCCTGTTGCATAAAAATTTTTGGTTTTTACGATTGCCTTAAAATTTCCATAGTAAATTCTCACGCCTATCTCTTATCAAATCTCGACTGTCCTCATTGAGGCGAAGAGGGCTTAACGGTCGACCATATTTTTACATGCTTAAACCT
Source organism: Icerya purchasi (assembly GCA_039619475.1). Lineage (NCBI taxonomy): Eukaryota > Metazoa > Arthropoda > Insecta > Hemiptera > Monophlebidae > Icerya > Icerya purchasi. The sequence continues at coordinate 150,474,444 of CM077116.1, read as the reverse complement.
GTCCGACTCTCGCTGCATGTTCCTACAATCCGCGTTCTAGCCTTTAATGACTCCTGCAACTCCATAGATAAAACAGTAAATTTCCTTAAACAAGCCAAATTTTTTTGATCTCATTTAGTTCCATGTCTTTCCCAATTGAGCCGTGAAGCCCTTTGTGTAACTATGTGGCTCATTAATTAGATAATAAAAAAGAAAAAAAAATTCGCTACATCTTTCAGTATAACGAAATTTTGTACTATTTTTAGCTGAAATGAAACGAAATTTCTGTTTGTTGTGTTCCTGGTGTTTTATTTATCAAAAAACTCTTTAGAATACGGATATCAAAAAGTCCAGCCTTCAATAGATATTATTATTATTTTAAAAGTTACCCCGCATGATTATAATTCAAGCTGTGAAAAATATTATGCATTTTAAGTACGGACGCAATAACTTTGCAATAATCTATACAGAAATCTGTATAGATTTCATCTTACTAGTGGGCCAGAGTATACGCTTTGTAGCACTACTCCCGATGATAGTAAGCACCTTGTGTATAATTGTCCGGCTTTCAGTACTTTACGTAGCTTATATCGCATTTCCTCTTCATCTGAGCTTACATTAACACCTGATGATAATATTGAGAGCTTTCTTTTATTTTCTGAAGCAGCAATGAAGTTGAAATTTTCGATTAGCTGATAATTAATTATTTATTTGGCATACTATTGAAGCCAACCGTGAATCCAAATTATCGAAAACTTAAACTTAATCAATTCTGTGCTGCCGGAGTGCTTCGCCCACAACTTTATCATTAACTATAAGGATACACATATCACTGACTAACACTGTACACACACACACACACAATTTATTTCGTATTGTGTTACCTGTGACATTAATACTTTCCTATTTTTATTTATTCATTTTTTCCCCCTTCTTTTTATGAAGTAATAATTTTCTTTTTTCCCCCTAAGCTATATAGCCCTATTATTTCAACTTCTTATACGTATACAACCTTACCTACTTACAGTATCAGGGACTATGTTTTTCATTCCTGTTATTGTTTATACTTTTAGTACACTTTGCAGGGAGTTTCCACGCGCATTATTTATTTTAAGCTTTTTATTATACTTTTTATTTATTTATTTATTTTTATTTCACACTACGGGTTAAATTTGTACTTAAACAATACCTTATACTCCCTACTCCTTTATATAAAATTGAAAAATAAATAAATTTGTCCTTCCAGAGGATATCTGGTGGGGCCAAAAAAAAAAAAAAAAGAAGAAGAAAAAAAGGAAATAAAATACAGAAATTTTTAAGCGGTTATTCGAGCGTTTGTTTTTTTCGCCGTGATTTAATAGAAAACTACTCCCAGCGAATGAGTTTTCATGTTTTTGTATGCAAATGAAAACAACCAAGCTCTAGAATGCCATCTCGCGTGAAAAATCTGAAATTTATTTCCAGATATTTAATGACTATTTATTGTTGTTAAATCTATTCAGCTATTGAGATGTGTGTAATTTTTTCCTTCTTAAGTGAAGAATTATACGATGTTTCATTCTGTAGAAAAATTTAAAAAATTTAAATGTTTTTTCTCTTTTTCACCTTATTCTTGCTAATTTGTACCTAGATTGCTATCAAACAAAAAAGCCGGCAAACAAATATATCCTCTCTTTTTCACGATTTTTTTAAAATACGTTCGTAGAGTGTTTTTCTTTTTATTTTTTATGTTTGTTCGCGTAAAACTTATATTCATACGGATCGATTTTACTGATTCCTTGTCCATTAGGAAGGATACGACATTCAGTGTACCATGTGAGTACTGATGAAAGTCCTTAAACATTAACTATTCGACAAAAAAAAGGGGAAAAAATGTGCTGGTTCCTTTAGATAATTTTTTTTTCCTTATTATTTTTGATTAGTATATCAAAGGCGATTGACGTAAACTACTATCAATTTTCCAAAATACCGTGGAAATATGTAGCTTTTAATAAGAAAAGCGACTATATATATTTTGGTGTTTTTACCGTAGAAATTCAGTTTAAAATAAAGAGAAACCGTTTTTGTTGGTTTTTTTTCCTAAGCATAAAACACATGATGTGACGAAGAAGTTGATTTTTATTATTTCAATATATAGATCGCGATACCGCAAAATCAATAAAGTAAAAGTAAAAATTCTTACGTAATTTGCTTTGTTTAGCGTCTGCGCCATTATACTGGATTGTAAACAGCACCAAGGCAATAATTATTAGCTGAAGGAAATTTCGACGGATTTCGTTCATTTTCGAAAATTATGCGAGAAAACAATTAAAAAGAAAAAAGGGAAACGATTTCCAAGAGCTGTCGGTCACAGCGAGGTACAAACTCGAAATGGTTCTGACTCGCGTCTTAAATGCAGCGACTCAACTCCCGAACGATTTTTGGAACAATTTTTAACCGGTTGCTTCAAACCGACATTATATATGTGGCGCTCAAAGCGCTCGATCCGATCTGATACAAACCGTTTTTGCGGTGCGGGCCAATGAAGGCAGCGGAACTGACAAAAAATCAAGGTCAACTTCTCGCGTTCCGATATACGTACGTTGCGTGATCGGTCTGTAAATGCTCGCGCGCCAAGAAGCAAACAGTTGGGTTCTTGTGAAAAAATACATTTTATTCTTCGCAATATTATTTCGACAAAGTCATTAAAATAATCCATCATCGGAGAGCGGAATGAGTTTGGGACAACCGAACAGGCTGTGTTTTTTGAACAGCAATCACACTCTCATGTCCGAAAGGTGTGTGTAAGGTAAACATAGAGAATTTCACCGTATATGAGGAACAGCGGCGATTGACGTCTAGTGTGCATATAGAACAAAAAAAGAGCATGACAATTTTTCATACGGGAAAGTAACGACCAATATTCTTCGCGATCCATTGGTGAAATATCGAATTAGCCTGTTTCAGATAATATCCGATAAATCGTCTATTACCCGCTTTTGTCACGCATTACCATCTCGAAGTACTGCTAATCACACACCGCACTCGACCGCTACTACGGACACGATTTAATGATCACCTTCGTCGTCATGGCCCTAACTTGTTTAATGTGCTCCCATCATAGTAAAAAAATTTCGGCTACCATATTCCGTCGAGATATTTATCATTAGTCAACTGTTATTATTGCCACTGTAATCGTTTCTTATTATCCGTTAACGAGGGTTTGCTTCCGGAAAAAAACTTTAGCTCATAATAACTGGGATATACGTTTCGCCCAGTACGCGATTATTGTTATTTACACTACACTTCAAGCGAAATTATAAATACAAAATGTAAAAATTGTATTTGCGCGACCGTTTAAATTAGAGATACTGAATAACCCCCCACCCCGTTAATATCGTTTTCGTTCTATTCATAGAATTATTACATAGTAACCCTAATTAGTTCTTGCAATTTTTGAAATTTCCCCCGAGAAAAACGAAAGTCTAATGTAGCGGCTTCGGTAGAAACAAGAATCAATCAAGTAAAGAATTTATGCTACTGTTGTATTCCGGAAGGTTACTGCACGACGACGACCTAATACTCGGGTTAATATATTTTAATAAACTGACAAGAAGAACTTGATATCGTGTTCATTTATTAATATAACTTCAACGGCTACGCGAACTGATCAATAACCGATAAATGCCATGTCTGAAAGTACCGCGATTATTACAGCCAAACTTTTGGTGTCAACCGGGCAGACTGGATTCGGTATCAATCAGTTCGGGTAGCACCCAGGATACGAATCTATTTTTTTTCAGTGTTAATAATAGGTTCTTATATATTAGTCGCTCTCGACCGATACGTGACCTAATTCAAAATACGAGCCAACAAAAGTTTGTAAATAGGACGCGCAAAATCGCGAAGTGAGCGGATAGCTCTAGCATAAGTTTACTTAGTCAGAAAATCTTTATATATAACCGTTATGCGTAAGAAGGAAAATAGCGAAGCGAGTGCTCCGGCCAGAGTAATTCACGTAGTCAGCAAGTTAATAAAAAACCATTTTAGCGACGCTGCGTTTCGAAATGAAGAGTTCCGATGACCGGCACCACACAATAAAAAAAAAGAAAAAGAAAAGACGGTGCAAGAACGTTGTCGAGACGAAAACGAAAGTGTATGAATATAGATGAAAGTGCGAGTTGAAAACAAAAGTTTTTGACGTGTTTTTTCTTTTGTTTTTTTCTTTCTTCTTCTTATTTACTACTTATAATGACGCCGGTACATTGTTCCGATGGAGATGTTTGATCGATTTTGGATGATTCGTTGCTATTCTTTTGACGGTTTCGTACGGAACGGATCCTTTGAACTGCATACATCATGGCGATGAATATGGAGGTGATGATAGCTACAATAAAGACTTGGACGAAGCTGGAGACGCTGGATTGGACGTCTTCCGTGGTATTAGTATTCAGAACGTTGAGGACTGCAGAAAGCTCCTCATCAATGGTGTTGAAATTCCCGAAGGAAGTGTTTCTCCAAGATAAAGAGAATTAGACTTTCGACGAGTTTTTTCTTTTGTTTTTTTTTTTTTTTTGATTGTATCCGACGTTGTAGAAATCGACCATCGGCACGACGTGGTTGAGACTAACGTTCATATTCGATTTTAGGGAGATCGACGGCTCGGACGCATGACAATCATCGTCAAGCGATATGATGCCTGAACCCTGGAGGCGATACTCCTCTGTATCGGGTTTCGAATCGCAGTAGACAGTTAGCACGGTGGCACTTGGTACTACAAATAGCCAGCGACTGTCGGTAAGTTTATGAAACGTGTTGCTTCTGAGCGGGGTGGTAGTGATCGTACAAGATCATCGGGTACATTTTCCGATCGGGATAAATATAAAGCGGCTTCGCAGGGGAGCTCCTTGTCGGTCTTTAGAATACTTTTACTTCGACCCAAGCGCAGAAGATCGCCATCTCCGAAGGTTATGATGACACAATCGTGAAGATCTTCGAATACGAGGTACTCCGTGGCGAGCCGATTCATTAATAAGTATTTATATGTGGAACGGACGTAACGGAACACGGACAAAGAATTAGTCATGCGAGTGGGATAAGGGGAATAACGTGAAAAAGTGCGTAATCTATAACATTTACTAATGGTATCTTAATTTTATAAATGAGCATCTGCTCACGGAATAATACGTCTACGCTACAAATGTCCATAGTACTGATGTATAAATTTATGGCTAATGGAGAACGGGGAATTTCCTATTTTTCGGTAAATTGACTCGACGTAACTCAAGTAACAAATCCTTGTTGGGGCTAATAACTTCCGGATGGAGAACATTTCCTTTACTAAACAATATAGAATTGCTAATTGACTCGCACTCGGCGGTCAATTCATCACTCAAATCTAACATTAAATTTATCTATTCAATTAGTTGTTCACAAAATTTTACTTTTGAAGCGGTTTCATTAAATAATTTGATGGGTTTCCGGGTAACTTTCACCTGGTATTTCATTAGATCGTTTATGTTATTTTCGTCTTTAATTACTTTATTGATTGAGTTGGCGTAGTACTCGCCATCGTCGGAACTCATCGGAACTAGATGTTCCAAACAACCATTTGAGGACGTGGGATCCGCCGTTGAAGATTCCGCGCATGTGCATCTCGTGACCGCACAAATGCTGGATCGTCTCGAATTGATCCCTCGTCTTGATTATTTTACTATTAGTTAATTTTAAAGTCTGACGACAATTTAGAGAATAAAAGTCTGCTTTAACTCGATGACATACGGCCCTGGCAGATAGACGGTCTAAAGATTGCAATTTTAACTCTATGAAAGTTACGTTAGTTGATACTATGAGAGTCCAGGAATTGCCAGACATTAGGGTAGGACCAAGATGTTCGAAAAATAGGCCAGAGTGGCCAGAGAGTTTGGTGACATTATTAGAAAAGGGATGCGGAAGCACTAGGCCAGAACATAAGGAAAAATCAGATAACAGGAGTATGGTGAATGAAAAGGAAGAATTACGAACTGACGTGGGCGCCATCATCGGAAAAGTAAGCTTTAATTAAATTCGTATTATATTTAATATGCTTTCTCCCAATTAACAATACGAGACTACGTTATCGTTTAGTATTTTAATAATTTTATAGGGGCCTTTGAAATTCGCCGTTAATTTGTTAAACCGTGTGCTTTTATTTATCAACATTACTAATTGACCTACTTCGAACTCCCGTGGGTTAATTTTCTTACCATAATAAGCTTTAGATTTATTTTTAGCGCTGATTATATTTTCTCGTGGATATCTTATGGATAGTATACTTAATCTAAGCTTAAGGTTACTGAAGTAGTCATCATAAGTATAACGAAATTCGGGCTCAGCCGAAAGTGAGCTGGGCATGAAAGGCTTATGACCAAAGAAAAATTGGAAAGGGCAGAAATTAGTAGATTTATGCTCATTAGCATCGTACGAAAAGCAGGCATGGGCGACAAAATCGTCCTAATTACTCTGAGTGTCATTGACGAAATGTTTCAAGTAATCCTTAAGAGTGAGATGGCTCCTTTTTAAACTGCCATTCGTTTGTGGGTGGTAAGGGGTGGAAAAACGTGACGGACTTTAAATAGTTTACAGAGCTGCGAGATGATGTCAGAGGTGAACTCGGTACCGCGATCAGAAAGTAAGGTTTGCGGGGTGCCAAAGAGGCTAAAGAACTTGACCAGTTCCTCAGAGATCGTAGTGGCCTCATGATTTTGAAGGGGAACGGCGTAAGAGAATTTTGTCAGGTCGTCCTGCATGGTGAGGATGAACCTATTTCCCTTTTCCGGTATGGGGAGAGGACCCACTAAGTCTATAGCTAGGCGTTGAAAGGGGAAGGAGCTGGTGGTGGTGGTTATCTCCATTGCATTTTTTACGGGTTTAAAGTTGGTTTTATGTATCTGGCATGAGTGACAGTTTTTAATATACCCTGCGAATGTCACTCTTCGTATTTTTCCAGTAGTACTGGCTACGAATTTTTGCGTAAGTACGAAAGAACCCAGAATGACCGCTGGCTGCAGAACTGTGGGCTTCTTCTAGAATTTTATTTATCTCCTCGGTAGTTTGCGGCTCCGTTTTTTCGTTTCCTAAGATGGTAATTTTAACGTTTACATCAGGAAAAATGTAGGAGATAAGTATTTTCAATTTTTCGTATTCGACTAGGGTGTGAGTGCCAGGAATTTTGTTTACAAAAACATGCTTTTCGTTAAATTTTAATAATAATTTGGATAAAGTTAATATTACATTAAACAACACACCGCAGTCCAGATTATTAAAAGAGTTTACTTTATAGCAGCAAAGGTAAATCATTTTGTTACCTTGCTTAATACGTTTGATATGGCCGACCTCCATATTGTTTACGTTATCGTTAATGAAAGTGTTTACGTTATTGCTGGTTTTATAAACAAATACAACTGTCGGGCTTTTATCTAATGGTTTACTATTAATTTCATCTATAAAGATTTGCCGATGCTGATTTTTTGAGAATTTTAAAAATCCATCATACGTTACGTCCTTTTTATCGTTAGATTTATTATTATTATTACTATTATTATTTGTTAATAAAGCAGTATTATTTTGACGATTAAGGTCAGGAGGGTTCCGCGATAGAGCGTCCGCGTTACTATTCTTCCTGCCTGGTTTGTATTTTATTTCATATTCACACTCTGCTAATTTAAGCCTCCAGCGCAACAGCCTACAGCCAGGGTCTTTGCAGTTGAACAACCATGTTAGTGCTTTATGGGATGAGGACCTAAATGGGATAATAGGGAAATATGAACTCGGTGAACGGAATAAATAACGATTTCTACAGATAGTAGAGAAACGGCGAAAATTCAATTTTAAGACACGTATTTATGCTTCGTAGACTACGTAAAAGCCTTTGATTCAGTACTGTGGGGAACACTATGGGAAATTTTAAACAGAAAAAGCGTTCCACGGCATTTGATCTATCTGCTGAAAGAACTATATGAAAACACGGTTGGGAAAATAAGGATAGAGGATATATGTTTTAATGCATTCCCCATCAAAAAGGGGGTGAGGCAAGGATGTGTACTGTCTTTCATACTCTTTAATATATATGCACGAAGCCTAAATGTAAGAAGTATTGGTACTGGATGGATGGCAAAGAAGTGTTGCCAATTGGCGGTCGGAGAATCAGTAACCTTCAGTACGCGGATGATAGTCTTATTTTAGCGAATTCCAGAGAAGAATTATAACGTTTCATGTTAAATTTTAAAAAACGGCAGTGAAAAATATCGTCTACAGATAAATGCGAAAAAGACCAAAGTTATGATTATCGATCGTACAGGAGACAGTCAGGTGATTACGGAGTGATGGATAAGTATAATTATTTAGGGCTTTAATTGTAAGTAGTGGAAGCTGCGAAGAAGAAATCGTGTGACACTGGCAAGATACGCTACTGCAAGATTATTAAAAATCTGGAAAAAAGGCCGCAATCGATAAATGAACTAAAGTTAAATCGATTAATAGCTTAATATTTCCAAACGAGTTGGAAGAATGGAGCATTAAACATGCAGATGCCAAGAGGATTGACGCTTTGGAAATGTGGATCTATAGCGCTTAGGATACTCTGGACTGCGATCCGGACAAATGTGTCGATATTGAATGATCTGGAAATTGATGTACGATTACGAATAGGAATTAGCAGGAATGCGGTAAAATTTTTCGGCCACATAACAAGAAGAACAGGCTCACGCATACATGAAGTACTGCAGGGATTACCAGGAGGGCATAGAAATAGAGGAACATGCATTGTACGACGGACTAATGGAATTAAACAAACAACTGGATTCACAATGGTAATGGCTATCGAGATGGCAGGATGCCGCGAAAAATGGGGAAAAATGGTCCAGAGTGTTTCGTATTGAAGTGGTTGTGATGTCACCAAATACGTTCGCAGTATAGTGGACTGTCAACGGTATGGGACTTATTTTACTTTATTTTCACTTCATATGGTGCTTCGTTCATTCTCGCCGTTCTTTCTCCTTGTGTTATCTAAGCTCTTGGTTTTTTCTTTTGTCAGCTATCTCTGCTCGTGTAAAGATCTGAGTCTGCTTCCTATCTTTTTTTCTGTTTTTGGGCTAATGTTCATATTGGCGAACCCATTAAAAAAAACGAAAAAAAAGGCAATGTTACTTTTTTTTTGATTAAAAATTTACTAAAACCGTACTCAATCATGTGATGTTGGAAGTGCTGCGTAACAAATAATATTAAACTTGTTCGCAAAATTTTGAACGCCGGGTTAAAAATTTAGAATTTTAGTTCAATTAAATATAAATAGAGGCGAACTATCATTTTATAACTCGATAATTTTATCTTAAAGGGTGCCGTCAACAACAATGGATGAATTGCAAATGAAAATCTACTACAGTCTCTCTGGAACATTTAGCATTAAAATGAAAATCAGTTTTTCATTTCGTTATATAGATTTTTTGCCGTTACTATTTTCTTCTTTTTTTCGTTTTAAACAGATAGGCGTCCGTTCAAACATAGCTGAACCAAATTACTTTTTAAGGCAGAAAATATTTTCTTTCTTACATTAAACATGATTTCGTTAAATTTCTTCAAATTTTCCTTTAAGTTTGCTTCTTGCAAAAAAAAAAAAAAAAAATACTCAAATTTTTATTTTACGAAAATTTCATTAACTAAAGAAAACTGGATTTCCCATTGATTTTTTTTTTTTTTCAGTCCATTTTTTGTGACACTCTATGGCTCCCGTTTTTAAATTTTTATTAATCATGGCTCTTCTAAAACATTCTATAGCTAGTTAACGATCCATATGGTCTTGTTAAGTATCACCCTCTGGAATACTTAAAGTCTTTCGCTATATTAAAGTTTAAAACGTGAAATTGTGAACATAAATCGTGAATAAAACACCCTTTCAGAAAATATAACTTTACCGATTACTTCGGGCACCAAAACATTCAAAAAACGTTAAGAATATTTACAAAAAGGATCGAAATATTCATTTATAAATTCATAATTCGCTTTCACCCGATAACCTGTTAAAGGCGAAAATTACATAGTATGCAATGAACAGCAAAGCCGGTATTATACATTTTCAGTAATATCAATTAACCTAATTCTCTTTTGAGACAAAATCGTACATACGCACAAAAAAATTAAATAAAAGAAAACAATTCGGCAATGTAAATACTGGAAAAGCCGAAATATATCTTAAGGATGTATAAAGGAAAAACTTTCGAATATTCACAGCTTGATACGAAGAATAAGAACAAACGAGTTATTAGAAACAGGTGTAAGTTGATTTTAAGGAAATTGGAATAGATTTTGGTCAGTTTCAAAGAAAATGCGATCTACTATATTGTATATGTAATTGCAGCTAGAGAAGTGAAGTGGGAAAAATGAAGAGGATTTAGGAAGAAACGAGAAGCGGGAAGAAGGCTACTTCCAAATCTAAGCTGGCACAAAGACATTTCCATAGACCGATAGAGAAAGAACGAAAAGGTAGAAAACCAACGAAAAGTACGAAGTTACAGATCGAACAGACAGATAGGAAATTTGATTAGTAACGAAAAACGGCGATAATCGTCGTTTAAAACTTTGTGGCGATATTTCCTGAAAACGGAGAAGATCTTATAAGCCGGAAATCTGTCAATAGGAAAGCCCATTAGAAGCCACAGGGCGCGAACGTAAGTCAACTTTTTCGTTATCTTCAATTACCGTGTAACTGAGAGTCCAAAAGAAATCGATTTGAAAAGAACGATAGCGTAGTATTTTAGAAATAACGAACATGAAGAATAAAAAATCAAAAGAGAAATGAATGTAACGAGAAGAGGTTACCTATAAGTATATTCATGGAATTTGAGGCTCTCAAGATTTTGATAAAATCGGAGAAAGTGAACGCGTATTGAATAGCATGCAGAATGGTAAGAAAATGCCGTCTACGAATATACGCATATGAGAAGGACATAAGGAATTGGCTGTATTATTAAATTCATATCTAATAACTCAATAGAAGAAAGGATATCGGAAAGGAGAAGTAAATAATTTGGCAAATGACAACAGATCAGGGAAGTTACCGGAAGGAAATTCCGTATATGTTTAAGTCTGCGACATGTAGGGGATAGTATTAGAATTTTTTAGAAATGAATCGTTACTTATGCTGTACGTAAACGTATAAATGAATGAATCTTCAGGAGATAGGGGAAAACGTTTGCCCGGCGGTGGTCGATTCCGTAGATGGAGGTTTGAAATGAACGGATCGAGAAAAGAACCGACTGAAGTATTTCAGTTAGTTTGCTGGTTTTCAGTCAAAAGCCAATTGTCCACCAGACTCACCAAATTGGTCACTCAAAGTCTGTAACGCCAATTAGCCAAATCGCCGATGGGAACGGTTATTTCCGTTATTTGAATCACGCGCGACCATAAATACGAGTAGTTGATTAATGCCAGTCTCAAAATATAACCTTTACGTTTGTTGGAAATATGGAACTCAGAGGCGCCAAGAAACTACCAACTGAACTAGCACCGGATCGTCGCCGACAATAGTGATCAACTTCGTTTTTATTTTATTTTTATATTATTATTCGTTACGTTTTTACGAATTCGGTATTTATGACGCGACCACCTCGTAATGATGTCGAGCTAGAAATTATTTTTCGGACAAAATCATTTAATTGTCAATCTCCCGGCATCATTGCATTTTTCGTTGTCATCACAGTCCGAGACGCTTTTACAGCTGAAAGTGTGAATTCGGATTTTTTGTCGAAATTTCGACACGTGTATATGAGCCGTACAGGTGTCTTAGTGTGTACGGTACTCGACAGCTGGGTAGCGTCTGAGTGCGGTGTGCGCGCATCAGTCGTTACTGCTGCGAAAAAATGTATACAAGTCAAACAGTGTAGTAGCTAGTATGTTAGGCTTTTTTTACAGTTGGTTTCTTGTCGTTCTTGTGAGAAACATCGATCGTCGTCGTTCACTTTACTACTGACTTTTAGTGGCTGTGATGGTCGCATACGTATAAAATTTGTCTAGTCCACGCCACGCTGCGTGTCGTTATCCGTCTTTTCCATGTCGTCAATTTAAACCGTTCTGTTTTTTTTTTGTGTATGTCTTTCTTTCTTTTTTTTTTTATTTATCCCCCGTATGTTATTTGTCTCGTCGTAGAGCATAGAATGTGCGTAATTTATTATGCTGCTAATTCGCGAAAAAGAAAAATATCTCGTGTGCTGGTAGAAAAGTTACGAGTATTATTATCTTTTTTTCATTGTTACGGGAAATCGTGATAAACGTTCGGCCGTGTCTGAAGGAAACTCCTCCGTGGGGAGGGCTCGCGTCCGGACGCCGGCGGAAAGAAGAATAGTGTTTCCCGGGCGTTGCAATAAAAAAAGGTAAAAGCCTAATGCTCGCTGAAAATTGATTCGAGGTTAGTTTTCGGTCATCTAAGAAATGCAGGAACTCCAGATTTCCGGAGTTCCAGGACCGCGAAAAATTTATAAATTCGTTTTATTGGCGTCTGGTAGAGGAACCGTTAGAATTTGTATCATTAACAGCCGAATCAGAGACTCGAAGGCGAAATTCTCTTCATCATCGCCAGCACCATGGTCTCGAAAATAAAAGGAGGGGCCGTGAGATCCCCTTTAATGTATATTAAATAATTGTTTTTTAGCGGTCGATCGACACGAAAAGGGTTTCGCAAAATATTTGTCCAGTGTATAAATCTCGGGGCTAAATTCTTTCGTCTGTTATAGATTTTATTTGCCATGAAATCGACATCCCTCGGAGGGCATAAAAATCGATTTCAATATTAATACGGAAAGTTCGAGAAGATAAACATGCAAATAGAGAGTTCTGCGTATATAGTATTTTAAAAAACAAAACAAACTTTTGATCTGGTTTATAGTTAAAAAGATATTGAAGAAATCAGTATCACTCCTGTTCGGAACGGAGATTTTTCTAATTGAGATGGTAACTGCGTTAAATCTAATTAGCACGGCTCTCAGAACTCCTTTTCCCGATGTGGTTTCCGGGAAAGTAGAAAAAAAAAAAAAAAAAAAACCAATAAAGACGATAAATTATCTTTTAAGAGTCAGAATAATCGGATTCTCCTAAACAAAGTGGCAATATGAACCGAGTTTTATTACATTTTTAAAGTTCGTATAGAAAAAAGTAAAGAAAAAAAAGGCACACAATTTCCTTGAAACGATTTTTTTTTTTGCTCATCTACCAAAATATAACGGAAACCTCATTCCATACAAATTACGTTCAGCGTTTTTTTTCTCTTTTTTCGTCTGTTCATCAATTTATCATCCGATTACTTTCGAATGAACTAATTTAATTTTATTAATATATTGAGGGGTTCGCCAACTACGGGCATTCGATAAACTAGAAGAATATAACATAGTGTCGTATGATTATCGTGTTTTAATAGATTTCCATTACATCGACCCCTAGTAATTATCTCGCAAAAATACAACGAAGCACGGGAAAAACATTGATAAGTTACATGTAAAAAAGCTTTAAAATCCGGTTACGCGAACAAAGACAGAGAGAACAAGGTTGTCTGGTTATATAGGATAAACCCGGCTATTTTTCAAGAGCTTAGTAATCTCATTATATACTCTCTTGATTAATTTGTTTCTCGAAAAAAAATAGAAACAAAAAACAAAAAAAAACAAAAAAAACAAAAAAAACGAAAAAAAAACAACTTTATTGCGCAAATAGACAGCCTTGTTTTTTTATTTTTCACTGAACTTTTAATTTCTTCAGCTAGTGGCGAATCATTTATGATGTTTACAATTTGAAGTAACTGAAAATGACTATCGTTATTGCAATTTCGAAAATTACAATGTCCATTAAATTTTAATTTTTGAATAAACATTATTTTCATTCCCGACATTGCACGTAATAAAAATGTATTTTGATCCCTAGCAACTACGACAAAAGAATAAAAATTCAAAATTGCTGTGATCTTGATCTATAGGCTAAAAGTTTAACACTCTTAAAATTTTACTTTTTTCTTTACTCTTCTAGGATTCTTCGTGTTTTGATATATTTCTGGCCAGCAGCCTCGTTGCATTACATAATGCTCTCACGTATGTCTAATGATCAAATACTGTTTCGCATATTTAAATCTAGTCAAGGTGCCATTCCAGATGTGAATGTTAAAGGGGAAAAAAACATTATTTCCGGAATTACGCAGAACTGCCATTTTTCACCTGTTTTGAATAGCAAAAAATGAAAACGTGTTTAGTTCCGCATAAATAAAAACCAAATGTAACGTTGCGAAATTCTGCGTACAGAAAAGCAAACAACAAGCTTTTTCCTAGTACCTACGATAAAAAAATATCTTTTAAACGTACTATTTTAAGTTAATATTATTAAAATTTCCCCCAATTCGATGATATTATTAATATATAATAATTTAAAAATATAATAAAAGAAAACCAATTTTTTTTTTTTTTTTTTTTTTTTTTTTTTTTTTTTTATGCATGCAATCTGTAATTAAACAATAAGCAGCAGTGAGGAAATGTTATTATCAGAAATAAAAAACACTAGAAAGGAGGATAGCCTCCCAATGGAAGCTGATCCTATTTTTTGATGATTACTCGTTAAATTATATGATTAAAGACTCAGGATCGATGTTGAAGCTGCAACGGATGGAATCTGTGAATACGATTGAATTTTGTGCAGTTAGACAGCAGATTCTTTGCTAATATGTTTAAATGTTGGTTAAGCCTTTCCTTGTATCTTGCACTTGAGCTGCGAATCTCTTCTTTAACCGAAATGACCTTCAAATCCCTAGAGATGTCGTCGTTTCGTACAAACCAAGGAGCGTTTACAATCCTAAAATAAAAAAAAAAAAAGTTTTAGAGACATATTTGTGGTTATTAATGATAAACTTGGAATATCGTATGAAAAATCAAAATTGATGATTAATAATGATAAATCAAAAGTGAAAATGAGTGTTGATTATTGATTACGAACGCGGCTTATTATTTAAAATAAAGTTTAAATTAATACATTTTTAAATTTATTAAATAGAGAATGCATCGGCATAATATATACGTAAATATCTTTTGTTTTGAAATTATTGTAACATAAAAAAATTAGAATGGGAAAATTTAATTATTATTAAAGTACATTTAAATACCGACATGTTTCGGAGTCGCACACACACACACACACACACACCGTAATCATGGTAATAATAATTAAAGTTAACAATTCAAAAAAAAAATCATTTTAAAATACTGTATGACCACTGCGCTTAATAAATGTACAGCGGCGTCCCCGTATCCGTGGTTCTGGTATACGCGGTTTGTCACAGCGCGACTAAAAGAAGCAAACAAAAACCCTATCATAATGCTTTTTTCGAGTAAAACAAAAATTGTCAACTATTGAAGGTCTTGTCCCATTAACGTCGTCGTCCGCATTACCAAGCGTAATGGACGGATTTTTTCCAAATAGCGCGTCTATTCCACTTTCAGATGAAGAAAAAATTGTCAGCTATTGAAGGTCTTGTCCCATCAACGTCGTCGTCCGCATCACCAGGCGTAATGGACGGATTTTTTCCAAACACCGCGCCTGTTCCACCCTGAAATGAAGATGTTTCTGACTAAAGTTTTCTTGTTCTAAATTTTACTTTAAACTTTTCATGATCTTCATTATACGTGTACTAATTCATTTTCTGAAATGTAAACTGTAGCGTATCATGTACAGTACACATATACATACAAAATCTGAATAACTTTCAATTAAATTAAATAACTTTTATAAAATCATAAAAATATTGCCATCGGCTGTCGCTCCACAATCATCTAAATATGTATCAGGTTGAACAACGTGAACAAAAAGAATACGAGTACAGGACGCAATTGTGTGCGCGTAATCATAATAATGTAAATATGCACTATTTACTGTAATAATTTTTAACATCATATCTATGTGGTGTACTTATACAGTTTAAATATATATTTATACCGTACTGTAAATGTTTGTATGTATAGTATGTTAACGCATTAAGCTCAATGTTCCCTATTATCCGCGGTATGGCTCGGAACCATTAACCGCGGATGCGAGGTCACTACTACATATATTAAAAGGTAACTTCCCATTTTGCCTAATTCCCATTCTGCCTAATTCCCATTTTGCCTAAATTTAAGATTTCGCTTACTCAGCGAATAAAAAAAACATCAGACATACGTACGAATGATTTCGTGTTGGCAACAACGCGTCATCATTGTCGATTTTTTTTTTTTTGCTATCTGATTCCGCTGTTAAAGTTTTTTTTTTTCTTTCCGAAAAACAACAAAAAACGTTTATACGAAAATCAGAAGTGAAAAAATACGGCTAAAAATGTTTAATGTAAATATATACGAAACAACGACTCCGATTAATATTTGCGAGTTATTCCATTCAAAGTCCAGTGCTGTATAAATCCTACCCGCCTTATTAGTCAATATATTAGAAGCCTTATTGCGGTCTAGTGTGACATAAACATTAAAGTTTGGAATTCCAGCAAAAAAGAAAGAAAAACACTTTAGATAAAGAGTTCTAAGCGGACAAACGCTTTATTACAAATTGAAAAAATAAAACAAATAAACGGAGAATAATTTTTTTACTTTTTCTTAATTTTTTTGGGCTTAGGAAAAGAAGCAAAACGTGTATTTAAAAAGTTAATAACCGAAAAGTAAAGTTAATACGGATTTATTAAGTATAAATAAGTTTTATTAAAAATTTATAAAATCGTATATTACAGAAAATTATATTTTAAAGAATTAAGAAGAGCTGACATGTTTAGGAGTTACATACTCCATAATCATGGCAAAATAAGTTTTATTAATCTAATAGTATACTTTAAATTATTTATAAGTTAATGAACTTATCTTAAATTTTTAATTTTTATTGTTCTTTTTTTTGTTTTTATTAAAACTAAAAGAACTGTTGCTTCAAGTTCACTTATAACAATTTTTATAAAAAAAAACAAAACAGATTACATTGTTTATTACAGCGTTCATTGATATAAAAGGAACTTATGGTAATGTAAACGTAAATTTAAATTAAGGTTGAAAACATCGGAAGGAAACAATTATTTGGTAACATTTAAAAGGAACTAAGTAAAACTAGCATAGTATTAAAGGTAGTAAATAAAATTAAAAATAAATCTGGAAAATATAAAAAAAAGTGATCACGTTTATAGCAGAAAGTATGAAATGAATAAAAATGAAGATAGAATTAAAAGCACCGTATAAAAATAGATACGTATATTTTAAATGTTCTCATAAATCCATGTCTGGAGTGGTATATATATTTTATATGATAATCTTTAGCAATAGATTTTTATTTGTAGAAAATTAAGAAACATGTAAATAAGCTCAGCCTGAAAGGTTCCATATTTGTTTTCGCTTTACTTTTGTTTGGTTTCAGTTACATTTTAGCCAAGAAAAGGTCAGTTAAAATGCTCACGATGATTTTTTCGAACAAACATACTACAATCTTCTGTTCAATTTTATTTATTTCGTCTTCTCGTAATTCTCGTAAATACTTAATATCTGACTGTAAAAGTGTTCTCTTAGCTATCTGATCCTTTCTTTTTCCTACTTATGTGATATTCCTTCAGTATCCAAACTCGATCTATTATTTATGATCTCTTTTCTACATATACTATCTAAATCAATTTTATGTGGGTGCCTAGTCATATCGATATTGCTGGAAACAAATCAGTCGATTCTTTAGCTCAAATCGCAGCCATAATGCAGTCCTTTTACCGAAAAGTTTTCAGCTCTTTCTGATGGCTATCATTCAACTTCCTCTGATTCCGCTTCACTGTACTTATCTTTTCAGCCTTCACACCCAATCGTTCGAGGTTTTATTATTTTCTATTTCTTCGTCACTCAGTGATTTCTGCTATTTGTAATCTATGTACAGGACACTCTTTATTGCCTTCCGCTCTTCATAGATTATCTCCCGCTATATCTTCTGACTAACCGCTACACTCTTATAACTGTTATTTAGCATGAGACCTCAATCATTTCGTATTTGAATGTTTTTCCTTTTTACCTGAATGTTTATATATTTACTCCGAACTTTTGAAATAAAGAATCACCACACCTTGTACAATTACTCTCGTTTTTCTCGTTTGCAGTCCTCCTTGTCTTGCTTCCTTTATTTCCCTAGTGGCCAATCGAATTAGATTCTAATAGTTCTCTTCTTCCTTTTATAATCTCTTAAGTTTGCTGGATGGACGCCATTTTTTAGTAAAGCAAAAAAAAAAAGAAAAGAAAAGAAAAAAAACATTTCATTTTGTTATTTACAATGTCTTAATTCAACAAATTGCCGATAGATTACAGTTTAACACTAAAAAATTAAAAAAAAAGAGAGTATAAAAAGACGCTATTGCATGTAATTAACCAAATATTTTACAATGTACTTTTGACATATAAAACAAAAATTTATAGCAAATGAAAAGAGAAATAATTTTTTTAACGAATGACAGCTTTCTTATTTTCTGTTGCCGAAATGTAATTCAATACATTATCCATTTCATTTAAAACGTAATTTGCAATAAATATTTGAATTAATAAATATCAGGTATATATTTACTCGCTCGATTTGTTTTTATAAATGATACATCCATTATTACACTAGACTGAGTCAGAATTTCTGTTTTTTATACACAAGTGACAGCTTATAATATTCCGAGATAGAATTACAGTTTTCTTCAGTATGGTAATATATGTACATAAGACCCGAACCACAACAGATCGCGGCTTCATGGTGTAAAGCAATCAGTATTATTGTGATTTGCCGCATGTTAAAAAAGGAATAATGAGATTGCAAAGTAGAAATGGAGTTATTTTTGCGAGAATTAAATTTGCTTTAATTTTTTTCATTCGCGTCCTAACAAGCGATGCTTAATTCAGTATCGGTATACAGGGGTCTATTTATTTACGATGAAATTCGAAGTAGAAATCGCGATTATTTACCGGGGAGAAATAATAAAATAACCGAACATTTACTGTAGACTAATTTGTCCGTATGCATTTTTATTAGTGTCACCATCAAGCAATGACAGTTCAATACCGCGAACCGTAAAATCGCACGTATGCACTTTTCAACTATGCTATTTGTCAATCTCTTTCGTTTCTCTAGCCGCTTTTTTATCTTTTTTTCTGCCTTCCAAACGTGTCCATTGTTGCCAAGTTGATTTTTTCAAATTATTATTATTATTATTTTTTTTCTGTGCCGTTTCATTTTTAGGCAAAATAGGAATTAGGCAAAATGGGACCAAACCTATTAAAATATGTAAGAAAAACATTTATCAAATCATGCCCAAGTCTGTATTAATAAGTAAATTATTCAAAATTAACAATCAACATTTATAGCGTTTTATATACATACATATTTTGGCCTATCATTATTATTAAACATCAACTTCTATACTTTTATTATTAATAGCCACGAATTCCCGTTTCACTCTATTGAATAGTCGTTTTTCGTGCGTTTCGGTTTTATCTAGCAGATGTGTATATCTAATCGCGCGTTTAAGAATCAGTTATTAATCTAATTGAATTTACCTCTACCGTTATCGGTTTCGTTCTATTATGAAACTCTGCGTATTACTATCAGTATGCAGCGCCCCCCCCCCCAACCGGAAACAATTAATGTTGCCCGGTGAAGCGAGCTTATCTACGCCGCAGATATTACCATCGAAGCCAGCAGCAGCATCTCTTCATACACAAACCGCTTGAACAGTTAAATCTGCAGTGTCCGATAATAAGAAAGATAAAAACGCTTCTTCTTCATCAAACACAAGTAAGATCGTTCCGTTAAACATTCCTAATACTCAAAACCCTTTCGCCTTTTCAAAAACGAAATTAATTGCAAATGAAGCAAGTAAGCCTACAAATATTATAGAGAACAAGCTCGAATTTTACAGAACCCAACCGCTACTATACTAAATTTATTGGCAAATAATAAAACATCCTCTAACATAAACCTTGGTAACCAACTCAATTTCCTTTTTTGATAAACTAAAATATCAAAAAACTAGCTCTCCTATAACAGATTTCGATTTTCCTTCCGAAGACCAAGTCGTATTATTTCCATAGGTCGAAAATGCGAATCCTTTAGACTATTTCAACGCTCTTAAAAATCTAGTAGGAGATCCGAAAAACATTTATACAACCTCTTTCATAACGGAGCCGTCACCACCATGAACCATAATACAATCACCGGTCACAGGTTAAAAAACCCTACCCAAAAAATTATATTATCCAATTTATCTCCAACCATCCCAAACTCTGTTGTCAAAGTCTATCTTGAGGGATTACGTGTTAAGAGCGACCGTGTTCAGAGCGACCATATTTAAAGCCAACATCTAAAACGGGCAGGAAAAATAATTTCTTGGAAATCTCTGATATACTATTATAATGAACTACGATCATATTTTGTTACGGTTCTCTTATAAGTTAATTTCTAAATTCGTTATTATTTACTTTAAACTTGATATTTCTATATTAACATTAACATGTAACTGTATACAATATTATAAAAACGTAATTTAATGCAAAATGTATATAATTTTTGTTAATTTAAAATTATAATAGATGAATGGAAACGTACTCACATCCGGTTTAATTTTTCTAACAAAACGCCCTGTTGTGTAAATGCTATATTTTTAGTTTAAAATAAAATATTAATGATTAAACTGACTATAAGTACGCTTCTAATCATGTATTATAATTTCTAACAGTTTTAACAAAATAACTTCGGCGCTCTAGTTCGCATATATGTAATAATAGTAATAAAAATGTCTGGGGGTCGTTTTGAATACGGTCGTCCAAATCGAATATAATAATAATAATGAAAAAAATCCGATGGTCGCTCTAAACACCATTATTGATGGGTCGCTGTGAACACGGTCACTCTGAACACGACACCATCTTGAGGGACCATTAAATCTAAAATTAGTCTCTGCAATTTCTCTGCTTCGAGTTAAAACCAATGACTCAGAGTTTGACCACGTAATCAGCTGGAGGAAGCAGAGCTGTATGTTGATAGTGCCAATGTTCCACCCTTACCCGACTATTTCATAATAGTTCATAATGAACGCGAACACCGAATATTTATCCAAACAGGTATGCAGAACATGCCGTTCACTCCTCCATCTGTAGAAGATAGCGTCTCCTCCGCCTCAGACATCAAAACCGCTTCAGTTTCGCAAAACAGAACCACCTCCACTGAGGAAAACACTCAAGCCTCCGTCTCTGAAGATAATATGGCAGTCAACACCGAAGAAACTCAAGGAGCAATTAAGCGACCTCACCCACAAACCCCTGATGCTTCTCAGATGACTAGGGGGCTTAACTTTGCAGATAATACAGAAGCCATTCCTTTAGAATCGCTACAAATTCATACAAACGAATCAGAAAACAGAGAGCATAAAAATGCGGACGAAGCCACATACAACGGAGCAAACGCAGATTTCAAACCTCTACCGTCAAAACTTCTTCTTCTTCTTAAGGTACCGTACGCTACATAGCGCGTTGGCGCAACCTATTCGTACATTTTTAGCTGTACCGATATAGGCTGTGTACCAGGCAATTATTATATGCAACGCAGGTGTACACACTCAAGACTACATTCGGAACTGATTGTAGCCGCTTGTTATCGCGCTACAAGTGCAGTCCGTCCGGTGTGGGTCTGCTGTGTACTGACCTAGCGCGCATATGATGTTGTACGTGGTGGTTTGCCATTACCTTCCACGTGATTATTAGCGATTATTTATTTATTTAATTCTTGTAATAAGTTCGTCGTCGCTCGGGATCGAACCCGTGACCGCCATATCGGAAGTCAAGCGCCCTAGCAACTAGGCTATCGCGCGTCAAAACTTAAAAAACAAAAACTGCCTACCGTTGAACTTCTAAAGCCTGCAGAAAGCAACATCACCAATAATTAATATCCATTGTATTTCACTGACCTCGTAACCGTAATGGATAGTATTCAAGGACAATACGATCCGATGAATATAGTAGCCATCTTCACCGAAGACATAGATGGATTTATCTATGTGCTTTCAGATAACTATTCCTTACTTCGAAATCGATCAATGAAGGCACGATTCACTCAGCTGATCAACAAACTTGCTAGGCAATCGAATTCAGACCAGACGGCGGACTAACCATATCCATAAGAACACACTGCGCATCCTCGTACTGTAATAGCCACAGCAGTTAAACACGGTACAGGGTGTTGCGTCTACACAAAAAAAAAAAAAAATAAAGAAATAGCAACAAATTGAGTGATTTTTTTTTTTTTGGTTTTATTTAATTTTTGAATTATTACATTTCTCGTTTATGTTTATAATTAAATTGATATTTCCAAACAAAAATGAGAGGGAATTGCGAATTTATTAACCTAAAACAGTACACGTATTGTATTTTAATTGCGTGTAATTAATCACGATATTCGACTAATAAGAAAGCGAAATTCGTTATATTTACCTTTCCATACGGACAATTTTATGGTCTTAATTTCGTTCGTATTTATTTATATAGAAATAACGTGTCTTTCTTTCAACTTGTCTTTTTTCTTTACCAAAGCAAATATACACAATGAAAATCGAGTCTAGTAACATTTTATTACGATACTCGATAAAAAGTGGTTCTTTTATTAGCAACGGATATTAATCGTCAACGATTCAATCTCCGAATAAAAATAAATTCGAGATTTTTCTTTGCGCAGCCACGGTTAATTAACTCTACCTTAGGGTGGCCCTTAGTTATAGATGACGGAAATTTTTTCTTCAAAAATTACATGTCCCAACCGGTAGAATTGTTCTCTTATGTGAAAAAATCATACCGTTAAAATTTTAGCTCATTTGGTTGATTTGAAGACGTGTCGAAAAGCGTTTCGGTGAAACGAGTGTACATGCGCGCCCCAAATACTGCTTTCCCTCGTTATACTGCTGTGTGCCAGCGAGGCAGTATAGTTCTGATGCGATATTTCTGATCAGTATCATCATTTGTGTATCTCTTCTAAATGTATCTTAAGGATTCTCTAGTGCATAAGTGAGGCAAAGAAAAGAGTGAATCGATTTTTTGTGCTTGCTTATTCCTATTTATTGCGCAATTCTAAGTGAGAATATTGTTTTGCGCTTCATATTCATACGGATTCAGTACTTGCAGCGCTATCGTTTATGTCCGAGGTAGAAAATATTCTCCGAAGTGTCGTTAATTCACGATCTCTCGGACATCGTTCTTTTTAGTCTTTGCCTTGTCAAGAACGCTTACTCGGCCGAAACCAAAAAATCCCGTGCCTGTATTATTAAATGTATTTCTTTTGAGACAACTGCCGTTAATACTGGTGACAAAGGAGGAACATGAGTTGGAACGGTTCCTCGACCGCAAATTATTACATTTAGCGTATCGTCACCATATTTTTGAAAAGATTGTAAGAACTGTTTTCAAACTGAAAATGCCTCGCACTTCTGGTCCAAATGTTGCTATTTTTAAAAAGTTCCAAAACAAGTGGTCAAAGATGAATAAAGAAAATTTTCGCTCAGCATTAATGGAAGAAGAAATGAGATCAGTATTTAACGACGACAGAAAATCCCAATTGATTACATTCCTGCAGCATACACTTGCTACACATCAGTTTCGTGACGATTACCAAGAATCTTTAGAATTATGCTTGGTATTTCTAGGAGAAACTCCAAATAATTTTTCATTTCGATGATATCCCGGAGCCATGCGTACTCCTTGAAAATGTATTTATTTCGCTATGAATTTAAGCTGAAAACTTTGGAAGCGAAAGGTTTAGCTGATATTTGTATTTTTATTGTGACAACTTATGTGGAAGCGTAGTTTTCAGCTCCGGTTACTATGAAAGCACCAAATTCAGATTTTAATTTTTTAAAAAAACTGAATTCTTACGAAGAAATAGACGAAGAAGTTT
The DNA here is from genome assembly GCA_039619475.1 of Icerya purchasi. Classification (NCBI taxonomy): domain Eukaryota; kingdom Metazoa; phylum Arthropoda; class Insecta; order Hemiptera; family Monophlebidae; genus Icerya; species Icerya purchasi. The sequence goes on along the minus strand of CM077116.1, from coordinate 150,450,513 downwards.
CAAAAGTGGCTGTAAATCAATTTATTCACCATTTACGGTATCTAACTCCGGAAGCAATTAGCTTTCTTTGATAACGATGTCAGTAATGAGGTGAAAGAAAGAATGCACAAAAACCTGGATCTTGACGCAACAGAAGATGACGACATGAGCCGATTGCAGATTAATTTTTCCGACGTGGAAAATTTATGCCGAGGAGATCTAGATTAATTTGTTAAATTCGCTGACTAAGAATTTTTTGAGAGATTTCGCATTAACACCGATTTTCTTCTCAGAAGTCCAAGTGAATCGGAGCAGTATAAAGATTATCTAAAGAGTAGAGAATTAATTTTCAAAATGAAAGTGGTCAATGATGCAGCTGAACGCGGTGGCGTACAATTAATTGAACAATACAACAATAAACTGACCCGCAAAGAAGATTAAAAACAGTATTTTTTTTTTTTTTTTGGATCGCCAGTCGAAGGCATTACCCAGCACAAAAACAGTACCTGCTTCTTCAAGTGGCAGCGGAATATCGAAAAAATTACTCCGATGCGAAAAAATCAACGCTCATGTCTGGCGTTAATACTTAACCTTCTTAGTCTATTCTGTGGCAAATTGTAAATGTGTTTTCAACGATTTCTGTTATTCTTATTAATAAAATTATTCACCTGAGACAGAAGGCTAAGAAAAAAATTGTGATATTTCAAGTATAGTCTTAATAAGCCTGTAATGAGAGTTCCTGTTTTACGGCGTAACACCCGCTAAACCACTCTGTCTAGTAACCAGCGGAAGTGTACCTTCGCGCGCGCGCCGAGTTACGCTATTGGCGTTATCTTCTTGGCCATGTCGGCAAGTCTTAAAGTTGACTAAATTAGCTAAAATTTTAACGCTAGATTTTTTCATATAAGAGAACGTTGGGAGATTAAAAATTTTAACTTTGAAAAATAAGGACCACTCTACTCTACCTGTTAGGACAAATATTGTTGAGAAAACTCATTCAAATTCAGTGTATTGTATGGGCGAATAATAGATTTTTAAGTTATACAAATGAGAACAATAATTAACATCGCTACATCTTAGTCAATTTTATAAAAGAGGATTTGGCACATAATACGAAATCAAAAATTCACCGTTACCAGAATTCCGTAATTATAAAATTCAGCGATAAAAAGGATTAGCAGAAGATTCATAATAGCCGGAGGAAAAGAGAAAAAAAAAAAAAAAAACTGGATAATGGGCAAACGTTATTTCACCGGACAATGAATGGTCAAATGTCCCGAATGATCAATTAAACGCAATAATTGTTTCCGTCTAGCCATTATCAAATTCATGTCCTAAATATCAAATGATGTAGATTAAAAAAAAAAAAAAAAAAAATCATTTACATTAATTACCAAAAGAGTAAAATTGACTTTTCATTAAGATTTTTTTTCACCTTCGTTTATTAAAATATGTAATCAATCGCGGCGGCATTATGACTGATGGAAAATTCATTTAAACACAATGTTATTTACTAGTATATAAAATTATGCCATCAGTTCAAAAGAACTGTAACAGAACAGAATAAGAAACATTTACTACAGAAAATCTGGGGCAGATTAAGGATTTATAGAGCTCGGGACTAATCTTGAATGAGGGGCCCCTGCAAACAAACAATAAAAAAAACCCTACTACGTACGTATGAATGACTGATGAAATTAAAATTATGCTCTCTTTATAATATCACCGCTAACGGTCCATCACATTGTTTTGACCTGCCGGAAGTATAACCACCATCGCGACGAGCAACTGGGCTCAGGAGTTCTCGGTGTGGACAACCTTCGAGCTCTTACACATTTTATTATTAAACGACATAAAAAAAAATTGGTTAAAATATAAACATTTCCACAGAATCGCAGCAGATAGACGTGAATATGGAGTCGACTTAAGGAAGGCTACGCCCAAAATCAGGGCATTTTACAGTAAATATATTATATACACTACATAATAATATATATATTGTATTTTACTTACGTAGGCATAAATAAATGTTATACAAACTAACAGTACGTATATGTACAATTTTTTGTTTAAAAATTACCGTTAATATTTTAAGTAGAAATATTAAGATTAAACTTTGTTTGTTAACCATACGGATTTCTATTAAATACATCTCTTTATTTCATAATAATTTCATATAGTAGCCATTTTATGTGGTGACTGTTGAAGTAGATGATGCGAATTTATGGGCTATACATGGTGGATCCAGAAAGTCATGAAATATGTTTCTATGTTGCGCCTCTCTTGCCTGCAGCACACTCGAACCGGTTTGGTTAGGTGAAGCTGACTCTCAGCTTCACAGCGCATCGCAGTTCAGTCTTTTCCGAGTATCGGTAGCGTCAGTATCGGTGAATTAGTGCGCCTCTGTTTGGAGACTTCGTCACGACGCACCACGATGGCTGATTCAATCGAACAACGTTGGGCGATCAAGTTTTGCACAAAGCTCGATAAAAAAGCTGCCGAAACTTACACAATGCTGAAGCAAGCCTACGGGGAGTCTGCTATGAATTATATACAATTTACAAGATGGGTGAAAAAGTTTAAGGACGGCCAGGAAGGAATGAATGACAATCCTCGCTCTGGAAGACCAACAACAAGCAGAAACGAAGAAAATGTGAACCGTGTTTGTGAATTGTTGAATTCTGACCGCCGAATGAGTGTGCTCGGTTGTTAGGTGACACCCTGAACATTCCAAAAAGTTCTGTGTTTAGCATTGTTACGGAAGACTTGCACATGTGGAAGGTGTGCGCCAAGCTGGTCTCAAAACTTCTGACAGACAAACATAAAGCCGATCGAGTGCTGATTAAGAGTGAACTGAAGAAACGCCATGGAAATTGAACTGGATTATTTGGACAACGTTATTACCGGTGACGAAACGTGGACGCTTCAGTACGATCCGAAAACGAAGCGTCAGAGTTCTATGAATCAGCCACCATACGTTGTGACAAGCTCTCCAAACAGAGGTGCACTAATTCACCGCTGCTGATGCTACCGATTAGTGATGTGTAGTTCGTGAACGAACTGATTCATGAAAAAGAACTGAAAGAACTGATTCACAAAACTTAAAAGAACTGATTCTGTATGAACTGTTTCGGGTGAAACGCGAATGAACAGAACGAGCCGGAGTGAATAGCCCGGACAGACAAAATAAAAATCATTACCAAAATCACGCTTTTATCTCATTCGGTTCGGAAGATATAGTCTAGACAGACAAAATAAAAACGATCACACAGTCGCTTAGTATAGTAAGATTTGTTTACATGTAGATCTAAAAGATTTTCGAAAACAATCAGTTCTTTGGGAACCGGATCTTTGAATCAGTTCTTTATAGCGAATTTATTCGCAAAAAGAACTGTAAAACCCAGCACTACCACCGATGCTTGGAACAGTCTGAACTGCAGTTTAGTGATGTGTAGTTCGTTTGAGAGCGCTGCAGGCAAGAGGGGCGCTACAAAAAAACATGTTTCATGACTTTCTGGACCCATCCTGTATACTGTATGCGATTGTTTTCGTCTTTTTGGAATTGTACAATGATTAAATGTTACCGAATATTTAAAAATAATTAAAGCTTTTAGAAAATATACTTTGCATACGTTTCAACCATTTCCTCGTCATAACATAACCTGTAACTGAGAAAATAAAGCTAATCGAGAAGCATAACCACCTGTAAACTAATATTATAATGAAATTTTAAGAAAGCAAAAAATCCTTAAAAAAGAAAAAAAACGTGAACGAAGACGAATAATGAATTTTATTAGTTTCTAATAAACATCGCATATATGCATGGGCGTCGCCAGCGGGGGGCAGCTGTCCCTCCCTGGAGCCTTGAAACTTAATCAACTGGCCATAATGAGTATTCATAGGCGCGTAATCATGAACAATTTGCCAGAAACCCACGAAAATTATGTTTTAATTACGATTTTATTCTTGTTTAAAAAATATTAAGCCTTTATAACATATAAATTTTATTTTTTCTATAACTCATATCCTTTTTCTATCATCTTGCCCCCCCCCCCCCCCCGGGCGACTGGCGACACTTTTGCATATATGCGTTGTATACTCTTAAAGTTAATTCTACCAACTGGAATCTCATTGTGAATGAAGACAGAGCGATGCGTAGTGTATACGTTTTTAAATTAGCGAAGTCAGAACCAGCGCGCGTTGGAAATAGAAACTGAAATGCTTTTTCACATCCCATTTTCCATTAAATTACAAACCATAATTAAAATGCACTACGCGAAATGTAGGAAAAGATAAGAAACTGCGGAAGAGCTACGTGCGCAGAATAAATAAAAATTAATGAAAAAATTAGGCAAGTTCTTCTCTCAGATATATATGACCGACATTGCGTTACGTAAAAAAATGATTATAAATGAAAGAAATCCCCCTCGAAGTTAAATGTAAATCAGCTTCCGAGGCGTATCAGTTAATTGTGTTTCGTTCGTGCAGAATATTTCGCTGCCGCACACTGGAACTTCCAAAAATTTCGCTTCCGCTGACTCGTTAATTGACGCCCCCCCTCCGCAAAAAAATAAGTTAGGTGTATACGAACAGGAAAACATGAAGATCTATTAGCGGAAGGGAAGGAAAGTATGATGGAGCGTAAAGAAACATATTAAGGAAATAAGGACACGCATGGCGGCCAGTTTCTTGCTTTCCCGACAATGCAACGTTTAGAATTACAGGCTGAACACTGATTAGACGAAGTTTCTTCCGTTAATTAATAAAGCAAGATGTGTGCTTATGGTCAATCATCTCCACCTAATGGACGAAAACTAAAATTAACTCGACTGAGAATTATTTGAAATCAAAAAAAGTTTTTTTTTGTCTACTTTGAAATAATGTTTAACACTATCGCAATGTTGCGTGAACGGGGACTGCTGTAACTTATACTACTGTATATAATTCCAGCCACCGATAGTAGAAATTAATCTGATTAGTATCACAGACGATTAGTGCGGAGCATAAATTCATTCGAGCTTTTTAATGTTATATAAATTATCAGATTCTACGTCAACGATTGAACTTATTTTGTTGTGCAAATGAAAATTGCTAAAACTTCCGAAAGTAAATCATTTCGCACGTAGGATATACTTCGAATGAAAAGGTGTTACAGATACTTTTATTATTTCTTGTTTTATGCATGCAAACAGACCAGGTCTGTAAATTTTTAATGAAATCGTTAAGCTTTGACATACAGAAAACGATGGAGGCTAATGAATTTGCTAATAGAGTAACGGGTCTATCAACTAATACACATTTTTTGTCAATGCAATATCAAACGTGGCGCGACATATAATTTTGGTGACTTCTTTATTTGGTTCGTTACGTTTTATGATCGAAGCGTGTCAATAACTAATTCAGTGCAATAAACTGGCGCATAAGGAAGTAGCAATTTTATACGCGATTTATCAAATTCTGCGTAACAAAAAACAAAAAATTGGCAGAACCTCCGGTTGTGCGATACCGGTTTTTCGACGCGATTACCTTATGATTACAATGAAAGAGACTCATCTTTATTCCAAGTCTCTTTTAGCTTAAAAGTAAAAGTGTAAAGACCTTCTCGTTAACAGCATTGACCTTCTCGCACTCGTAGTACCACCTGGTCTGATTCGCATCGCACACATTTATGCTCCATCGTTGGCTTGCTTACGACCGTGCATAGAAATGCGTCTAATAAATGGAGGAGCCGCCCATATGTTTAAAAGAGGTATACTTTTTAAGTGTGGAATAATGCCTCAACGATTTTAATAGTTGAACAATCGTAAACTGGTCCGCTAATTATTATTTTCGTTAATTCGCGAACCCAATTTGTTACGGAATTTCGAAGTGATTTCTGACATTGACCGGTGCTGGTTCGTCGCCCATGTATCTATATATTTCTCGCGCAAACAGGAATATTTTCAATTTCCGAGTCAGCCCATCCGCGAAAAATTATCGCTTTTATGAAGTTGAATGCCGAAATACATTAACAAACTTGTTATATTTCAGTTGTTTACCTTTAATATGTTGCTTCGTTTCAGCTGCAAAATGCACATGTGCGAGTGTTCAACGGTAACAAATGAATGCATACGCTAACAAGGAAGAAGGATTTAGGGTACTACACTTTTTTATTTTAATTTCCATTATACATAATTATAAATAATATCAAAAAAATACCGAATTATATTAATTCGAATAATTTATGATCATTACGGATGTTAAAGAAATAGATCGTACACCATTGTTAATAATAATTTCTGTATACTATACGATTTTAATATTATAACCGCCAAATTGAACAGTGCAGAATAGATTAAATCCCTCCACCGAGAGGTGGGGGTCTAAGATGCGAATTCGAGTGCCGTTTCGCAATTGCGCAATGAAGATCCGATGGTAAAAATATTTACAATATTTACAATATTTACAATTCAACATCACGTGGTGATGGATTAGAAGACCGATTAAAATTTAGAAAATTTGGTATATAAAAATAGCGTTAAAGTTCTCATACCTGTTTGCTAGAAATTATTAATAATTAATAAAAAGAAATAAATTAACTGATAGTAAACTAAATAAATATAATGAACCCTTGGCGTTGGATCTTCCTACCCCTTTCAATGCTTCCTTTATCCTTTCCTTCCCATCTCTAGCCGTTATTCCCCTCCTTCTTTCCTTTTTACTCTCTATCTCCGATCGCCTCAGAATCTGAGTAGGTGATCTAAGTACATGTAGTTGGGTCAGTGTTGACATCGAGCCCATTAAAATAAATAAATAAATAAATATAAAATACTTATCATCGGTAACGTTTTTGGACACAGCTCATCTTCAACTGGGAAAAGAATTATCACAGAAAAAAAGGAATTTAAACGCGAACGATGAAAAGGTATAGTTCTGTGTCAGAATTAATTATGGAACAGAAAATTTTGTTATTCCTTTTTTTTTTTTTAAATGTATGTTCCCCAATTTACTATGTCAATTTTTTTTTTCTTTTTTACAAGTTTATCAACGAGGACATTAATTCAAAACAAATGGGAAGAAGGAGAAAATAAATATATTGCAGGAAAATTATTACATAAATAAATATAAAAATAATATTTTAAACGATCAATTACCTAATAATAATAACCCACTTTTTAATATAAAAGTTTAATTTTAGGTTGTTCTATTTTATTTTATATTTTGTATCGAGTATTGGTAATTTCACACTATTAACTTTTATACCTTCTATGTTTGTTCCTCCTATGCATTTACTATATATACACATGTATTCCTTATATTCTCTCCAGTGTGTTTTAAATTTTGATTAAGTTAGTTTCAGCTGATCATCATACTCGAAAACGTTCCTAAATAAGGTATTTATTTAATTTATTGTTGTAAATTATTTTTACCCCCATATTTGTTTGTTATCGAAGTTGGTTTTTATTATACAGTTTATAACAAACAGGCTTGTATTCACCTACAGAAAATAAAGAGTTGTATTCTTAAACGTTTAAGGCTGGAGAATAAAAATAATTCGAGGGCGGGAATAGCAGAATTAGAAGGAAGTGGGCGAATTAGAAAGGACTGATAAGAGGGATACTGAGTTTTAATAGAAAAAAAAAACGGAAGGACGACTGCTCAGCAGAAAAGGTAGAACACTCAATTAAAACATCATGCTATCGAGATCATAAGAAAAGTATGTGAAAGGGGAACGATAAAGACAACATATAGTGAAAGAACCGAGAAAATAATACTCGAAGGAGACAATATGATTTAAACGAAGACGACAGATTAACGTTTAAGAGAGAGAAAGTATCTAGAAAACCGTCGACGGGGAGGAAGAGGTTGCTGAAATGGAAAGGTAAAAGGAGCCAGACTTTGAAGAATAGCAGTTGAGCCGTAGTCTAAAATGAGTCATTTAAGGAACGAAGAACAATATCACGGATGAGGGAACGTATGAGAAGTATCACACCGTTGAAAGAGATTAGACGTTTCCAATAATGCTGGGAATAGGCTGGAGGAAGAAATTTAAAAAAGAGGGCGGAAAAAGGGAAAAAATGTATCATGTTGTAAATGCTGTTCAACTATCCGCAAAAGCTGATCATTTATTTAATCGGTTACGTGATATTGGTTCGAATATTCAACGTAAGGAACAAGAAAATTCAATACAAACCTGAGTTGGTACTATATTATTAAGCGACGGAAAATTATTTTAAATTAAATGAATAAAAAAAAATAGAAAAAATAAAAATGTAAATGTTTGAAAAAATATTTGTTATCATATTATATTGTAATAAAGTTTACATACGCGATATATTTCGTATAAAACAATGTAAAAAAAGTTTTTTGAAAAAATAAAAATGTATGAAAAAGAAAAAATCGGGTCTTTATTTATTTACATACTATACATATGACGGCCAGCTGACAGCGTCACATCGTAGGCTATTATTATGTTCGCAATCCATATTCATCAGTTCGAGACAACCCCAACAAATAAATTTCGCTTTCATTCGTAACGGTCGGCTAAATTTTTTAATCCATGCGTAATGATAATTACCGTTTGAACCCCAATATGACTGTGATTTTTTCGGAAAGCATATGTAGTGATTGTGATGGTACACGTAGATTCGGAAAAAAGTCATCCGTAAACATTGCATCATCATTATCATTTACAACAAACGTTCTAAATAAATTCTTCAACGTTAACATAGAATTTTATTATTCACGATTCAATAATATTTGCAACTTTTTACTAGAACCGCGTGAAAAAGTAAAATTTTTAATAATACGGGAAGAGCACACTGATTTGAAAAAATAGAGACGTTTGACATTTAATACTAACTGACTGAATGATTCCGTTTGATGGACATGCCTTTGAATAGAGTGTGGTTTATGGAATATTGGATCAGAAAAACTGCATTATTCGATCGGTGGAAGTTTGTTGTAAACGAGTCTGAAGGAAGTTGCCAAGGAATTGGATCTATAGATATTTATGCGCGTGTGTGTGTTTAGTGTCGAATAGTAAGATTCAATTTCAACAGTCTCGATGGCGGTGGCGTGTGATCGACTTAGACAGCGCAGCAACATGCATGCAGTGTCACGACTAGAGCATTTTTACAGCGGCAGTGGCTCTGGTGTAGTCGGGGGAAAATAAATAAATAAAAATAATATTACGAAAGAGATTGGTAATTTGTGTCGTGGGGGTAAGGAAGGGAAGAAGGAATTTTTAGAAAAAGAAAAAATATACTCGGACTAATTTTGAAAACTCAATAGGAAAACGTATATAATGTAGTAAAGCGTATGCGGGAACGGACGGTGTGCGTTCACGGTAGTTGATACTTCGACGGATTCATTTTTTAGAACCTGAGAGAAAAAAAAGATGTACACATATATATATATATATATATATATATATATATATATTACAAACGATCGGAAGAAGTGTTCAGAAGCGTAAAAATATACTTTGAATAATTTTATAATACTTAGGCTTGAAAGAAATTATAAAGTAGCGGCAGAAGATGCGTGTGCGGGAACGTACAGTGCGCTTTCGCAGTGTCGGATAATGTATGCGCGGCATCGTTCGATGCGCTTTTGCAGCGGCTTACTAGCGGGTTTTAGGTTAGTTTCGAGCTTTGAATATAAATTTTCGGTTTATTTTTAAACCGGTTCGGATTACCATAAACAAGTTTAGCATAGGGGGCAGGGGTTGAGCCCCGAGTTTCGCGGTAAATAATTGAATGCCATGATTATGGAGTACGTAACTCCGAAACATGTCGGCTCGTTTTAATATTTTTTAAAGTACAATTTTCTGTAATACATGTTTCTATAAATTTTTAATAAAATTAAGTCAATTGTTAAAAAAATATTAATACGAAAAATACGAAAAATGATAGAATTTTTTATTGAAGACTTCGGCGGACAAGAAAATTAACGTCTCAACATGGCCGAATTCTTCGGGGCTGCCTAAATTTTTCCATCAAAATTTTCAAAGGGTCGATATATTTCGAAAAATTGATATTTCAAAAATCAGCCGTAACAAAAAGTGCTTCTACATGTCTTAAATGGCTATTCGCTTTCTTCCTTTTTTCTTTCAATGAATATAATATCGATTAAAAGTACGATGCGTATAATAAATTCAACACGTATTTATTTAAAACTCTAAATTTGAGTTATAAATGTTCATATCCATTTTCTGTTTTTGTCACTTTATTAAATATATATATGTATATATAAAACACGTATTACAGAAAAATTATAGTTTAAAAAGCATAAATTTCCGAGAAAATACATGATATTAAAGTAAAACTCTATATCATCGAATTAAATTAAATATATAATTTTAATGAACAAGTTTTTACATTTATACTTCAAGAAATATTGTAAACGTAAATGTAAATAATTTTATAAGTGTACCGAGTACTCATGCGGAGGGCACAATGTTTGTCGTACTGGACAACACGGAATTGATTTAATATAAAAAATATTCTCAACTTCTTATACGAAATTTTACGATTTGTCACTACTTTCTAAATATAGAAAAAAAATTACGACATTTTTTAAATTTCTCTAAAATTTACAATCCCGGGTACTTTTTACGAAATTTAATTAAAGGGATTCATTAATGTTGACAATTAATACAACTCTAACTAACCGGTAAACATAAAGATTTTTTTTTTTTTTTTTTTTTTCGTTTTACTGGCACTATAAATATTTCTGTTACATATTTCTTTCCGTTTTAAATAAATAATGCAAAAATATTATACTGTTTTTTTTTTTCTTCCAAAACAGTAGTATCGATTAATTTCAAAGCAAAAACTTGTTTCACCTAATGTAATGAAAAAACTGCTTCCTGATTACTCGTATACAGCGGTATTGTAAAATTCCCCATTAATAATCCATCTAAAAACAAATCCTATCCGGAATCAATTAAATGCGACAAAATTTCTAAAACGTCTATAAACCCGATCTATCATAAACTGCTAATAATTGTCAATAATTACAAGAACGGAAATAAAGGCATTGAAATCATTTTAATCTTTCGATTTTTCCTCGTTTTGTTTTCTTATTATAAAATGTCGCTTTATATTAAATCAACCGAAATAATCCTACATCTAGCTCAACGCACTCGCACACACACATACACGCGCACGCTACACTGATATACTCTAATTGCGCAACTTTAATAAAACCGCAAATATTTTACAGGCGAAAAATTTCATTGATGTAAAACCTGAAATAATTAAGAACGCGCAACTATTTACTATAATAATAATAATAATAATAATAATAATAATATGAAGTGCAATTATTCTTCGTATTTTATTTCCGTTGTACCGAATTAACTTATTTTTCTTTTTGAGTTGTATCTTACATGTTTGACGAACTTGTGAAATTTGTAAATCCATAATTTTACTGAAAATATCCATTTTATCCAAAGTTGGCAATTTTGAAACAAACAGATAAGGGGTAAAAAAGAGCCAGAGAAAGGAAGGACGAAATATAAGTAGGATAAACTAAGGAAAAATAAGAGGTTAGATAAAAAATAAAAAGTGAATACAAAAATTAACGTAGCACACATAAACATTAGATCAATGATTTACAGCAATCCGTTCCGATCGTGTTCATAAAATCGGTTATTTTTTAACTCGGCCAATCATTTTTGGACTATATTTAGTCGCCTTTTTACCCTCCCGTACTAGCAATTTGAATTTTTTGTAAAAACCTTTAAAAACTAAATGTATATGATCATATATATTTCTTGCTGTTGTGGAAATACTTACCTCTTTTCAGTTATGATTAATTATCTTATTCTGCAAGCTTTTTTCATCAAAAACATATTTCAGAATTTAATTAAGGAATGAAAATTTCAGTAAGAGTAATTAAGTTGAATAAAAGGGGAATTGCATTAAAAGAAGTGCACTAAAGTATATGCATTTCTTCATTTGCTATATAGAACTTCAAATGGCAGTTTTTTCAATCGTCGCGGTAAAATATTTCTTTTAAAAATAGTTCAAAAAATAAAATAGAAAAAAATCAATTATGCAAGTTAAATTTTAACGAAAACTCGATTAAAGAAATCGTTTTATTTATGTAGCGCGTATTTGTGACGTAAAAATACATATACATGTAACGGGTGTTTCACATTATAAGTCACTGTTATTTTTATCAAGACTACAAACAAACTCTGCACTCACAAGGAGACTTGCGAGTTTTAAGGGTCGGAAAACAACGCTTAAATTTGATTTAAGATACCTTATTGAAAATAAATTTTTTTTTTTCTTTACCCGACTTCCAATATCCACTTTAAGTCATTCCTAACGACCGCAAAAAACGAAAAGGTCACTGTCTGAAAATTTTGCCGTATAAAATGAACCGGAATGTAATTGCTGACTCCCGTTCGTCGAAACTTAAAAGCAGTTTTAAGAGAAAAACTGAAAATGAATTAAATAAAACAGGTTCTTAAAGGATGCGATTTTATTTCGCGTGTCGTATAATAAACGATACATTGAAAAAAATAAAATTTTCAAGTATGATAGTAGCCTAAATCGGGGAGGGGGGGTATTCTGTTAAAAGGGCTTACTTTGTCAGATTCGGTGAATCTCAATCTAATTGTAAGATTAATTTTCCATCTGGTGTATCGTGAAATATCGTAATTCAATTTTTGAAAACCGATCGACGTGTTAAACGATAGATCCAGAATTTATAAAAATGAATACTATAAAAATACTTAAAAAACTTTCAAAACTAGAATGAGTACGGAAACGATATTAAGTGTAACTGTGCAGCCACGACCGTTTTTCAGTTACAGCACATCCTATTACTAACTTACTCAATTTTGACAAAGATTACGATAGAAATATACGATAAATACATCACATTTACATAAATGAGTTAAATCATCTAAATAGATTTCCATTTTCGTTTTTGGTATGCAATGTGTCTCAATGGTTATATTGTATAACTCTAGAAGTTGATACTTCAGTAGTATTCGTATTCGAGGCGTATCGAGAAATCACCACTGCGAAACGCCCAACTAACTATAAATTCCTTAATGCTATGTCCGCACTTGTGCACCTTCGCTTTCAACTTTCAACTTGCGTCTAGACGCATGCCCGAAAGGCAAGCAATTCCTGTCCGCACTTGTTCAACTTGTCTGTGCGTCTCGTCAGTAGGTCCTGTGCAATCACATCGAGACGGAATCAGACGCGCTGTCCCTACTTTTACTAAATTCTACATTTTTAGTTTTAAAACATGGAAGAAAGAAGAAATCGCTGTGGGTTTCGGACTTTTTGAAAACTCGCGAGATTACAAGATTCTGAAACAAGTGAATACAGAAGATTTCAAAAACTTTACTCGAATGTCGCAGGCCAACTTTGACTGTTTTTGCTAAATCTGATTCGGGGAAAAATAGAAAAAAAGGACACACGTTTCCGTGAAGCTATACCTCTACACTGTAGGCTTGCAATCACTCTAAGATTTTTGGCCACAGGCGACTCAATCAAATCTCTTTTTTATCTATTCAAAGTTTCCAAACAAACTATATCAGAAATCATACCCATCGTTTTGAAAGTCATAATTGAAGCACTGCAGGATTACATCAAGGTAGGTAGAAGTAATTTTTTAGTAACGTATGTTTATTCATTTGTATTTCGTAATTGCTCAAAATGATTATCACAACAAAAGTGATATATAGGAAAAAATGTGCATATAAATATACCTAGGTATATTATTTGAGAAAAATCAAATAAGTAAAGTAAAATAGAGGAATTAGAGCGTCTTGAAAAGTACATTAGTTAGTAACTTTAGTAGGCGTAATGTAGTTCAGAAAGTACTTCATTCACAGAAAGTACATCAGTTGTTGCTGAACGTTAAAAAGAAACGGTTCATATCAAAGCCATCGTTATCAATGGTAACCACATCAGCAGCATTGAGATCGAGATAAAATGGAGCTCGATTATTACTGGTACAACTTCCAGTACTGGCGGTCAAGTATGATGGAACGACAGAATATGTCAGAGATGATGCGACAGAATGTGACAAAGACGGTGCGACAGGATATTTCGGAAGCTGGAGCACGGCAACAGCCCAGTATCAGATGGGGGTGTAGTTAGAAAGGTGGTTGTTGCTGGCTGCTTAGGAAGCGGTGTTGGACGTGGTGGCATTAGCAGTCGTACTGATTGTTGTTGAGGTGGTGGACCCATTTGTTTTATTTCCATTTGAAATAAGAAGTCTTGACTCGATGGTTTTCGGGTGAAAAGACATGGAATGACGCACGTAAACCGACCACTTGCGTTTCGCCGGCCGCTCCAACGTTCAACTCAAACAGCGCATGTGCTAACACATGTCTCACATGTCTCTCCCTTCGCACTATGACGCACGTAAAGTTGAACAAGTGCGGACATACCTTAATATCAATCAAATCTATACTCTCTTTTTCCTGGAACACAAATAAACCAGCAGCAGGAATTTACTCAGACGATTTCCTTTAAGATATTTCCGAGTTACGTTCTTGCGGACATAATTAGTGAGTTGAAGGATAATGAAAATTCTCGCCCTATATCACACCGCTGGGGTAAATATTTTGTAGTTCGGCTCGAGGTTTATTTTTAGTTTTAATTTGAACACTTTCTCCATTAATAGAGTAATACTAATTTTAAAAGTTCTAATTGTTAGTTCAAAATAATAACTTTATTTATAAACTTCAATAAGATATATATGGTAATACTATTTTATTGTCGCCTATATTTTTGACAGTCAGGTCGACGGTATTATCTAGATCAATATAGGACCCTCAGAGAAAAGAAAAAAAAAAAAGAGAAGGAAATATAATACAATCACACATTTTCGGAATCACGTCATCTTTCTTCCGGACGGGGAATGATGATTTTTGTTTTCAAAATCTCAGCCATTAGTTGGATAAATGTTTGCGATACATTATCCAACATGCTATCTGATGATTTGTCATTTCGGCGAAGATTTAAAGAATGTTTCATTGTTTAACGAAAGATTCTTATCTTTAATTTTTCTTCTCTTTTTGTTGCACGTATTGTGTTCCACTTAAAAGGACGCAACTTTATTCTTAAACAACATTAATACCTACTAGAGTTGATACCTAAATTAAATTACAACCATAATCGAAAATCATATTAAATGTGTATAACATTACACTCATTTTCTGTAAGCCAATTATTGGAAATATCACGAAATAAAATACGATTTCTAATTGTTTTATGGTTTGAATTTGATGCCTATTTTAATAAGTATTAATGTTGCTTAAGATATTATATTTTATATTTTACTGTGAAATATATGATCTTTTGTCGGATAATTATTTTTTACTTCTTAGTTCATTTTTATTAAATTTTGAAAGCAAATCTTGTTGTCGGTATATATTTTTTAAAAAACTATTTTATTTCACAATTTTTTATGCAAATATTTTTCAAGGATGATACGTATAGGCCAACCTAAAATGACACTACTTTCGATACTGTATAAAATTTTGAATATTAATTCTGAAATAATTTTGAAAGTCGGCCCCATTGATGGATGAGTTCATAAATCCTGCTTTGCGGGTTTTAAAATTACCTTTATTCGAATCTACATTTCCATAGAAATCCATTGGTAATCATTCAAGTTCATCGATTCTTTAATTTAAAATTTTCGAATATTCATATTTCCTCTGTACTCTAATGAATACTTCGAAAATTTAATAAAAATGCACTAAAAAACATATAATAATAAATTTTACAGTAAAATTTAAGGAGACATTATAGTTATTCTTAAACAACATTAATACTTAAATGGAGTTGGCACCAAAATTAAATAATTTTGGTCTGGATTACGTTAAGCAAAGAAAGTATATCTCTATAGTGACTTCTTTCTTAACGTTTATTTTAATGACCACTGAGTATCAGTACTTACGGGGATACCGATCAGTACTTTTATCGGACCACTTACCGATACAGTTTCTAACTGACAAATGGTATAATTATGGTCAAAAGCTTTATATAGGGTGTGGCAGCATAACTTCCTTTTTCAAAATGGGCCACTTTCTTTCTACTAAATTTTGTTAAAGAGAAATAATAACAGAAAATCGAAATAAAACCGTGGGAAGGGAAGAAGCATACATATTGCCCCAATGGGAGATCTAGAATATGTTATTTCAATTTTCTGTTATTATTTCTCTTTAACAAAATTTAGTAGAAAAAAAGTGGCGCATTTTAAAAAAGGAAGTTATGCTGCCGCACCCTATACAGTAATGTAAAGACGTAATATTTCCGTTATTTATGAATTTATAAATGCCCCTGTGACGATTTTAAATTCGGTTTTGTATACTGGAATCTACATGTCTGTGGTAAATTGGTAATATTTAAAGTTAATCGCGCATGTTATATTACTAAAATTTCTCCGAGGGGACCTCTTTTTTCACGTTTATTTTTTAACCAAATATCGACGTTTACCGATTTCATTGGTACTTACATGGAACCACCATTGAACAATATTTATTTTCAAATGAATAAAGGATCATCAAAATCAGTTCACATGGGTTATGCGTAGTCGAACATAAAAAAAAGTAAAAAAACATACGCAATGAACTATATAATAATCTATTCTTTTTGAAGTCGGTAAAAGTCAATAAAATGAAAACAAATTATTTAATATTTGACAGCAAATTTAAAAACTGAAAAGTAAATTTACAGCGATACACATTAATCACAAATTGTATAACAAGTACGAAACATTTAGGTGACACATTTAATAACAGATTAAAGTTTCGTGATCACTTAAATATAAGTAAAAATAAATAATAGTAAACAGCATATTGTGTAGTAGTATTACGTATTATGTTAAAAATTAAGCAGTTCCAAAATAAGTTGAGAAGTTTTCCAAGAATTAAATTAATTAAAGTGTATAAAATAATAAGTTATCCAGTGGCAGTATTGCTCGAATAATGAAAATTAATAAATTTATTAACTTCTTTTTAATTAAAAATAATATTATCATGGAACGTGAATTAAAGAACGATGTGAAAATAATGAATTTATTTGGAAAACAAACATTTATATAACATTAAGTGATTTAAAAGAAAAAGTAGTAAATGAATTTTGTACGGGAAAACTTCGAAGCAGTTAGAACAATCGTAACGGTATAGCAAAAAATGATTTTGTAACCGTATTACAAAGATTAAAAAAAAAAAAGTAAGAAATTTATATCAAATTGTTTTAATGTTCAATTTATAGTCTTGGAATATTTAAAGTTTATTTATATAAATTTAAAATGTTAAAAACAGAAAATTGTATAAAATGTAATTTTACAGATAGTACTGAATATATATTTTAATTCGATGTAACTGTAATAATATTAAATTTCAAGATTATGTTTGCTGAACTAATAAATACGGGTTTTAATATTACGAACAAATTTAAAATAAACGAAATAATATTTAGAAAAAAATTTACCCATTTATATTAAGATAATTGAACTTACATTCATGTAATAAAATAGTACCACATTGGTGTAAGCGAGTTTAACAGGGTATGTTATTAATAAATTATTTAAATAGGGTTTATATAAATTTACCTTATCTCGTATAAGTACGAATTGGGTATATACATAAACAGTTGAAGCACGGTAGAAACAGTGAATTTCACAGAGCTGTAAAAAGAAGTGATGAAAAAAGCACAATATTACAAACAAATAATAATAATATAAATTAAAGAATTATTCTATTTATATAAATATTCTTTAATAATTTATTTCAAATTGTTAGAAAATTTTTGAAGTTACACAAAAAATTTCCATTTTTTCTACTGACAAAATAATTAAATTTGTCGGAATTACGAATACGGATTATTGACTGAAAGAAATTCCAATTAAAATAGACGCTAATCATTCATTCTAAAAGAAAAAAAGTAACAAATTAAAAAAATTAAAATTGAACTGAAAGAATTATTAGAATCAGAGAGGAAGACAATTTTTAGTGGATAAATTGATATTTAAAAATGAATAAAAATCGCTGTTACAACTTACGTCTATTTCTCAGTAAACGTAAATGTCAAAGTTACGTTATCACCTTTATTTCAACGTTGGTCCACTACTATGTGTAGACGTTCCCTAGTGGAATAAGTTGACCTAATCCCCTATGCTCACCGAACAAATTGAAAGGTAAATTTTATACCTACTGGCAGGTAGCGTATTTTTTATATACATACATATACGGCATGAATAAGAATTCCAGGTGACCAACTCTGATTATAAGACCCCTTCGACAAGCAATTTGCTATATGTCTGTGTGTGGTTTTTTTGGCCATGATCTAACGCGTGTTTCGTATTCTATTAAGCATTATTATTTCTAAAATGTCTATATTATTTGTAAATATTCAACTCAGTCCTTTCGGTTCTTTCATACACGGTAGATTCTTAAAAAAATTATCGGTTAGAGAACTTTTATTTGAAATCACACTGTAATTATTACTTATTACTTCCTTGATTCCAAGCAAAAACAGAGAAAAATGAAAAAAGAAACAAAATAAATCAATTATGTTACTGCAGAATTTATTACATCGGACTAGCAAAGTAAATTATATCAACACTGCGAAGCCGGTACAAGCTGAACGCCTTCTATATCTACGTCTTACTAATATTTGTACAGTCCGTTGTATCAGCCCAATCAACTAAGTTCGGAAGGTGTTTCACAAACCACTTTTTTTTTTAGATCGCCTGCAATCGCGTAATAATCAGCGGTATAATTTCAAACTGAAGTTTTCTTCTAAAAATATCCCTTTTAATACAGACATACAACGAATAAGCAAGCTGAAAAATTATTTGACAATACATTATTTCATCCATTGTTTTAGCAGAATTTTCTATAGAACCAGAATAATATCTCGATTGCCCGCTACAGTCAATGTATATTACGAAAAAAGTTATCATAATTTCTTTTTTATTTACTTAACATTATTATTCATTTTGTTTATTTATTTTTTTAACACCATAAAAAAAAAAAAAAAACATTCAAAAGAAAAAAGTATTGAAAAGATCTTTATTTAGCAATGAAGATCTGGGAACATCTCTAAACGTATTGCAGATGAGGAAAAACAAAAACAAAGTGCGAAGCAAAATACAAAACATAGGATTTATAATTTTCAAAACGCAATATGAAAAATAAAAAAATAAGTCATACTGACGTAAATGTTAAATAAAATTCCAACCGATATATCATATGAAAAAGAAGAATTTCAATTGCAATTTAAATTTATTTACAAGAAGTTCAAAAACTTAAACACGAATAAGAGTTATATGAGGCAAACTATTGTAATTTAAAGCTAAAGTCGATGCTATAATATTTTATACGGAATACAAATTATGTTCGATCCATATGTTTACACATTAATATCCCAAGTATTTGATTAACATTATTTATATAAATATATTGACGCAGACGGATAAGTACAATTTTGAAAAAGTTATACGGATAATTGCAAAATGAAAATACTAACGTAGTAGCTCTTGAGAAGTGTGCGAAATATTTGTGTGTGTATGTCTAAGAACGTTCAGAAATATGAAGGTTAAAAAATTACCAAGAGGCGACTAAATAAGCATTAATGCGATCAAGAATTTCCCGTAAAAAGTTTTAAGAGCTTTAATTAGTGTTTTGTAAGGCGTGATTAAGAGAAAACGACAGTTTTAATAACAGTTCCCATATCAAAACCGGGAATAAATTTCTTTCTTCTGATAAGAAACATTTTATAAATGCATTAAGTAGTGTTGGAAAATTTTTTGAAAAATTATTATCAATAAAATTAAGGAAGTTCAGCGCTAATTCCGTAGTTATTAATGAATACCAGTTTTATTTTAAATCGAAATGAGCGCGTGGATAATTAAAATGTGCAATAAAAAAGCGGGTAACTTTGAGACTTACATAGATGCATACTGCAATGGTACTATTAGACATTGAAAACTAGTACATGAATAATACACCGACCAATCTATAAACTAACTGAAAGGTATCCGGATAATTTAACTTTTATTATAAGATCATTCTTTTCGAGAAATTAAAACCGTCAATCCTTTGATTGGTTAGGAGGAAACTCTTTTGCTCTGATAAAAGGATAGTGCAATTAACGTTTTGCTTAAATTTTTTTTTTGAAAATATATATATTTATTAATATTTACACATTTCCTCGTCAAGCTATATTATCGACGAGTTTTCTTACATCTGAATATGCCTACATTATAATGCTAATATACTTTACAATTTTATCACCGCGCAAATATTTTATCACAAACTTATCCTATTTTTACTTATTTCTAACTTAGCTATAACTAATCTATTATTTATTTTATTTTAATTTTTTATTATTTCATTTATTTATTTTGTTACGTCTCTTTCCCTTTCTCTTTTTTCACTTTTGTTTATTACTATTTCCGTACCCTCTTCTCTTATTTAATGCTTATTATTGTTCCTATATTTCCCTCTTTCTGTAGCCATTCCTTTATTTTCTTTTTTTTCACCCCAATTTTTTCCTCCTATATTCTAGTTGGCATGAAATTATACTTTTTTAACGACTATAATAAAAATGATACTTTATTAAAGGTAACTTCGTCAAAATTGGTAGAAATATTTTCAGAAAAAAAAATAATAACGAATTTTTATTAAATATTCCGGTAAATGTAAAGAAATTTAATCAGGCATTTCTATACAAAAGAGCGAATTTTACTTAAATCTTTAATATTAGATTTATTACATGAAACGAAGCAAATTTGTTTTCTTCTAAACTTATGCTTATCTTCTTATCTTTCAATTTTTTTCCATTGTGCTGAAAAATCGATTTCATATAGACACTATACTGAAAATGGTATCAGAATATTAAGCGACTTTCTAGCAGAAGAAATGAATTATTCTGTTTCGCATAAATTTTTAAATATATATAAATAAATATACAAATATATAAATCTCAATACAGACATTTTTTGAAATTTAATCTTAAACTACGATCGGGGTTTGTTAAGGAAATAAATTTGTCTACTTCTTGCAAAGAGAGTTTCGCTATTTAGATCACCTGAATAAAACGGATTTCTTACTTAGTTATATGTTTTAAATTAAGAAAAAGTAAATATTGAGCAATTTTTTCGTGTAATTGTTTTGATCGTTATTTTACTAACCCTTTTGCTTTAAAGTAAAAGTAAAAATGTATCTCCTGTTTTTGTTTTTTTTTTTTTTTCATCGTCAGATATTTTTGAAATCAAATTTTTTTCTAAAACGTTATTAAAAATTTCCTGTGTACAAGATAGTGCGTAAATATAACATTGAATTTCTTTTTTCAACTAGGATACAGAACCCCTTTACATATTCTCACTCACCTACCGTATGGTATATCGAATTTTTCTAAACATAAATTCATGTTTAGATGCTTTAATTTTGACCAACAAATGCAACTAACTGAACGTGGCCACTAATATCTAATGCAAAATTTCTTCTAAAAAACTGAATTATTAGTTCATAGATCTTACATCGACGTTCTTTCTTTTTATTACATCATTAAAAACAGGAAGAAACTTCATAATTTATTTCTACACATCGCGATCAACTATGACTTTTTTCGAACAATATGGTAAAATAACAGATCTAGCTATTATACATTCAACTTCAACATTAAAGCAACCGGTTGTTCCGTAAGTTGGTATAAAGCTATGTCAATTTTTTTTGGAAACTGTGATTTTTCTTTTCAAAGTATTTTACTTATTTATCTTGCCTACATTGAGATTTTTTTTATAAAATAACCTTCGCAAAGCTACTAAATCTAACACGTCTAATAATAAAATGACGCTTATTTCGGAATTTTAGCAATTTTCATTATCGACAACATGTGTTTCGCAATGAAAACCTGACGAGACTACATAAGGTCAAACTTTTAAGACCTTCAGATAAACACAAATTAATATGTCGCAACAGTTCAATCTTTCAGCGCATCTTTCTACAGATACGTTGCTAGTTTAAAACTTCCTCAACATAAATGCTGGATTACCGGAAACTTTTCTTTTTCCAACAGAAAACTTGGATTGATTCGTTACTGTTGCATCACAAACACAGTATCCTCCGGTTTTTGTTAGCAACACACTCCACATTCGGTAGTATATGGAATTATACGGTATTCTAATTGCTTTAAATTATGCACTAAAATCCGACCAATGTATAATACAATCGTTAATAAGTCCACCCGTGTGGATTTACGTAACACTCAAAAACTGATCTTATTATTTGACTACCAGATTATCCGATAAACAAAATCCGACTGACTGCCGTATCTTTCCTATGGATTCTCGTGAACATGCAAACATATCTGGAAACGTTGTGATTACGTGCCACGGAGACACGTGTTTCCAGTACTAAATATTGTGCGATTCCTCTTTCTCTCTCTAACATCAAAGGAGAAATGAAAAAAATCTTTTTAGCCACGTAGCAGCAGAAATGAAGTGACTAACGAAATCTGTCATATTAATATATTCAATAAAGTTACCAGCGATGATGTACGAATCAACCAATTTTACGTACGACTCTATAAAATCAGTTAAGAATTGGTGGATAGGACTCTCAGGGGCAATTATTGATAACTATAAATAGGTTTAAAACTCTAAGCAATTGGTTCTGCCCGTCTTTTGGACCTCTTTAAACCACGTTAGTTCTGAGTCTAAATGATCGCCTAAAAATTTGACGTAGAAGCCCATCGGAATAATAAGTTCACGATATAAATAAGTTTTTAAGTTGGACGGAAAGAACCGTCGTGTGTGAATGCGCAAGGGATAGATTTTGGAGCAGCTGATAACTTTAAAGCAATGCCATAAAAGGTTTCGTTACAGGATGTAGTTGTAGACTGGTTCTTTTGATTATATCATTATTGATATAATTAACGAAGTCATATGTATAAGATAATATAACCACAAGTTCGATGGAAATCACTTACCGAAAAGAGAATAGACGTAAATATTAAATAGTATCGAGTTAAATATCGAATCTTATACAAGACCTTTGTAACTGTCTGACTACGAATTTATTAAAAAGAATACAGTTTCACTAAAAAATGAAGTGCAAATAATTCTGTATGTAGTGGCAGAAAAGCCTGCGATTTTCATTTGTTTATAAAGAATAACGATTGATGCATTATCAAATGTGCCTTTTACGTTCTAAAAGGTAGAGAAAAGAAACTATTTTTAATAATAAATGACAAATATCACTAAGCAAATGTGCAATATAATATAATGTGCCCAAAGCTACCATAAAAAAAAAATATGCCTAGTGAAAACAACTTTTTGCTTTCTGTCCACTAAAGAAGTCTAATTTTCGTTGCAATCACAAATCGTTTCCTTAAGCAAGGAGCTGATATAATCGAACGATATGACAGAACATTAAAGGATGGTATACCTGGTTTAGGAATAGCGATACGCATTAAACGACTCCCCATCTTCTCGTCTAAACTCATTTCTTCTTATCTATGTATCAAAACTACTGACGTTTTTCTCCTCATAAAATCTCAATCCTGTCGCTCGTTGCTGCCCATCTTTCTAATTTTTCTCCTGTTGTTTTTTCCTATAACACTCTTCCTTACTTCTCTCATGACTTCAATAGCCTATGGCAGCCTATCAAATTCTCCTTTCTCGCACTTCAGACCCATTCCTCCTTTCACTGCGCAGTCAAGAATAAATTTCTTCATTTATTGAATTCCTCTTTTCCTGTTCATGTATTGCTCTTTACCGATGGTTCCAGGAACGAGGATGGCGTGGGTAGTTTACTGCCCCGTCCCTTCGGCATTTTGAGTGCTTCCGACTTCCTTCCTTCTACACTATCTTTTCTGACCAATCGATCGCTATTCTTCAAGCAATCTCTTGTATTTTCTCTTTAACCGGGTTTTTCCAATTTCTCATATACTTGTCCTTCATGCCGTATCCTCTCCTCCTTCACATTTCTCGGATACTATTATTCTCTCAATTCGTTCACTTACCTCCACTTTGCAGTCATCCCGCTCTGTTGTTATTGATTTTTTATCGATCCCCAGCCATTCCGGAATTGACGGTAATGTCACAGCTGATTCTTTAGCTCGCTCTGCTGTTCGCCTTGATTCATTCCTGAACTATTTCCCTTCTTCCTCTCCTTATCCACCTCCAAAGTTTGGCGGCACATTTATCCCTCCCTATTTTCTAATCTTAATTCGAATTATCGCTATATTCAGTCGAATCCTTGTTCTCTGTCTTGGGTTCCATTTATTCCTTTTGGTCGTCACTCCTCTATTTTCTCCCTAATTCGTCTCTGGATCAATCATTCACTTCTCGCTTTCGATTTGCTCTATCGCCGTCTCCGTTCTCTTCACGATTGTGATCCTCCTTGAATGTGTGATGATGATCACATTTTCTTCTAGTGTCACGCTCTTCTTAATGAACGCTTCCTATTAGGTCTCCCTACTCCCTATAGCGCTTCCTTTATCCTCTCCTTTCTTTTATCTTCTGCGGTGCCTGCACCGCTGTCCATTGTTGCGTCCATTTCTGACCACCTAATTATTTAGATTTATAGCTAAGCGTTTACTGTTGTGGGGTCAATGCCCTGGGATGGCCATACAATAAATGGGGAAAAAAAGAAATAAGACCATTGTGGTGGAAAGAGTCCTTTTTTTCTTTTTTTTTTTTTTTCCAAAAATTTCAGAATACGTTCTACTTTTGGTTTAATCTTTTCCTTATGTCGTTTTTTGTAATTAGTATTGAACTGGTTTATGTGTTGGTTAGATTGAGTGACGTTTTTTAAAGTTCGTTCTGTAGATTGCTCAATTTCTGCTTTTTTGCAACTTAATAAATTTTACAAGAGCCTATCTAATTACAGTTCTCTCGATTTAATGTTCTCGTCTCCTTCTATTGGTTTCGACTATAACTGGTCAAATCTCATGGGCTTCTATGGTAGTGATCATATTCCTATTCTAATTACACCCCAGAATCCTCATTCTCCATCTTGGTTCAACTGTCATCGATAAACAGTACACATTAGCTACTTTTATTGATGTTTCCAGTGCTTTTAATAATGTCCTTCTCCCTACTCTTCGAGATAGAATGATAGCAATTAACATCCCGAGAATTTCTCTTCCCACACTGTTAATCTGATGTTAAATCGTACTATTCTCCTGTCTTCTTCCTCGTTCGAGGTTAAGAATCTTGCCCTAGTCCTACTCTTTTTAATATTTATACTATTTCTGTTTGAACTCCTCTTCCTTATTTTTTGCCGATGACGTCCTTCTCTATGTCTCGTCCCGCGATATTGTAGATGCAAACGAAAAAGTCAATTCGTCTCTAGTTACTTTGGAACAATCTCTTTCCTCTTTGAGCCTTTCTATCTCCCCTTTAAAATCTTCTGGTATTGTCTTTTCTCTTCGTCCTTTTAATCCCGCTTTAATCTCAGTATCCTTAAACTTATCCCTCGTAGGGATTTTTTTTTGCTACCTCGGCGTATTCCTTAACAGTCGCTGCTTAGTGAAAGCTCTTTCCCCAACAAAATAGGGAGTCGATCCTTTTCTCCTCATTTCTTTGTACAAGTCGATTATCCGTTCTAAATTCGATTACTGTTCCTTTATCTACGGCTGTGCCTTAATATCACTTTTTCCCAAGCTGGATATAATCCAAAATTATTGTATTCGTCTTGCCTTGGTGCTCTTAAATCTTCTCGAATGTCAACAGTTCTCGCTGAGTCAAACTCGCCTCCCGTTTTCATCCGCAGATCCTATTTAGGATATCGTTTCTTGTGTAAACGCTTACCCCGTTATCATTCTCTAGACTTATTCCTTCATACCTTTTTATTCTGCAAAACAGGCGTTTTACTCCCGTGAAAATTCCTATCCTAGTCCACATTGCTTTGTGGTTGAATTCTTTTTTATCCTGTACAATTTATTATAATAATCTCCCTTACTTTTTTTTAAATTTTGCAGTCTCTCCAATTTTTCCAATGCATTTTGCTTTCATTTTTCCTCCAAATCCCTTTCCTATGCAGCAGTTATACAGGAATTCTTTAGTTATATCGAATCCCGTTTTCCTTCCCGCATGACTATTTTTACGAATGGCTCGAAGAGGCCTAATGGAGTTGGAGCTTCTTTCATCCTTCCGAGCATTAATTTTTCTGAATTTTTTCGTCTCCCTTCTTTTTGTACTATCTTTACGGCCGATCTTAGTGCCATTCTACGTTCCATAATTTATATTTCCTCCCATCTTTCTTCTTGTAAATATTTAATTATCTCTAACTCCATGTGTGCCCTTAAAACTTTTTCCTCACATTTCCCCTCTCACTCCTTTGGCTTTTTTATCCACGTATTCGCTCTCCCATTCACACTCTTTTCATGTGCTCTGGGGACCCAGAAATGAAATGGCAGATATTCCTTGTCCCAGGTTGCTGTATCCTCATGCTTTTATTTCACTAAAATTCCCGTTTCTAATTTACTCCCATTGTGTAAAAAGTTTCATGTTAGATTTTGGTCAAATTTTTACGTTTCTTCCTTTCCTAATCAACCTTCCTTTTATTTTTCCATCCAACCTAATCTTCCTACCCGGCCTTTGTTTTACGATTTTCCTTCGCTTCGCTACTTCGTTATTGTCATCCGTCTGCGTCTTAATCATACTCTTCTTCCTTCCTCACGTGTTCGTATTTATCTCGCTTTATCCCCTTAATTATCCTCTCCATCCTAACGACGAAGCCGTCTGTGATCGCGACCATATCTTCTTTGAATGTCTATCCCTCGTGAACGAACGCACTTATTTGTACTCCGATCTGTTATCACTCAAACTCCCTAATCTTTATTGCGCTTCGTATATCTTATCGTTTTCGTCGATCTCCGTTGTTCCTATCTTCAATTCTTTTATCTTATCAATAGCTGACCGAATCTACACCTAACTGATCCTTTTCTCTCGTTTCGTTTCTGAGCAAAGATCCGTTACTGACGTGCCCCCCCCAGGGGGAGTTTAAAAAAAGAACTTAATGAATTATGATTTTATTAGATTCCGATTTTTTATATGTTTTAGCTATCACGTAGAATCTTGTTGACGATAATATTGAACTTTTCGATATCATTATTTCTTCATTTTCATAAATTCTGATTTCTTCGCCTTGTAAAAAGCCCTCTTCTATTGTACTGAAGATATTGCAATAATATTTTCTTTTAAGCAAGCTAAAACTGCTGACCATTTAATCGTATCATCTACTCATGGCCGTAATAATTATTTTACGGTTATGTTTATCGGCGTATATTTTGATAATATTCATGAATTCTTCTAAATTCTTTCAGTGAATTTGTTTTTAATATATGCGAAGTGATCAGCCTTTTATTTTTTTCCATTTCTGTTTTTAATTCTTAGTGATTTTTTTCGTATTTTTTCCTAAATGCGGTATAATTTTGACATGGTCGAATCTTTTCTTGGTTTACTGATTAATTTAACTCTCACTTTTTCCCAAAAATATTGTAATGATCTGAAATGTGGATATTTATTGTATATTTCTATTTGGAAATTAGGGTGGTTTTTATTGATTAGTTTGATCATTTTGTTTGCTATTCTATTATATCCGTTGTCTTTTTGTTATTCGGATTTTTGATTATTATCTTTAATTTTTATCGTACTACTATATGTAGATATATCAGTATTGTTATCCAGATAGTTAGAGATATAATCGATAACGTCAGGAAAAATATTTTTACGTAATAATTTGCATTTTTCTTTGTTATTTGTTTTAGTTTCTTTAGAATCATGTTTCAGCGCTGGAAAATATAATTTATAATTCTTTTTCATAATTACCTTATATGATTTATCCCATATTTCTGAACTCTTAATAGTTTATCCCGAAATAGATTCCTTTGTAAATCGGGTGCTTTTATATGAAAAAGTTTAATTATATTTACAATGGTAGTTAACATTTCTGTTTTTATGTATTCGCTTCTTGCTATGAGATTTTTGCGCATTCATTTTTTAATAATCTTATTTTGTCTAATACTTTATTTACTTCATCATTTAATATATATGAATTTTATATTTCGTTAATTAAATTTATGTTATCCTTTAAGTTTATTTTTTTATTTCGTCTTCAAATTTTTCATAATTCATTATTTTTATATATACATTCTAATTCTAAATTTAATTATATTATGAAACAGTACTGTTAGATAATTTCCATTAACTGAGCTAATTTTTTATATCCAATGATTAAATCTGTCACATTTGCTCCGTTTTTATTTTCAAATGTTTCGATGTCATACGGATTTTTAACTATTAAATGATTGTTGATCAAGACTACTCAAATAGATCAATTCTTTTTGTTCTGTTATGTTTTATGTTTTTTAAGATTTCATAAGAGAACTGATTTTATATTGAGATCACCTAAGGTTAAAATTTTATTTGTATTGCTTTTTTTTTTTAAATTCTTAAATTTCATTAATTTTCCTTTCTATTTCGTTTTCCCTTGAGAACCATTAAAAATGTTTAACAGAACGTTTTTAGCTGTTCTCTAACTTTACAGAGGAGTAAATTTCAATGGACTACGTAATTCTTTAAAAAAATTAATTCACGCTTTGCACTGTAATTTCTGCTACAACGTCAGTTACAAATTTCATAACATTTTTTGGTAACGCTTTTCCATAGCGTATTTTATTACCCCTGGCATAAGGATGAGTTGCCATTAATACACACATACACGCATACACACATATATATACATATATATATATATATATATATATATAGGTAGCGCGGTAGCCTAGTGGTTAAAGCGCTTGGCTACTAAACCAGAGTACACGGGTTCGAGATTTGTCTCGTTCCAGATTCGAATCACTCTCAGGTTTAGCCAACCTGAAATAATTGGGTACCGGAGAAATCTGGGAAAGTAAAAAAGGAACTGGCCCCCTCCTCTCATTAGTGCCGTTTGGCTTTGTCCATTGTGAACCTTAACTTCACAATCCTCGACTTACTTTACTTTTATGCATTTTAGGACAGAAGATAAAAATAATTTAAAGGCAAGAATAACTGATGAAGAGGGAAATGAGAGAATACAACCAGCACTATAGGGAATAGGGGTATCAAGTTTTAATAGCGAAGAATAGAAGAATGCTTGCTCAGCAGAGAAACGTACATGGGCGTCGCCAGCCGGAGGCAGGGAGGGGAAGCTGCCCCCCCTGGAGCCTTGAAACTTTTTAATCAACTGGCATTGATGAGTATTCATAGACGCGTAATCATGGACAATTTGGAAAACTTATGTTTTAATTAAGATTTTATTCTTGATTAATAAAATATTAAACCTTTACAACTTATAAATTTTATTTTTCCGATAACTCATATTCTCTTTCTATCATCTTGCCCCCCCCCCGGCGGCTGGCAACTCATCTTACCCCTCCCTGGCTCATCGGCTGGCGACGCCCTTGGAAACGTAACTACTTAATGTTATTAATATAGATTTACAGTTTGTCATAGTGTGATTTAACAATCTCGAAGCAGTAAAAAAAAACAAAATTGTGTTCGAAGTAATGAAAAAACCAAAAAAAAACAATATTTTATTCTCTTTACAGGTTCGTCACTTTCAATTTCATTGTCGAATTCCCTTTTTTGAGTCGTTCTCTGAGTCTTAATGACATTACTTTAAAGTAGAACTGTTTTCTTTTTCTGTAAAAAATCACATCTCTCTTGAATGATAGTGTTCATATTTTTCTAAAGGCTGACATTTGTAGTAAAATGTCTAATCCGCTTGATGCATTAGATGCCACCTTTTTATTTACTCTCCCTAGTTTGTTGCTGCAGGTAATTTGTTTTTAAAGTTCATTGTTTTGATTTGTTAATTCTATATTTTCCTTGTAATACCTAGACTTAAATTTTTTCCCCATACGTTTTCTTCCTCTGCGTGATTTAGAAATAGGTGTTACATCCATAGAATTTTCACTATTGTATTACAAGTATCTGATTAATCAACTTTTTCCATTTTATTTTCTTTACTTTTTTGTCTATTTCTATGGCGGAGCTGCGCAATTCGTTTTTCAGGAACGGTTTTTCTCATTGTCGGACTTTTCAACTATTTTCCTGACTTTACCACTTTTAACTCTATCTTCAAACGGTTTTCTTTTTTTTCTTTATAAGCTCGTACTATTCAGTATCATCTTTTACAACTTTTCAGCTTTTATCTTATTTTTTAATCTTTTCCGTGTTTTTGTGTTTCAGTTTTTTTTTCATTTTCGGATACTTTTAAACTGTTTGTTTTGCTTTCGAGTCATTTCACTTGTCTAAATAAAAATTCAGTTTGATGAGATATATTTAAAGTATGTTTAAATAAATCAATAAATAAAAAAAACACTTACAAAAACTATTTATTTATTGTAAAAAGAATAGAAAATACCTTTTCCACTACAAAATAATCACTACTTAACTCGATAATAATTCTACTACAAAATATTTTTTCACTCTGAATTTCACTAAAGATCTAACTCAAAAGAATGACACTATTGACACCGGCCACACAAAGCATTCATCAAATATTGTGACATCATTTGATACACGATTATGTTGTTTGACAAATATATAGTACTGAGATATGAGAGCTATTGTATAGCTGTGTCCGTGGTTTTCTGAATTTTCTGCATTCGCTTGACCTTTCATAGTGGAGTCGATGTATAAATATTATGAAAATATTTGTTTAAATTTCTCGTGTTTTTCGAATTATTGATCTACTTTTTAGTAGTGCATCGTTTGGAATCTTTGGAACTATGTATGTCTATGCATCACAGTGATTTGTGCTTATAGGTATATATGTAGATATTTAACTTGAATCTGTTTTGAAAATACATGGTCACATATATTAAATGCGTGGAATATCTCAGAACATAAAGATAAATATTTTGTACCGATAACATAATAAATGATGATAAAATTTAGTTTATTCATTAAGAACGTAACGAGATTAAAAATATAAGCACATATGATGTAGAAGCAAAAAAAGTATAAAAACGCATGAAAATGGTCACAGAGATTACAAAATTGACTGTTTCTTTATTTAAAGAAAATCATTTAAATTTAATATTACACAAATTATATCAGGTTCAAATATTATGGTATAGCATCCTTTTGGCGGCGGTAGGATTAAAAAATTTAAATATGATTCAAATATAGCAAGACAATAAAAATTACATTGAATTTTTATTGGAATCAAACAAATATTTTACTCATTTAACTGTATTCCAAAAAAAAATATTTTTTTTACCAAAATATAGAAGGAAAGTTTCAGAGAAGACCTCCTGAATAACAAGGCCTAAATTTGAAGAAAAAAAAAATCATTTTCATCGTTAAAAATAACAAGAAAACTGATTAATTATGAAAACCGCAGAGATTGCCCATTAACAATTACCATGGGGGTATATATATTGGTCTGTAAATTTTACTCCATAATGTTGACATATAAACATGGTTCTATGCCAAATTTCAAGTACTTAAATTAAAATGCAAAAAAAAACGTAAGCTATAACGCTGAAAATATTAATTTTTGTAGAATGGCTCATATATATATATATATATATATATATATAGTACCTGGGCGACCGAGCCTTGCTCGGTATTTTTTTTTGTAACTTCTTAACTTTATTTTAATCTTATACATATTCACAAAACGTGAAATATTTACGAAACTAATTTATGAACATATTTATGAATGTAAAGACTCTTTCCATACAACTTTCCTTTTCAATACTGAACGCAACTGTTGAGCGTCCCTACGCTCGGGTTATTCGAGACTCAATCTGGGGTTGACGAATTGCTGCTAGAACAATTCGGTCCAGATGACCAAACTAATGCCCGGAGGACCACGTCAAATAAATGACGAATTAAAAGGAAAAAGAATTATATTTCGTAAATATATACAATTCGGATACCGAAAGAATCAATGTGGAGATGGCTGGAACCGAACACGAATCTGCAGCGATGATGCTGCCCAACAGGAAACAGATGAAGTTACCGCTACGACGACTGAAACCGAACACGAATCTGCAGCGATGATGCTGCCCAACAGGAACCGGAAACCAGCGACTGAGTGAAGAATCAGCTCGTAAAATAGCGGCAATGATCAGGTTGTTGAAGACAACGCTGATCACCACGAACTCGGGTGCGCACCTTGGTGGCGCGTAGCTCTGAGAAGAGCTGTTGATCTGCAGCACTGTTGTGCTGCCCAAACTGGAACTGGAGCGCTGAATGATCGCCGACCGGTGTCGCTCTGGAAACGCGACTGATGCGTGCAAAATTGAAATCGCCAATAATTCGAGGGATGAAAATACGGGTGTATATATATCACCCGCTAGGGCGCTCTGCCGCGTGATTGGTTATTGGCTGCTCGGTCGCAGCCAATAGAAAACCGGTTTCGTTTTTGTCACTTTGCGTCGCGTTTCGGAATAAAAATAAATTAAAACTAAGTAAAAATATTTATACTGGATATCGATATGATCGACCGGCGCGTTAATCGATACCAGATAGCGTTCAAGTCGCGGGTAAAAAACTCTCTGCTGAGATGTTTTTTAAATAGTAACATGTGGCCATGCGCGCATATCGGTATTGCGTACGAGAACGATGGGTTCTTGTATAATAAAATTATACAGCAACAAAAATGTAGAGGTCCTTCGAATTCGCTTTCCAGGTGGTTGGAAAATGTTTTCAATGACTGCACGCGTTGATTTTTATGAATATCTTTCTATACGTTTTTTATTAGAACATTTATATTTTAGGTATGTAGGGTCGTCAGCTTTATCTCTATCGGGGTTTATTTGTTATAAAAACAAATAAAAAGCCTTTTGTAATTTTACCTGTGATCAGCTGTTTTTCAACAAATTAGAAAAAAATTCCTACTAAATCACTGCAAAGTGTAATGAGGGTAGGGATTTTTAAAATGATGTGCACAACATATTCTTAGTAATTCACTTTCACAAATAAATATGTAAATACGCAAAACATTTAATATCTGTATATAAATAGGCAAAGTCCTCTTTTGTTTATTAACCGATTTTCTTATTATTTTTTTGTTTAGTAGATATTAAAAAGCGTTTTTTTTTTTCTTATTTAAATATAAAATTAAGGCAAAAAAAATAAAAAATGAACTGTTCGCTACGATATTTTCTATTCGTTTATGTCTTTTTTTTGTTATACATATATTTTTACTGCATGCGTAGCGTATGATTTTCGAATCGCCATTATTTGACCGCCAGCTGATCGTCTGAGAGCGAAGACCGATGTCTTTGCCTATTCGTTCACCGCCGTTTCCAGGTATCTGAAATTACCCCCTCACCAGTTTTGCCGACCATATGTTTTATTGCTTTGCCCTACAGTATTGACGTCACCGCCCCGTACTAAAAGACACTACCGGTGCCAATAATCGACGATGTTCGTAAATCAAAAATAAGTCGATAAATCGCGCCACCAACCCTGATTTGTATTATACTAAAAATATTAAAAACCGTTAAAAACTCGCGAAATCGAATTTTTAAATGGATTAGACCTTGCCAGATCGATTTCTTGGCCCAAAATACACCTAGTGTGAAAATTTCATCCAAATCGTTAGAGCCGTTTCCGAGATAGCCAAAATATATATATATATATATATATATATATATATATATATACATATATACAAGAATTGCTCGTTTAAAGATATTAGATATACATTAACGGGTGACATTTTTATGGTGAGGTTAATAACAACATCTGTCACATTTATACCTGTTTGTAAGTCAGCTTCTATAGCGTAGTTGGTTAGACAGTGGTGTTTCGTTCGGGTAGGATCTGGTTCATATAGATAAGTTCCTCTTGTGTTGGGTTAATGTTCATAGTTGACAAGCTCAAAAGAGGACAAAAAAGAAACCGTTTAACATATTCAAAATATTAATATATCGATTTTTAATATTAATTGTCAAAAAATTGACTAAATTATTTTTCAGCATCTATTTGGGTGAAGAACGCGCTTCAAGATCGAAGTAACCCATTTCACCATGGCTGCGAGTGTTCGACGAGGCATGAAACCGGTTCACATCTCATAATAGCTATAAAAATTATGCAAATGGGAATCATTGAAGATATGTGCATGATAATTATAAGTTATGGTAATGCCGCGACTCCGCTATACAAAAATTTTAAAAACCAAAAATTTATAAAAAATTGTGCGAATGAAATTTGGCGTTTTTGAAGTCGCTGTCCAACTTCGTTCGATATTAGATTGTAAAAGTGTTTGCTATATTGCGTCCGCCTGGTAAACTGATCACCTTCCTTACATTCAGTGATGCAGAGTATAACTAGCCCGATCTGTTGCGTGTCTTACACGAGTTGAAACGTCTTGAAGAATATAAAGACGAAGATGCGATAAGCAAATTTTCAAGCTTAGATGAACCGGTTCTAGTTAGCGAAGATCAAGTTACTTCTTGCCTATATTTCAATAAGCTTAGTGATACAATAGTGCGAATCTTTAAAGTGGTAGAGAATAATTTCAAATTAATTTAACAAATAAAATGGGTTAAAACACATCATGATTCGATATTTCAGTGCACCAGTGCTGAGGTTTTTATAAATATAATAATCAAAAAAGTACTGTAATAATAATGATAATAAAAATTGCTATGCAAACGTTGTTTTTCTCTCGTAGCGAATACAACAGAAAAATATATTAACTTAACGACGAATGAAACATAGGGAGCAGATTAAAATAACTATCACCGTAAAGGGTGCTGAAGATCAGTGTTTGAAAGGATCTACCTCATTTAATACTTTAGACATAAAGAATTATTAATTTCTGCAGTTCATATTTCCACATATCGATCATTTAAATATGACTAGTATATTTGACATCTTTTATAATTGTATCGTTAGTATTTTTTTAGGTATATTTAATTATGGGAGCAAACTGGGATTTTATTGTTCAGTGAAAAAGCTAGCTTTTTAATAAGTTATACCACTTTTGAGAACTATTTTATCGGTACTAAATTAGAACAATTTTATTTACATTTACGCAGATTTATTAATACATCGACGCTCTATGATCGCTTAATTGATAATATATTAACCTGGCTTATTAGTTGTTTTAAAGACGATTTGAAATGACACTGATATTTAAAACAATTAAAAATTCTTAAACCCATTAAATTAATTTATAAAACAATCAGACAAACTTCAAATCAACGAGTCTTTTTGGAAACTCATTCGCTTTTTATTCAGTGAAAAATCCTAGAATAATCAGCGTTTCGTGACTATGTCTAGATCATTATTTAGCTTTGTAACGGCGTCTAATAAGTTTATATTACATAAGAAAAGAACCGGATCGTCTACGTAAGATAGCATATGAGAATTGCTGTTTAATAACCATTTCAGGGGCAGCTATGATATATACATGAAATAAAGTAATAACACACTAAATTCTCTATTCCACGATCACTCTTTAATTTTTACTGACGGATCGAAGAGCCCCAGTGGAGTTGGGGCCTCATTCTTGTGTCCTCGGTGCAGTCATTCTCAGTACTTTAGACTTCCGTCCTTTTGTTATATCTTTACTGCTGAATCTGTTACCATCTTACAAGCCATTATTTATATTTTCTCTTCTGCAAGTCCTTCCAAATTCCTTATTGTTTCTGACTTTGTAAGTGTTCTTCTAGCACTATCTCCACCTTCCCTATCTGCTTCCACTGATGCTATTATCCTTTCTATTCGTTCTCTTCTCCATGATCTATCCTCGTCGACGACTATCCAGATTGACTTTATTTGGATTCCCGGACATTCAGGCATTGATGGAAATGTAACCGTCGACCTCCTTGCTAAAGCTGCTGCTTCCAATGGAAATTTTATTAGCAGGGTTCCAGCACACAATGTTCTTTCTTCCCACTAAATCCTGCCATCTTAGACTTTGGCACTCTGTTTATGTTTATCTTTTCGCTAACCTTAATTCCTTTTATCGTTTGATTAATCCCGTTCCTCCTTCATGTCCTTGGTTCTATGATTTCCTCAGTTTACGTCAGTTCATAATTACTAAATTATCTCGCCTCCGTTTCTCGCATAGTCTCCTTTCTTCTTTTCTAAATCGCTTTTCCTTGGCTGTATCTCCCTTTTGTTCATTAGATCCTGAAGGTTCCCAGTATGTTTGTGATGTGAATCACGTGCTCTTCGAGTGTTCTAGTTTATCTCGTGAGCATGAGTTACCTTATTATCAACTTTTAAAGCTTGGTCTTCCAGCTCCTTTCAACGACTCCTATGTTCTTTATCTGCCTATTCTCTCAGTTGTTCCTGTTTTAGAAGTATTCCTTGATTCCATTGTCGATAAAATAAAAATATAGTTTCTATTCTGTTTCGTGCATCTCTTCCATTTCACTTGGCTAATGCTCTCTGGTAGCAAACCCCAGGGGGTATAAAAAAAAAATTAAACAAAGTAGGGTTCAAGATAAATCTTTACAAGAGTTTGAAATTGATGATAAGTTTGTATATTTTAATTTTCTCTTTTTAAATAAATTAAAAATTATCCTAACGAATTGTATAATGATTGTTAATTGAATAATATTATGTAGTGATGACGGGTAGATATTATATAAAAAAAAAAACGGTTTTTAAGGTCTAGAAAGAACGCTGACAAGTAATGATCAATTTCAGAAATAAGAAAAGTAGTACATAGGAGACTAATGAAACACTTCTAAACCTAACCGTATTTTGTGAAAATATTTTATTATGCTTCAACCACTAGTTAAGTGTATACAAAATAATTATTTCAAATATTTTATGTAAACAAGAAAACAGAGAAATAGAGTAAAAATATATAGCTTCCTGTGAACAGGGCCGTATCTGAGGGGTTTTTTCAGGTCCCCCTCCCGAAA
Source organism: Icerya purchasi (assembly GCA_039619475.1). Classification (NCBI taxonomy): domain Eukaryota; kingdom Metazoa; phylum Arthropoda; class Insecta; order Hemiptera; family Monophlebidae; genus Icerya; species Icerya purchasi. The sequence goes on along the minus strand of CM077116.1, from coordinate 150,413,659 downwards.
TGTCTGCGAAATAATAACTGCTTGAATTATTGAATTAAATTGACTGAAATTCAGAATAAATTTATTTCTTTTCAATTTTTGACAAACGAAAAGAAAATTAAAATTTTTATGAATTCTATGCAAACGACTATTTTCTATTTATTTTTATTGTAGCGTTCAAATATTGCATATATAATAATTGATTACAAGGCTTTAGTGTACTATTTATTAATAAATATATTTCATAATAAATAGACACACACACACACACACACACACACACATATATATATGTGTGTATAATTAAAAAAATATTTTTTGGTCCAGATAAGGTCCTGTGAAGGTTTATTGAATTTTCAAGTCGAGGGGGGGAGGGGGTATTAAATTAATTTTAGATAAGCGAGAAACACCTTCCTTGAGAAAATAACTGAAATGGTTTAAGTTTCCCTTAATTGTTTCTGGGTAAAGGTCCTCGGTTGACGAGCCCAATTTAAAAAAAACAAAAAAAAACAGTAAAACTTTGAAAGAATTTGGAATTTAATATTTCGTGTGAAATATCATATAACTCCAGCGTAGATTCTTTTTTGGGTGATGAAGAGAAATCGAGTTCTTGCACAGTGATTGTGGCAGTGGGGACATCCGAATTGCGCACCAACACTTTACACAGTGACAAGTCGGACTCGAATTACGCACCGACCCGAAATAGCCCGCCTACTGAGAACTCGAATTGCGCACCACTTTAAAAAAAAAACTTTTATTTTATAAAATCGACTAAAGAACAAAATGAGTAGAAGTCGTTTTTTCAGTGACTTCCAAAATGTCTTATATCGATGGGGAACGTTTGCTATTAGGGATTAAGGGAATTACATTTCGGTTGCTTAGAAAAAACCTTCCCTTAACGGTTTGCGAAAAATAGGCTATTTTTTAAGTATACGATGCGTAAAAATGTTGAAAGCCATTGAACATTCAAATGTTATAAGGTTAAAGCGGCCATCCGTTTTGGAACCACCGAGTCCAACAAATATCATGGTCCCGGTGCCGTTTTCGTTCGTTTTTTTTTTATATTCCATACCGGCAAACTTCCGGTGCGCAATTCGTGTTTAGATTACTTAACCTTTTTTAATCGTCGACCAGGTAAACAACGGTGCGCAAATCTAGTGTAGCCAGGGCAGCGAGTTGCTGCCTTGTATTATCTGAACATAATGTTAGGTACTTGCTACTATCCAGTTCAAATATGCTAGGGACGTATGAGAGGAAATATTATTGATAAAATCAGTGTAGCAGTCTAAAGGGATGGGGATGAAAGAATTATAATCAACTTGGAATTTATGGATTTTTAAAATTTCGAACCGTACTAATTTTAAAAGTGTAGTTTCATTAATAAAAGATATTAAATTTGTCCGGTATCGCATTTTAGAATTCAGAATGTATTTGCGAGCTATGGCTTCCTGTCTTTTATAGATCAAATTTCTAAATACTTTTGGACCTGCAGAATTTTCTGAATAAATGTTTTTTCTCGTTTGAAAATAATATTCAAGTTGAATTAATGAAAGGAGCAGGATGACGCTTACTCTGGTAGACTTTACGTTGTACAGAATTTCGATTCGAAGAAATATTTAATAAACGAATGAGTTTTAGTATAAATCTACTATGTTTCGAAAACGAAACAGGGTTGTGGTATACATAAAGACAACAAATCTTTACAGAACTCAATTAATCCTTTAATAGTTAAAATCTACTAGTGAGGAAGACTAGGCGATTTCTCGATTAAATATAGCGCTTGAAGGTGTGATAGTGATGATGGATAAATGATCACTACTTAATGCGAAATGTAGGATAGATTATTTGTTTAGGAGAAATAAGCTGGATGAAATAAGAGTGATGTTCAATATCTATCGGGGGCATGGTTACAGTGATGTGAGATCATCATTCATTAACGTAAGTGTAATGCTATCTATGATATTACAGATTTTAAGATGTACGGGGTTTGCACTTCGGCGATTCCATGAAGGATAGCAGTCGTTAAAATCTGCTCCAAATTTTCTAAGGATTGGTCGTCACGATAGCTTAGTTGCTACAACCCTCGTCTACAAATTCGGTGTTCCGGATTAGATTCCTGCGACAAGCAGAAATTATTATTAGAAAAAATAACGCTTAGGAGAACACCAAATAGCCGTTTGGTCTAGCGTAGCTAATAACACCATATGCGTGCTCACGTTAACACAAACATAAAGCAGATTGCATTTGTAATACGTTGAAGGCATCTTATAATCAGTCTGTCGTTCGGTGTTTTCATACGCGCCGCTTATACATAAAAGCATGCTACCTGATTTTTTTTTTTCATTATCTCCTCAACCATTCGTCGGTTGGTGGGCAACCTATTCGTACACTTTTTTTAGCTGTACCGATATAGGTTGTGTACCAGGCAATTATTATATGCAACGCAGGTGTACACACGCAAGAAGACTACACCTGATAGCAGTGTAAAATACATAATTTACCCAGTCAGCGCGAAAAATTGGACCACCTTGTTCTACCAGGGAATGGCTACGTAATGAAGGAGTTAATATAATTCATAATTTTCTCCTCGTGGAAAATAACATTTGATCGAGCACGAGTAGAAAATATAAAATTCTGATTAGTTCAGAGTCAAAGAAACGAGAACTGGATTAATTAGTAATTTGAGATGAATTTATGGAAGATACTGTTTTTAACCAAAATAATACAATATCGAAATAGCCAAAATGGAAGCATGGAAGAAGTTAATGGAAACAAACAAACCATTTGGATTAAACTACAAAATATTAATGAATAGAAACGCTAGACTAGAAATACCAATGTTAGATGGATGGGCTACAACAGACAAAGAAACAATAGACTTATTAGCAGCAAAAATGTACATACATAGTAAACCATTCATCATAAACAGATACATTGTTGAAGATACAACAAAAATGAAAGAAGAAGAAATAAATGAAATAATTAAAAAGCTAAAAAAGAAAACAGCAGACGGACCAGGTAATATATCTAATACATTTGTAAACATATTCAATAAAAAAAGTACCCAGGAGTAATAACAAAATATATAAATAAATTATTTGAGAAAAGCTACTATCCAGATATATGGAAATTATCTAGAACCACAATAATACATAAAATCGGTAAACCAAAGAAAGAGTCTACGTCATACAGAGCGATTAACATATTATCAAATTTCAGTAATATTTATGAGAAGTGCATACTAAGTAAAATCAAAAACTTCCGTTTAACAAGAAATGTTATTAATAAAGATCAGTGTGGAACATTGGAAGGGAAATCAACAGAGTTATCAATTTGGAATATGTACAGCACTATCAAAGAATACAAAAAAGTAAATCATACAAAACGGTAATGTTAACTATAGACATTACAAAAGCATTTGATAGCATTGACATAAAACTACTGGAAAAATTAAAATTAGACAATAATTTATTGGAGATTCTAAATCAATACTGTGATCAAAGATATACGGAAATTAATATAAACAACTCCAAAAAAAAAAAGGTACACGCAGATACAGGTATATTACAAGGAGCGGTTTTAAACCCATATTTATGGAATATACTGTTTGCACAAATATCTTCTTCTTCTTCTTCTTTACGCTATCTCCGGTCGAAGTTTGACGATCAATGTGGCTAGCTTGACTTTATCGGCCGCTGCTTGGAATAACTCCGATGATGTGCATTTGCACCATCGCTGCATGTCATCCTCCCGTGATAATTTTCTTCTACCTCTGCTTCTTTTTCCAGCAATTCTAAGCACAGTTTGCAGGCTTCTATACTTTTCATTGCGATTAATGTGGCCGTAGTATTTGATTTTTCTTTCTCACACAGTTAATAATAATTCTCTTTCCCTTGGTCATTCTATTCAGTACTTCTTTGTTAGTTATCCGTTCTGTCCATGATATCTTTAACATACGTCGGTAAATGTACATTTCAAACGCTTGTAATCTTTTTTCAAGCTGTTTTGACAGCGTCCAACTCTCAGCACCATATAAAAGTACTGAGAAGACATAGCATCGGACTAATCGCATACGTAAATTTAAACTAATATCCTTTCTAGTTATCAGTCTCTTCATAGTATTCAATATACATACTTCTGGCTTTTTCGATCCTAGTTCTTATTTCAATACTCCAATCTACTTCCTCATGAAGCCATGCACCCAGGTATAGAGAAACTTACTGACTCTTTCCACCTTCTCAGCTCCAATGTAAATTTGACCAGCTGTTACACTAGCATCAGTTCTTTTCTTGTGTATAACCATCCACTTCGTTTTGGTGGCATTTATTTCTAACCCATACTGGAGACTGATGTCACAAACACGGTTAACGATTTCTTGTAATCCAGTAATATTATCAGATATTAGAACTGTATCGTCCGCGTATCTTATATTGGAAATCCGGCTTTCCCTAACTTTTACTCCGTCAGTTTCCTTAATGGCTAATTTGAAAATGCTTTCTGCATATACGTTGAAGAGTATCGGCGACAATATGCACCCTTCTCTGACACCTCTTTTTATCGCTATATCTTCTGTTATTTCGTTCTCACAAAGCCGTTTGGTTCCAGTATAGGTTGTGTATTATTTTTATATCATTTTCATTTAGGTTGATAGCTCTCAAGGTTTCTATTAGTTTGTCATGGTCAACACAATCAAAAGCTTTTCTATAATCAATAAAGCATAAATATAGTCTATGATTCATGTCTCTGCATTTCGAAGCAAGGACATTTATTAGACATAATGCTTCCCGGGTTCCATAGCCTTTCTTAAAACCGAACTGCCATTCTCCACAATTATTTTCGTATGTTTCATATATCCGTTGATGTATTATCTTCAAAAATATTTTCAGTATGTATGACATACATAAGGCTTATTGTTCGGTAGTCGTTGCAATCTGACGCATTGAATTTCTTTGACAGTGTTACGAACACTGATCTCAGCCAATCAGTCATGAGCCTTTGTCGATTTACTTGTTTCCCTGTTTTCTGCGTGGCAGTTCCTCCTTATTTTATTTTCTTGAGGTAAACGGCAAATACATTTTATCAGCATTTAAACTCAGACCTAACACCCATTTAGTATTGAATATTTTTCTATTTTCCTGTTTATTATTTTTATCTCGTTTATGTTGGTTATCACTAGAAGATCATTGGCATAACTTATTATAATTGATTCCTTTATTTTCTAAAGCACAGCTTACGAGGTGATGTTTTTTTTGTTTTTTTTACCCCCCTTGGGTTTGTTACCACAGTAAAGAATTTAAACTTTGACGATATAATAAATAAATTTGCATCCCTAAAATTGCGACGTAAAAAAATGTAAACTTTAATTGATACATGTAAAAATATTGTACGTATAATAAAATTTAGGTATGTTTTAAAAATGTATAAAATTTTTTAATTGAAAACTTTTTCAACTTTTAACTTTTAATTGAAAATTAATTTTTAACTTTTATGTGCTTTCTTACTTTAGTTACTTGATTGTATTTTTTATTACTTAATTTATAAATTATTCCAAGGGCGGAAAAAATAACTGAGCCCACAGCTGCATTTGACTATAATCCGGCTCTGGTTATAGTAATTTTTTTTTAAAATTACGATCGGTAATAGATTCACTTTTTTTTTTTTTCATTAAATTTTACATCATCTTGTTTCTTGTAAGTAGCGAGCAACAAAATTCCATCCCATAAACATTCTGTTGTGTGAAAATAGTATTTTATTACGGTCGAAATATATATTTGCAAAAAGAATATAATAAATTCGAAAAACGACAAACAAATTAAAAACTACATGCATTTCAATTTTAGAATAGATAATTTTGGTTAAAATAATAAATTTCAATAGTTTTTGTAAATTTTCAGTTATAAAGTCTCGTGATATAATTAAGATAAAGCTAACTGCGTTTTTTATCGACGAGATTGAGAAAGCTATCTGACCCACTATTTTGATCGTATGATGAATTACGTTTGCCGCTGGTTACCCTTTTGATAATTAATTTTCTGTTCCATCAAAGGATGTTCTGTGAAGAATGATCTGTAATCAAGATAATAGGTAAGCTTTTGATAAAAACACTGAACCCGTTGATGTAATTTTATCTTATTGGTGTTCAGTATGTATTGAGAAGTGATTTGTTTTGTTTTCTTTTTTAGTTTTAATTTTTGATATCGGTGTGTCCAAAAATAAGATTTAAAATTAGCTACCCACCTGTAAGACTATAACATATGGTATACCATTGCATTTCCCTGTGAGCCATCACGATTTAATTCGGACCCCGTATATGATCATTGTGTTTATGTTTTCTTGTTTTTAAAATGAAGGTATACATTAATATTCAATAATTTTCTAGCCGAAGATGAATTTTATTCCAGGAAAATGTTACAATTATTTATATTAATTTAAATTTTTTTTCTATTTCGTTAATAATTATTCGATGATTAGATTTCTCCTACTTTTTATTAACCTGTAGCGTCGCGTGTAACCGTAGTAAAAGATGAGGTATCCCTCTTTCTATTTGTGAGGTTCAAGCGCACTACAAAGAGACTAGTCGCATCCAACCTAGCAGTTTGCCAACGGCCTTGCCAAAAACATACTCACAAGGGGGGGGGGGATTTTTTATCATCAGGAGGCTGCAAAATTTTAATCCGATGCGATTTTAAAAAATACGAAGAAATGAAAAAAAAGAAATAGATATAGAGCATAAAACGAGGACGACGGAAAAGAAAAGAACATTCGGAAATAAAACAAATTGTTAAAGGGTATAGCCGGGTTTATATGGGAAATCTGCCCTTGCGGCTTTTTCGATTCGCACTCGGGGGATCATTTTGGTGTCGAATAAAAAAAATTTAGCCAAATTTTCAGCACTTAATCACAAACGACCTTCGAGTTTTTCAAAAAAAAACTGTTTTTTTGATTTTTTTTCATAGTAAAATTCAAAATTAAAGAATGGTGATTTTTTTCCTTATTCTTAGGAATAAAATACATGAAAAAATATTATGGTCATAATTTTTAAACGAAAAGCGGATTTTTGGCGACGGAAATAAAATTAAAATTTTTTTTTTCAATACTTTCCCGAAAAGTGTCACTCACCAAATTTTGTCAGAAAATGTCTTTTATATTCCTCTACAGTCAGGAATTTTTTCTAAATTTTTAACGTGGTGGAACAATACGAAAAAAATTAAAAAGCAATTTTTTTCATAATTTTGCGTTTAAACAAATTTAAATATTTTTTATTGCTAAAAAACTCAGAAATAATTTTTTTTAATGAAAATTAAGAATTAAATTGCTAAAAAAAAATTTTTCAACATTTTACTGCAAAGTGATTGCATGAAGACCTTTAGAAATTATATAAAATATAGAGGCTATCCCACTACATTGAGATTTTTTCCTTGTTAATAGTAAATTTACACACGCGAAAAAAAATGTTTATTTTTGTTTATTTTTAATATTTGTTTAAATTCCGTATATCAATTCCGCTTTTAGTGTTATTTCTTATAAAGACACAATTTTTAGTTGTTTTCGGCTATGGCCAGTAATTTTTATTTACCGCCGCGTAACAAAAAAGGAAAGATGGCCGCTCGTCAACCGTTTACGATCGAGTCTTTTCGCCTGTGTTCTTGTTGTCCACTCGTTGTTGAAGTAACTCCTTGAGCCGTCTGTTTATTGATGAAAAAGTCAATATCGTTGTGAATGAAGACAGTGACGAAGACTAACCTTACTTAAAACATCATTATAAATTGTTGAAAGTTATTATATCTAATGTCAGTTATTTAAGATAATTATGTTAAACGGTGTCCGAATCATAATAAAGTTACTTTAATAATCGAAATTTTTGTTTTTATTGGATTGAGACTAAAAAATTATTCACAATAGCATGGAAATATTATATAATCGTCTTTATGTACAATCTAGCATGGAATAATATTTATTTAAAAACTCTTTAATCATTTTTTACACTCCTAATAACTTTATGCGAGATATGTCTTGGTTTTTTATGGTTTTTTTCTCTCTGGGAAGATTTTATTTTCGTTAAAAAAAATTATTTTTTGAGTTTTTTAGCAATAAAAAATATTTAAATTTGTTTAAACGCAAAATTATGAAAAAAATTGCTTTTTAATTTTTTTCGTATTGTTCCACCACGTTAAAAATTTAGAAAAAATTCCTGACTGTAGAGGAATATAAAAGACATTTTCTGACAAAATTTGGTGAGTGACACTTTTCAGGAAAGCATTGAAAAAAAAAATTTTAATTTTATTTCCGTCGCCAAAAATCCGCTTTTCGTTTAAAAATTATGACCATAATATTTTTTCATGTATTTTATTCCTAAGAATAAGGAAAAAAATCACCATTCTTTAATTTTGAATTTTACTATGAAAAAAAATCAAAAAAACAGTTTTTTTTTGAAAAACTCGAAGGTCGTTTGTGATTAAGTGCTGAAAATTTGGCTAATTTTTTTTTATTCGACACCAAAATGATCCCCCGAGTGCGAATCGAAAAAGCCGCAAGAGCAGATTTCCGATATAAACCCGGCTATACCCTTTGCAAATGCAAAAATTGCATACTACCGCCGGTGAAGTATCACGGAGCAAAGAACATTATAACGACAGGAACAGTTCTCCCGCGATTATTTCATAATCAAGAACAGTTGGATAAAGTCTAAAAATTACTGAGAACGGCAAAACTTCAAAATCGTTATCAGTCGGTAGAGGACCTTTTAACATTTTCCTACCAACCGGTGTGTGTAACATTTAGCTAAGAGAGCGCGTACTTACTTCTCATTTGCTTTCGAATGTGTTTATACGTAGTGAGTAATTGGCCGTGTTTCATTGATTAGCAAATACACACCTTAGTAATGTATTACTGTGCAATCCTTTTTTATCATGATTGCGCCACATTCTCTTACTACGCGAGCTTACATTCACCTTCACGATCTCACACGCATCACGCAATTATTAGAATTAACCTAGGATCGAAAAGAGCGAGGAAATAATACAAAAGAAAGAAACAACTCATCCAGGAAACTCACATGTGATAAATATCAAAGTCGTTACGTTAAACAACCATCTCACTTAAATCTAAATTATTATGCGCAGAGGCGCCTTTTATCGTACAATCCGAAGCGCAAACGGCGTACGGAATAGTGAACAAACGGACAGGTAAGCGAGAAGTTGTAGATGATAAAATCGGTAAAGTTAATTGCCGTTGCTTCGAATGGAAAATCCGGGTTTTTCAAGGCGGTAAAGTAAAAATCGTTTCTTTCGGCTGACTCGGTGGTTTGCTGTCTTATGACACACAGCTGACCGATTAGAACAAGAGAAATGTTAAACGAAGTGTGAAGAAAATTTTCCTGAAAGAAAATTAAACCACTCCACGTCCGCAAACGATTTGGCCATGAATTGTGCTGGTTATTTGTCGGTTTTATTATCGCAGGAAAATCATTGGAAAACCTACTGATCAAGAATTAACCGGTATCATGGAAATCCGGCAACAAGATGGACGAGCAAAAGGAGCTCTGTGAGAATAAAAATGTCAAGTTGGTGAAGAAAATCGACAAAATAACGAAGCGAACATTGTTGGCTGTGCGTGAAAGGTTTAAAATTATACTTACTTGCTCTACGTTGTTCGATAAATTAAATAATTTTAATATTACGCTTTCTTCGGTTCCGTTGTGATGGTAATTAATAGTCTAGTCTTTCGTGGCCAGTTCATTTTAAAATTCTCTACATTTAATAAACATTCTGTCAGAAATATTGATCCCAATCTTCTTTCCTAATCCTTCATCACTTTTTCAATCTAATTAGCTAAATCTACGGCCTCTATGCTCTTGCTTGGGAGTTAAACAGAAAAAGCGGTTTTGAAAGTACATTTTTTTAATTCTAGTTTTTCAATTTTTTAAAATTAATTTGTCCGATGAGGAGACTACAAACACAATATTCACGAATGCAAAATAGACGAGAATAGAAACGAACTTGATACGAAAAATACTCCTACTATAAATATAAAAAGGAGGCCTTATTTTACGACAGGCCTTTGGAATCGGACGTTTGCAAGACGCATATTTCACTAATATTAACAGCATTACCAAATGTAGATGCAACGCGCTGAAAAAAAAGTTTTATTTCCTTTTCATTTTTTTTATAATGCTCCCTGCCATTTAAAATGCGGTCAGGATTAATTCAATTCAATTTTAATAAGTTCGTTTTGATTGTCCCTTTTTAATTCTGTTCAGCTAGTTTATTTTGTTGTGTTGAGATTTCAGATTTTTGATTTTATTGTCTACGATTTTGATTATATGCACGTAATTAATTACACCGATCTGCAAAAAAAATTTTTTTTCTCTCCTAATTTTTATGCATAATTATCACAAATTTAATATTTCTGAATATAAAATATAGTATAAAAAATTACGTATACATTTTTTTTAATGTAATTTTTCAATTTCGCTTCAAATTTAAATTTTATATTTTATAACTGATACAATATTAGATCAAATTTGTTACGAAACATCAAAAACCATTAGATAATCTAATTATACTTGCTGTTAACAGTATTTCACTTTGCAGTTTTTTTCCTTTTCATATTTTCTATTGGAGTTCCGCGACGAATTGACCAACGAAAATCGGCAAGCATTGCTTCTAATCATTTCCCGTTGTAGCGCCTCTCTATGTGCATTATGTCTTAATGAAACCTTTCACCATGTTCATCTGATACTGCTCCAAGATTTTCGAAGAAGAAATCTAAGTGGGGGTCTAAAAAATGAATTTTAAGGGCCATGTTGCATTTCAGAGCTTTACATGCAGAAAAAAGTTTCCGGGTGATTTCCTCCTGATAGTTTTCATTTTTTTTGTTTCCAAGAAAATTATGACACACTTTTACGAAAGCGGTCCATGCTCTTTTTTCAGCTTTATTCAACGTACTCATAAAACTTGAGTTCTTCGTAATATCTCGTATTTGGGGACCTACAAAGATTCTTTCTTTCAATTTCGCGTTGCTGATTCGAGGGAATCTGGTTTTGAGGTATTGAAAGACTTCACCATCTCTGTTCACGGCTTTTACAAAATTTTTCATAAGACTCAGCTTTATATGAAGTGGTGGTAAAAAAATTTTTTCACTTTGAACTAAAGGTTCTTCTTTTACATGCTTGACTGCAGACATCGAACTCGCTTTTTTTGGCCAACTCTTCACTACGTAGTGCTTATTTCTTGCGCAACTATCGCATAAAAAACAACAGAATTTTCTGTATAAGCCTTGCAAACCAGTTAACATTGCTACAACTGTTAGATCAGCACCGGTGTTGCACGTGTATTGTAAATATTGAGTTTTTTCCAATAACAATTTTATATTTCCATAATTTTCGTTCATGTTTGTTGTATGTGCTAGGAGAATTGAAGGATATTTATTGCCATTGCGAAGTAATATAACTTTTAAGGGGTTAGGAGCAGTCAGAATTTTCAAAAAAACGATTTTTTTTTTTTGCATTTTCTCAAAGTATAATATTTTTAAAATATTCTCTGAAAATTTCAAGAGAATCCATCGAATACTTTTCGAGTTATTCAACGATGAACGGCAGACTCTTTGACGCTCGAGAGCAGGTAGCTGGCGGCAGCTGTAGACAACCGATTTTTCGGGTTCTATTGTCATAGATTGTTTGTTATTATATACTCATAGAGATACATTTACCAATTTTAGGTTGCAAAAGTGCTGAAAGTTATTTGTTTGTCATCAGTATGCCGCCTGTGGTAGTTGCAATGAGCAGTTAATAGTTGAGCGTTTAAAAAAATTTTTTTAAGTAATTTATCATGGGACGTGATTTTGCAAAAGGTTCGAGAGAACTCCAGAGCTTTAAGAATTTTCGTAAATCGTGTCTCGTTAAAAGAAAAAAATGTTTTCAATCCGAAAACAGCGGAACGTGATGAAAGTATTAGCAGTACATCATTTAAAAAATTGCAACGGAGCACACTGAAAAGAAGATGTAGCCGAAGATAGTAGTACTGAATTTAGAATTATTAACTTTATTATATGGTATTTAATGCTATTTCGAGTATTGTTAAGTGCAAAAAGTATAACGGAAATGTTAAATTTCAAACAGCAAGATGGTCTGGGATTTAAAATTGTAATTTCATGTGACAATTGTGTAAATGAATACATTCCTTCCTGTTCTTTCGTTGGACATTCGTATGAGAAATAAATAGGCGTTTTATACTAGTAATCAGAATACTAGGAATAGGATTTGAAGGAATGCGAAAGTTTTGTGGTCTAATGGCCATGCCGTCATTTTTAGATAAAAACACTTATACAATATTATTGAAGCAAATATTACATTGCAGTACAGCTGTCACAGAATCTTTGTTGAAAAAAATCTGTGAACGAACGAAAGCAATCAACGTCAGCAAGTGAAAATAAAGATACGAATAAATTGACTGTATCTGTGGACGGAACATGGCAAAAGCGTGGATATACATCTTCATTTGGAGTTTCTTCTATAATGATTATTTTACCGGTAAAATTCTTGATTTAAATATTAAAAGTGCATATTGTAAACAATGTGAATATTGAAAGAACAAAATAAATACGGCTGAATACGAGGAGTGTGGCGACATTTTATCACTACGGCTCAACCGATGACAATTCAAATCACAATATATGTCCAAAAGACGAAGATTCCTGGTGCTCCTACCAGGGCTTTGAAGCGCATGGAGAACTTGATACTTACACCCAAGATTTTGCTTCCTTACTTCCTGATGTTTTAAAGGCTATCGAACCAATTTATAACGACCTGCGTAGTGACAACTTAATCTTAAGATGTGTCGGTAGATTTAATCAAAACAATAATGAAAGCTTTAATCAACTAGTGTGGAAAATATGCCCAAAAACTATAGATACTAGTTACACCATCGTACAGATTGCTGCATACATTGCTACTGGTATATTTAATAAAGGTATACATTCGTTATTGATAATTATGAATAGACTGGGATTAAATTGTGGGTCCAATTCTCATCGGTATGCTGAAAAAATGGATGCTGCCCGTATGAAGGTGGCAGATAAGCGCGATAACGATAACACTCGAGAAGGCAGAATGCAACGTAGACAACAGCAAATCGATATTTCGGAAGACTCTACATCGGTTGAATTATTATTATATGGCTCAGGAATAGATGACTCGGTATAAATAATTAAATGATTCCTCTTTCTATACATAAATCGAGTGTAAAACTTTAAACGCGTTTTTCTCAAAACTATGTTTTTAAGGTCGGTGACCACTGTCATTCAAAAACAGCTCGGTGGATTTGAATGAAATTTATACAACTTTTTTAAAACATGTTAAACTAGTGACTGATCGAAGAATTTTTTTTCCCCCAAAAAATCGATTTTTTATAAACAATTTACTGTTGCTTTTTTTCGGAAAATTCGAGAGTAAATTGTTTGAGGTCGCCATTTTGTTTATTTTCAAAAAAAAAAAAAAAGCTTCGATCAGGCACTAGATTAACTATTAAAATGCTAATTTTTTTTTATTTGAATGATTTTAGGTGAACTGTTGAGAAGTTATGATGGTCACCGCAAAGGGCTACTTCTAGAACAGGGGTCGACACATATAGTGATAACTTTTTATATAATTAATATTTTTTTTTCAAATTTGGGTGAAATCAAGTTGAAACATGACATAATGATGTAGTATTGTTACTTTTATAAAATAAATAAAATTACTGATAAAAAAAAATTATTAAAAACACTTGTTTTTTCGTGCCTCTAACTGTCCCTAACCCCTTAAAAAGCAAGTTCTACAGACTCTAATAGCTGAATGGCAGAGGAGATGGGATGTTGACCACACAGGAAGGAAAACCTATTACTTACTCCCTAGCATCCCTGATAGACTAAGAATGAATAAAATTAATATCAATTTCTATAGCTCACAGGTACTTTCTGGGCACGGGAAATTTGGTGCCTATCTGTACAGGTTCCGGCTTTCCAGCAGCCCAGACTGTACCTGCTGTTCTCTTAACAATACTGATGACGTTGATCATTTTCTCTTTTACCGTCCCATGTTCAGTTACTTACGTTCTAAATTCAATATTACAAAAACTAACCCCTCTCACATTAATAACACGAATCACTACCCCCTACTTAAGTTTGCTGATGCGTAAGTTTCAACTGAGTAATTAGATCATTTCTGTTAAATTAAAACATTTCATGAAATCTTAATATTACAAGATTATCTGCTTCCTCTCCACCGCTCATCCTTATTTATTTATAAATTATTGTTTCAGCGATAGTCATTCGGATTTGTTTCTTATTAATATTTTAATTACTATTTGTGTTAAATATAAGTAGCTTATTATAGATATAGAATTATAACTTCTCACGTACACACTAAATCAAACGTTATCCCAACAACTTTTATTTTTGTATAATACTGCTACAGTATTTATTTATTTATCTTTTATCCTTCTTTTAATATATTTAATTTTAATTTAGAATGTTAATAGCAATTAAATGATGCAATTTTCTTGGTACTAGTTGGGACTAAGTTGTTTATCATCCTGACTAATACCCACAATATAGCTATAAGTACACTTTACAAAGGACTTCTTACACACAACCTTTTTATTTTTTTTCAATCCTAGACTTATAGTAGTATTGATTTTATAGTACACTACACACACAGTCCTCTGCACCTTTATACACTTATTTTCTTAATATACAGTTTATTTAAAAAAAAAAAAAAAAAATATATATATATATGTATATATATAAATTTTTATTCAATAATAAAAATACTTAATGAAATAATCGCTATAATATTTTAATAATTTTTTTAATAAAACATTAATATTAATAATACGCATATTTATATATATTTATATATGAGATCATAAAAAAATATAATAGAATTTTTTATTAGTTAATTGAAAATAACGGGATACGATTATTGCGTATGGTTTTGTTTGTGACTAGTTCTTTATATTTATTTATGAAAAATAGTTCAGCGGTATTAAACAATTTATAATTACCAACAGTTCTTAATATTTTAAAATCCATTTCAACATCGTCAGTTATTTTATGTTTATTTACCATATGTTTTACCATTGAAAATTTTTCAGTAGGACTATTTTTGTTGCGAATGTACATTTACGATATCTTATGTGAATAGAACGTCTAGTTTGATCAATATATAGGTACTTTATTACGTGCGTTATATCTAAACATATATACATATATATATATATATATATATATATATATATAACCTTGGCTATTTTGGCCTCGCAAGGGGCTATGCCCCTTGACTCCTTTTGTTTACATCTCTGTTTCTTTCTCTTCTATGCTTTGTATAAAATTATCAAAATCTACAACGTAGTTCTATTAAATTTTTATAATAAATCTTAAAGTCGACATTTTATTTTTAAAAAAACATTTTATTTTACATTTTTTAGTATTTGAATTTTTTTTCTTGTTGAAAATAAATTTTTTTTTTCACATTATTTTCCATATTTTACGCTTAAAAAAAAATCGATTTCTTCATTTTGAACTGCATTTCCATGGTAAAAACATCAAAAGTTACATTTCCATGTAAATTTGGCAAACTGATAGTATTTTAAGTCAATCGTTTCTGTTATACTAATAAAAAATATGAACAAAAAAATATTATCTAAAGGGGCTACATTTTTTTACGTTTTTTGACAAATACTCTATATTCACCAATTTTCATCGGGACTCACATGGTCTGAGTGGTACACTTCCTAATAGACAAAGAGTCAGTAAAATCAGACCATATGAATATAAGTTATGCGCGAACAAACGCAAAAAAAAAAACCGGACAAACGAATAACCTGTTTTTTGGAAGTCAGTAACAAAGTTACATTTCCATGATAATTTTGCAAATTGATAGCATTTTAAGTCAACCACCTCTGTTATATTAATAAAAAATTATAAGAAAAATAATATATTCGAATGAGACCATATATTTTCACGTTTTTTGATGAATATTCAATTTATGTTCACCGATTTTCATCATTATTCACATGGTAACTAAGTTGAGTGGTACACTTTCTAAACGACAAAAAATCAGTAAAATCGGTCTATATAAATATAAGTTATGAGTTGAATAATTCGCTCTCTATTCTTAACAATTCCCTCTCTCGTCTTCACCGCTCTCGTTCTCCTACCAAGTCGTCTTGTATCATTTTTTCTCTCCGCCCCTTTAACCGTGTTCTAACACGCATCAGTGTATCTGGTATTCCTCTTCCCGTTGTCAATTCCATATGCCATCTCGGCCTTTTTTGAATAGCCGCCACATATTCCAGGAGCACATTAATTTTCTTCATAAATCCTGTCTTAAAAGACTTAATTTCCTTAAATCTCTTTCTCCTCTTAGATAGGGAGGCGATCCGTTTATTCTTCTAATTCTTTTCAAAGCCAACATCCGGTCCAAACTCGACTATTGTTCTTTTACCTCTTCTAAGTCCCTCCTCTCTAAACTTGACGCGATCCAGAACTCTTGACTCCGTTTCTGCATTGTAAATTTAAAATCCTCTCCCATTCCCGCGATTTTATCAGAATCAGGTACCCAACCACTATTTATTCGCCGTTCTCAGCTTGAGTATCGGTTCCTAATTAAATGTTTCCACATCTCCTCGTCAAAATTCATTTCTTCTTATCTATATATCAAAAACTACTTTTATTTTTCTCCTCATAAAATCTCAATCCTGTCGCTCATTGCTGCCAGCTTTTCTAATTTTTCTCATGTTGTCTTTTCCTATAACACTCTTTCTTACTTCCCTCATGACTTCAATAGCCTATGACAGCCTATCAAATTTTCCTCTCTCCCACTTCGGGCCTATTTCTCCTCTCACAGCGCAGTCAACAGTGAATTTATTTATTTATTGAATTCCTCTTTTCTTGCTCATGTATTGTGATCTTTGCCGACGGTTCCAAGAGTGAGGACGGGCGGTATGTTTACTGTCCCATTGCTTCGGCATTCTGAGTGCTTCCGGCTACCTTCCTTCTGCACTATCTTTTCTGCCGAATTGATCGCTATTCTTCAGGCTACCTCTTTTATTTCCTCTTTAAGCAGATTTTCCCAATTTCTTATAATTTCGGAATCTGAAGGCGTCCTTCAAGCCATATCCTCTCCTTCTTCACATTCCTCTAATACTATTATCCTCTCAATTCGTTCTTTTACCTCCACTTTGCAGTCATCCCGCTCTATTGTTATTGATTTTTTATCGATCTCCAGTCATTCCGGAATTGACGGCAATGTCGCAGCTGATTCTTTAGCTCGCTCTGCTGTTCACCTTGATTCATTCCTGAACTATTTCCCTTCTTTAGACATCCTCTCCTTATCCACCTCTAATCACGCCAGACTTTGGCGGTACATTTATCCCTCCTTATTTTCTAATCGTCATTTACCACTTTATTCAGCCGATTCCTCGTTCCCTGTCTTGATTGTATTCTATTTCTTTCGGTCGTCGCTGCTCTATTGTCTCTCTAATTCGTCTCCGGATCAATCATTCTCTCTCCCTCTCTTCACGCTTTGGATTTTCTCTGTCGCCGACTCCTTATTGTTCTTTCCACGATTGTGATTCGCCTTGTATATGTAATGCTGATCAGTGTCCTGCTCTTCTTAATGAACGCCCCCTTTTATACGGCCAGCTATTGACATTAGGTCTCCCTACTCTCTATATCGCTTCCTTTATCCTCTCCTTTCTTTCATCTTCTGTGGTGACTGCATTTCTGACCATCTAACTATTTAGATTTGTAGCTTAGCTTTTCCTGTTGTTGGGTCAACGCCGCTGGTGCACCCATACAATAAATAAAAAAAAAAGTATATAAATATGAGTTATGTGTAAACAAACATAAACAAAAACATACATGACGGGATGCCGGTAAAAATTTAAATATTGCAAACGTTACATAAAATTAGGAAATTTTTTTGTTATCTAAAATTGGAACATTTTTTCCAATATAGGCCGGACTCACTTTGAAACAATTAGGGCTAAAAATAAATCCTGAAAAAACAAACAGCATTTTAGTAACAAGGAAACACAAGAAAGAAAATATAAAAGAAGACACAGGAAGGGAACTGAAACTGGAAGATTCAAACATACTTTTAAATAAGGAAATGAAGTATCTGGGCATCATATTAGATGAAAACCTTAATTTCACTAGTCACATCAATTACGTAGTAGAAAAAGTCAAATAAGTTTACAGTAAAATAACTGCTCTACATAACAATACCTTTGGCATCAAATCTACAGACAGAAAAATGGTATACTCGGCGCTATTTAGGTCCATAATAGAACATGGCAGCACAGTCTACTATCCCAAAATGAAAAAAGAAAAAAACAAGATTAGAATAGAGCAACGGAAAATATTATTGAGAATTATATTTGCATATAGAACAGTTACACTGCAACCAATGTAATTGCAGGAATACTACCTATTGACGTACAGATACAGAAAAGTAATGAAATTAAAGCAACAAAATCATCAAGCATTACGGAAAAACAAAAAAAAGAAAATAATATAAGGGAAATAAAAATTAAATACAACAACCTCTGGCAAAAGAAGTATAACGCTGAAAAAACAAGAAGAGGAACCTTTAAACTAATTCCAAATATCGAAGAAAGACTTAAAAATAAGACACTAAAACCTAATTTCTACCTCACTCAATTTTTAACAGGACATGGAAATTTTGGAGAATACCTCAAAAAATATGAAATAACAGAAGAAGACACACGCATAAACTGTAAAAAATACATAATAGATACTTCGGATCATACCTTTTTTCAATCAAATCAGGATAAAATATAAAATAGAAGAAATCAATGAGAAATGGTTTACCAACTGGAAAAACACAACAACAACGGTGGAATATGTAAATGAAATAATGAAAAACAAAGAGAAGTACATTTAAATATAATAAGGTATTAACGTTAAGTCGCGTACTCGATTAATATAATTGTGATAACCTGCGGAACATAAGCGAATACAGTAAAAAGTGAGCCTCAGACCATAATACTGCTATTGTAAAATTGTATTTCATAATAAATGCATTTAAATAAAAAAAAAAATATATATATATATGCTGGCCTAAGAATTACGTTGTAAATTTTGATAATTTTATACAAAGTATAGAAAAGAAAGAAACAGAAATGTAAGCTAGAGGGGTCAAGGGACACAGCCCCTTGCGAAGTCAAAATGTTCGAGTTTATATACTTATATATATATATATATATATTTCACAAAATAATCAATTTAAAATATTATGCCGAACATAAATAATAAAATTATCATAAAAAATGATACAAAAAACATTATAGATCATATTAAGAAATATTAAAAAACATCGACTAGTTTAGAAAATATATTTTTAATTTTCATTTATAATTACACTATTATTATGAAGTTTGTAATTTCAACAAATATTAATTAAAACAAGTGTTTGTGACTGATTTGTTACCTAAATTATTAACATTATTAGAAAATGACGAAAAGGGATAGAAGAACCAATGGTATACATAACAATAAATAAACGTTTTTTTTGGAGAAGTAAAAATACATTAAAAGGTAAAAAAGTTTTGTTCAACAAAAATCATACATTTTACAGTAAAATACACCTTAAATATACTTACGATTATTCTTAAACAACATTAATAAGTAGTCTAATTCAAACTATAAAAAAAATTAGAAACCGTATTACATATTCATGATGTTTCTAATACTTGGTTTAACGAGTGATTATATCGTTATACTCATTTAATATGATTTCCAGTTGTTGTAATTTAAATTTTGTAAACACTCTAAGAAGTATTGACGTTGTTTAATAATAATCATACTTTCTTAAAGTGTATCTTATTGGAAAATTAATGTTTCTTTTTGTACATTTTAGTGTATTTTTATTAAATTCTTAGAGTACATCTTAAAATCGATATATATTTTTTTTAAACTATTTTTCTCCATTTTTCTTTTATGTTTATGAACCTATTGTTAAGCAAATGGTTTTAATTGTTGCAATTATCTAAGGAAGGAGTAGAAACAACAATAGGAAATCATTTTACGCATATACTCCCGCATATATACAGACATGCATGCACGCAGACGCTCAAAAGACAGTGAGAACGGTGCCAAGGATGCCTGAGCTGGCGACGAATTTTTAAAATTAATTACAATAATGTTGTATTTTTTATACATCAAATAATTACTACACGCTAAACACTATTGCGCCAGATATTAAGTGAACTTTAATTAATTATGCGAACGCAAAATGCGACTAATTAATGGGTTTATACACTCTACCTTCGGCTCACTAATCTAAGTATGCCGTTTGCCACATTGTGTCGCAACAGTGGCAATAAAAGAATAATTGGCCTAGTGAAATTGAAAAACATGGCAAATTGACTTTTATTTTATCCCAATTTTCCTTTTTAAAATTAACTATTACGCATTTTGGATGGTTGTTTCAAACTTTATTTATCCTATAGCGAGTGAAGGAAGTGTGTAACTTCCATAATAATAAGCTGCGGAAATGTGTTGTGACCGATAAAGGCCACATCAGTAACTATATAAAAGGTAGCGCATGTAGTCTATTATCTAATTACCGAAGTTCGATGGTCATGGTTTTCAGCCCGTCTCGTTCCAGACTCAAGCCGCTTTCAAGTTTAATCAGACTAAAATAATTCGAAAGCAAAGAAATTTGCAAAAGAAAGGCAGCTGTGCGGAGCGTCAGAAGTTCCAAAAATAAAGACTTATACATTAGAAATTTTTTGAATATTTCTATTTTTGTTATATTTAACTTTTCAGAATGGTTAATG
This sequence comes from Icerya purchasi, assembly GCA_039619475.1. NCBI lineage: Eukaryota > Metazoa > Arthropoda > Insecta > Hemiptera > Monophlebidae > Icerya > Icerya purchasi. The sequence continues at coordinate 150,392,837 of CM077116.1, read as the reverse complement.
CCCTGAACGAATCGAATGGAAATATCCATCGTATATTTGCGTTGTACAGATGTTAGGACTCGATATGAGACACGAATGCATATGTGTAGGTCTTCGACTTTGTAAATGAGAAACTGCAAGTGTATAAATGTTTATATCCCTATTGCTTTTCTAGTGGATGTTTTCAAAAAGGTTAGAGGACTGATAGAGTAAACCATTAAAAAACAAATTTTCAGTCAGCGCATATGTCCCAAAGCGATTCAACAGTACAAAAAAGCATTATTTGCCTTAATAATGTAAAAACCAACATGAGCCCAAATTGTGCCAATGATTATCAATAGGTTATCCTGATACTCTTCGCAATAAAAACAACAACAAAAACATAGAAAAAAAACCAATGAAAAAACATGTATGCGTCCATTTTTATCGATGTAATTTGCATACATTCTTTTCGGGACATACCGTTGTTAAGTAATTCGGTCCCTAAGCCATGTCAAGTTGTGAAAATGACAGAATCTCGTTCAAACTGAGAAATCGATGAATATATCGACCTGTTTGAATCCGGTTGCAACGACATGAAAAGATTTCGACACACCGAACGGCTTTTTCCAACTACTTCCGGTCAGCTGAGAACACGGTTGGCGATTTAAATTTTTTCTACGGTATTTTGTTCCTTTAAATCGGACTGAAGAACGGTGAAACGCGATAGATGACGTTGCAGATGGACCATTAAACCGCTTCTTCTACCGATTCCATTTTGTACATCATATTTAACGGATAATTAGAAAATAGCGTGGAAAACGAGAAGACGATTCACCGAAAATGAAATGAACTAGTTCCGTTTTGTTCTTCACAGCTGAACTAATTAGCCAAGCAGAAATGTACTATTATAACCGGAGCTGATCACGAACTACTCCGCAACTAGTTCGATTTTTTAATTGTTTAATACGACGCACAATCGTGCGCGTGTGTGTCCTGGCGCGTCCGCCTCTTGTGTAATTTAAGTAGCCAGTTTTCTTTTTAATTGTATACCATATTAATATTTTTTCGTCGCTTTCTGTATTTCGCTGATAGCAGTGACGCAATAAACTATGACATAATCAGCTGTCAGTTCACGGAGCGTGTCTGTAAAGCGATTACGATTCACCGTAACAAGTAACGCGAGACACAAAACCGTCCTGCTGATCAATTAGTGCGTCTACTCTCTTGAACCAATAATAATATACACTATGACGCCAGTACCAGTATTGTGCCGATTAACGGAGAGTCGAAAAAATAAAATAAATAAATAAAAATTAAATAAAAAAAAATAAACTGACGAACATCCGACGTGATTTCGTTACTAAACGAACACAGATTCAATCATTCTCTGTGCTTCGTGTAAAATATCGCGTCAGGTAATATTCGGTGATTGCAGATAAGTAAATGAATTTAAACGCGTTAATTGGTACCGCAGAAAACTTTATTTCCGCAAGTACGCAATTGCCTGGTTCCGAATCAGAAATATGCCTATCTGTAACTTACGTAATAATAACTTGATGTTTAGCCAGAATTTGACGGAAACATTAAGAATTTCTTATCCAATCACAATACTCGATTCTGTTTTGGAAGCTTCAATACATATGTTTACACACTTACGGTTTTGACCAAACTGCATTACGGGCGAAATTCCGAATAGACACGTCTGTTCGACCAACACAAATTTACCTCTATAGTTCCCTCAATGTTTCCATTTTTTTTTTTTTTTTTTTTTTTTTTTTTTATCGTTAATCAATATTGCCTTTTTTTCCGAAGAATTTTTGTCGGTTATACTTATTTCCGTATTTGTTCACGCTCTACCGATGCAAAATGCAGAATTTCCGATTAATTTCGCTGAAAACAAACAAATTTTCTTACAAAAAGTGTTCAATAAAGACTTGCACACTTACGTGGTATAATTCGTCCATATTACATGGCTCAGGATACATTTCAAATAAAAAAGAATATAATTATCAAACATAATTTAAAATAGGTTGTGCGGGAGTAAATGTGCGCATGATTGAAATCATGTTTGTCGGTCGGAGGTAAAAAGGCTACCATGTGGCCCGCTGGAACAAAAGACAAATAAAATGATGAGACACGAATAGAAAATGGAAGCCAGGTAGCAATTAGTCGCAGTTAAGCCGTCTCGGAAGATTTTCAAAAAACAGTTTAAGTTGGTCGTCCGTAAAGAGCGTCGAAAACAATCTCCGTTCAAAAAAAATTAGTTTAGTAAAACATCAACCCGTCTGCAGCGCGAAGTAGTAAATGATCGCCTTTTTAAATTACACGGAGATTAATTATTCAATTTTCTAATTACGCGGCGTCGAATTAAATTGAGTTCACTCCATCGTCCAATAGGAAGAGAGCAACCGATCGTCTTCTTGGCATCGCAGCATTAACCACCGTCGACAAACAGTGATACGTACCAATTTATGTATAATTATATATAATCATTATTTTACGTCGTACTTATAATAATTGTGTATTTTCAGCGGCTGGTCGGTAAAGAAAGATCTTTGTAGGTGATTAGAAAATAAAAGATAATTTAAAATCTCAGTCTTTTCAATTCGTAATAGTTAAAAAATAAAATAATACTTTTACTTCCACGACAACGTTAGACCGTGGTGGCATCCCTGGGAAATTAACTCAAACGGTTTATACCGTTACAGTGGCACGCTGCGTAAACGCGAAAAAAACGTCACCTCTATCGAACATTAAAGTCTGTCACATTAGCAGCCCGAGTTTCAGAATGATCGGATTATTAGAGTCTTTCGAAATAAACATTTTGAATAAAGTTTATAATGTCCGAGTTGCGCAAACAGCGTTTTGCGATCAAATTTTGTATTTTAAAGAAAAACTCAGCGATGATAGCATGAATATGAAAACATGTTTGCACGAGCGTAAAAGTCAGCAGCCACAACATGGTTATCGCATTATTTCATTGCCGTGGTACGGCGCAGGCGTGGGTCAGTGAGGCCAGACGGTCATTGGTGTCCGAAAGGTTTTTTTCTTTTTTTTTTTTTCAAGCACGTCGACAAAGGACCTCCGCTCAGAAACAATATGAAGGAGAAATAGTTAGTTAAACACGGATACGATCAGAGATCGACAAAATGAATGTAGAAAGAAATGAAACAATGAACAACGAAGGAAATGACAGGATATAAGAAGCGCAATTGGGAGTACAGAGAGATAGTAAATCAGAATAAAGGATAGCATGTTTCGTCGATTGAGACGGACATTTAAAAAAGATATAATTAGGAGCACAAATAGCCTCTCGTAAGTAGGATGAAGAGAACAGTTGTTGGAGGGAGTCAAAAGAAAACGAAAGCGTGATGAAGGTAGAAGACTGTGGTTAAGGCGCAAACGAACGACAGACACAACTGCGAAACGACGAAGTGAAGGGAAATCGTAAAACCAAGGGTGAGCAGAAGAAAGATTCGGCTGCATGGACAGGTAACGGAACTGTTTGTTGGAGAAGGAGGGAACATAAATATCCTGACCAAAGTCTAGAATGGAAAATTTTACATAGAGGAAGCAGGTTGGAATTCGGAATTTTAGCAAGGAACAGACGAAACGATGCAGCAACTCGAACCAAGGAGTCTGCCAATTCGTTACTTTTTATGCCCTTGTGACTAGGGATCCAAAGCAGATCGATACAAATGGTATGATTTTCAAGAAGATTATGGACAAGGAAACGTGTGCGAAGAGTGAAAAAGTCGCAGAAATGAGCAGGAGGAACTGCTTAAAGCGCACACATGAAATTGGAGATGATCAAGTAATTGGGAACAGAGCGTTGTGAGGAAATATAAACAATGGAACGTGTAGGACGACCATTAGTTCAGCGATAAGGATGATATAGGATTAAAGAAGACGAAAGAATTCAGAGACATTGTTGATGTCCGGTGTTTCTCAAATAGAAGAAACAGTTCCAAATGTTGCTATTCGCGGCGGAGTAATAGAAAGCATACAAAAATTGAAGTACTTCGGTACTCAAGTGAATAATAAAGGTAACACTGATGACGAACTTAGGTGTAGAATTGAACAAGGAAGAAAGGTATTCAACAAGATGAGAAGAACACTCACAACGCACGATTTAAATTTAGAACTGCGTATAAGAATTCTTAAGTGCTACGTGTGGAGTACATTGATATATAGATGCGAATGTTAGACCTTAAAGAAGAGCAATATGAATCACTTGGCAGCTTTCAAAATGTGTTGCTACCGAAGGATCCTAAGAACCCCATGAACAGCAAAGAAGACGAATCAGGAAGTGCTGCAGATGATGGGAAATAAGGATGTGAAACTAATTCTTTATAGTGCCATACTCAGCTTCTGAGCATCGGCAACTACCTATTCGTACATCTCAGCCGTACAGATATAGGTAGTGTACTAGGCAATTGTTATATGCAACGCAGGTGTACACATGCAAGACTACATTCGGAACTGATCGTAGCCGCTTGTTATTGCGCTACCAGTGCCGTCCCGTGTAAGTCTGCTGTGTACTGACCTAGCACGCATATGATGTTGAACGTGGTGGTTTGCCATTGCCTTCCACGTGACTATTAACGATTATTTTATTTATTTATTTAATTCTTGTAATAAGTTCGTCGTCGCTCGGGATCGAACCCGTGATCTCCATAACGGAAGTCAAGCGCTCTAGCAACTAGGCTATCGCGACGACCCTAATAGGCATCATAAAAGACAGGAAGAGTAAATACTTTGGCCATTTCATGCGTGAATTAAAATACTCACTGTCGCAGATAATATTATTAGAAAAAATATCAGACAAGAGGAAGATCGGACGAAGGAGGCGCTCGTTGAAAGCATGGTCGGGGATGAATACCAAATAATTAGTCCATCTTGCATACGGAAGTTTTTTTAAAAAGTTCACCTACAATCATCGAGAACGGTCAGGACTCGAAGAAGAAGAATATAGGAGACTCCAACTCCGCTCGACTCCTTTGAACCATCCGTAAAGATGGTCCGGGAAAAGGGGAATTAGTGACACTAAGAAATTCTTGTAGAATTAAAGTGAATTGGGAAGGGACTTAGAGGCATCAGAGACAGAATACATTGGAAGGATAAGAAAGCTCAGCATAACTGAAAGAGAAATAAGTGAGGTTGTTAGAAAAAGTTACATAAGGTGTAAAAGAGCTTGGACGTGGCGAGACATGAGCCAGGGTAATTTTCTTAGGAATAAAACGTTAATTTTGCAAAATAATGAGTTAGGAAAGGATACGATTATCTGAAGCGACTTGGGAAAAATCCACGAATCTCCTCGGAGCATGGGGACACTTTACACCACAACAATGCGCGGTTTCATACTGCGACGGCCGTATGCAAATCTCTAGCCTGGAAAAATATTAGTAGAACGGTTTTGCATTCGGCCTATGTTCCGAACAACTTTTTTCTTTTTCCTACACTGCCAGAAAATGGTTCAGAGGTCAACGTTTTTTTTTTTAAGAAAAAAAGACGATTTTAAAGAAATTCTCTTCCGATGGCTTCGAGCGTGTCTTCCAAAAATGGTACTACATACTATGTAGCATAATTTTAATTTTTCTTCTTCTGAAGACAGCCATAGATTTAAACAAGAGGCACTTTTTGTTCTTTTTTTTTCTTGCACTGAAGAAACGCCAAGTTTCCTTTTGAATATCCAGTCATTATTGAATTCTAGGCAATAATGCAGTTAACATCCTGGTATATTCATCTCCCATTAACAACGTTCTATTAATAAATTCTCAGCCCGCAATATTATTAAACCTTCTTCTGTAAGGCTTTCTTCTCGTGACTTTTTTAATCTCCACTCTTTTTTATCGTCAAATTTAATCGTGTATTCATCTTCATGGCCACCGTTCTCGTCTTTCGTCTATTTCGGTGACGTTGTAGGTTCTTCTACAAAACGCCTCCGGCTCGATCGCACCCTTCTTTCTATTTCTCTTATTCCATTCGCATTGTGTTTCCTCTCTAATCGTGTAGATGATATCTTGCGACGCCATTGACTATTCCCTTCTGAGAATGTTTTTTTTTTTTTTTTTAAACCCCCCTTTGGGCATATCAACAAAGGATCTTCGCCCAGAAACGAAAGGAAGGAGAAGGATCAGTTAAATGTAGATTCGGTCAGCTATTGATAGGATAAAGGAACTGAGGATAGGAATAACTGAGATCGACGGAAACGATAAGATATGCGAGGCACAATAAGGAGTAGGGAGTTTGAGTGACAGCAGATTGGAACACAAAGAGGTACGTTCGTTCACGAGGGATGGACATTCAAAGAGGATATGGTCAGGATCACAGACGGCTTCGTCGTCAGGAGGAAGAGAGCAATAAGGGGAAAGAGCGAGATGAAAACGAAAACGTGAGGAAGGAAGAAGAGTATGATTCAGACGTAAACGGATAATAGGGACAATAACGGAGCGGTGGAGCGAAGGAAAATCGTAAAACCAAGGCCGCGTGGGAAGATTAGGTTGGATGGAAAAATAAAAGGAAGGATGATTAGAAAAGGAGGAAACGTAAAAATCTGACCAAAATCTAACATGAAACTTTTTGCACAATGGGAGTAAATTCGAAACGGGAATTTTAGAGAAAAAAAAGCGGGAGGATACAGCAATCATAGCTCTTAAATTTGGATTTTCCTGCCTTTTACCGCACGGCATTTAGCTGTGTTGTTTCCATTCTCATTCATATTACGATCTAAACTTTTTTCTCTTTTTTGAATCTTTTATTGCCGTTGGTTCAAATTACAAATAAATCGAAAAAAAAAAAAATTTGCTCGTTTGCACTTATCTATATAATTAATGAGATCTTTCTCTTCTTCCGGCATATTGTAACGACTTTTACTTCTCTTTTTTTTTTTTTTTTTTTTTTTTGGGCTTGTCAACCAGGGACCTTTACCCAGAAACAATTAGAATAGGAAGGAATCACTTATATCCTGATACGATCAGATATTGTTAGGAGAAAGGAACAAATAATAGGAACAATTTGTGGAGAGGGAAGAGATAGAACATAAGAGGCGCAGTACGGAGTAGGAAGACCAAGTCCCAGCAAACTAAAGTAGAAAGCCGAGCACTCAGCAGAAAGAGATGAACACTCAAAGAACACATGGTCCGCATCGCAAACATGCTCTTCGTTCGAGTGGAGAGGACAATACGGAGAGGAACTTTTACTTCTCTCAGTTCTCGACAAACAGAAATTTTTTTGCCGCTGATACGATGATGTTGTTGGTTATTGGTCAGCCGATATGTCACATTTTCTGTTTCGGAATTTGCTGTCTTAGCTGAAAGTTGAGTTTTAAGGCGATTTGAAACACTTCCTTACTTTAATCGACAGCATAACAATCAGAACCGAACATTCTTTAGAACAGAGTGGGGAGAGAAACTGACCAAAATACGCGTCTTATTTAACCGAATGATAACGGGGAGTTTTGGTTCGCCAAAAAAGAATTATACATAACCATCGAACGGAATATCGACCAATACGGCTTGCTCTCTACTACACGCTGAATATGTACGAACTTTTGCGATTGTGAGAAATCACTCGGCTAGAGAAATGCGACATTTCTTTGCGATTCGAAACAACGGACGCAATTCGCAAGACACATAAGAGCAACCGGGTAACTTACATGTCCGGTCTGAAGAAGTACTTGTATTTTACAGGGTAACACAAAAACTTACCTGAAAAGTGATCCGAAATACAGGAGTTTTCTGGAAGCGTATTTACAACTAGTATGAAACAATCCGTAGTAATTTAATTAGTGTCGTACGGTGGCATTAGCCTGCATGGTTAGCGTGGGTGTTCGCCAAAGATTAGAACTTTTGCCGTTATTGTTCATTTTGTACACGAATGCTGCAACAGCCGATACATACAAACTACCAGAAATAATATTGTTTACGCTGATAATATCTTTCTTACGGATAAACGTAAGATGAACACGTAGGAGAAACCCGGATGGGGAACAAGCAGTCTGCAGGAAAACGACTTGAAATTGAACATAAGAAAATCCGAATATCTCGAATGCGTTATCAGATGAAATCGATAAAATATAGACCACACGGAGCTAAAGAAGGTTACCGTGTTTAAATACCCGAGCTCCCATATCGATGTAAAAGTAAATGCACGCTATAACGTAAGGACCAAACCCAGAGAGCGTGAATGAAGCTGAAGCGTTTGACCGAAGTAATAGCCAATAAAAGAGAATACCTTCCCGTTTTGAAGAATTTGCCAGACTAGGCCAGCGATGCTATATGTGAGTTCGAATGCTGGACGACTACAACAGCAGCCGAGCAGGACACACGTGTAGTCGAAATAATGATGTCGTACTAGTCACTCGAACGGACACTGTTTGACATAAGAGAGCACCGCTTAGGAACGGAAGCGTAACTGTGATAGTTTTTATCGTAATCTGCGAAGAGAGTACACGGCAGTGAAACCAACCACGCAATTTGTCCCGGAAGGTAAAAAAGCTGCGTAGTAGACCGCAAAGACGGTGGCTCGTACAGCTAAGAACGATACGACTTGCACATCGATAAACGAGTCTCGCGAGGTTCAAACGTTAAGAAAGAAGTCACCGATACTGAAATGTATTTAATGTTCGTAAATTAACATTAAACATATTGTCGGAGCTTATTATGCTCTATAAACGAATCTGACGATTAATATTTAATATATAAATTGTTGAATCAACGAGTGAGATTATTTAATGAATGACGTAAGTTTAGTATTAATGAAAATATTATTATTTTAACCGAAGTAATCGGTCAATGCGATAGAATTACAATTAAAACGAGATATATGGTATTCTTCTTTAAAACTATAAACGCTGTGTTTCGGCACTTTTCACCAAATTCCAGTCTACTTTAAAGAAAAATTTCCTCAAAAGGAAGAGATATTTTTAGATTTCAAATTCCGGTGGATCCTATCGGAGTCAAAATAAAAATGGTGTATTACGAATTTTATCCGAAACATTTAAATTGGACATTCGTGTTTTTCGAAATATTACTTTTTTTCGCTAGTAATTTTAAGTAAATCGTAAATTTCTTCATTCAAAAATTGACTCGGGTCATACACATCACGCCAGTGTACCCAGTTACCGTGTAACACTTAAAGAGCATTACGGTTCATCGCATTTTTTTTTACACATATATTTCAGTAAAAATATTTTTTTTTTTCTTTGGGATTCGACAACATAACGCATTGGCTTTGTTTTAAGGTCAGGTGTATCGATACGTTTGCTTCCGCGATAAAATTATATAGTAATTTATATATTATCAAATTTCGGGTGGCGAGAAGACTTCTAGTATTAGTGGGGGACGTTACCTGAAGGTTCATTAAATCTGTATTGGTTTCTGTCGATACTGAGGGTAAAAGGAACATTCGAAAAAGACATCATTAGCGTCAGCAACCTTATTTACATCAGAAGAAACATATTGACAAAAAGGAAACGACATCAGGTTACGTTGGTACAGTGAAAACGGGAGTTTCCTAGTCTTAGCCTGCAAATAGAGATGATAAATTTACGACAGATAGTATTGCTGGGGTTTAAAAGTACACACTAAGGTATATTTGGGATGTTCGGCTGTATAGATTTATAATAAGATGCCAAGACCGGGTAAGACCAGGTGACTTTCTAATATTCCTTGTAAGAATATTTAACGAAATGTAAAAGAGATCATTACGAGAAAAATCGGGAAAAAAACTCCCCCTTGTCTTGCCGACTTAGCAGCCGCATCGACGACGCTATTACGATGAGCCCGATAGTTGAATGAGGAATTCTTAAGAGCCTCAAAGCAGCTTTTAGAATCGGTCGGTATCATAATTTTATTACAATAAATAAATTAGCACTACTTTTGGAACGGTGTTACAACTTAAACTAACTAATTTGTAACATGAACAGAGTAGAAACTATGTACAATTACGTAACTCCTAATGTGTAGGTATATCAAAATTCATATAAATACCCATACGCGCGCACATACACGTATCCATTAGTTATATATATATATACAAGGTGATTATAATTAAAGTTCAAGTTTCAAAACGCTATAAAAAAAAAAACCACTGATCAAAATGACGTCAAATTTGAACTGAAGAAGGGAGAAAGTAGATGGCATAAAAAAAAATAGTTCCTTTTTTTTTTTTTGCCCCCGCATCTAATTTTAGCAACAGATTGTGCTACCAGTACCGCTTCATTTTACAAAGGTTACTGTGTAGTGCTGGTTTACAGCATCATTTATCATGGGGCCATATTTTTTCCAGAAGACGGGTGCTTTCTCGGCCTTGTTACTTGTACCGTCACTGGTAAGCGCTATGTGTTTTTTACGCAACCACGTCATTCCAGTGGATCATTTTTATGCAAGATATCGGTTTTAAATTGTCCTGCGGCTAAAAACCGCATAAAAGGGTTTTTATGTTCAATATACCGTCCACCGTTTTCGTTGAAATCGAGAAACAGTATATTCCACAACCGATCAAAGTGTCTCCGGGGTCACGTTCCGAATGTGTTGCGCAATGCGTGCTTTCAATTCAGCTAAGCTTGCACAATTGGAGCACCGAACACAACAGTTAGCCCCACAGCCAGAATTCACACGGATTGAGATCAGGTGATAGGAACGGCCAGACTGTAGGGAAATGAGGCTGATCATTCTAGCATTTCTGAAATGCTGCTTTACTGGATTTACAATTTTGCATAAAAATGATGCACGCTGTTGAAGAGTTGGAATGTCGTGGTTGCGTAAAAAGCACATAGCGCTTACCAATGACCGTACAGGCAACAAGACCGAGAAAGCACCCGTCTCCTGAACAAAATATAGCCGTATGATAAATGATGCTGTAAACCCGTAGTATACAGTAACCTTTGCAGAATGAAGCGGTACCGGTGGCGCAATCTGTTGCTAAAATCAGATGTGGGGCAAAAAAAAAATTGGAACTATTATTTTTTTTATACTATCCGCTTTCCTCCTTCTTCAATAATATTCCATTCAAATTTGACGTCATTCTGATCAGTGGTTCTTTTTTTATAGCGTTTTGAAACTCGAACTTTAATTATAATCACCCTGTATATATGTGTGCCCACGCAAGGGGCTGTGCTCCTTGACTCCTCTTGCTTACATTTCTGTTTCATTTTCTTTTATACTTTGTGTAAAATAATTAAAATTTACAACGTAATTCTTAGGCCAGCCCCCGTTAGATTTCATAACAAAAAAATACCCCAATTTTATATACTTGTATAAAAAAAAAAAATAGAACCAATAATTTATACCATAAATTTTATTAAACAACCGAAACAACTTAACATACTACAACACATATAAATAATACTTTTTTTGCGTTTCCACTGTATTATTAAATTAGCGATATAGTCTTTACATGCTTTTCCCTATGCTATGGTGGGACTTCTTATTCATCAACCTGCACAGTAATAATAAGTGTATTCATTACGTTTCCAAAACGAAAACCGCCACCGAACGTAAACGTGAATTGCGGACAAAGAATTAGTAAATTCGGTCTATATAAATATTATACGCGAACAATAACCTTCTTCTTTTTGGAAGTCAGTAAAAATTAAAATATAACAAACGTTACATAAATTTGGGGCATTGTTTGGGACATTTTTTCTAATGGAGGCTGGCCTAAGAATTACGTTGTAATTAATATATTTATATATATATATATATACGCATGGGCGTTGCCAGCGGCGGGCAAGGGGAGCAGGTGCCCTTGCTTGGAGTCTTGAAACTTTTTAATCAACTGGCCGTGATGAGTATTCATAGACACGTAATCATGGACAATTTGGAAGACTTTTATAATGAAGTAGTAGAACAATTTGCCAGAAACCTACGAAAGTTATGTTTTAATTAAGTTTTTAATTCTTGTTTAATAAAATATTAAGCTTTCACAACTCATAAATTTTATTTTTCTTATAACTGATATCCCCTTTCCATCATCCCCCCCCCCGGGCGGCTGGCAACTCATCTTGCCCCCCTGGCTCATCGTCTGGCAACGCCTTTGTATTTACACACACCTTCACAATCCTCGACGCCCTATCAAGGATTGGGACTCACTTTACTTTACTTAGTTGGTAGCTTGGTAGCCTAGTGGTTAAGGTTATGCTACTAGACCAGAAAACACGGGTTCGAGACTTGTCTCGTTCCAAATCCGAATCGCTCCCAGGTTTAACCAGAGTGAAATAATTGGGTACCAGAGAAATCTGGGAAAGTAAAGGCGGATCCCAAGTAGAAAGAAACTGGCCCTAATATTCTCATTGATGTCGTTGGGCTTAGTACATTATGAACCTTAACTTCACAATCCCCGACGCCCCATCAAGGGTGTGGGACTCACTTTACTTTACTTAGTTGACTAGCTATTAAGGCTTTGTGCGCTTAAGGCGCCTCAAGTTATCACCAGGAAATAGCATTCTAAGGACTTTAGATTCGGAGTCGATTTTCGTGCTCTTCTGCAATACAGCGTATATAACTTCATCGATCCATGGAATCTTAAAATCGGAATGTATATTTCCACGATGTTAAATAGTCAAATAACAAAATAAATAAAAATATATTTATCGAAGAAACGTTGTAAAGCCCATCTTCAGATAGAAAAAAAAACAAAAAAAAACACAAACATAAAACCGAACAAATATCGCGAATAAAATTACAAAAAATTTAGAAATACGAATATAGAACGGAAATGTGTAGCGCGAACAAAACAAACATGAAATTGAGTGCGTATGTCGTTTGAAAAATTATATTCTGTTCTATGTTCGTGTTTCTAAAATTTTTATAATTTTATTCGCGACATATAGTAAGTTTCGTTTTATGTTTTTGTATTTTCCTTTTCTTTTCCAGCTCAAGATGGGCTTGGCCTGAAAACATTTCTACGGTTAAGTGTACATTTATTTATCTTGTTTGTTTTTGCTATTTAGGAAATCTTTTATTTAAAAAAAAGTTGTTTCCATGCGTAAGAATACTACACTCATCTCATCTTTTCATAGTTTTTCTAAAGTACTATTCAGTACATAATTTTCAGTCGACCGAAGAATCTCCTCCCGTGAATATAAATATGAACTTTTAGAATTTCCCTACAATTCCCGGAATGGTAGAAATGTTTTTGTTTCGATTTTTATACCTTAAAATTCGATTTAATTTCACAATTCCCCTTCATTTAATATCAAAGGTGGCCCCTCGATGGTGGACACCTGCCCTCTTTGAAAATTTTTTGATCGCGTTATCCTGCCGATTACGATGCATCTAGTAATCCAAAATGACAAATATAGCATTACTTGTTTGAAACAATTTTTTAATAAATCTATTCCTGAAACAAAATCTTAACATCCTATCTACTGAGAAATGAGGACCGACGAGGACGACATTTGTCTCTTCTCTTTATCGTTACCGATTTACAAATTTCTAAATAATCAAAATTACAAAACCCTATAATCTAACGCGGTTTCCTCGTGCGTTTTTTTTTTTCAGATTAATTTTAATTCAAGTTTATTTTCTGGTCATTTACTAAAAAAAGAAAAAAAAGACAAATTTCAAAAATTGCGAAACGAATTTTTTGTTCCTATCTGTCAAATGTTGACATGATATTAACAGTAACGCGTAGGTAAGCAAACATTGCGATTGTTTATTGGCGAATTTACTTAGTGACCAAATGTAAATTAAGCCGACTGTTATTGCGATGCATGAACTGTTTCAAGAGTTTCCTTATTGATGGAACGTTCAATTGAATGGTATCCTAATTTTAAAAAACAAGCACGTGTCGCTAAAATAATTGGAAACAACTTATACGTACAGCAAGAATCCGGTGACACTTTTTTCCTCTTATTAGTTGCGATAAATAATTCAGAAGCAACACGCGGAAATGCGAATAATAATTATAGTTTTTTGAACGGTGGTAACTTATTTTATAATCATCTTCAAATTAAAAATTCTACTTCACCCGGTAGTAATAATGTTTAAAATCCGTATTGGTAGAATGCACTGGAAGTCACGAATCTATCATGTTTTTATGTGTGATTAAAAAACCAAAACGTCTCCGTAAATATTTTGAGTATGAAAACGATCAGTTTAAATGGCTCGTTTTAACGATTAACCGTAATCTAGCTCTCCTTACCCACAAAAAAAAAAAAAAAAAAGATATATATACAAACATACAGACAAAGTATAAGCAACGAACTCAATACGAGGTATAAACCTAATTTGATATTAGTAGGTAGGGAATTGATTTTCTTAACAACAGAGCTGTTGGACTTCTTGGTACATTATAAAAAGCTTAATTCTGCAATCCATTATACTTACAAAAGGGCCATGAAATTCACTTTACTACAAGCAAGTATTGTTCATTCATGTTTCTTCATGTTCATCTAGTTTATGTACAAGCTAATATTTTGGGTATGCATGTAAATGATACATTTTCTCGACAATTATCTTCTTGTTACAACAACGGTGCAAGTTAGCCACAATGCTGAAGTAAATGAATAAGCGATTAAAATCCACGTACTTTGTTCAAAATTGATGCTGTTTACTGTTTCGTTTTCTGAGGTGACTTAAGAATGTAAGTGAAACCACCGCGTACCACCTAGTACGTTTCGTTCATCGCAGCGATCACAAAGAATAGATCACAAAAAAAATCGCACGACCCCAGCGGATAGTTCCATGCTCTGTGAAGTAACCTCTCTACATCCTAAACAGGCCTCCACACTGCTCGAAGTAAAGGTCTACTACTCTTAAACGGAAAATGTTGAGATAGCAACACGTCCGTTCAGATCATAATAAGGATAGAAACGCTAACGATATTATGCACTACCAATAATCATTGAGAGTCACTAATATTCTGAAATCTGTTTCAAAAGTGTATCAGGCTGACTACCCACCTTCAGCCTCCTAATGATAACCAGCGAGGTCGTTTGATGTGCTGAAGCTCGAAGGTGTAGCCGGTTCTGTTAAGCTATATTTATCTAGAAATAACCAAATTACGATCAAGTTTATAAATTCATATATACATATATATATATATATATATATATATGTATGTATTACGCATAAACTCTGTCAGACCTTGCCGGAGGCAAACGGCCTAAAGCTCCAGACACTAGTTTTTCTATAATACTTAAAAAAGAATTTTTCCAATTACCTACGTCATTCTTATTCGTTTTATTTTGGGGTTGTCAAAAAAAAAAATAAAGACAATTTCCAGTTTCAATTTTGATTTTTATTTTGCATTTATTCCAAAACGTAACCGACTAGCGCCACATATTTCACAACAATTTATTCTTTATCATTAATATATATGTACGCTAATGTAATTTCACAAATTTTCTTTGGTTAATCGGAAATTTTAATATCAAATTTTTAATTTTGTAATATGGTCAAAATTTTTTACCAATAGCAATCATTCTCGTGTTATTATGACTGAATTATAATACGTTTCCGGGAATTTGATAAATAATTTATTACTATATCACAACATTATAAGTATTCAGTTTTGTTTATCAACTCTGCCACCATCTCAGGTGCTTCATATAGTTCTGTCAAATAAAATGTAATGCGAATTAATTTATTGTTTAAATGATCATTGTTCTTTTCCTCTGTGTTACTTTTATGTATTCATTATGAACATAACGCGACTAATTGTAAGATACCACTGCCAATCATGGAAATCCTTGATAATATTTAGATTCACTTTAAAACGAAAAACTTTCAGTCAGATATTTGCGACTTGTAAGTCTTAATACAACCGCGCTGCTGAAGATTATTAAATGTGGAAGAATTCTATCTTCCCCTTTTTTTCTTATTACCAGTAAACAAACTGTAAAGTTTAATAACTCCTAATGATTTTTTATAGCGATCTTTGTACATGACGCGTATAATCTACCGGATAATCAATCGGATTTTAGTATATGTCAGCCAATAGATTCCAGAGTTATCCAATAGCAATGATATCTCTACATTCGCATTATTATACAAAGAGGAGGAAGAGGAAAGCGTGGCAAAAGAAGTTATACAACTGACAAAAGGGGGAAAAAAAATAAATAAAAATTTATTTATTCTACATAGGGGCACACTATTAGACAACACACTTATGTGCGGAAAAATTTTGAACAGCAGTTAAAATTGCTAATTTTAAAACATAGTTAAAATTAAAAGAACGACACTTTCTTTAATTTTTACTTAGTCGCCACCAAATTTTACTAAATTCAATGAAATAAATTCTCTCATCTCGAACGAATATTTTATAACAAAATTTTATTGTAAATTTTGTGCGATTACTCCGTAAACTCATAGCACGTTTTCAATTACATTTCCAATTTTCTTATTGAATTTATCCAAAAAAAAAACCAACAAAATTCCAATTTTTATTAATATAAAGAAGAATAACGCGTATACTTCATAGCGTATTTTTGTTTCAATCTTTAAACATTTTAAAGAAATTATTTCCGATTTTTGACAACTGCTTCGTAATAACTCGCTTCTACAGGCTGTCAAGATGTGTTGCCCTATTATATTTTTTGTTAAAAATTAGATTTAATTCTATATTTAGAATAGCTTAAAGAAATCACGATCATCGCGTGTATTTTCTTCCTTCATGATCATGTTACAGTGTGAAAACTACGTTTGTAGTTACCATCTTACCTGAAAACTGAAAATTTTACATTTTATATAGGTATTATTTTTAGCAAAAATCTGGCAGTCACGCCGTCAAATACACATTTTTACGGCTGTTTCAGATAGAGTTCAGCCGATTCATCAGTTTCTGTTTCACCATGTGGAAGCAAACATTTCAAAATAATCAGTACACCATACCGAAAACTGTTAATTTTTAAGTAGTCAAAGTTCACATTCTTCCGTTTCTTCAACATTATAATCTTTCCAACAACTGGTCCGTCCTCTTCAAGCTGTGCAACGATTGAATAATAAAAAACTTCAGAACCACAATGTTCAACTCTATATGATATCTAAAAAATTTAAACGGTCGAAAATACTTCACATCCAGTGCCGTCCGGAATAATTCTAGTTAATCGCGGAAGTGCCTTCTAACACATTAGCGTATCAAAACGAATGAGCGCTTTTCTTCTTTATTTCATGCTTAGAAATTTAACGACTTTTCATCAACCTGGCGATTGTGTACAGCAGAAAGCCAAAATAAAGACAAACAAAATATCCTACTAGACAACTTTGGTTTTTTCAGATTGAAATTCCCTATTTGCCAATAACTTTATGTGTAATTTAATATACAGCGTATATTATTACCAGTTGTCTCATAACCACTGTAGGAGGTGGCAATATCGCTTTTATTTATTTTTTTTCTAGACCATTATTGAGAAATGCCAATTATGGCGCTATGCTAAAAAGGTGTGGAAAAAAAAAAAAAAAAATCATTATACCGCAATTTATTAACATATATAATGGATTAGTGTTCGAACTTTTAACACACAATTTCGATCTTCTAGTTACGAATAAAGAACAAAAATCCAAAGAAATCTACGTATACGAACAATTTTTAATTGTGAATTATATCGTCACGTCTGTAGACCACCTTCGCAATTATCGTATCAATGTCAACTATTATAATTTTGATCTAATATTTGTAGGGAACTGATAAAATTTTTATTAGCAGGATTACGGCAACGAGCGAACGTGTTCGAATATTCTATATGTCGCGTAAATGCCGCTTAGTGTCAACGTTCCCCGATGATAGTTGTTACTGCAATTGTTTTTCATCGATTCCTGCACGTTTACAAACTATATTCAGTTGTTCTTATTTTTTTCTCTTTAATTTGCGTGACCTGTTTTTAACAAGTCGGAAATTTTTCAGCGGCCGGAATTCTATTCGATTTAAGCATTTCTTTGATAATGCGCTTTCGCGTTTAATTCGTGAAATTACCATAAAGTGTCATTATAACAGGAAAAATAGTCGTCGAAAAATATTTCAGAGCTTATTGTTCTCATTTTGAGAAGGAAAAAACGTTTAGTATTTCGAAAAATATTTATCGTGAACAAATCTAATAAAAATAAATACTTTACAATTATGTTCCGAAAAGACATCGATTTTTTGGGCATTAAACGGATGGTTTTTTTTCTTTAGAAATTGTTTCGTAATTACCATACTAATTACGGATATCTCGGATGTCATAGAGTTCGTTTTCAAAAATACTACTAAAATATCATTCATCTAAAATTATTTTTATAACTATCATTTTTAATTTCAAGTTCTACTTTGGTAGTGTGTGCACAACACATTTGAAAATATTAGTGCGACGCACACTAACCTTAATCTCTGGAAACGCGAAATTTTGCATGTTAAATATATTGCTATTGTTAAATGAAAAGTTACTTAATTAATTCGAGTATGATTAGACAGGTAAAGAAGATCGGGCAAACTAAATCTATATGAACAGTTTTTATTTGTATTGTTAATTTAGCCGACCGAACAAAGTGCTCGAAAATCAAACAAAACATGGACGGACAAACAAACACTCTCGAATAATTTATACGAAAAGGAAAAGTATGGAAAACAACGAAAGCGAATCATAAAGTACACATAAAAGGATAATTCTATTTTATCCATACATGCGCTTTAACAAAACACGTTATCCCCTATAACTGTAACTTAAAAGTACGCAATTACCCAACCTTCGATACACGCGAACGTTTTATAAACTAATCGTTTCTAAGAAAAGTAACATGTCGTTCGAATAAAAACCGGAGTCCCCATTCATTTCACGAACTAATTTGAATTTAAATAATATTATAAATATATTCAAAAAAACATAAAATGATTATAACGTAAACGAATTTCAACGAACATTAAAAAAAAAAGTGACAAACGGATAAGATATTTAAATGTAATAATTGAAACAAGGATAAACGGGGGGTGGATGTTAAATAAACAACGTAAAATCGAAAGCGAAAACGGAGATGCCAAGGTGAAAATAATTCGGGTAGAGGCGAATGAATAAAAGAAAAATTTACAATTCATTTTTATGTAGGAATAGTTAAAAAATGATTTTTGAAAATTCTACTTTTGAACACGGATAAAATATATCTTTTTACTTTAAAAAATATTACATGAATTCTGACAGTGGATTAGTTTATGCGCTGAAATCTTCTTTAACAAATGCGCTAATTAGTATGAATATATTGATTTCATAACTAATCAGGTCATTTGTTGGGGAAAGTTCCGGTGGATGGAAGCCACGAAAGTTTAAAATCTTTTTTAGGTGCAACGTTGATTTAAACGAAATTATTTACGGACGTTTAAAAGAATCCGTTGTTGCATTCGTCGTCATGATTCATATTCCGTAATAATTTTTGACTTTACTGAAATTGTTTCCGTTATTTTTTTTTTTTTTTTGATTTATTTGTCGATATTTTCGACACCCCCATGCATACACAAGCACACACACCCCCACACACACAAATAGTTATATATATATATATGCTAAACTAAAAGCTCTGTTTGTTTTTTTTCATTGAGCATTGTGGGCACTGCCAGCAGTTGCGGCCATAATGTAGAATGAAATTTCTCTTCCTGAATTTTCTATTATTAGTATTTTTTAATATCTAGTCGTGTCGTAGTTTGCTGGCCAAATGAACTGTTCTGTTCGGGCCAAAAAAAAAAAAAAAAAGCTCTTCCTTCTCTTTCGGTTGTTCCTATATTGGCTATCTTTATTTCTTCTGTTTCTAATCGCTTCCTGATTTAATTTTCAAGTCCCTACGTTTCATTATTTGTTGGTCCTTTGTGCTGGGTAAATGTCCTGAGTTGACGCGCCCAAAAAAAAAAAAACAGAATTATACATCAGTCACGTTGATTAATTTATGACTGTAATTTTACTTCATTAATTTTTTATGTTATTTTTATCTAGGTGTTAATGAACATAAACCATGAATAACAGCAAAATAGAACGAGCCAAAATTGCAGCTGTAACATATATCAAAAATGGCGCAAAAAAAAAGGAAAAAAAAGTAACGTAAGGAGAAAATTAAAAAAAAAAACCATTAGAATAAATAAAAAATGTTTTAAGCGATACTTGTAAGGAATTTAGATTGTTTTGCACAATATTCAATAAAAAAAAAACCTGACAAAAACTTTTTGCTTCAAAATCACGTTGGTTAGAAAGACGGAAAAAATATGCAACAGATAAAAAAATCGGTATAGAAATAGCTTTTTGTTATAAAAAATGTACCGATGGAAAATTTCTATAATAAAGAAGAAGTGATAAAAATAATCAAAAAGTATAACAAAAAAGGATGAAATGAAAATAATGAAGAATTCACCACGATACTCTGCTGTATATAAAAATATGTTCGATAAAATTGGGAAAATTTTAAAAAAAGAATAAAATTAAGCCAGTACGTCGAAAAAACAGAAAAAGAAAAAATTAACCACAGTAATTTTCCTCGCCTATTTATACAACAGTACCCTTTCTTTATTGCACTTTATACAGTACAGCTCTTCTCCAAGTCACATAAATGTCGAATATAAGACATTACCGTGATTATTATAATTACATAATTTTGATTAAAAGTTAGTCTCTCTATCGAAATCAATCGGCGAGGCATTAAGAGATATGAATCTTTTCTTTCCTTCTCATATATGTATTAGGATTTTTGAATTCATCGTAGTTCTATCGCATTTTCATTTGTTGTTCTATTAATCTTTCCTCGATTTTGCTGTTAATGAATCTTTTAAAGAGTTGCGGCAATTACTTCATTATCGAAATTTTAGAATAAGGGGGAACCTCCTATTTGAACTCTTGACTATGATTGAAAACTTACGCAGTTTGACCGTGTTTTTTGGATCTGTTTTTTTTATATTCAACTTAGCTAGCTGTTGTAAGGATCCGACTTAATCGGTTATTTATTTAACTTATTTTTTTGTTTATAATTACTGGCGGACTGCAATTCTTTTAGGCATATGAAATCGATTATGATAAAAGAGGCTAAGTGTCCAATATATATGCGTATATATGAGTATGTATGTATGTATGTATGTATCAATGGCGACTCCTTAGGTACTTCTAGTCATGCAGCAGAGTACCGAAACAAACTGAAAAAGAAATAAATCTGCCACCACTTCTTTAGCAGCGGAGATTAATCCGCTTAAAGAGACAGTTCTTATCATGCCGGTAGAAATGATATGGTCAATGCGAAGAAAAATGCTTGTTGTGCAAAACGTCAGTACTTCCATCAGTTGAATTCAAGTTTGATGATCTTTCAGTCTTTCACATTTTGTTCGCCAGAAGTTTTTAATACTTATCCAAAGTTAACGGGTCAGTAAGAGCGTATTGAGAAGCAACAGCAACGTAAGCAAGTAATTAGATTGAACGTTTAACGAACCAGGTACTTCATCACTTTGAACCAGCCACATGCGCGTCGTACACTGCATAATTTTCACTGTGAAACTGGGACTATGTTACCGTTACTTTATCACCACAGCGAAATGAAATTCACACGCTTAATTTATAAATGCGCTTGGCGAAAATCTGACGACTGTGGCAAATGAAAAGTGGTACAGAAGCGGTATTGCAGCGATTATAGATGGGCAATTCCGGAAGGTTTATTAATGTGAACAGACGTATGCACGTTTAAAGAAATTCCTTAATGTATTTGTAAGTTTCTTTTAAATAATACATTTCACTTTTTCTAGTATAAGACAAAAACGCTGTATATTAATATATTTTCTATTTTTTGAAACTTAAAAGTAAAACTGGCTTCTTAATTTAATTTTGATCGTGTTGTAGTGCGTGTGATGGTACGTCGCGTTAATTCTATTTCAACATTTATCTGTCCTTGAAAAGTACCGGGAAAAAAATCAAGTTTCAACACTGTTGTATTTTTTATTCGTGTAATAAAAAGGGATAGATATCGCTTCAAAATAAGACGAAAAACTTCTCTTTAATCTGTAATTAGTATGTCGAAGGTAAGGGCTTTTGGTATATTCGTGTTATAATGTCTAAAAAAAATAATGTTTTCGCCGAAGTCTCATCACATGATATCTAGTTTGCCAATAATCATTATAATTCGGTGGTTTTCAATAACT
Source organism: Icerya purchasi (assembly GCA_039619475.1). Classification (NCBI taxonomy): domain Eukaryota; kingdom Metazoa; phylum Arthropoda; class Insecta; order Hemiptera; family Monophlebidae; genus Icerya; species Icerya purchasi. The sequence goes on along the minus strand of CM077116.1, from coordinate 150,370,799 downwards.
AGATGACGATGAAGGGGGTTTTTTTATATAAATTCAGTATGAGAATACTTGACACACGCTTTTATACACAATGTGTAAAGGAAAATGATTAAGTATATACTGGTACAAAAATGATATTAATGTATTCATTAATATATCATATTGAAATTTTATTGAAAAAAATTAATAAAAATAATAATTCTGCCTTTTTGAACGATGTTTCAAACATGTTTTAAAAGCTGAAACAGAAGAGCATTCTAAGCCCCCCCTGTCGCTGTGAGCAACGGACATATTCCTATTTCTTCAGTAAATATGATCGGTTATAAGTTACTAAAAACTTAGACTGCTCGATTTCTGTTGTTGTCGACCTTCGAATAAAATTTATCACAACTCAATTGCAGTTAAACGTTAATTTATTGATATCAGAAAATCACGCTCCCCTTAAGACGGTAATGCATTCTGCGGAAAATAGGTCGTACGCCGAGTTTATTAATAATGCGTAAAATAGAATAAAATTTATTGTTTACAGTATTAATGTGTCCAAGATGGGAAAAAAACAAATTAAAATTAAGCTGTCCATGAGTATTAACCTCCCATAAAAATTAGAGATGACTTTCGAATTCGCTATATACATTATTTAGTTCAGAAATGTAGTCGAACGTTAGCGCTTGACCTAATTAAAATCCCTTTTTTTCCGCTCTTTATGACAGTACTTGACCCCTAGTCTTTCTTTTTTCCTTTATCGATCAAGTAGTATCGAAGAGAACCATAGTTAGGAGCAAGAAGGCCAACACTTTAAATTAAAGAGCATCGTAGATAAAAAAAAAGAAAAAAGGTACCTTTAGCTAATATTAAACATTTACTCTGGTTAATTTTTAAGTTCGTCTACAATTTTTTTCTTTTTTTTAGGGAGGAGACGAAAACTATGAACATTAAACCAGCATGCAAGTGAAATATTTGTATATATTTTGTGCCCGGCAGCGGGATTCGAACCAGGTCCTACCCCTGAACACGCACCGACTGCCTAACCAACTACGCCATACGGTAACCGACTTTTTGTTATGTTTTGATTTTAACGCTTCCTTAATTTGACGTTCAGCACGTATAATTTCTTCCTCCAAAAGTACCGATTCCACTGTTCCAGAAGGTAAGACGGCTCCGTCAAATGTAAAGTGAACATATGAATAATTGCTGCTGTTGAAATTTGAAACAAAAAAATGAACTTATAGCTGAAAATAGGTTAATTTCAGTCCAACACGAAACGCTGAAAGCGTTTTTGTTAACATAATATAACTTTTCAATGAACAACGAAATTTCTTAATCGTATTAAGAAAATTTTAGTTTTCACGTCACATTTTTATTCGTGTTGTAATTGGTTACAAAATTTGAAAATTATGAGAAACACTTGCAGTTTTCGGCGCGTTTGGCGCGTCCAGTAAGTCACACAGTCAACGTATTTTTGACAGTATTGGTTTGATTATGAAAAACAAAGATATAATACTTTTGTGTGGCCAACTTTACGTAATGTTTCCTGGTTTTGAGGAGAGAAATCAAGATTGAATGTGCCAATGAATAGAAAAACATATGGAACATTGTATTTGAGGAAGCATTAATTGGCAAATTTCTAGTGACCAAGAACCGTGGCGAGCTAGTTAGTTATACAAGCAGGGGACAAAACTTCCATATGTATACATACATACATACATGTATATATATATATATATAATTCGGCCATTTTGGCCTCGCAAGGGTTGTGCCCCTTGACTCCTCTTGCTTTCATTTCTGTCTCTTTCTCTTCTATACTTTGTATAAAATGATCAAATTCTTACTGGCATCAACACAAAAAAAATAACATAATCACAAAAATCCTATCCTAATATTTAACTTTCATTATATAAAATTAGGACATTTTTTCGTTACATTTTTCGTTACATTTTTCGTTACATTTTTCGTTACATAAAATTTGGACATTTTGCGTTACATAAAATTGAGACATTTTGCGTTATATAAAAGTGGAAAATTTTTTTAGGACATTTTTTCTGATGGGGGGTAGCCTAATAATTACGTTGTAATTAATATATTATATTTAATGACTGTGTCATTCTTAACCCAGGACATATTACATTTTTTGTCCCATAATTATCACCTGTTAATTGAAATAAGATAACAAAGGTTGAATGTCGTGTTATAGAATTTCTAAGATTGTTTCTTATAAAAGACGGGTAAAAATAACGTAGTAAATTGGAAATGATTCAAGTACAGAAATGATAGAGCTGGGGATCCGGGGGTATCCCCAGGCGGGGTCAAGGGACGGAACCCCTTGCAAGGCACGGAGGGCCGAGTTTTATATATATAATAGGTAGCGTGGTAGCCTAGTGGATAAGGTGCTTCGCTACTAAATCGAGGGAGGGTTCGAAACTTGTCTCGTTTCGGATCCGAGTCGTTTCCCGGTTTACTCAGCCTGAAATTGAATTGGGTATCAGAAAAATCTGGGAAAGTAAAGGTGACCGAGAAAAAGGAACTGGCTCCCTACTGTCATTAGTGCCGTTGGGCTTAGTACATTGTGACTTCACAATCCCCGACGCCCTATCAAGGGTATATGACTCATTTTACTTTTATATATATGTATGTATAAAAACTCGGTCATTTTAGCCTCACAAGGGGCTCTGCTCCTTGATCCCTTTTGCTTTCATTTTCTCTTTCTCTTCTATACTTTGTATACAATGTTCGAAATTTACAACGTCATTCTTACCGGCATGATACATTTCTTTGTTACAAAATCTAATAGGTGCATGATTAAGAATGACGTTTTCATTTAACATATAACTTTCGGTACATAAAATTGGAACATTTTTTGGGACATTTTTTCGTTACATAAAATTGAGACATTTTTTCTAATGGGGGCCGGCCTAAGAATTACGTTGTAATTAATACATATGTATAGTTTATTCTGGTCCAAATTTAAAATTAATAAGTCTAAATAATGGTTTAAACAAAGGCCAATAGTAAGAAAATAAGAAAAAATTAAAAGCTCTATTACCAACTGATCACTAAACCACATCTCTTTCCGATACAATCAAATTTGCCGAAACACGTGAAACCCATAAAAATGTATATGAAAAAAAGGGAGGGGGGGGGTTATAACGATAAAATCAAAACTGACTAAAAAATCCCGGAGCTTTGGAAATCAACAATTAAATGAATTACTCGAAAAGAAATAAATACAATAATAATCGAAAACTAATTATTCGGCGATTTAATTGGTATTCTTGACACGGCGACTTAAACGATACAAAAAAAAAAAAAAAGCGCTGCCTAGCCGAAAAAATTGTTGGTCCTACATTTTTCCTGGGTGAATTTTACTTTCTGTGGAATTCGTTGCAGAGATGCTTTAAGAAACGAAACATCTGGAAGCGCCGACTGGAACAAAACGTCGCAGTGGTTGCGGCGGAAGCTCTAGACGTGCTACACTGAGAATAATAAGATAATAAATCTTTGACGATACTATCCTCGACTCGTGTACAATGGTTTTTATGTATCGTCTGGGTAACTTCTTCGAGCTAGGCGGTTTCTTTTTAACGCAGGTACGGTCCTTGACTGGAGAGAGACAAATGTCAAAATCAAGCTAGATACGCGCAAACTCTCGTACATCATCTCCATTACGTAACCGATGCACACGTTATGATACTGAAGGAGGATTGTTGTCCGTGTTCATACGTACATTATCGTCGTCGGTGCAAAATAAGTGCACAATCCTCCGATGCCCGAGCGAAGGACATCCCGCAAACCGGACCGATAATAATTTTAGAGCGGATGCGGTAGATAATCTTTCCATTTAAAACTGATTTATTATTTGTTTATGAATGTGTCCCGTTATCGTATAATATATAAAAAAAAGATGAAGTTAAATAGGCCAATGAACACGCATGCTCTTATTATTCGTTTGAGCTTAATAATATGTGCATAACTGGTTTCTATTCGCGCTAGGTTTAGTGTCATCGACCTTCCCTTGTGGCAGTCATCGCGTCCAGTGTGTTAACAGCTAAGACAGGGTAACTGATCTCTCACTCCCTCTTTCTCTGACTCTCACTTTCTCAGACTCTCCCTTTCTTCGTAATGAAAATGAAAATGAATAACACACAATTACTAATAATGGTGCACGCATAATTACGGCGCAGCTTAGTTCGCACGGGCTACTGCAAATAATTGCGCTGACGTCACACGTCGTCCTGGTCGGGAAAATGTCCTTTTCACCACCGCCCGTCCGCCAGTGAACACAGTGGTAGTCGGTTTGGAAAAATAAGAAATAAAGAGGAAGATCTGCTAGATTCTCGCCCTGTACAGGTGTACCTTTTGCGATTGCACTTCTTTTCAGCCGGATAAAGATGATGCGTTTAGTTCGTTTCGTCGTAACGATCGTTCTTTAACAGGACCGATCGGTTGGCGGTTACCTGTGAACGACTAGGTCGCGGAGTGACTAAACAACCGGCTGGAGGTCACACTCTAATCCTTTTAAACGCGTTGCCGATTATCTCGAGCGTCAGCTGCTAACGTTTAGTGATAGAGGATAGTTTTCCGCAGCGTTGAATATTTCAGCTGTGGTGGAAATATTCTGCGCGCCAATGTGCAAAGACTTTAGCGTTGAAGAAAAACGTTTCATTTAAAAGAACGAAATTAAACGAAATAAAACCGAAACAGCGACGAACATCCGGTAAGTGTACCTTTCTTTTTGCAAATGAAATATTTCAAACTCTCTTCGGTAATGTACTTTCAGTAGAGAACTAGTTTCTTAAATGTTTTGAGATTTGCCTTTTATTAATCTTTAAAAATAACTGTTATTTTATTTTGGGTTAAAATTTCTGTATATTTTTTTTTAAATTCATTTTTCAATATATCTTTTATTTTTTCCAAATACTATTACTGAATTAGATCTCGAAAGAAAGTAACCACTCCATAATTTATCGCCTTTGTCCATATTTCCCTGCTATTCTTAATCGATTTAAATTGTTCAATTAAACGAATTTAATTGTACAATGAAAAATACAAGATATTATTAATTTAAAGTTTAGCACTCCGATTAAATTTAATTCGTAAGCATATTATTACTACTTTTTACCGTGCGTAGTTGTTAGGAAGCTTTTAAAAATTTGATTATTATTACTAAACTAAAATCTTCGAAATTCAACAGAGTAGTTATTGTAGTTGAAAAAATGCTAAACATGTAAAAATAAAAGTGTCGAAATATGTGTGAAGAAATTAGATGACGAACATTTATTTTACGTAAATAGAGTAAAATTTTCTTACTTTAAATAAACATTTTAAGTTTTTTTTTGGTTTTTTGTTTTTATTATAATATATGAGCTGTTTTTGATCTCTGTGTAATTTCTAAGGATTCTGCAATTAACGAGAATGACAGCCAAAGTTAACGAAAAAAAATGTTGCAACAAACGGCGATTCTTCTCAGGGACACACTTTTGTAGTTAACGATTTTAGGACGTGGTTTTGATAAAGTTTTTTATTTATTTTTTATTACTTATAGTAAACAAAGTAAAATAACTAATAATCATAAACATTAGTAGCGAATGCTTTTTGAATTTTTTAAAATTTGTTTTGGGTTTATGGGAGTAGTGAAAACTTCTGCGGCGAGAGGTTCGATAAAGAAATAATATAAAAAATGTGTATGAACAAGCTTTAAGAATTCAGAACATTAAATATAAGCAGATACAATAGAAATAATGTTTTATTACGTGTTCAACTTTTCTTTTCAAGCTGAACGTGGGGATGTTCCCGAAACGAAAAAAAAAGGTTTCCGGCATATCTATTTATAATGTTTTTTTGTTTTTTTTTTTATAATGTTTAATATTTCTTATTTATGGAATTTATTTATTTGTTGTTTTTTTTTAGTTTAACTAATGCTTGAACTGATGAATATTTTACAAGAGTTCCAGTGTAGCCGCCCCCTTTTATTGTGAATTCCCCAAATTTCTGATCTACCACCTTTAATCCCTTTACATAGACGATTCTGTCGAAATAATCTATAATAAACAGCGTTTGTAGAATAAAACATTTCATTGCCGGCTAATAGATACGAATCTAAGTTAGTATTATCCGGTAACAGGAGAATATCCTTATCTACGTACACGCGGATACCAACACAATACAAGAATCACATCATGTTTAACCACGTAATGTCCTTCTTTTAAGGAGGTTTTAACCGTCACTATTGATAAAATTAGGTATAGTATAGTGGCAAATACTGACTTAGAGCCGGATAATGGTTTTAAATCTTCGTTTAAGTGTATAGTAACATAAACCGTTAATTGTTAATAATTAGCGCTAATTCGGGGTTAAAAAAGGCTCCCTCTCTCCGTTTTAAAAATGTCTATAAAGCTGCTAACATTCCGAAAATATGTAAGCTCTGCATGACATAAGGAGAGATATTCACTTTATGCATGACTTTGGTTAATGTCTCTCTTTTACATTTGAAACTACCCATCTAGCGATTTTAGCCTTTGATTTATTTTAATTCAAAAGTTTTGAAAATAATTCGATTAAAAAAAAAAGCGAAATAAAAGTATATTTTGATGGCAAACTGTTTGTGGTTTCAATTAATTTTTTATATTTTGAAATCGAATTTTAAACATTTTTGAATTAAAGGAAGTAAGAGCATAAAACCACCAGAGGGGTAAAGACCATGATTGTAGTTTTGCCTTAGGATGTTTCATAATATTAATATTTAATTATTAATCTACGGCCCCCGTTTTTATTTTTCAGAATATTTTGTAGTTTCAGATTGCGCATCTGGTAGTCACACACTAATAAAGTTATTTTGTACTTTTTAGTGCGTAAATAAAAAGCTATTTTCAAAAAAAAAAAAAAAAAAATTATTTTTTAGTCTGGACTTTTTACTATGTATTTCGATAAAAAACAACAAATTCAGAATTATATTTTACTTTGCTTTATTTTATTCAATATCTTGATTATAGGATATTTACAGAAATTTGTGTTACATTTTATTATTAAATAATGGATCATCGCATTCTTTCAATTATATTTTTGTTTTTCATACAATACATAGGGAATCTTCAGCACATGAAACACAATGTTTGACTAATAGCGATCTTTTCATTGTAATATCACATGACCGAAAGAAAATATTTTTTTTTTCAAAAGTTCAAGCTTTTGAAGCCCTGAGGGGCTAATTTTGAAGTTGGAAACCTAGATGTTCCAAACCGAAGAAATATACGTGCATGTGCATGATTTCAACTTTGTTCAAAATTTTTAGCTATAAGACTCGCGCCGCAAAGAGGGAGCTACTTATTAGATTCTGCGCTTTTTTGAACTTTTCGTAAACTTCGAAAGTTTCATTGAATAAATAAAATATGGTTTTGTTCTCGACAAATAGTAATCTTTCCAACAATGTATCACATGCCCGAAAAAAAAATATTTTGCTCCAAAATTTCGAGCTTTCGGCGCCCCGAGGGTCTAATTTTAAAATTAAAAACCCAGATGTTGCATAATATTATATTGACATCTATAAGAAGCATTTCTACTAAAAGACACTTTTTTAATTCATCGGCAAGTAGGTGAAAAATCGTTCGCAAGATTCCCCCAGACAGACAGAATGACAGATAGACAGAATGACGGGCAGACAGAATGGCAGACAGAATGATAGACAGACAGAAGGACAAACCGAGTTAAATAAAAGGCTATGAAAAGCACATTGATTCAATGGGGAGATGTGTGGGGCTGCTTTATCGAAGTGCTGAAAGAAATATGTTGGAAAGGAATTATCAAAATCGACTCCCACGAGGAAGCCTGAGAAGTGTCTAAAAGTTTTATAAATTATTTTAATATATGTGATTATTACTATTATTATCATTAAAATGTCTTAAATCGGTAAGTTTGCGCTGCTAAGTGAACCGTGTGGTCAATTCGTGAACACTTCATGGTTATTAACGGTAATTTAAAAACCGTTTACTATATATTTGTATTGTTATTTAAATTATGTAAACAATTTCTAAATAATTAAGTTCTGTAAAATAATTATAAAGCTTCATCAAAAAGTATAGAATAATCAGTTAGTAAAATTAAAAACCAACAATATACAAATCTTTTGGACAAATGTAAATCTCAAATCAAGAAATTATCGGTATGTGGTTAAGAATTGGACGAAATACGTAAGAAATTGAAGAGATAAATATAAACAATAAGAATAGTTACAATAATGAATATTTAGTTTTTCTTTTTTTCCCCCTTTTTTTTTTACTTTAAAATAAGTTGTGAGTCCCACGAGGCATACTGTCAATCTGTAGGTTCCCGATACTCTTATCATCGTTTATTATTGCAATAAAGTTACAACATTACTTAAGAACTAATTAAAGTAATAACCCAAAAATGGGGGAAAAAATAAAATAAATAAAAAAACATCACAAAGTAAAACACATAATTTCTTAATACAATCGGCGAGCATCCTCTTAATTATATACATGATCGATTCTTAGCTAGCAAGCCATATACAAATTTAGCACTGTCTTAAATATCACCCATTTATATTATCCACCAACCACCGTTTAATTTATCATTTTCACCGTCCTAACTCTCTGTTCATTATATATCTTCAGGAATTCATTCTAGCAATTTAATTAAGACGATTGCATCAATGTTATCTATCATCTTACTATTTTTCCCTTTCGGTCGTACGTAATAAAGCTGCCTTTGATTTCTAGTTACCCTACCTTTTACCGTCCACGGAATTAGCATATTTTTAGTCTTATATTTAAGAAGCCGATAATAGCCGTAGAGCACTTTCAGAGACCCTTCTTTCGGCGCTCGCCCCGCCAGCTGACGTTCTTACTAATCTAAACTTTTTTAAGAATCATAATATTTAAACATATTTTTTGATCTTTTCGATTGCCGCACTTTTTGCTTCCCCGCCTACCGATATTCCCTATGTGATTCTAGACAATAGCATCATAGTAAACCCGAAAACCCTTATATGGTATTGATTGAACTAATCTATATAATACTGGTAACGTTTGTCTAATTGTCTTAGTAAACCTTAAAATACGCTTATCCTAATAAAATGTTTTGTTCAATGATTAAGCCCAGGGATTTAAACTCCCCGTTGCTATCAACGAAGTACATCCGTAGGTCACGGTTGGAGTCACACAATTACGTAAGCAGTTGCTACGATGCATTATAATAGATGGTTTGTATGTTTTACATTTGCTGGACGTTCTGATTTGTAAAACCTTCGACTGTTTTGTATTAATCATTAACTATTTACCACGCGATCACATACACATAATATCTACATCCTCCTGCAAACGTTTTTTAGCTGTATGAATGTTATGATGTTCGACTACTAACGCTATATCATCCGCGTAATACCATCGAATTTTTAACATACTTATGAAAAGAGTTGGTATAAATCAGAAAAATCGGTGGAGCTAAAATACTTCCAATGCTATTTTCCCTCTACTTAGTTCCTCATCAGTTTTAACTAGGCGGCGCACTGTATTATTTAAATAATTTTTAAACCATTTACTTTAACTACCTGTAATTCTTATGATGTGCACGTTTCGCAACAGTATTTGATGATTTAGACAGTATCAGTAAATGTTATAATAAACGGTTTCCCCTATTTGCCTTTATTAATGCTACTTGTTAATTCTCTTAATGAAAAGACAGTTGATTTTCCTTCTCTAAACCCAAACTGATTGGTATGCAGTAAGTTGTTCCGCTCCGAATCGTTTCTTAGATGAAATGCAATGAACTGTTTCAAATTTCTTGCAGTAATTTAATTTAGCTTTTCTGATTTCAAATTTAGGCCCATGTTTCTGTATCGTTTGTAAAGGTTTCTATACCCAATGTTTGTTGTGTTCCCTTTACAGCGCTTATAATAAATGTCTTATATTTTCATCGAACTTAATATTTTTATGTTCATCCAGTCATCTTTTAAGTACATGTTATTTCCATTTGTAAAAGTCACCCGCTTTTCACTCTCTTTATATAATTTATTTAAGTTCATTTGCAATTGCGGACACGTATTCCTTCGGTTGAAGTAATTTGCTCTACACCTTGCCAGTTGTAATTTTTAAAAATTTAGTTCAACCACCTTTCGTCTATGCCCAGCGCTGCAAGGTGTACACTTTGGAGACAGCCTAACTCAGACTTTTACCAATACGAACAATGATGGAGTTTTTATTTTTTTTTTCAACCCCCCCTTTCGGCAGGTCAACAAAGGATCTTCGCACAGAAACGACACGAGGGAGAAAGATCAGTTAAATGTAGATTCGGTCAGCTATTGATAAAATAAAAGAACTGAGAATTGGAACAACGGAGATTGATGGAAACGATAAGATATGCGAAGCGCAATAAGGATTAGGGGAGTTTAAGTGATAACAGATCGAAATACAAAGAAATACTTTCGTTTACGAGGGATGGAAATTCAAAGAAGATATGGTTAGCATCACAGACGGCTTCGTCGTTAGGATGGAGAGGATAATTAAGGGGAGAAAACGAGATGAAAACGATAACGTGAAGAAGGAAGAAGAGTATGTTTCAGACGTAAAAGGATAATAACGGAGTGGCGAAGCGAAGGAAAATCGTAAAACCAAGGCCGCGTGTTGAGATTAGGTTGGATGTTAAAATAAAAAGAGGGTTAACTAGAAAAGGAAGAAACGTAAAAATCTGACCAAAATCTAACATGAAACTTTTTATACAGTGGGAGTAAATTAGAAGCGGGAATTTTAGTGAAATAAAAGCGGGAGGATACAGCAATCTGAGTTGAGGAATCTGCCCTGGTTACCCAGAGCATATCAATGCGGATAGCATGAAGAGAGAAAAGAGTGTGAATGAGGGAGCGAATACGGATGATAAAAAGGTCAGAGGAGTACGAGGGGAAATGTGAGGAAATAGTTTTAAGAGCACACATGGAGTCAAAGATAATTAAATATTTAGAAGAAGAACGATGGGAGGAAATATAAATTATGGAACGTAGAATGGCCATTAACTTGGCCGTAAAGATAGTACAAAAGGAAGGGAGACGAAAAGATTCGGAGAAATTAATGTTCGGAAGGATGAAAGAAGCTCCAACTCCATTAGGCGTTTTATTAAATAACTCGATATCTCGCTCACAAATAAATTCCTATTTCATATTAGATGGTGTTAAAGAGATATTATTAATCTTACCACATAATTTTTTTTTTCCGTTAAAATAATAAAAGATAATGTGAATTCTTTTATTAACGAATCAATAAAAGGTAGAATATTCTCTGATAAATTAGAAATAGGCATCATCAGTCTAGTACATAAATGTGCAAGTAAAAAAGAAGTACCTAACTATAGGCCAACATGTACCACATCTCAAATGTCAAAAATGTTTTGAGAAATGCGTTAGAAAAATTATTATTAATTATGTGCTTTTTATGTGATTAAAATAATTTCATGCTGATTTAGCTATTTTTAAACACATTACATATATTTCTGAATACCTTGAAAAAGGTAGATTTGCAGCAGCAGTTTATTTTGATATAAGGAAAAACTGTTAAAAAACTATATGCTTGGGGTTTTTGAGGTATATATAAATGATTGAAAACATATTAGAAAAAATATAGCAAAAATCAATGGTATTCTTAATGATACCACTGTACAAAATGTTATTGTAGAAATATGTTTATTTGATGGTGTTATTTATACATAAATAAATGTTGTTGTATATCTAAATATATATATATATATATATGTATAAATGTAAATAAGAATGAAAAGTTGTATCATGTAAGTCAGTTGATATGAACATATAAATGCACACGTACGTAGAGGCATGTTTGTGTTGCTATTATTTTTTACAATTATTATTATTATTATTGTTTTATTGATCGTTATTACAAATTATTGCTATAAAACTATAATTATTATTAATTAATATTAATTAATATTAATTAATATTATATTGACGTTACTGCGAGAACGGATAATAAAATTTGAATGTGTGGGCAGTTTTGTGCATGTATGTAAGAATTTTGTAAGCAAAAATTAACTTGAGGGAATATGTGAACATACAAATAAATAAATTTGAAAAAAAAGGAAAAAGAAAATTGCACGCATCAGACCGATTTATGTAATTGTAATTTAGCTATAAGCACTATAATAATTAGGCATGGTGCTATCTTATGTTTTATTAAACCTATCGATTTTATTTCATAAATCTTTGTACTTTCTAGTCGAGTAGCTTTTATTGTTCTTTCTCTTTTTTTTTTTGTATTTTGTGTTAATATTTGTTTTCGATGCTATCGTAAAAGAATAGTCGACAACCGAAAAATATTCGTTTTTAAGGTACAAACCAATAGTCATCGTACTTATAATAATGCGTTTTGATAATTTGGTATTAGCGAATGTTAAAAATAACTTTAAATTTATCGTTTAAATATTACCGAATAGATAAGTGGATTGTAAATATGTTGCAAATAAATTCTGTTGATGATTTCCTATTTTTAATATTAAAACTGAAAGTCACTTGTATGACGAACATTTCAAAGAAGCTGTACGTCAAGGATTAGTTAATATTGCTTTTTATTTCAAATGAAGAGTACGCACAGACTAATTATTCGAGAGCTCCCGACTTAAAGCGTATGTAAAAATGCCTATTTCTTTCGCGAATAATTATTTTCATTTACCTGTAAATAGTTTTGAACGAGAACGTTTACGATAATTTCGTTCGAACATACATGTGTCTGAAAGTTGGAAAAGTATTCACAAAAAGTGCGTAAAAAAATGCAAATCCCCGAAGGCGATTTTCGATATTACTATCATAATAGTATCATATTTGTATGCGTGGAAAAATGTTAATTATATTTTCTTTTTACCGTTTAAAAAAGTGTCATATGTAGATTTAGGTCAAATTTTATATTTAATTAAATTGATTTCTGCGGCGGAATACACGAAAGTATATACCGAATTCCGTCTTGGGTCAGATAATAAAACCCTTCAGTAGTCGTCCCACGTCGAATTTTCGTATTTGATTTTATTTCCGTTCAAGCAAAAGATGCCATAGTTGAAGAATTTTATGATAATATATATTGAACAACTGCATTCCTGATGATGCTCATTTTCCGCCTGAAATGTGGGCAGAATTTTCATCGTTCAAAACCGGTACTACAAATAATTATGAGTCTTTTCAATGCATCGTTCTATTCCTCGATTCCGAATTTATACATATTTCTGGAAGCACTCCTTCCACGTGCAATGCGAATATAAAGATGTGTAGCGTTAGTTGTGCAAAAAAGGCGATTTCTTTACGAAAAAATGCTTCTTTGAAAAAATGGTGATATTAGTCGCCAGTGATTCGTCATAGACATGTCGTCAAAATTCTTACCGGCCTATTTTAAGCAGTAACAACATAAATAATTGATTTTACTGTTTTTCAATTTTAATTCCAACAACACATATTATGCAGATCCATGGACGTGAAGAATTCATTGTTTTGAAAATCATTGATTTATATACTTTTTTTTAGTTCCAATTTTTTTTGTTCCGCAATAATGTTTTTTTTCTATCGCATTTTTCAACATGGCAGCTATTATTTGCAATCGAACTGCCGGTCCTAAGCAAGTGTGGGTAATTAGCCTCCGGACGCAACTCGGTTGTATACTTGAGAAAAAAGATACTTTCTTCAGGTATCGGACGGAACTCGAGATTAGCCTTTTGCGAGCCTGTGTTGTTTTTTCGTTATTGCTAATTACCTTCTGGAAAAAATTTAAAAATAATAATAAAGCCAACAAGTAAATTCTCTTTTCAAGACTTCAACGCGATATTAGCGGTAATCGAAATAATACAACCAACTTTTCTATAATTTATTGACTTACGTTTGGTTTTAGTCTTACTCGTCTAAAAAGGATAAAAAAACATCCAGATTGTATACTAAAAGTTCGTATGTAAGTTAAAGAAGAGCCATATAATCACCGACAATTTAATTTTAAATAAAAAAAAAAAAAAACCTGAAAGTTCCCTGGCCGTTTTAGATATCGCACAATACGATAAAACTGTTTCCGGGTAATCAGAGTGGAGAAGGTTATGTAAACTTAATACAAGGTCAGTCATAAAAGCCTGTTCGAATTTCACCCTAAAGATCGATTTAGTGAGTTTACTAAACTTCCGCAGATCTTAACTTTTCCATAACAAGTACGCCAATATCAAGAGCTGAGACCAGAAAACCATAATCCCTCGCACTGAAATGAATAAACCTTTTTTTTTTTTTTTTTCCTTCTAGGCACGTCAACAGTGGAACTTACCCAACGCAGATAATTGTACATTATATAAAGAAAAGATTAGAAATTGAAGAGATAAAGAAGGCTATCAAAGGAACTATATTGAGAGAGGAAAATGCAAGAACGGAGTGGACACTATAAAGAATAGGAAGGCCAAGGCGCAGAAGATTAGAATACAGAGTAGCACGTTCGGAGGAAATAAAGGGGGGCATTTGAACAAGACGTGATTCGCATCGCAGGTATAATTGAGCTCTGGAGGGTCATAAGGACACAAAGGAGATTGAACAATAGAAAAGCGGAAAAGAAAAGCCAACCGTTACTTTATTCTATTTTTTTTTGTTTAAGTTAAAACTTTAAACTTTTTTTTTTTTTTTAATTTTTAATAAAAATCCAATTAACAGCTATTGAATAAACGTAAAATATTTAAAAACTGGACACAAAAATAAATTAAAATTTGATCAAGGGCGCGTGATAAATAAATAATTACAATGAAATATCTTTCACCACGTAAATAAAAATAGATTTCTCTTTTTTTTTCTTAAATGGAAACGTCAATTAATGAGAACAGATTCAGCGAATAAGAATTATAACAAGCAGAATAGCTCGGATGGTCCAAGGTGTGATTAGTATTTTACGAGATTCAGGGAGTTAGCGGGTGTTATTTGTGAAAGAGAAGGGAACACACTGTTTTAGGGAAGAAAAAAAAGAGTCATTAACTATAATCAGCAAAAATGAGACAAATAACTTTTTTACGATAAACATAAAGAAAATAATCGCAAAAAAACAAAAATATATTAATTCGCAGAAGAAAGGTAAACTGACAGCCGTATGACATTCTCTGTATTATGATTAATTTTATTTTTCGAATTTATATAATTCTGTTTTATTTGTACTTATTTTATTTTCAATAAGGAACTGTTATTATCTTTTTCTTTTAACGAATCAGATATAAATAAAGCATTCGATATCTTAACGTTTACAGAATATTGCGTGTAGTGTAGGCGTTTTTGATAAGTTTGACATGGTTACGCTAGGTGTGCGTTTTTTGTCCCTGTTACGCTGTAAGGCTTTTTGAAAATTTTCATTATTTAGATAAATATTATTAGCCCTTACTTTAATGATGTGAACGTTTGTGTAATTTTTTTGCTGATTTTAAAGTAGTTCCACTTTTTTTTCCGATTTCCTTTTTTACACAAACATTTTCCGACTGGTAAGCCGTATGTAGCGAATTGTATTATACGTCACCAATCTACTGTAGCATGAACTTCAAGTTCTTCAAAATAGGGACACTATTTGAAGGCCATGTTGCGTCTCATCCGAGCGGTCGGAAATCTAGGACACTCAAGATACAAGCAAAAATTGAGACGACCCAAATACCATCCGGCAAATAGTCATGAGAGACAGTCGTGTTCACACACACGTATCCCAAGTGCGGTCGATTAAGCACGAATTCGCCAACGCAGCTGCATGAAATTCGCTCAAATCTTTTATTTGCTTGAATTCGAATCATTCGCGGCTGTTAAAAAATCGTAAAGTTTTTCTCAATTTTATTACATTTTCGTATGTTCCTTGTTCATTGTTCTCAGATTATTTTATTCTCTTTTACGCGGTTTGAACTTCGTTTTGTTTTATACTGAGTTGTTTCGAAACACAATGACTCTTCATTTTGGCGGTCAATTTTGTGATTAAATGATTATCAGTATTTGCACCGAGGAATTTTAAATACTTCTTTTCACGAGTAATCTCTTGTTATATGTGTGTACACGCTTCATTTGTCGTAAGCCGCCTTTTAGAATTAATTAAAGCTCTCCGCGTCACTGTCCTAGATTTTCGTGCAACCTGTCGACGATTAGAAATGACATTTTGCCACTCTGATAGTAAATGTATTTTTATTTTACGGCTACGTCATACTTTGATCAATAACGAAAATCGATTTTTTATTGCAAATGTAAAATAATAAACTTTGACATATGGAAAATGTAGAATACTTCAATGCTCTACGTATAGGAACGACAATAAGAACGGCAAAGAATAATGAAAGACGAGGATAGCATCGACTGTAATATAGGAAGAGTAGAGAAAACAATTTTTACATAGCAGGATAGTCGAGTAACTTAGAATAGCATGTGAGAGATCATACGGGTGAAAAGTTGTAAGTGGTAAAAATGCAACAATTATATACTATTATGGTGAATAATCCTGTTTTTCTTTTCTTAATGGATTCGTCAGCGATGACATTAGCCCAAGAAGTGAAAAGAAGGAGAAAAAATTTATGTTCTTAAATGTTTAGGGATAGAGGATGAACATAATTCGAGGGGACAAAGATAACAGAATTAACATAAAATGAGAAAATATAAGAAGTAGTATCGACAGGGGGAGTGGACGCCGAGTTTTAGTGAAGAAGAGTGGAAGGACGATTGTTCAGGAAAAAAAGTCGAAAAATATGATCAAAATCACAAGGAAAGTCAGTTGTTACTGTGGCGTAGTTACTTAGGCAGTGGTGTTTCATTTTGGTGAGTTCAAATCCCACTGCCCCACATTGTAACTCCCTAAAAATAATTTCACTGCAGTCATGCCCAAAAATAAAAAATAATGATAGAAAAAAATAATCGCAAGAAAATCAGATAGACGCAGATGAAAACCGAAAAAATGATGCAGGAAGGAAACCATGGTTAAAGCGAAGACGACAAATGGCCGCGATTGTGGAATGTTTAAGTCAGGCAATATCTAGAAAACGATAAACAGGCAGGAAGAGAGAGATGTTTGAATAGAGAGGTAAAAGTTTTAATTATTGCGGTGACCATTGTCAAAAAACTTGCCTGAAAAAAAAAGTAATTTACAAAAAAAAAGAAAGAAACGAGAAAGCTTTTATCTTTTACATCGCGAGCTGAAGAAGAACGTCAATTTTGATAATAACGATATTTAAAGAAATTCGTTATCGTTAAATATCGTACTTACAGAAATTTGACCAAATGAACTATATCGCTCAGGATTATCTACACGGATGGTTCGAAGTCTGAAGCTGGCGTTGGGGCTGCGTTCATTATCCCCGCGCTTACCTATTCCGAATCCTTTCGGTTGCCCTCCTTTTCCTCTATTTTTCTTGCCGAATCCATGGCTATCTTGCAGGCAGTCCAATTTATATCCTCGACAAACAACATATCTAGATTCCTCCTATCCTCGGACTACTCGAAAAGTGTTTTATTGGCTTTCCCTTTCCTACTCATGTCACTAATCCCATTATTCTCCAAATTCGATCCTTAATTTCTAATTTATTTGCATCCCGTTCTATCGTAATCGATCTACTATGGATCCCTGGTCATTCCATTGACTTGTTGGCACGTTCGGCGGCGATCAATGGTCTATTCATTAGATTTCCTCTCTACTGTCTCTTTTATTGCTCCCATCACGATTTCTGGACTGAATTCTATCCTTCATTCTTTACCAGACCTCCAGCCATTTCCTTCCTCTCTTCCCTGGTTTAATCTTTTTACCTTAGCCGTTCGATTATTTCCTCTATAGTTTGCTTGCGGTTTAATCGTAGTCTGCTTCCGGCTTCTCTTTTCCGTTTTTCTCTTGTTCAATTACCTTTGTGTCCCTATGACTCTCCAGAGCTGAATTATACCTGCGATGCGAATCACGTCTTGTCCGAATGCCCCTCTTTTTTCTCCGAACGTGCTACCCTGTATTCTAATCTTTTGCGTCTTGGCCTAAACTCCTTATAGTGCTCACACCATTCTTGCAATCCCCTCTCTCAATATAGTCCTTTGTTAGCCTCCTTTGTCTCTTCAATTTCTAATCGTTTCCTTATATAATATACAATTATCTGTGTTGTGTAAGTTCCGCTGCTGACGTGCCCAAAAAATTAAATTAAAAAAAAAAAAGATCCCTTATTTTTCCTTTTTTTTTTTCTGAGTCCATTTTCTAACGCGTTGCCGAAACTAAGAATTTTCCATTAATCTTAAGCTCTCTTTTTCCTACTTCATTATACCTTCGTCACCAGTTGCAAAGGGTCAAACTGAATTGGTTCTGTTTTTGTTTTTTTGCTTTTTTTTATGGGGAAAAATCCTCCGAAAACCCCAAAGTAATAGGGTAATCAAATATCCAAATTCAACGATATGTTTTCAGCCCACACTCTTGCGCTGCTTTCCTCAGCTACATATTCTAGACTGTTGTTCAACTCATATTTCCTACCTGCTTATTTTCCCCATCTTGGCTACTTTATAATTCCATTATCCTCTTTTCCTTTATATATATATATATATTATCCAGCTCCTACTAATTCATAGAATTTCGTCATTGGCCAAATGGTTTCTCGTCAGGCCAAAAAAAAAAAATATCCTTTTCTCCTACTACTACAATTCCTAGACTTCCTTTTTCTACGATGTTCCACATTTTCTGCTTTCTCGTTTTAACTGCAGTTTCTCACGTCACTTGTTTGTTTTTCATTTACATCTACCCCATTCTGTCAATCATTTTCTTTACAGTTTCTTTACGTTTTGTATTTTATTTGAATGCTTGACCCTTTCTATCGAGAATGTTCATGCTTCTCTTTTTCTCTATTAAAACTTGTAGAAAAAGATCCAGTTTTTTATTGAACGGTGAAGGTATTTTAAGTAAAATATTGAAACAGCGTCTTCAGACTAAAAATGTGTTATACTGGGAATAGTCCAAGTCGTAACTAAATGTTAAAAGTAATTAAGGAAGTTAATAATTGTTACTTTTTTTTTATTTACTTATTTTTCTCGATAGAATCTAAAAATAAAGATGGCGAGGCCTATAAAAACTTCCTTCGAAATGGGATCGCTGCGGATACATATATCATACGGTTTCTTTATATCATCACGGAATTCTTTTCTCTTTTTAAACAAATTTGACCATGGATGTTTTTTAACGAAAAGGCAATGCAAAGTTCAGTATGTCTGTTAATAAATAAAGGGGAAAACTTTCTAAAGGAATAAAATATTACAAGTATGATAAATGCATTTGGTCTGTTTCGATTATCGGTTGCTTAATTACACCCGGTTTCACATTTTTATTACGAGCATTACCTTCTGGTCAAACTGAAACCAAAGTTTTTTCCACCACCTCAAATGGAACTCGCGCGCTTTTGTCCGGTCACCAAATTCCATACATTCGTCAGTTTCCAATTTTCAAAGTGCGAAATCAAGTGGTTTTCCTGTTTAATTCAGAGACCACCTCGAGGAAATCCGTATCTAAACTCACCAAGCTTAACAATGGAGATATAAACCTTGAATAGAACAAAGTCTATTAATCCGTTCAACAATACGGAACAGTTCTATCGCGAACCGTACATATTAATTAAACGAGAACGTTGTTCATCATTATTAATTGAGCTTCCGTATAATTTTCCTCAATATCACAGCGATCATTTGCGATGACGATATGCGGTTAAGACGAAACAAACAAGCGACCGCACAAAACTACAAATTCACTCGACCGTAATTTTAAAGGAAACATACGCACAAACAGTGACGATAGAGGCAAAAGAAATATGGAAAGTGTAGAACTATTTTCTAGACATAAACCGAATGTTACACCGCAAAAAGGACAGGAAAAAGAAATAATAGCTAAGTATTAACGTCATTTCGGTTTTTCGATGTTCCAGATGATTACCTCGGCATCACTTTTCAGACTTAACTTTTGTATTTCTAGTAATTCGTATTTTTTGTTATTTCTTCTGGTATGTACCTAAAACTTAATTTTTCTGATTCTTATGTAAGCAAAAACTTGACCCACGCTTCATGCAGACAATATACCGTATTATTTAGTCTGAAACAATATTGTTTATCGACAAAAATTTAGAAAACACTTGAAAATTTTTTTTTTTTCTATTAACGGATTAACTTTTGTCCTCTCTATCAACCTTATTAAACACTTCGAGAATTTCTTCATACTGAAAAATCGGAAATACGCAACGCAGGTTACTTATTTATCCACGATGACGAAATACTATAAACATAAAAATGTTGACTGCTATTCGAAGAATGATAGTAATTTTATATATATAAAAAAAAAAAGAGAATATAGATATAACTTAACTAATGATCCCTCATATAAATATTAGTATTATTGAAAAATACGGAAATTTGTAGTTTCGTTTGATAACCTACATATAATTCCAAAAAAAAAAAAAAAAAAAAGAAATGAAGTCTGGAAAGTGAGAGAAACTCGTCTTCTACCGGGAGATTTTTTACGTCTAAACATGTATCCGTTGAAATTAAAATTAATGCTTTTTGAAATCGTTACAATTATCGCAAGATTACCGTGATAAATCTGAATTTATCGCTGCAACATTTTTTATTGTAAATGTCGACGATATTTTTTTATTTTGTTTTAAAATTTTGGCATTGGAAAAAAACAAGAAAAAACAATATAAGAAATTATTCTTTTTTCTAAAGCGTTTTAACGCAACTTAATTATCTGTGGTACGATGTTTTATAAATGGCTACAAAAGTGATTTATAATTTTTTTTTTCTTTTTTGGGCTCGTCAACCAGGGACCTCACCCAGAAACAATAGGAAGAAGATTTAACTAATTAAAACTCGATTCGATCGAAAATGGCAGAAATAAAGGAACCAATGGCGGGAACAACAAACTGAGACGGAATGGACAGGATATAGGAAGCACAGTAGGGAGCAGGAAGTCTTGACTTCAAAAGAAGTAAATAAAGGGAAGAGCGTTCTGCAGAAAGAGCAGAACACTCAAAGAAAATGTGATTAGCATCACAAACAACTGCTTCATTAGGATGTAGGGGACGATAAGGAGAGGAAACCAAAGAGAGACGAAAACGGAAAGCGGGAAATAGAGTGTGATTGAAGCGTAGGCGAATAATAGGAACAATAACAAAAAGAAAAAGGGTACATATCCGACCAAAATTTATAGTAAAATTTCTTACTTAAGGACAAAATCAACTTCTATTTTGAATACTTTATATCGTTTGGTTTCCAGTTGGTCCGCTTTTTGTTGATGCATTTCATCTATTTATTTATTTAAGCGAATTTTTATTTATATATTTATTTAATTACAGATCTTGTTTTTAGAATCTTCTTCATTCTATATCTGTTTGTTCGCATTTTTCAAGCCTATTCTCTTCCTTTCGTTCAGCATGTAGGTAACAACATTTTAGGAGTTTTTG
Organism: Icerya purchasi; assembly: GCA_039619475.1. Lineage (NCBI taxonomy): Eukaryota > Metazoa > Arthropoda > Insecta > Hemiptera > Monophlebidae > Icerya > Icerya purchasi. The sequence goes on along the minus strand of CM077116.1, from coordinate 150,349,388 downwards.
TTGAAAAATGAGACAAACTGTTTAATTAACGGCTTCAAAATTCTTAAACGCATAAAACGAAGACGTATCGAACGTTACATACTTCTTCGTGCAGCCGTGAAAAATATTCTCTCTAATATTCAATCGAATTAGGGCCGTAATATTTCTCTACTTCCTTTTATTATCTTTTAAATCTGCTGGATTGACGCAATTTTTCGGCAAATCGAAAAATAAAAAAAAATTCTGAGCTCCCAAAAAAGAATTGACGTAAACTCTCTTCATAGAATCAGTTACAATCGTTTCGGTCTTTTTGTACTATCCCTACGGTCGAGCTAATGGTCATTCTACGTTCCATAATTTATATTTGCTCCCATCGATCTTCTTCTAAATATTTAATTATCTCTAATTCCGTGTGTGCTCTTAAAGCTATTTCCTCGCATTTCCCCTCCCTCTCATCTGACTTCTTTATCCGCCGTATTTGCTCTCTTATTCGCACTCTTTTCTCACTCCGTGCTATCCGCATTGATATGCTCTGGGTAACCAGGGCAGATTCCTCAACTCAGATTGCTGTATCCTCCCGCTTTTATTTCACTAAAATTCCCGCTTCTAATTTACTCCCACTATGTAAAAAGTTTCATGTTAGATTTTGGTCAGATTTTTACGTTTCTTCCTTTTCTATTCAATCCTTTTTTTATTTTAACATCCAACCTAATCTTCCTACCCGGCCTTTGTTTTACAATTTTCCTTTCCTTCGCCGCTCCGTTATTGTCCCTATTATCTATCTATGTCTCAATCATACTCTTCTTCCTCCCTCACGTTTTCGTTTTCATCTCTCTCTCTCTATCCCCTAGTTGCCCTCTCCATGCTGACGATGAAGCCGTCTATGATCCATGTCATTTTTGAATGTCCATCCCTCGTGAACGAACGTACTTCTTTGTATTCCGATCTGCTATCACTCAAACTCCCCTAATCCTTATTGCGCTTCGTATATCTTATCGTTTCCATCAATCTCCGTTGTTCCAATCCTCGGTTCTTTTATTTAATCAATAGCTTACCGAATCTACATTTAACTGATTCTTTTCCCTCGTGTCATTTCTGGGCGAAGATCTGTCGCTGACATGTCCAAAGAGGGAATTAGAAAAAAAATATATCGTTTCGGAAATTTAATGATCGCTATACGGTCATCATTTCAAGAAGTATTCCCTCCACTTCTTGATTTATCACGTCTTTAGAACCTCTACCTTCAATATTTATAAGAAACTGTTGCATGCGTTTAATTTTTTAACCAAGAAAATTTATCATAATTTTAAGCTCTTTGTTACCTTAGCATTCAAACTACAGTTGAGCACATTAAATTTCTTCCGAGAACTATTGGCAGGTTCTTCAGAATTCTAACGACCTTATTACGCACATGGCGGTACTTACATGATGATAAATCGACGAAATAAAATTTGCGATGTATTCCATAAAATGATTCCACCGGCAGTCATCATTGCTTCCGTGAATTCGACTCGGTGATTAAATAATTTTTCTATCGCTCGTTCAAACTGAGAATTTTAAATAATTATCTGTTTAGCGGTACTCTTTTTAATGCAATCTGAAAAGTACCTAATTTCAACTGAAAATCATACATTGTATATAACTCCTTTGTGATTTGTTCTGGTTTATATAAAAATAGTTTCGCACTAAAATCACCGCTACGAAATCAGTTAATTTGAAAATTCGAATTAGGAGTTTCAACCGTAGTGCTTTACACTGTTTTTTCATCCCTACTAACTTTTTTCGTGATGTGGCAATGGAACATACTCAAAATTGAATTATAAAAATCAGCACTATGTTCTGATTTCCGATTTAGCGAATTAACCTTTACAACGTCTGCCACTTGTCCTCTTACAATGATTAAACAAAATTTAAGCAAAACAATAGTATAATACTAGCAGCGAACCGCTTCTTTCTTTCTGTTTTTCCTAACTTTCAAGATTTTTCTACTACACTCATTATTTCAGGACTGATTTGTAAAAATCCAGAATTCAGGACCTCGCGATTATCCTTCATCAATTATTCTCTGTATGTACTTATAGACTGAAAAATTTATGGTATTCAGTATACATATATATACATACATATATATATATATATATATATATATATATATTTATGCCGTGAAAACGGGGAACTTTACGAATCCGGTGTAGTAGCAGTTTCGAATAACAATATTCGCGGTTTTTTTCTAAACCGTTTTATGATTTAATTCATAAAGAGCATACCTGACTTTCGAACGTATGCTTATTAAAGCAATTAGTCAGGTGGTTAAAATGCAATAAGATGAATTTTTTTCGAATTTTGCCTTCACTGGTTCTTCCGATTGTATTACTCTTTGCGTTTAACGATCTCCACAAATCGTTCATTCTAAAATCATTGTGGCTTCCTGCATTGTTATCTCTCGCGTCTGACGATTTTCATATTTGCCCACAACTCTTGAAGATGATATGATGGCAGCGATCAACATTCCGTCCAGTCTTACAGTAAATCGATTTTATTCTCTGCGTTAGAAGAAATATTTTTCGCGGATGTCGCATTTACATCCTCGCTGATATCTCTCTTTACAACGACATAGATAGGCTAATCTTTTCCTTTCCTTACGATACTGATGCAATGCACTTTTGCACATCTCTTCTCAATTCATTCTTCTAAATGTTCTTATATTTTGATTTTTAAATAAAGTTAACCCGGCTTTAAACAAAATGCGCCAATCGATCGTGTTATACGCCCAGCTCGGAATTTATTCTTCTACGGTCGCTAATTTTTTTGCTAATATACGTTAATTACTTTTCTTTCGCCGATATTAAGAGATGGATGTTGTTAAAATCCCTCCGCTATCTGTCAGATGAAATAGAGACGATCTTTACATTTTCATTTCCTGGTTTCATTATGCACCCACTAAATATTTTAAAAAAGTTTGTTTTGTTTTGTTCTTTTGCTGTGACTGTCTCTCTAAATATTTCCTTTCCAAATTGAATATAAACTAAAATTCGTCCCTTCATGTCCGTTTTGGTGCCTTGAAATTCGCTTGTGTTCCAGCGATTCGCGTCAAATCCGGTACACCTCCCTTATCTATTATCTTACCCAGGTTATCGATTCCTTGCTAAATATTCGCATTATCCAAAACTGTTCACTCCGATATTTTTAGTTTTTCCTAACTGCCATCTTAAATCCTCGTTTTAGCTCGTCATATCTTATTCTGGCTCTTTATAGTATATGCCAATAACAATAACATTCGTTATCTATGTCTGGTATGAACTAAACGATTATTATTATTCGAAAGGTTTCTTCCTATTTTATCGAACACTACTTGAACATATCCGATTCTATATTTCGACACGTCTGGATTTAGATCTGTTGTAATATAGTCGAGATATTTGAAATATTTTACGTGTCCGATATGTTTATTATTAATTACGATTATTCCGGCATTCTATGTCTCGATTGTTGATGATCATAAGTTTTATCTTATCTGTATTCAAATCAAATTTTAAATTGCAAGACCATAGATTATTTACCTAAGATGTTTTGTACTACTTCGCCTATTCTTAAGAAAAATATACATCCGATTTCTGCTATTTGAAGGGTAGTGAAGTCAAAGAAGTAAGAAGTATAAAAGGCAAAGGGAATCCTCTCCCATAAGGATAGTTCAAACACACTGACCAAAATCATAATTTCTAGTCGTATGAATTACCGCATCCGTCCACGTAAGGAGGGTAATGATTAAGCATGGGTTTGCTGCTCTTCCCTTCGGTTACCGTGTTTTAGGGATTTGTTTTTTTTTTTTTATTTAAACCATGTGCGATACCTTAGTCCCCATCAAGTCAGTTGACTTGTTGGCTGGTTCCCAAAATAAATACACATGGGTATATTTATTTAATAAATAAATATTATTATCATTATTCATCTATAACTATTTAAGCATAAACCATTTAATATATATTTCTCACATATCATCAGAAACAAAGTAAGCCCCAAGTAGTGACGTACCCATAATATAAACCTTTACCGAACTAACCTATATATACACACGCACACACATATACACATATTTGTTGTTAACTAAATTCTAGCAGCAGTTCCTTTATTTTAGTTTTACTTATTTTATTATTGTTTTGCTGTAATATATTACTTATCGGTATATTATTAAGTGTAACTTTGTTAAAACCATTTGTTGTAGTTTAATACATGTTTATTAGCGTGTCTTCTGTGTTGAAATTCATATTGTCTAACGTTACGCAAACTGTAATTACATTTATTTCTTGGTGTTACATATTTTCTTAGATATTGAATTAGTAAATTGTATTTAAGTATCATTTTCGTCAGGCGAAGTATTAAATGTCTTTTTCTAATATTCGAAGAATGTACATTTGTGAGAGTTTCATTTTTTTTTTCTCATACAGACATTCAAACATTTATCTTGTAAATACTTTAATTGCTTTAGTTTCGTATTATTCGCGTGTCCGCATGCCATAATACCATAGTACAAGTGAGTTTGACATAATGCGTTGAAAACCATTATTCTTGTTGACGTATTTATAACAAAGTTTTTCATTTGATACGAGACTGGATAGCGTTTTTCTCAATTTACTTGCAACACCATCTATATGTTCATTCCATCTAAACATGTTGTCAACTTCTTTTTTCTTTTTCAGTCGTATCGCTCGATTCCGAGCGTCGTGACTACCTATTTGTACATTCTAGTTGTACAGAATAGGCAGCGCTCATGGCAATTGCTATACGCAACGCGAGTGTACGCACGCAAGACCACTCTCGGAACTGATTGCAGTCGCTTGTTATCGCGCTACAAGTGCAAACCCGTGTGTGTCTGCTGTATGTACTAAACTAGCGCGCATATGGTGGTATGCATGTTTGCCATTGCCTTCCACGTGATTGATTATTAGCGAACATTTTAATTTATTTCTTTGTAATTAGTTCTGTCGTTGCCCGGAATCGAGACTTCCGTAGCGGAAGTCAAGCGCTCTAGCAACTAGGCTATCGCGACGACACATGTTGTTGTCAACAGTGACACCCAAATATACATATATATTTATGCACTTTCTCTAAATTATTACAACTACATATGTTTTGTGTATGTAAATGCTGACATTCTGAACTGTGATGTTTTATTTTGATTTCATCTATATTATATTTACTACTTAGTTTTATCCGCATTACTTTTGATTTGGCTGGTTTAATATATAATCCTCTATCATGTGTCCAGTTTGTTAGCTCATCTAATTGTAAGTGTCTGTTTGCAGTAAGTTCTCTACTATGTATTTTATAATTGATCTACTATCTTATTATCCGTAACAATAACATTTTCCTTTATATCTTTTATTACTCTCGTGTAGAAATGATCTATGCACGAATATCTTCTTAAATTATCTAAAATTATTTCCTCCCGCGTGATTACATTAATATTTTCTTTGAAACCTTTTCCTACTAACATGTCCCTATATTTATTATTCTGTTTAGTCCTTTCCAGCAGATTAATGTTCAAATCACCACATTTTTTTATAACTGATTCTTTATTTCCTATATTATATTTTTCAATGTTTACATTTAATTCTTTTATGAATTCTTTTTTATTACTATTTGGCGATCTATAAATTCCTAGCATAATTAATTCCCTTTCTTTTTTTACTTGCATTTTTAGGCCAATTGCCTCACAACTTACCCTCTCCATATCCATAATTGTGCGCTTTCAATGAATTTATTTGTGTATATCGCAACTCCTCCGCCGCTCCTGTTTACTCTTACCTTCGTAGTACAATCATATCCTTCTATGCATAAATTGGCACTTCGTGTTTTTTAATATTTATTTCGCAAAGAACAATTATGTCGGGATGCTCTTTATTTACTATTATCTGGTTATAATTTTTTCTCAGTGACCTGATATTTATTAACATTATGCTTACCTAGTTATTTTTAACTTTCAAGTTATTCATAAAAGTGATATTTAAATTTTTTAATTCCGTTTAATTTAAATTTATTCAGCGATATATACATGTATATTAAATATATATATAATAATAGTTACTCTAAGAATAAATAACGTAATTATAATTGTTATCTGATATAAATATTTCATTTTACTTATTTCTATATTACGTTTAATAACCGCAGTATTCATTTTTACGAAAGGAAATAGTTTACTATGCAGGGAATTTTCAATGGAGCTGGTAATTAATAATACAAGTACATTTTGATAATATTTTGTTAATATGACAAAAGGAAGAACGTACGTGAAAGTGATAAGATACAGTAAAGCATATCCGTACGTTACTTTTAACGACTAAAACAGTACAAGCATATTTAATTGTAACACACCACAGAAAAACATTAATCATACTAGTAAACTATATACTTAGGTACTATTTTATTATTATGCTAAATTTCGATAACGTTTTATTTAATATTTTCTAAATCTTCACTTCTAATTTGCATTGCAGTTTGATTTTGATTCTTCCTGACAAACATTTTTCCTCTTTTTATCCAGCAATATTGATAATTCATTTATTTTTTAGTTTTTTTTTTCCCGCTTGCAGAACTGTGTAGGTTTTCGTTTATAAAAATGTGAGAATGTTACTTCCTTATCCATAATGACTGCCTTTCTTCTATTTTCTATTATACTAGTCTGCCGTATCCTACTGATATTATTTTAAATCAGTGAGTTTTGCGCTTTGATCTTTTATTTTTTATTTCAGATACACCATGTTTCGAGAGTTTTTTGTTCTGCGCTTTCTTAATAATCAATTTACCCGAATCCACGCCGTACTCTTTCCTGGCATGACCTTTTAGATATTCTCTATTTACTTTTCATATTCTCATCCATATTAAAATTTCAATAGACCTTACCACGCTATGTATTTTCCCTCCATTTACGTCTGTATCCCGATTTTTATTTCGTCTTATTCGACGCTGCCGTCAATTACGATTAACCTTTTCTCTTACGCTATCATGGATTCACTTCCGGCCAAAATAAAATTTAGACGAAAGTATGCTGTCGCATAATTGTGTGAAATTTATGTAGATTTGAAGAAAAAAAATTAATATCGTCACTTTAACAGTACCGGCATAGGCTGTGTCATAAATATAATTAAAATACAACTTTCATTTATAATCGAAATATTAAAAAACTCGTATAGTGCAATTCATAACGAACAGCCTATAGGACTATAAACGACAATTATTATGGACAGAGGCGTAAGTAATAGAAAGAGGCTTATTAAAAAAAATTAAAATGTACGTAAATATACGTATATACGTCTTTCCTGTAGAAAAATATAGAAAACAATTCAAAAAATACATGATAAATGTTCATACTTTTCACAGATTAATTTTGATAAACTTGTTATATTAGTATTTCAGAGGCTTTTTTCTCCGAATTGATTATTAAAGAGGGTGGTGAACATCCTAAGCGAGTACTATTACGGAGTTTTATCCCGAAATGAATTTCTGAGGTCGTGCCCTCCCCTCGTAATTATAAGTCCCACATCCTTGACAGGGTGTCGGGGATTGCGAATTATGGTTCACAATGTGTATTAAGTCTGGTGGATATGAAGAGATCGGGTCCGGTTCTTTCCTCTCGGGTGCCTTTACTTCCCAGATTTCTCTAGTACCTAAGTATTTTAGACAGGACAAACCTCGGAACGACTTGGATCCGGAACGAGATAAGTTTCGATAACCTATGACACCTCTGGTCCGTCAGCCAGCACCTTAACTAAACTAAACTATCAGACATTCTATACTGACTAAAAATTGCAAATTATTTTTGCATTTATACGATATAAATCATAAATAATCGCAAATTGCACACAATTAAACTGTATTTTCCGGTAAATTTGGAAAAATTGGCCCCCTTATCAGCACCACTACGCGAGTACGCTGTTTACTAGACAAAAAGGAATAACTGTACAATATGAACGGAAAACTGATCTAGAGATGCGGAACGAGAATCGCGGTTTAGTTTCGATGTTTCGCGAGAAAATCGAAATCTCTTACATAACGGCCGAGTAACGAAAGCGGATGTCGATGGCGGTATAATACGCGAACAGTACGCGGCTTTGACCGAATTGTTACGAAATAGTCGACATTGCACTCGAATTTTAACCAGTCGAACGAGGATCGTTCGTGGTAAAGTACAAACCAGTTAGTTGGACATTAGACGACGACACCGTATACACAATGGAGAAAGATCGGTAAATTTTCTCCGTGCACCAGCTGTTAATCGAGTTGCATTCCACTAATCGACCAGAAGTTGTACACGGTTGGAAGATGATAATTTTTCCAAGCGCGTGCTGACGCAAACCCAGCATAACAGAAATTAAGTAATTCGGTTTGTTTAGTGAGGAAAATTGGAGAGATCTGCTCGATAAGAATTACTTGTCAGCGGTCGGTCAGCGAGAATAATTGTCTTTTCGAACAATTCGCGCGTCAATCGCTTTATTATATAATCGTCTTTTTTCCAATAACGGTTGAACAAAAGCGCCTAACGGCAACCCGAAACGGACGACACTGCCTGTGATGGTCTTCGCTTAACTATCGTATTTACCGAACAACGGTCGATGTATATTATAGATTAATTATTTATCATTCGACAGGTGCGCAACGACAAACGTCAGTTCATAAAGATGCATTCTCTCAGCCGTTCGGCGAATCTATTCCGGGCCTTCGGCTGCTTCGCGGGTCTCCTACTGCTGACCATAGCCGTGCTGGACACGCAAGCTAAACGATTACGTAAGTACTGGTATTTATTCTGCAGCTACGCTGTCTCAATTACGCTTTTATCATCGCTAAACTTTCTAGCCGAGTTCATTAATTGCTTTAATTAAAATCTGCACCTAGGAAGAAAATAACGAAGCAACTGGGTTAAAACCATTACAATGGAGCAAATCTACAATTATAACCATTACCGGTGGAGATTGCGCGTGATTTCGCCATGGTCAGCTCTGTGTCTTTTTCTTTTCATTTCGTTTGGAAGATCACACTTTTACTCATTTCGCCCAGAATCAGAACTGATCAAAGTTTCTGTCTGTTTTTCCTCTTTACCAAAATTTAGTTATTGTTCGACGTGGGCCTTGACTCGTAGTGATCAACTTTTATCTCGGCCATGCAGTCGTTGAACGGTATTTACTGCCAGATCAAAAGAAAAACCCTCCTTCATCCAGGCCGCTTCCTATTCCCATTTAATCAGACTTCCTATCTCTGCATTTCGTTATTTCATATAATGGTGATTTTTCACCGCATTAAACTTTTTATGATTTTTCTAATTCGACATGCGCAGGGAAAAAAATGAAACGTTTCACGATAGCCTATAGAGCGCTTGACTACCGTTTCGGAAGTCTCGGCTTCGATCCCGAGCGATGACGGAAATTATTACGAAAAATTAAATTAAATAATCGCGCTAATAGAATCATATGGTAGGCAATGGCAAACATGCATACGCATGTCAGTATACAGGAGACACACACACGGGACTGCATTTGTACATCCATAAAAATCAAACAATCACAATATCAGTTGCAAGTGTAGTCCCGCGTGTACAGTTGCATTTTGAATATGCTATGAACACTCTATGCCTATATCTGTACAGCTGAAATATACGAATAGGTAGTCGCCGACGCTCATGATGTGATCGGTTTTCCTACTGCAGTTATTTTTCGCAGTGCGCTCCTCTGTTTCACGGTGCTGCTAATGTAATAAAGCGAAGATGCGTCTTAAACATGTTCATAGTGCACTAAATCATACTAATCGTTAGCCAGATTTTTCATATCTTGCTGATAGATTCGGCTGGTGCTTAATTACAAGCTGGCTAGAGCTGATTACGGAACGACTCAAACTTCAAGTTTTCTCATGTAACGATAAGTTTTTTTATTGTACGAAGCAGGATGTACGTACATATTCTCAAAAAGGTCCGTCTGATAACTCGCGTACTCTCGGTTTTTTGTGTTTTCCTTTTGTGAATCTCAGCATGTTTACCTAATGCAAAGAGCTAAAGGGGAAGACAATTATATCGGAACAAAAAGAAAAAGGTTAGAAATTGAGGAAACGAAAGAAGCCGACAAAAGTGAACACGAGTGGAGAGGCCAAGACTAAAAATAAAAAGCAGGATCGCACGTTCTGAGGAAATCCCGGTTATTTATTTCACCTTGAGAAACCGGAGCCTGAAAAAAATAAAAAGAAAGGGAAAAAAGCAAATTTGACTTCGTTTGAATAAATCGATTCAAATAAAAAAAAAAAAAAAACGAGGAAGCTTGTATGTTTTTTTTTTTTTAATGTTGATATTTTATATTAATTTAACTCTTCCAATATAATATTTTGTATTCTATTCGCGTCTTTAAATTTCTGTTAAACAAAAAAAAGAACAAAAATCAGAAAGGCAACGCGATATGCATGTTTTTACCTGACTTTTATTTCATACTTCTGACTCGTTATTCTGTTAATCCTTGACTGATTACGAATAAAAATTATCATTAGATCCCTCGATAATTATTATTGCTTCAATTTTATGGCGATTTATTATTTAATATGCTCATTAATATCACTATATTCTTTCCTTCTGTTTCATATTTTTCCCTAAATTTAGAAACATCGGCAGCTAATTTGTTTGATCGAATTTCAATATTTAGGAAAAACCAGTTCTTTCCGCTACGGAGCGAGCATTTTTTTCATTCACATTGTTTCCTCTTTTGTCGAATGATAAAAATTGAAATTTTGACAAAATCCTTTAATTACGAAAGTCTTTTATGCGCGTATATATATGTTTGTTGTTTTTTTTTCAAATTATCGTAGTTTATCAGTATGCAAAAATACTAATCAGTTTTCAACTAAACAGAGAACTTTCCTCCACCCTAGAGTCTATCTTGTTACTAATTAGCGCTGTTTTTTTGTTGTTCTTTTTTTTGTTTTTTATCTGCGGAAACGTGAGAATTAATCACAGGTATAGTGCTAAAAATGCTGCCGCAGTCTGACAATCTTACAAATATCGCTGACCGAAGTAAATCAAACCTTCGCCTAAATTTAATTCAAATGTTTTACCGTATTACTTTTTCTCATCGTTTTAATTGCAAAAATTTGGCTATTGCGAAAAAGTTTACATATTGTGTATACGATTTCAATTATTTATAAGGAAGGTTTTTTCCTTTTATCTTCTTCTCTCTGAAGCAATCCACGAGTATTAGAGTTATCCATGCAGATAACAATCTATTCTTATGACGCAACCAGAAATCGTGACCGCGGATCAGACAGCGTGTATCCGTAATGATGGAAATGTCGCAATTATAAAAACGTAGACTGCTCAACGATATATGTATGTAGATCACCCGCGTAATAATAACAGTTCTAAAGGTGACATCAGTGTCTGCACAACTAAATCAGTTAGTAAAATCGCTCTAGATGCAATGGACGAGACCGAACAAAGTGAATAACGGAAAAAAATGTATTACTATGCAGACAGCGCTGTAATACCTGAAAAATAATAAAGTTAAATAAACTTATTAAAAATCTAGTTATTACGCACGGCTTCGCCCGTATATTAATACACCGGTTTAAATCTGTACTTGGAAATTCATAAAAAAATTGTTGTTCTATCTGGAATTATATATGTGTAAAGATTCTTTCTCTCTCTTTATGAAACATGTGTTTATCACCGTCCAATAAAAAGTTGTTCTTCACGTTTCACCTTTAGCTGAAGATTATCGATCTTTGTGTAATTTGTCTGTCGTGATCTAAAAAAAAGTTTCGCCCAACTAAACAGCGCACACAGCCATTATTTTGAAGAGGCTGAGTTGTTCGTACGGTGATTTTCCATAATTACACGTTTAAGAGAACATCTGCTTCACTCGTATCTTCCGACCCTATTACAATTAATTAATTACTATGACAGTAAACTACAATAGTTGAGTAAGGATTTCAAATTTGAGTATAAACAAAGTTCCCGGTAGCACTTATTAAAAATACAGTTTCCAGTCTTTCAGATGAATGGTCTCGAGCGGTGCGTACTCGAACGGTTTCCAGTCTTGCTTCCTGTTACCCATTTAAATCTGTACTAGGAAATTAATAAAAAAGTTTTTGTTTTATCTGGAATTATATTTATGTGAAAATTCTTTCTATCTTCTGGGGGAAACATGTTTATTACCGTTCAACAAAAAATGGTCTTCACGTTTCACATTTAGCTGAAGATGATCAACCTTTCTGTAACCTATCTGTCATGATCTAACAAAAAGTTTCACTTAAACAGCACACACACACACATCCGTCATTTTAAAGAGGCCGAGTTATTCACACGGCGATCTCCCATAATCACACTCATATCTTTCTACCTCTTCGTCTCGAGCATTTTATTGAAATTAATTTATTAACAAAACAATAAACTACGGTAGTTGAGTAAAGATTTCAAATTTTAACATAAATAACATTCCCGGTAGCAATTATTAAAAATTCCGTAGCGTTCTCTGTAAAAAATAATAGAAACCACTACTTTTTTTAACTCCCCGCAATACTGGCAACTAGGCTAGGAACGCGATCATGTCACGGAGGTTTGGCGATTTCAGGAACGCAAGAAGTGAAGTAACAGAACGTGGTGTACTCATACCTAATCATTTTATCTAAATTTTTACGTTTAATTTATATTTACCATGGTGATTGTTTTTTTTTAAATTTTATAAAAAGTTTTTTTTTTTTTTATTCGTCTCGTGTGCGTTTCTGTACCGCTGGTTGCATCATAACTTTCCGACTTTTCCGGTGAATTTTCTCAGAATTTTCTATCGCATAAACCTTGTCCTGGCAATAACGAACACAATAAAAAAAATTATCCAATTTGGTGCAGTCGTTCGGAAGTTATGCGCGTACATACATTTCAGCTATTCATTTTTATTTATATAGACGAAAAAAAAAAAAAGTGATTTAAAATTTACTCTGAAAATTTTATTAAAGATAACATATTTTACAATGATATGTATATATATACCTTAAGGAAATGTTACGATTATTCTTAAACGACATTAATACTGATTAGAGTTTCAGTACACTAAATTACAATTAAAAACCGCAATAAATATTCCTAATGTTTTCAATACTTGTCTTAGAGAAAACGAGTGATTTTGTTGTTACGCTAATTTAATATGGTTTTTTAATTGGCGCCATTTGAATTTAGTGTACCGAGACGTTATTTAAGAATAATAATAATATCTCTTATGACCTTGAAGTGTATCATTTTTCATCGGATAATTATTATTCAATACATTTTTATAGTAAATCTTGAAGGCGGTATTGAAAAAAAATATAATTAGAATACTTCTAAGTGATAATATACCCTAAAACGCTGCTACTTTCTACACCCTGCGAAGATCTGGATATTCTTTACATAGTATTTCAAATGCCATCCGTAATTTCAGCTTGAATATGGCGGTTTCTTATTTATTATCTTTATTCGAATCTACCATTCCGTCTGGTGAATAACATTAATAAAATACTTTAAGTTACTGACGTTAATCATCGCCACCTTATTATTAGCACTTTTGCCTTTAATTTCAAAATTTTATGGGCTCGTACCTACCGCGGCACTCACATCGGTAACTCACACGAGACCACTACTGTACAATTTCTAATAAACGAAGAATATCATTGAAATTACTTCACATGGTCAATTACGTAGCAGTGTTAAGGCACGTTAATATTTTCATCAGGGATGAATAACTCACGCTGTGAGCATTTCAAATTCGTTTTATTTATTCAGATTCATATTTATCCGCGGCATGATAATATTACAAGTTTTTATAAATACATCAGTACTCACATGGTACTACTACTGACTGGGTGCACTTTCGAATAAACAAAGAATCCTCTAGAACGGTTTACACGCAAAACTTATATAATTGAACAAACATACATAATGCCATTACTATCGATTCTAACAGGTATTAAGGCACGCTTCAATTCCATTATTTCTTTTTCCTACGCAAAAATTAAACGATCCTAAATTTCGATTGATCTTCTATTTAACCTGCTTGTTAGGGATTGTAGTTATTTCGCTTCATCGTCGGCATATGCAAAGTCAAAAAATAACCGAAAGAAAAAATAAGAACTCTACTCTTCAGTACGCTATCTTTGGTATTTTAACGAAATTATATTTATATTTTATATTTCCTGAATTTTTGGAAACATTAATCAAACACTTCATTAAAACAAATAAAATTCTCTTTCGTGTCTGCTAGCGTGAGCATTTTTCTTTTAAATTATTTTTTTTTTATTACGAATAATAATAATAATAATAATGAAATAAACAAAAAAATGTTTCTTCGCACTAAGGCTGCAGGTGTCTTTCGTCGAATGAATAGATCAGGAAAGAAACACGAAAGAACAAAAAGAAAAAGGAAAACAGTTGTATTCCTTAAACTCGCTAACGACGATATGCGAAAAAAAACGAAAACAAAGCGATAATATGAAGTCGTGACGAATCGACAAACATAGATTAGACAAAACAAAATTTTATTTTAATAATTTTTAATTATTAAAATAAAGCTTTTAACATGCATCGAGCGAAACAAACATCGTATAATAATAAACAACTTCGACTAATTTAGTATAAATTCGTCAGTTTGGCGTAAAATTGCCCTGATAACACGACACTGTACAACAGTTCCTCATCGCTCAATACTGCTTCATATTGTCGACGCATCGTCGCAGCGGATAAATTAAACAAAAGACGATGTGTCCGAGGGAATCGGAATAAATAAATATCACGAGAATTCATTTATAATCCGGACATGATCGTAAACAAACGACGGTACATACACTGAATCGTATACATTCAAATGTCAATTTCAAACGCAAAGTTAGCGGTAAAATGATATATTAGCCGGGAAAAATTCTCAATTGTTGTATTAGGTTTTTTTTTTTTTAAATACTTTTGCCTGTCGAGCCTCTAGAATGGTTTTTAAAGTCGTGTATAAAAAAACGGAAAACGGTATTGCAGGAAAATATTCACCACATTTCAATTCCATTTTAAACTTATAAAATCAAAATGAATGTCAAAATTAATAAAAATTTGTAAACAGTGCTGCTGAAAACCAATACGATATTTCAAAGTACGTTGTGAAGCGCCCTCTTTTGTTATCTAGGTGAAATAATGCTTAAATCTTTCCGGTTATCGCGCTAAAGTAAGTTCGTGCAAAGAATTGAACTTTGTTACTAGAAAAACCGAACGAATCAAAATTTATAACCGTCTTTTTTTATTGTACTTTTCAAACGCAACTGCAAAATGATAGTTTACAAACTACCTCATTATCGATTCCTCTGTACACTGAACAATGTATAGAACTCTTTCTGGTCGTAGAGGACAATGGCTGCATTCTTATCCGTAATTATTTGCTAATACATTTCGCCCCAGGCACTTAATTCGCCGAATATTATATAACAACTGTACGTATCTTAATAAGCACACCTCCTTCAGCAATTCTCGTCATTGACACTCTTGTTGGCCAAAACCCGGTTTATAGCTTGTTAACGTTACATAATAAAACGCTGTAAGTCAAAAGGGCCATTTAGCTCTCAAATTCATCTAGATTACGAGCGATATTTAATTTCGAAACGATTTATTTACGTTAGAGGCAGCACTGACCATTTAGTACATGATAACCGATTTATATTTTCAAGAACGCACTTGTAAAATTTGTAAAAGGTGGTGTCAAGTAAAATAATTGTTTTTTTCGTATTTTCTCTTACCCAATAATAATCCTCTTATTTGCATTTGTTGTGTTGTTTTGCTCGTATTCATATTAACAATCTCTTAATCGACCGATATTAACTTGTTTTTTTTTTCCTTTTTTTCTTTGTAGCTAGTTATGTTGAGACATGCAAAAGAAAGGAACCAGATTTAGCAAAATGCTTACTAGAGAAAACGGTTCAGTCCGTGAAACCATATTTAGCTGAAGGTTAGATATATTAAGTGATTTTATAGTGATACATACATGTAAATGGTACTATTTTAATAAAGCGTTAATACTACAAAATACTGGTGCGATGAATTAAAACAGTTAAAATCACTCAACACTTTGTAATTTTTAATATTTTCTTTAAAAGACAAGGAAAACCTGTTTCAACAAAACGCTTATTTAATTTTTTATCCGTACATTTAATGGTAAAACATAATATTATCAGCGTCATTTTTTTGTTTTTTTCTGAAACTCTGAAAAATTTTTTATACTCACACACAGAAAACTTCCACAACACGATAATTGTTTAATAACGGAAATGTACGACTTATTTAAATGTTATTAAAATGTTCTTTTTTTAGTCTAGCTCTGGCCTCTGATCAGTTTAGTCGGAAAAAACTTTTTTTTTTCAACTCTGATGACTCATATAAAATATCTATGCCGTAATAAATAAGTTAGGTTTGCGAAACGAAATAAAAAAAACAGGAATTTTATACGTTTTTAATGAAAAAGAAAGTTTTCAATAATAAAAATTGATTTTATTTCATTCGACAATAAACGATGTTTACTTATTGAAGGTTAATTACGCAGAATAAATAATTAATGATTATCACGTAAATTTAATTACAATTACAAAAAATCTTTTAATTATCTCAAAAATTTATTTATTTTTCGTTTTACTAATCGTACGTGTTTTGGGAATAAGGCTCGATTCGAACATCGGCCTCTCCCAAAATGCAAACATTATTCTTCAAATCGCGGTATATATATATATATATATATATATATATATATATATGCACACATTTAATTCTATCCTATCTGCTTCTATCCGCATCCAATACCGTTTTCGACATGTTTTTTTCATTTTCATCCCTTCGTCTAGTTCGAACCCTTCTCTTTTTGATCTTCTCCTATCTACTACCCGGTATCCATTCCGTGCATTTTTTAATCCATCAATCTGTTTTCATTCCCACTACATACTTACACCAGTTCTACTTCATTTCTTTTATTTGATACGAGATATCTGGTAATGTAAGAAAATTATGACTAAAATTTCTATGTTGTTACAAAATGTAGAAATAGGTCGCTGTTACTGTAACTATTCTATTAGCTTTTTCGGTATTGCTAAAGTCTAACCTGGTTAACTTGTAAATATACTTTTTTGACTATTTCATTTGATTCGCTACAAATTTTTCATTTAAAAGAATTAGTTTTGTCCTCATTTTTCTATAAATTAAGTTTTTTTTTTCTCATATTGTGAAAAATAACGTCTTTAACAATGAAGAACGCGACTTATCCATGCGAATTCTGTACGCAAGTTTTATTTGAAATGCGAAACATTTTATTTGTCTCACGAATTATGCAAAATTTTGGAATGCACAATTCTCAGGAATTTACCATCTTTATTGCCTTCAGATTGTAGACGGTAAAAATGATTTATTACTGATTTAGATGAATTGTTTTTTCTCAAGTTATATGTTTTTATTTTTGCGAAAATGTGTTTAATTTGTCCGTGTGAACTGCTCAGAAATATCTGCGTTTTACGTTTGTACAAAAAATTATATTCATTTAATTCCGGTATTTAAAACCGTAGCAAACGCGATATTTCATTTATAGTCGTGACGAAAAATTCGGGAATTTTAAATATTTCAGAAAATGGTATAATTATTTTGTTATTAATTTTTTGTTTCTGTATTCATTTTTTGTTGGAGAATGCAAAAGTATCTTCCTGCTTTTAAAATAATTACAATTAGACACGTGCAGAAAGTGTACTGTTTTTTTTTTTTTTTAATTACGATAAAATCTCTAAAACAAGCTCGACTATCGTAAAGTTAAACGAAAATTATGCAGCTCTCGAATTGGAAATTATAATTTACACGTATTCCAATTTTGAGCAAACTAAAATTTTTTTACTATTATGGAAATAGTTAAATGGAAACGAAAAGAAAAGGAGAGCTTATCGTTTTTAAATAACCATTTTTTATAACTTCTAAAAAAATTCCACTGTATAATTTTATTATAGAATAGAGTATTCGAAATAATTTCAATTTTTTTGTATATCGCTTGTCACTTTAAATAATTAATAATTTTTGCAAAAGCTTTATAACAAACTACTCAAATACGTTACAAATACAAATACACACTCAGCTAAAAACCTTAACGAACTTCGCAATTTTCTCTATGTATATTCTCACGTTCTATTTTGTTTGCGGCTGATGGAATATTCAAGGAACGAAAGGTTTCCTAAGTTAAGTCGTGTGTCGCCAAGAAGGGTTAGGGGAGGGCCGCTGGCCCCCTGGAGCCTCGAAACTTTACCATTCATAGGCGCGTAATCATGAACAATTTGGAAGACTTTTATAATAAAGTAGTAGAATAATTCACCAGGAACTCCACGAAAATGATGTTTTAATTAAGATTTTATTCTTGTTTAATAAAATATTAAGCCTTTACAACTTGTAAATTTTATTTTTCCTATAACTCATATCATCATTCTATCATATTTCCCCCCCTGCCAATGTTTTTTGTTTTAATCATTACGAATACTACGATTCATTTTGCATATATTCTCTGAATATTTTTAATGAAAGTAAAATTCAGCGAATTCGATACTGATTGGACAATATCGAATAAAGTAAAACATATCTCTATAAGGATACATATTGCGCAAATGTAAATTGAAACGCTGGCACTCTCACGTGATACTGCTCCGTCGTTGGCTTTGCGCTTTTTATATATTTATGAATTTTTAAATTTACAACGGACAATTCTATCGAATGTTGTTAGTTAAGTTTCTCATTTTATCGGTATTGTGTAAAAAAATACGAATATGTAAAAAATGAAAAAAAACTAGACTAAAGTGTCTTCCGAACCGATTTCTTAAAACCCAAATTCATTGCAGATATGCAGTCAAATAAAAATTTCAAAAACAATGTAAACCTCTTGTATAAGTAAAATAAAACTGAACTACATGTATAAATTTGAAAAGAACATTACAATAATATATTTATATAGAATGCTTTTTGTTAACATTTTTTTTTTTTTTAATTAAAATAATGCGAATAATTTTGGAACAGTATGAGGTACATAAATTATAAAATTGTACACTGTAAAACGGAATTATTTTTATAAATTTTTGGAATAATACGATTTAAAAGAAGAAAAAAAAAAAACCATTGTTAAGTGAGTATTTACGGTGTGTGTACGTATTTGTATATGCGTATTATGATATAATTTATATAGTATTAAGTCGACTAATATTATGATGTATAGAATGAGCAAGAATAATTGTAATTTTGTAGTTTGAATAAACGTTAATAAGAGTGTCGGGCACTCACATAACGGGCATACTTGCCCTGTGAGACGCACAACTTATTTGTTAAATAAAAAATAAAAAAATAATCGCACATTCTCTAAAAAAAACACAACAACTACACATTTTTCTCTTCTTCACAGGGATTCCAAAAATGAAAATACCGGCATTAGAACCGTTAGTTATACCAAACTTGGAAATAGTCAGGAAGCAGGAAGCTTTAGATATAAAACTGAACTTAAAAGATCTCAAAGCTTGGGGCTGCACTAATTTCATTGTAAAGAATTTGAAGTAAGTTTGCATTTAGTAGAACAATTGCTCGAATAACGATACTTAAACAGAAAATATGTACGAATAAGAAAGAGCTCAAATAGATAATTGTAACATTTCTAATAACATTAATAATTTTTTTTTTATTCGGTAATTTTCGTTAATTTTTTTAATAATTTTTAATTATATCAATAGAGTAAGTTACGAAAAACTATCAGCCGAAGGAACCATAATTTTACCATTAATATATACTACAACGGAATACGATATAGACGGTAGAATATTAGTACTACCCTTGAAAGGAAAAGGAATCTTCAAAGGAAATATAAGTAAGTTATGGTATCTTTAAACGGAAAATGTAGTTTTTTTTTCCAGCCTAATGTTTGAAAAACACGAGAAATACGTATGAACACTCGAATAAATATTTTAATTAGATTAAAAATAAATTTAGGTTTATAAATATTTCGAAATATTACCCGGTAGCGAGTTAAAAAATGAATAACGTGTAATGTAACAGAAGTGAAATCGAAATTTAAAAGTGGTGTAAACAAACCCACTGATAATTTACATTCATTGCGACACGTGTGAAATCCCACAGAAAATTTACGCTATAATTTTTTTAAACAAAACCTAATCTATTAAACAATCAAAAAACTAACAAAACTTACCCCTCCTCAGTCTCAGTAAGTCGTAAATTGCTCGCTACTTATTTCGGTAGAGTTATTATTTCATTTACAATATAATCACAACTAAAAGTCCGCATACTTACTGCGAGCGCGCTAAAAATTAGAATGACCTTAATTAATTAGAAGAAAAATTCTGTTGTAATTTATTTGTAAACCATAAATAATAAATACGGTTGTAAATAACTATATAGTTAAATTATTATAATAATGTTTACGGCAGTTACGGAACCCCATTCTGAATTCGATTACCTACGGGACTTGAATTTATTTCGTTAAGCCGAAATCCAAAAGTAAAATTTGCATACGGATTATGATGTGGGGTAGCCGTTTTTTTCTTTTTTTTTTTAAATTAGTTTTGTGAATATATATATATATATATGCATTTTTTTTTTTTTTTGAAACTTCATCTTTGGATATATATTCAAATTTTATGTAAATTTATTAATAATCTAGCTGAAGATATTATATATATCGTGTTTAATCTTTCAAAGGTAATTGAATCAACGACGAAGCTTCATAACTTTCATATATAATAATGTTTTTTTATTGAAATTTAACTATATGTACTTAAAACCGTATGTATTATTGGCGATAAAAATGAAATTGTAGCGATATTTTTTTTTATAAGTAGTTAACAAATTTTTAGCGCTCACAACGTAGACAAACCCTTAAACAAAGGAGCAAAATACTGGTAATTTTTTTTTTTTTCTGGGAATTCAGAGTTAGATATAGAGAACTAAATATAGAAGTTATTTGGCAGCTAATTGCGCAAAACATATAATCTAGCTCCATGTACATTACTTGTGAATTTAGTTACTATTTAACATTTAATGATTTTGCTTTGTACGCAGTAATTTTACCACTGGAACCAGAGCCGTATCTGGGGGGGGGTCCGGGTTCACCCCCCTCCGAAGAATTCATAACTGCTTGAATTAAATGGACCGCAATTCAAAATAAATTTATTTCTTTTCAATTTTTGACAAAAGAAAAGAAAATTAAAATTGATATGAATTCTATAGAAATGACTATTTTTTATTTGTTTTTATTGTAGTGTTCAAATATTGCATATACAATAATTTACTACAAGGCTTTGGTGTACCATTTATAAATAAATATATTTCATAACAACACACACACTTTTATATTAATTATAAAAATATTTTCGTAACCCCTCTCGAAATTTTGGTCTAGATACAGCCCTGACTGGAACAAGCGCTTTTAATTTATATACGTGTCCTTTTCGCCAGAATATATTCACTCGTTTTTCTTCGGACTAAAAGTTTTTTAAAAATTTAAGACTACGTCACCCTTCAGCGAAACAATATACTAATTTTAAATTTTATGAAAGGAAAAAAGATTAACCTGATTTTAATGGTCTTCAATATTAAAAATTTCAGCAAACATCGTAGCTGATTTAAGCGGTACTGGAGAGCTAACGACTGATAAGAAAGGAAGACAAATAGCTCAGATAAAAACTGTCAAAGTAAAATGCAGAGTCGGAGATGCCACCGGAACCGCCGTAAATACTGACAAGAATCCGAACAACGAATTATTGAGTATGTTTAAATTTAAATTAATACCATATTTAAACTTTATTATCATTTTTAATTTAAGTAACAACTCCGCCGAATAGCTAAAGAACTTATCCACTTATATACGTATATAATTACTTATTTAAACCAAAAAAAACAACAACAAATAACCCCGTTAGGAAGTTACCCACTTAATGATAAAATTGAAATATCAAATATAATTTTTAATTCTATGCCAAAATTTTAAGTGCATGCAACAAGGTGAATAAAAAATTAACAATTGGTAAACTAAAATAAAATTTACAATTGCGAACACTTAATTGTTACATTTTTTGAAATAGCTTCGCAACTTTAATCGTTTAATTATGAAATTAGCTCATCCAAAAAAAAAAAAAAAATCTAGCTACATTTAAAGAAATTATGAAAAATTTAAAACAGTTCGAGAAATTAAAATAAACCGTTTTCGCTGGTAGTAGAAAATTTTAATAAATACGCCATCCTTTTTGTCTTCTTTCAGCCCAAAGCGCCATCACTTTCTACGCAAATAACCGAAGACAAGTTTTAGATATCGCAACTCCGATCGCGGAAGAGATTGCTGCCGAGTTTGTCATTCAGTTTGGTAATCAAATTTTAGGAGCTGTTTTACTGGATGAAATATTACCGGACAATTAAATGTCGACATTTATTTTCAGTAATAGTAGTAAAATAGTGTTACCATCGCCTGATTGTGTTTACGGTCTCAGTAAATTTTAAGCGTAACTCGAAATTACCATTGCGGCGGTTCTGTCTCTCTAATGATTAATAATAAGTCTCTCGTTCATCATTTTTTACGACTGTCTTGATCTTTTTTTTCTAAATGTGTACCTGCCATTTGCCAGGTACGATTGATTTTCTGTATCATTCTTTTTATACTTCATACGCGATTGAGCGGAAATAAAAAATAAACTGTTTTCACCTTAACTGTTGTATTTTTTCGTTGTACGAGACTTTTGGAAAATCGCAATTCACTGGAAACATGCCGATTCGAAGAACGGAATAAATTCACAGAATTAACTAAAACTTATCCGCACAATTGATTTCTATGATCTTTCGAAGAAACGAGATTATAAATATTTGTAGTTTTAGAAATCAATATATTTATTTATGTAAGAATTTATGTCAAAAATCACGTTTGTTACGACGTTTGCCGACTTTCCGTGAAAATGAGAATCTGCGAGAACATTTTTTAGACATTCTACCTGAAAAATTAAGGCAGATTTTTTTTTTAATTTTCCTGGAAATATTCACGATTAACAGTGGCCAGCGTTCTCATTTGAATGCACAATTCTGCATAATTTCAGGGATTGCTGCGATTAAATTTATTTGTTTATTATTTATACTGTACATGTAACATATACTGTTCGTTGAATGTGTACGTAGATTTAATGGCACGATGCAAATAATAAACAAGTGTGAATCTAATCAGGGAAATTACCGAAATTATGTAAAACTGAACGGTCAATGAAGACGCCGAGCGTTTTTAAAATAGGTTAAAGGCAAAATATAGTCACCGAAATAATTCATAATAAATAAAACGAAAATACGCGGTAGGAGTATTTATTAAGGAAAATAAGAAACGCGAGAAAAAAATTAATTTAAAATTACGATAACAAAAATTACTTTTCTTGAGTTACAAGAGTGTTAATTAAAAATGTCAAAGTTGAAAGAAAAAAAAATTACGCTTTGGCACCTTGATTATTTTTGGGAATTCGACATCTGCTAGTACCGGAGTGTTATGTGAACAGAATCCGGGAATGGTGCAAAGATGTATCCGGTTTAATAAGCAGAGATGACAACAGATTACGTTCACAAACAGATGTGTAGTACGATTTAGAGTAAAAAATGTCTCACATAACGATATCAGAAACTGTGAAATATTCGGGAATCAGGTTGAATAAAAATGGTTTATCATCGCAAATTACTATTACGCCGTAGCCTAAATGGTTAAATACTCTAACTCTCATTAGTGCAATATGACGTTATCAAATGGAGTTCTGCGCTAGTGACAGCAGAACTAATTTGCAGCAGATGAAGCTACATTAGAAGTTCCGAAGAATGTCTAATGAGATGTTAGGCAACGATCTAAAAATTCCATATGTCAAAGAAGCCCATAAAAGTCGGTATAACAATTTTTTTAATAAACTACGACTTCACAGTAACCCAAGCACCAGTCGAAAGTGTATAGATACGTTCTTCCAAAAAATCAAATTAGGAAGTTACTCCGATTTCCTAATTTTTTCATATGCTAAATTATTTCGTCTATACCAATGGAGAGATCGGGTTATACGCTATTTAAATTCTTCGTAAATCATACGGTATGAATATATACCGGTACAGTATACAAAAAAAAAAAAGGAAAGTTGAAAAACTTTCTTAGGTTGTTTATTTTAAGATACGGCGATAAATTTAATATATTTTTTAAAAGGTTCGTTTCCTTTTTTCAGTACACGTGGGAAGAGGATGATTTTTCTACTAGGCTCTTATCCGCCATTACCGATGTAACTAATGATTCTAACAAAATCTCGATGTATAATTCTATTTCTTCTTTTACTTTTTCCTTTAAATTTTCTTAAGAATTTAAAGAGATGTCTCACTCGACTATAATAATTCTACTTAACATTCCAAGTGTAAGTTACAGAGTTATATGTGACATATTTCGCTTGAGTCGTATTATGCGCGTTCCGTAGTTCCCACAGTGCGCGAGATTGTACCAGTTATCTTTGTT
The DNA here is from genome assembly GCA_039619475.1 of Icerya purchasi. NCBI lineage: Eukaryota > Metazoa > Arthropoda > Insecta > Hemiptera > Monophlebidae > Icerya > Icerya purchasi. The sequence continues at coordinate 150,324,864 of CM077116.1, read as the reverse complement.
TTTCTTATGGTAGGTCGCTACTGGAACTCGGCGAAATTGTTCCAATTTTATATTTTTCCTTGTTTTCATTTCGCTCCTTTATTTTAACGGTTACAATCTTATTAGTTTTATTTCCGACTAATTAAAAATATTTTTTTTATTCCTATTCTTTTTATTTTATTTCTTTCCTTTTTTCTATTTTTTTTTTTGTATTTGTTTTTTACCCTCTGATAAGATGGAAAGGGGGCCTCTACTCATGAATATGTAGACGTGGACAGTAACTCGGAACGTAAATCAGCGGATACCCTTTCACGTATTCACTCAGCCGAAAGAGATCAACTTCTCTCAGGCTGAACTTAACTGTTTTCTATATTAATAATAATAATAATAATAATAATAAAAATAATAGTATTTAATAAAGAAAGAAAGTAAGTATATATAATATTTGTGCAACTTATGACATAACGTGAGCATTGCAAGCTGAACTAGCGTATCGACGAATCGTCTTACTGCACGACGAAACGTATGAAATACGATTATAAATTATTACTAAAATTTAGCAAAACGTCGTTGTAGGAAAAAATTAAAAAAAAATACCTACGAGCAAATATGATAATTAGTTAAAATTAAATCTGTTTAAGAAATAAGGATACAGACACTACAAATAAGGAACAATACTGCGAGCGGAAGAAGAAGTCGACGGTTTACGAAGATTACAGCAGATTATGTTTTAACCGATATTAATAATAACAATAATAATAATAATAAAAATAATAATAATTAATTAATTAATAAAACTGTAGTAACTATAATACGTTAATAAAGAAAATTTAATGTTTTCCTCGGATCCGACCAGAGTTTTTCACCATTCCCACTGAAAGTTGCTCCCCAGAAAAAAACCTAGTCATCTCATCTTTTGGACTTTGCCAGGCTAATCAGTTCAATTTCCTTTTCTCTTACGAACAATCTCCGATGCCGTTAAAATTCTGACCGGTTCTGTTAACTCAGGTTCCATAATAATACCCTCCTGGATTATGTTTTAATATTTAAAATTTCGATTTTCTGTTTCCTTCCATGTTCGTCGGCTGCACAGTGTTGCAAATGTTTTCTTTTTGGACACATCGCATGACACTGCCGTAGTTCTTGTATTATTTGTTCACAATGTGCTTCTAGGAACCCAGTCGCAGAATGCAACAACCTACAAGAGCCGTCTATCTGGCGCACGCACTGTGCCTATGATCGTTTTTGCTTTCAATAGGTCAGGCAAAACGATATTAAACGTATTACGGCGTTTAAAAATATCTCCTTCTAATAGGTTTCTCGATTCAAAAATAATAGCTTAGCGGCACACGCTTATTCGCATGTCGATCGAGTCTCAACTTCCACCTCCATTCAAAATAATTCTTCCAAGTTCTTGACAACACTGCCTCGCCTTTTTCTAATTGCCTCATTTGTAAATCTGTTTTTTTTTTCTTTCTAAACGCCGTAATTCAAAACTTCCCTATGAATCCCCACCTTAATTTCCTCCTCTTCCATCCAGCCGTGTTCGATCTCCCAAACCATTCTTCCGATTAATCTATTCCGGATAATTGTCTTTCCTCAAATCTTTCTGATATCAACCATATCTTTTTTCTCAATTTTTCACAATCTTTCTCTCTTAAACGAAAATATTTTTGTGGCCATCATGAAGCTGCTTTCTTGAAATACCGTTGCTCCTTCCTTAATATTTTTGTTGATTACCTATCCTATTTCTTTTCTAATGACATACATATTTATTAATCTCTCTTCCTAAAAATAAGAAGAAAAAAAAAAAGGAAAAGTAAATACTGCACTTTCTTCTTTCTATTCTCTTTTATCTCTTTACCGCTTTCCTAAATTTCCTTTTCTAATTTCTCGTTTAATCTTTTCTCTCCTAAATATGAGGAAACTTTCAAATTAGTTAACTAATGATCTAATTTGTAATGTTTACCGTCTTCTATTTCACTTTTTTTCTATTTAATTTTAAATGTATCGTTACTGCCGTGGCCGTAATCACTATCAGGTAATATATTTGTTCTTTATCACTTTTTCTCCCCAATGACCTCATGTTAATGTGACTCGCTCCATCTTTAACTGAGTTGCACTTGGATTTCATTTTTATTTTACATTTGTCGTTTAACCTATGCCGTTGTGAGATTTATAAGCACACAACTTTAACCATTACAACTTACTTTCAACTGTTTAGTATCCCAGGCTTCAAATTAATCAATTGTGATTGTGACGACAGAGATATGATGGTTCATCAATCCTTGTTAAAAATAACACCCTATTTCACTCTCACGACATCCCTATTTAATCTATCTAACATTATCCACACTTCTGTCCATTTTCCCTCTGTGTGTCTCCCATTAACATTGTTTCTATCTACGTTTCCCCTAACTACGATCTTCATCGTTTTCCCTTTTCTTCTTTTTTCAGTTTTATGCCGGAACCATTTATGATTGGAGGAGACTGGAATGTGCATTCTTCCTTGTGGAGCTGCAGATTCTGCAATACCAACGGTTTCATCCTTGGAAATACTATCCTTTCTGACAACTTGGTACTGTCTTTTATCTCCAGCTCCCTCGATTCGATCTTTTCCTCTCCAGCTATTGGTTTTAATTATCACCGGAAGACTCTCTCACACGTTCCTGCGGTAATGACCATGTTCTTATACTAATAACTCCTGTTTATTTTCCTTCGACTCATTTCAAGTCTCTTCCCCATTCTCCTCGATAAACTCTTTTTAAAACAAATTGAATTCTGCCCCGCTCCTGCCTTGAGTCATCACTCCCTAATACGTAACCTGACTATGATTCTATACTTATTCATAATTTCTTTTTACTCCGTTCGTTATCTTTCACCGGCCAACCATTGTAGTTAAGTTTCATCTTTTCAGTGGAACGAGAAATGTAACGCCGTATTTTACTGAATTCGCGCCACCTTTAGAACTCGCTCTAATCCTATAACAGAAGTTTTTTACTTATTAATACAAGGGCCAGGTTTATACTCAAAGCTTCAAAGAAATCCTCTTGGAAGAAGTTCTGTTCTTCCTTCTCTTACTCTTCTTTCATATATTTAGAAAATGGCAAGTGCTTTCAAATTCCCATCCTTCGAACGTCCTTTCAACTTCAATGTTCCCGCTGATGAGTTAATTTCTTTTATGATTCTCTCGCTCTTGGTTATATTCCCTCTTTTGATAAATCGTATTCTGTTTTTTTTTCTCGCAAAATCTCCTCGTAAATTCCAAACTTCTGCCTTCAATATTAACATATTAAAGGTCTGTTCTTTCAAAATTCTCGGCTTCTCTCCAAAAAACTTGACCGTCCTTTCTAGGAGTATAATTGCTACCAACTGAAAATTTTTTATTATCCTTTGTATTATTAAGGAAAATTCTTCCCTACGTTCCGTTTTCTTAGTATTTTGCATCAAAAAACTATTTGCAGGTATGTTAAACAAGCTCCTTTTTTTGGTGACTGGAACACAGTAATTTATTTCCCAGGAGTATGTTCGTCTTTCGGCTTGGAATAAACAATTTTTATTCAAAAACGTTTCCCTACGACTTTGATTAATGTTCATCTACCAACTTTAAGAGATGAAATGAGAGCAATTAACATCTCAGTTTGGTTTAATTTCCTCCTTATTAATCTCAGAACGGATTATTCTATCCATCTTTCCTCACCATTTTTTCGCGCTTCGAGACTTCCTTCGGGTTCCTTCCATTCCTCTTTTCAATATCTGTATTGTTAGTGTTGACTTTGTTTACTTTTTTTTTTTATTCTTTCTTGATGACATCCTACCTCTTCTCGTGATATATCAGCAACCAACGAAACACTTTATTAGCCTTTCATCTGGCTGAAGAATTGTGCCGCTAATTATCGTATATTTATCTTGAATTTATCGATCAGCCTTATTGCGCTTACTTTACTTTTACTTTTATCGATCAAGTTAACGGCAAGAGAATTTTGCTGGACCTGATATGAAAATTAAAATAATTCAATTTTTTTCATTTTTTCTGTTTGTAATAAAATTATTATTTTACAATTACTTGTACATTAACTAATTTTGAAATCATAATTAAATCCTAGTTTTGTACTACGAGTATTTGTATAATAATTATTTATACCTTTTTTAATAGATAGATGCTTCATAAAATTATGCTAGCGTCTATTTCAACGTATCATTTTGCAAACACTGTAATGGTTAAATTAAAATAAATATTCCATTCGGAGTAAATATTACTTCATTATTCCACAAAATTTTCTAATAAAAGCTTAAATCGTGATCTGTTTACTACAACTATTACATGAATCTATTTTTTTTTTTTTTTTTTTTTTTTTTTGGGCGCGCCAGCGGCATTGACCCAACAACAAGAAAACTAAGCTAAGAAATTAAATAACTAAGCGGTCCGAAATGGACGCAACAAAGGACAGCAGTGCGACAACACAGAAGATGAAGGAAAGGAGAGGATAAAGGAAGAGTTATAGGGAGTAGGAAGACCTAATGACAGGAGCTGACTGTATAAAAGGGAGCGTTCGTTACGAAGAGCAGGACACTCAAAAAAATGTGATTAGCATCACATGTACGAGGAGGATCTCAATCGTGGAGAGAACAATCAGGAGAAGGCAATAGAGAAAATCGAAAGCGAGAGGAAGGGTGGAGAGAATGATTGATCCGGAGACGAATTAGGGAGACAATAGAAGAGCGACTAGTAAGTTGTGGATTAGAGCGTTTTTTGTTTTCTTGTAAATTTGGTTGTTGTGCGATCAGTGTGACTAATGTTAATTTCGAGGATGCCTCCCTGTTTCTACTATAAATTAGAAAAGTTTTTTTATCTCAAACATGTCTATTTGACAAATTGTGTTTATATTCCACTTCTGCAACAGGCCGCTCCTGCCGTGTTAGACAATTGCCTAATGTCTAATTTTCTTTTTTTTTCTCTTTGAGTTCGTCAACAGGACCTTACCCAGCATTAGATAAAAGTATTAAGAAAGTGGAAAATAAAATTAAGAACGATTAGATTTGAATACCTTCAGAGATTGAAGAAATTAAGGGGGATTTATAGTAAAATGAGAATGAAAATTGAAAAACAAAGAAAGCATTGTGGATGTAGGCAAATCAGGGTTTAGGGATTGCAAGTAGATGGCAGTAGTCTTTGTCGGAATAGTCCAAAAAATAAGAAAAAACACAGTGAAAATTATAGAACTACCTTCTTAAATAAAAACACCACATTAAAATGTAGTTTAATAAAAATTGATTAATTTTTCTTTTCTTTTTACTCTCAAATCATTTATGAAATGAAAGGACGAACATACAAACAGATTAATACAAACAAGTTCAGTCAAGCAACTTGTTCCATATGCTGAGGATTCCGTATGTTACGTTAACGGTAACTATAATGTACATTTACACGATACTAAATTCAAAACAAAGAAATCTGATTTTTCGCGCCGCAAAGAGGGAAAGACACGTTATTTTTCGCGCTTTTTTGAACTTTTCATCAACTTCGAAAGTTTCGTTAAGAAAATGAAATACAGGTTCGTTCTCGGCAATCAGCGATCTTTCTAACGATACATCGCATGCCCGGAAAAAAAATATTTTTTTTCAAATCTTTCGAACTCTCAGCACTCCAACACCCTGAATATAAAGTTGTAAGCTCAGCTATATTTATCCTATGAAGCGGTCCTTCATGCATATATTTGAGATGCGTTTTGGTTTCCCCAACTTCTTGACTCCGGCTATTACTTAGATTAACTTCATTTTTTTTGCTGTTTTTAGTCCTAAAGAGTGGCTGGTTTAAATCATTTTTAATCGTAATTTTTTTTATTTTATGAAAGGACTTTGACGTTTTATTTTACATTTTGAATTTCATCTTTAAAGGGTTTTCTGGTGATAAATTATGAATTTTTAAGTGATTTTTGAGGTCGTGTCAAGTTCCATATTATATATTTTTGACGGTTTTTTGAAGTTTTTTCCGCCCAGGATAATGGGTTAGCGTGAAGGTATAGATTGTCTTAAAGGGAATTTTAATTGAAATTTATGGTCTAATTTTAAAGTATTTAAGTCAAAACCGTTCGTGAGTTATTGATTTTTACTTGATATTTTTGTCGTTTCTGAACCACCTTATTAGGATTCCGTACATTGTATGTTTACGGAATCCTAAAAGACATTAGCTTTTTTTTTTTTTTTTAATTACAGTACAAATCTAGGTGCCGTGTGTAGTTACATGGGCTATTTTACGATACCTAGATTCGGGGAAAGTTATAACAGGGAATACAATCTATTAGATGTCACAAAGTCCGGATGGTTTCATAACAGACAATACAGTGATGTATGGCTTAATGCACTGAGACTGTACTGCCACTGCTGAAACGGATGTACTACAGTTGACAAGGCCGTGAGCCCACACAGAGAGCAGAAAGATCGGGGAGGTGCTCCCTCAAAAACCTAGTTGCGGGACAATGCTGTGTATTCCAACCGCAATCTAGATGGAATTGATAATTCCCTACGTGAGATAGGGAGTAGCGGCCATCACAGATCAATGCTAGACTTGATAGACCTTAGTCAGGTCGTTTGATTCGACCATAGTTTACTCTATTCTTCGGAAAAGTGCATTTAAAAAACTGATGGTTCCAATCAAGGTTGAACAGTATTGAACGGTATTGAACTAGATAAAGTTACCCTAGCAGCCAAATCAACTTGCTTATTGCCTGGAACCCTAACAAGGAACCCATACGAAAATATGACGTATATATTGGATAGTGAAAGTCAGTGTATCACGACTTCTATTTTCGCTGGTAAGCAGTTGCAACTGTCTGGGGCCTGGGTGGCTTTAATAGACAGAAGCGAGTGTGCAATAAGCAGAGCATTTTGCGATACTGGATTGGAAGAATATGCCTCGTGACAAAGAAGAATCGTAGACATTTCTGCCTCTGACACAAAACAGTAGTCGTTTAGCCGCTCGGTACACATTACGCCTCCAAATTTAATAATCGCATGCAGTTTGTGAAGGAGAATTTGTAGGACTTGCTTTGGCCGCGCCCGTAAACATGTGAATGCGGTTAGAGAGTGAGGCGAATTGATTCAATACTATGTGAGCTGTGGATAGGAAAAAGTTAAGCGTTTTCGGGAAATCTATTATAAATAACTAAACGAAGTGCCCCTGAAATAGATTTACCACAAACACATACACAGTAAATGTAAAAAAAAAAAAAAAGATATTAAAGGAACAAACGGGGGCTACATGTTATAACACTAGGTAAATTACAAATTACAAAAAAAATAACTTCAATATCCGAAGTTTACTGTGAAGTATATTGCGAAGTTTATTGGCATCATTATTGCTACATATATTATTGAGAACAACTGTTGACCGCTAATAACTGATAAGTTATCTTGAACAAAGAAAAAATTGAAAAATGAAATTCTATTTCTTTATTTTTTCCGAAAGTTAGGAAGAACTTATTGTCCCACTGATTAAATAAGCACACAAAAAGTAGCAAAATAATGGCAAAAAAGAAGAAAACCAAATTTAAAGGTTTTGTCAAGTAAAAGAAAAAAAGACTATAATCACTTTTTTTTGTTTTTTTTTGTTTTTTTTGTTCTTATTTATATTTGTAGTATTTCTCTGGAGTCACCCTTAGTAAACACACACACACACACACACACACAAGTTTAAGTAAGTTATTTGCATTATGTACAGCGGGACTTTGCAAAGGAAGTATATATTTACCGGAGTGAGGTAGTTTTACAAATAAATTGCAATAAATTAAACTATCGTGTACCTTCATAAATTTGAAACTTCAATAAACCCCATATTTGTAAAATAACTTGATTGACATTTCGGTCAACTTACACCAACCTAACTCTGATATTAATTAGTGTAAACTTTCTAAAATATCAATCAAGTAATTTTATTAACTTAGTATTTACCGTAAACAATTCTATTCTGTATACCTCATTCAAACCTCAACATTTTTTGCGATACCTTAATTTTAATTTTTATTTATTTATTCTTCTAAATTAATAGTTGCCTTGCTAATTACAGCTTCGTTGAATTTTTTTAGGACATATTTTGTAGCTAGTAACATAAAGAAATAATATTAGACGCAGTGTATGAATCGCGTTTTGTAGATTTTTAGAATATATGCAGCGAGTCTTTTCCCTTAATAAATAATTATATTAAATATTAACTTAAGAGTATGTTTACATCATTTTCTAGCATAAATTTATATAGTAAAGATGACTAAATTTTCGTGGTGTTTTTTTATTCAAATAAATTTCATTTATAAAATTTCATATACCATTAACAGTTATTGAAAATGCTGTTTTTTTAATTACTGCTTCATTATGTAATTAAAAACCATTGAAGAAGTATCGGTAGTACTGGAAAACAATTTAGCTTTCATCCTGCCTCAGATTGTTCTTTTAAGTTGATTTGATGAAGGAAGATTTTTATCTCAGTCAATTTTAAATTAATCCAAAATAAAGTTATAAAACGGTTTTCAATATAAATGTTTAAAAGCTTGAAAGACTATATTTAAATAATAAATTAAATATAATTATCTTGTCCAACATCCACTATTTAAATAACAAAGTATCTACTTTAGTTTTCGGTTGTTAGTATCAATAATTTTAAAAAATAAATATTTAATTTCAACATTATTTATTCAGGGAATTTAAATTGTTACTTCAATTATTGATCCATAAATTAATAAATGTTATTTGTGTAGGATGTTATAACAACTTGTAAGGAAGGACGAAATTGAAAAAATGCCTAACGAAAATAAACACTAATAAGCATGCCTGGAAGAGGCGATAAATTAACTCGCAGAATGGTAATATTTTTATAAGTTTACCAAGGGTTAATGAATGAAACATACGGAAATATAAAAATACATATGGTGGGTGGTTTTGTATGAGACATACATATTCATAAGAGCGATTCGAGAGATAAAATGCGATAAATTAAACTTTATATGCTTTATTTAAATTGAATAGTTTTTGAAGTCCTAAAAGTTTTATTTTTATTTTATTTTTTAATTTAATGATTGTTTATTAATAAAAAAACTTCTGGTCTTATAAAACTTTTTTGGCACATATTTCGTAAATAGGGCTATAATATGTACAATGCGCAAAAATTTTAAACAAATTCTGATTATTAAAACTATCGATAAGGAAGAAAAATGATCAAAAACAATCATAACCGTAAAAAGTGAAACGATATCGCTAAAAAGTTAATGGTATATGAACTGGACGAATTAATGAAAAAACCCTCGCCCGCCTTTTTGCGTTTTTAATAAAAAAGCGTTGTGAAATAAATTTCAAATGGAATACCCGGAAACGAATGTGTAGACCGGGTCGCCAAGGCATCGTGTTGTCTTTCCCTATGCCATTTAATGCTCCATCTCCAGAAAAAGTTTCCTTCCTTCACAGAAGTATGAAAGAACATTGGATATCATCCTGGTCCCAACAAGTAACCTTTCTAAGGAATATAAAACCAAACACTGAATCTTGGTGGTCACCGATCCAAATGTCCAAAAAAGAATTCTCAGTTCTTACTAGATTAAGACTGGAACACACATCCGTATCATATAATCATATTCTTCAGAGAGCCCCTCCGCCAATTTCTTGCCCCTTTTGCAATGCAACAGTGGTACCTTCTGTCGAGCACATCCTGAAAGAATGTAAACAATTAAGGAGAAATAAGGACGAACCGCTACACATTCTTTTGTCCAATCGCCCAGAACAGGTTCAAACAGTATTATCTTTCCTCAACATAAATAACCTTTTAGGTAAACTGTATTAACTCCTATGCTTGCCGTGCCGTAATGACCCTGACAGTTATACACGGCAAGCGAGTAGATAGTATAATAAAAAAAAAGAAAATATGTTTAGAGATATTAAAAAAGAAGAGGGGAAATATGGCTTCTTTGAAAATTAGAGTTTCTTTTTTAATAAATTTATCGAAGCAAAAATTACACGCCCTGTAAAGTTAGTTTTTAACTTTCTAAAAAGAATAACTTTCATTAGTAGCATAAATACATAGAAATATTTAAAAAAATAATTAAATATCATGTTAAAACTTTCATAATAATAAAAAAAATTTCTAAAAATTCTTTAAACCAAAGAGTAGGATACAATTAATCTCAGTAAACTAGTGATGCATTAACTGTACAAATTATCAAAAAATTTAGCTCGTTTTCTTTAAATATAATCTTTCAAGCTGTGTTGTCGATGATTGTAAAAACAAAATTTATATTAAAAACCGTTTTATAACTCTATTTTCGGTTAATTTAAAATTGACTGAGAAATATTAAATTTTATAAAAATCTTCCTTCATCAAACTAACGTATAAGGCCAATCTAAGACAGGATGAAAGCTAAATTGTTTGTCAGTACTACCGATACTTCTTCATTAGTTTTTAATTACATAATGAAGCAGCAATTAAAAAAACAACATTTTCAATAACTGTTAATGGTATATGAAATTTTATAAATGAAATTTATTTGAATAAAAAAACACTGCGAAAATATTAGTCATCCGTTCCATAGAAATATGTATATGCTAGAAAACGTTAGTCTATAAATATAAAATAAATGATGAATTCATTAATAACAAACAAAAATAAGTATAAAATAAGGTATTTATTTTAATTTATTAAAATAAATGAATTTATACTTACTTCTGTTTGTTATTAAGGAATTTATTTATTGTACATTTATAAATTTCATCAAATAGCTTATGGATTTATCTACATATGTTAGTCTATTTGTTCGAGCTAATCCCAAGAATAACTGTACTAGTATTCATCATCTTCGCACGTAATTCGGATACATTTCAAAGAGGATTTTACTTCATAAATTGTGCTGCTATTTGTAGTTTTATTGTTATTCGTATTAATGTACTACCTGTAGTCTGTGTTAAATTATAATTCTAATTTTTGCCGTTAGATAGCGCGCTAGTCAACGATTTATATTTTTAATGTAACATTTAACATAATTATTTATTAAGAAAAAAGACTGGTTGCATATATTCTAAAAATCTACAAAACGTGAAATTTCACATTTTAGTCATTTTGAAAAAAATTAAAATAATATACATTGCGGACAATAAAAATCAGCACAACCTAAAATTGGCACCATGCACAACGAACTTCCATTTTACACAAAAAAGAAGAAGAGCTGAACACAGAATTTTAAATAGCGAATGAATAATAATATTAGTATTTAAAATATAATTACATTGAATCTGTTCCCTACAACCCGGAAATATCTGCTTCTAAATTATATTTCTGGGTAATTTTATTTGACTTGAAACAGAAGAAATATATACTTTTTTTTTATTTATCAGTTGCGGATTTCCAGTTAAATTCGGAAATAATTAGGTTAATAGTATAACTTTAACGATAATTCATACCTCTGCAAAACTACAAGTTTTAATATCTTTATTTTGAAAAAAAAAACAAGGTAGTGCAGATTTATTTTTGAATATTCTGTTTTCATTACTTGCCATCACACAAATTGAGGTTTCTGTTTCCTATAAGGCTTAACTCACACGGACCACCTTTCGACCACGTTTTTGTGGTTTCGCTGAGGTCGAGAAATAGGAAAGTCGAAAAATGCATTTACCAAAAATCTAAAATTATTAATATTATTAAAGAGTGGCTTTAACGAAATTATAATTCTGTTATCGATGCTCGTGATGGGGGAGGAAATGCATGCAAAACTACCTTACTCAATTTTTCTGCCATCAGGAAAAAATTCTTCCGGGGCCTATGATTTTTATGTTAAACATTTCGTCACCTTGTTATAACGAAACAAATAACAATTCATTCAGCTGGTGAGATAAATTTTAAAATCCAATTAAAATGGAACCAAGCAAAAAAGTTAGAAAAAATCAAACTATTACTTGAAACGACAGCACACGAATAATTAATTAATCAGATAATGCACAATATAGGGAGTACTTAATAAAAACTTGGATTGGTAATGCCATTACAAAAATGATTTAAATAAATTTTGCCATTATACGATCAAAACAAACAATTCGAAATCTGTTTTATCTAGGAAAAATTCCTGCTTTGAATAATGCGGTTTATGTTTTTTATTATTTTTGCAAATGTAACATAGATATTAAATATATGGGAAAAAAATAAACTAATCATTATAACAAAATTTGAATATACATACATATATATTGTAACGGATTCGATACCTACAGCGCTATCTTTTAGCAGTGTTCGAATTATAAAAATATATTTCGTTGATTAAAATCATTTATTTCGTGATTTATCGAACACCGCGTTTTATTCGACGTAATCGCGGATCGTAGTGGGTATCGGAGATGCTTATCGGCCAAAATCGAAATTCCCGGGCACGGTCGAACGGACGACTGCGTCAGGTGAGACTGTGTGCGTGTGTATTGTTGGTAGTAGCCGATAGTGGAGAGTACTCTACGAGTCCGAGGCAAGTGCGCGTCGGGTAGCAGCTGAGCCGAGAACATTGAGCTGAGGGAAGTTTGTGATATTCGTAGTCGCTTTAAAATACGTGTTAGATAGAAATATTCTAGAAAATTCGACGGCGTTCGAATTAATTGATAAGGTACGGGGTAATTTCAGCGATTCAACTATGTCGCTTGGAATAGCCCATCGTGTACCGAAATCTTCGTGTGTGCATGGCACTATATTACGAGAGAGAATTAATTCGCTAGTCAGTCAATAATGGTCGATCGTTTAATTTGGTTGTAAAATCACGTCGTCCCGTGCATCTATTTTTACCCTAGTCATCGTTAATTTCCGCATGCATTTATCGCAATTTTGACCGAAATTTCGTTTTTCTGTTTAATTGTCATGTTTGGAATTTGTTTCCCCTGTTTTTTTCTCTCTTTTTCTTGTGTAAATTTTGTTTAAATATACCCGTTTTATAGAAGGCTTCGTTATTGAACACGTGGTGGGCCCGTGACATCTCCACCGGGGACGCCTTCGAACGGCGGATTTTCACGAATTTTTTCATATTATTTTTTTATATACTTTTTTTTCTTTTCTTTTATTTCGTAAAAAAAAGCCTAGAGCTCTGCTCGGCAGAGTGTTTATCCGGTGGTGGCAAGCTGGCGCCCGATATTTTTGTTTATATTTTTTTATTTATTCGATTACATTGGAAAATTGAAATCAAAGATCGGATTCATAATAAATAATGCCCGTAAAAGGAACACCGAAAAAGGGACACAAGGATCGAATGAATTTGTAATAAATTGGCGCTCCGAAAGAGGGAGAAGACTCGATTTGTATCATAAAGCTGAATTTGTAACAAAAGGCGTCCGGAACAGTGACCAATAGTTAGATTTGTATCTAAAGAATCGATTTGTAACAATATATATGTATATATGTATGTATACCAGGGGATTGGTCTCGCTGGGTCCCGTTCCTTCAGACTTTAAATTGTTTTACTTTGTAAATTTTCATAAAGACTGCGGTGTTCGCATATATTTATTATTATTTTTTTTTTAAAAAAGTACACGAATACGTCAATTAAAAAAGTAAAATTTAGATTAAAATATCTGAAAAACTGAAACCGCTGGCAGGGTAATATATGTGAGAGGAATATGTTAAATTTAATTATTTTTAAAGTAAAATATTAACAATATTTATTTTTTTAAATGCAATGATGAAATTTGTTTTCTTTATTAGAATCTAAGCAATAATATATTAAGTCATTGTTGATCATCACTCCTAACCATTTCAGAATTTATACGCTTAAATTTTGCAGTTGTGAGGTTTTTCATTTTTCTATATTCTAATGATGAAAAAATATCAGTTGAAAAAAAAAATAATCCTCTAGCTGCCACAAAACAGGATTTAATTTTTTTCTTTCAATAATGCACTTGTAGATATAGAAATAATGTTTTTTATTTTATCATAATAACGTTTTTGTTTTTATTCTATTTTATATATTTTGTATTGATTTTTCAGCTGCGCATAACTGCTGGAATCTCCTGTTACCACAGTATTTGAAGAGGATGTTATTAATCAGAAAATAGTTTAAGAATAACCTGCGGGGTTAGTTGTTGAATAATATTTCAGTTACTATAACGGTTTAAAGCGAAGTGGTGATAAACAGATAATACAAAAGAATTCACTGAAATATGAAAAAATAATCACTGTTTAGCTTTATAACTGCTGCTGCAGAGAATAGTTCTCCGTTCTCAGTGGAAAGTAAAAGAATCATCAGCCAGCACTACGGCCGCATCTGTGTTAACAGTGCCAGCAATACTCCATGGAAAAATAAAGAAAGATATTCTATTTTGCATCTTTTATCAGGAATGTCCATAATGTTCAAAAGAAAATAGAAGAGAAGCTTTTCCATGCAGCACTGTATTGACAGTGCCTACGATGTTTGACGTGAGGTGGAATCTTTTAAAATCTTTTTTTTGTAAAACTTGATTTTCACATTTTTCAAAATTTGGGAGCCCTTTAAATTAAAAATTTTGGACCTCTCGTATTTTTCCTATATTATAGCGACTTTAAAAAAAGGAATGACCCTCCAGCCTACCATGGAAAGAGCTGTGGACTTTTTTTACCGCTATTAAGCGTGTATTATTCCAAATTTTGGTCCCTAAATATTAAAACTTTTCGAATTTTATATCTTTTCCCCGTATTCTGGAAAACTTAGTATGCAGATTAAAAAAAAAAAGTCAATACCAAAACTCATAGAGAACCGGCTGTGGAATTTTTCAGAAATTTTTTTTTAAAACTTGATTTTCACATTTTTTTAAATTTGGGGGTCCTTTAAATTTAAAATTTTGGACCTCTCGTATTTTTCCTATATTCTAGCGATTGAAATATATCATTTTAAAAAAAGAGGGACTCAGCTGTGAACTTTTTTTTAGTTTTCAGTCTTACCGCTTTAAGCGTGTATTTCTCAAATTGTGGTCCAAAAACACCAAGATTTTCTGAATTACATATTTTTCCTGTATTCTAGAGACCTTAGTATGCAAATTAAAAAGAAAATCCATACCGTAAGTTGTATAGAACCGGTTGTAGAATTTTCTAAATATTTTTTTCTTAAAACTTGATTTTCACATTTTTCAAAATTTGGGCTCTTTAATTTTAACATTTTGAAGGTTTTATAATTTCCTTATAATCTCACGAAGAAAATACGTCGATTGAAAAAAAAATTAACTCTCTGGCTACTATAGAACGGATTGTACGAGATATACATATATATTTAATTTTAGTGTAAACAAAATTATAATTGATTTTAATACTACAAAAATAAAAAAATTATATAAAGAATAACCGAAAGAAATAAGAAAAATAAAGAATAAATCAATGAGAAAAGAAACTAGAAAAAAGTGAGAGATGAACGAAATACTTAATTCTAACCAGTATACATAGATCCGATCATGCCAAACTCATGCAGACCTATAGCTCTCTTGCCTAATTTAGGAAAAGTCTACGAGAAAATAATACGACTTAAATTAGAAGAACAGGTCATAACAAAAAAAATGATACACAGAAATCAGTTCGGCTATATAAAAAAGAAATCCAAGGAAAATGCAATAGACACCTGCATTAAAAAAATAGAAACTAACAAAATACACAATAAAATGAAGACGACACTACTGATCAGTTTTGATATAAGTGGAGCCTTTGATGCAATTAAATGGTCCTCTATATTAAACTGCCTTAAAGAAAACAATATTCAAGATAACTTGCTAAACATAATTAAAAGTTTTCTACTAAACAGAGAAATAAGATTCTATAATAATGGAGAATTAATATATCGAAAAACACTAAATGCAAGAGTACCGCAAGGGTCAACACTATCCCTAACTATTTTCAACATTGCGATGGCTAAGGTACATAATGCATGTGACCTTAACGGGAATAATATGGAACTTATAAGCTATGCAGATGATCTTCTATTAATAGCAGGGATTCAGGATGTCAAAGATATCAAACCAATTAATACTGTCATCAAGGCAATTAATAACACTTTGAAACAATTAGGGCTAAAAATAAATCTTGAGAAAACAAACAGCATTTTAGTAACAAGGAAACACAAGAAAGAAAATATAAAAGAAGACATAGGAAGGGAACTGAAACTGGAAGATTCAAACATACTTTTAAATAAGGAAATGAAGTATCTGGGCATCATATTAGATGAAAACCTTAATTTCGCTAGTCACATCAATTACGTAGTAGAAAAAGTCAAATAAGTTTACAGTAAAATAACTGCTCTACATAACAATACCTTTGGCATCAAATCTACAGACAGAAAAATGGTATACTCGGCGCTATTTAGGTCCATAATAGAACATGGCAGCACAGTCTACTATCCCAAAATGAAAAAAGAAAAAAACAAGATTAGAATAGAGCAACGGAAAATATTATTGAGAATTATATTTGCATATAGAACAGTTACACTGCAACCAATGTAATTGCAGGAATACTACCTATTGACGTACAGATACAGAAAAGTAATGAAATTAAAGCAACAAAATCATCAAGCATTACCGAAAAATAAAAAAAAGAAAATAATATAAGGGAAATAAAAATTAAATACAACAACCTCTGGCAAGAGGAGTATAACACTGAAAAAACAGGAAGAAGAACCTTTAAACTAATTCCAAATATCGAAGAAAGACTTAAAAATAAGATACTAGAACCTAATTTCTACTCACTCAATTTTTAACAGGACATGGAAATATTTTGGAGAATACCTCAAAAAATATAAAATAACAGACAAAGACATATGCATAAACTGTAAAAAAGACATAATAGACACTCCGGATCATTCCTTTTTAAGCTGTCCAAACTTCAGTCAAATCAGGATAAAACATAAAATAGAAGAAATCAATGAGAAATGGTTTACCAACTGGAAAAACACAACAACAACGGTGGAATATGTAAATGAAATAATGAAAAACAAAGAGAAGTACATTTAAATATAATAAGGTATTAACGTTAAATCGCGTACTCAATTAATATAATTGTGATGACCTGCGGAACACTGATAAGCGAATACAGTAAAAAGTGAGCCTCAGACCATAATACTACTATTGTAAAATTGTATTTTATAATAAATGAATTAAAAAAAAGCAACAAAAAAACAACTAATATACATATCTAGGGGATAATGAGGGATCAAAACGTGAAATGAATATCACTTATCGAACACACATCAAAGAAAGTTGAAGCAATATTACTAAATCTAGAATACTACCTATCAAACAAAACTTTAAAATGTTACATTAAGCTCTAGTATAGTCAACAGTTCAATACGGAATTTAAGCATAAGGAAAACAAAGTAAGTAAATTACAGATAA
This sequence comes from Icerya purchasi, assembly GCA_039619475.1. NCBI lineage: Eukaryota > Metazoa > Arthropoda > Insecta > Hemiptera > Monophlebidae > Icerya > Icerya purchasi. The sequence goes on along the minus strand of CM077116.1, from coordinate 150,307,539 downwards.
AATGCCTAAAACAGATAACAAATCACAAAAGGTGGAGAAAAATAAAATAATTAAAGAGGAAGTAATATGAGCTATAAAAGGAATATATTTTTAATGAAGATCTGAGAATATCTGAAAACTGAAAATTAAATAAACTTGAAAAAAAAAATAAAAAGCAAAACATGACGTGAGAAAAATATTTCATTATTTTTATTGCCGTAGGTCAGCACAAAGGTCGGAGAACAAACAATAGAAAAATTAATCAAAAAAATTGTAAAGAAGAAAAAATTGCTACAACCGAAGAGGAAATCAAAGAAATGGTTGCAGGAAAAAAACTGTAGAGAAAGAATTGAATTAAAAAAACAAAAAACGATAGCATATAGCAAATTATAATTATTAAATACTTTTAAGATGTACGAAATATGTATACGGTATGAATTTAAATTTTAGATGTATAAGTTAAATTAAAAATGTACATAAAAAATGGAATTTACTGATAAACAGCAGCTTAACGAAGGAAACGTATTTTACATGTAGAAACATCCAACTTCTTTTAAAAAAAAACAAAACTGGAAAGAAATCGATCTGTTTAGAATAAGTTGAATCCCAGATCCTATTTTTTGACAGAAGATGATATTTTTCAAGATTTACGAAGTAATTTTAAAAGTGTTCATATATACATTTTAATATGTTCAAAGTTTTATATAAATGAAGCGGAGTATGTCTATATGTTGAAATTACCATGCCATAAATTCTAACATAAAGTACTGCTACAGCATTTCGGTTGCTATAACTAGGGAATATATTTTATTCAAAATTAAATGAGAGTAAAGCAGAGCATAAAAATTGATATTTAGCTGTACGTCAGCACCGACTGTAACAACTGCATATCGTCCTTGCGAATAAGTAGTAATTATTGTAAACTATAAAACACCGATTGCAGTTAAGTCTCTGGTGTATCCGTGTACGCAGTCGTCTATATTAATACACAGACGGAATAAATTTATCGAGTAAAAAATGACTGTAATTATCGTACAGATAGTAATTAATGTCGGTGCGCGATGTTTAAAAAAGTTACGTTAGGTGTGGTTTGACGAATATATATGTTTATCGTTCTGTGAAATAAGAAATAAAGAAAAAATCTGCAATAAAGAAAATTATCCCGGTTGAAATTCGCATCTCCGCCTTGAATGTTTTTGTACATTCACTTCTATGCATTCGTCAAACGATATTCGCAGATACTTCCGACTTTTCAATGAAAAGAACTGTGATCAAACCGAAACCAATTGGATAGCTGCGGATTAAAGTCACTTTAACTATCTGTACAAAATTCGCTTTTTAAAGAGAAAAAAATTGTTGACATTACACCTAGCTATAATATATTACAATAAATCTGCAGCAAGAAGTTAAAATCAAATTACTAATGTACAAGTAGAGCTAAGTAATCGTATCGATTTCCGGTAGTGTTATATGATTAATAAATTGGAAAGTCAATTTTTTTACGCATGCTACATAAGATATGGTCTAAAGTATTCTGCTGTGGTTCATAATATGCAGCGGAATTGCTACAGCCACCTTGAAAAATAGAACAACTCAAAATTACACTATATTTAGACAAGATGATAATCAGAGCATTCAAACTAGCGACGGTGTTATTATCACAGTGCATTCTTCAGCCATTCGGGCAAAAACTATCGATTTAAGATTATCCGCCAAACAAGCGCGAATCAATTTACTTGTTTACCCTTTCAAGCTTTCCTATTACAATATGTAATTCCTATATGTCACTTCAACAAACCTGTAGATTCAGATGGAATATAAATGCTTCCCGTTTTTATATTGTCAGAGATTTCGCCACGAAATGAAGATCAATATCAACTAGCAAACATGGAACTATTAATTAAATGTCATCAATACTATTCTTAAAATTAGTCAATCGTCTTAGATTTATAATCAAACGATCATTTTCTTGTATTAATGCATTACCGTATTACAGGCCTGGATTTAGTGGGGTTCTAGGGGGGTTGTAGCCCCGGGCCCGATCTTATAAAGGGGCCGCCAAGAGACATCCTCTTCCGACATTTAATAAAAAATTAATCTATCATTTGTCATATACATCAACGTTTTTTTAAATAAATAGAATTAACTTTACAGGAGCAAATGCATTTTTTAATACATTTATTTGTTAATAATTTTGTATCCATTTTTATTTCCTCCTAGAGGAGGAAACTTCGTAATAGTAAAATTTCGAGTTTAGTAAAAACGTACCAGAAATTTGTTTTAGGGTATAACGAGTCGGAATCTACGTTTTTAATAAATGTCTGTATGAATGTGTACGCGTGTGTACACGCGCAACACACACACACTATCCTTTTATGCAAATCTCTGGTTAAAATTTGCTGAAAAATTCATTGTTTAAAATTATATACATATATTTTTTTTTGGCATCGAAAATTCTACCCACTGTCTATATGATATTTAGTTTTGTTTACATTAATAATTATATGTTAATTCGTGAATTCAAAATAATATAATTAAATTAAATTAAAGAAAATTTAGTTATTCTATAAAATTGATAATTTTGTCACTTCCGAAAAGGGGCCCTAATATTTTCGTAGCCCCGGGCCTATCATACATTTAATTCGGGGCCTGCCGTATTATTGCTATAAGACCAAAGCATTCTGAGATCCACGCGTTTCTTATATAATAAAACAAACTGAAAATTATATCCTTCAAAATTATAGTCCTAACTAACTACTATCCGCATCCGTAATAGAAAATATTAATTAATTTTCAGTGCCGCCGAAACATCAATTCTTAGGTCGTTATCATTTCCGCCGACCTTATAGAGTATCATGATGATGTCCTGAAATTGAGGTGGAAATTAATTGTAAGAAACGCGCATTAAGAAAATTCAGTATGACTCTGATTTAATCGAGGTTAAAAAATGTTTTGCCGTAACATCATCGCTTCGAAAACAAGAACCATGGTACGCTTTAATTTCATTACTATCCAACATTACGTAGAATCACTTCTCTCGGGAAAAGATCAAAGCAACTTTAATGGCATCAGTCGTTTCATGTCTACTATATTCAAGCAAAATATTACGTTTGATATTAGAAAAGTTGTCAATATTTTTGCATATAAAATTCTCTTTTGCATAACCTTTCACATTATACTTCCATGCATTTTAAGCACAAAAACCGCGATCTGGAGTTATCAGAAATATCTCTCCCTTAAGATTTAGCAGCTTCATATAATTGCGATTTCATTCTTTTCAAATTCACTTTTCAACTTGAATATTATACCCCAAATAGAATTCTAGTACTCCTCACGTCATGCTACAGTCTCTATCTCTTTCTGATGAAGCACATATTCAATTAAACTTAGAAATTGGACTATATCCTGCATTATTGAAAAACAACCATTACTGTTCCTATTTACTGACGTAACACAAAGAACCTCTTCTTTTTTAAAGTCATAAACCCATTTTTCTACGAAATTGATGCGCAAAACCTTAGGAAAAATTATGAACAGGGTATTCTCTTAATGTTCTTTCCTTCGCACAAACGAAAAAGCATAAAATGCAATTAACTCTTACAACGGAACGTCGTATATACAATATTTTTCGAAACGGAAAAGGTGTTTGGTCGTGTGTGGCGACAACGGAGTATTAATAAAACTGATGCTCGCTAGAATTAACTGGTAATGTGGCTAACAATTTAAATTCTCGAGTTAAGAGTGGTACTCTACCAATAATTCAATAGTCACGCCGTTAGAAAATTACATTCCACAACACTTTGCTCTAAAAGCGTTATTCACATTTCTTATAAATGATATCACCAACTTTACTTGTCACTGTCTGGCTCTATATCTGAACATCTGTTTATCATCTGGTTTTCTCCCCAATACTCAAAATATCCCCTCCAGAAAAACAATTAACAAATTATAATCCTGTTCAAACAACAGTGGTCTAGCTTTTTCCCCAATCAAAACAATATACGCTGGATTCAACGATGATGTCTCATTTAGAATCTCCTTCACTCCGGAGGTAATAATCATGCACTTTTTCCATTTACCTTCAATTGGGGAAGCTATTGCTTGAATGCAGATTAACCAAACGTATGCACGCAATCAGTTTAAAACAATTAAAATTCCTCTCCGTTATTAAAAACTTATCAAATCCTAAATGTTATATTCCCCCTAAGCTCTTTTTGACAGTATTATAAATCTCAAATTTTTATGAGTTTAAGATTTTGACATAAATGTACACATTAGAACAGAACCAAAATTTCGCTGTAATTTTTATCAATATGTGGTAAACTTAAATAATTTAATCATTCCGTTTCAAAACAGGAACGAAGGAATCTCTTTACACAATGCTATGCAGAAAAGCTTCGTTCACATTTTTGATACCGGAAGTGTTAATATGACGTCAGTGTTACCTTGGTAAATTCCGATATTAAATTTAATACAAGCAATTTTTTTTCTCAAGAATAATAACATCATGAATCATGTTTGACACTTTTACTCCGTTATTCATTAACAATCTTCGTGTAATATTAGACACTCGCCACATAAAAAGTTGTCTTCACTGTAGAATGCTTTTAGTATATTGACGCATCAGAATCAGAATTTTTAATAATAAAATTTTCGAATTTATTCAAGAGTTATATCGATTCTGACTCAGACTTATAAAGAGCTATTGCCTGATGTGTTATTATCGAGTACTACGAAAAATAGTTGTCTATAATTTTCTTCTGATGTTTTAAAATCATAAAGTAATGAATCACTATTAAAATGTTTACGAGCTTTTTTTATCTCTGGTACAACGAACAATTCGGTATACAATTTTTCTGCATCGTTTACTACATCATTCCAGAAAATTCTAAAATGATTACCGTTATTGCGATATTTCAGAAACAAATGTAATATCGTTTGAACTTACGAATGCAATTTTTAAAAATGTATTTTCTACAACGTTTCACTTACATTTTTCTAAAAACGAAATATCGTGAATAAAATAAAAATAAGAATTTCTCAAGTTTATCGTAGTAATCATTATAAAAGAAGCTGTAATATATGTATCAAAGTTTCAACTATATGGACATTTTGCTGTTTTTTTTATTAAATATATTTTTCTCTCTTGTGGTTTTTATTTTGCATTTATGTGCACTAGTTGACAGAAAAAAATTACATGGTTTTTTAAAGTAATTTTATAATCTACATTAGATAGTTTCAGGTTCTTCGGACTGAAGAATAAAACTCATTCTACTACACGGAATAGGTTTTCCACAAATTTTTATTTCTGTTACATTTTTAGTTTTACTTATTTTATATTAAAAAATTACACCGTGACAACCTTTTATGAAATACTTAATAAACACGGAAATGAATCGTTAAATTTCTCGTAATAAATTTACACGACACAGTATCAATTTTTTTTTCATTTGCGGTCTTCTTTTCGTAATACATTTCAAAAAAGTTTTTTTTTTGGATATTTAAATCACTAAACCCTCTCCTTAGTTAGGGATCTGCCATCATTAGCTAACCCAACAAAAATATTATACGTATACATAATCTACTCGGATAGTAAAAACGATCAGATCTTGATTCATGACCAGGCATTTTGGTGTTGCAGCATAATACTTAATTTAAATTTCTCAGCACCATATGAAATTTCCCACGCAGTTCTGGATCACGCCAGCGCCACGAGTTTCGCCAGCTCTGCATTATTTATTGTGATAAAAGAATTCAAAACTAAATTAACGAAAAAATCAGTGGCGTAACAGAGGCAGCCCCCCCCCAGAAAAAAACTGCCTCAGAAAAATATATATTATACCAGTATATATATAACAGTTATTTAATAAAAATCCAAGAAAATTCATCAAATTCAATTTTTTAACCATATAAAATATTATGTCGTCGTCACAAAAGTAAAACAAAGTGGCCACCGAACCGAGAAAACAAAACCCAAAAATTTCGGATAGTTGGAAAAATACAAAATTAGATATGAGAAAATCATTTAAAGTAAAAAAGAAAGGAATTTTTAGCATATTTCACTTCATAATTAAAGCCACTTTTATTTACATAAAATATTATCAGTAGTGACAAAAAAAAAATGCATTTTTTTGTTTTAATCTATATAGGCATCTCTATGTATAGGGGTGATTTATGTTTTTACTCCCCTGGTTGTGAAACGTTGACACGCCACTGGTAAAAATTAATACTCGGCTTATTTTGGATGAATTCTAAAACTAACCAGACGTTCACTTTGCTTGTACTTAAATTTTATAAAACGCGCGTAAAAATAAATGTACGATTGTCTATATCAGGGGTGGCCAACCCAAATGATCTTGCGGGCCACTTTGGAAATACATCATAACTCCGCGGGCCGCATATAAAATCATATATCCTCATATTAGATTTAGACCCACTATAGACATTCTTTATAGTGAAAAATTGAAACATAATGAGTTATTATTATTGTGTTTACTATTATTCTTACATGTAAACATAGATAATATAATAATACTGATACTAGGATGGGCACTGCGTCACTGAAGTCACTTAAGAGTGAAACATAGAATTTGTTATATTAAATGTTCCAACATGCGCGCGCATTATGAGTCGCACAATATAATTTTTTACTACTTTGGCCATCTCGCGGGCCGAAAAAATGTCCATGGTTGGCCAACCCCTGGTCTATATATTGCTAATAATTTTCGGTAATTTGGAAGCGGCCATTGAATTTATTCCATTTTAAATACGAAACTTTTTATATTAAAAATTAGAATAAACACGTACATATATTATGGAATAAATCTACAAGTTAGGTAATTCAACTTGTGTGTATAACATTTAAAATAATTCGTCATGTAGATATGTAAACTTAAAACTTAAAATTTCCATATTTACGAAATGGTAAGAGTACATTTTAAAAATTGAAAAGTAATTAAGATCTAAATACATATTTAAAGAGTATATGAACAAAAAAATAAAATAAATGTTTGACACGTTGGTTTTTATTAAAAGTCATTCTAATTCTAAACTATTATTAATGAAACAAAAATTCGACTACTGTGTACAGGGCCGTATCTAGACCAAAATTTCGGGAGAGGTTACGAAAATATTTATATTGTGTGCGTCTGTGTAGTATCATGAAATATATTTATTTATAAATAGTACACTAGAGCCTTGTAGTTAATTATTGTACATACAATATTTGAACGCTACAATAAAAACAAATAAAAAATAACGTTCCCACAGAATTCGTAAAAATTTCAATTTTCTTTTTTTTTGTCAAAAATTGAAAAGAAATAAATTTATTCTGAATTTCGGTCCATTTTTAATTCAAGCTGTTATTATTTTGCAGACATTTTAGGGGGGGGGGGTGAAAACCCCTCCTTAGATACTGTCCTAACTGTGTATCATTTAAATCACACAAATTTCCTAAATTATTAATACACAGCGACCGCGAGAATCGGATAGTTTTTACTCGATAAATTTTTGACTTGAAATACATTTTTTTTAGATAAAATGCATGTTACTTAATAGTAAATTACCTTCCTTAAATGTGAAATACTAATAGATCTGAAGATTCTGAAAAATAATTTCCAGATAGCGCAAAGATGTCTCAGAATTTCTTCAAGTCGTTTTTGTCGTCTACAGCTGTCTTGACTCTTGAGACGTTTTGCGCTACATCAGTTTTTAGTATATTTTTATATGATTTCTAAATAAATAATACTTGGTAACACCATTTGTGCACTGCATAAGGTTTATTTAAAGTAAAAAATTCACCAGGTGCCGTTTACTTAACATTATTTAAACTCACAGAATAAATTATTTGTGATTTCTTCTATGTTCTAAGGTAACTTTGAGGTCTGCGACAGGGACAGATCTACAAAAATCCGAAGAAATAAGAGAAATACACAAAATTTTATTATCGTGAATTTTAAATTTACACAAAATTATACCAAGAAGTATATTATAAAAGTGTATATTTACCTATTTTTTCCTGCTCTTCAAATTTGAAACGAATTAGATTAATAACTTGAAAGACGACTCTCAATATATACCTATATATACATGTATACCTTTTAAAATTTGAACTTAATTTTACGTTACTTAATTATTGAGGGCCACATGAAAACAAAGTGATAAGAATTCGTACCGTGAAAAAGAGAATCGCCCCTCTATGGTATTGAATTAACCTTATTCGAGGAAAATTTATGTCAGTGTGTAATTGTCAAAATTTTTCAATAAAAAGATAATGTAATTTTGAAAGTACATTGTGTAATAAAGTAGTATAATAGGAATTTTACGATATTAATAGTTTCTAGTTACTTTATAATATTTGTAAATTTTATTCCAACTCGTAACCTTTTAAACATATAATTTATGAAATGCAATTGCAAAATTAATTGAAGGTAAACTTTTCAATAATGCGGATATAATTTTATAACGAACTTGTTCTTTAAAATCAGCGGTTTATTGCTCCTTATTATGAAATATTATCGATAATAATTTTTCATTCCCTGCTCATGAAAACGATTAAATTAGAAATTTTTTAAAATTGTAATTATATTAAAATGAAAACTTTCAAATTAATACAGAAAAAAAAAACTTAATTAAAGGAAAAAACACATTAAGAAACAGAACTTAAATGAAATAGCACAAAACTCTACGAATGAAAGTTTTAAATTCATAGTACATAAAGATTTGTGACGTCACATACTGAATTTCTTACCTTTACCGATCCTAACTGCGCTACTGTAGCTGGCTTAAAATAAAAGAAAGAAAAACCTAATTGAACTCGCTATATCGTTCTTTTTTGCAAAACTAAGAAGATATATAAACTTCTAATAAAAATTAAGAAAGCCCTTCCGTTCATGAATAAAATAGTAGACCTGTTTGACAGATGGAAAAAAGAATAATCTAAAAATACAATCAGAACAGGATGTAAATCTTTCCTAATTACTATTATTACCTCCGTAAAAATGAATCTAAAAAAGGAATTAATGAACCGGAATTCATAGAACGGTTAATATAAAAAGTAATAAAAGAAGTAACTAGAAGAAAAAAACCGCTTTGGGCAATGAAATAACAAACGAACAAATAAAATGTGCCGGAAAAAAAAGTATGATAGAATTACTAACAAGGTTACTTCGCTATATATCAGCGCGAAGAATAATTTAAAAATCTCGATATTGCAATACATAAAAGAAGGGAAACACCAGATTTGAAAATTACAGACCAATAAATCTAAGTAAAAATATTCTCCCAAGCACCAGCAGATGAAAAATATATGTTTAACTCGGAACAGCATGTAGAATTAGCCGAATTACAAAAATCGATCGTTTATCGTGTAGTAACTGGTTGAATTACATAATATACTGACAGTAATAGTTGCGAAGGTTCATTTTTAAAAATCCTTCCCAATTTTTAAACAGTTTTTATGTCAATATTAGTTATAAAGCAGAGGGTGTTTAAAAAAACTTGACGGTTTTCGTGGCTCTTTCTGCTCATCATTCTCGCCCACATTTAATAAAAACTACGTGCATAATTATTCACGGTATTCGCTTCGAAAAGAAATACTTTTTTTTTTTTTCCTCCGATGAAGGGATCGTTAATTTTTCTAGATTTGCAATGCGCAGAAGGGATCGAAATCCGACCCGAACGACGCCACTGCTTAACCAACTACGCTACGGTAGTTAGCTAATAGAAATATCCCATCCATCATCAAATCATGAAATACACAGCACGAGAACGGGAAAACCCTGGTGATCACACACAAGAGTAAAACATCAATCGAGCTTTTCTGATTGGTAAATCATTATACTTCTAACGACGAACTGTAGATAACTGTAATTTATGTGAAATGTCAGTTGTTTCATCCAACATCATTAATACAAAGGGTGCTTCATTTACTTCCCCGATAATATCTCTTCTTAGAAGCGGTTGCAATCAGTTCCGAATGTAGTCTTGCGTGTGTACACCTGCGTTGCATATAATAATTGCCTGGTACACAACCTATATCGGTATAGCTAAAAAATGTACGAATAGGTTGCGCCAACGCGTTATGTAGCATACGGCGCCTTAAGAAAAGTATTTCACTAATGGCTTTAATAAGATCATTTTGTATTAGCGGTGATGTACCACGAAAAATCGGTACTTTCTTGTAAACGGTTAATTAATGTTGGGTCATATTTGCTTTGTTCGGTTAAATACTCAATATAATTTCCTTCGTTCGAAGAAAATTAATTTTCATCGTAACCTCTAAAGTGAAATCCCTGTTCCCCTAGAGTGCAATCGATCAAACGTTTTAGTATCTCTCTGTTTCTTTGCACTTTAGAATTATGCAGCTGATTTCCAAATTCAATTGACAATCGACTAGATGTTAAATGGGAATCACCGTGATCATGTTTAGCTGCTGCTTTTGATAACGAATTTAAGTTGTTAAATCAATTACGAACCCATGGTGATTTAATATCTTTGGAAAATAATAAGCAGGGCCAACAACATAACTGGTTGCTAACACGGCATGCTAACAGGGCAACCTGTAACCATAATGTTTTATCATAATTAGATTACTGAAAAGTGCTACTGTATGTGCGTATTTTATCATTGAATACCGTGTAAAGTAAAGGCAAAGGAGGGCACGATCTTCTTTGTTCAATAATATTTTTCTTTTCCTCGAAAGATCGGCTACTAAAAAGTTTAGTTAATATTTATTATACAGTGAACATCACTAAATCAATTTGAATGGAATGAAGGGAAGAAAGAACGCGGATAAGTGAGCGTATACGGAGTATAATAAAATCACAGGAATGATCAGGTAGGGGAGAATGAATTGAAAGGTGGACATGCAGTTAGACATAATCAAGAATTTAGCGGAAAGGTGATTGGAAGAAATGAAAATAATGGAACGTACGATAATCATTTATGGATGTGCAACATAAAGGAGGCAGACGAAAAGATTCCGAAAAACCAAAATCTGGAAGGATAAAAGATGCACTGACTCCACCCGGCCTTTTCGAACCATCTCTAAACAAGGCTGCATGCGAAGCAAATGGAGTATTGATAGTACTGTGGAATTCCTGTCTAATGAGGGATTTTGCGGAAGAAATTTGGAGAGCGTAGGTATAGCAAACATATTTGAAGGACGGCAGAGTTCGACGAAATTAAAATTGAAATAAGGGAGATTAATCAAGGATATTATAACGGTGTGAACAAGATTAAAAATATGTACATCCCTGTATATTCTTCGAGTTTAGAGCATCCGGCTTTCCAACGTCAAAATCAGGCCCTAGAGGTACGATAAATTTGAAATTTTTGAAAAAAAAAAATTGTTTTCGGACATCGATTGAAATTTGTCGGTAACGAGACCACTCATTTTCTCAAGAAATTTTCGAGATGGCGATAATTGCAAACAATCGAAAAAAATGACGCGCCTCTTCTAATTTGCAGCGAGAAAAATCAAATTCCTTGTTTTTGAATTTAGTATTATACAAATGTCCCTTGATCATCAAGTATTGACTTCGAAACGCGTTGGGTAAATAAATATAAATTAAATGTTTTATATTGGTGTTATTTACTTATTATACTGGTATGTTAAATTATAGTTATCGTTAACTTAACATACGGAATCCTCAGCGTATGAAACATCATGCTTGACTGAGCTTGTTTTGTATTTTGATACTGTAATAGCTTTGTTGGAACTTATTATTAATAATTAAAAGTGATAATACTAATTCATAATGATTATTGTATTCGAGATATTCCGTTATTAATGTTTATCTATTATTTTACACTACTTTTAAACACCGAAAAATATGTAGAAAAATATTTAACAGTTAATTCTCCAGAAAGCAATAAACAAGATTTAGAGCTCGTCTGAAAATAACGGACTAGCCATCTCAGCAAGTAAAACGGTGTATTATATCCATTTTGACGGGGGGTGCCGTGCCCCTTCGAGTTTATTCCTAAAATTAAATAATCATCCTATTCTTCAAAAAACAACGGTCAAATTCCTTGGGTTATCTTTCGATTCCAGGCTTACGTGGAAGCTTCATATTTCTGAATTAAAACTGAGACGCACCTATGCTATTCCTATTCAGAAATATCTGGCGAGTTCCAGATGCAACACATCAATCCTAAATTCCTCCGTAACATATATAGATCGCTTATCCTATCAAAAATCAACTACGGGTACCAGGTGTACTCCTCTGCAAGTAAATCATTACTGATCCCGTGCACCATGCCGCTCTGAGAACTATCCTGGGGCGCATCGAACGTCTCCGGCAGCCAGTATGTGTGCTCTAACCGGCTGCCCCCCTCTCCCTTAATACCGAAACTATTTCATACTACGAAACATGTACCGCTACCTCAACTGCATACAAAACTTTCCTTTTCACGTAGATAAGTGTCCTCTCAAGCCAAGTTTTGCAGGCGACCCCCTGTCGGAGTTAATGGCTGACTTGCAAGGACACGGGATTACGTTCCTAGAGAGGCCAATACGTAACCAAATGATTCTGATTCCCCGCTGGAGTTCCAAAAAAACGAACATCGAAACATAGCTGAAATTGAACCCAGGTACAAAAAGTTTCCAGTGTACGGCAGAAATGGCAGCCAGGGCAATTAGCAAATACGTGAACCACCTAGTACATTACACTGATGGAGCTACGTCAAAAGGCGAAGCAGAACCACTATCGGCATCCTTCGGGGTACCTGGTAATGAGAGGGTCGATGTGGAAGCGCGCTCGGCGTTGTTCTCGCCAGTGCCAGAGGACGCGAACTTATCATCCTCGATGATGCATGTTTTTCTAAGATAGTGCGGGAACCAGTGGAAAACAAAATGGGCAGCTACTACAACGTTCTTAAAAAAACATTTAGCCCACAGTCAAACCATGGTGGCTACCGGAGGGAATATCCCGGCACGATTTTAAGATTCTTAGCCGGTTGTGAATTGGTCACGTCACTGTCTCACACAGTCATATAATCAGGTGCTTCATCTGCGGCCAGGCTGGTATACCGAGACAGTTGCACACATACTTCCCACGTGCTCGAAGTTCGCCACGTTTCGGACGCTGCAACATAACCTACACAGTAACATACAGGATTGTCTAGCAAATACTACAACTAACGTAACAAGTGTTATAGCCTTCGTTAGAACGAGTGGCTTGACCCAACATGTATAAGTTACCCGCTGCATATGTCCTGTAATGACTTTAGTGATTACAAACGGCGCATATAAGAAAGGTGAGGAGGAGAATTAAAAAAAAAAAAAAAATGCATTTAATTTGATAGTAAACACGGGAAAAGTTTTTTTAGAAATTCTGAGAAGAATTCATGTTTTTTTAAATGACGTCTTTTTTTTAGTAGAAACGATATTTTTGAAAGCGGTAAATATTTTTCGTCAACTTTAAATAAGAATTTTTTTAAAAAGCTTGACTGCTAAAAAAAAAGTTACGGCAAAAATATAAACAGCACGTATCCTTCTATCCGCTAGCAGGCTTCCGAATTAAGCGAATGTTAAAAATGAAGATAACCAACGCCAGTTTATGAAGGCTATTTTGCATTTACTTCACTTCATTCATTTTCATAGCAGTGAACTGTTAAAAAAGCTTCTCCATTATTTATCCAATTACTGATTTCGTATAAGACACTGTAACCAACTCGATCGAGAGAACTTTAGATTTAGTTCTTGCTAATACGTTAGTGAGATTACGGTGTTTAAAGAGAACCCCTTACTATCCCCAAATGTAAATATTCCATCCACCTCTAGGAATTCCCGTATCATCCGTGGATTATAGAAAGTTAAAAAATTGCATCCATCAGGGAGGAATGTTAGGTTATTTGTGTATCAATTTTTTTTTTTATAGATATTGCAGTCTGCGATACAATATTACATTTTTGTAAGATTAATAAAAAGTTGAAATAGCCAAAAAATTAAGTACCTACGGTAACCAAGGAAATATTTTTCACTGTTTCCGAAAAATTTTTGAAGGAATCATAGACCGACTAAAATCTAGATGGAACGGTTATGATTTTAAATCGGTGAAGTCAGTTAACGTGATGTAAAACATCGTCATAATAAAAAAATCATTAAATTGCCAATTGATAGTGCTGCAATCGCACAGTCGAAATTTTTTCATTCGATTACCAATGCTGTAAACGTATACTCAATTATAAGCTTTTTTGGTTATCGGTGGATTTAAGTTTTAGAATTCCCGTGTTTTGTTTTTTTAGAATATGTAAGTTTGCACGATTAAATTGCTATTTGTTCGTTTAACCGTCTAGCGTCCGGTGTTTTCGAGGTCTGCTGAAGTTATTATCTATCTATATCTAATATCTTTAAACGAGCAATTCTTGTTGTATATATTGTGACCTGGTGTGACAAAAGGGGCCGCAAGTCGGAAAACAAGTTTTCGAGTTAGAGCGAAAAACATGAACGAAGGTCAAAAATATCAAAAATCGTTTTTTTGCGAATTCTGGTGGTTAAACATGTGGACTACACGGTGACAAACGCACAACGCGTATTTCGACCGGGAAGTGGGAGAAAAACGGATTTGAAGTTACCGACTTTGGATTTGAAAATGGTACCACAAGTCGCTAGTGTCTTTTCTGTGTGCCTAATCACTTAATTTCTATCTGTGTTCAACATTTCGTGATAATAATGCTGTTTTCGTGAATATTTCAATTTGACGAAGAGTATTTTTTGAATTAATTATGGATCTAATTAATGAATATTTCGATGAATGCGACGCGCAATGCATTCAAAAACTGGTAGAAGAGTATTTCGAAAGAGGAAAAGAAACCTATGGAACATAAAATTCAGATACTGCGAGTGATAGTAATGAACAAGATGATTTGAATTTCGATTCGGTAAGGTGAACTTCTGTTGTTAAATTTCTCTACGTCTTTATTCTTTCATGAAATCATTAATTTTGAAAATATTATAAGAATTATGTAAATAATAGATTGGAAAAAAATTTCCTTTTATATAAGCAATTGTAAATATTACAACCTCCACAATTCTTCTCCGGTCGATACTAAAATCTTGCATTTTCGAAATTTGTAATTTAAGTAAGGAAGAATCACGCTACCCTTTTTACTGAACATTTTAATTAAGTTCACGATAAAAAATTAACAAGCACGTTGTAACAAAAACACAAACTGATTGGACAACAAGCTATCAGTGATTAACTGGCCTTTAGTCTAGTTAAACAAAAGTACAAAGTTATTCATGCATGGTCAATGCAAGAATTGTGTGACATTGTTACTCAAAGTACTCTAAAATCACATCTCAATAAAGCTGTAGATGTTGGACAAGAAAAAATTCCGTTTTACGGATAATTTATTGTTCTTATTGAAAATTAAAAAAATAATTTCAGTTTCAATAGCATTTTTTAAAAGTTTTGTTTTTTCTTTAAACTCATTACCATCGAAGATTCAAAATACCCTTTAATAAATTTATTTTATTGGTAGGTGACTCGAAAACAATGTATTAGTCATGGTTTTCAACTTTTTTTGGCAAATGATAGAAAAAAAATAATAATAGTAAATTTTCTTTCGTTTTTTCTTTAAACTCGATTTTCTCAAAATTTGATTTTTCACTACTGAAAATTCAAATGCCTACGAAATCGTGAATTTTAGAGATAGACGGTTCGGAATGGTCTCATTTGGATCCGGAAGGTCTCTAGTTTTCAAAACGCGAAAGAAAAAGACTTGTTGTACCTTTTGTCGCGCCAGGTCACATATACATATATATATATAAATTTATTTCGCGTATCTCGGAAACGGCTCTAGCGATTTGGATGAAATTTGTATACTAGGGGTATTTTGGGTCAATAAATCGATCTGTCAAGGTTTAATCCATGACAAAATTCAGTTTCGCGAATTTTAAAAGGGTTTTAACGTTTTCAGTATGATACGAATCAAGGTTGGTGGCGCGATCTTTCGACGACGATCTAATAGATAATTTGTTCTGTCTTTAGTATTATTTTTCGATTTTCGAACGTCGTCGAGGGAACGACTAAATAACACAAAGGCGAGCGACGAGCAAAAGCGAACAACAAATACTGGTAGTGAAAAGCAATAAAACATATAGTGGTCAGCAAAATAGGCGAGCGCGTAATTCCAAAGATACCTAGAAACGGCAAGGAACGAATAGGCAAAAAAAGAGGCATCGGTCTTGGTTGTCTCAGCCAATTAGCGGGCGGTCACATAATAGCAGTTCGAAAATCATGCGCTATGCAAACAGCTAATTTTTTATTTTTTTTTTGTATTAATTTTATATTTAAATAAGAAAAAAAAAACTGCTTTTTAATAGCTACTAAAAACAAAAAAAGAAAAACAAAATCGGTTAATAAACAAACGAGAACTTTGCCTATTTATATACAGATGTTAAATGTTTTGCGTATTTATATATTTGTTAAATTTGTTTTTGTGAAAGTGAATTACTGAGAATATGATGTGCACATTTTAAAAAACCTCTTATGCGCAGTATACCCCCCTTATTATTATATTTCGCAGTGATTTAGTCTGAAATTTTTTCCAATTGGTTGGAAAACAGCTGATCATCACAGGTAAAATTACAAGACGCTTTTTATTCGTTTTTATAACGAATAAACCGATGGATAAAGTATATACCTAAAATTTAACTGTTCTGATCAAAAACGCATATAAATCATATTCATAAAAATCAACGTGCGCAGTCATTGAAAACATTTTCCAACCATCTGGAAAGCAAGGACCTCTAGACATTTTTGTTGCGTTCAGTATTGAAAAGCAGAGTTGTATGGAAAGAAGCTTTAAATTCATAAATGTGAACTCATAAATTAGTTTTAAAAAATATTTTATGTTTTGCAAATATGTATATAAGATTAAAATAAAATTAAGAAGTTATAAAAAAAGAAATACCGAGGGTACTTAATCTTTTAAATATACAAGTGCGTTAGAAATTACGCAAATACAGAAAAGTTATGCGACGTTGTGTTAACCGGTAACTTTGAAAGTATATATTATAAAGTATTATTGTAATTTCGAGAATGAGTAGTTTTATTTTTTTTGTTTCAATTATTAATCTTGCATATGAATGCGGGTCGAGTAATTAAGATTACAACAGAAACGAAAGCGTAAAAAAGGTTTAAAAATAAGCAGAGATAGCATATTGCGAATGAACAAAAATCATTAAAATCGGTCTACACGTGGTCAAAAGTAATCGTGAACAAACGGGAAAAAAAACGAAAAAAACAAATTAGAAGTAATAAAAAAAGAGCCCAACGAACATATAACCTCCCATCATTAGTTATAATCTCTGTACTTCAATCTTTTCTATTGTCCGTCCCTAATCGTCTCTCGATTTAATCCCTTATTGATAAAACATTCTTAGTTGTTGGGTCAAAGCCGCTAGCGTGCCCAAAAAAAAAAAAAAAAAAAAAAAAAAATACAATATATAGTCTCTTGTTTTTAAAACGGGTTAAAAAGAGAAATTATCATTACAATAACAAGAAACTGAGACACATCAACGTTTTATTTCAATATTTTTACATTAAATAACTAAAACAAAATGTTTTTACCTACGCCAGTCAACGTTTTATTTAAGTTTTGTTTTTTTCCTCTTTTTTATAAATGAACGCAGTGATATTACGCTCGAAAAATTCAACTATCCAAAAAGTTAACGAACTAGACGAAAAATGCAAACGCGTTAGAAATGGAGGTTTCCTCTGATACACTAGAAAATACTGGTAAAATGTTGAAATATAATTATTTTATAAAATCAGTCGAAACCATTATACCTATATGTGATAGTATTAAAATTTTACAAATTCCCGAATAAATTATTAAAATACATAATAAGACGAATTACGTCTTGTTCAAAATACGGAAATTTAGAAATACATAATAATACAGGAAGAAATCTGCGAAGAAATCTTCCGCTGTTTAAAAAATATTACAATAATAACATCTAAACAACCTTGCAATTGGATTAAATCAACACCGGTTAATGACATTTAAATATGAAAAACACGAGCTTTGTGACACGGCACACCAGTCAACACAAGAAGTTAAATGGAAGTGATGGCGCTAAAATTTACACTTCTTTTCTTTTCTACGAACAAAATAATAACAGTCGTTTGAAGATTAATACTGTACCATAATAAAAATAAAGAAACAAATAAAATGAATCTTTCTTTAAATTGTTAACATTAACTGTCAACTTTTACGAAATGTTGGTATATGCGGTTCTTCATTCTCAAAATAATAATTATCGGAAACGTGAATTTGTTTTCCGGTAATTTATCAAATCTAGTTGGAAGCTAGTTGATAAACCCGATCAAAATATTTTTACACCGTAATCGACCTTAAGGTGATTTAAAAAACACGTTTCTATTGGTTTTCCCGATACGAGTTTGCGGTGGAAAAAATTACCTTAAACCAGTTTAGATAATAATTTAAATGTATATTAGAAAACAAAATAGTAATAATAAATAATCTAGTTAGTAATAACTAAACGACGTCTGTATTTTTCTTTTTTCGTTTATCTGCCGCATTATCTTAACATAACAACAAGCGTAAATATGTTTATACGATACAATTAAGTTCCATCAAGATATTAAAAGATCAGCAATGACTGATAATTAAATCTATTTAAATCCCTTCTGAAGTAAATATTTTCCCTCCAGATATTGTTAGATAGACCGTATTATTATTATTATTATTATTATTATTATTATTATTATTATTATTATCACTGGGCTACGTTTTTTTTCTTCTTTTTTTGCCTTTATTTTTTCTAATAAAATAGAAAAAAAAAAAAAAACCTAAAAAGAAGATCAAAAAAGAAAGACAAATGTCCGTAAATGAAGGCAAACATTGCAAAGAGCAAAGAAATATTTCAGTTTTTCGTTCCGCGCCTCTTTTTCACTAATGGAAATATTAGCCTAAGAACTGAAAAAAGGAGAAAGAAAAGTTGGAAAAGTAAAAATAATTCGAGGACTTCAATAGCAGTAGTAGAAATAAACGAAAAATATATAAAAAACAATACAAGGAGTGGAAATAACAAGTTTCCATATGGTAAGTTAAAGGGGAAAAATTATTCACCTGGAAGGACCCAACAATTAAGTTAGAAAAAAATTAGGCGAGTTATGATTTCACAAATTCACTAATATGTGTAAGTATTATTTAATTTATTTTAATATCCGAGAAATTCGTAATGGAGGAAAGGTACTATGCCCATTTCCCTCAATGCCTCTATGACTAGGAACCTACAACAAATCAATGTATGTATGGAGCGATGAACAGATGAAACATATAGTCAGGAAGATTGACCATTTTATCTCTTCAAACTTCACTCTTACCTTGGTTCATTTGTTTTCCTGATTTCCCTCGTCCAGTAGTCGTGTCTTTATGCAAATTTCGTTTTGACCATTATATTCTTCCTTCTAGATTATTCAGAATCGGTCTTTCCAATAACCAGCTTTGTCCTCTTCCATTTCGAAATATCCCTTGCAATCGTAACCATATTTTGTTTCGAGTGTCTTTCGACTGAGAGAAATTGGTTACACAACTTCTTGCACCAGGGTCGAATTCCTTCTTATTTCTTCCCCGTTTGATTCACTGAGTCACATTGTAACTTATTCTTTGAAAATCAGACCGATCACAACGATTTAAAATAAGCACTTGTGCTAGGAGAAAACGTTCAACTAAGTCCACCAAATAAAAAGTTTGCATTCGTGTTATTAACAAAATAATATACTATATATAAACAAACTCTTTTTTATTTTCATTTTTTGATAAACAATTAGATCAACATACTGTCGTTCTTTGCTGAGATGAAGTTAAAAAATAAAGGCTGAATAAGTTTCATTGTTAAATTAAACTAAATGATTTGCTCGGGATTTTTAAAATGACCATCAGAAACACTTGATAAATAATATGATATGGAAACATATTTATTGTGTGATATTAATTTAAGTTTGTGTTGTTTGTTTAAATTACACTTGATAAACTTTTTAGACTACGACGGATGGTGAATTTCGATGATTGACTCGTGTATTGTTTTTACTTGCTGCATAATAATTGTGTCTCTGCGAAGATAGTACATCTCTAAATTCTGCGCAATACAAATTTGTGGGTGTGATTTTAAAATTGCACTAGGATAATTTTTTGACGAAAATAACAATAAACAGATTAATTTTTAAATCGATATCATTTTATTTTGAATAAATAAACGCCGACGAAACAGAAAGAACAAAAATCGATTTAAATACTTATTGAACTGATTTTAAAGAAGTATTTTACATAAAAGCCCTCTATAATAATATTCGTTCTTGGTTTTTTTGCAAAAAATTAATTGGATCTTGAATTTTTTTTTTAATTTAAAAATTAGAACGAAGGTCGGATCAGATAATATGTAAAATAGTTCTATAAATATATTTCACAAAAAATATCCAGGGGTCATAACAAAATACAAAAATAAATATATTTCCAAAAGACTTTTTATATTTTTGAAGCCTACTGAGATTTTTTTCTCCGAGTTTTTTATGTATTTATCTGCTACTACTATTACTAAATATCATCCACGAACGTTATAATTTTTATATAATTAGGCAAATTTAATTAGCATAATTGTGCAAATAGTATATTTCGTAGGTATAATCTTAACACAGCTTCTTATAATATTCCTGCATCAACCCGTAGTACCTTTTTTTTGGAATTGTTTATGTTAATTTCTGTGCAACTTTGACAACATAACCCATCGGTTAAATGTTCCGTATTACATAGATTCTTTCTTTGATTTATTGCTTTTTTATATTATTGTTGTTCTCGATGTTTTCCGTGTAACTAGATAATAGTGAACAAAATAAATTTGATTATTCACAATCACGGAAGAATAAATTTGAATTTACGGAAAATCAGACTGAAGATTACAAAAAAAGAACAGATAAAATATCTGACTGTTTTAATGGATAAAAACTTGAAATTTTACAGTCATTTCAAGTATATAAATAATAAAATTACAAAATTTATAAATGCATGTGTAAAGCTATTTAACAATAACAGTCAGGTGAAATACAAAAAAATGTAGCACTATACGAAATGTTGATATTATTAAGTCTATCACATGGGAGTATAATTTATAATGATATTGTTAATCGTCCCTACGCTTCGGTTATTCGAGATTTGATCCGGAACTAGCGGATTGCTGCCACAGCAATCCGGTCTGGATAATCAAAACGAAGAGTGATTCCAGGGACCCCCGTCAAATGATTGACGACTTGGAAATAAAAACAATATATTTCGTAAAGATGTACAATAAAAGAAATACGAATACCGAAAGAATTAATATGCAACTGTTCTGCGAAAATGACTGGAAAACACGAACGATGAACCTGCAACGACGATGCTATCCAACAGGAACCTGGAGACTCAACTAGCGCTGGGGTTAAAGTGACGACGACACGGACGATGAATCTGCAGGAATCGGAAACCAGCGCTGGTGTTGCAGCGACGACACCTGGAAATGACAACACAAATCTGCAGCGACAATGCTGCCCAACAGGAACCGGAAACCAATCGACTGACCAGAATAATCAATTCGTAATGTCGAGGCAGCGACCAGGCTGTTGAAGACAACGTTGGTGCGCACCTTGATGGCGCTTAGCTATGAAAAGAGCTGTTGATCTGCAGCACTGTTGTGCTACCCGGACAGGAACTGGAGCGCTGAAGGGCCGCCAACCGATGTCGCTCTGGAGACACGACTGATGTGTCACAAATTCGGGATGTGAATGACGATCTGCAGCACAGTGGTGCTGCCCAAACTGGAACTGGAGCGCTGGATAACCACCGACCGGTGTCGCTTTATTATTATTCGTGTGTCCGATCAACTATATACGACAGCTTGTCCAATATTTTATTAATTTTATTAAGTCGCTATCAACGTCTCCATGTAAGCTTCCAAGTTCACATTTGCCACCAAGGAGACATATAAATAGATGATTATGGTCTTGAATTTCACCGCAGTCACATCCATCGCTTTCGCATATTCCCCACTTATGCAGATTATATTTTGTGTGCGCAGTTCCACTTCTCAGTCTGTTCAAGATTTTCCAAGGACTGTAGCTTAAGTGATTCCCGCTAGACAGTGCTTCCGTTATTGGTCTACCGTTTGCTTTTATATTCCATATACGAAGTCTTTCCTTTTCTGCAGTACCCGACAGCTTCTCGACCTTTCGTAGAAAGCTGTTTCTGGATTTTAGTCTTGTTTCAGCCAATCCTTTGTATTCATGTAGCGGATGTCGGTTGCCGTTGACTGCTTTAAACCTTTCATTTTTTGCAGCTACCTCCCGTCGAATTTCTGGAGGGGCGATACCGCTAAATTCGTAAAGTTTTGGTTAGACGAGTTGGTCTTAGACATCCAGTTATCAACCTGCATGTTTCGTTTAGGGGCACATCGATCTTTTTGGCGTGTTATGAGCGGCCCCACACAGGGCATACATATTCACCGGTAGAATAACAAAGTACCAAGGAAGAAATTCTGAGAGTGTTTGCGTAGCTCCCCAGCTAGAACTTATTATTACCTTACGTATTATGTTTGTTCTGGCCATGGTTTTCATTTTAATTGATTCGCAGTGCTGTTTGTATGTAAGCGAGATCTATCGAGTATAACGCCCAGATATTTTGGGTTATCTGTGTGCTTCAGATCGGTATCTCCTCATTTAATTTATAGATGCCGCTTTGCCTCACGACTTTTCAGATGAAAGGCACAAGTCACTGTTTTTATCGGGTTTGGCTTGAGTCAACTTTTCTTAAAATAGGTATCGAGTTCACCGATTTCATGATTTAACGTTTTTTCCACTTCTTCATAAGTGTCGTACTGTGCCGCTAAAGCCAGGTTATCCGCGTAAAAAAAGTGTTGCTACCGAAAACGATCCTAATGGCTTTACGTTTTTGAAATTCGTCCTCTACGTGTTACGTCAAGTGTAAGATCTGGCCGGTACTTGACTTTCCAGAACTAAAACCTGCTTTCTGGGAGATAAGTTTCTGATCAATTTTCTCTGCTGTCACACGTTCAAATATTTTATAGAAGTAACAAAGTAGGGATATTGGGCGGAAATTTTGTGGATTATTTGTGTTTTTCCTTAGTTTCTGAACAGCTATGACGTAGGTTTTTCTCTACTGTTTAAAGATATTCATTTTTATTAGGCGTTCATTAAACATTTTTTGAAGCCAGGTTATCGCTTATGTTTGATTTATTCAATAAGCCATCTATTTCGGCCGCTTTACGGGATTTAGCTTACTTTGTGCTGTCATATATTTCGTCATTACTAATGGGTTGGTTGAAATTATTTTCTTCAGTCGACAAGTATCGTATAATATCCTTTCTTTCCGACCTTTCGTTTTCCCGTTAGGTAGTAGTTGATGAGCTACCTGATTAGCTGTCACTGTTGATGCGCTGTTACGTTGGTTTTTCTCGTTGTTCAATTTCTTAAGTGGCTGCCACGTTTTTCAATCGTCTTTGCTGAAGTTTAACTCTTCAACGATGCTGCATCAGTCTTTGTTTCTTTCTACAGAAATTTCAGCCATCAGCTTATTTCCTGCTTCTAACGACTACCTGTTGAATGGATTTATGTTAAATTTTCTACAGTGATTTGCATACTGCTCTTGAAGATGATTTCATTCCAGGAATGTAAGCTTTCCTAGCACCTCGTGGGATACATTTTTAGAGGCGTTTTGTATAGTTTCTCCAAAGGAGTCGTATTCAGCTGGTGTTGGTGGTGTAGTCCTTACTGTTTTTACTATTTCTCTCATGACTTTTGGCCAGTCCGATTTCTCATAATTGTAACGCAGTGGTGGTTTATCTGTAATAATCGGTCTTAGGATTGCATTTAGCTCGAAAATAATTGGCCTTTATTGTGTGTCTGGTGTGGTCTCAGCTACATGTTTGCCTGCACATATGTAATATGCGTTCTAAGAAAAATATATTACCAGGATTGCAGCCGCATTTCCACCTACAACTGTTAAAAGATGCGGGGAATTTTGAGTCATGGACTAGTTTGAGGCAGTTTATTTCGGCCCGATTTTCCACTAATTCACCATTCGCATCAGTCTCCGCATATCCGCAGTTTACGCCGTGGCTGTTAAAGTCACCTATGTACGTCAATTCTTAGTTTCTGCTGGTTTCCATCAGTGCGTTCGTTAAATTCAAATTTTTCATTAGGCGGTTTGCATATTGATGTCATACTACAGCTATTAATTGTGGCCGTAGGGATTTCAGTGTTACTATCTACATTGGTTTTAGTGTTGGTTACCACCGCATCATACTTAGCTAGCAGGGCACTTCCATGTTTATTGTGAGGTTAATCAGGAAGTAATTTCATTCCGCCAGTTTTCGGTTTCGGTCCGCTTTCGGCTCTATGTGTTTCTTGTATCGCTAGTACATCAACATTATAAGCTTGAACAAGGTTTGTTAGTAATATTTCCTTTGCTCATGTTAACCCTATATTTATAGACATAATTCAAAATGATTTTCTCATCGATGGTGGCCCTGAAATGGGCCTTTTTAACCCGTGATTAGGATTCATTAATGTCGACTGAGGATGGGATGATTTGCCAGTGTATACACATCGTTGCCCGGGGGTCACCAGCTGCATTTGGACCGTATTTATGACAAATTGAAAAGGCGATTGTCTCGAGCGATGACAATCCAGGTATATATGTAGCAGCTGCTAAGGCGCTCTGCCGTGTGATTAGTTGTTAGCTGCGGCCGTCTTGACGTTTCGCGTCGTGTTCAGAATAAAAAATAAATTTAAATTTACACTAAATAAAAATATTTAAACTCGATTATGGTCGACAGGCGTATTAGTTGACACAAGATAGTGTTCAAGTCGCGTTAAAACTCTCTGCTGAGATGTTTTAGACAGTAAAACGTGACCGTCTGAGCATATTGATGTTGCGTTAGAAAATAAGATAGTTGCCGGTATGATAAAATTACACAGAAATGTTAAAGTTTAAAAAATTTTAACAATTTTCAACGAGTATACACAGAACTGCAATATAAAATTTGATGAAATAATAAATTTTACAAAAGCATTATTAATAGACGGAAGATTACCGTTAAACTTATGAATGGAAAAACGTAATATTTTCAATATAAACCAATAGTAGAACAAATATTTGACATCACATATACAAACGAGAGATTCAAAATAACGATTAAAAGTGTAACGGCAGTACAATTTAAAAAAATTATCAATAGCCACTACAGGGGCGAATCTAGAAAGACATTTTGGGGAGGGAAATTGTATAATTACGTAATATCTTATACGGTAAGCGGTAGATTTGAGAAATACCTTGTTTCATAAAGTAAATCAAATAGTGCGACCTCTTTAGGAATTTAAAAATGTTTTAAAAATATATAATTATTATAATTTAATTAAAATTTTGTTTTATTTGTAGATAAGAAATAAAACGAAATTATAGAATTGTTGTTAAAATGGTAGTTCAGAATTTGAATAGTAAATTACTAGAAAGAATAAAACGATAGCATTTTGATTAGACTTTATTTCTTTTTTATTTTTGTTATTAATTCGATCTGAATTTTTTGTCGGCGAACAAGTAAAAAAATACATATATTTCTCATTAAACTATTTTTTAATTAAAATTGCAAAATAAAAATTAAAAATACTTATAAAAAACAAAAGATCGCGGACAGTTCTATTTAAAACAGAATAAAAACGGAACATTAATAGTTTTACTCCATAGGTAACATACAAAACTTTTATAGTATAAATTAACGTTTTCTGTTATAACAAATTTTTTCATCGAGTTTTCGGTTCTTTGGCGGAAGGGATGTCCCCTATTTCCCTTCTAGTGGATTCGTCACTGGTCACTATACAGAAATATTTGAAAATATCTGGATAAATTACAATGGAACAATTAGAGTTTTTTTTTTTCTAAAATTTAAAGACAGATTTAATGACAGATGTTAAACAACACCAAACTAGTACAATACATAGTTTGAGAATGGATGACGCAAAAAATAATTGGAATGATAAAAAAAAGAAACAAACTGTACAAAAAAGTAAAAAAGAATAATCAAAATATTGAGTTAAGAAGAAAATACAATAAATTCAGAAACCAAGTGAATGCAGAAATAAGACGGCAAAAAGACATGTTTGTCGGGAAAAGTTTTAAAGTGGCACAGGGGGATATCAGGAACACTTGGTTAAATATAAACAAGATTATAGGAAAACAAAGGAGTCTAGGAGTAGATGAAACCATAAGTAAATACTTTGGCAAGGAACAAGAAGCAAAAGAGGTAAAGAATTCAAAAATGGTATAAAAAAACTAGAACACAAATGTAATAAAGTGCTATTAGAAAAAAGAGAAGAAGATGAAGTAAAAGTAAACATGTACTTACCTAAAGCAAACGTAAAACAGGTGGGGAAAATAATCGATGGATTAAAGGAAACAAAGGCCACCGGAATCGATGGATTAAAGGAAACAAAGGCCACCGGAATCGATGGAATAAGAATAAAAGATATAAAAACAGTAAAAATATATATAGTGAAGGAAATTACTAAGCTAATTAATCAGACGTTAAAAGAAGGGAAAATACCAAATGGGTTAAAAATATCGAAAACGAGACCAATATATAAAAAAGGGAAACACAGTGAATATGAAAACTATAGGCCAATTGCTGTAAGCAATGTAATTGCAACAATATTAGAAAAGTACGTAGCAAATAATCTAACGAAGTACCTACAAGAAAATAGGATAATGGACAAAACACAATACGGATTTCAAAAAGGAAAATCTACATCGAAAGCAATCGGCGAGCTTACTGAAAAAATAAGAGATAGCTTTGAAGAGGAAAAGAAGGTGTTGATAACGTTCATAGATCTTAGTAGAGCATTTGAAACGGTTGATCATAAAATAATCATAAACACATTAGAATGTGCAAAGTGGAAAAGAGGAGATGGATGTAGGAGTTCCGCAGGGTAGCAACCTAGCGCCAATACTGTTTATTATATATACGAATGGTCTATATAAGGAATTAAGTTACAGTGAGGTAGTCGCGTACGCGGATGATATAGCAATAGTTACGTCACATAAAGATATGAAAGAGGCAGAAATAAGGATGCAAAAAGATCTAATAACAATAAGTAAATGGGCACACGATAAAAGTCTAAGAATAAATGTAAAAAAGACTAAAGCAATGGTACTGCGGAAAAAAAGAGACAGCTCTGATTTGTATTGTCCAAATATAATAATGCGCTCAAATGAATGTGTACATTCAATGGGGGAAAGACGCGAATGCGAAATGAAAAACTGTCAAAAGTTAGACATAGTAATGCAGTATAAATATTTGGGAGTAATGATGGATCAACACTTAAGATGGGACATACATATGGAATACATTGCAAAGAAAATAAGAGCAATTTTACCAGCTTTATATACATTAAAGAAATATGCAACAAATGAAACATTAAAAGTAGTTTATTATGCGCTAGTAGAGTCGAGGATAAGATATGGAATTCAGGCGTGGGGAATGGCGAGAAAAGCATACCTGGGGAAAATAAATAAACTGCAAATTAAATGCTTGAAATTAATAGGAAATCATAAAGGGGAGACCGATAGTGAAATAATTAAAAAAGAAAACGTAATGAGCATAAGAGGAATGTACTTATTACTGAAGATATGGGAGTACATATCAGCAGAAAAGAAAATTGAATTGGAGGAAAGAATAAACACAGAATACGAGTTGAGGGAAAAAATTTCGTACCAATTGCCGTTAGCAAGAACAAAGATGGGGGAGCAAACGGATAAATATATTATAACTCAGATGTTGAATAAAATACCCAAAGAAATAATAGAGAAGGAAAAAATAGGGGAAAGAAAAAGGAAAATAAAGGAATGGCTTCAGGAAGAAGAAAATATAAAAAAAATAATAAACATAAAATAAAAAGACAAAGCGTAACAAAAAAAGCTAGGGAAAAAAAAACAAAAATAGTAATTATTGATAAGTAAAATAGATAGATTAAGTAAATATTACACGATCATGTATACATATGTATAAGTTAATTTAAGATGGTAAAATGTCAAATAGGATAATTCGTCGACAAGCGTTTTAGCTTGACGAAAATTTTTGTATGTAAAAAATTATAAATACATATTTTTTCAAAAAAAAAAAAAAATTCTAAAATCTAACTCAAAAGATTTAACATCACGGAGATGGAAAATTGCACTAGATGTAATGAACAAGACAATGTACAGTATATCTTGAGAAGTTGTAATGTATTAAATGCAGAATTAACGAAAAATTACAGTGAACTGGTATTGCAGAAAATGAATAGGTTTAACGAATTTGTCAAGAAGTAATGTAGTATCGGAAAACTAATATTAACCTATTTTAAGAATAAATTATATTAACATGATTATTAAGAATTGTATATATTTAATTGGATTATTTGCTCCGCATTGCATTAATTTAAATACTGTATTTAAATAAATGTACGACCCTACCTATGGATTATGGGGTAAGGCGAAGCGAAATAACGAAATGGAATTTTTCAAAATTTACTAAATTCAAAAAATATTTTGAAACATAATTATTAAAAATTCACGCCAACATGCCATTTAAAAAATCTAGAAATATTAATTATTTCAGTCGTTATTTATTATTATCCGAATTACTAAACGAGAAAAAGTATAATTTTCAGACTATTTCGAAAATAGCTGCAACTATTTTGACGAAATTTAAATATAAATTATGCTCAAAAATTAACAAATGATCCGGTTAGAGGAGGAGAAAATATATATATATAAATAAGTAAAAAGGGAAAATAAATCGAAAATCGACTTCAAATATACGTGTAAATAACGAAAATATTTTAAAAGCCGTTAAGATAAATAAAAGCAATTATCTCATCGAATAATTCTTTATAAGTTATTGAACACATTTAGAGATACAGTTAAATATACAAAAACAAAAGACCGGTCCCCATCCTTTTTTTAAAATTAAAATTAGTAATAAAGATTTTCTGAAAAATTATTCTAGAAATTAAGGAATAATTTTTTCTTGGAAGATTTTTGTTATACTTTTTTTTTAGGTAAATACTTTTTTTAATAACACATTTTCTTGCTTTAATCTTTCTGTTACAATTTGTTTCACTGCAAAAGTTATAAAAAAAGAAAACAACGTTAACAAATTAAATTCCAAACTATGAAACGATTCGATCCAGTTATTTAATCACTTATAAAAAATTAATATTTTTCAAAAGTGGATTAATCTGTTTCTTAAACGAGAGTATTTACCTTTTTGTTTACCAGTTTGGTACCTTACTAATAAAAATGTTTAAGAAATAAAATACGGTTTTTTGTTTTTATTACCGAATAACCTTGTTTTAATTTTTAAATATACTCACACTTTGAGCAGCATGTAGTGTCACCGCCCCCAATTCTTTCAACGACCGTGAATGAAGAAATACCCGTATATTAAGAAGAATACATGTATATAGAAAATCATAATTGTGATTAATGAAATGTGAGAACCAGTGCACCCGTATAGTACGAATCATGTTATATAGACACATAATATTCACAGCAGTTATATACATACAAGCGAAAGCGTCATCAATCCCAAAGAAATCATTATTTTGCATATCTTACCTAAATAATGAGACACTGACACATCGTGTTGTCTGCTTTGCATATTTCTTTTCTTTTTTTTTGGATATGACCAGCAGCAGTTGCCATAAAGGAGTGACCTTACGCGGCAGACAATTACCAGCGCTATAAATACAAAAAATCAGGTTAATTAAAAACTCGAATAAAATAAATTTTCGGAATGTAACGAAGAATTAATAAAAAAACATATATATATATATATATATATATATATATATATATATCAGGAGCGAATCCAGAGGGACATTTTGGAGAGGGAAATTATATAATTACGTAATATATTATACGATAGTCAGTAGACTTGAGAAATACCTTGTAGAAAATCAGATAGCGACCTCCTCTTTAGAAATTTAAAAATGTTTTAAAAATGCATAATTATTACAATTTTTAATTTAACTTTTGTTTCATTTTTAGGGGTGAAAAACAAAAAAAATTATAAAATTATATCTAAATAATGGTAGTTTAGAATTTGAATGGTAAATTACTGGAAAGAATTTATCAATAGTATTTTTATTAGACTTTGCTTCTTCTTTATTTTTGTTAGTAATCCGATCCGAATTGTTTGTCCGTGAGCAAGTAAAAATATATATATATATTTCTCATTGAACTATTTTTAATTAAAATTGCAAAATAAAAATTAAAAATAAACAAAAAAGGCAAAAGATCGACGACAGATGCGTTCAAAACAGAATTAAAACGTAATATTAATAGTTTTACTTCTTCTTCTATTTCTCAATCTTTCGATTGGTGGTCAATCTTCTTGAAAGTGCTACACTTAGAATCGCGATGCTTTTAAATCTCTAGCTTGCGCTATAATTTTCATTAACTGCTAATTATCCGCTCTGTTGTCTTCCAATATTTGCCTAATGAATTTCTGTCTCAGTCTTGGTCTTTTTCCATTTATTAATCCTTCTATCATCGTTGTTAGGTATCTATTATTTCTTATTACATGCCAAATCCAATTGCATCTTCTTTCTCTTACGGTCCTCATTAAGTATCTTTCTTCATTAATGCGTTCCAGCACTTCCGTATTTCTAATTTCATCTAGCCATTTAATTTTCTGCATTTTCCTTCAACACCATAATTCGAAAGCCTCCAATTGTTTTTGCCTTTCCTTATTTATTGTCAGCACGCTCCAGACGTATGTTTTTATTAATCAGTTCTACACTTATGGCTTTGGACTTTAGCAGTGAATTTTTTCTGATGAACGCGGCTTTCGCCTGCGCTATTCTAGACCTTATTTCCTGGTCACATCTTCCATCCTTTAACATTATTGAGCCTACGTATCTGTGAATTTTTACATATTGTATTCTTTCATTGTATAATTTTATTTCCAATTCCCTATTTTTACTAGAAAACAGTATTAAATATTAGTTATATATATAATTAAATCCATAACATTTATACAAAACTTTTATAGTATAAATTAAGTTTCTCTGTTATAACAAATTTTTTTCATCGAGGTTTTAGTTGTTTTTTTTAGTGGGTATCCTTTCCCCCGGAATCCGCAACTGATATATATATATATACCTATAAATATATATATATATATATATTAATTACAACGTAATTCTTAGGCTACTCCCCATTCGAAAAAATATCCCATTTTTATGTAACGCTAAATGTCCCAAAAAAATGTCCCAATTTTATGTAACGTTTGTTATATTTTATAGGATTTTTGTTATTGTTATTTAAAAAATGTCATAATTTTATGTAACGAAATGTGTAACGAAAAATGTAATGAAACAATATCTTAATTTTATGTAATGAAAGTTAAATGTGAGGATAGGATTTTTGTGATTATGTTTTGTTTTCCTTTTTGTGCTGATGCCAGTAAGAATTACGTTGTAAATTTTGATCATTTTGTACAAAGTACAGAAGAGAAAGAGACATAAATAAAAGCAAGAGGGGTCAAGGGGCACAACCCCTTGCGAGGCCAAAATGGCCGAGTTTCGGCCAGAAAAAAGAAGGGTCGAGACGGGTTCATGAATTGGACTCACTCGGATAAACAGGTCATTATGAAAAAGAAAGTGAACGACTTAAAAACTGCCAATAATAAACCGCGCCGACCCACGAACACATCCATTATGCGGTCTCGAAAAACAAAAGGTATGAGAGAGGCAAGACAGTAACCCGCCAGAGATCTTCATAGAAACTTAGCTGAAAACCCCTCCGAAGGAATCGTAGTAAAAAACGAAAGAAGTGCAATTGTTAACGAGTGGAAATGAGAAAATTCTTTGAACTAGGTATTAGAAAATTTGTATATAATTCGTTAATAAAAATGATGAATAAAACCAACTTATAAAAAACTGTGCGTCAGTCGAAATACCTAACAGCGTTAGAAGTGAAACTTTTTATGGAATGCAATAAATTTTAAAGGAGGAAACAAAAAAAGGACATTGAAGTAAAAAAAAAAAAGTATACTTAAAACTAACAAAAATGATTTGTTAAATCAATAGCAACGTGCAGATAATGTCGAATTAAATACTACACAAGTCTCACTTGCGTGTAAATATTGCTACACGTACGTATATAATTAGTACATGCAAGTGAAACATGTATAGTTGTTTAATTCGAGATTATCTGCACGTTGTTATTGATATTATAAATCCTTTTTGTTAGTTTTAAGTATACTTTTTTTTTTTTTTTACTTCAATGTACCTTTTTTGTTTCCTTTTTGAAAGTTCTTGCATTCCATAAAAAGTTTCATTTCTAACGCCGTTAGTTGCGTGTTTAAAATACAAACACTGACGACATTTTTGGATAAAAATATTTCAACTTTCTGCTTTTTTTTTAAGACACTTTCCTGAATTATTGCTCATTTTTGGATTTTCAATTTGTACAATTGTCGTGAAATTTTGTAATAATCAATTCTTAGTAAAAAAACGTTTATAACATTTTTATAGCTTTATTTATTAAGTATCGCACACAACAATGAATTAGTTATAACGACCAAGTCATTAATCTTCCTCAGTGTCGTTGTGACCAATTTCCACTGTATATGAATTTTTTTTTTTATTCGGGTCTAATGCAAGTTAATAAAGCTACAACTAAGGAATAGTTAATAAAAAATAAAAAATGTCGCTATTAAATAATCAGAAGAAAAAAGGATCGTAACCATAAACTACAACTAAACCAAAAATGTTAATCAAAAAACAAAACAAAACAAAGGAAAAAAGACCAACGAAAACTTTTTGCATAAATTAAGTAATTATATAATTGTTTAAAATAAAACTGACAACTAACCTTACAGTTTCCCGCCGCAAGAAAGTAAATAATGAAGAAAATATGGCGGAAAAATAACAATAAGTGGTTAGCATTTCCGGCGAACCTCTCTATAAAATTAAGAGCTATATATATGTGATCCGTACGTCATTATAGTAACGAATTTACGCATCAATCCCACGGGCATCGACAGTCCACGTTATCACGAGTCCAGCGGGAATCTACATTGAACCATTTTATCAATGTATAAAATGAAAGAAAAAAGGTTACGTTAACGATAGCCGCGGTAACTTGCAGTCGGTTTTAAGCGCACGCGGTATTTGAAATTATTATTTGTAAGAATGGCCAAATTTTATTGTTAAAAGCACAATTTAATTTCTTAAAAACGAATATAATGGCAAAAAAAATCAAACGACACAACAGCGTCTCATGTTCATTTACGGACGACGCCCTAGAAACTTTTTATACTTTTAAATGTTATCTAAAAAAATAATAATAATAATAATAATAATAATAATAATAATAATAATAATAATAATAATAATGATAATATGCGGCAACCATAGTTTTGCTGGCAACGAAATAATAATTTTATATTTAGCGGAAGGTGTTCGGAAATTTCTTCGGGAATGTTAAGTCTACTTTTCTATAATTCATACAGACGAATGGACCAAAGCTTACAGAAAATAGAGTTATCTTTACTGACGCACTTTGCGCTATTCAAAGCATTAGTCTTAATCATATGAAAGCTAACGAGATATCCTTCTGTCAGCTAACCAACATGAAAAAACCATCATATGCTGGATCCCATCACATTCTAACATACAGGAAAACGAAGAAGCTGACATCGCCGCGAAAGAAACAACGAAGATGTTTTCAGTACCACAAATTCCAATCCCAATTCAAAATCAAATACGCAACATCAAAAATCTATTTCACGTTGCATGGGACTTACACTGGAAGCACATTCCCACTACTAAAAAACTCCGAAACGTCAAGTCAAACACGGCTCGATGGAAAATAACCATCCCATCGCGACGCGAAGAGGTTGTAATAACTCGGCTCATTAACTCATTATCACATATCAAAAAAAAAACCATAGCCGATATGCTGTTACTGCAGACAGGAGTTTCTAACAGTCGAACACATACTAACAAAGTGTATATCACTCCGGGAATACCATCCTAAACACGGAACTTTCGGATAATCAAGAGAAACTTACAAAGTAATTTTTGAAAACAACAAACATATATCCGCTCATTTAACAAAATAGCCTCGGTACCTCTGACCTAAGTTGTAGTATAGGGTGGGTGGAGGACCAAGGCGGCGAAAAAAATTATTTTTTTTTCAACCGGTTTTAAGGAACTAAAAATTAGGTTTTAAACAAGGATGTATTATTTTTTTTAAAGTTTTCTATTTTGTTTGTTCCTGTTTTTATTTTCTTTCATTATTCCCTCCTGCCCATGTGCGTCGGTTCCGCTTTCAGCTCCTATTTTCCCTGATTTAAATAAAAAATTAATTACTTTTCTTTCTACGAGTATAAATTATTAAATTTAAGGGCGTAATATTATTTTTCTTGAAATCTATGGATTCTCTAATTTTCTTGCGTTATACTGTAATAGTTTTATTTATTTATTTTTTTACCCTGGGCGTGCCAGCAGCCTTGACCCAACAACATGAAAAATTAAGAGATAAAATTAAATAGCCAGGTGGTCAGAAATGGAAAAGACAAAGGACAACAGCAACGGAATAACTGAAGGCAATGGGAAGGAAAGGATATAGGTAGCGTTAAAGGGAGTAGGAAGACCCAAAACTAAAAGTTGGGCGTAAAGAAAGGAGCGTTCGTTAGAGAGTGCAGAACATTCGAATAGGATGTGATTTGAATCACAAATACAAGGAGGCTCAGAAGCGTGAAGAGAGCAGAAAGGAGAAGGGGACAAAGCGAATCGAAAGCAAGAAGAGGGGAGTAAAGAATGATTGATTCTAAGCCTAATTAAGGAAACAACAGTGGAACGATGACAGATAGGAATAGATTGAAACCAAGGCAACCGGTTGAAAAAGACGGTACTGTGAAAAGCGATTTGAGAATAAAGATGGATACATGCCAAACCAAAGTCTGGAATGATTAGAGCGTGACAGAGAAAGAATGTCTGAGGAAGGGAAAGAATCGAGGAGAGGACCAATTTGGGCGGCTAAGCGAGCTAAAATGTCAGCTGAGTCATTGCTCTTAATATTGGAATGATTAGGGACCCACAGAAAGTCTGTGATAATAGAATGGGATGAGAACAAAGAGGAGACAAGAGATCGAATAGAAAGGATGATACCGTCAGAAGTATGAGAAGGAGAAGAGGAGATGGCTTGAAGAACGCCTTTGGAATCAGAAACGATCAGGAATTTGTGAACCCGACTTGTAGAGGATATGAAACGAATTGCATGAAGAATTGAGATCGACTCGGATTATTTTTTTAAATATTTAAAAATATTATTAATTTGAGTAAATTACACATGGACTTAATATAAATGGAGTTGTAATTCCTTTTCTAGGCATACAGATAGAGTTGCATCGGTTTTTCTTTCGATTATTACAGTTGAAATTACGAATATGATAAATGTTGGCATCGGATTTTTGTGGAAAAAAAGCAGATGGTAATATTGCCTGTTTTGTTAAAACATGTTCTATCGGTTTTTGTTCGTTATATTTATATGTTGTTATTATTTTAATTTTATAAAATTAATTTTTGCCACTTCAACATCCATTGAGGATTCAACATTTTTCCTTTTCTTTTCTTTTTTTAGGTGCGTTAACCAAGGACCTTTATGCAGAAACAAGGAGAAAGAATCGTCAATTAAATTCTTATTTGATCAGATACAGACAATATAAAGGAACTACTAATCGCTAGGACGATGGAAGGAGAAGGAAAAGACAGGACGTAAGACGCACAATAAGGAGTAGGAAGCCCGAGCTTCAGCAGATGAAAATATAGAACGCAACGTTCAGAAGAAAGGGAATGACATTTAAAGAGAACGTGGTCAGCATTGCAAACCGTTGATTCGTTCGGATAAAGATAGCAATATGAAGAAGAAACTAAGGAGGGACGGTAACTGAAGGATGACAGAAGAGAATAATTAAAACGTAGACGAATAATAGAAATAACAGCAGAACGGAGGAGTGAAGGAAACTTGAACAACCATGAAACAGAAAGCAGATTAGATTGTAGCGACAGATAGAAGGAACGATCGTTACAGAAAGAGGAAGTGTAAATATCTAATCGAAATGTAAGATGGAATTTGGAGATTAGAGGATTGGATTTTGTTGAAAAAGGAGGAGGAGGAGGAAACAGCAACTCGGGCCAAAGAATCCGTCACCTCATTAACCTCAATACCTGCATGGTTACGCACCCACAACAAATAAACACGGATGGAGTGACGCGAAGAAAGAAGATGGATGATACATCGTATGTGTAGAATTATAAAATCGGAATGATGAGCCGGAATGAAGCAACAAATCGCCCGGAGAGTACTCATGAAGTCAGAAATAATTAAACAGTTGGAAGAGAAGCGGTTAGATGAAATAAAAAGATTGGAGCGGAGGATAGTCATTAATTCGGTTGTAAAGATGGAACAAAAGGAAGAAAGGCGGAATGATTCAGAAAGGTTAAAATCTGGAAGAATAAAAAAAGTACCTTCACCATTACGCCCCCTAAAGCCATCCGTAAAAATGGTCATATGTATGGGAAAGAGTGAATTTATTGCACTGTAGAATTCCTGTTTAATTACAAGTTGGGGAAAGTGTTTGGAAAATGAGGGTAAAAGAAATACCTTGGGAGGGTGGCAGAAATTGGCAAAAGAAAAGGGAAAAAAAGGAGATTATTAATGAAAAACTTTATAGGGCTAAAACAGACTAAGACGAATAAATATATAAGCTAAAATAGGAATGTTCTTAGGTATAAAAGGCAACATTAATTGCACATTTTGAATATCGGTCCAATCAGAGTTGCGAATTTAATTGCCAATATTCAATTTCGCGTGTGAATAGTGTCGTGTACCAGTTATTCGGATGTTAACTGTTCATGGGTATCATTTGTATATGTACATATATCACTATTTGAACATATGAGAAAAATACTCCAGTCTTTAGTAATAGTTGAATTTCGAATTGATGATCAGTCAATAGGAGCGTATTGAGAAGCATACACACACAAGCTGTAAAAATAACCAATCAGGTCGAACTTGGTCTGTGACGGGAGTATATTTTTCATCTAGTCCCCCTCCAGTAATGTAAGTACATCTTTCAGGGAACTATTGCACACACCACCTTTATCTCGTATTGTTTAAGCTACAGATTGTACCTATCATTCCTTTTTAGGTATACTAGTTTCCTGTACGTTCAACACACATGTTATAATAAATACATTTCCCCATCTATAATTTTGAAATTAGGGTCTAAGAAAAAAATAAATAAAAAAAAATCCACTACGCCACGGTAGCGGGCTAATAATGTTTATTTAACTGTCTAAATTTCCAAATTACATCATTATGGCTTTTCCATGTTTTATTTCCATACACGAACGAAAATTTCACTTCAAAACACTAATGCTAAATAATGTCCTCAGCTGGCAATCCCCCCCCCCCCCCAAAATAAATCTTAACAAAAAACCAAAAAAAAACACGATAGAATTGTATACACTTATCATTGACTAACTCGGCCGCAATACCATGTTGCACTTCATTTTATCATCCGGGAAGCTAGGATCGGTGTCATTACGAACATTTCTTTTTTTTTAGTGATGCCAATTTGACCCAAAGTAAATGTTTTTTATCCTTTTGAAGTTGTGCAACGAAATTTAAATTCAGCTGCGTTTGACGAAACGTTCTTTGTTAATTTTAGTTCAACTCTAGTTATTGGGGTCGTTTTCCTTTAATATCGCTAACCAACACTACGTTGCAAGATAGTGGGCTTTTGATTTTTTTTTAACCTCCCCTTTGGGCATGTCAACAAAGGATCTTCCCCCAGAAACGACACAAGGGAGAAGGATCAGTTAAAATCGTATAAAATTACTGAATGATTAACGAAATTGTAATCAGCATCTTTACACTACACATATCAGCCTTGTATGCGTTAAAAATTCTTCAAAAATCATATAGAATTAATTCGACAATTATTATTATTATTTTTCTTTTATATTTTCTTTGTAAAATGAATAATAATTACAAAAAAAAAGCAAAAAAAAAAACAAAAAAAAAACAAAAAACATTAGAAACAAATTTTGTATTAACATTTTATAATCTGTTTTGTCATATAGTTTAAAAGTCAACTCTATATCGAACATATAAAATATTTTGCTTAGAAATTTTATCTACTTATTGCGGTATTTTCCATAATGTTCGCCTGTTTAAAACCTATTCATCATGGTCAGACGTATTCGAATGTTTTCCGCAGACTTATTCGAACGAATCGTAAGTTTTTGGATATTCAATATGAATGCATTTTTTCTTTTTTAATTATCGAAAAAAAGTCCAAAAAAGAAATTAATGCGAGATAATTATATATCCTAGTAAATGTAATATAGGGAGAACTTTAAAAAGCGAGTTCGGAACTGCAATTTCGTTTTCCGAAATGTATTCAGCAATAACTCCGGTTCTCTTCGTAACGTCATTGGACTTGGTAAACAATAACAAAGTGACGGCCAGTGCGTGGTTATATTCTATTTTTTAAATTATCGTTATTTTTGCTAGAAAATACTTTGTAGCCTTGTAGAGTGGAATGCGTGAGTTGTCGCGTTTAATATCGGATGCGAACGGTGTTCATTAAAAAACACTTAACGCGAGCCAAAACTCCATCTGAAGAACGTGTCTGTGTCATCTAACAGATTCACACTTAACCTTCAAAATTAATCGAATGCGAGCGATCAACGCTCGGTGAAAAATTCGTGACTTGAAATGCTAAAAAGTTGCATTGCTACGCGGGTCGTACTTACCTATGTCAAGTCTGAGCGAAGATCGAGCAAATAGTGCCTTAGCAACCTGTTCAAAAAGCGAAATTTTTAAGCAGACAGTTAAAGCAATGACTAATCATTTCTTTGTCCCACTGCTGCTTTGTAAAAGCTTCCGCGAATTGTTGATTTTTCCATGACGACCGCTTTTGACATTGAATAATACTCGATGCAAATCGAATGTGTTTATTTTCTGGTTCGTGGTTTCATGTTTTATATCCAAATTAGTCCACCGTCACACCGAAAGTAAACACTCGTGAAAACGGCGAAGAAAAATAGTTTTTTTCCCGGAACTGTATCGCTACTGACAGGCTCGTTTGCAGCGTAATGTCCTTACAGCTAAGCGAAACAGTTTGTTCCTGTCGGAACTCGGAGCTTCTGCCTTTTTCGAATCTTCGTTAAACGTTCTAAATTTTTATATTTGAGTTGTAAATAATATTGTCCATTTTCTGTTATTACTTTATTAAAAATATTATAAAAAACGTGTACTACACAAATTACATTTTTAATATTTTTAAAATATAATTTCTGTAGTACACGTTTTTCTAAATGTTTCTTTCGCCAATTCGTGGTAATGGTGTGAATGGAATAAAAATTGTTTGTTTCGTATTAATTAATTTCACAAAAAAAAACCTCGAATGTGTAATGCTCGATATAAACGTTGTCTGTAAAGGTGTATCCATGGCCGACTCACCCCACGCACACGACTTAATAATCATTTCACGACTTTAAGTGCTGCAGGCAAAATATTCAAATAGATCCTGTCTGGTCCGGAATGTGTAAGCGATCTTTTGCTTTAAGAAAGAAGAATTTGCTACTGCATTCCAAAAGATATCTAAAACTAATACAGCCCGAATAAATATTCGTTGACCGGGGGTCCGCACTTCGAGATCTGATCTACCAGGAAATTAATAGATGCTGGATCATCGCCTAAAAATAGACTCGAGTTGTACTACCAACAAAACCTAAAGGTTTTTTCTATTACAACTTACAGGTATGTACAAAACCTCAGAGAGTGTACTGTGTTCTGTTTTATGATAAATTTGAAATTTTTTATCTATTTACGCTGAAAACAAGAACAGACTGACTCTAGTGTGCAACATAACTATATATTTACTTTATTATATTCAATTCATTATTATTTATTAAATTTAAAAATTTTATATTACATAGACCAACAATTATAATATATCGATCTATATCTTTAATAATGACCAAACATGTAAATAAATAATACAACAAAATTCAGTCCATGAATATGTCAAGTAGACGAAACCGGTAGGACGGATTTTTATATATATTTTTTGTGAATAATAATGTCTGTAACTTTTATTTTAAGTAATAATTTAATATAAATAAATGTTGTATGTTTTAACGAATTAAAAGGTACTTTGTGTCCGTGTAATATTTAAAACTATAACTTTGTAACGTAATTTAAGGTTTAAAAATACATAACTTATATCATTGAAACAAACGTTTACAGGAAGAAATAATACATATCTGATCTGTTATTTTCACATTCGGATACATTCTCAAATTTTTTTTTACTGGACTCTATTTATATATTTGTACTTTTAGCGATGATGATAATACGAAATTATTTGTTGTTCGACATTTTCAACAACTTGTCACACGATGAAGATATGAACTTCCGGATTCGCAAATTTCTCTGAATATTTGTAACCCCCGTCTTCCTTTGATTTTTGATAATGGTTTGAAATGTTTTTGTTACTACAACGAAATCGTCTTAACATGAAGTGATATACGTATTTTTAGGATTCCCCGTATACATATAATGTACGGAATCATGGGCGCCGCCAGGATTACATTCAGGGAGGTGCATCTGCATTTGTCTTATGGTGGGGGTGGGGGTCAAATCAATCGACTATTTTTTTTTACTTTCGATACCGAAAAATTGGTTACTATGCTCCTCTAGAAAATTATCTCGAAATATTTTTTTTTTTTTTTTTTACACGTATATTTCAGTACAATCTTATTATAGTAAATAAATTAGCACTACTTTTAAAACAGTGTTACAACTTAATCTAACTAATTTGTAACATGAGCAGAGTAGAAACTATGTACAATTACATAACTCCTAATATACAGATATATACATAATCATACGCGCATATAAATACTCACACGCACGCACACCAAGTATATGCCCATATCCACAAAATACATACATACGAATATATTACAGAATAAATTAGGTGACTAGTTCATAAGGCTTTGTGCGCTTAAGGCGCCTTAAGTCATCATCGGAAAGTAGCAGTTTTAAAGCCTCTAGATTTGGGTGACTGTGAAGTCGGTATTCGTGCGCTTCTGCAATATAACGTATGACTTCATCGATCCATGGAATATTTAAATCGGAATGTATTTCTTCGTTTCGTTGATACCAAAAAGCTCCAGTGATGTTTCGGAGACACTTATTTTGAGCGCGCTGAATAATCAACCGATTGGATGTCTTTGCACAGCCCCAGAGTTGAATACCATACATCCATATCGGTCTGATGATTTGACAATAAATCAAACGCTTATTAGACAGATTGAGTTTAGAATAACGCCCAATCAGCCAACAAATCTGTCTTAATTTATGCATGGTTTGTTCCTTTTTCATTTTGACATGCGTCTTCCAATTCAGCCTGGAATCTAAATGCATACCCAGGTATTTAGCAGAGTCCGATCTCGGAATAGGAAGACGATCAAGATATATCTCGAAATATGAACTGTTAATATTGATAGGAAAGTCCTCCTCATCAGTTTTCCATTTTTTCCTTAATCCCATATGAAAAAATTCATATCTTGAGGTTAATTGAACGTACAGCAAATCTCAATACATATTTTTGTAGGAAGTTGAACGCTCTACAAAAGAGATCTCTTACACTTTTTCTATTAATCTAACCATTTAAAAGATATTGAAGGTCAAAGTTTGAAAAGTGGAGGACATTTTTTTTTCTTCTTAATATTATAACTCACTAATTAATAAAACTCATAAATTGAGCAATACATATTTTTGTAGAGATAATTTTTGTCGATCAGTTAATTTCCTACAAGATGCCTTAAGTTTTTATTCCGACGATGACTTCATAAAAGAAAATTCTTCATCTTTTTCTGTGTATTTTCCTTCCCGACAGGGGGGTGCAAGTGCACCTCCTTGCACCCCCTCCCGGCGCCCATGTACGGAATCCTAATAAGATGGTACACAAATGACAAAAATATCAAATAAAAATCAATAACTCACGAACGGATTGACGTATAAACTTCAAATTTGGAACATAAATTACAATTAAAATTCTCTTTAAAACGATCTATAACTTAAAGACGACCGAATACCCTGGGCGGCAAAAAGCCCAAAAAACCGTCAAGAATATATAATATAGTACATAAAACGACCTCAAAAATCACTTAAAAAATCATAACTCGTCACCCGATATATATACATAATACTGAAATTCAAAATATAAACTAAAATGCAGGAGTCCTTTCATAAAATCAAAAAAAATTACGGTACAAAAGTTATGTAAAGTTGCCCAAAAGTTCAAAAAAGCGCGAAAAATGACGTGTCACCCCCCTAGCGTAGCGAATATTACAGCTAAAAATTTTAAACACGGTTAAAAATATGCGCTTCTACGTATATTTCTTTATTTTGGAACATTCAGGTTTCCAGCTGTAAAATTAGACCCCCAAGGCGCCGAAAGCTAACAATTTTGAAAAAAAATATTTTTTTTCCCAGGCATGCGATATATTGTTGAAAAGATTGCTATTTGTCGGGAAAAAAACCGTATTTAATTTTCTTAACGAAACTTTCAAAGTTGCCGTATAGTTCAAAAAAGCGCGAAAAATAACGTGTCCCCCCCTAGCGCTGCGAATATTACAGCTAAAAATTTCAAACGTGGTTAAAAATATGCGCTTCTACGTATATTTCTCTAGTTTGGAACATGCGGGTTTCCAGCTTTAAAATTGGACCCCCAGGTGCGCCAAAATCTCGAGATTTTGGAAAAGATTTTTTTTTTTTTTCCCGGGCATGCGGTATATCATTGAAAAGATAGCTATTTTTCGAGAACGAAACCGTATTTCATTTCCTTAACAAAACTTTCAAAGTTGCTGTAAAGCTCAAAAAAGTTTAAAAAATTGCGTGTTCCCTAGCGCTGTAAGTATTATAGCTAAAAATTTTAAACATGGTTAAAAATATGTGCTTCCACCTATATTTCTGTAATTTGGAACATGCAGGTCTCCAGCTTTAAAAATACGAAAGCTCAAAATTTTGTAAAAAAAGTATTTTTTTTTCCAGGCATATATTTGTCGGGAGTAAACTCGTATTTCATTTTCTTAACGAAACATTGGAAATTTACCAAAAGTGTAAAAAAGCACAAAAAACGACGTTTAGCGCTTGTGGCTCAGCTTTATAGCTAAAAATTTTGAACAAGGTTAAAAAAATGCGTATCCTTGTGTATCTCTTTACTTTCGAACATTTGCGTTTCCAACTTTAAAGCCAGACTCTCGAGGCGCCGCAAGCTCAAACGTTTCAAAAAAAGTATATTTTTTTTCAGTCATGTGATATATTTATGGAAAGATTGCTGTATGTATTGAATGAGAAACAAACGACAATATAATTGAAAGACTGCGATGCTTTATTTAATAATAAAATGTAACACAAATTTCTGTAAATGTCCTATAATAATCAAGATATTAAATAAAATAAAGCAAAATAAAATACAATTCTCAATTTATTGTTTTTCATTGAAATACACAGTAATAAGTCAAAACTAAAAAATAAAAAAAATAAAAAACAAATTTTTTTTTTTCAAAAATAACCTTTTATTTATGCACTAAAAAGTACAAAATAACTTTATTAGTGTGCGACTACCAGATACGCGTATCTTCTTATTAAAATCTAAAACTACAAAAAATATTCTGAAAAATAAAAGCGGAGGCCGCAGATTAATAATTAAATATTAATATTATAATACATCCTAAGCCAAAACTACAATCACTATTTAATGTTGTTCCATTGTTGTGCATCACGATACCACATACACCGAATATTTTTGTAACTGTGGCCACCGCTTTTATTTTTCAGAATATTTTTTGTAGTTTTAGATTTTAATAAGAAGATACGCGTATCTGGTAGTCGCACACTAATAAAGTTATTTTGTACTTTTTAGTGCATAAATAAAAGCCTATTTTTAAAAAGTTTTTTTTATTTTTTTATTTATATATACTCGTACATTAGTTCGAAAAAAACGTATTCAAAAGAAGGTGTCAGAAAATGAT
Source organism: Icerya purchasi (assembly GCA_039619475.1). Taxonomy (NCBI): domain Eukaryota; kingdom Metazoa; phylum Arthropoda; class Insecta; order Hemiptera; family Monophlebidae; genus Icerya; species Icerya purchasi. Next base: position 150,263,365 of record CM077116.1, on the reverse strand, counting down.
TCGATAAAGGCTGGTTTAGAAAACGTACAATTAGATCAAATATTCAAATAAACAAAAAGCTCAAAAAGCACAATTACCGAGAGAGCTCTATATATTATGCAAAGCTACTAATAAATAAAATTATATATTCAATAATTCTTAAAAATTAAATGTATAATTTTTTTTTTTATTTCTGAAATTCAGCCTTTATAACATGCTAGCTTCCCATTTCTCTGTCGTAACGTCTGATTCGAATTATTACGAAGAATTTATGCGTTTTAAACGAAGGACAGAAGCCATTCCATTGAACTTTAGTTCCAGCAACAAGGAAGAGTACAATTGTCCCATATCGCTAAAGGAACTAGAACATTGTATCCAATATTATATCCATGATTCCTCGCCAGAGCCAGACAGTTATGTTAAAATATCTACATTTATCGGCTAAATTATATTTCATATCCTAAACAGATTGTGGAATAAGGGAATAGTCCCTGCGAGATGGAAAATAGCTGTAGTAATCCTGATATTAAAAAAAAGGAACAGTAAAAACCGAAGCAACGTTTAAAAAAGGTTAATCTGGACCCTCAAAATGAACAACGTATTTACTCCACACCAATATCGATTCCGCAAATACCGCTCAGCAATTCAAGCCATTGTATATCTCCAACTCAGGGCTCAGAAGGCATTTACTAACCGTGCTCACTTATATGTTGTCTTCTTTGATCTTCTAAAAGCGTATGACACAGCATGGAGATATCAGGCTCTTACTAGTCTGCACAAAGCCGGAATCCGTGTTCGTATGGCCGGTTTTATCTAAAGTTTTCTAACGAACAGGCAAATCAGAGTTTTGTTAGGGGACACCTTTTTTGCAGCTGTTTCCCAATGGAAAATGAGGTGCCTCAAGGATGTGTCTTTAGCGTAACACTTTTCCTACTAGTCATCAATGACATCTATCTAGCCGTCCGACCGCCCGTACAGTTTAGTCTGGTTGCGGATGATTTGGCGATAACATTTCAATTCTCTTCACCTACCAAAGTAAACAAAGTCACGCAACGATGCATCAACGATCTCTCTAAATGAGCATTTGCGCAGGGCTTTAAATTCTCAGCGAAAAAGACAACATGTGTAGATTTTCATCGGCTTATATTTTTCTTCCATTATTAAACTTCTCTAGTACATTTCCTAAATTATTTTCCGTTAACAAATTTCCATACCCGCTAAAGTGATCTCTTTTGATCTCTTTCTGGTTTAACACGAAATTTCGGAATTAGTAATAACACCTTTACGGAACCAGTTATTTTTCAAAAATTTAATTTTCAGTGATTTTAATTATTTTCGTATTCTTTTCGCATTCATTAAAGCTTTTTTTTTTTTTTTTATTCCGTTTTCATGAATTCCCATATATTCTTAATTAACTTAAAAATATGCCGGTGAAATAATGGATAGCGATACTATTTTAGATACTCATTTGAGTTGTCTACCGTGTTCTCTCTAACACTGTTAAGATCTTTCTTAAAATTCTACGTTCTCTAATTTCTACCGTTAATCATCTTTTGTTAACGATGCATATAGTAACCATAGCGTAGTGTCTATAGATCCGAGTGGTCCGACAGTTACAATGGTTTTACACTGTTGATGTTACACCTCCTCTTCTGGTTCAAGATAGAATGGGACGATACGCGCTGCCAGCGCTAGATACAGAAATTATTTCAATATTCGTATTTTACGCAACATCCATTAAAGATCTCCCATGGCAGTCTGCGAGCCGGTATGACACATAGTGTTTATTTTTGAAGCTTACATACAGAATTATAATTATTAATAATACTAATAACTTCTAAAAAGGAAGCGAAAAAAAAAGTTTTTTTTTTTTTAAATTGTTGTTTGATTTAAATGACCATTGATTTTTAAAAACACTTTAGTAATTTATTGCGAGTAAATTAAATGAACTGTAAATAACAATAATTTTTTTATATACGTATGTATTTATTTTCAAAAAGAGCAAAGTATTATGTCTTTCGCATTTGAGCTGCAGTAAAACCGCAATTATCCGTGGGTGTTTTAACCGGTTGGCGGATTAACCGCGCCTCTCTTTAAACTTACGTTGCAAAAAAGGTTCCAAATTGTGATGGGAAGGAATTTGAACATTTGGATGATGAAAATATGAAGGAGTGGATAGATAATTATGAAATCGATCCTACTTAAGCGTATTTTTACTGATAAAGAAATGTTACATGAAATCAATGCGGATTCTGAATCGGAAAATGAAGAGCAAGTCGAAATAGCAGAACAGCCAGTAAGCTGTAAAACTGCGTTAGATCCGTATGCAGACTGTGATCACGTATTTTGAGCAGCAGACAGATCACAGACATTCTGTGGGTTAGAACATTTGCAGACGAAGATACGGCAAAGAGAAGATATTCCCGACAGACAGAAGAAACTGACTGACTTTTTTAATAAAAATTAATATCTAGTCTAAGTTATATTCTATTCCTTTTTATAACACTTCTTTTTCTGTACATTTCATTTTTGTTTCTACTCTACTCGTTGTGTCCTTATTTCTTCGTCTTGTCATTGATACAGTATTTAAAATGAATAAAAACTTTCGAGAATTTTATAAATCTTCTGTATGCACTGTATTTACTTAATTAAATTAGTCTAAATAATCCAGTCTCGCTGAAAAGGGTTTTATTTCACAGCTGTCACATCATATACAGTACACTATTATACATATTTATTATAAAGCAAAACAATACAGAAAATTATACAATTGCAGTCGTAGATGGTCAGCTGTCATTTCATAATATGAAATGGAGTGAAGAGCTTCCCGACCTACATATTACGTGGATCGTAAGACTCGGGATACATAAAAACTCGCGGAACGGCCGGCGGTGGGTTAACTGTGTTTTTCCATATCCGTGCATGATGAATCCCAAATTAACACGGATAATCGGGGTTTTACTGTATTAGATAAAACTTATTTCAACGAGTTACAAGGAAAATTTTTAAATCACCACGCGGAGTTCTGCGGACATTCAGAAAATAAATGAGAAATGACCACGGTAAAAACATAGGGATTATAATGTAACCACAAGTCAGTTTAACGAGTCGAAGGCGAAGTTAAGAAGGAATCTTATCTATCTTCTTCCACTATATGTATATATTGATACGACTTGCGTGATTTTAGAATTTAAATTTTTTGTTCCTGTTCCGGACGCCATTGATACGAATTGCTACTTCGAGTTGTTGTTTCCGGAGATCAGTGAAATATTTTCACTTATTTTCGTTAATGAAATAGTTTATCGTGATTGCTTTTTATAGTTTCTTTTCATACGAGATTCTTCTCTTTTTTTATACGAGCATTAGGCTTTTATTTTATCGAAAGTAATTTAAAATAGAAAATAGAAATAAGATAAAAAAAAAATAAACAATAATTCGTTTTCGATTCCGCCCCGGAACGGCGGTGGTATCCCCGCTAGAGATATCACGAAGCCGATACCACGTGTTTAATAACCAAAACTTTTACCAAGAAATAAACTTATGTATATTTGACGGAAAAGTTAAAAAAAAAGCTGTCAGGACGGCGATCCTGATACATATACTCGGCCACGATAAAAAAATAACAGAAAATTTAACTTTTTACCAAAAATTAACAAAAAAATAAATTAAGCGGCCTGGCGCGTATTTATTTCGATACACGTGCGACAGTGACCAGATATGTCACCAACACCGAACGATCGACCATTAACTAGAACTAAAAACTGTAACCAAAGGCTACGCAGAACTGTGTTCTTACAGAAACTTCTGCGTAGATCCCCCCACTAACTACCCTGCCTGACTTTTGGCGGAATACATTTGAAATCTCTGCTTTGGCTCAAGGTCATTCGACACACAGTACGGATGCGCGCTTTCGCCGCAAGCACATGTCACTGCCTAAGTCCTCGACCACTACCACTACACAGACACTAGTGCAGTATCATCCCGGTGCAGCTGATCGAACGAACGGGCACCGGATTTTCCGTTTTGGCCGAGTAAGCATACTTGACAAGGCAAAGCGACGGCTAAAAAGAACGATGTCCGTCAGATCGTGAATTAATGACGTTTCGGGAAGTATTTTTATAACTCGGACATCGTCAAAATATAGCGCTGCAAATACCGAATCCGTATCAATATTAAAGCTTTGCAACGTTTTTGGCAGAGAAAGATCACTTCTAGAAGTTTTTACCGGTATTACTTTTTAGATAATTAGATTCAGATATGTTAATGGGGTCGGATATTAGCCACCAAGTTCAGTTGTTTTGTCTGCCGGGTTATCTGGTGAGAATCCTAGATAATTAGAAATACGTGATAAAATTATATTGAGCGGATACTTATAATCTATAAAATTTCAGGATTTCTATGGCCCTTCGAGTTACCTTATTAAATGCGAGGTAAAGCTAATGGCATATTTATAATTGTTATTTGAAATAATGTACATGCTAAATAGGAAACAAAGAAATGAATATAAATAATCTTCAGTATTGCTAGAGCGCTTGACTTCCGTTACGGAAGTCACGGGTTCGATCGCGGGTAACGACAGAACTTCTTATTACAGAGAATTAAATTAAATACTCGCTAATAATCACGTGGAAGGCAATGGCAAACCACCACGTACAATATCATATGCGCGCGGGATCAGTACACAGCAGACACACACGGGACTGCACTTGTATATGCCGATATAAATCAAACGATTACTAATCAGTTCCGAATGTAGTCTTGCATGGGCACACCTGCGTTGCATATAATAATTGTCTAGTACACTATGCCGGTACGAATAGGTAGTCGCCGACGCTCAAAAGCTGAGTATAGCACTATAAAGAAGATAAAATAAATATATTTCTACACGTATTTATCGGTTCGTTTGCTTATAAACATTATTTCAAATAATTATTATTCTAGCCAACAGCTATGAAATTAAATTATTACTTTCATTTAGAATTTTGTCCCGAGGGGGTCTAAAATTTTATGTATATAATAATCCTTTATCGACATTATTGTAGTCGAATAAAGATAATATTTAAAAAACCAAAACATTTTATTTTGGGTAATTTTAAGAAATATATAAAACTAAATAACTATTATTTAATGCATCTTATTTAAAATTTCATTCGTGTTTATTTTAAGAACTTACAAATCGACAACATTTTCATTTAGTTTCCCATACAATATGTGAAAAGTTTGAAAATTCAATTATAAAGATAATAAAAAAATTTTGAAAATTAACAATAATTTAAATCAGACGTATTCATTACTAGTTAATATTTTAAAATGTATATAACATTAATAAATAAATATAATCTAACAAAAGTGATACGGAAAAATTTATTTTTATCTGTACTATCAGCAGTGATCAGTTTTAAGGGCTCGAATGATAGATTTGTTAAAATTGTCTCTAATTTAAACATGTTTGGTGTTCTGTTCTTTTAAATTTAAATTTAATCTTAATCTAAGAGTTCACTTAAAAGATTATCCGGTCACTTTAGAATTTATTAAAAGATTAAATGATGTAGAAAAAAAGTAATAGTATTATACGTTAGTTTCTTTAATAAACTATTTCACATAATTAAAATATTTTATTTCGTTATTTAATAGAAGTTATATTAAAATATCGGAATTATAATGTTTTATGTTTTTTATTATTTTTTAAAATTTATAGAGTTCTCAAAAAAAAGTAATTCAAAAACTGTCTCTTCTTATTCTCCTTTTTTTTTGTCGGAAATAAATATATAAACTTACGAAATGCTAAAGCAATTAAAAAATATATTTTCTCACGGACAAAGAGAGCGAAACTAGGTTAAATTTGAATTTAAGGTCAGTAACGATATCAAAATCTGGAACAGGCAGTATAGGAAAATAGAAAAAGAGCTGTTTTTTTCCATCTTTATCCTACACTGTGTGCTCTAAGTTTCGATATCGTCGCTCACCTTAAATCAATTAGCAACACAGTCCTTGAACATCACTGGAACCAAATTTTTACTTCAAACCATTTTCGTAGCATTTGAACTTAAATAACTTTATAGGAATCCTACGCTCAATGCACAAGGGAAAAGGTCCTTATGGGCCGCTTCCATATTGATCATTATGTTGTGTAAAAAAAACTGATTTCGCATCTTTCTACCGTAATTTTATCCATTTGTCCAAAATTTAGTCAATCCTACACTACAAACTTTTTTAACGAATCATTAAAAGAACTGCTTTTCAATAATTCATAAATAACCAATTCAACGCCCCGATTTCTCAAACTAATATCATCCAATAGATATAGCAATATAAATCTTAAAGGTGCTTCTGCAGTATACAGCACCTACAAAAAAAAAAAAAAAAAAAAAAAAAAAAAATGATTTATTAAAGTAACAAATTAAAATAACGCGATAAGTTCATGACATATCCATGATTTAAAAAATTTAGTTCACAAAAGAAACAAAACACTGCTAAAAACTAAAATTTACGTTTTTCCCTAAGTTTATTTATTTCTCCTTGTAAGGAACATTTAATATCGAAGAGTATTCGGAAAATAATAATAATAAAAAATAAAAAAAACTAAAATACCAAGAAATAAAATTTAATATGATAATTTTACAAACATCAATAATTTTAATAAACACGTGAAAGTAATTATTTTAATTATTTGGTAAGATAGGTGGAATAACTAGAATAATTTAAATGGTTATTGTATCGATAACAGAATTATTATAAATAATATTAACGGCTTAAACGTGTCGAATTGTTGCGCATTCGTAAATTATTGTAATCTCGCTTTGAGGAAACGCATTACTATATAAAATGTACTTAACGTTAAGTTGATTGTACGTTACGAATACCGCGACTGAGCCAATAAGCATTATTACACGGTCGTATATAAAAAAAAAAAAAAAAAAAAAAAAACTTCAAATAAAATTTGCGTTTGGAAAAATAGATATTTGCCAATATCATCAATTTAGTAAAATCCAAATTTATACATTTTTGTGAAGCGAATAATAAATAAAAAAAGGAATTGTAGTTTATCAACAGTTTATTGTAGTTTTTAATTAAGGATATCTGATATATAGCATTCTGGCAATAAATTGTAATAAAGCCGTCCCCTAGGTTTGTTTTTAACAAAATGTAAAAAAGCGTAAATTTTCAATTTTTTATCTGTCATACGGTTCTCTTTTTTAAAATTTCATCATTGATATGTAAATTTTTATATTTTAAAATTGTTGTTAGTTTTACAACTTCCCAAAAATAAGAATGAAAAGCATCGAAATTTTTTAAAAATAAAATTATTGCAAAGTGGGTGCAGAGTATTATTGTTAAATAAATTCTCTGTTACCAAAAGCAGTTTAAAATCTCTGTTTTATGTACAATTTCTTCCTGGTTTAATTTCATTTTATGTTCTTACCAATATTTTATTTCGGCGGCGGTATTTCACTACAGAGGAGCTAGTTTCGAATTCTGTTGTGTCGCAAATTGAAAATACATATTAAATTAAGTGCTGGGTTAATGCCTAAAGCCCCCCCCCCCCTTAAAGGAAAAAAAGAAACATACAATCTCAAATCGCTAATCCTTTTTTTCGTCAAAAATTACATATGATGTGGCTATTACGGCATATAGAATATAGATTAAGATTTGAGAGAATAGGTTGTGGTTTTCCTCCATAGTTCACGAGCTTTGTCAAAATTAGGACAGTCCATGACTTCATTTAAGTTCACTAAAGAGAAGAAATTGATGAGGAGGGAAAAACAAGTAAATGATTATTTTTTGAGGCATCGAGAAATTAACTACTGAACAGGCAGCTAAGTTCACACGATTATTCTTCACTATTCCAGCATGTATCCGTGGGAACAATATCTAACGCACTGTCCTGGCCAGTCCAAGGAAGAAATCCTAAATATATTCATAGCCAAGTTGCCGGAAAGTCTAAGGCTATTTTGAACACTTAGCTGTTGATATGTTTCAAGCATGACATAACGTCAAAGAACTCGCGATATCGAAGTTGTCATGAAGTCGTATATACGTCGTTTAATATTTCACACGCATAAGCTATGATGATGGACAAGTTACCACGCCGATTTGACGTCATGTGTGTAGAGCTAATGGTGTGGTTGAAGTAACTTTCTATTATTTCTAGCAGTTGGACAAAGATCCTAGTAAGATGCATAAGTTTCATTTGGCATGTGATAGATAGATTGATTTGTTGGTTTATCCATATGGTGGTAAAGACGAAAAAGGTTAGATTAAAATGTCGTAAGAGAATAAAAGTGTAATTAATGAACACGGATCTCGGAAGAAACAAGATTTATTTCTGTCGCCAGTTAGTTTTCCAGTTTTATAATTTCCATTTGGCCAATTATTATCATCATCTAAAAAAACGATAAAATAAATCGAAACTGTAGGCTGATCGGTTAAAAAACTTGCTGGTATTAAAAAAAAAGAGAAAAAAAGTTGATAAGTTTAAAGTACAAAAAGATAAAAACTTTACGGCGGTGTTACCACTATGTATAAATATGAATTACACAAATAAATTAGACAAGTTTTTTTTTCCCATCATAGATAACAGTTAATACTAGTAACGTATTCATAAACTTGTATTTTAACTATTTGTTAGTTGAATGAAGAAAATTTGCTTGTAACTTACTAGAAGAAGTAGCTAGCACATTTTTTTCTTTTTTTGTTTTATAAAAATGAAATTTCAAGTGCAATGTGCTAGACACCCAATTTTTATTAGACTAATATTTTAGAAATTCTTTTCCAGGTACTTAAAAACTGTATGAATTACCATGAAAACAAAGTAGCAGTGTCATGGTGAAGAAAAAGTGAATCAGAGGTCAATTCAGATCAGTTTATTTCCTTATTACTATTTTTTAAAGGAACCAATTTAGTCGAACCTAAACCAGCTTAATCCAACCTATTTAGTGAAGAGGTGAAATAATGAGAATATTGGGCATAATAATCAATGACTGCTCTTAAATCATTTCAACTATAATATTTCTACAGTATTTCCTTATGCACAACATTTTTTTCTATACACACCGTAATGTATACACACTTTTTTTCTTCATTTACCAACTTCAACTGTCAAGGAGAACCAACGTGGTTTTTTATGCAAATAATACACACATACGTACACGCCGCACATGTACATGTATTTGTACGTGTTCCTGGATTTATGCATAATGTATTAAAATAGCACTCATTCACGCTATATAATAGATCAGTTTTTATTCAATGGAAACGTTCCGAAACGTTTTTGTTCATCGTGTCAGTGCGCGATCATTTGTAATTATTTAAAAATAAATCAGTTTACAATAAAACTAGACAAAACGAGCAGCATGTAAGTAAATGTGATCATTTTAAATAATAGTTTTTAACATAACTTGATTAAATAATAAATTTTTATTTACGTTTAAAATATAAAAAAAAAAAAGAAAAATTGTAATAATATAAAATTCGTGAACGTCACAAAATGTTTTTTGGACATATTTATTTATTAAATAATGAATATGCTTATATACACAGTGGCGGATGCACGGAGGGTGGATAGGGTCCCCCCTCCCCCCAAAAAGAACCAAAAACTCGATGAAAAAGTTTGTTACAACAAAGAAACTTAATTTATACTATAAAAGTTTTGTATAAATGTTACCACATGGATTTAATTATATATCGTAATATTTAATGCTGGTTTTCCAGTAAAACTATTAATGTTACCTCTTGATTCTATTTTAAACGACGCACCTGTCGTCGGTCTTTTGTCTTTTTTGTTTATTTTTAATTTTTATTTTGCAATTTTAATTAAAAATAGTTCAATGAGAAATATGTATATACAATATCTAAACTTGCTCACGGACAAAAAAGTCAGATCGAATTACTAACAAAAATAAAAAAAAAAAAAGGTAAAGTCTAATAAAAATACTATCGTTCTTTCTATAGTAATTTGCTATTCAAATTCTAAACTACCATTTTTTAAGTATAATTTTTTAATTTCGTTTTATTTTTCACCTCTAAAAATAAAACAAAAGTTAAATTAAAGATTGTAATAATTATGTATTTTTGAAACATTTTTAAATTTCTAAAGAGGAGGTCGCAATTTGAATTTTTTTTATGAAACAAGGTATTTCTCAAATCTACTACCTACCATATAAGATACTGCGTAATTATAGAATTCCTTCCACAAAATGTCTCTCCGGATCCCCCCCCCCGACATATATAATGTGGGTTGTGTATGTGCGTTCTTATGTGTGCGCGTATATGTATTGTGTTATGAGTATATATCATTTTATAATCAAAATATATATTGTAAATAGTAAATATAAAAACATTTATTACAGAAAAAATTATAGTTAAAAATATTAATATAAAGCCGACATGTTTCGGAGTTACGTACTCCATAATCATAATGGATATAAACATTTACAACTCAAATATAAAGAAGTAAATATATAAGGGAAAAAATAATGCATAGAAACTCAAAAATCGTTTTATATTTTCCAAGAGATTTTTGATTCACACTATACAATGGGGCACTTTGGAGATGATAATATAAAATGAGTAAACTGAAAAAAGTATGTACATTAAATTCGTTTTTAAAAGAAGGAAATAGGCCACGAAACAGTTTAAATTTGACTACATTTTTTAATTCAGTATAAACTGGTAGAAAAATATTTTCGTAATATTAGCAATATGCAAACTGCAATACTAAGATACCCATATGTGATTTGAAGCAATGGTCTTATGATGGAAAAGCAACAAAACAAAAGAAAAAGGAACTTTATAATTATTTGAATTCAGTTGCATTTTAATCCAAGCGTTCCACAAACTAGCTAAAACATAGTATTTAAAGTATCTAACCTGCGTTTACATATATTAAAATTAGCTTTCAGTATTAAAAATTTGTAATGTTCTTTTTTATTCAGCTAACAAAGGGTGTTATTTAGAAATCCGTTCACTTCAGCAATATTTGTAACATGTTGTTTAATGCTTTTTAATAAAATTCCCGTATAAAGTATTAAATAAAATTATAGCCATATTAATATCATTTGAATACCAGTGTTTTTCTAATTTCATATACACGTAGATGCTCGATAAGGATCTTCGAATTTATTATTATAATTAACCTCTCCAATGGTCAATTCTGAATACTTCACTGCTATATAAAGTACTCAGTGATAACCGTGCATTATCCGGAATCAGGTGGGTATGCAATTGGGTATTTCTCATCTACCAATGTTAAATATGGTCGTATTTTTTGTCTGTTTCATTTTCTTCTTCTTCTTCCCGTTTCGGCCAACTATGAACCACGTAATTTCATTTAACGACATCTCCCGTTTATTAAAAATATATAATGTATAATAATAACGAAAATAAACTCAACAATCGTATTAATATATAAAAGTACAGTAAAACCCCGATTATCCGTGTTAATTGGGGATTCATTATGCACGGATACGGAAAAACACGGTTAACCCACCGCCGGCCGTTCCGCGAGTTTTTATGTATCCCGAGTCTTACGATCCACGTAATATGTGGGTCGGGAAGCTCTTCACTCCATTTCATATTATGAAATGACAGCTGACCATCTACGACTGCAATTGTATAATTTTCTGTATTGTTTTGCTTTATAATAAATATGTATAATAGTGTACTGTATATGATGTGACAGCTGTGAAATAAAACCCTTTTCAGCGAGACTGGATTATTTAGACTAATTTAATTAAGTAAATACAGTGCATACAGAAGATTTATAAAATTCTCGAAAGTTTTTATTCATTTTAAATACTGTATCAATGACAAGACGAAGAAATAAGGACACAACGAGTAGAGTAGAAACAAAAATGAAATGTACAGAAAAAGAAGTGTTATAAAAAGGAATAGAATATAACTTAGACTAGATATTAATTTTTATTAAAAAAGTCAGTCAGTTTCTTCTGTCTGTCGGGAATATCTTCTCTTTGCCGTATCTTCGTCTGCAAATGTTCTAACCCACAGAATGTCTGTGATCTGTCTGCTGCTCAAAATACGTGATCACAGTCTGCATACGGATCTAACGCAGTTTTACAGCTTACTGGCTGTTCTGCTATTTCGACTTGCTCTTCATTTTCCGATTCAGAATCCGCATTGATTTCATGTAACATTTCTTTATCAGTAAAAATACGCTTAAGTAGGATCGATTTCATAATTATCTATCCACTCCTTCATATTTTCATCATCCAAATGTTCAAATTCCTTCCCATCACAATTTGGAACCTTTTTTGCAACGTGAGTTTAAAGAGAGGCGCGGTTAATCCGCCAACCGGTTAAAACACACACGGATAATCACGGTTTCACTGTATATAAATAATGGTGCAAGTGAAAATGACTGATTATTATAAGACGGGGGAAATATAAAAGGAAAACAATTTAAACTTTCCAATGGACTACCAGCTAACAATTCCAAACCGTAAAAAAATTCAACTTTTAATCAAAAAGTGAAGACGTATAAAACGTGTGCTATTTTATGTAGAAAATAACACATTGTATCAAAAAGTAACACATTTTGGACAATCGAACGTGTTGTTCAATTATAAGCACTGGAATTTACTTTCAAAAGTATCATATGAACACGCTTGGTGACTGAATCGCGACCCCCGACATTAGGTACATGTGAAAAGGCAAACTAATAGGAAATAGACGTGGAGTTACGGTTGATCACCGAAATTAAAAACGAAAAAGAAAAAAAAAGAAGAGAAACAAAGGTAAAAGGAATGCAATGTTTTTTGGACAATCTTAACGCGTCACGTAAATGAGACGGATTAAATTAATTCGTTCTTTTAAGTAAATTTCTATTTTTACAAATAAAGCTTTGTAACGTAATATAATGAGTACATAAAACGTCCATCAGTATTCTTCTGATAACGCGTACATATTAAACTTGCGTGTTTTGACTATACTACCTCCTCGTATTGCAACACTGTTGGCCGTATATATTTTAAATAAAAGTATTAATGGCGCAGTTGAAGCCGTTGAAATTGAAAATTATATTCGAGTATTCTATTTTTCGGTATCTCGGAAGCATAGCAGATTGATAGTTGTTCTAAAATATAAGTAAATTATCATGTTGTTACATTCCCTTTTTTTTGCATTTTAATTGTAATGTGCGATGTTTTTATTGTACTATAATAATCTAAAAAAAAAAAAAAAATGCTTAAGATTTGTTTTGAAAACAGAACAAACTTTTTCTTACAACAGATGCGTTTAGTCGAGATTTTTGTTTTACAGTTGGACTAGAGGCTACAAGCGCACACACACACATACGTGTAAGGAAACTACATTCACATAAATCATTCCTATTGTAGCTAAGAGAGCGATTTATTAACAGCTGTTGGGGAAAAACACTAGGTAAAATCGTATCTCCCGTGTCCCAATGATAATTATTATGTTGTACTTAAAATACGAATAATCGAGTATGAATATATATGAATTAATTGTCTATTTCCGTCATTATCTGTAAAACCTAACAGGTGTCGCAGTGAGAGCACAGCCATCGCATTTAATCTTTCGACACTGGTTAAACTAGGAAGCGATATTTTTGTTCTTCCGTTGTTAAAAACAACCTTCCCGCGCGCTTACGGTTGTAACTGACAATAATTAAGTATTACAAGATGATTTTAACATCAGAATTTAGTGCCGACTTTAATTACAAGCACTCATTACGTCATAAAACGTTCTCTCAACTTTTGACACGTTTTATCATCAATAATGTGGATACTTTTTTTTAGAATGTGGGCAGTTTCTCAGCACAAGCGAATCTTTCAAAGCCCTCATAAAATATCCAGTCAACATATTGGTTAGTACCCCTTAGTAACAAAAATTATCAGATTTTTCGTTGAAATTAACAACACGATGTGTTAGAATTTTGGGTTGACATTTGAAGGAAGTAGCTGAGAAACAGAATAAAAAATTTTATCGAACATTTTCACATTAGTTTCTAAATCTTTTTTAGTGTTTTTTTTTTTTTTTACAGTTGCGGATGTTTTAAAATTAATAATTTGCTAACTCTACAAGTAAAAATATATAAATGAGTAAAGAAACAGATGGAAAAAGTCGCATATTAAGACCGAAATGGCTTATTTCAGACGAAAAGATGTGCCAGTCGATAATGCTAGGATATTGCAGAGCGATGGACTATTTTCTTGTATTTTATACAGCCTTAGAAATTTATTTTCAGGAGCCCAGTGACGTTGGCAAATTCGATAGATGGGTAAAACACAAATCACCACTATACATAGAGAGACGTATTTTACACGCACACTTGCATATTTGAGGAGAGACAGTTACTAGCAAAGCTTCGTCCTAGTCGTAGATCTTTAACGACATATGTTGCGAAGAAATTGATGTAAATATTACATGTAAAAATTCAATTCTACAAGAACTGATGTATAATAAAAGAGGATATAAAACTAAAAAAATTACAAAAAAAAATTGTACTTCAAATGAATTACATTGTTAGATAAATTTTATTCATAATACTCGACACTTTTCGGTCCTATCATAATAATACAGCACTTACATGTACAAAAATCTAAAATTGAGACAACGTGTCCGCACGTTTTGAGTTTCAAAATTTTTAGTCTACAATAATATGTTAATCAGCTTCCAATACTGATACTTTAACCTAATAATAAAGAAAACAAAAATATTATAATCGGTTTAAAAAATTTGATTTTATTAATTTGAACGATCTTTTCGCACATTTATTTAGTCATTCGCGTTTGATTTTTTGGATTTTCATTAAATCGCTGTCATATTTATTCGCATAATACATATACATATATATTTTTCTGAGACGGCTTCGCCCCGAAATTTTCATTTGAAGAGGTGACGACTACTTCTCCTGCTAATTCCCACGCAGGAGTCCGTAAATAATTGTAGACTAGTATCATTTCGTCTTTAATCGCATTATCCTTGAAAAATTTACCGGTGGCCCAAGACGATTTTGAATACTGCGATGAGACAACGTGAGAAAAAGCTTACACAGTTAAGAAAATTGCTCTTTTAAATAACGGTGCCATGGCTATCTGTACACGTTCCTTGATAAAATTTACATTTTTAAGTTTTTTCAGAATAATATTTTGTCATTTCTTCTCTGATGACTAATCTTAAATTTAAATAAATCTCAATAAGTGCCTCAACAATCTGGTCTCGTGAGTAGTGTCTTTCGTAACAAATCTAAAAGAATGCTCGGCGTGTAGTAATGGAAAATTTCTGACAAATAAGAACCGAATTCCTCCTTAATTTGATTAATTCTTAAACATTCACCATAACACTGTAACCGAATCTACTCGCTGATGTACACACCATTACATCTCAGCATAATTTTTAGCTTGGAACATGCTTTAGCCGGGACTTAACCGCCAGAAAACGTTACGCGGAAAGGAAGACGAAATGTGCGCTGGAAGGGTAACGAAATGTGCACTGGAAGGGTAACAAAATGTGCGCTGGAAGGGTAACGAAATGTGCACTGGAAGGGTAACGAAATGTGCGCTGGAAGGGAGACGAAAGTAGCGCGCTTATAATAAGAATACCACTGTGGTAGGACAAATAGGTTCATAGTGAGTCAGCACATTATTATTTTCATAGACGAGGTTAGTATGATTTGAGTGGAGCTGTTGAAAATTCTCATTTCGCAGCTCCAACAAATTGCCCAATGGAATTCGATAAACCGTTCGGCGGACCACTGTTGTAGGGCAAGCGGGTTTATAGTGAGTCGGTGCATTTGAGTATATTACGTTTGATTTAGTCGCTGGAAACCCAGATCATGGCGTTAACTGAAACTTAGCCGAACAACGATGACGACGAAGTTTCGCTAAGGGACTACCGATGGGTTGCTCAGTTCAAATGCGAAAAAGTACGAGCTGGGGGGGGAGTGGCCATGTACGAAAAAGAAAACAATTTCATATTATTTTCAATTCCCGGCAATCTGATGAAATTTTACAAAAATTCGTTAGAACTCAACAGAAGCGTGACAGTAAGGGAAGAGTACGATGATATATGTGCTATCGAAAGCACTATCAATGGTCGTCAGCGGGCAATGATTGCAACGGTTTACATTTCACCTGGCACACTAGCATTGACGATATTGAAGATTTCTTTGAATTGAATTTGATAGCTTACACAGCTAAGGAAGCAGAGGTTTTCAAAGAGTTATTGAAAAAAGAAAATACCATACACTGTATCCATCATTTTGTCTGGCGATATAAACCTGGATCTGAAGAAACCTGAAAATCGCCAATTTGTTCAGTTTATAGAAGAAACGTTCGGATTACAGTTCAAAACAAATCTCGCTCGAACAGTCTTCGCTCGCCACATTGAAAGGATCAATTTGAAAAATTATATCAGTTATTTTAGTTATCTCATAAACCGGTACTGTCCATTACTTCTAACGACCATCATGTAGGACATACAGAAAAATAAAACGATTATCCGCACTATTTTCATTTCTTCATTCATCAACGGAACAACAGCAGTTACAAATTCGGCATTCAGCAAATCGAGCTAAAGAATGTTCCATGTTTTATAATTCTAGCCGTAGGCTCTAAGTAAAGAAGCGACGAGTTTTTTTTTTTTCTGCATGCGATCAGATTCTGTTAATCAGCTATTTAATTTCCAAAGCTCTGATCACAAATTTGTTTTGTTTTCACAACTAACCCGACATTCGATATTACAAACTTGTTTTCCAATCCTGTATTGTGAACGAAGTAAGTTTTGATTATTTGTTCACTCTTTTTCCAGTAAGCCCGCATGTCTTCCCGCCTTTTTCCTGACACACAACCGTCACGGCTTATCTTTTTTTCTTCCAATGCATTTGCCAATCATAAGGCGATGGTGTGTTGATTGGCAGGCATGCCAATACCGCATCGGCCTTAACAAAAGTTTCTTCTGGGAAGTTTAAAAACGACTCTAAAATGTTTAGGAAAACTTGAAAAAAAAACGACGAAGAAGACCTGTGTTCTATTACGGTTCAAAGATATAAACATTAAACATTTTTTCCATATCGATCCGGTGCTTCTAACCCTTGATGTAAGCTGAAACGTTGATTCGAGAATTTTTGAACTAATGGATTTTCTTCGTAGTCGCGCATATCAGCGGTGGTTAACTGGCTCAGTTACGAGCATGACCGTAAAAGGCTTGATTACAGTTGCACATGACCTATGCCCTATATGCACTTGTAATTAATTTTGAAATTCAAATCATATATCATATTTACACTTAATAAAAGGTAAAATTGTGTGGTAAAGCTATATTTAATTTCCGACGGTTGAATCGCTATGTAAAAAGTTCAAATTTAGTATTTCAACTGGTGTTTCAAATTTCAGATTTAGTCCTTGATCACTAGCAAAATTTATTGAAAACTCAACATTACTGAGAAGGGAAGCATACCATTGTTTTCTCTTTTTTTCTTATCGAACGCGTACGCATGTTAGTCTATGTGTGTGTATGTGTTTAGTGTAAAGAGAGAGATGAATAATATTTAAACGCTAAAATGTTATTAAAGGAGTAATGGGGATAAAGGAGGGAGTGTGTAATTTTAAAAAAAGGACCAAGTTTAGGTTTTTTTCAGTAAAAAATGACGGGATTAAAAAAATCAAGGTAAGTAAGAAAATATTTATCCGGTTTTTACAGGAATATTTAGGAGTTTGTGGACAATTTAAATAATCTTCCGCGCATAATGTCCTGTGGTTATTTCTCGTGTGATAAAATTTTCTCGTATTCTGTCCAATTACCCGTTGAGCACCAGATCGTTTAATTTATTTAACTCCGTTATCTGCTTTTAATCTTCTTTCTATTGCTTCATTTTATTTCGCTCGTTTCGTTTTTGTCAGTTTCATTCCTCGCTTTGTGGTTATTTAATTCTCGATTTCAATTGCTAATGTAAATTTAATTTGTAATTGATGTCGGACTCGTCTAACGGGGGGAGCCTCCCTCTAATTCTCCCCGGGCGGTTAGTAGAAGCACTGCTAACCCCGTCGTACTGGTTAAAGCTAACGCCACTAATAAAACTGTTTCGCCCAATCTCTCTATCTCTAAAGACGACATTTTCTCGGTAGATAATATTAATGAGATTATCGACACGGGTATTTCCAATAATACTTCTCAAGCTACTATACTATACCACTATTTCTGAATAACTTCAAAGGACAAATTGTGGTTTTAGTGGGAAATCTAGGAAATAAAAATATAGCTCATCTTCATCCGATGTTTTTAGCTAAAATGTTTTATAAAAAAGTTAACGATTTATCCACACTATTACTCGTTCAGGAAAGAACCTGATTAAATTTAACTTTTCCTCTACTTTTGCAGCTAACCAGTGCATTCCGAGAATGTCTATAAAGAACTTAAATTATATTCCGTTTCAGCATAGTTCTTGATATTCCAACTGATTTGTCCATCGATAAAGTTCTTTTAAACTGCATTTGTCAGGCGCCAGTCTCCGATATCCGAAGGTTACAAAAACATATTTCTGAAAATTCTTTTGTGCCAATTCCTCTTATCGAAATTCAATTTTAAGGCTCAACTCTTCCATCTATTGCCAATTTTTGCCTATCGCATCAAGGTTGAGACGGTCATTCGCAGACCTAAACGTTTTGTCGTAAATGTCTACGCCATTACAGTTCTTCATGTCGTAGCAAACCTATCTGTCCCTTCTGTTCCGATAGTGATTCTTCTTCCGAATGCACTGTCACCCAACAAAATAATCCGACTACTAGTTTCCATTGCGTTCATTTACCCTTTAAATCCTTCCTGTCCGGTATTTAAGGAGCAAATAAAAATGAATCTCTAAAATGTTTTATACTACGAGGTTAAGAATATCAGTCAAGAGGAGATAGTCTCCCCGGGTTTCACCTCTTTTCTGATATTTCTAACCCAAGCAATTTCCTCGCCTTATGAAATCGTTCTAATATTACAAAAAGGAGTCGTCAAAATTGCTCCAGTAGTTCCCCTCCTCTTCATGTATTAGACTTTCTTCCCGTTATTCCAACCGAAATCACATCTTTCTAATAAATACTTTTACTATTCTAATTTAACCCCTAATGCCGGCTGTAAAGGTTTTCGATCAGTCATTTGTTCCTATTTAAAAAGTACGTCTGATATTCCTCCTTCTATTAAATGAATAACTGGCATATTTTCGACCGTTCGTAATTTTATTTTTACTGATCTCATATCCGTTCCTTCCGAATATATTCTGTCCCGCTTTCAATTAGATTCTGCCTCTTTTAAACTTTTTTCCTTCTACTCAATTTCCTGCGCAAAATTCTACGCACTGTCATCTTTGTTTCCTCGTTACTGGTTTTTCATAAAGTGCTCATAATCACGAATTCTAAAAGTGTTTTGCAAGCTATCACATCTCCTCTTCCTGTTCCTTTTTCCGATTACGTAATACTTCTCATACGCTCCATAAACTCGATCGAGATCGATCTTCTATGAATTCCTGATCATTTGGGCATTGAGAGCAATGAGGTGGTAGATTAGCCCATTTATTCATTCCTAGTGGCAGATTTTTTGGCACCGATTCAGTTCATATATATTATTGTTCTTCTTTTCTCAATCGCTCATCCCAAAAAAATTTAATTCGTTCATTTTTAAATATACCACAAATTCACGAATGTATGCACGGACCGATGTAGTAAACGGGCGCACCGGTTTTGCAAACCAAATTCCTTATTTTGACATGATTGATGACTTTAAATGACGAAAATGATTTTACGAACAAGAAGTAAATTTTTCTCTGGCAACAACGCATCCTATCGCGATATAGCAAATTGTAAATGAAACAGGAAACTGGCGAGCAATTTTAGGAAATAATTAATCAGTATATTGCAAATCGAAGGGAGTTCGAGTTTCGCCTCGAACAAACGGCATACCACACATAAACATAATACTTTCGCACATCGATATTCACTCATCTATCCGACTTGGAGCAAAATTACTATCGTTTCGTAAATACGTATATAATTTTTTTAAATTCACGGCAAAATCTCTCGCGATATCCAGATAAAGATATTGTACATATGCGGTCATAACTTCACCGTGCATTTTTTATTAATGTTATTGATACTTTTATTTTAGATTAATTAAATAAATAAAATGCATTTAACTTTTAATCTGTAAGAGGTCGCGCCCGGTCTAAAAAACCGTTTTTTGGGGGGTTTTTTCTGTTATTTTAACTGTGCTGTTACCCAGCGAAAATAATTCAGCTATTCCCAGAATAATAGATAAGCATGAGGACTAATCAGTTTTAACTAGGATAAAAACCATTGTACTTAACCAGGATAGAGTAACAGTTTGCAAACACGATATATTCGACCGTCGCGCGACCGATATCGTTTCGATTTATTTCACTTTGATTCTCTTTTGTCTTGTTCTTAAAAAATATCGAGTGGTTCTCTTGTTATCATTACTCCCATGAAAATTGCCGAAGAATCAGGTACAGCTAATAAACCAGAGATGCTAACATTTTGCAAACTTAGATACTGTAGATGAGTCGCAAAATACATACTCAGTCTCAAAAGTTATCCAGGGAACTCAAAGTTCGGATTCGTAGTATTTTACACGAAAGGCAGAATAAAGAACACCTAAATATTAATTTTGGAGAAAACAAATTTATAAAAAATCAACGAAATATTCCCGGGCAATGTCACTTTGGCGACTGGCGTAAAAATACAAAAAACTAAAACACAGTGTAAAAGTTGCAAGTGTTTGTATGCAAAGAGCGCACCAGTTCCAGCATGTTTTAAATGCGCAAATGAAAATAAAGTAAATTCTAGTGCTGTTAACAGTTTCATTACATGTACCGTATTATATTATTATCTATACTTCTTTCTAGAATTTATTTGTATGTGTTGAGAATTAAGCTATTTTTTTATAAAATGATACAAACTATGTTATTACGATATATTTTTTTGGAATTAAAATGCTGTTTATTCATGCTAAAATAATAAAACAAAAACAAAACAACATAAAAAGATATAAAAATAGAATAAAAGAACTAATGAACACGAAATATTTCTTTCAAAAACATAAAAAAGTAGTTTTTAAAAACGTTTTTATAAAACCCGGTCAAAAAGATCGGCGCGACCTCTGGCGTTAGAAAACATGGCACAACCTCTTACGGGTTAAGTAGTAGAGGGAATATGAATTCAGTACATAGTGTAACTACAAATAAAAAAATCGTGATAATAGAAATAACGTAACAGTTAAGAGTTAAACATGTACCGCGAGCAATTGTGGTGCGAGTTTGGAAACAAACTTAGAGGCAACCAAAATATTTTTTTGTTTTTGTTATTCATTTCATTTATTTCGTCTTCTTTATTTTATTTCTAATATTTGATAATATCGGTGCACAGTACCATTTTGCTCGTTTCATTATTAGTTTGGTTTTTGTTAATTTCCATTTTTTAATTATTTCTTTTCTATTATATAATTTTTTTTATTTAGTTTCGTTTTAATTGTTTCTTCTGTTTCCTTTTTGTCACCTTCACGATTTCCCGATCAGCTTAACTTTTTGTTACATGCAGTTCTTTTCAGGGAAACTTTTGTGTTAGTTTACTGAAATATTTTTCGTTGTATTTTATTAATTACTTTGTTCCGCTCGTGGTACAAATATACCCATTAAAAGCATGCACAAAAAAGTGAACGCTTAACATTAATTGTTTTCAGTCAGCTTCGAATTCAAATTGCAACAATAATTAAAAACTTATTAACGAGTACATATAATAATCGATAATCATTCATTTTCTGTAAGCTGAGCAATGAACATTTACTCCACTTTGATTTGTTGCCGGTTTTGAAAAGTTAACGTTGTTGAAGAATAATCATAAGATTGTTAAGTATATTACACTGAAATGTATTATACCTTTTATCTAATTATTTTTTACTTTAAGCGCATTTGCCTTATTTAACTTTTATAACAAACTTTGAGATCGGTATCACTACCGGTGGTACACTTCTGTATGAACGAAGAATCATTGAAATCAGTCTGCATAATTATACGTAACCAAATACAAAATAAATAAAACAAGTTCAGTCAAACATGATGTTTCATGCGCTCAGGGTTACTCCGTATGTTAATTTATAGATAACTATAATCAGTGTCATCTTTAAGAGTCAGAAGGCCCTAAGCCTGGCCGGCTGGAGGCCCACTTCAAGAAAACGATTTTATGCAAAAATACAAAAAAGAACAGCAACGCGGTCCCTTCCTTTTTGTAGTACCTGTGGAAATATATCATAAAATTAATATATATAATTAATTCAGATTATTTATATATATTCGGCATTAATTTTTTTTATTCTATCTTAAGGGGCCCCTCGAGACGGGGGCCCTAAACCCGGGCTTCGGCGACTTATAGGTAAAGACGACACTGACTATAATATTTATGTTTACATAATGCTAAATTCGAAGGAATTCGATTTTTCCGCTGCAAAGAGGAGGAGGACTGTGATTTTTTGAGATTTTTTGAAATTATCGCCATCTCGAAAATTTCGTTAAGGAAATGAAATACGGTTTCGTTCCCGACAAATAGTGATCTCTCAATTGATATATGACATAAGCGGTAAAAAAAAAAATTTCAAAATTTTGAGGAGTCCGCGTCCCTCGGGGTCTAATTTTGGCGATGGAAACTCGCATGCTGAAAACTAGAAAAATATGCGGGAATGTACATATTTTTAACCTTGTTTAAAATTTTTAACTATGATACTTGCATTGTCCAAAAAAGGACATCATCTTTCGTGAACTTTTCGTCAATTTCAAAAGTTTCGTTAAGGAAACGACTTATGGGTTCGTTCCCGTCAAATAACGATCTTTCCAACAATATATCACATGTCCGGAAAAAAAGAAATATTTTTTTCAAACTTTTTGAGATTACGGCGCCCCAAGGGTCTGAAAATAACGTTATAAGCTTAGCTATATTTTTCCTACGGAGCGGTTCTGTATGCATATGTCTAAAATACGTTTTGGTTTCTCCAACGTTTTTACTCGGGCTAATATTTACGTGAACTTCCTTTCTTTTGCTGTTTTTGGCCCAAGTGTGGGGGGGGGGGGTTAATTAATTTTTTTGCCGTACTTTTTTGATTTTATGAAAGGACTCCTGCATTTTATTTTATATTTCGAATTTCACTTTTAAAGATTTATCTGGTAATGAGTTATGAATTTTTAAGTGATTTTTGAGATCGTTTTAAATATGATATTGTATATTCTTACGATTTTTTGGGTTTTTTGCCACCCAGGTAATCTATCATTTTGAAATTATAGATATGGTTTTAAAGGGAATTTTAATTGTAATTCATGTTCCAAATTTGAAGTTTTGTAAGTCAAGCTGTTCGTGAGTTATCGGATATTTTAATTGAATATTTTTGTCGTTTCTGATCCATCTTATAAGAATTCCGTACATTATATGTAAACAGAATCCTAAAAAGCTTATGTGCACCTATATTCTTTATAAATGAGACCGAATTGTATAAATTTTAAAAATTATCGCCGAAGTGGAATGTCGATCCTTGTGTTCGTAAAACCCGACCGCCGGTAGTAAACACTATGAAATCTGAGTTACGTTTACATCATTATTCGTGCGTCAAGGGGAATTCAGTAATAAAATGATCGTAACACGGACATGCGATGACACATCAACGTCAGAACTCTACATAAGTGCGGATTAGGTGACGATATTTTACAATAAAAAATGATGACGCGGCAGTAAACTATATAAAACGAAAAATATAATAATAATTCACAGAGTATATGTTATAAATTTAAAAATTTTTAACAATCGCAGTTACATAACTAAAGTATACATTGGCAGTATGTTCGAAGTTAATGTTGAAGGATTCCATTGAGTCTTGGATTATAGTTCCTAACGTAAATTTAGTAGTTCGATCGTATAGAACTATTTCGATTAATTACGATCTGATTTTCATAAATTTTTGTATCACAGTTTAGAAATAATATAATCTTGAATGGTGCACTAAAATTATGCAACTAATCTACATTATTGATAAGAGTCTGTTTTAATTGACTATGCTATTTTTAAACGTTACATATTACGAAAATGTTGCATAGTTTTCCATATTACTCTCGGAGTGAAAAATCATATAGCAGCTAATGTGCCAGAGCTAAATGTAACAGTTATGGGGTCACCTTTGCGGATGACATGTATATATTAGCAACCTATGAGGACACTTAGTACTCGCGTCAGCATTGATAAAGGAACGTGTGGACGAAATCCATAACTGGGCAGCTCACATGAGGACCATGTATAGCGTGTGTAAGAAATCGGATCATGGGTAGAATCAGGAAATTTTATTTTATAAGAAGATCTAAGGTCAACTTACTTTAAAAACGTTTCTGCCCCTATTTAGTAGTACGAACAGGGTCGGATTATAGCCAAATGCCGCTGTGGGCTCAGTAATTTCTGTCACCCTTGGAATAATTTATAAATTAAGTAATAAAAATTATAATAGAGTAACTGAAGTAAGAAAGCACATAAAAGTTAAAAATTAATCCCAGCACGCTTCCCGCAGTGCCACAGTGCCACAGTGCCACACTGCTTTGAGCACCTTTTATCGTTTGATACGGCAAGAAATAATATAAATAATTCTTTGAAAAATCTTCTTAACTTTTGTCGTATCAATGAGATACCGCTACTACATCTGTGAATTTTCAGTTTTCTTCCAGTCTTGTTTGACCTCTTATCATGCCGACCAGCCATTGTCTCGTGCATACTTCGAGAATTTCCTTTAACTGCTAATATTATAACCGTTTTGTCTAATAATAAAGAAACGTCTCGGTTTACACTTCGTTAATTTTAAATTCATTTCTCGATTCCCCTGCTTACATGTCATTTGGAAATTTGACCTAAATCAATATATTCCCATTTTAACTTTTCTGTACATTAATACAAGTTAAAAAGTGATTTTATCACATTGCTCTCCTACCCTGCTGCGATTAAAACACCATAATATGTAACAATATTTTTGAAATTTGAAGTATTTTTCAAAAGAAAAAAACTTTTCAATCTCACGCAAATTTTTGCCGCCTTTCGCTGTGGGCTGTAGTCCATTTAAGTATTTTTTTTTTTTTTTTTTGGGACACGTCAGCAGTGGAATTTACTCAACGCAAAGAATTGTACATTATATAAGGAAAAGATTAGAAATTGAGGAGATAAAGAAGGCCAACAAAGGAATTATATTGAGAGAGGGGAATGCAAGAATGGAGTGGACACTATAAGGAGTAGGAAGGCCAAGGCGCAGAAGACTAGAATACAGAGTAGAATGTTCGGAGGAAATAAAGGGGCATTCGAACAAAATGTGATTCGCATCGCAGGTATAATTGAGCTCCGGGGGGTCATAAGGACACAAAGAAAATTGAACAATAGAAAAACGGAAAAGAGAAGCCGGAAGCAGACTACGATTAAACCGCAAGCAAACTATAGAGGAAATAATCGAACGGCTAAGGTAGGGGAAAAGATTAAACCAGGGAAGAGAGGAAGGAAAGGGCTGTACAGAAAGGTAAAAAGATCGAGGATTGATAAAGAATGAAGGATAGAATCCGGTCCAGAAATCGTAGTGGGAACGATAAGAAAGACAGCAGAGAGTTTGACCAGGAAATTTACTAATGAATAGACCATTGGTCACCGCCGAACGTGCCTCAACTAACTCGTTGCCAGAAATTCCGCAATAACCGGGAATCCATAGTAGATCAATTACAACAGAGCAGGATGCAAATAAATTAGAAATTAACAAGCGAATTTGGAGAATAATGGGATCAGTGACATGAGTAGGAAAAGGAGAGGAGATAGCCAATAAAACACTTTTCGAGTCCGAGGATAGGGGGAATCTAGAGATGTTATTTATCGAGGATATGAAAAGGACTGCCTGCAGGATAGCTATGGATTCGGCAAGAAAAATAGAGGAAAAGGAGGGCAACCGAAAGGATTCGGAATAGGTAAACGTGGGAATAATGAACGCAGCCCCAACGCCAACATCAGACTTCGAACCATCCGTGTAGATAATTGTACGGGAAGGAAAGTATAAGGGTAACACGTGATTGAATTCGTTTTGAACGGCAGTAATTTCATATTTCCAAATTGGTGAGATACTAGTCGAGTAAAGAAACCTTTTTAGATCCGGGTTTAACGAAGGCTTCTGGCCCAGTAATGAGAAAATTTGATGCGCACTAGCATCTGCCTTCTAATTTACACAATGTAAGATCGCTATGTGAGCTGCTTATCTAGGATAAAACTTGGCTGACTCGGATTGTCGAAATTCTGTGTTGTTGACTATTTTTATACCCGAGCACGTCGTAAATCTATTTCTGAAGATGAACTGTTGGAATTTCTGTTTACGCGAATTCTCCAATTGTTTACTCAATCTTAGATCCTATCGTACCGTTAAGTCTACACTGACATTTACAGACAATACGGCTATATGATCAGCGTAGTATGTGTAGCCGAAATAGTTTGATTTAAAGTCGAAATATCACGGTGTGAGACTAAGAAAATGCAGAACTGGTGCCTGTATTTTTTCTTATCTCAAAGTTCGTATTATTTAATATAACCACAAATGTACGATTTGACACGAGTAAGACGATAAAAATATCAGGCGGAAGAAGTTATTTTCTTTTGAAAACAGAAGTCTGGGTGTCAAATGCAGTCAAAAACTAGAACATTTTTGATTATGAAAAGCGTAAAAGACAATAAAGAGGGTACACATAAGTGAAAAGGGGTAACGAGATGAGAGAATGATTAGAAATATAATAGAATACAATTTGTGTGTGTGTGTACATTATTATTTTCCCTATAAATAAATAATCGCACCATCACCGTTCGTTATGTGTAAAACACATCGTCAATCTACACATATGGAAGAAATGATGTAGCGCTGTAAGGAAAGAATGGAAATTTAAACGAATTTAAAACTTCCTGTTATTTACAAGCTCTTCACTAATACAAATTTCACGTTTTCTAATATGGCTCTTAAATCAATATTCTCAACTTTATAGACTATAAAATATGGCAGAATTTTTGGTTTTAGAATTTAAAAAAGTATCTACTTTAAAATTTACTCACTAAAAAGTAAAAAACTATTTCATAAAAGAGAATATATACAATATTTTAGGGTAATATGCTTACGAATGTTCTGGCATATTTTTAAGGAACAACCACCTTTCGGAATCGGGTCGAATTCAAAAGTTTCGACAATAATTAGATACTATTTAACACGACCTCCATTTAACAATTAAATATGTCCGATATTTTTAATACTTGGCTTATAGAAAACAAGTGGTAGTATTGTTACATTAAGTATGGTTTCTGGTTGTTGCTTTAATTTAAATTTGATGCCGACTTTAACACGAGTATTAATGATGTTTAACACACGTCCACGTCAATAATTAAATAGAAATCCGTGTCGCGCTGTCGTCAGTAATCCGTTGAGAGATTTAAATAGTTTGGCGGTTTAAGAAGAAGTTATATTCGCAAACGATTAATGAAGGTTAAATTTTCTCGGAACGGAGATGATAGCATAGTTTAGGGAAAGTTTGCCTATTCGTTAGCGAGCATGAATTTCGAAAATTTCTGAAAAATTTTATGACCTATTTCATTTAAATTTGGTCTGTTTTTGTTTAGTGGGATTCCTTTTTCATTCTAGATTATTACAAAATTTCTATTTTAATAAGTAATGTAAGGATTTTATTTAAAGTTGTCTTGCGGGAAAATGTCATTTTGAAGTTTTCTAATAATTACGGAGACGACACAGAGATGATTTTAAGGAATTATTTGGAAAAAGAAAAAATTAATAAATAAATAAATAATAAAACAGATTAATACTTCGTTGTCAGGTTAAATTATGTAAGTATAAGATGTATTTTTCATCGAAAGAGTATACAATTTTCTTTGGCGGTGCGGATATTCTACAACTATTTGTTTAGATTCAAGCAGATCTTCTCGTTCGGGGTTCGGGATTGAAATAGATTCCGGTCGAAATTTGTCATCAGACCCATATTCAAAAAAAAAAAAAAAAAAAAAAAGAAGAAGAAGAAAAGAAACAAAAATGCAGAGTTAGTTAAATTAAAATCAGTTCCATGTTTACCGCTTTCTGAATTATATTCGTCCTTAAGGGGTAACATCACCTTGTGATTTTTTTTTTTTATTGGCTTAAACACTCCCTAAAGTATCCAAGAATGATGTAAAAAGTTGATTATGAGGGAGGGAAACTTGTTAGTGGGTCCAAAAGTCGTTTTTCCGAACATAGTCGTGAAGCAAAATTAGCGATTTTCTAAGTGTACGCAGAAGCATGCGTTTGAGTTCTTCATTCTTCCTTATATGAATTACATCGACACTTCTCAAATTCCAGCTTTCAATTTTGATTAATATATACGTCTCTGCTACCCTAATTTCTAGGCTGAGAAATCAACTGTTTGTAGAAAGGCCGTTAGAACGTACAACAGTTAGTGTTAGGCTTCTCCACGAGTATATCAGTGTTCCGGTAAAATTGTTAGTGTTGAGACGGAATCGGTACTTGCAGTGCTATCTTTTAACAATGTTCGAGTTACAAATTAATCTCCGGTTGCATCATTAAATTCACGATCTCTCGAACGTCATTCTAAGTTGCATCGCTGTTTTGTCTTTTGTCTTGACACAAGGATGCTCACTCGGCTAAAACCAAAAATCCCCGTGTTCGGTAGCAAGTCCGGTCGTTTGTAAAGTTGCGTCGGGGTAGAGACCACGTTAGTGTTTGAGTGGTAGTGGTCGAGGGCTAAGACACAGTGACATATACCTGCGGCGAAAGCGCAGAGTACCGTGTGTCGGGTAGCGTCGAGCTAAGGGCGGTTCTGTAGATCCTCCAGTGGCATATCTGTTCTCGATACAGTTGTTTATATTGCTGTTTTATACTTCAACAATGGTTACAACGGATTAATGCAAGTTATGGATCTATTGGACATAACAATCGGATTAATTTGTTCCAATTTCTGTACCAAAGCCGATGCGACGCGCAATTCCTTTTCCGAGCGATCGCTCACCGAAGAGGCTAAAACTGCCCGCAGGGACGTAATTTTGACAAGGAAGAATGAGAAGGAGGAAAACCTCAAATTAGAAGGTCAATTATATGGAGCAGACATAGCAAATTAGAGGTAAAATAAAAATTTCAACAAAATTCCACTACTCAAAACTTTAAACAGCAATATCTAGAAACTGTGTTTTTCAAACTGGGCGTACCAGTAGCTCCCTCAATTTTTATCCGATTGATTTAAAATTTTGACTGCAACTTTTAAAGAAGATTTCCTAGTGAACATCGTAGGATTTTTTTGATAAATTGATATTTACAGATTTTATAAGCGATTTTCGACCGATTTTTTCGAAAAAAAAGAAAATATCAAATCAATGCCATCGTTTTTTAAATCAATTTTTCGAAAAAATCCTACGATATTCACTCCATTTTGAACTATATTTTAAAAAACTTTTTGCTTTTTTGTTCCAGATTAAAAATTGTGACTTGTAGTAGTACGCCCGTATAGACCGACCGTTTTTTTTTGCATACGCTACTGCGCCGCCATTTTGTATTGTACAAATTTAAGTAAAACGTGTTTTTTATAGTTAAAGACTACTATTTTCATCAGCACAAACCCTCATATCTCTATCTCTTTTCTATCGTTCGTGGTAAGTCTCAGAAAATCACTCGAAATTTTGTGAGCGCAAGGTGATATTACCCCTTAATGAGACTCTACGCGGATAGAATTTATTTATAGAAAGTGAGTTTTTTTCTCTTTACACTTCTGTTAAATTATTTCAATAGTACGCGCAGCGGCATATAATAAATGGCTCGAAAGTAGAAAGGGAGTTTAACGATAAAAACTCATTTAACGATAATTGTGGAAAATTAAATCTGTCGTCCGTGATCGTTTCGGCATAATTAAAAATTTCAGGAAAATCAGGTTTTGCCGATGATTTTCCCACAAATTTGAGACAATTTTTGTGAGAATTCTAGAAAATTTCGTTTCTTCGAGTAACCATTTTTTTTTTTCTGGTTCGAGTTAGATGACCGCCACGCGCCGAAAGAAGTGATCGAGAATCCTGGATCACTGCCATAAACAATTCCGTTCAGATCGAATGGTATTTAGAAACACATTACGGATGATACCATTGTAACCTTGTAAAATAGCTGGTCTCGCTGCCATGATATCGTCTCTGTCTCGTAAAGTCAACACACTCCCTGGTCGAAATGCACATGATTATATTTTACTGTGTCACCCATTTGCGCCACATCGATTCGGAATCGCTGATACTGATGAACCTGAAAAAACGCGAAAACACCGTCTTCGTTTAGCGTCGCTTATCCGTCCAGCCGAATTGATAACAAGTTTATCTCGATCATCGTCAGACTGGAAACGCACGCGCGGTATCATCAATATTAGTATTATCAGTTGATCAGACGATCGGATGTGGTCTGCATGACGCGCAGACTTCGGTGATCATTCGGCGATGAGCAGCTACCGCCCGATCTATTCTGACGTCGATGCTATAAAACTATCATTACTACACAAATAAAAACAACGTATCGTTGTTTGTTTTTTTTTTTCGTATTTTTTCATTCGATTCGAGACAAGACGAGAACTGTGTGATGATCAAGTTTGCTTAGTCGAACTGTAGGAGATTACCTTCGTAGAAGCGAGTCCTCTCTTTGATCACTTCTTATCACACCGAATAGCACTAACCTGTTGGAGTACACAAGCCGATCGACCCGGCGAACGGTAGCAACTTGAACTGGTGCCTCCTGCAACAACTAGTGAAAGTACAACATACTTTTCGTTTCTTATCATTAATGTAATTTTTATATTATTCGTTTTTTTATTTATTTATTTCTTTTGCCGTCTTGCCGTTTCTTTTGTTTCTTTTTCCGTCGTTAAATTTATAAATATTTACGATATGTTTTATATTTAGTCAGATATTTTTCTTTTCTAGAAAAAAAAAAAAAAATGATACGTATTACAAAAGTGGTGTATGTTATAACATTGGGTTGTTTAATTTTCAATATCTCCGACCAAGCGATGGCTTCAATCCTCAAATCAAGTGAGTACACATATAATATTATATATTTTTAAACGACATTGCTTAACTGATTGCGAAAATTTAATAACAAGCGTGTAGATGAAATTTTAATTTTTTAGCCGAAAACATGTTGCATTTCTTTAAATAAATTCGGTATAAATATAATTTGTCTTCTTATTTTGAAAAATTTTCAATTGCGCAATTTATTTTAATTTTAATATTTACGGCCACAGTTATCCATCTTCTGTTTAACTGGAAACCGCAGCGCAGTAATAAATAATAATAATAACGATAATAACAATAATAATAATAATAATAATAATAATAAAGTGAAATTTACATTATTGCGTAAAAAGAGCTCGCTTAAAAAAAAAAATTAATCCTAACTCCCTCGGTCTTTATAAATTCGAGAAAAGAAAGTAGCGAAATGATTTTCAAGGGATAGAGTCTGTTCTAAAAGAGCTTAGATTTCGAAAAGAAAATAACACAAAAAGGCACTCCGAAGTTATAGATACTTGCGGCCAGCTCTTATTATTACGACAAAAGCGATAGAATAAATGTTAAAAGATGATCACACTATTACGAACTGCTGACTCACAGAAGTCGAAGTTGAATATTCTTCGTTTGTTTGCTGAAAAATCGAACTGTTGGTCGGCAAACTTTACAACACAGAGAAAGAGCAGGTACTATATTCTATACTTTCAAACCTAGTCTGTAAACAAACCTTGCGAAACGCACAATGCCGAGTTTTTTATTGGCTATTTGTTGCTTATTCATTTTCTTATTTTAATTTTTATCTTAATTGGACTTTGAGGTATGCAGCATACATACGTACATATATTTTAGGCTTTCCCTTGTTAACGAGAATAATCCATTGCCGTTTGTAATTTGTAATTATAAAAATATAAATTAAACGGACGCTTTTTATAAAATAATATATTTAAATATTGACGCTGAGGCGTTTCGAAGCCGATAACTTCATGATCACAGCAGCGATGAAGCTATCGGGTTCAAAACGCATAAGCGTCAATATTTAAATATATTATTTTATAGAAATTGTCTGTTTATATTTAATTTAAAAATAATTTTGAAATAATGTGTGCAACAAACTTTAATAATATAAGTGATCAATATTTGCGTTTATCTTTCTCCTGATACTAATAACTGTTTTTTACACAGTTCACATCTCTCGATGATTTCTGAACGAAACCTCGTTTTTATCATTCTTATTATAAGTTTAGTTGCACATATATATATATATATATATATATATATATATATATATATATATATATATATATATATATAAAAGTAAAGCAAGTCCTATACCTTCGACAGGGCGTCAGGGATTGTGAAGTTAAAGTTCACAGTATACTAAGTCAAATAGATATAATGGGAACACTGGGGCCAGTTCTTTTCTCTCGGCCGCCTTTACTTTCCCAGATTTCTCTGATACCCGATTATTTCAGGCAGCTGGGTAAACCTGGAAGCGACTTGCGCATCAGGAACGAGACAAGTCTCGATAACCTATAAACACCTCCGATTTGATAGTCAAGCACCTTAACCATTAGGCTACTATATTATTCGTTTCGACAATTACCTCGCATTAGCAAATCATTTCCGCCATATTTATAAATTGCTCTGTTTTGAATGCCGGAAAGTACTTCATCAGTATTTTTTTAGTTATTTTAGATGATCGTAAATATTTTAACGTAGGAAAAACAAAACAAAATGAATTAAAAACAATAATGACACCTCTGTATGTTACAAATGTAGATTCTTATAATAAGAGCAGTAGCTCCTTCAGATATAACACGAATGTCCACGGACACATTTCCAACTCTTTATTTGTGTATATACATAATATACATACACACATGTATACTAATAAATAGCTGTAAAACATGTAAAATACTTCCTCACATTGACAAAATAAAATTATAACTGCATTAACAATTAATGATGATGATGATGATGATGGGCCGATTATTCATTAACTATTTCGAAACACAATTTCGGTTTTAGAAGTCGGTAATACTTACAACCGGTACTAGGACATAGAAGTGCTGATTTGGATAAACTGAGACTTCGATTTCGATGAATTAAAATTATTTCTTTGTTTTGCTATTTTTTTTCCCCTCAATTCGACAGACTATAGGTTGTGCCCTTATTTTAAAAGCCAGCGCACTATGTTTACTTGAGCCGTTTATGAGAATAACCTAGTAGTGATAGTATGATATTATTCTTTAATCTACTAGTCTTTCAAACGAGGCGTACATTTTTTAAAAAAGAGAATTTGTAAAATGAAATTATATAGATAAATGTGTATATACGCTGAACTGGGTCAAAAAGGAACTAAAAACGATCCTGTGCAAATTAACTATAGCAAATTTTTGCTTTGGATAAAATTTTGTTTCATTTAGCCTTCTTTCTGTAAAGTTTTTCTGCTCCACTCAAAACAAAAAAATTAAGATAATTCGCCGTTCGTAATGAAATGGTTTCTTAAAGGGATATTTTTTCCTCTTTTTAACTTTTAATTTTCGATTTTTTTTTTTCTTTCGGAAATTACTGAATGTAATAAATACATAGAACTTCTTGATCAGCATGCATTAAGGGAATTCGACCTAGGCAAAGAGATTTATTAAATCCTCAATGTTAAAAATATCGATCTTTTTAAATTATTTACACTGCAGCGTGCAAACGGACCAAGCGCGTAAAATTCATCGCATTTGTTAATTTACAAGTTTGCACCATCCAGTTTGAGGTTATTTTTAAGATTACCCACATTGTATTCGTCTCCAATCTTTATGGTCGTTGTTTCTCCTTTTTTCACGAATTGCATTAAGTCTTCCGGATGCATGGATCCCCTTTCCCTGCTTCATGTAAAAGTGCCACTTTTAACAGAGCACACAATCTGAAAAATAGCCTTTTTCTCCTCTCACCTCTTTGCTTTATGTTACAAAAAACAAAAAAAAAACAATCTTAATGTATGTATATTGTATGAATGACGGATATTTTTTGTTTTTTTCTCTTTTTTTTTACTTTTTAAATTTACTGCGCCCCAAGAGTATTGATACAGGACACTTCCGATATAGACCGATGTAATCATCTCAGACTTCGATAAATTATCCGAAAAGCGCCATTAAGATCTCTCTCTCTCACTTGTCTTCATTTGACTCTGAACATCATGACCTTTTCCCGCCGTACTCTTCTGTCTATCGTGGATTTTAGCACCCCTCCAACATGCGAACCAGCCATCTGTTTAATTTGATCTATATATTCAACGCGCTCCGCCGTCTTCCGCTGATTTTACCTCGAATCATAGGTTTTTATATTCCAAATCGGACCTTACGACGTAAGTGGAGAACTTAAGCATGCTTCTGTATCCTGTTTACAGTAGGCGTTCTCGAATACTGATATTTAACTCATTCATGCTACCGGTGGAACCCGTAACACTTTATGATACCGGGCCATTTCAAAGGCTATGTACCTTCTCGCAACCTTATTACAAAAAATGAATCGCCCACAAATCAAACTATTCTAGTGGCAGTATTACTTAACTGATTGAGCTAAAATAAAAAACTCGCATCAGAAAACGATTTCCGATCGATTCCTATTACATCCACATCAATATTAGAAATTAATCGGCTGAATAGCGAAATCCCGCTCATAAAAAAGACGACACAGAATGCTTAACAGACCCCCGACCCTGATGACCTGATCGTCGCGGTGATACAATGCGAAGTAAATGCGCGCATGAAGGGGGTGTTCGCTTCGAAGTATAGTCAAATATTATAAGATGTTTTAAATTGTAATCGGTACCGTTGTCAAGCGTTGGAATTTTACTTTCACGACGTAATTCAGTGAACATTCAAATAACCAGTTTTCACTTAAACAAATAAAACAGTACACGCGATATACTTTTAATTAGTAAAACGAACATATTTAAAACCCGGTCGCCATAATAAATCGGCCAAGCGCTCAATTATAATTTCATAATTACAGCAGTATGCCGGCGAGTTAAATGGAGCTATTAGGGAGGCTATCGTAAGCGAACACAGTACTTTTTATACATCGTTTGATTTTTGTGGAAATCTTAAACAAACACTTTATACGCGACAGCGATTTTCCGAATAACAGTGATACAGGTATATTTTGCAGTAACAACTTGATACTTAAACAGAGTTCTTAGCAGACAACTTTTCTTTACGGATACAACGTTAACGTGATTTATTCAAACCTAATTTACGGAACACAAGCACAGTATCATCCTCTTTGGTAGGTTCATGTACCCGCGGATTCTATTATTTTCATTTACCATATGTACAGCACAGTTGTTTCCCTTTAACGCGAAACAGTATTACGGATGATGGTATATTTTATGGGAAAAATTATCCGCTAAAAAATTCTATTAAAATGTTTACCAAAACTATTACTAAAAAATGTTACTTCTTCTTCCTTAGTTCGCTGGCTGCAGGCGCAATCGAATCAAACCCTTCATGAATAGTTGTGAAATAACGTTCTATATTCTCCATCAGTACAGCAAGTGGTGTTCCGCTTTACAGTTGGGAACATAGTGCTGGGCGGGCTTATTCCGCTCTCCGTTCAGTTTAATATTGTATATGTCCTTCACAGATACCTGAATAAAGGATATCTCAGGTTATGTTGATCAGGACTGCGCATACTGCCTTTTACACGCCAAATTAATAAACAATTTTTTCGTAGTTCATCATATTTTTGACGTTCCCGTATCAGATAGTTTTAAGAGGTGTCTACCATATATATTACACGTATCTTTCTAATTCCGAATCATTTTGAGACACAATTCATATTCCACCACCGAATCTTATGTATTATTACAACATAACTTCTGTCAGCGTCCAAACCTTCCAATTAAATGGCCTTTTTATTCAAACCTGTTTTTTTATTTCCGAGTTTTTGTACTTCCCCCTGTATAGACAGCTAGTATTTATTTGTAAACTGCGACCAAATTAATCCATTCTTCTGTTACATTATTAACCACTTCACATTATCCATTTATTCCACAGTGACCGGGAATCGTATGGAGCAAAAGATTGATTGTGCCTAATCTTACGAATGTAGAAACATAATATGAACACATACACAGAAATTTAATATGTTCTTACATTTACGTGTTTATGTTATTCATGCTTGCTTATTCTAAGCTGCTGAAGCAGACACTTTTTTTTTACCGATATATTCCAGTGTGAAATAGTTTTTCCCTACAACTAGAAAGGAATTTCATGGAAATATGCGCATTATGTCTTACTATAATTAACTAACATGAAAACATACACACAAGGTATAAAAAGTTTACATTTTCGGAAGAAGCTAATTCGATGATTAACAAGAAGGGTAACGAAAAAAACATCAAACGATACTGAATGCGGATAACATTGGGAAAACTCGTTTTAAAAATTATCCTATAAAAATCAATTTAAAAATCGCGTTTATAAGCGAACTGTACTGCATATCATATATTCAATTAAGCACTTTCCGTAGGGGTTAAGGGACGCGTGAGACACGGTTTTCGCTTGCAGAAAGGAAATTAATCGATTTTTTTTTTTTGTTTTTATTTTAGTATTAAACATTTTAGAAACGATTTTTAAAATGATCTCGCTCGAAGTGTAACGCGGAAAGTTAAAAAGGAGCGTGATGCAAAAGAAAATTCACCTCCGAGGTTTAGACGCATGCCGAAAACGGACAAGAATGTCCGAGTCGATGAGACAGAATCACTTTTTTTCTGGGTAAACCCAAAAACTAAATCCCAAGAGTAGCTCTGATGAAGCTATCGGTAGTGGTTACTTTAACAGTTCAATATAGATATAATTGAGAAAACATATAAACACAGTTAAAAATTATATAAAAAATTCGCCGATTCATTGAAACGAAATCACAGCATTCAATTAAAATGGCCAACATTGAATATAAACAATAGCAGTTGTTTACTTCAACTGTTATTTTAAAATGCAGACGATAATTAATAAAAAAAAGAAAATTGAAATTCGATTATTTAGAAATATTTATCTTCATAAAAAAGAAGCTTTTAGCCTGCAGTCATTATTGATTACTGAATATATGTAATAGTGTGCGATGAGCGTGCACGATAATTTTTTAAGCGACGACGGTTTGGAAATTACGACGGGATACATTACAGTCACGAAGGCGTTTGACTGAATTAAGAAGTATTACGAAACTTGTTTATATATATATATATATATATAAACATATAAACATATATATATATATATATATATATATATATATATATATATATATATATATGTGTGTATGGTAACGCGGTAGCCTAGTATTAAGGTACTCGGCTACCAAACCAGAGGTCACGGATTCGAGCCTTGTCTCGTTCCACATTTAAGTTGCTCTCGAGTTTACCCAGCCTGAATTAATTGGGTACCAGAGAACCAGAGAAATATTCGAAAGGAAAAGGCCGAGAGAAAGGATCTAGCTAGCCCCAATATTCTCTTCGGATCCATTAGGCTTAATACCATTATGAAAAGCTTAAATCCACGTCCCCCGACACCCTGTTAAAGGTGAGGGAGCTATTTTATTTTATATAAATATTTATGTGTGTACGATTTAAAAAATAGAACTTTAACCAGTGCGGGCAAAAATTTTCCGCAGAACTTATTAAAAAAAAAATTTTAATAAGAATAATAATACCAATGAAAAAACATTAAACCAAATAATATCGGCGAAGTACACAGAATTATTGGTATTAAGATTATTATGCAGCTCGGTAAATAATAATAAAAAAAAAAAACTTACGTACCAAACGATAATATATAACGGGAGTAATTTCGAAAAAAATTTATTATAGCAGAATTAACTGCCATATAATAGTAGCGGTTAAAAGCTTGCATAACAAAAAATAATTAATGATGAAGCCCTTTTTATTATATGTCGTTTGAATGAAATGGAGGCATTATGAAATGGTACAGATAAAAACATAAATCCGAATATGACCAGATGGCGAAAACTAGGCACAGAAAATAAAAGAAAAAAAAAAAAAATAAATCCGTATTACAGGTCAGAAATAATATTACGCTGAACAGAATGCATTTCTTCGACTAATGGTTAAAAAATCACAATGAAAATCTTTGAAAATAAAATTATATCAACCGTAACAAGGCATATATCGGACCTGAGCAATGCGAAATTTATTTAATCGAGGAGGTAGTAAAATTCAAAGTGACCTTATCAGTTTAAGAAATATGAATACTAATATCGCAATATCGATTTAACAGAACATTGATAAGAACAAATATATGAACTATTTAAATTGATCAAAAAAATTCAGCTGTAGTAATTTTAAATTATATCACTGTAACGACTGAATATCGCAATTGAAGGAAGTCTCCTTATTGACGGTGATTTGTTATCTCGTAGTCGTGAGGTTAGTAGATCAAAATCGTCAACTGTCCACTCCGAATAGTTATTTTTATTTTTTTATTCTATAAAGAACCGAAGTAATGTCTTTTCTCGCTTTTACCGGAAGAATAGCAGTCCAAAGCAAAGTTCAATGTTGGCAACGAAACCTTGTTGTCTAGCGATTAAGAGGTATTTACCTCGAGAAAGCTGCTAAAGTTAGGACCGCATGAACCTAGAGATGTTAAAATTGGTTCACTTCTCCATCAAAAAATAACCGGTCGAAAATACTTTTTTCTGCACTATCGTTAGAGATGTCGCAAAAATAGTATGTGAAATGAAGAAAATTCTTTTTTACATATAATCCAGATGCTAAACATAACGAAGAAAAGTGCTAGCAAAAGCGCATTGTTTTATTTTATTCAGGCTCCCAAACGATGGACGCGCACAGTGTAAGTAATTATTTCCGATATTATTTGCAATATCGACCTCCGGATTCGATTTTTGAAAAAAGTGCCTCTAAATTTTGCATAAATAAATTATTTCTCTCACTAGATCAGGTGAAAATTAATGTCGCCTTTCTTCTTGGAACGTTCGATCACCTGATACTGAACTGTGCAGTTAATTAGTATATGCAGCTTTATGTTTCAAATAAACACTCACGAATCATGTACAATAACAATACTATCAGACGATCTTAGAGTGAACTTTAAGTTACAGACCTTGGATTGTCGGTTGTGGTCCGATGGTTCATCAGAACTAAAAAAAAATCGAATTATGACTCATTTTTCTCGGCTCTAAAAAGTTGCAGATTGAAAAGCGCGTAATAGTCTTCTCGGAAAGACTGTGGATCTAGTGATAAAATATACTTACAGTTAGTGTATAGATGTCGCAAAATGCCAGTACCAGCTTTGTGCTTCCCAATATATTCGCAAGGTAATTGTGGAATATCTATTTCTTAACTGAAACCGTAGAAGAATTTCGATTAAGAGCGATATTGTTTGCGATTCGATTTCGCCCGATCAAATGGAAAACGTCGATTTATTGATATTTGTAAATTATTTCATTCGGAGGAATAAGTTTTCCTTGTTTTCCTTTTCGTCGACGCGGATTAATAGTATTCACATTTTTCATTTTTCCGAAAGTTGTAAATGTTTTAAGTTGTTTTGTCGTCCCCCTTACATGGTTCCGAATAAAATCGTTTTATTTATTTATCGCCATATCTAGAATGCTGTATATTTAAAACGTCGAAACACTTACAAATTTTTTCCGAATTTCAATATTCACATTTTTTCACGTTCGCTATCGCCAAAAAAAAAACGAAACAATTTATCAAAAATAAATTAATTATTCTGCCACGTTTGTGTTCCGCAAATTTTAAGATTTCAAATGGACACGCTCGATGAGATTTCACTCTTTTGATCGACCCTAAACGGTTGATTCCTCTTTCGCGGAATAGCGATGTCAGGAAGGTGTCTGAGGTTTTTCGCAGTTTTACAAGCTGCTTGAGTAGTAGTGTTGATTGAGTAAGAGATAAAAAGATTACTCTGGAAAATGTTCGCGCTTTTCGATACTAATAAGACTCCGGGCACCAGCAGTGACCGAACCTGTTTTTGGATGATGTACGAGTGTGACGGAAACTAGTAATAGATTTTATTATTGAAAAGATTTCTGTTTTGTAGTAGTGGCAATGCGAGTAGATACCGCAAATAAATTAACGTGAACTATCAATGGCGTAGCTGCGGCAGCTGATCCGTGGACCAGGTTCTTTTATCCTCAAAACAGGTAATCTGACGGCAACACGTCAACACTATGTTTACCTGTTTTTTTTTTTTTTTTGCTTTCAGTCGATGATCGACGAACAAATTAACGCGGCTGCGGTAAAATTCGCGGAAAAAGGTAACGAATAAATCGTAGCCACAAGTAATTTTAAATTTTCCCAATTTTTTCATTTTTCCTTCGAAAAGAGTAATAATTTTAAAAATCCTGATGTGTGCCCTTTCGTCTTGTTCATTTGATTTCGTTGTCTTTGAGACGAATTTAAATTGCATTATTCCCATATTTTCTTCATATATATATATTTATATATATATATATATATATATATATATATATATATATATACATATATATATTATATGTACTATAAATTAATTAGACGAAATTGCTGCACTACTAAATTTTCTCCATCTTATATATTTTTCACATGTTGGAACTATTTATTGAGCAGTTATTCGAATTGGACTGTTGGTAGAAGAGTATCAATGATTGTAAACATAGCTCAAACAGGACGATTAGCAATAAAGTTTTAGTAGGCTTCGTTTTGTGCCTTAGTGTTACTTTTGAAATCCTTCTAATTAATTATTTTAAATTGTGAAGCACCTCCGTGGATGTAATGTATAGATTCATTTTTATTGT
Source organism: Icerya purchasi (assembly GCA_039619475.1). NCBI lineage: Eukaryota > Metazoa > Arthropoda > Insecta > Hemiptera > Monophlebidae > Icerya > Icerya purchasi. The sequence continues at coordinate 150,222,467 of CM077116.1, read as the reverse complement.
TTTTCCACGTATGACTAGTAGCGGCAGACCTGAGCTATGTGGTGTAGAAAACGATAGATTTCTCTTAGCGTACCGTATATAAAAGTAAATCCGATTTTTTGAGCTTTCTATAAACAACACCATCAGCGGTGAAATCGTTATGGCGCTTTAATTCTAGTAATTACTGCATCTCCTGCGTGAACTGTTTTTAATTGATGGGTCTCTTATAAGAGCGGAATTTAATAAACACTCCTTAAGTTGGTTTCGGCTTCAACGACTGAACCGTAAAATAATATCTACTAGGCTCAGACAGTTGAAACAAAACTTGTATAAGGTAGAAAACTATGTTGCCGAGCTCGTTCTAACTACAAACTTGACACCGATTACAAAAAGTGTTTTCACGCATTAATTCTAACTGTACAGGAAAAAAGGAGAAAAACGGAAAACCAATACCATTACGCGATACAGAGTTGCGCGTAAATAATTTAAAATTTAGTATATGAATTAAAAGAACTTCATTCGACTGGATATACTCTTTCATCATTCCCCTTTTGTAATGATATACTCGATACTTCCGCGCGGTTGATGTTGTATAAACTGCAGTAAGCAACGAATTCCTAATTATTTTTATCAAATTTCTCAAAGAGGAACCTCTAATGAAAATTCAATTTCTCTTGACCGTAAATTATCGAAAAATAAAAAATTTCTTCGCGTAATCGTAAAATCGATCCGATAATCAACCAATGTGATTATCGGATCGATTGAAAATATTCTTTCAACATGCAATAATATCCCATATCATGACTTGACAAACATTTTCTGTGATGCACACGCATATATATATTTTATGTATATATATGTACACACACACACACACTGATATATATATATATATATATATATATATATATGTATATATATATATAAATGCAATAATGTTAATGTATAAATTAAACACGTTGATTATGACGATCAAAATGATTACGAGAAACTGTTTAGAAGGTAATAATTTTTCATGTTCACTCTGGTATCGGCTTGACTGCGACATTCAATTTTACGCTGTTAAAAAATTCCGCTTCCGCCATAAATATTTCATATTTCTTTCAATTTATAATTTATTATTTTCTCAAATAGAAATTTTCCCCTTTTCGTTATACAGATTCTTCGTTAGTGTCTCAACAAATCAATATCAATGTACATTTTGGTAAAGTTAATTAATCGGCTTCACTTCAATCGTAATAACCGCTGAATTTACTAAACGTTGTAAAGAAAATGTTCGCTGATAATTTAACTTCCGAGAGGGGGATCTTAAATATAAAAATTTAACAGAGAAAATTTCAAATTCTCTAAAGGCTAATTGCTGACAAATTTATTTTGTGCAAGGCAGCGCGAAATGGTCTGTCAGTTAAATTTTGTATCATCAGTCTTCGGTACGGTCCTTTTTGTTTCTTTTTTAAATTTTCCCAAACTATCCTCATTACCCTTAACTAAAGGTGTCAAGTTCTCGTTCCGACGATTATTCAAATCGCGTCTTTCAACGTTAAAAACTTCCTTCCGAATGTTTCAAATTTGTGTATGCTAAATTGTTTTCGGAAAATGTTAATAACGCTCTCGCAATTTCTCCTTTCTACCCTAACCCGAACTCCTTCTACCAGTTTATTCAATTTCACCCTCCCTGTTACTACCCGCGCTTATATGACATTCAGATTCTCCGATGATAATATGTTGCCTACACGGGACTTGCTTTCTTCATCATATTTTCGTTTCTTTTGTGCGCCCCCTTCATTCTGCATCACCCGTTTTACAACTACTGCTTACCTTTATAATGATCTCTGGTAATCTTATTTCTACTTCTGTCTGTCTCTATCCGGTATTCCCATCCATGCAGTGCTTCGTTCATTCCCTCCTTTCCCTTTTTTTCTATTACCATCTTCCGAGATTTCTATATGCCGACTAGCTCTCATGAAGACCTGAATTCCCTTTTCTCCTTTCCCAAATTTTTGGATCAACCTCCCCAGCTGTGAGAAAAGAATAATAATAATCTCTTGGAAACGCGAGCAGCGCTAAATAAAAATCCGTAGTTTTCGCGAGCTATATGTTTAATTACGTACTTTGTAAACTAGGGGGGCTTATTTGTCGACTTTTCTGGGTGTGCGCTTACACACGGACACACGTACCCACGCGCGTTGTTTTGTACGTTTTTGTTTTTTTTTTTTTGTTTACGCTTAGCACAGCACTATTAAAATTTTCACCGAAAACCACGCGTTCAAGTGCATTCGACATAATATATATAAATCCTATATTTGCTTGATTTTTTTAATTTAATTTAATTTATTCGGGCTCGTCAACCAAGGAAACACATTAGTTAGCCGATAGTATTGTATAGTTTTCGATGTGCAACAACGAGATTCGAACCCAGTTCTACTTGAACGAAACATGCCTAACCGTTTTTTCGGCTCTCTGATACGATTTACCGAATCGTGTTCATCGCTCATTATTGAGTCGTGAACGGTTTTAAAGTAAAGTAAGTCCCATATCCTTCACAGGGTTTGCAGTAACATCTATTTATTCGTCTTTTTTTAAAGTGTAAAATTTAAATTTTGCAAATTATGGGAAACTACGTTCAATTTGTTTGATTGCGACAGTAGTCGAAATACCAAAAGAGTAGAGAAGTTCAAAAAAAATTAATTAGCCGAAAAATTGCAAATGTTACATTAAAAGAAAGTACACAGCATATCATTTGTATTTGTTTGTTTTTATTTTTTTTTCCATTAATTTTCTCCTCGGTAAAATGGCAACATAATAATTTATCAGAAAAAAAAAAAAAAAAAAAATCGACCAGTTTCAATATCAAGACGTTAGTGAGGAGTTTGAAAATGCCCCCAAAAACTACCGAATTAACGTAGAATTTGAAAATTATCGAAAAAATAAATAAATAAAATTGAAACACTACCCTGACAAATATACATATATGTTAATAGAGACCTTATTTTATAAAATCTCTATTCCCAGAGCATTTTGATAGATACTATTCTTTTTTTCTTAGACCCCTAATATGGAAGGTGACCAGTCTGGACAAGCCGAAGGAAATCCTTCCTTAGACCGTAGAAAAATGAATTGAAAAAAAAAGAGAAGGGAATCATTACAATTACAATTTTACATGAGCATTAAGCTTGTTGTTCAAATTCCGAGCGTGTAGATAATAATAAGAATAATAATAAAAAAAAAATACGCGAATTAAACTCTCACACAGGGAGAACGCACCACGAACGAGGGCCCCAAAGCCTATACAGATAAACGACTAAAATTTAAGTAAAACAAAAACAAAAAAAACACTTCTCAACGAACAGCAGACATGCCACTCCGTTCTACCTGTATCGTAGCACGCAAAAGCGGATAAGATCACAACAATACTCCTTGTATCGCTAATTTCTTTACTGAACACAAAAAACAGGAAACAAACAGGCAGGCAATTTCAGTAGCGGGACAAAACTGATCGGCGGCGAAACAAGCCGAGAAGTGACCACGATTAAAACAACGGCTGAGTGCCCAGATCGAATCAAATGTTTTAGCAAAACACTATGTTATATTCCTCTGACGACCGTCTTTAACGATCTTTTGCAAAAGTTCTTCACCTCAGCACTGATCGGCAGTAAGGAACGATAGGCGCTCTAGCGCTGCCATCACGGCACAGAAAGACACCTGCCTTGAACGTTTCAAAACTTTGACGACAATGTCTAACCCGTGCAACGAAAGCGAACACAGCGACGATGCCGAGAGATCGAAAATTAAATGATTTTAACCCCGTCGACATCATCGCTAGGTAATATGGCATTATCGACATAATAGTAAAGTAAAGCAAGTCCCATATCCTTGGTAAGATATCATGGATTGTGAAGTTAAAGTTCACAATGTATTAAGCTTAACGGCACTAATGAGAGTAGGCGAAGCCAGTTCCTTTCTCTCGGATCGACATAATATCGATATATGTAATATGAAAACATCGGTAATATCAATAATACAATTTTGGTTTTTTTTTTTTTTTTTTTTCGGGCGCGTTAACTGTGGACATTAGCCTAGCGCGAGCGAAATTTTCGAAAGTTCTAATCTACTGGGGTAGCGGGATTCGATCTAGTTTTTAATCAAACGAACAACGCTGCCAAACGTTACCACATAAAGTTAAAAAATATGAAACGAAGGCGACGTAATACTGAAAATGAACGCGATATGTGGTAAGTTAATATTTTATTCAAAACTACCCCGCTAACAGCCAACCTAAATAAATGCAATTTACCGGAATTTCGATTTACATTTAAAACCGAAAACCTCGTCAGAAACTGATAATATTTCACCGGCACTCTCTCAACGGTTTTCGAATCACAAACGTCCCCATTGAAAATATAGCAATCGAAAGTAACAGCAAACGAATTATTCCGTGTATTGATACTTCAACAGCATCCTCCGTAACGAATGGGGAAAAAAAATTGACCATCCAGATCATAATGTCATTGATTCTATAGCATATTTATAATTTCAGTGTACGCATACGAGATTAGTTACTCTGAACATAAACACATTTTAAATTCAGCTTCCGGAAGTAGTTTGCAAATTAATTAAGGACTATACTTCGTCGCATACTTCAGCGAATTAATTTAAAATTACACCTTAATAACAGACTTATACCCGAGCTGGGGTTCTTCTAAGATATCGTTGACCGACGCTACCCCAGTATGATTTGTGCCCGCGAAATTTAAAGATATCAAATTGACCGTATTCTTATTATCACGATGCATTGAGTGCAGATTTAATGTACTTAAAATGTCGTTTTGCAAAGTGCAAAACTTAAGACCGCAGAGCTATTTTCGCTTATACATCACATCGTGCAGAAGTATTTTTTTTCGTATGTAAAATTTTGCAATTTGCAAAACGACACTTCAACTACATTAAAACTGCTCTCAATGCATCGTGATAATAAGAATAAGGCCAATTTGTTATTTTTAAATTTCGGATCCATCTTTGCCCGATGCTAGAGCTACTTTAGGCGGCAGCCGCTGCCGATCAAATGCGCAAACAGAAATATTTAACGTTGAAACACCGACGGTTCGTTTATCCAAAACGGGAAAGTATTTAACGGTGGGGAATCATATCCAAAACAGTACAATTGCAAAAGCTTGCACACATACAGTCACCCGTGCAAATACCGGCTATAAGAAATTGCACCTTGTGCCCGAATAGGGGCTAATAATACGAAAATTTAGTTAGGCTTTTTTGTCAACTTCATCATGGGGGGGGGGCGTTCACACCCTCGCGGAGAATTTGAAAGAGAAAAAACCGAACAAGAAAACGGTCGAAAAAAAACAAAAAACGACTGACTTCATTTAGCAATAAAATCTGTACCGCCATAATAAAATGCGCGAGTGTTGATTTTCTCGGCAGAAATAAAGTTATTAAAAACTAAATAACGCTACTAATTTAATTTTCGATATAAATTTTACGCGCCGCTAAAAGCTCTTCGTAAAAGAAAGGTAAAAATTAAAAAAACTAATTTTCCAGTTCTAATACAGCCGAAATACCCCTTTTTCAACCTCCTCCTCCGGAAATGAAAAAATTTCGCAAATGGCCCCGTGTTAGACACATTTTTATCGATTTACACTAAACATTATAATATCCGTTGACAGGTATATATGTATATTGGCGTGATTAAAGGAAAACTTTAGTGTACAGTCAAGGAAATCGCCAGCCGATGAGCCAGGGCAAGATGGTAGGAAGAGGATATGAGTTATAGAATAAATAATATTTATAATTTGTAAAGGCTTAATTTTTCTTTGTAACAAGAATCTTAATTAAAACACATAATTTTCGTGGGTTTCGGGCAAATTGTTCTACTTCTTTATTACGAATGTCTTCCCCAAACTGTCCATGATTACGCGCCTATGAATACTACAGTTCCAAAACTCCAGAGGGGTTTTCCACTGCGCCTCCAGGCGACGTCCATGTGTACAGTTTTCAATCGCTTTATAGTATCAACAAATTTACACGCCAGTGCAAAAGATTCTCATAAGGATGTTGTAGTACGTATTAAAGTTTCGATTGATCGGTAAGCCGATAAACGGAAAACGTATTAATTAAATTAAATTACAGTCAGGCGCGCTGGTGTTTTTAATGGAATTTAAAGCGAGGAAAACTTCCGTTTACACGCTTTAATCGGAATTGCAGTAAGGAAAATTCGCGTGGTAACATTAATTGTTTTAACTTTTAACGCCGTTAGTTATTCAGCTCGCTGTCGAAGTGACGAATATTAATTTTTTCTCGTCTCTAATTGTTGTCTTACAGGAGGAGGCTATTTATCATCGTGTAAACAGTCAGATCCGCAGTTTAACGAATGCGTCAGGAAAGAAGCTTCTTCTGCTGGACCGTACCTGGCGAAAGGTAATCTCATTTATTTCGTTACCGACGTGTTTTTGCAAACGCCTAAATAGCGGGGAAAAAAAAAAAATCCTAAATTAATATCTAGCTGACAGGTATGGAAATTTTTGAAATATCATTTTTTTCCGTATGTACACGCAAAGTGATTTATATTCGGTGTCGTAGAAGAAATTATGACATCCGGTACTGCGTAAAAACCATTATGCGAGGAAGAGATATTACTATTTTCGAATTAATCACGTTCTCGCGTAACATGAAAATTACATTAATTCCGCTCGACAGTCATCCTCGGATGTATAAAAAATAACGGATATCGAGATTAAAGCGACGTAATTAGTCGAGAAAGGATCTGCAAGGTTTTCAGGGAATAACGATGTCGGGTGGTCGTCGCGATAGCCTCTAGTTATCACTCAGCTTCCGTAAATCTTGAGTTCGATAGTGCAGGCGATGACAGAAATTATTATAGAAATGATTGCGAAAATAATTAAATAATCGCTATTAGTCACGTGGGAGGCAATGGCAAACCACCACTAGCAGCATGTGCGCGCTAGTTGGCGTATTTGGAGCGGGCAGACACACCAGGGAGAGTGTATCGCGAGAAACCAATATCACGGTACCAGTTTCAGCTATAGTTTTGCGTCTACACTGAAGCGTTGCGCGTATAACAACTGCCAAGAAAACCTGGCAGCAGGTATAAAATGCATCTCGCAATTTGCTCGGCCAATGCGATAGATTAGGCCAACTTAGGCTACCGGGGAATGCCGCCAACATCCAGCAATGGATATCAAAAATAGGCATACCGTGTAATAACGTGTCTTTCTGTAGTTCACACTTTGTCAAAGACCTTTGCTTCAACCTAAAAAAAAAAACAAAAAAAAAAAAAAAAGCGACGGTTGCGTATACCTCTGCTTTGTTCTTTTTCCTCTAGCATTGCAAATTTATCTCCTTATATCCTTGTTTATATTCGATTGCTCGAGATGCGATCATCTTTGCATAAATATTCTCCGCAGAACACCTGTACACGTGAAATTAAAAACGACTCCTATTAGTTAAGAACAATTTTTAATATGCTTCCCCGGCTATTTCGACGAAGTTTCTAATCCCCCCTGCTAAATTGTTTTATTCGATGACATTCAGAGGCACACACTGGCGCTTCCGATCGATCGGCCGATAAACAAACGAGTCGTTCAAGTCGAATAAGTATACTTTTAAAACTGCTCTTAATACACATTTACTTTCCATGCAGGTGTGCTTAATTCTTTTCTTTCTCATTTGTTAGTGAAAATCAGTGTGACTGTCTGAACAACATATGGATCCGACCGTGTTCGCTCTACTGTGATCTGTTGGGATGTTAATAACATAATACGGTATTACGGTTGTCCCTGAAGAACATTACAATCAGTCGCTCTGGTCGCTCTGGTGTGTTACGAGACACACTGCGGTCGTTAATTCTGCTTTTGGGAAGCTTTTAATTTATATCGACGGTACTGATACAATTCTCAAATGAACGTTAAAAATCTTAATTATCTTGACGCGCGTTCCTGTTTTTCTAGTTTTACGGTTCGAATAAATGAAGGTGCGCGTCTGAAACTTATTCTTGCAAGCGCTCTCCAATTATTCATTCTAGAACGATCCTTCGTCAATTTCCTAATGTTTAACTAGCAATGTTTGATGATGCGTGCATTTGCATTTCTTTCGCAAATCGGATATTTAACGAAAAATTCGAGATTCCAAAAAAGAGGACAACAACAATTAATCACAGCAAAACTGATGGTGTAATATTCTTTCGCGGGCGACCGTTTAATTAACCTTGAAATGGTATTTGTACACTTCAAAGAGGACATCGTGAAATCATTTATTAGTACCACAATCCCCGACTTATGACTCGAGCAGACCATCTTTGTCGGCTAATGTGTGGGTTTTTAGCAGCTCGATATGCGTGGCATTTATTAACTTCTTAAAACCTATATATTACTACATCCGGGAGAAGCTTGTCTATACTCTTCAACGTATTCGTGAAGCGCATTAGTAGCATTAAGTACAAAATTTCACGTCTTTCTAACTCTTACAAGTATGAACAATAAAACTTCTTTCACTAGCACTGCCGTGTAGATTTCCTTCATTTTGATGAATTATCGAAATACTAGTTTTTAGTCAAGCTTGCCGATGTCATTTCTTCGGACGAAGGCTTAAACGTATTCGAAGATAATTCGGAATTATGAACAGCTCTTTGTTGTTGTAGAAGAATCGAAAGAAAAACCGATATGTTCTTACAAGAAGGGAAGAACGATCTCCAAACGGTGTGCGAAATAGCGAAGTAGAACGTTCAGTATTCATAAACCGCTGAGAGTTAAACCTTCAAATCGAATTTTATTTTTAACTGTACTTCTGGTTTAGCAGTAATAATTTCGGTAATGAAATTATTTAAATTTTTAATATTCCAAATAATAGCAACGTATCAATGATTATAGAAAATCACCTTGTGCAACAATATAATTTGCATTCTTAGGAGCACCCCCTGACACGCATTTAGCATCAGCAGTTTTTTTTAGATACACATCATTTACACCGGTATCACCACTATCTCCGAGGTGGAGCGATTTGTTTATTTCGTCAGAAATCATATATTAAATCTCGGCAAAAGCTGCTAATGTTGAAAAATATTTTTACACCAAATGTATTCTTTGCCTTTCATATTTTTTTTTTTTTTTAGTGTTACTAACGAGCCAATCATTTCGGGGAGCGTGTGTCACAGTCTTCCTAAATTTCTGTTAGTGCCGAGTAAATCTTGCAAAAAATTAATAAATTATAAACAATAATCCAAAATAAGCTGCTAGCAGTCACCACGCTGGATGCTCGCAGAAGTACAGTATCCATCTCCTTACTTTACAATCAACTCGTGGTTTAATATTCTTCTATACAATTACACAATCACCTTCTAAAGTCGCGTTGACTGCACTCCGGATATTCAATAAACGTATAACATCGCTCATTAAATACAATAATGCCGTAACTCGAATAATAGCGAATTTGCCTATAGTTGGAATGCATTTTATGAGTACAATAAGAGGTTAGAATGCCACATTTGTAAATAAGAAACTCGACAAAATAAGTATTGCTCTTGGAACGGGTACACCGTTCGAATTATAGTAAATGTTAATTTGCGTTTTCTGCAAAATAGCGTTTTTTTCAGTTATGACGTTATTGTATATTTTTAATGGATACCGATATGTTTCGCAAATTCCCCGGTTTAACCGTTTCTAATTAATTCGTCGTTTCATATTCAATGCGTCATCTTCACGCCAAAATCCTTAACAATAACCCGATTCAAAATAAACAGCTTTTAGTTTATTACTCTCACTTCTTAAACATAAAGTGCTCATGAGCAAAAAGAAGCGGGCATATGATCGTCAAGAAATACAGGTCAATTGTTGTATAAAATCTTTAAAAAAAAATTATGACTGTATTTAATGAGCGATATGTAAAAGGTTCGCTTCGTACATTTATCCCTTACACGTAAACTCTCCATCATTAATGCGTATTAGTAATTACTTTATGAGGTTAAAATTAGAAAATTAATTGCTAAAAACTAAAAGAGAACGGAACACTTCGGTCACATCCAAGTGGCTGCCGGTGCATGTAGGAATTCGCGGCAACGAAAAACAATGCCCTAACGAGAAGATCTATACTCGGAACAGTGAATAATATAAAATTAATTACCTTTAATTAAAATCAACTTATTTACCAAGTGGAATGAAAACGAAACATTAGTCGAAGGAAATGCGCATTACTCGTTAACACTAAAACTACTAGCCACATAGCACTACTAGCTTTGTATTGAAAGGACTAGAAATTGCATAGTGGTAACGTTGAGAATAGGTCCCCATCGCACGCCGCTTATTTGGCTAGAATGGGTATAATAGGAGACCAATCATGTCCGGTTACAATAAAGAAATAGAAATTTTTATCAATATTTTATCTAAATTATTCGGTTCTCTTCTGGTGCTAATAAGATCTCGTATGATGAAGATATAGTTTAAGAGAAGAGATGCAGGAAAAAGTTAGAGATGATAAGCGGATAGACTGGTCAGATGGCGAAAAAAAAAAAAAAAGAAAAAGGAAAGCATCTATTAAGATTATTATTTCTAACGCATTTTTTTCACTCCTATTCTTCTTTTTCAATTACTGGCGACAGGTTGTTATTCATTTTTCTTCTTAATTAAATTTAATTTATTCCGCCTATAGTTCAATGTAGTTTGCTATCGCTAGCGAACGTCGAGTGTTCGGGCAACGCGCATTTGCATATTATTTCAGCAAACATCTATTAATTATTAACTTATTATTACCCGAATAAGACTCTTTTTCTATCCATTCTTTTTCTAAAATTTACACGTGAGAATTTAATTGTTACCTTGAATTCACATAAATTACGCTAAAAGGTACACCTATACAGCGTGTCTAAATTACTATCTTGCAAAAACCCGAAAAGAAGAGAAAGAAAAAACTTCGAAAACGTTAATAATAATAAATTAAAATCCGACACACTGCATTACTTCGTTCGGAAAACTGCTTACCGACAACTTTAGTCAACAGCTTTTTTTTTTCTATTTTAAGGGAATAATTGTTTTTAAGTAAACTCGGCGCTAGCGGAAGTGTGAGTAACATGAAAAATGAATTAAACAGAAAATTAAAGTACTAACACGCGTACTGTTATCATTATTTACAACCTGCTCCACTCGAACAAGGAATAACATAAACTTTACGAATATATACTACTACCCCGGATATTGTAAGTATAATTATGAAAGTTAAGGAAATCTCGATAGCTGAAATTTCGCTTTAGGGGATGTCCAAGCTGCAACACGATGGCTATCAATCAGGTATCCGTCGAGTTTTAGGATATACATTATAAAATATGTAATCATGACGGTGATTCGTCGAAACTAGTCAATATTTTTAATTTTTTTTAATGTTTTTTAGAGTTTTTTAATATTTACATATGATTTTTGTTACATAATTTTTTAGTCAATTTTATTATTCGTGATCGGCGTATTATTGTGAAACTTTGTAAAATATATAAAAAAATATCTATATCTTTTAAGTACAACGAAAGATGTGTGAAGTTCTCTAACGCAATTAAAAAAACTTAAACCCGTCTTTATCATATTTAAAACTTGCAACATCAACAAATAATAATAACAAGAATAATAATAAAGTGACCAAACGTTTTAAACGGCCAACTATGTGTATTCCACCAATACAAAAACCCGACAGTAGCTGGGCTCGTACTAACTTCGATAAAGCGGCGTTTTTTGCCAATTATCTTTACGATGTATTTACACCAAATCCTCAAGCTGCTGACTCCACAGATATCCTCGAATACCTGGATAAACCGCTGCAAATGAGTTTACCTATAACACCGGTTGCCCCTAGTGAGATACAGCAACTCTTCAAAAATATGAAACGGAAAAAGTGCCCCGGATTTGACTTAATCACAGCAGAGCTTTTAAATGAGTTACCACGCAAAAGTATTGTATTTATAACACAAATATATAACGCTGTTCTTCGCAATCAATATTTCCCACTAGCTTGGAAGTTCTCACAGATAATTGTTATACCGAAGCCTGGAAAACCGTCTGAGGTGGTATCATCATATAGACCCATCTCGTTGCTTCCTGTCCTCTCAAAGATACTGGAAAAATTAATTTTAAAACGGTTATTTCCAATATTATCTAACAATACAATTATTCCCGATTTTCAATTTGGCTTTCGTAAGAACCATAACACTATAGAACAGGTTCACAGATTAACAAAGATTATTGAAAATAGCTTGGAAAACAAGAATATTTGTACGGCCGCGTTTCTGGATGTCCAGCAGGCTTTCGATAGGGTATGGCATCAAGGATTATTGTATAAAATTAAACTTCTGCTTCCTCACTCCTTCTATCTACTATTTAAATCATATATACAAGAAAGATATTTTCGAGTGAAAATAACCGATGAATACTCAGATATTTTTCCCGGTAAGGGCCGGGGTTCCACAGGGGAGCGTTCTGGGTCCAATATTGTACCTGATCTACACGACCGACTTCCCGATGCTGGATAATACAGAAGTAGCTTTGTACGCGGATGACGCAGCCATCCTGGCCGTTGATAAGTGTGAAAACAGAGCCACAGAAAAACTGCAGGAGTCACTTCGGCATGTGGAAACTTGGCTAAAACGATGGCGCATAGTAGTCAATGAAAGTAAGTCGACGCATATTTCATTCACAAATCGAAAAATTGAACGCCTGCCAATCAAAATAAATAACGTCGTAATACTACATGCCAATAACGTAAAATATTTAGACATGCACTTGGACGCTAGGCTGACCTGGGGTACTCACATTCAAAAAAAAATGGATCATTTGAGGTTTAAAACTAGAACCATGTCGTGGTTGTTGGCTAAGAGATCGGGCTTATCGTTAGACAATAAAACTCTATTATATAAAATAGCTCTAAAACCGATCTGGCTGTACGGTATACAGCTGTGGGGCTGCGCAAAAACATCGAATTTACAGAAAATACAACGATATCAAAATAGGGTACTGAGAACCATTACTGCAGCCCCCTGGTACGTCTCAAATTATACCCTCCATAATGACTTGAATGTCATGTCTGTGGAGGATGAAATCAAAAAACAAGCAAATAAACATGTTGCCCGACTTAGCATCCATATGAACCCACTTGCTAACAATCTGCTGGATAACTCCGGTGAAATACGTAGACTGTGGCGAAATAAGCCTCTAGACCTTGTCCAGCCATTATAAAGTTCAGAGGGAGTACTGCTGAGTACTACCCCTTCACAAAACATTCTTTATCGCAATAAATTAATCGCTAAATGACCACTAAAACCGGTCAGTTGTGATGGAAAAAAAAAAAAAATAATAATAATAATAATAATAATACATTTCCTCACTGTATAATCTGATAATTCTTTATTACTGTGGTGACCGTGAGGATATTCATGAAAATACAGCGCATTATTATATTTAAATTATTCAAAAGTACAATATTGCGTTTATGTTTAGTTTTTAACTTTCAATTTTGGTTTTGACTGCCTAAATTTATTTCTTTTTCCTTTTTCCGTTTTTTTTTTCCTCGCTTTCCTATAATTATTTTTAAAGCAGTATAGAATATATACTAAATCCTTTTCCCTCATTTCTTTGTACAAATTGATTATCCGTTCTAAACTCGATTGCTGTTCCTTTATCTACGGTTGTGTCTCAAAATCACTTCTTTCCAAGCTGGATATAATGCAAAATTTTTGCATTCGTCTTTGCCTCGGTGCTCTTACATCTTCTCCAGTACCAGCAGTTCTCGTTGTGTCAAACTCGCCTCCCCTTTTCATTCGTAGATCCTATTTAAGATATCGTTTCTTGTGTAAACACTTACCCCGTTACCATCCTCTAGAGTCTAGACTTATTCTTTTATACCTTTCTATTCTGCAAAATTGGCGTTTTACTCCCAAAAAATTCCTATCCTAGCCCACATTGCTTTGTGGCTGAATTCTTTCTTATCCTGTACAATTTATTATAATAATCTCCCTTGCTTTTTTTTAAATTTTGCAGGTCTCTCCAATTTTCCCAATGCATTTTGCTTTCCTTTTTCCTCCAAATCCCTTTCCTATGCAACAGTTATACAGGAATTCTGTAGTTATATCGAATTCCGTTTTCCTTCCTAAATGACCAATTTTACGGATGGTTCGAAGGGGCTAATGGAGTTGGAGCTTCTTTCATCCTTCTCCGCATAAATTTCTCTGAATCTTTTCGTCTCCCTTCTTTTTGTACTATCTTTATTGCCGAGCTAATATTCTACGTGTTCCATAATTTATATTTTCTCCCATCGATCTTCTAAATACTTAATTATCTCTGACTCCGTGTCTGTTCTTAAAGCTATTTCCTCGCATTTCCCCTTCTCTGACTTTTTTATCCTCCGTATTCGCTCTCTCATTCACACTCTTTTCTCATTTCATGCTATCCGCATTGATATGCTCTGGGTCCCCAATCATATATAGAGGGTAACGAAATGGCAGATATTCCTTGTCCCAGGTTGCTGTATCCTCATGCTTTTATTTCACTAAAATTCCCGCTTCTAATTTACTCCCATTGTGTAAAAAGTTTCATGTTAGATTTCGGTCAGATTTCTTCCGTTTCCAATCAACCTTCCTTTTATTTTTCCATCCAACCTAATCTTCCAACTTGGCCTTGGGTTTACAATTTTCCTTCGCTTTGCCGCTCCGTTATTGTATCTATTATCCGTTTACGTTTCAATCATACTCTTCTTCCTTCCTCACGTTTTCGTTCTCGTCTCGCATTGTCCTCTAATTATCTTCTTCATCCTGACGACGAAGCCGTCTGCGATCCTGACCATCTTCTTCCAATATCCATCCCTCGTAAACGAACGTACTTCTTGGTACTCCGATCTGTTATCACTTAAACTCTCTAATCCTTATTGCGCTTCGTATATCTCATTGTTTCCTTGTTTCTCCGTTGTTCCGATCCTCAGTTCTTTTTTCAATAGCTGACCAAATCCTGAGCGAAGATCCGTTGTCGGCATGCCCAAAGGTGGTGGGGAAGAAAAAAAATATATACCTATAAGGGCAAATTGGGCTAGTGTTCCCAGTCATAAAAAAAAAAAAAAAAAAATTCTTCCTTATATGTAATTGTATGTTTTTTTTTTTTTTATTTTCCATCCTTCGCCGTATCCTGTCCGAATGGCATGCCGCTGATAATCTGATGGCTTCATTGAATGCGCGTCCTAGAGTTCTTAATTTTTAAGCCCTACTAACTTTCACTCTGGAGATAAATTTATGCGATGATAAATGAAAATGAAAAAAAAAACAAGACCTCACGACGACGACGACTTTATGTGTATTTGCCCGTGTTCCGCTTTCAACTATCCTCTCAAATGGCCAACGCGTCTAAAAATGCTACAAGCATTTCTTAGAGCCAACAACTTAAGCTATAAAGTAGCCTTTTTACTCTCTTTTTTTTTTTTTTTTTTTTTGTTTTTTGGGCACCTCAACAGTAGAACTTACCCAACGCAAAGAATTGTACATTATATAAGGAAAAGATTAGAAATTAAGGAGATAAAGAAGGCCAATAGTCCATGTGCTGTAATGACCATTACAGTTAAAAATGGGGTACATGGGCGCTACCAGGAAAAAAAAACAAACAAAAACGTAGCAATTTAAAAAAAAAATGTTAATCGCTCGCCCGTTAGGTAGGACAGTCTGTGTTAGAGACGAGCGTTTCGTAGCTGCTTTTTTTTTTAATTTTTCTGAGATCCGGTCGAATAAAAAACTTTCGGTTAATAATCATTGCGTACTATCGTTTTCGGATGATATTAAGAATGGTGAATACAAAAAAATTACGAAAATTTCTTGTTTTTCTTTTTGCTCTTTTTTACAGATTTCAGAAAAGTTACAAAACCAACTCCCTATAACGGGTTTTTATATACATCTAAGAAAAAAAACAATATTATTTTAACGAGAAAAATATTGTATTTTATACATTTTGACATATCGTTTCGCTTACAACCTCCATAAACGTTTAACAGCGCTATTTTCTTCTTCTTCTTTCCATTTCTTGGGTTAATGTTCACAAACCTATTAGACAAAGAAGAAAAATCCTAAAAACGGTTTAATATCTTCAGTTGAACACACTAACTATTATATATATATATATACGACGACAGGCCGTATGAAATGTAACCATTCATCGATGATACGAGACAATCACAAAACATAGGCCCGGCGCGAACATGTTTGCGATCGCTGCAATCGCGTAATTTTGTTTTGTTTTTTTTAACTTGCTAAAAATGCCGGGCTTTCGTAAACGATTCAAGTAATCGTGCAGTGAAAAAAGCATATCCAAGTTTAAAAAAAAAAAAACTTTGAATTTCGGGTTCTGAACTTTGAGAACATTTAATTCGTTACCGAGGGAATCGAGTTGTTACTTTTTCAAACCTGCTTCGTGGTATTAATTCGATTGTGTGAATCTTAACTTCACAATCCCAACGCCCTGTCAAGGGTATGGAACTCACTTTACTTTTTTTTATTAAGCAGAAGCGCCTTCTTAGTCGAACACAGCTGGGTATTTCGGAAGATTTAGCGAAAAAAGAACCGCTTGCAATGATTTTCAACCGGAACCTAAAGTTTAAAAAGAGAGAGGGGATTTAGACCAGTTTCTTTTTCTTTTGGTCTTTTCGTATCAGTCTAAGGGAGAATCTGGGAACAAAATTTACACAGCCGAGCGCGGAAAATAATGCCGCGGGACATTACAAACCTTCACTGCATCGGGTCGATTAAAATTCATCTAGAGAATTCTTCTCGATGTCCGGCGGAGTCGTCTAAAAATATCGCGGGCAATTTCCTGCATTTACGACGAACGTCGCCTCGTTATTATTTAAAGTTGCCTCACATATTAGCGTGGCGAAATGCGTGATAGGAGTTTTTGTCTGCCCGCATGCGTGTAAACGCGCGTGCGCTCATCTTTCGTCCGTTTTCACGAGTAACGAAATCGTACACGATCCCGGCGAATAAAAGAAAAACCACCAGAACTGGAATTGACTATATATAATTAGCCATGCGTCCCGGATGGTAAAGCAAAGCACGCGCAATATCGCAGCGGTAACATAAAAATATCATTAGCCGGTGGTGCCGCGATAAATTAATGAAAGAAAAAAAGAAAACGAAAAAGAAAAACCAGTTGAAGAAACTTTTTGAAAATGATAAAAACGCGCGACCTTAAACGTAACTATTCAAGGTTACGAGCGTTAACGGGACAAAAATAATAATAATAATAATTGCGTCGTGTAGTAAGAATACTAAAAATATCGAAAGATGTGTCACACAGTGTGTATGGGCATATGGTGGTGCGTTCAGGTAAAAGCGACAGTACGTTATGATTAAGTATATCGGCCCGCGTTGAAAAACAAGCGGGCACATTCGATCTTATTAATAACGATAAAATGTAAAAAAACAATAATAACGTATATTTCACAAATCGGTCGTAACGGAGCGCTCGCGACACATTGTTTAATTATTGACGCAATCTGTCCCGCTGAATTTGTATCCTCTTTTAACTGATGGGCCCGAGCAAACGGCTTTCTTCGCGTGCATTTTCCTTGAATACCGCGCGATTTAATCTGCTCAATTCGTCGGCATCGCTGGGATATAGGTTTCTTTTTCTCACCACTCGATCACTGGGAGCAGCGTCGTTGTTGTCCTCAAAACGAGTTGTTACTTTTTATTGTTCCTCCGCGTATACACCTCTAATGTGTGTCTCCTCTTTTAATACAGCTTGCGTTTTGCAAGAAAAATCTTACCGCCATCTTCAATTTGCATAACACACGTATCTTTTTCATCTTACCGTAATAATTATTATTGTTACACACGCTGTTAGGTGTTTTCTGCGGAAAAAATTATATCGTCGCGAATTTAAACACGCAATAGCGAGAACTTTACGATGAAAAGAGCATTCTCAGGCACGGACGAGGCGCCGCTATTCTCATATACCATTGAGAAGAGATGATGAAATATCGCGAATTTAATTTTATAAATTCATCGCGATTACACGTAACTAATTAGGTAAAAAATGATTGCATTTTCAAACTGCGTTTGAGGATCGGCGAAAAATGTGATATTGTTTTCTACTTGCATTCAATCGAGCAGTTGAATTTTTCAATCAGTTTCCATATTCGAAAAGTCGCCAATAAATAGCATTGTTTTCTAACAATACTTTAGTAAAAACAATTACGGGGTGTTTTTTTTTGTTTTTTTTGTCTTTCTACTTCTAGCGTTATTCAATTTTATAGAGACCCCTTTGTTTTTCAATTGCACGCGAGTACACGATTAATTTTTTTTTTTGACATTATGGCCGGTCTCTCGAGGTAAAATTTTGTTCGTCACGAAAAATTGTATAACGATTTCGAAGACATACTGTGCTTCCGAGGTCATAGTAATGGGTACACTGATTTTTAAGCAATAAAATAACTTCTTCTTCTTCTTTCAGTGCCACGACCGTTCTCGACCTCAGGCTCATCTAATGGCAAGCTTCATTAATTCATCCATTTGCTATGTGGCACAGTTCTTCAGCACTGCAATATCTGTCCATGACTCCTGAACCAAGATAATATTGTTCGTCCAACTCTTCTTTTTCCTTCTACCGTTCCCTTCAATATATTCTGTAGTAATGTGTATTTTTCGGCCCACGCATCACATGACCAAAGTATTCCATTTTTCTTCTTTCGACAGTGTCGATCAGCTCCTTTTCCTTTCTCATCGTCTGTAGTAGTTCAGCGTTCGTCTTCTTTTTGATCCACGAGATCCCGAGTAAGTATAACAGCAAAACTCAAAGGATTCTAATCTGTGAAGGGTTCTGGGTGTCGACGTTCACGTTTCGAAACCATATTACAGACCAGACATAGCATTTCAGAATTCTGAATCTTAAATCAATGTCATGAGCTGTGAGTGTCTTCATTTTCATGAAGGTAGAACGCGCTTGCTCAATGCGACATCTAATTTCTCCGTCCGGATCACCGTATTTATTAATCCAGGCACCGAGGTATTTGTATTTATCGACTTGCGACATGTAGTGGGTTACCGAGAAATGCATAGACAACCTATTCATAAACTGGTGTGGTGCCAGAAGCGGTGCCACTCACCATTTGTGTTGCCGAACCCCTATCCACAGCCTTCTCGTGGCGGACCTGTTAAGTCAAGCAACATTGTTGTGCGACAACAGATGTGGAAGGAGGCAAGTGGATAACTCTCTACCCCCACTTGTGCAATACACAAAAAACTTAAATAATCACTTCGAATCAATATCTGAAACAAATTCATAATTCAACTTCAATACCACAATACCATATCAGCTCATTATAGTTCGTATCATCCAAATTAATTCTGTTTCTCTTTCTCAGTTGACTAACGCCCACCTCAATCGTCTCACTTAAGTGTGCCATTGAATTAGGTGACCTTTTTTCTAGCGGTCATAGGTGTAGACGTGCAACTACACTTCCGATAAGAACACGCACTGCAAGATGCACATCTAAAGGACCAAAGAAACGCTACAAAGATCATATCGCCATCATGCTTCGGCATGCGAATATCAACAGGGACTGGGAAAATGCTGCGCAAAACCGACAGAAATGGAAAAAGGTGTCTCAAGAGGTGGTAGAAAATAACTATAAGAAACACCACAAAAAAAAAAAAAAAAAAAAAAAAAGGAGCGAGATACTGATCAGCTATTCGAATGTCACCACTTCGGGAAAACCTGTACAGCTAAAATTGGACTAATCGCCCATCTACAAACACATTGCTGAACATATATATATGCATCTGGACTACTCGGATACGAGTTCCAGCTATGATGATGATTTATCGACTTATTCTGGTTTTTATCATTGTTTATCACTACGTCGATAGCGTATGGGTCGTTTGAGATGGCCATTACCTTCGTTTTCTTCACATTAATTATCAATCCATATTTATTGTGTACTTCCTCCACCGCTTTTGTTAATATAGTTAAATCTTCTGCACTTTCAGCCATCAAAACTGTGTCGCCCGCATATCTGACGTTATTGGTATTTTCATCGCCGATTTTACTACCGCTTCTCTATTTCTATTGATCAAGGTGCCTGGGTAGTACTTTTTTTTTTTTTAATTCAGCACGCCAGCCAAGAACCTACACCCTCAGATACCGGACAATATAAAGGAACTAATGGGTGAAATAACTAGGGGAAGGGCAAAATATAAAAATATAAGATGCACAATAAGGAGTAGGTTGAGTTTCAGCAGACAAAAATATAAAATACAACCGTTCAACAGAAATCAAATGTAGTAGTTCTCAGCTGCAGGTCTTAGAACTGCATCGGAAGAAGCGTGTAATTGTTCCGAATCCCTAAGTAGCAGTTGGACACTGCATTAATAATCTACACACCATTCTGCGTCTTTTTCATCCCCTTGCGATACTGACCCCTATTTTTTCGAATGTGCAGACCACCGAGAAATCGACCTTCTATTCTTCTTTATTAAAACTTGACATCCCTACTCGGATATAGCGCTGCTTCTATTTTCGCATTCCTTTCTGCTTCTGTTATTCCTGTCGTTCTCGAATTATTTCTGTCACTAAACGCGTAAGAATATAAATTTTCTCCTTTTTCCCGTTTTTTGGGCTAATGTCCTCTCATTGGCAAACCTCTTAAAGATAAAAAAAAAAAAAAAAAAAAAAAAAAAAAAAATCGAAATATCCGTGATGATGACTATGGTTTCAATTCAGTCTCGTGAATCTTAACTTCAAAATGACCGCCACTATGCAGCGAGGAATATGAAATGTATTCTCTACAAATCGGTTATGGCCTACATTAAAATGCAACGCTGCCCAGCGAGCGTCTCTAAGCCAACCAAACAGCATCATTTGCGTCATACATAAACGATGTAACCGCGTCTTTTAATTTCCCCGAACAAATTTAATAATAATAGTTTTCGCTATTTACGATATGGACATGATCTCGAACACAAAAATTACGTAATTTTAAAAATTGTTTTCTGCCAATTTTCGAAATTTTTTCTTAAACACTGGATTTATTTCGGTTAAAAAATAAATAAAAACCAAAATATCTCCGCCGTCTGTTACTACTACGCATAAAATGTTTAAATAATTACACGTGAAATTAATTTAAAAAAAAATGACTATTTTAGCGAAACTGCGGATAGCCCTTTCTATCTACGACGATAAGTATCTACGACGATAAGTATCTACAACGATAAGTATCTACAACGATAAGTATCTACGACGATAAGTATCTACGAGAAACGTGCATATTTTTGTGACAAAATTCTATAGTGCAAAAGTTGTCTGCGAAAATAAGGTTTTGCCCTCATATTATTTTAGTCCTTCGCACACAGTGATGAGCAGGCATTTCTAATTAAAAAAAGAAAAACTCAAAACTGCGGAAGTGCAATATCGTTATTAATGACGATCGGCATACAATTTTTATGACGTCAATTGTTCTTTGAAATCCTAGAGAGACGCCCCCTGTCTATTGCAACGAGAAACAATCGGAATAATCGAAGTGGGGAAGGGGAGACAAACAAACGAGAAAAAAGTAATTCCCCCCTCAAAAACCAGTTTTTTTTAAAACTAATTTCGGTGTTTTTTTCAGTGAAATTTTGTTAAAGTTTAATAAACATTTAGCTACGCTTTATTCAAATTTCTTTATTTCCTCGTAAGTCGGCGCAGTAGACAAAACAACATATGTATTTCCCGTCTGGCGCTGCAATGTGCGAGCGGCCTTGGTACGGTTGTCGATAGCCGTTTATTTTCAAAAAAGATAACACGTATTGCGCTCGCCGCTATCGACGAATCATCTGTACGCGTAGTAAACCGAATTATAATTAATATTTTCGCCTTCGCGTTTTATTAAAAAGAAAAACATTTTTTCCCGCAGGTGTCCCGGAGTTAAACATACCGGCTATAGAACCGCTGGTTATTCCGAAGATAAGCTTAGAACAGGGAACGCAGGCAATCAATTATAGAGCAACGTTAACCGATTTAAAACTGTTCGGTTTAAGCACTTATTCGATAGACTCTTTACGGTAATTCAGAACTTGTGATACGTATTTGAACTTATTATTATGAAAATCAGAATATTCGATAAGCAATCTCGATGGTGGAAAATCGAAAATCGAAAAATATCGTTACGCACGTGTTATCGATAAAATACACGCATAAACACAATCAAAAAATACGTATAAGACTAGAGCTTTACATAATCAGCGCGTTTAAAGTAGTTCTAACTCCGTCTTTGTATTTACGTAATTGTTAATTGTGTTTCAATTGTTGACTTTCTACTACTCTTCCTTTTCGTAACTTCTTCCTCGTTCTTTTTAATTTTTTTTTGTTTTCACCTCAATTTTTCTATTCATTCGGTCGGCAAAATTTAATGCGTACCGCATCGCGACACTGTCGTAGAACTGATTAAAAAGTTCTTCGAGCAAACTGTGCCCCATTAGCCTCGCGTCAGAAGAATGAGAACGCTAGCTGTAACATTAAAGACTTCAGCCGATCAGATCTGATCGAGGCCAATCCTCTTTAGCAGCAGTTGCATTCGGTCTCAATTAATCGCTAACCTTCCGTAATAGTATGCTGGAACATCAGCTGTCTTTCTGCTCTGTTCACCTTTCCTATTCATTCCCCTCTGACGATCTTTTCTTCCGCGAAATCGGCTTATTTCTTCTCGTCGTGCTAATTCCTCGCCTTCTACATAATATCTTACGATAATTTCTGCTTCGATTTTTCACACGAAGAATTCTCCGGATTATTATTTCAAGTTTCTCCCTAATATTATTGATACCGTCAAATAATACGAATTCCGCGACAACACGCTGCTCTTTAGATAGAGTTTTACCAGCGATTCAGAAAAGTCTTATCGAGCTTCTAAATCTCAATGAAACCTCATTTTTTCTCCTTTGCCTTTTCAGCCCGAATTATTAGCAGTCTTTCGTGTCGTTCAATGCTGACTCCGAATCTTTTTCCCCTTTTCTCTTCGTGCTTCTTTAACTTTGCCGCTAATACGTTCGCTTCTCTGTAATCCTTCCCGGTTTCAAATCTTTCGTAATTCTGCCTTTAGAAGGTAATGAAAAAGCAAATCGTATTTTCACTTCAACCGCTGCGTTAAGAAAATTCCAGACATTGATAATTTGTCCATTGCTTCTATCAGTTGTTTTCTTCCGAATCTTCACTTGACTCTTCGATTCGTAAATTTTGTAATCAGAATACCAACGGTAATCTTCAAGTGCCTTAATCTGTAGTAATAAATTAGTCGATGTATAACGCGGTCTTTTGAAGGAATAGTAAAACTGAATTCGGAAATCAAATATTGGAAAGCACGCAACTTGCATTAATTTCGAAATCAATAAAGGTAGTTTATTAATCGAAAAAAAGCCAAATAGCTACACATCAGTTTGACCGTAGTGACTACATTTTCCCAATTATTACGGCAAAACTTGCTCTTTTCTTTCTTATTTTTCAATAATTTGCCAACAGTCTGTTAAAGCGTAAAAGTTTATAGCTTTCATATACATATATATATATATATATATTCGAAATATTTAATTATCCCTTCTTTTAGAACCATCTAAACATCGATATTTAAAAAAAAAAAAAATACAGCCACTTTCTCGCGTGAAAGTAACGGAAAAGAGTTTTTAAAAACATACTGAAAAATTCACATTTACGACTCTTTAGCTAGTCGTGAAACCACTATCTACGAAGCGCGATGCAGAATTTTAAATATCGCAGATAATTTTCAGTTTTCGTCTAATAGGTTGTTTGTTTGTTTTTTTGTTTTTTAACTTTATACAACTGGGCATTTATGACGTCGTATAATACGCTTGAATTTTAAAGGATGTGAGCCGATGAACTTTTTCGAAAATAGGTTATACCCGGGTAGCCCCGGGCTGCTAAAACGCGTGACAAATTTATTCAAGAATATATTAGAAGTTGCACTGTAAAAAGGAAAAACAAAAAATGTTCAACGACAAATATAAATAATAATGTTAAAAATATGTATTCATAAAAAGGTGTAACAAGAGACATTTCCCAAACCTTAATCGGGATTAGAGGCAAGATTACTGTTAAAAAGTCGAATAAAAAAGCTGCAATTTGCTTGTGCTAAGAAAATAATGCGGATAAATTTGCATCGGCGAATGTCCGGACGCGACGGCTAAATCCGCTGCAGAAAAAATTAACGAAATCTGTAGAAGAACTGTTTTTAGGAGGTAAAAATAAAATCGTTAGAATGAATATAGATCATCGTAATTTAGCAGACTAATAAAGCTATACAGAGTAGGATGGCGAAAGAATAGAGGTTGAAATAAGACTTCAAACGTTGACGGGTTTCCCGTAAAATTACGGGGCCGTTGTTTGAAAAAAAAAAAAGAAGATATACACGCTTAGCAGTATGACGATAATAACGACCATAACAATTTGAAAAAACGGCAATTACAGAGAAACATAGAGAAACATAGAAAAAAAGTACTACTAATAGCATCTGATAAAGGATACAACATTCGTTAATGAAAAAGCATTGTGCAGTTGATGTAAACTGGCATGGAATCTGATCCAAAGAGATATAAAATTTTACCTCAAGACGGTACAAGATATTTTTTTTTAGCGATACTTAGTCTCGCGTACGAAAAAGACCGCGCCAAAAAATTCTGCCGTTCATAATATCGGCATTTACACGTCTGAAACAGGGTGAGTAAAAAATTCCATAAATCGAAGATTGTTCAGATGCCGAACGATTAGCAGCCAAATTATGAATTTATTCTACGTGAAATAAAAACACGTTTAATAAGGCTCGTCGCATACTGAGACTCCTGCTCGCTCACGTTAAACGATATAAATCAAAAAAAAAAAAAAGTTGATAAGCAACTAAAGAGTTTAAAAATCAACCCCCGCACGTGTATAGCCAACAATCCTCCTCCGCGCGTTCAAACTGCGCATGGGATGGATGTTCAATATACGGCGGGCTTAAACCTGGACTTTTTATGTACGCGGTTTGCACGCGAAATGTTACTTCGTCGATGAATATGAATTAATAATAAAGTCTAAATCAAGGATAAGCATCACCACCACGAGGACATCTTGCGTATATCCGCACATCTAAATTTTTTCTCATTCGAGAGTTACCGAATTACGTGATTTATGCGTTCAATATCGATTGACTCTAGCATACCGGCTGAAAAACTTCAACGTCTAAAATTAAGTTTTCACATTTCAGTATTTTCTGAACAAGTTCAATCTGTTCTCGCATAACGCCGCTTATATTAGTTTCATTTGTAATCTCCACGTACTGAGTCATACTAAAGGGTGGAAGATGAATAAAATGTGGAAGTTGAAAAAGAATTAAGAATAATATTGGTTTACTATTCTCTTATAATGCCCATTTTTTTTTTTTTTTTTTTTTTTTTGTCACCTACTATAACTTTTTTGTCAGACTTGTTTGAAATAAAAGTGATGAAAACCGACCAATGAAAATGAATAAAAAGATTCTCACCAGATTTAAACTTATACTTCCCGTCCTTGCATTTTCTCGTTTTTAAATTTCCATGTTAATGGAAAAGCTCATTTTTTCGAACTAATATCCCGTATATATTTGTACACGATACTGATCGAGAATGAACAAAATAAAAGCTAGAATAAGTGCGTGTAAATTCCCCTCAAAAAAAAACATTAAATTTTTTAAAAAATGCAAAAAAAAATATAACTAAGATAAAGACGTAACGTGCGGTTACGCGTGCGTGTGTGTGTAAATGCACACGGGAAATAAACATATGAGTATGTGGTAGAGTTGGTTTAAATTTACAAGGGTTGCATCACTGTATACGAACGGGACTGAAAGTTCACAATGTTAGGTAGTTTTTATCAAACATCTTATAAGAATAATAATGTTCCAAATTAAATTTGATATCTTTCACGCTGAATTTATGTCTTGTTTGAACTTTTGTAAGAGATGCTTGACCGAGATTAAGCTGGCGATGCTTGAACAATCTCATTTTCCCGTCGTTAGTTGCACCGCAAATTTACAAACAATAAAATATATTTAAAAAAAAAAAAAAAAAACAAGGACAAATTACGGTTAAAGTTTAACAAAACGGTAAATCACGAATATTGATAATGCAGAATTATCTGCTAGATTACTAAAATTTGTTTACAGTTTTGTCAATAACCTTACTTAGAATACCGGCAGCGTGTTCTTGTACGAAAAGTTTTATTTAAATTTCGAAATCAGAGTTTCTTAATTGAACATTTAAGAGAATCCAGTTGAAAAACTTTCTTATTGCAATTTTTTTTTTAATTAAAACATTTTTTTTCCCGAAATTTCTTACTCAACAATTATTACAAATGTTACAGCAAGAACAGTGAACCCCCGGAGTTTTTTCAACGTCCATATTTCGGACAGCGTAGTCGTTGCAGTGTTCCGTCTGAAACTTTAATGATTTCGGTTAAATGAATTTTACAAAACCCGGTTTAAGGCAAACTTTCTAGTCGTCGGAAAATTAAAACCTTGATAAAATAGGTCTACAACTGAGACCACCTATTATTATTAGACTAATTATCCAGATTCCGCGATCAGGCCGCTAAATGTGTGCACACGTGCTCTAGCACTCAAGGTTGTTTTCCCGCCATTTAATATCGTTCTACTTATTTCGATAAAAAAATTTCAATTACAACACGTATGTAGGCATATTTTGTATCTCTATATTATTATTTCGGCGTGCTTTCGTAATTAGAGCTTATAACGCAACTTACACACTTTCGTTTTTCTATTTCTCTTTTTTTTTTGTTTTTTCTTTGTTCAGCATCGACATTGAAAACAAGAAATTGGACGCAAAAATCAACATTCCAGTGTTATATTTGGAATCAGATTACGATATTAAAGGACGAGCTCTCGTCGTGCCGATACAAGGAGTCGGATTGTTCAGAGCTAACCTAAGTACGACAATATAAATTTAAATATGAACTTTTTCAATGTGAACGTTTCGAAACAAATGAATTTCCGATAAAAAATTACTATTATGTTTCCGTTAAAACCACGCTGCTGTTCGTGATAAATCTAATGACGGAAGGTGGGGAACATCATTCCGGGTCGAGATAGAAGCTATAGAAAAAATGTTATTTGTAATAACGATGAAAACGGTAATAGGTTTTTTTTTTTTTGTAATTTTTCAGCCGATGTTAAAGCAGACGCGCATATGAAAGGAAAACTAATCAAAAGGAAAGGACAAGAATATGTGGAAATAAAAGATACAATTGTGAAGCTGACAGTTAGAACTGCACACACTCACTTCGGCAACTTATTCAACGGAGATACGACGCTAAGTAATTATCGCATTTATTATTAATTATAGCATTATTTTCGGCAATCGAGCTCTCGGTGAAACTGAGAACCCGCCTATTATTTTTAGAACGCAACTTTGATCGAACGTAAGAATCAAAAACTTCGAATCTGAACACACACACAATGAACGAATATATGTACGTTCGACGTAAAAAATAATAAAACTTAACGATAATAAGAAAAAATCCGAGTTCGCATAAATTTTTGTTAAATTTCCTTTTTTCAAGCGGAAATATTCCTATGAAGATCTCAAAAACATTTATCTGAAATCTCTCTCGAATAACGACGATGATATTAGTAACAAGAATGATTCTCGTACACCTTTTCCGGAAAAAGTCACTAGTTTGTTTTAGGCATAATAATTTCTTCCGATTTACGTGATACTATCAAGCTCTCCTAGTTAAGAGAATGGTCAAAAATTGTACGGAGTTTCCTGAAATTCACAGTAATACTTACGACAAAATAATGAACGGAAGCAAACTCTTGAAATCCGAAAAAGACCAATAAACTAGACCTCGCGGAAGCTGTCAAAGTCTACGTTTCGTCAGTCTTCGACTATGTACCAACTTTACGGTGGATCTGAAAGACAATTAACGTTCTTTTGGCGACACGATCGCCGTGCATGTATCGTCAGAATAAACATCATCCATCTTCCTTCGCGAAATCTGCCTCGCTGTTAATAATTCTTCTTCTTCTTCATCCGCCGTCTCCATTTTGAAGGTTGGCGATCCACAGCTGGAATTTCTTCCTATCAACGGCTGAACGGAAAAGTTCTGTTGAGGAACAGTCGAACCAGTTGCTAAGATATTGTTTATCCATGGAATTTGACGTCTTCCTCTGGATCTCTTCCCGGCAATTTTACCCTCGAGTAGTATTTTTAGAATAGTATGCCTCGATCCTCTCGTGGCATGTCCCAAATATTGTAGCTTCCGTTTTTTGATGGTTTGTAGGAGTTCAAGATCCAGTCTATTGAGTACTTCAATATTCCTAACTTTTTGAGTCTATGGTATTTTCAGGATACGTCGGTAGTAGTACATCTCAAAAGCGCTGATCATATTTCCTAATGTTGAGCCTAGTATCTAGCATTCACAACAACATAGTAGGATGGAGAAAACGTAGCATCTCAGGAGACTGATTCTCAGTTCCAATTTCAATTCTTGACGCGTGAAAAGATTCTTCTTAATAATTCTACCGCATCTCAAACTATCCTCAATATCACACGAGCTTGTTATAAAAGGGTTGCAGTCGTTGTAAAGATCAGATAAAAGTTCAGAAAATCATACCGTGTGAAAATATCTGCGCAATTAAAGCGTCGAAAAGTGTACAGTAATTGTTCTAAGCTTTTATTTATTTTATTTTATTTTCATACGTCATTTGTAACTGGGAAAAGTTATTATATGCCATTATCCTTTTTTTTGCCCCCAACTTCAGGCCATTTGTCCAGTCTATCACCCATTTATCACCTACTACTTCCTGCATTAACTATATTTCCATCTTACAAGGTCTTAAATAATCGTATATAGTAAGTGTTAAGCCTCAGCGGAACACGGGTTTATTACTACATATTTGTGAAATCAGCGAGAATACCAAATAATTTAGGAAAAATATTATTAATAAAAATTTATTTTTCTCTATCGTAACTATCGCATTTCCATACAGCGCGCTCTATACAGTTCCATGTCGCACTTCGGACATGATTCGCCTCCTACTATACTCATTCTAGCCAAATGAGCGTGGTGACCCATTCGCAATCTACAAATTACCACTATGAAATCTCTAGTCCTTCCAATACAAAACCAAAATAGCTAATAGTATTCGTTAATGATGCATTTCCTTTCTGTCGGTTAATGATTCGGAAGTCTTCATTCCACTTGGTAAATAAGTTGTTTTTAAGTAAAGGCATCTAATTCTATATTCATCACCGTTCTCAGTACAGATCTCATTGGTGAATAGTTTTTCGTTACCACAAATTCCTACATGCGCGCCGGACTTAAACATGACCGAAGTGTTTTGTTTTTTTTAGTTTAACAATTAACTTTCTGATTTTGATCTCTACTTTGTACATTTTCCAAAAATCGACTCTTTCGAGTTTCATTAGTACTCCTTGAAAGTCCGGAAGAATCGAGAGTTTTTGATATAATATACTGAATTGCCACAGAAATTGCATACAACTCCGTAAGTGGAGCCGATGTATTTTAATCGAACTTGTCTAGCTAACAAAGCTGAGTATTTGATAAACGCAGTCTGTTAACCACATCGCTTTGACAAGAACCTGAGATAAGGGCACCGGGCACTTCCTTAGTTTGTAGTTAACTATTAATAGGCTGTGAGAAAAAAAAGAAAAAAAGGAAGAAGTATTATTTAGAAAGCGGCAGTCTGAAAGACGTAATTAGGGAATAGGTTGTTTCGCATGTACTTAAAACTGAAAACTTCGTGCGAATGATTTTCAAACTGAGCCATCAAAATTAGTTCTCAGCTATGTTGACGAGATAACCAAAACTGCTTGCGTTTGTTTACATCGATACGGAATACTAAGTATCAATCATTCGTAGAAATAGACAGAATTGCTCTAGTAGTCACATCCGCGCATTAATTTCCGAGCAGCGTAGTATGTCTCGGATTTTTGCGCTTTCACTAGTCGTGTTTGAAAAGATATTGATTTAACTGATAACAAAGATTCGGTAATTAAAAAGCAGTTTCGTAATGGGCGATAGCTCTTAAAGATTGAAGACTCATATAAAAGCATTCTATACATGCGGGGCTCTAGGATTACGCAACAGACGCTACGACGGAATACGTTTCTAAATTAATTTCGTAAACATCCACAATGCGGCAAAGGCTTGCAGACTAACCTAGACTCCGTTACTATAATATAGAGAACATGTAATTACTATTTCCCAAACTGGTGTTCCAAAAAATAAAATCTTGTGAGAAATTCTTTATGAAAATTCTTTTGATTTCCCACAATTTTATCGCTGGAAAAGCAACATCTGCTTAACTTTTTTGTTTAGAATCGAGGACAGCCACGAGCAAGGAGTCGATGTCGGTAAAAGTTAATTTTAAAAATCCGATATTTCAAAGAAATTTATCAATGTATCTTAATCAGTATAAGTTGATTTTTCGTTTTTTTTTTTGATTTTTTTGTTTTTTTTTTTTTTTTTGTTCTTTTTTGTTTTATTCTATTCTTTTGACCCAGAGTCAAAACATTTTTAATCGATAATCAAAAGTTCTAGAAAAGTTATCAGTTTTCCTTTAAAATTCGTCGCAGCCTCAATCAGTGTAGTCAGCCACATGCACGTTCGCGCCTATTAATTATCGATAATAGAAATAAAACAAATTCGGATTTTTATTTTTTTCAATTAAATTGGTCTCTCAATTGGCGCAATTGACGATATTTCGTGTAATGGTTATATTTTTCATTTATCGTTCGCTGAGATAATAATATGGCGCTAAAGAATAACTACTCCGATTTTTTTACAGGTCAAGCTACAAATCAGTTTTTAAATGAAAACTCCAAGGATATAATTGACGAGGTAATGCCCGCCATCGAACAGGTCACAAGCACGCTATTGGACGATATTTTCAACAAAGCCTTCAAAGCTACACCGTTCAACAAACTAGTGCAAAAATAATACTCGCAATTTGTATCAGATAAAAAGAAAAGCAAAAAAAAAAAAAAAAGAACGACTGCTGATGACGTCATGGCATTATTTTTTGTCTTGCAAGTTGCATTATCAAAAAAGTCGTCTGTTATTTTAGTTTTTACTTATTTTTCGCCGAAAACAATATAATCTGAAAAAAGTAAGTCGTTAAGATAGCGCTATTTATCTCATAATATATTCGGCGAAACATAATACATCGCGTTCTATTGCATAGCACTATTTATTAACAGATTACATTGTAATTATAATTAAAATTTTATTTTTATATTGCTGTAAATAGATAATAAATTATTTTGATATCGTGTAGAACGTTAATTATGGAAGAGTTCAATGAAATACCATAGTCTCTACTCAGAATAACCACATATAACTGTGGAAAATATCGCAACAAATAATGTTCCATAAAATTAAGATTTAACACTTTTTTTTAAAAGAAGCACAATGTGATAGACGAGGATTTTTCCATTTATTGCTATTATTTTGTTTGTGTGCGTACGTGTGACGATGGTGTGATGGGAGAATCGACGGTTACTTAATGACAAAATTTAACTAAGACCAAATATCGATAGAAAATTTAATAGCTATTAGCAACTTGATAAAACTTTAAGATTGCGCGTTAAGAAATCAGTCGGGTACCAAACTGTAGAAAAATTTCATGAATTTGCGAGAAAGAATATCGATTAATAGACTGCTAGATTCTCGTGCCCTTTGTGTAACCTCTGCTGGCGACCTTGAATATATATATTGAAGGATGCAGACTGTTATAGACAAATCTGTTTCTCGAAAAATTTTAATTAGTTTTCGTCGCGATGTAACCACGCCTGTTTCGATCAATTTTCTCGTGATTTTTTCAACCATATGCCGTTCACATTAACAGATCTGGTTCGTAAATCTTTAAACAAAGAATGCTTTACAAATTATGTAAAAACTCTTTGGCTTAGGATAGCGTAGTTTCGTTTCAATGCCTATTGTAGCGGTAACAATAGATCTTCATACACGAACGTACCGAATTATTAGGCGCCATTTCTGCGAGGCCAATGAAATACAATAGCTTTTGAATGCAGCTACGAATATGACAGAAATAATACGATTTTAATATTTGTGTGGTGTAGCTACCACCACCTGGACGTGTGGAATCGTTACCATCTGACATTTTTCGTGACATAATTAAGTATTAGACTTCGATGTAAGGAACAATTTAAAATTTTATTTTTGAAGAAAAAAAGCTTTTCTCGCATTAATATTTATTTTAGTAATAATTACATAGCCCTCGTCGAGGTTCCAGTAAATAAAGTAAAGTAAAGTAGGTGCCATACCTTGACAGGGCGTTGGGATTGTGAAGTTAAAGTTCACAATGTACTAAACCCAACGGCACTAATGAGAGTTGGGGCGGCCAGTTCCTTTCTCTCGGCACATATTTAAAATCTCTTCTAGAGACATCAGTTACCATAAAATTTTCTGTTACTATTTAAGAGGTTATATTAATCTAAAATATAAACTATTTACTTAAATCGCTATGACTATTTAAATTTTAATAAACTACTCGGGACTTCAATTATTTCGTTTTTTTATTGATTTTAAAATTTTCACTAAAAATATTTTTATACGATAAATATTCGTCGAGACCTTAATGCCTTTCTTCATAAATATATGAATTTTTGAAATTTCCGGTGCAGAACATTTCGCTCTTTCTTTTATAGCGGAAAATTTAATATGTAGATCAGAATTTTTCAAACAGAATACAGTTTAGTCGTCAGCGTATACAACTCCGCTAAACACCAACAGCACGTGTATTCTATCGAGAAATAAAATTTCTTAGACGAACATCATCATCATCATTAAGTAGCAGCCCCAGTTACCACACCGTTTCTACATTTCGCGGTTCCTTGCCATCCGGATTAATTCATTGCATTTTTTCCAATCAATTTCTATCATTTCGATTTGTCTCCTTCCTCCTCTTGTTGTTTTGCCTTTTATTTTCTCTTGCACCGCTGTAGCAACCTCCAGCCAAATATAAAGAAATTGATAAAGCCATTCGGAAAGAGATAGCACAGGCAAAGGAGAATTGGCTAGGCGCAAGATGCACGGAGATCGAAGAATGCCAAAGCAAGCATGATGAATTTAATGTGCATAAAAAAATAAGAGAAATAACACACAGTCGTAAAAAGAGACATATAACTGTTCTTAAGACGAATAGTGGCGAAATTATGACTGAACCAACTGCAAAGGTAAAAATCTGGGAAGAGTATATAAAAAATCTCTTTAACGATCAAGAAGGGGAACTAGTCCGACAAGAAATAACAGATACGTTGTCAATTTTAGAATCGGAGGTAGAAACTGCAATAAAACAAGCCAAGGCAAGAAAAGCGGTAGGACCCGATAACATACAAGTGGAACTTCTGAAAATGCTGGGACCCGCAGCAATCAGGAAGATGACAAAATTCTTCAACTCTATCTACACTAGCCAAAAAATACCGCAAGAGTGGCTAGAATCCAGATTTATTGCCCTACCGAAAACCTCAAATGCATCCAAGTGCGATGACCATAGGCTGATAAGCCTTATGAGCCATGTCTTAAAAGTATTCTTACGCATAATCCATAGAAGAATAGTAAAAAAATGTGAAGAAAACATAAGGTGGAATCAGTTTGGATTCCGCAATGGCATGGGAACACGGGAAGCATTGTTTTGCATGCAGATGCTAATACAAAAATCTCTTGATTTCCAAAAACCAGTCTACATCTGTTATATTGATTTCAATAAGGCATTCGACAGAGTACAGCATGCAATATTAATGAAAGCTTTAGAAAGCGTAGGTATAGACGACGCAGATTTAAAAATACTACAATCCCTTTACAGAAATCAGCTCGCAACAGTGCAAATAGACGACCAACTGACTGGAACAATACCAATACGGAGAGGAGTCAGACAAGGCTGTGTGCTGTCACCGGTGTTATTTAACTTATACTCGGAGATGATATTTTCACAGGCTTTAGAAGGACGGGACAAGGGAATAAAAATTGGAGGAGAAAACATTGCAGCGATACGCTTTGCAGATGATACTGCACTACTGGCAGATAACATAGAAGATCTGCAAGAGCTGCTGGATTCAGTTGCCCTGGAAAGTAATAAAATAGGGCTCACTATAAACATTCAAAAAACTAAATTTATGATAGCCTCCAGACAAGCAATTACAAATAAAAAGCTTGTCCTAAATGGTAGAGAAATTGAACGGGTGCGGAAGTACAAGTACCTAGGTTTCTGGATAACAGAAGATAATGACCCTAACACAGAAATGAGAACGCGCATCGAAATGGCCCGAGAAGTATTTATGAAGATGAGAAATGTAATATGCGATAGAAGATTAAAATTGGAGATTAAGAAAAAGATATTAAGATGTTATGTGTGGTCTGTGCTCTTATACGGTTGCGAAACCTGGACACTAAAAGCATATACGGAAAAGCGCATCTCGTCATTTGAAATGTGGTGCTATCGCCGGATTTGGAGGATACCATGGACCAGAAAGATGAAGAATGCGGAGGTGCTACGATTAATGAAGACGGATTTAGTATTAATGAATATAATTAAAGAACGGAAAACAAAATTCCTTGGACATTTCATGAGAGGACCAACTTATGATCTACTGCAGATAATAATGATGGGAACGACAGAAGGGAAAAGAGGACGAGGAAGAAGAAGGATTTCTTGGCTCCAAAATATCAAGGCGTAGACTGGAGTCACAAATGTACAACAATTGTTCCAGGCTGCAAGAGACCGGGACTCATTCCGCCAGTTGATACGGACGATGAATAGTGATTAAGCTATACCCGAATCATCGGGTCGCACGAAGAAGAAGAAGAATATGTTAAATAAACGAATTACGGAATTTATATTGCGTAGTATAGATTTGCATGATGCAAGAAACTAAATAGGTTCGAAAGGGGAAGGTTATGTGTTAATCTGAGGGAATTGAACTGAGGACATTCTGTGAGGATGTGGAGAACAGAAAGATCAGAGTTACATATGCTACAGACTGGAGCCGGTGTCTTTTGCAGTAGATAATCAGGTGTGAGTTACGTATGTCCCAGACGGAGTCTGGTAACGATCACATCAACTCTTCTTCGGCTCAGGTGAAAAATGTTTTTCACCGCATTCATTACGGAGTTACAAGGCATTGGGAAAAGTATTGTCGCCTGTGCTGCTCGATTGACCCACTTGTTACCTGAAACCCCAACTTGTGCCGGCACTCATAGGATAGACACTTCAGAGTTTAAATTCGATAGCTTGTGTAATAGTTAGTAGACCTGGTTTATCGCGAGATTGTTTGAGATGATCTCTGAGATAAGTTGGAGGAAGTTTAGAGAATGTCGATTATAAGTAAGGCCTTTTGGAACTGGGAGTTGCTGTCGCTGTAGTGTTGGGTGCAAAAAATATCGCGCATATTTCAGCGTTCAATGCTGTACAGGAATTGTGCAGCCTAATTGACTCTGCCACGCCTGTGACTTTAAACGAGTAAATCGTGGAGATCTTGAAGCTGAAGATGGTGGATGGTGACCCGAAAGGTCTGCCGAATTTGCTATACTGTTAGAAGGGAAATAGCAGTTAAAAATCGTTATTGGGAGTCTTGGTAGACTGTATAAGGGAACAAATATTGCTATCGACTGGTGAGGTGTATTTGTTCGAATGTACAAGGGTTGCTACTCCTCCACTAGTCGTTTATTTATATCTTGCCCCTTAGGCTGTAAGTGCGTCTCCTGCAGGCAGGCTGCTGTGTTGTATTCCCGGATGGAATACAAGGGACCACCGATTGATTATTTTGCGTAAATCTAAATAAACCTAGATGAAGCTATTGATATTACGTTTATTTGACACGGCAATAATACCGATAGCGGTTAGGCGGAAATAATTGATAGAGCCTTTCGTAAGTCTGTAACGACACGATTAGAGCAATGCGATGCTAAAGGCTAATCGGACAGACTGGCCTACCGAATCGGTTAGTCCAGGTATCATCGCGAATACCATTCCAAAACGTTTTTAAAAAGAACCAAACCTTATATATATATATGTATAATATTAAAATCCAGCGAACGACGATATAACAAAAAGTTGTGTCATTCGCAATGTAACTTTGCGGATAACTGGCAAGTAGTGAATACGCAGCGTAAGCGAATAATCCGTTATTTAGACGCGAATACAGTTAGACGAAACAATGAATAACTTTTGGTTAAGAAAAAAAAAAACGGAAATTCGATATACAACAACAGGAAGAGAATATGTGGATAATAGATGTTGCAGTTCAGCTTGGTGGTTGATAAAACCTCCACAGTTCCACTAGGTGATTACATTGTTATTTGCCATACTGGGTGTTTCTGAGTTATCTTGTGGAACCGATGGCTACTATTTGTCGAGTTTTGATGTTAAGACTGACCTAATGTTCGTGTACTAGTGAGTAGAGCTTCTTTTTGCCGTGTTGCCATCTGTAGATAGGCTGCTCAGGCTTTTTATTATTCGAGTACATCTGTTTTTTAAACTTCTATTTTTTGTGCACGGTTTGGTTACTGCAATTAAGTGAATTAGTCCGTCTTTATCCCGTGTAAAGTTGTGCGCATAAGCTGTGCAGTCAGATTTGGAGGCTACGATTTTCATGAAATTTTTGAATCACTCAAAGCTAAAGTTGGATTCCTCGTTATCAGACATCGGCTTGACTTTCTCGCTGATTCGTTGATGTGTGTGATATTTTTGTTTTTGACTTCCAGTTAGCTGACGCAGTGATGTGCTGCGCGTCTGGCAGGGGCTTGAAATCGGGTTTCCGTTATAACTGATGCTGTAATACTTCTTTTCCTTCTGGCTGTGGTTTCGGAGTATTTTTGAGCTCTAACTGGATTGTTGGACTATCTGTTTATTTCAACATTTGCCGTGTGGCTGTTGTCGTCCTCTGGTAGCGGAGTATTGATCTTTTTTGTTGCTGGCTGGGATGTGGCTGATAGTGTGGGGTGTACGGGCAAATAATCGTGTGTTACTGGGTGCGGGCGTTTCGTTTTGATCAACTTCCATTGCTCTGTCGATGTCTAAATGCTGTAGGGGAGGAATCGGTAACGTGGTTGGATGACTAGGTTTTCCTTTTATATTTGTACAGTTCTGGCGTGAGTGATCGTCTAGTTGGAGGAATATGCGGTGTTCGTGTTCGTTGTGGGTTAGTAAAAAGAACTCAGGGATGTTAGAACAATTGACCTGCTTGATGTAAACTTCCCTGCGCTAGCTGACTTGGGTTTACTCGGAGGATAGCTACGGGGGTGATTAATTTCAATGAAAATACTGACGAGAGATGAAAGAGTATGAGCTGGTTCGGGATAGTGAGTGGGACATTTCATATGACTACTTTGTCGAATAGATTTTTTAAACAACGGACTGTGATTATTTGCAAGCCTATTTTAATTCTGATTCCATTTAGGCAATATCAATTCGACACAGCTTTTCGACTTTAGAAATATTGCAACTCGATCTCTGCTGATTCTCGAGCCTGCTATTATGTTAGATGACCCACTTTATTGCCAGGAAATAGTCATGATTGGTGCTTGTCGGAACATATGGGAACATTATACCCTGTTCTTCTGTCGGATAATTGAAATCGGTTAACGGGGATATTTTCTTTTTCGTTTTTAATTTTGTGCGCGATCATCTCTGCTCCGTGGTACATAATCAGCACCACGATCCATAAAGATCTTGAAGTTAAATTTGTAAAGAATGAAATAGAAACTGCTGCTCGACGATATGTTGCCAGTTTGAAAGAACACCTAATAGTACAACAAAAGAACTGCTGAGTGACCCAAGCAAGGAACGTAAGCTGAATAGAGAGCGACCTCAAGATCTCATATAAATTATAAATGTATAAATAATATGTGCGCAGGTGCGTGTATGTATGGTATGTATGCATACGTGAGAATACATACTATGTGTATTCATTTTGTATATACATATAAAAGTTAATTTTAGCACCCTTCACTGGATGGGTTGCTTATTCGGGCTATTTTAACTTATTCCATAGATTGCCAAGTAGTTGATAAGACTAGGTGTAAAATAGCAAAAAAAAAAGAAAGAAAAAAAAAAAATCAGAGAAAGGTACTGGTACAGTCGGCGTGGCCGGGGGAGATGTATCGGAAGTATTGTTTTGGATTTTGTCATTTATTGCGGTTGATGAGGAACCGTTTGATGAGTTTCTCTGTATAACGAAATTTCTTCAAAACAAGAAACAAATTAGAATGGAATGTTTTGTTTTTTCTCTTCCGTCAATTCACCATTTGGCCACTGTCAATCAGTATGACATAAAAATGGCCGTACTGTAAGATTTTCGCAAATATTTATCCGATCTGCATAAAAGTTATAGAAATTCAAATTTATTAAATGAATTAGAGACAAGACACCAGAAAGGCAAGAGGAAAACAAAAATAAAAAAGCAGAAAAAAGAGAAAAGGACGGAAATCGCAAGGAAAACAAACCTTCTGATTCAACTGTTCCAATTAGTTCGCGAAAGATCAAATTTATCCTCGGGAATCACATATGTATTAACCTTGGTTAAATAAGTATACCTACAAACATGAAGCAAATAACTAACGTACCGTCATTAACATAGTAAAATTCCGGCGGAAATGAACTCATCAATAAGTGAGTTTCTGCTACGATCGAAGCAGCCGCAACTGGGAAACAAATAATTAATGTCTTCTATAAAACTGATACATAATTAATAGAATAATTGAATCATTAACAGCATCGTGCATCGTGCTTCTGCACCTACATAATTTCAAGTTTACACGTTTAACTGCTCCAGATTTATTAATTTCATCTGATTTTTTGGCGTTCTTGAACCGCTTATACGGGGTTTCATATATTATATGTGTACAGAATCTTAAAAAAAAAAAGGAACAAGAAAGAAAAAAACAAATTTATCAGATTTTAATAAAATATCACAAAATGATAGCAAATATTTAATGAACATACAAACGTTGTCGTATAGGAGAACAGCATTAAATCAGGTTACGGAAATAATTCATCGAGAGTATAATTATTAAATAAAAAATTAATTACTTTTCCTAAGCCTGCAGTTACTGTATTTTGTATGAGCGGTTGTAATACATCCAAAATTTCTTTCCAACTGTTATTTATGAATTCATTCGTGGTTTCTTCTGCAACAGATCGTTTTTTTTTTTTTCCATTATTAAACATTTTTTTTCAATTTGTGTTTAAATATATACGCCAACGCACCGCATTGGACTGATCTCTCACATGCGCTACAAACGTAGACATTAGTGGAGAACTCGAAATACTCGGACTCGAGTGAGA
This sequence comes from Icerya purchasi, assembly GCA_039619475.1. Taxonomy (NCBI): domain Eukaryota; kingdom Metazoa; phylum Arthropoda; class Insecta; order Hemiptera; family Monophlebidae; genus Icerya; species Icerya purchasi. The sequence continues at coordinate 150,183,113 of CM077116.1, read as the reverse complement.
TTAGATGATGATAGATGATATATACACACATAAAACCACGTAGAAATATATATGTTTACATAAATTTATGGTAGCGCGGTAGCCTACTGGTTAAGGCGCTTGGCTAACAAACCAGAGATCACGGGTTCGGGACTTGTCTCGTTCTGGATCGCGAAGTCGGTCCCAGGTTTACCCAGCCTAGAAAAAGGAACTGGCCCCAGAATTCTCCTTAGATCCATTAAGCTTAGTACATTGTGAACCTTAACTTCAGAATCCCCGACGCTCTGTCAAGGGCGTGGGAATTACTTTTTTTTTATATACATTTATATTGTAGTTTTAAATTTGTTTATACCTTGTTTTTAGAGATATCTCTATCGTTATACAATTAATTGGCGGATTCAAAATATTTATAATTAGTTTGATTCCAAATTATTTTCATTACAATGTTTATTTCACTTATTATAATACTAATACACGTACCTGAGAGAAAGGAAAACCGGATAGGGAAATAAAGTACGCAGCGATCGAAAAAAAAAACGGTTTTTTAGTAGAAATGTGACTATATAAAAAAAGAGAGAAAATTAAAAATTTAAATAGGTAAATCCGCGGGCAACATCTAATATCTATCTGTGCATAGGCCCCAGCAGGAGGTTGCCCATTGGTTAGTATAAAATACAAAAAAACAATCTTATTCTTTCAAGCAAACATGTAAAATTATTTAGTGCTAATTGTATAAAAATGTTTCAAAGGGAAGGCACATTAATGTTCAGGTCAACGTATATATGAGAAGCGTGCAATAAAAGAAAGACGAAATAAACTATTGCCGGTTCTTTTCGCAATTGTTTTCCGATCTTCTTGGAAAATCGACAGAGTCCGGCAATTTCATAGATTTCATTCATTCCACAGTCAACACGCAAATGTGCTACTATTAAAATACATTTTAGACTACTTTACACGGAACGCTAAATACGCGTTAGCAAAAATTCAAAATATTTTAATAAACATATATGTGGATATATTTTATACAAAAAAAAAAAAAAAAAAGAAAAAGAAAAAATTACTGTTGAAATCAAACAATCCGCTTATTGCTTGATGTTGTTGAAATCTCGAGTATGAAATAATTTTATCAAAGTGCTCAATTTTTTTCTGCAAATTGCAAACATTAAAGGAAAAGTTTTTAGACTTTATTTGACTAAATGGTAAGAATGTAGAAAAAATTTCTTACTCGATTGTAACGGTCTGTGAGGATTTTGGTTTGGATACGATTTCATTTACAAGGCAATGTATAAATTCTCTGTTACGATCAGCAGAAAAGGAATAATACTTCAAAAGATTATTAGGAATATATATCTGAAGGCTTCTCTGTGCTTTTTATGAATTATATTTTGTCAAAATGAGTTGAAGTTTAAAATTTAACAGGAGAAATTATTAAATTCTTTAGAGTACGATGTAGTTTGGTACCAAATATTTGCTGACTGTTGAAACAAGGTAAACTGAGAATTATAAAGAAATTCGTTTATTTAAAGATACTTGTTTTGAATTGATTGAAAAAATTTGTGTATTTATCGATCAATGGAAATAACCAAAATACTAAACAATTTCAAATATCAACGTGCCTCACGCCAGTTTCTATTATTTCCTTTATTTATAACCATGCTTTCTGCTAGATTGGAACCAATTTATTTCAGTTTGTCAGGTTCGATACTGAGAAATGCTAAAAGCGTTTCAATAACGCGATAACAATATTTCAATTTCATCGTGAAAATGCCCATTCTGAATTTGAGAAATTTATGAACGAATACGGAATATATATGTAACTCACTGGGTGTTAATTTAATAACCTCCGGTAGTAGCGTCAACAAAATCATACTAATGTCCGGTTAATAACAGAAGAATTCTTTTGACGTAATGTTTTCGTTTCGTATTTGTTTCCGTTAGTGCTCCAAACTTCCCTAATCGTGTCTTCGCAGGCTAACGAATCGTTATCTCTATATCTGTTGTTACCGCGTAATTCGATCACCACTTTCGTTTTTACTTGAAAGAAACGCGAAATCAAATCAGAACGCTTTTTAGTTCATTTTTCACCGAAAAGGGGTTGATCGGTGTTCCCGTATTTATCCGGGACCACAACATCTTAAACAGTCTGCAAATAAACGATAAAATATGTACAAATCATCTTTGGGACAAAGAAACAAAAAACAGAATTTTTTGTGCACTTAATTTAGACTTTGAGTTCTTCAACACCAATTAACTAAATGAATAAGTTAGGCCTATACTACATTAGAGTCCTGCTCGTACTACATTTTACCACCGTTTATCGTTAGGAATCTTTCTCACAACACATGCAAAATGGAGATATTATTTAGAACCGATATGAATCTGGTGAATAAAGCGTGTTCAAGTGATGAAAAAATATGAACTCAAAAGCGAAGCGGCTTATGATTGCGGCGGAATAGAACAGCCAATAGATCATACTCTGAAAGAGTGTCAAACGCGAGCCCTGGAAAATGACCGAGAAAGAAATTAACAAATTGACTGATCTCTGGCGACGAAGTGGCGCAAAATCATAACGTCAAATTGTAATTGTATATAACTATATTTGGAAAAAACTGAAATGTTACAGTAGTACTCATGATATTACATTTTCCAACTCCGATAATCATCTAAAATAAAATATCGGCAATTGCTTGACTTCCGTTACAGAGCAGAACTCCTTATTACAAAGAATTAAATTAAATAATCGCTAATAATCACGTGGAAGGCGATGGAAAACCACCACGTACAACATCATATGCGCGTTAGGTCGGTACACAGCAGATGCACACGAGACTGTACTTGTATATCGATAAATCAAACGATTACTATCAGTTCCGAATGAAGTCTTGCGTGTGTCCACTCGCGTTGCATATAACAATTGCCTAGTACACTATGACTGTGTCTGTACAGCTCAGATGTACGAATAGGTAGTCGCCGACGCTCAGGAATTAAGTATGGCGCTATAAAGAAGAATTAAACATTTATTCAGGGTTTATAAATCTTATACAGAATATAAGCTATGTGTTGAAATAAATATTTATTTTTTAGCTTTTCATCTCTAAAAAGAAAAATCTTATGTAAATTGGTTTTATTAAAAAATTAAATATTTATAAATCGTGAAATTTAATATTATAGAAGAACCATATTTAAATAGAAAACTTAAAATAGAACTCAAAAATTATTTCCAGAGGAATACCAAGTTAAATAAGTTTTATAACGTTACCATTTTCTTTTGAAAAAATTAAAAGTTCAAAATTGACTCCCTCGTAACAAAAAACCGAAAGAAAATGATAAATTTGCACCATCGTACGTCAACGAATCTACGCAATTATACGTCGATAGTAATTTATTATCATAATATTATTCTTTAGTAGGGGATATCAATTGCTTCTTCTGTCATCTTCTTGTTTATCGGTCGTCATCCGTTAATATTATTATTATTATTACTATTATTATTATTACTACTATTATTATTACTACTATTATTATTACTACTATTATTATTACTACTATTATTATTACTACTATTATTATTACTACTATTATGATTACTACTATTATTATTACTACAATATTGCCGGTCCAACAAGAGGTGGACGGTACATATGCTATCACTGCCGTACCAATTGCTTTGTAATAAGATTTTTCCCTATATAAATCCTGAAGCGCTATCTTTTAGTACTATTTTCAATTAATTTACGCAATTGCTTTTGCATTTTTCCATCGGCAGCGCTTTTAAATTTCTTATTTTTATCTTCGAGTTATACATAGATTAAAACAGCGGTTCTGAAATTGTGGTTTGCGGACAATCAGAGTGATCCGCCAAAAAAAATCAAATTACATTTAAAAATTTTGTTGAAAGCAAAATCAGTATAATATAAAAGAATTTTCGTACTGGATTGCAATATCGATTTGATTTTTTGAATTAAATACATTTACCTAAGTCTTACATCATATTGTAGCAGAAAAATGTAAACATCTCTGATTACTCGGCATAATTTAGGAGAGTTTTAGATTAGTTAACGACGGCCGGTTAACACTGACACGCATTGAAACGATTTCGCGATCGTGATAGACTGTTTCAGTAATTTTGAATGGTGTGTCATTATTTCTATACTGGAACATTCTAGGCTCATAATAAATCCCACGAATACAAGCTGATGTACGAAACTGAGTTAGTTTTAAAGTGAACAGTAAAAATGTGTAATACGAGTTTATTTTTGTTTGTGCGCAAGTACTATGTAGAATAGCGATGACTAGTTGACTTTAAGTAATTACTTTTCGTATAATTACAGATACAACATACAGTCGCCGAGATTATTAATTAACTTCGTAATATTCACTTTCAATTTTTTAAAACGGGAAATGGATAATTTTATACTTGTACTGCTATCAGAAAATTTATCCAAGTTCATACACGTGGCAAATATTGTCATGGGATTCAATCTTCTTTATTTAGTAATTTAAATTAATTTAAGTATCGGTATTCATTTTACAGTTGTCTTTTTTTTAATTTTTTTATTTTTATTCTTCTTTTTAACCATAGGATGTTCATATAATTGAGGTATTCATGGTTATGTATTGCAATTAGTTATGTGTTTATTCTTTTACCTAATAAATTTTCCCTACCGGTTACATCCATATATCAACGATGACACTTTACGGCTAGCACTAGCAAAATAAAAGACAACGTAGAAGAAAGAAAAATTCCGATATTAACTCGAATACCGCAACAAATACTTAAAACTGAAAATACAAGTTATCCAAATCTCCTCCGTCTTGTTTACGGAATAGAACCCTACTAATAGTGCGACGGTGTCTATTAAATTAAAGCGTCATTTTTCAATTGAACATAACAATCTAATATTAAAAAATAAAGAATACTTCAAAAGGCTTTTAGAAACGCAACGAAACGAAAGAACGCAATTTGAAAAAATCATGAAAGTAAGAAGTTCAACTTGCATTGTATTAAATTACTGAGTTAGTAGCATTATTCGAATTTTTAAGAATTCGCAAAAGCAGTCCCGTCTTTTAAACGCTTCCTGTGGAATAACGGCAGTTATGTTTGAAGAAGAAGCAAAGAATAAAATTTTTAACATTCCGGTTTTTGACAACTTCCCAGGGAAGAATTAATGACATATCTTGTAACATTGAAAGAATAGTCGCAGGTAAACTCGTTAACACGTCTTTTGCATTACAAGTAAACGAATCAACTGATACAAGTTGCAAATGCATGAGACTCCTGTAGACACTAAAAAACGCGCACATTTAAATGTTTACTCGACATTGCAAATTAATTGCTGTAAAAACCATACTGATTAGCGAAAATGGCCACCAAAAATGTATCTGTACCATTGAGAACCACCAGCAAAACCGTTTACGAGAATCAATATCGACTCTACAGGTCTACTGAGCGATCAACATTTTTTGATTATAGTTGACTCTCATTTTTACAGAATGGCTCAAGGGTTACGTCACCAAAAAGTCGTATCAACTAGCGGGGCAAGTCGGTTGAATTTTTTCGTAGTTCTTGACATTGCACTACATTAGCTCCGAAAAACTGAGTAAATAGTAATGCGATCATATTTACATTAACGGAATATGCACAATTTACTCCATTTTATTAAATCCAACAACGCTTTATCGTCCACAAAATATTTTGCTAAAAATGGACCAGCTGAGCGATTTGAACAAATTCTCAAATGAATTTGACATGTAATTTTGTTCAATAAATCACCTCTCCATCAAATAATGATTTTAGTTGGACAGTTTTTGCTGCCTAGTTAAATTAGGCGACAGCTGCATTACAAAAAAACATTTCAATCAGCTGTAGTCGGCACATTTTAAACTTTTTTTTTTTTTGGAAGCGACTTTTGTCCTTTGGCCAGTTTTAATTTTAAACATATTAACACCGGTGTTAGTTTTGTAATAGGTTGCAAAAACCAACATCTACAGTAGTAATTCCAAACAAAGTAACATATGTAGCATCGGTGGAATCGCAAGTTTAAAGCGTTTTCACCTCTTCAACAGTGGTAGAAAAATAAAAAGAATATAAACAATTAGTTTAATAATAACTGTTGCGTGACGCTTCAGTAGTCCAAGTAAACCAAAATTTCACGATTAAATTTGAAAGATTTTTTTCTTTTTATTCCTTCTCTTCCTTTTTTTCAACCGGGAGAGAATTGTAACGTAAAATATTATTAATGTGAATTTACCGATTTGCTTTGTTATCCACGTGCTTGCAGTGAATTTATTGAAACTGTAATCCATTAAAGAAACGTAATGTTGAACCATGTTTTAAATATGAATAACACACCCCTAAAACCATTTGTTCCCAAATTTATTTTCCTTACCTAATGCCGCTTTTAAATGCAAGCATTTTATTCGGTGGTTTTTCATGTTCCTATTTCAATATTTCTTTTAAACAACTCATTTCATAATCTACCGCTAATTCACTGGAGAGATGTCACAATTTCAAAATGGTATGCACGCGTAAACATACACACATATTACACAGCGTACAAACGCATGGACGCACCTAAACAGAGACAAAAGAGAGGTAGCTGTCATATCTTTAATTCAGTATCTTGGCCCTTTTATATTACGCTTTATTGCTTATTATTTAATGTCTAAAACTTTAATTACAACGAAATATGACTAAATTTCATCGTAGAGCCTTTGTGTGTATGCGTATAAATTTTGACATTATATAAAACTTATATTAATTTAATACTTTTTAAAGAACTATCTGACTATTAGGCGTACCTAATTCTATTTCTCCTTGGAAAAGATCGTAAAAGTATGTATTAAATATACATATATTTATGAACTGAACGATCTTTTTGTTTAAACTGAAGTACTGATGACCATTTTTCTCCAAGTATTTCCCCTCTATTAAGAATCCAATTTGTACATCACCTGAAACCAATATTTAAAATCGTTAATGAAAAAACACTTTTTAATATTTGAACATTTTATCAATAACTGGATGTTTGAATATTCATTTTTGTTTCTGAATGTATGGTATAACTTGAAAAACATTTACAAGTTGGGATTACAAAACATATCGGTGTTTTTGTGAATTTTAGTAGTATATTTCCGATAAAAGTAGTAAACTTTTTCCAAACAATGGAAATAACAATTATTTTACGGAAGTTTAAAGCAATAAATCAAATTGTAAAAAAACTATCCGTTATGTTTATTAAAATTAAAATTTATTACTTAGTAAAAAAAAAAAGTAAAACAAGCCCCATGTTCTTAGCAGAGTGTCGAGGATTTTGAAGTTAAGGTTCACAGTGTACTAACGAAATATTGAGTCGACTGTTTATAAACGAAAAAGTTAATGCTGTAGTGAATGAAGACAGTGACGAAGACTAACTGATGTTATTTTAAATAATTTTTCATATATATCTAATGCGAAATCATTTCATTTATTGTAAATAATTAATGATACCTTTTTTTTGAAAATATAAATAATATAACTTAATAAAAATTTTCATTTTTATTCATTAACAATGTAAAATTATTATGGATAATAGGACAAAAAAATTATATCTTTTTTATTCCAATGAATTTTTGCATGAAAAAAAAAATGTTTACCATCGAATTCAAAAAATTAAGTGGTTAGATAAAATTAAAACTACAGAAGTGCTCAAGAATATTAATGAAGAACACTGCTCATGATATTCGATCTGCTAACAGTGGTTATAAACTGGCATTGGAAAATTTTATTGTTTATTGTCGTTTTACTTAAATAAAAGTTTTGAAAAATGAAAAATTTCTTTACGTTTGCTGTAGTCAAATTGAGTTCGATTACTAATCATGTTATCAGTTATACTCAAAATCGGGCTACATTCGGTTAAGCCAACAAATCTTTATATAAGTTTTTTTTTTTTGGTTTTTTATGATTTTTATTGATATATGGCAAAATGTAAACCTAAACTTCAAGCCCAACAAATTTATAAAAAAAAAAAAACAACTTTTAAGCAATCGAACGCAAGCAATAATAATAATAATCCATTATGTAATATAGACCTTCAAACATTTTTCTGCACCCATTTATAGTTTCACTTTTATGTTGTTTTACCTGTAATTTTAGTAGTTGTTTAACATCATAGTTTAAATGTTTGCTCTGATTAGTTCATTATATCTCGACTCATGCATATAAATCTACGTTCCTTTTATCAGTTATATTTTTGAATTAGCTAATGATGAATTTTATCGGAAAAACATTACAAGTTAAGAAGCGATTTATATGTTATATATATTTATTTAAATTCAGTTTTAAATACTGATATTTTAATAAAGCAAATTTAAACATAGAACAGAACTAACATATTAAAATAATGTAAATTTTTACGTCTTATTTAAATACGAGAGTATATAAATCTAATTCATATAAACATGGACGTCCCCAGCGGGGGGGCTGCCCCCCCCCCTCTGCAGCCTTGAAACGTTTTAATCAACTGGCCATGATGAGTATTCATAGGCGCGTAATCATGGACAATTCGCCAGAAACCCACGAAAATTATGTTTTAATTAAGATTTTATTCTTGTTTAATAAAATATTATGCCTTTGCAACTTATAAATTATATTTTTCCTATAACCTCTTTCTATCATCCCCCCCCCCTGGCTCATCGGCTGGTGACACCCTTGCATGTAAATAGCGAAAGAGATAAAACCATGGAAGTTTGTAGTTCAATAAAATTCTGCTAGAGCTGATGAGACGTGATAATAATAATATTGTTCGTAACGAACAAGAAAACAACAAAATATGGCGTATATTTGAAAACCGACGAACTCAGTGCCCCTGTCAATCACTTAAAATACGTTAACCACCCACTGCCTGACACCCAGCGTTGCCAGACATCCCGATTTTGGCGGGACGTCCCGATTTTTAAATCAAAATTAAATGTCCCGCGCGGGACAGCCTCAGTCCCGCTTTTCGGGGATAACTCGACCCGAGACATCAATGTAGAAGCTATCATCTTAAAAATATATGGCCATTTCTCACATTCAGCTAAACGTCGTGCGGAATTGATGAAGGTATTTGAAACTACGGAAATGGAGTGGGTCGAATTATTATGTCACGTAAATACAAGATTTATGTCGCTCTGTCCTGCTGTTGAGAGAGTAATTAAGGTTTGGCCTGCTTTGAAAAGTTACTTTGATAAGCAAGAATCATGTGCGAAAGCCATTGAAAAGATTTTTTACTCTGAAGCAGAGGAAACAAAAACTCTAGCCTACTTGCATTTTGTTCATAATGTGATGAGTGTTTTTGGTACATTAATGAAAGAGTCTCGGGGAAATGATATTGCCATAACAGAAATGCATGAGTCATTATGCATCTTCCGCTCGAGGTTGACTCAAAGGCTAAAGGATGGGTTTTTCGGCTACCAGACGAAACTGATTTTAAATAAATTGGTTGAATCTGAACGGACTAAAGCCATCGAAGATTTCAACAATTATTACACAAATTGCCAACAATATATAGACAAACGTTATAATTTTTCAGATGAAAATATTTTTTCTAGACTTAAATTCATAAACCTGGAAAATGAAGTTAGTTTCGACATGATTGAAAATGCTGTATCTGTAATAAAATTGACAGGCGATATTTCGGTAGATAACTTATATGAAGAATTTAACTTGTTGAAATCATCCTTGGACGTATTAGTGGGAAATTGTAAAGACACCACTGCCACCGCTGCACATAAATGGTACCAGCTCTTTCAACAGTTTCCAAAAAACGATACCAGGAATATGTTTAAACTAGTGTCTTTCATATTAAGTATCCCACAATCAAACTGCTTTCCTGAACGCAAAATGGTCGGATGCCAGAAATAAATGCTCCGTAAATTTAATGAAAGCAGAATTACTCGTCCAGTTCAATCTAGAGCTATCCTGTGCAGAGTTCTTCATTTTTATTAAACAGAAATATCATGAATAAGTAATTCTTATAAATAAATTATTCTCTTATTGTAAGTTACAATTTGTAACGCTCACTCCTCAGACTATTGTTTGAAATACCACATTTTTCTAAAAACTTTTTTGATTTGATTTTTGTTTTTTTATTTTTTTTTATTCAGAAGACGAAGAAGACTCAACTACCTAACGATAAGGTAAACCTGATTTAAAATATCATATTTTTATTAAAATACATTTTCTATGGCTATTTTTGCTATCTATTGTCACGTAATCACCGTAAACGTAAATTAAAACTCAAATAAAAAGATAAATATTTAAAAACTTCTGATTAGATACGGTTTTTTTACTATGTCCCGCTTTCGACGAAAGAATACCGCTTTTTTGGCTCAAAAAGTTTCAAAATCCCGACTTGACAAAAAAAAAAATCTGGCAACGCTGCTGACACCCATCACCCCCATGCAGTTCGCCCTTACAAGCCAAGCGATGGGGCACACTAGCGCTCTCACACTTCAGCTGCACGTGTACAACACGACACAACATCGAATACAAAGAATATACATAAATAAAATAATAATAATTTGTACCAATGAAATAACTAATATTAGAACTGAATTATTATTATTTACAACACCCATAGATCTTCATTCATATCCTACATCTTATTAAATCAATTTCTGTAATATTATCAATTTTTTTGGCGTAGCGTGAATTTCAGAACTGAGGAAGCGCCCTAACGAAATATCTTTTTTACATGAAAATAAACATGCGTAAAATTCGGTTAAGTACAGAATAGAAATAAAAATTAATTAAGAGCAACGAAATGTCTCATTTTTTTGTAAATTAATTCAATTTTCCGGTTCTCGTTTGCGAAGGTGTCTGTTATATTATCACAAAAAAATGGTCGTTTCCTAATGTTTGATAATAATTCTTTTTCAGTACTAAAAAGAAGCTAATGAAGATAGTCACTCCCGACGAACTTGTGTATTTCTTAAAAACGTTTTTATTCGTTTCACTTCTGAGAACAATCTTTCTGCTGACGGAATGGTTGCTGGGGTTATCAAGTGAGAAAGCTTGTACACACTTCTGGAACTCATCTGTTAGATTTGAAGCGATCAAGTATAAGACGCGCCGCAGTGTGGACCTTTATATATGTTAGAATCTCGAAAGTACACCTTTCAAACTTGCAAGATCGAAAAAGTTTCCGTAATTCTGTTTTATATTTAAAAAATCTTCTTCCAGAAAATTTTATTGAAAATTTAAAAAATTGTTTGTATTTAAGAGATTTAAAAATTTTAATTTTTTTTACATCATTAAACCTATTATTAGACATTTTTGTTCCCTTTTTCGTGACAGCTTTCTGTTTTCCCCAAAAACTGAATCAAGTCAAAGCCATTTGCATTCCATACATTTTTTTTTTTCTCGCTTAAATAAAAGGCGAGCCCGACAGAACAATTTTTTATCTTCTCACAACTGCATAACTATGGGGCATTGTTGCGCATAAATTTGTTTGAAAATGCCGGTTAAATATTTTACATACATAAAGAAGTTTAATAAATTATAGAGAAGAGAATATTTTACACGCGATTTGATTTTATAATAAAATTTTCTAAACTAGGCGTTGGTTTATCATTTTAAATACTATTAATTCTTTCTTGATTACTTAATGAACTAAAACTAATCAGTGGAAGTGTTTTAATAATTGTATGTAGCCTAAATTTTGAAAGTGTTTGCACTTTAACGGACTGAAACATCAGTGATAAACGAGCGGGAGCCGGACAAGATAAAGACTTTTATTATGACCTGTATATTTCCTTTACATCGGTCGCTGGTTCTTGTAGTAAATTCACTGATTTTTGGGTTCTTTTTTATTCATTTTTACTTTTTTTTTCTTTTTCTCATTACTTTTATTTACTTCCACGCCTGATTTCTTTGTTTCTCGATTTCTGACTCTCGTGTGATTATTAAAGGTTGTGCGAATAGATTCAAATAAACGCTGAAAATTGTTCAAAACCGACTAATAATAGGGTAGTTATATTAGAATATGCTAAATATTATCATCAATCCCGTAGTGATGCAATAAATCTATCCTTATTTTATTTCCTTTCACACTGCTACACTGTTATATCTCTATCACTCTCACTTGTTTCCAAAATATTGTTTTTCTATACTTTAATCTACGCTCACCCAGAATTTGTTAGAAAGTCTATAAAACTGTATTATGCAATTACTAATTGATTACTGCAAAAATTAATAAAGAGATTCAAATTTTGAGTTGATTCCTTTTCATCCCAAGCAGAATTTTATTAAATCACGAACTTCTGTAGTTTTAACCGGTGCACTATTTAGACCACCGTCGTGGATTCATACATTCGCTTTAAAAAAACATAAATTAAAACAAAACAAAAAACCTTACTGTAATTTCCTGTTACAACTCCATGGCCTTTTATCGGAACAGCCAAAAGTTTTCCGTTTATATCATAATTCGAAACAACGTACACTTGAGGTAATTGAATTTCAAATTTTATTGTAGAATTATCGAAATCTATACTGTATGATAAAACGAATAATTAATTTATAAATCAACTCTTAATTTTAATTGAAATATTTCTAATTTGTAATTTATTAAAATATGTGTTTCGGCCGTTAAGAAGTTAGAATATTTATATTTTACTAGCCACATATGCGTTGTAATTCAAAATTGCTCAGTTATTGGTTTGTGGAAACGTTATAATTCTTAAAAATATACTTAAACAATTTTATACATAGTTTTATATCTGTGAACAACTTATCAGATACACTATAATTATGTATATTTTTTGTATTATATCTCATATCAACAATTAAAGTTGATATTACTTATTAAATATGTAAGAGGAAGAAATAACAATTGAACATGGTTTTACTAATAATTCAAATACACAGTAAATATTAAGACAAAAAAAAAAAAAACGAAAAAAATTGACAGAATATTAAAATGAAGAAAGAAAGATTTATTTGCATAAACAATAACATTGCACTCATGACATAGAGTTGTTAATATGTGTACCGATACGAGTCTTACCACATAACTAAATTAATGAATATACATATAAATAATAAGACATGATATGCGATGTTTAAGTTAGTAGGAAAAGAACCAAAAACCTAAGAATATTAAAATGAAACTTTAGTTGCATATAACTCTATTAGCTGAGAATAAGGCAAGCAGCAGGAGCTTGTTCTATCAAGCATATAATTATATGTGTTATACTTACACCATATGTTAAAAATTTTACTATAGTATTTTAATTTTAACAGAAGAGCGCCATGTTTTTTGCTGGTGCATACTATTTGTTAATGGGAAGGTTTTTATAATTAAACGATTAAAAGACTAAAAGTAATTTTATGGGAACAGTTATTTATCGTTCAATGGCTAAGAGGACATCGATGAACGAACGATTATGTACAATAACATAATACGAGTGAAAACGACTATATTCCGAAGGTGACCGACACAAAAAGGAGCGACCATTTTCAAATGTCTGTAACCGACAAACGAACGAACGGGTAAAAATGACAACAGACCTCTAGCCGACATTTTCTGCAAAAAAACCAATAGATCTCTCCCAGCTGTTTCAGCTGATCAACGAGCAGCCTACATAGTGGTAATTCGAAGAATTGTGCTGGGCATATAATATAAAACATATAAAGTAAAGCAGGTCCCGTACTCTTAGCAGGGCGTCGAGGATTATGAAGTTAAGGTTATATAACGAAGAAAAAGAAAATAAACGAAAAATATCGTAACTCCTCCCCATAAGCCGAAAGGGTTCATGATGATATAATAATCTAAATAAACATTAAAAAAAAAAAAAAAGTAGTCCCCTCTGAACGAACATGAAAAATTAAAAACACACCAGGTGACAAGAAATTTCGTGAGTTGTTGAACTGCCTGGCGAAATGTTTTGGAATAGCTTCTGATGCCTCTTGTTCGAACCCGTTCGTTACGGTCTGGGTAGGTAACACCGATAACCCCCATTGCCCATTCCATAGAAGGATTATTGGGGAGTGATCAACTTTTAAGATTCTATTGAGGCTGTTACACTATTTGATTTAAGTTTGTAGTTGGTTGAAATATGAGCTACGCCGTGATTAGCGGAATACGGCGACAGTGGCTCTTACTATAACGAACGAGCATGTTAATTTACGTATCATCTTTAACTGGACTTTCTAACCTAAAGCTCACTACTAAAAAGTGTCCTGTGATTAGTAGTTCCGCAACGGAGTTAATCACATCACACGCGATTAGACGTGAATTTAAAATGCCCTCAACTCTGATTAGTACTATACTATGTCTATCGGAATTCAGTATTTGCTTATCAAAATAGCTCTAAGCAAACAAGCGTTTCCACACTTGACAACAAACTCCCAGACATCTTGGTGAGAACTGCATAGGACGATCAATTTCCATCTGATCGATTTCAAAATTGTAAAGTTAACGATTTCAGATTATTGCTGCTTGCTCCCTCGAAATTTGTTGCGTTATTGAAATAGATCGTTTTTGGGGTAACTCTCGACAACTATCGAAGCGTTTGAGTACAATGAGGAACAAAGTGGTAATTAGATCGATTAAAAGTTCAATATAGACCACTTACTCGAATTACGAGGCAAACAAAGAAGGCAGTATAAACTTTGTTGTATTTGGCGGATTGATGGTTGGTGATAGATCGACACCCAGCGCCGTAAATAGACGAGAAATTGACGTTCGTCCAGCGGGCAGATAAAAATGTCGGACCATAGTAGTAGTTTTAATGCGAGTGCAAAGTACACATTTGAAAATAGTTTGATTGATTAATAATCCAAAATCGGCCGCGAACAAAACATAATTGTCCAGAACGAATTTCGAAGATGGTAATATATGTAGGTTACGAACATACAAAATATAAAAGTTCAACGAGGTGAGAATTACGTGATATTAAAATAGGGGACACGGTATCATACCAGAAGTTAGAAACAAATATGCGATTGCCAAATGAATTCAATTATTATTATCTAAAAATTGTTACTAAAAATTAATTAATCGACTCATTGCAAAATCAAGTTCGCCGACAATTAAAAGGCCAGAAGTTTTATTCTCATTACGTACATTATTAAAATATCGTTGAACGTTAATGTATTTATTTAAGCATGAATACACTTATATAGCATATATATAACGAAATATTAATCGTTGACGGTGACTTTTTCTTTACGAATTGTCGATAAGTTTAGAGAAATAGAGAAACAACTCGAAATATAAGCATCGAAATCATTTAGTGGCCAGCTGGGGCAATTCGACCATAATTTATTTTATTTTCCCTACAACATTTCGTACATTAACCTGGCGTGGTTTAATCTCTGTGGTTGCAACTAGTTTCGACATAGAACCAACGTTCTTTTGAAACTAGTTGTATAACTGTAATGACGCGATTAAATACTTACAGTTTAGATATGGTCTCACATATTATACTTTTCATATACATAGTTTGATCGTTTTTTCTTTTCTAAGCATTTTAATAATCTGCATATCACAAAAACTTACTTCATATTAGACAATACAAAATCTCTGGCGCCACTGATTAACACATCATGGAATGAAGCTTTTAACATCACATTGGCAGTTGACTGAGACCACTGAATCATTTTCATAGTAAATGGTTCCAAGGATGGTATCCCGAGTTCTTTAATTCCTTTCATCATTGACGGTTTTAAATCGTTTATTAAATTTATTAAACAATTGTTTATGTCAGGATTTTTTCGGGAACATGGTTTAATATATGACGCTGTAATTTACAATAATTACATTTATTTATTATTATTCAACTTAACATCAAAATTAAAATTTTTCACAAGTAAATAATAAATTCATTTTTATGTTAGAAGTTGAAATAATAGACATATAACTTGTCGATTAAAAATTAAGTTTCCATTTTTTAAACTGCTTAGTACTATTTCTAACAACCTTGTGACTGTGCTGTAATATGCAAAATAAATTTAATAAAAGAATAACATTATGAACATTATGATAAACACGAAATATAACATAAACGTTTTTGGAAATTCCCCGTCCTCGGCTATATACAAAAAGAAAATATATTAAGATAAATTTAGTATTAAATGTTTAGAATTTATAAAAAATTTGAATAACTTATTTTCAACTGTAAAAGAAAATCAAATAATATTATTGAAAGTGTGAATTTGAATGTTTAATTTTTAATTCAAGAAATTAAAATAGAAATATATATATATATATATACGTATGTATATATACTATACACATAAAATATAAGCGTGTGTGTACATAAATAAAAAAATTATTAGTATTAAAAGATTAATATGATGGGAATGTAATTAATGATGAAATATGAAAGAATTGTTGGATTTCTGGGAGCAGTAATTTATTTATTTTCAATTAAAAAAGAAATATCTGTAAGTTAAACGTAGAATATATGATCAAAATTTAAAGTACACCTAAGTCACATTAAATTAGAAAATAAAAATACAGAAATATACATATACAACATTTTAATGATGGTATGACGAATCGGAACAAATTATGAAACTGGGAAAAAACTTTCATAAAACAATCTGAGGTTAAACAAAAATACTTGAACCTACATAAAAATTTTTTAAAACAAAAATAAATGAGAAAACCAACGACGATGGAGAATAATGAAACGGGCGCTGTTACAATGATTGCTGAAAAGACCATTATTTAAAAATACTGCATTGTAAATGTTGTCAAAATTTTGTCTAAAAGCGAATTTGTATTAATCAATGTTTGACCATTTAACAGTTTTAACATCTATCCTTATTTATAAAATAGTTTTCAGCTATGAGGGAAATGAAATGCTTAGTCTTCAGCTTACTCGGGTGCTCCTAATAGTTACTTTCTTCGAAAATTTCTGCACATAATATTAATTATCCATGTCAACGTTTTCACTTTGAACTATAGAATATTTATCCCTTCTTCTTTTATGATCCTAATTTCTTTTTACTTTCTATTTGGTATTTATTTTCTCTTATTCGTCTACTTTTCATATTTGCTTTTCTTCGTCATTCCCTAATCAATGCTATGTGTTGCTTTCGTTTCGAACATGACTTTTTTTATCTTTGTTACTTTATCATTTTCTCTTATTTCACCTCTATGATGTTCCAACAATTACTTTTTATCCATAAGATACTAATAATATTTTTTTCAAATGTTCTTATTTTTCGCCCAAGTGCTCCCCCTCTTTTATTTTCAATTTGTAGATCCTAACCTCTCTACTCCATATAATGATGATTCTTTTGTTCTTCCATTTCCTCTCTTCCCTGTTGATTTTGTTTTGGGTTCGTTTATTTCTTCTACCTCACATTAAATTAAAATTTAATTATGTTAATTTTGATTTACCTTATATTTATATCAAGGCCGTATCCACGGGTCGGGGGGGGGTTTACCCACCATGAGAACTAAAATAGTTATTATAAATACACAAAAATCTGAAAAAAATCAAAAATTTAAAATAAACATTGATGATTTTTTACGGTGTTCTTACCGTTAAAATAAAAAAGAAAAAATATGCTCCATATTTTTAGGTACTTCATTAATGTTTTATGCAAAATTTTTTATTACGGGTATATGTAATTTTTATTAGTGTTTATACGGTAATTCATTTATGTATCAAAATTATGGAAATTATTAATAGTATGAATATTAGTGAAAAATATATTGTTATTTATAAAATAAATATATGAAGAAAATTTTCAAAATTCTGGGCACGGGCTTGATATATATATATATATAAACTCGACCATTTTGGCCTCGCAAGGGGCTGTGCCCCTTGACCCCTCTTGCTTTCATTTCTGTCTCTTTCTCTTCTATACTTTGTATAAAATGATCAAAATTTACAACGTAATTCTTACTGGCATCAACACACACAAAAAATAACATAACCACAAAAATCCTATTCTAACATTTAACTTCCGTTATATAAAATTAAGACATTTTTTCGTTACATTTTTCGTTACATATTTCATTACATAAAATTGTGACATTTTTTAAATTACAATGACAAAAATCCTACAAAATATAACAAACGTTACATAAAATTGGGACATTTTTTGGGACATTTAGCGTTACATAAAATTGGGACATTTTTTCGAATGGGGGGGTAGCCTAAGAATTACGTTGTAATTAATATATATATATAAGACCGGATCTAGTGAGACATGTAGAGGGGGGGGGGATTATATAATTACGTAATATCTTCTACAGCAGACAGTTGATTTGAGAAATACCCTGTGTTTTAAAAAGACGTAATTATTACAATTTAATTTAAATTTTGTTTTATTTTTAGATGAAAAATAAAAAAAAAATATAAAATTCTAGTTAAAATGGTAGTTTAGAATTTGAATAGTAAGAAAGATAGTATTTTTATTAGATTACTTCTTTTTTATTTTTGTTAGTAATCCGATACGAATTCTTTGTTCATGAGCAAGTAAAAAATATATATGTATATATTTCTCATTAAACAATTTTCATTTACATTACAAAATAAAAATTAAAAATAAATAAGAAAAGCAAAAGATTGATGATAGTTGTGTTTAAAATAAAATAAAAACGTAACTTTAATTGTTTTACTAGAAAACAGTATTAAATATTAAATATAACCTAATCTATAAGTAACATTTATACAAATCTTTTATAGTATAAATTAAGTTTATCTGTTATAACAGATTGTTACTTTTTCATAGAGGCTTTGGTTCTTGAGGGGGCTATTCCCTTCCCCCATAGATCCGCTAATGATATATATATATATATATGCTGATTAAGCTGTTGCCGGTAGCAGAATATCCCCCCTTCTGCACTCCTTTCAAATAAGTTTATATTTTAACTTAGCATTTCGTGCAGTGCCAACAATAATGATTTGATGAGCGAAATGATGAAAAAAAAAAGAAAAAAGATATATCTGTTTTATATTTCATGGGAAAACAAAAATTGTAGAAATCAATATTACAATTAAAAAAGCCTTTACATAATCAACACAACTGGGTTAATGGGGATTAATAATCTTAATATTCTATCAAAAGATTATTCAACTGATACATCAACAGTGTCGAAAAAAATATGTCTATTTGATATTTATATACACTATGATTGATGATTACTAGGAGACTAAATATTTTTGCTTTTTTTATTTAATACAAGCTTTGTGCAAAAATAATTTTCAACAAATTCCTGTGAAGTAGAATTTTTAGTTTCTATAAATGCCTAATGTAAAGTGACAAAATTTCCTCATATTCGTTATAATTATGCCTTTGAACATTATATTAATTATATCGTTTAGAACTGGTTAAGGGGGTACATTTTTTTCCCATTCATGTTTATTTTTTACTTACTTAGCCCTCTTCTTATATTTGAAAAATTACCTATATAACGGATATTAAATTTTTAATTTAATTTTTATATAACGAGGTTTAATTGTAAATAAAATTCTACACTTAGTCAACGAATTAAAGTATAAACCCTCCTGAAACTTAAAAATAACCTGGCAACAAATAGCATTTCTATTTTAGTCCCATTTTTTACCGTCACTTCCTATTGTTTAATTATTTTATATCAATTATTATACGAAAGAATAAAAAAAACAAACAAGTCTAGCAGTACCTAATTGTAGAATCCATCTTAAAACTAATTCAAAAAAGTTTTTATAGGTATATTCATGGGCATCGCCAGCGGGGGGCAGGAGAGTAGCCGCCCACTCCCCCCTGGAGCTTTGGAACTTTTTAATCATCTGGCCATGATGGATATTGATAGGCGCGTAATCATGGACAATTTGCCACAAACTCACGAAAATTATGTTTTAATTAAGATTTTTTTCTTGTTTAATAAAATATGAAGCCTTTACAACTTGTAAATTTTATTTTTTCTATAACTCATATTCTCTTTCTATCATCTTGCCCCCCCCCCCCATGGCTCATCGACTGGTGACGCTCTTGAGTATATTTAAACTCTCTTTGAATGTAATGCCTAGACTGAGAGGAGGAAATACTTTTTATTAATATAATTTTTGAACTAATAAAATAGTTGATACGCGAAGTTAATATGTTAATAAATAAACTTCACAATTCACGTTTTCGATAATACTGGTAATTTACATAAGTAAATTTTAACACACAACTATAATAAATCATTTTTTATCAGTGTATTAGGATTATTTCATATACATGTATACATTATGTGTCATTAAATATTTCAGTTAAACGTTTTCTAAATAAAATCTACGTCACCCAAAAAGTGTAAAAAGTTTATTAAAAATATTTACATACGCAACTGCTTAGTTGAAATGTCGCCACATGATATCCACAGAAATATTATCAGCATGCTAGGGAAGTCCTGGATCCAAACCATTTTCTATTCTAAGTAGTTTAATTTAATTAGGAACATATTATTAGTATATAAAATTTCATATATTATATATATATATATATACATATATATACAAAAATATATATTGAAACTATTAACATAAAATATCGTCAATTGTTTTTTTTTCTTTTTCGCTTTCTTAAAATTTAAAAAAAGTAAAATCTCCATCTGTTTTACAACTAGATTTATGAGTAAAAAGTATCAAATCTTACAATTAAATAATCTTTAAAGTGCATTTAAGTTTTCAGACAGTTTGATAAATATATATATTCATTTTCATTGGCACAATTTATAATTATAACAATTAAAATTAAGTTGTAAAGTCTAATTGGCCAGTAATATAAATAAATAATTTTTTGCATTTTTTTCAAACAGTAATTAGCATTAGGCGATATTTGTTATCGGGGATATTGCTATTAGAAATATAGTTAACTACAATTATTTTAACAATTATTCCTAAGATTGTAGAAATTAATGAATTTTAGCAGCAAAAAAATTAATCAAATTTGAAATACGATTATACTGAACACGCCGGATTAAAGAATATTTTATTTATATGTATGATTACCGCATAATTGATAAATTTAAGTTTAAAACGTTCTATATTACGGAAGGAAAAAACATAAATCTTGTAAAGCTGTTACTTTTTCTATTTTTTTTTTTAGAATTAATTGTTATTTTAGCGTACAATACTTTTTAATTAAAGATTAAATAGAAAAATGAAAATTTTAATTTCTGTGTTATGTGGTTTATTTTTGTTATTATTTATTTATTTAATGAGCTTCATAGCTTTTACGGCCAGAGAAAAAAAAAATGAAAAAACATTGAGAGAGCTATATTTTACTTAAATTTATATTTAAGACATAAAAAAAAATTTTAAAATTGAACGGGCAAAAATTTTAACAAAAAGTTATAACATAGGCTCCGGAGGGATTCGAACCCTCGATCTCCTGTTTACTAGACAGGCGCTTTAACCAACTAAGCCACGGCGCCTAGCATGCTGAAGCTGTTTATATTATACTATATCAATTATGTAATTATTCAAACAAATATTTTATGGCTTTGTATTTTTATATTAACCAAAAAAATTACAAATCAATTATAGATAAAACAATTTTTCCGATTAATACGTATACTTATAAACAACTAAAATAAATTTTATAACAAGTATTTATTCTTTATAAAGTAATTTAATATAGTTCAAAAATAATAATAAATTCACTTAAATAAATATTTTAAAATAAATGCAACAAAACTAAGTAATATTTTTTGCATGTAAGTATAAGTAAAATAGAAAACGACCAAAGGGTTATTTTTATACGAAAAACTAGTGTATAGTATCAAAGAAAAAAAATGCACCCAATTAATTTTTATTACTGTTAGCTTATGAATTAAAAGGCTGTTTCGTTTAACAAAGTAATTTTAAATTTCTAATAAAATCGAGCTAATAAAATATATTAATATGTAAAATGTATTATTAGTCCATCAAACAGTTTAACTTTTTCTTAAAAGGTATGGTTAAAAAATTATTTTTTTTATATTTTTATTATCCGAAAAATAAGATTATTCAATGTAAGCATTTATTAATTTTCTAATAATTATTTACATTTGAACTAATAAAAAAACATTAATATTAAAATTATATTTATGAAAACGAAAAAAATTTTTTTAGGGCAATTTGCCATCTATTAATTTAATAAATATTGATAATTATTCAGTAACAATTAATGAGGGGAAAATATGGATATATAGATATACATTACGTCCGTGCATCGTTTCTAATTACCACAGTTATCATAGCTACACTGAAGTATATTAGAATTTACTTATACGTATCGCATCAAGTTATTTACTGTAACGAAGTGCAACACGTTTGCTACCAACTGAGGATTATTTGAGAGCATTTATGAAATCTTTTTTTTCTCGCTGAAGTTCTGTTTTCGGGAAGAAGGGGCATATTTTAGGTGGAGCCATATTTTTAATTATGTAACCGTGTGTCCTACTCGAAAGGATGGAAATGAAATGTATCAAATAATACGTCCTTTATCAATTATTTAAAGAAAACTATAATAAAATTTGAATTTTCACTTAGAATTAGATTATAGAATTAAATTATAGAATTAAAGTTACTTATTTCTAAAATTATATATATTTATAATAAAGCTACAAAAAATACATTTGAGCAATCATCGAAAATTATATTGTAGAACAATCTTCGACCAAAAATTTATATTTTTAATCTTTTCGAATATCTTACGATCTTATTTTATAATAAGTAAAATTGATTTTTAAAAAAAATATTTTGATTTTTCATGTCGGAGTCAACATTACTACTCAGTATAATTTTAATTAAAATATTAAATTTAAGCTAAGATGAAGTTGTTAAATACAATTTTGTGAAAAAGATAATAGTTTAAAAGCCCTGATGCAGGGCCGTATCTAAGGGGGGATGTCTGCAAAATAATAACTGCTTGAATTAAATGGACCGATTCAGAATAAATTGATTTCTTTTCAATTTTTGATAAAAGAAAAGAAAATTAAAGTTTTTATTATAAACGACTATTTTTTATTTGTTTTTATTGTAGTGTTCAAATATTTCATATACAATAATTGACTATAATGAATTAGTGACTTATTTATAAATAAATGTATTTCATGATAATACCCCCCCCCCTCGCACATATATATATATTTTTTTTTTTTTTTCGTAACGCCTCCCGAAATGTTGGTCTAGATACGGCCCTTTTCTGATGTATCCGTTTGCATATTTGTTAAAAATATATTTAGATTATCTGAAATCAATAGTAAACCATATTTACATTTACAGAAGAAAAAAACCAAAGAACTGCATATAACCAAATATTTGCGATAAATACATTTCGATTTATTATCATTAAACTCGTTTAAACAATTTCTGTACAACTGGAGTTAATAATTTACTTGCTAATCGGTAAAGTCGATCTTTTTATTTAGTGACAAATCAATTTGAAGTTAGAAATTTATTGAAATATAATAATAAAAAAAAAATATCCAGGAATGTATTTTAGGAACGGGTAGTTATAGAAAAAACTATAAAAACCTTAATATCACAACAACCGTCTATTACCTCATTAGTTGATCGATTTTGAATGTTGTGCAATGTTTGTTATTGTTTAGATTATATTTAAATGGCAACAAATAAAATTTATGGTTCCCAACGCATTAGTATTGCTGAATAATGGCTGGAGTTGTTTAATTGTAATACAAATTAAACATGCCTGTTTAAAATTCTATAATTGTTTGTGATCAGGAAAAAATGAATGAAACACGCAGTGTGATTTATTAAATTTTTCGAAATACAAATATATTCATAAAATTAGCAATCGATTAAAACTTGCTTTTATTTTAAATGATTTTTATACAGTTCTAAATAAAACGTATTAACTTTCAATAAAAATAAAAAATAACATATTGTTAAAATTAGGAATATTTCAGGACCCTTTTTACATAGAAAAATATACTACGATTGCACTGATATCAATATTTAAATAAAAAGTTGTTATTAATCGATTTGTCGAATGTTCATTTATAATTTGATGCGTACGTTAAAGAACTCATTCATCTTTTTAACTCAATAAATTAGATTTACCGTAGAAAGTTTCTTTAAATATTCATTTTATATAACATTTAGCTTACTGGAGAAAAAAGAGAAAGTTTTGAAAAGAAAAAGTTCATCATTTTATTAATGAAATCATATATTATTTTTTCATATATAAAAATTAACTGAATTCTTTTTAATATAAAAAACGCAAATTGAAAATTTTGCATTTTAAGAGTATTTGATATTTTGGGGAAAAAACTTTAGTTTTGCACGCGGAAAATTAAATTTTTTTCTGTTTGAGAGCGCGGGCTCTCCTGGAGGCTGGGGCTCGAGGCTATAGTCCACCTTTCCTAGATCCGGCCTTGAGTAGACTTTCAATAATTTCTGTAACATATACTTTTTTAAATCTTAACGTAAAGTTTTGTTTGTTATTGGATCGGAGGGGTCAATCTGTATTTTGATATGTCCCAAAATTTTGAAATTTAAGGGTTCGAATTTGCGAAATATTCACCTAAAGCGGTAAGAAAAAGAGTCCATAACCTTTCCCATGGAAGCCAGGAAGTTAAATCGTTTTTAAATGACTTAAGAATATAGAAAAACTACGAGAGCCGTAAAATTTTAAAATTAATTGCCCAAATTTTAAAAAATGTAAAAGTCAGGATATGAAATTTTTTTTTCAAAATTCCACAGCCGTTCTACGGGACCTACGAGATTATTATTTTTTTTTTAATCAACATATTTTAGTATCGCAAAAATAAAAAAACCAAAAAGTTTGGAATTTAAGGGCCCTCCTAATTTGGGAAAACATATACTTAAAGCGGTAAGACCGAAAATTAAGGAGTCCACAGCCTTTCCGGGGTCACAGCATTTATACACTATCCACAGATCGATGCCTAATATATAAAATAAAATAAAAACAAAAAACTTAATAATGTTAAAAGAGAGAATAACGTTACTTCTATATCTACGAATACTTATTGGAGAAAAAAGTCAGAGCCCGTTATATGGCAATTTGAAGGTTGATTTTTTTTCTGTTAACATCTTTTCATTATTAGAATATAAGAAAAATACAAACCTCCCAGACTGTAAAATATAAAAATAAGAATTTTGAAATGATTGGAGCGATGGGGGCACCAGTGACTTAAAATATTACTGCTTGGATTCTAAGAAAGAAAACGAATTTGACAATTGCAAACGTAAATTTAATGAAATCAATATTTCATTTTAAAAATAATTAAACGTAACATATTCCTCTCGCGTATATTATATTACCGTGCTAGCGATTTTAGTTTTAGAGAATTTTGCGCAAAATTTTACTTTTTAATAAACGTTATGTAAACGCTGCAGTCCTTTTCAAAAATTTAGCTCATTCTTCTATTACATATACGTTCATGCCTTATAACAGCAAAATCTGTAGTCTTTTTTATTTCTAAAATTAAATTTAAAAATATTTTTATAGACACCACTTTTAATGAATGTGTGGTAAAGTTATTAATAAATTATAGTTTGATCTGCAACAATGATTAAAGTGATATAAATAGTTTTCTCAAGTTACTCCAGTGGTGGTTCTGGGGGAAAGATATCGAGGAACATATCCTTTCCCGAAATTTTGGGAACTTTTTATTAAATTTGAAATTATTGATACATAATATATTAAGACACTAAAAGAGGAACGAAAAATAACTCTAGACTAAATAGTTAATTATCATGCATTACAATTTACCTCAAATTGAAAATAAATAAGGGAAAACTTAATATAGAATCTCTCCAAAAAAAAAAAAATTGTCACCGCCGCTGGTTTTTTTTAATAATTTTCAAAGCTGAAGCTAAGACATAGGCAAAAATTACGTAATGTGATCTTCCATGTCTGCCGTAATAATCCTAAAGTAATTGTTAAATCTTTTATAAAACATAACGTTTTCGAGTATAAATATAAATGAACCTTAATGAAAATATCTTTATAAAATGAGTTGAATTATGACAAATTACAGAATATAAAATTGCAAATTATTTTTCGAAAACATCACTGTTCAGTACGAAGTATTTCGATATTTATTATCGTTTATAAAGTGTTATTGTTTGCTCTATTCAAACATACCTGACTCAACTGTAAACTTTCGGTATTACTGTTTATACTTTTTCTTTCAATTCATGATTAACTAACCTTGCTGGCGTTTTGTTTATAGATTTGTGTCTTAACGAAAAATGAAGTATTCATAATTGGCAGCGTAAATAAATTGGTTATCCGAAGAGAACACTTACTTAAGTTCGAAAGTGCGCTGATCGCCAGTGAAACAATTTTGTCTTATAAAATGTTTAAAATTTCGTGTTTGATTTTAGGGATTTTACCCTATTATATAGACACATCAGCGACATCTACTCGTAAACTACGTAAGTATGGATTTTCTTAGATTCGTTGGTATTCCTTTATTGTTATAAGTAGGCATTATTAGAGTATCAATAACAAACAACTTTTATACATTTGTTAAATTAGATAAAATATTTTTATTATCTGTATGCATGGAACTTGACACGAGTGAAACATTTTAATTCTGCGATTCGTTTTGTTTTATCAATAAATTACACTTCTTATTGAAAGTCTACTGTTTCTGAAAAAATGTGATATTGTGATGAGGGAGTTGTATCGAATCTAAAATTTTTGGATTACCTCGTAAGTTTTTGTTTTGTAAGTTTATACGCTGCGAGTAGTAGAGTAATTCGTAGCATCATTTATTGAGAGACTGTAATTATTTACCTTATACAATTTTTCTACTTCTGGTCGTTGAAAATTATTTTAGTGTTGATCGGCGAGGGTGTACCGTTGGCATCGATTAAGAAAAACCATTCAATGATTCAGAAACACAAATTCGACTTGGGGATAAAGAAGAGAACTGCATGAAATGCACTTATAAATTGACATCCATCCTACAGAATTATTAATGATTTATAAAACAAAAAAATGTTTTTTTTACTTTTTTACTTTTTAAATGAAACAATCACATATAAATAATTTATTTGAAGAAAATTAAAAAAATCTTAAACTGTTCTTAGATGACCATTTTTAAAATGTCAAACGATTAGGTTTGTGTTTTTTTGGGGTGGTTGGGGGTGGGGGGAGGGGTCAAATTTATCAATAAAAATTACAAATATCGATTTTTTTTTTTTTTAATTTTCAAACTGTACTAGAACATGTATTACTTAAATTCCCTTTACGTTTCAGTCGAAACCGTAGTCGAAATTTTATATTTTTAATTTTTTAGCCGAAAGAGAAATTTTGCTGGAAGTCAAAAGAACTAAAACCTGAAGTAATCTAAAACTTCGTTTAATAATTTAATTTATACTTCAGAATTTTTTAAAATTACCCACTGAAAAGAGTAGTTGGCGGATAAGATATCCTCATAGGTACTTCTCCATCATCGGCATGTTAATGAAATTATTTTGGACCGTCATTTTTAAAGCAACTGGCTATTTTAGATCGGTTCTACGGATGTTTAACTTAAAAAAAGTATCAAATATCGATGTGGTATTTATATCCACGCATAAGTTACCAAATTTGTAATTTGTTTCTTTTTTGCTCGAGTAATATGCGAACTCCATTAGAGCTGACTTCTAATAGGGTTTTTAGGTTTTTGCATAAGTTTCTCGGTAACGATTTACATCGTCTAGCCCCCTTAGAACAGATGAATAAGTCAAATCTTAGATTAACCATTTTAATAAAACGTTTGAATTATTTTGCGCCGAATATATTAATTATGATCATTTTTTTTTTTTCTATAAAAATGCTGACGAAAAAATATACGTTTTAAACAGCGTCATTTCTGAAAATATGCCATCAGAGCGATCCAAAATTAAACGATTGCATAAAAGAATCGGTGGAACAGCTGAAACCGTATTTGGTTGACGGTAAGTTAATACAGTAAAGTATGCATTTTTTATTTAATATTATTTATTTACATTTCTATTTTAGCTTATATAAATTTTGAAAAATTAACACTTTTATCTGTTAAATATGTTTTTTACCGTTTTTCATCGTTTAAAATTTATCAGTGTAAAATTAATTAAAAACCATTTTTAAATTGTCTGCGTGCATCAACATTTTATTCTCTAGCATAAATTTACAACTTCAACACTGATTAAAAAATTTTCAGTTGTTAATGTGGTAATTTTAAATTTGAGCCCAGTTAGAAATTTTTTATTTGTAAATATGTAAATTCATGTATGTTTTTCTCAAATTTTTAATAATAATTATGACTAGTATATATAATTATTTCTCTCGTAATTCCGATAGCTTTTCTAAATATCGAATATCGGAACCCATGGCCGTATCTAGACCAAAATTTCGAAAGCGGTTACGAAAATATTTTTTAATATATATATATATTTATTTGTAAATAGTACACTAAAGTTTTTTAATCAATTATTATATATGCCATATTTGAACACTATAATAAAAACAAATAAAAAATAGTTGTCTCCACAGAAATCATAAAAATTTCAATTTTCTTTTCTTTTGTCAAAAATTGAATAGAAATAAATTTATTCTGAATTTTGGGCTATTTAATTCAAGCAGTTATTATTTCGCAGCATTTCGGTGAGTGGGGGGGGGGCTGAATCTCCCCCTCAGATATGGCCCTGTCTGAACCAACATCGTAGATAACGATAATTTATATGCTCACTCGCAAGTCCGTTGAAACACGCACTCCATTTTATAATGCTGGATTGTGATTTATGTTATACTACTAACGATTTAAATGATTCGATGTTCCAATAGCTGTACTTTCGTCACACCCTTAGACACGGAAACGGTTTAAGATTTATTAAGCTCTCGTGAAGTAATTTCAACGTTTTTAAACGAGGGAAATCTTTAAATTACAAAAGTGTGATATCTTGAAATAATTCAAAATTAAAATGCAATAAGTAAATTTACAAGTTTCGGCCACCGCTAAAGTTAAGCAACATCGAATCGAGCCAATAACTACATTTCACAGGAAACCTGTTATTCAATTGTGATTATCCGTTTTATTAATTTTGAAAAAATTAGGAATTAATTTTTAATCATGTATTGTATGTCAAATGAAAGATATTTATTATTTTATCAACTTACAATCTAGATTAAAAAAATGATTTCTTTTTTTAAACTTCCGAAACAGGATATTAGTACTTAAATACCTACGAATAATAAATATTATCTAGATAAGGATACAATTATAGAAATTATATCCAGAAATTATTTTTGCGCATTTGTTTTTTTTTTTTTTTTTACCGCATTCGTACAATGTAAACATAGTTTAATAAAATGCCGTTATCGTTAGCGATGTAAAAAAAAATTGACTTGTTGACTAGTTTAGTGAAATATATTTTAAATTTATAGTTGGAAGTGTACATTTTAAAAAGGCTTGATCTTTTCAATTAAACTCTGTAGTAAAGAAAAATTACGTTAACAATTAATAACAATTAAAAAAATATTAAAATTATTATTTTTTTTTAATTTTAAATTTTCTTTTCAATAACTGATAGGCATGGCCGGATCTAAAGGGGGCTAAGACGGGTTCCAGGCTCAAGGTGGGCCCGCTTTCTCAAACAGAAAAAAATTAATTTTTTACGTGTAAAACTGAAGATTTCTTTCCCAAAATACTCCATACCGTAAAAATGCAAGATTTTAAATTTCTGTTTTTTATCCTAAAAATAATTCAGTTAATTTAAGAATGTACGAGTGCATTAATAAAATTATATACTTTTTTCTCTATAACACCTCTCCCAATAAACTAAATACTACATAAAATGAATATTTATAGAAATTTTCCACGATAAATCTAATTTATTGTATTAAAAAAAATGAATGAATCCTTTAACGTACGTATTGAATAATAAATAAATATTCGACAAATTGGTTAAATAACAGTTCTCTATTTAAATATTAACACCCATATAATCGTTGTAAATTTTTTCATGTGAAAATATTTTATGATCCGAAATATTCTTAATTTTAACAATATTTTATTTTTTATTTTTATTGAAAGTTAATACGTTTTATTTGGAACTGTATAAAAATTATTTAAAATAAAAGTGAGTTTTAATTAATTGCCAATTTTATAAATGTGTTTGTATTTTGAAAAATTGAATAAATTATACTATGTTTCATTAACTTTTTTTCTGATCGCATAAAAAATTATGGAATTTTAAACGTGCATGTTTACTTTATATGAAGGAAAGAACACGATCTAAATATTTTTTCTAGAAAAAGAAAACATAATGTTATTAATAAAAAATTACAAATATTAACATATATATATATATATATAAAATTCACTATTTGACGTTTACTTTATGTAGTATTCAGTTTGCTAGGGTAAGAAAGTTGATTTTGTAAAGAGAGCATAATTTTAATTTTATTAGTCATTAATGCGTACGCAGTAGGTTTTTTTTACTTGTTTGTTTGCACATATAAAATACTGAGTTTTTTCATAATTTTTGCTTCGAAGGGGGGTCCCTTATTCAATATTAGCCCCGGGCTTCGTAAATCCTTAATCCACTCCTGCTGCTAGGTACTTTATGTATTAAACTAATATATTGCTAAAGAAAGATATAAAAACTTACATTATAAGCTGTATTTAAAATAAACATGTTCATGAATAAGTATGACGTATTTAAATATCTTTATTTATTAGAAATAAAATCCTGTTGTTTTTTTGTATCGTTGCTATTTATTAAGGAATACCGGAGCTTTCAATACCACCTTGCGAACCATTGACCATTCGGGAAGTAATTATGAACCAAGGAAAAGGTTCGGTAAATGTTCAATCCACCTACAGAAATATTAAAATTTACGGACCCAGTCAGTTCGTTTTGAAAGCTGTAAAGTACGTTTAAATTTGAATGCGCATTAAAATCGATTATAAACACGAAATCGTCATAATCTTCTTTTGATTATCAGGTCAGGTTAGACGTAAAGAGAACTAGAAGTAACCAGCCGCAAAACGTTTAAATAGGGTGTTTCGTAATTTTGAAATATTTTAAAGGGAATTTAACGGTCAGAAAATTTTTTAAAACAACTCGAATCAGCTACATTTATTAGATTTAAAATAAACCTTTTCATGAATGGAATTTTACAGATTTTACCTATCGGTCGCTCTCATCGTCCTCCTTAAATTTATCGAAAAAGTTTTTGTTCACGAGTTTTTTACGAGAAAATTAAAATTATAATGAGATTAAAAGAATTGGTATCTGAACGAAAAATTTCAATAACTACACCAAAAGAAGACAAAATCTTCAAAATGTAGTGACTACTGTACGGTCCGTCTGATGTCGAACGCAATGGAGATATTTCTAAGAGTTATAAACACAAGAATACACAAACAGTGTGAAGAAGGAATGGAAAATACTCAATTCGGTTTTAAGAATGTATCGGTGTTTGCACACTTGCACAGCGCTGCCGAGAAATGAATACAAATGTATATGCATATGCTATGACTATCATAAAGCCTTGATTGCGCGAAGCATGAAAAACTTATAGAAATACGAAAGGTGATTTCTGTCAACAGGAATGACTAACGCATTGAAGCCAGCTGTATTGGAGGCAAACAGCCGAAGTACAAGTTGAAGGCGTGGAATCGGAAAGCAGGACTTTTAAAAGAACACTTTGCCAAGGCTGCTTGCTTTCGTTCTTATTTTGGAGCAGATTTTTAATGAAGCCTTCGAAGAAAATTATGGAAAGATCAAAGTGAACGGTCCATAATCAATAATATACGGCACATGCAAGGACAGTTTTATTGCAGCAGATAATCAAGATGAACTACAAGAGAATCGTGAGCAACCTCGCCGCCCATAGTGAAATTTTCAGACTTTCAGTCAATAAGTCTAAAGCAAAAGCAATAGCATTAAGAACCCTAAGAAACACTCGACATGGCCAAACGAAACAAAGCTAGAGTAGGTTCCATTTATTAAATACCTAAGCATCATTCTCCACGATAGCGATACCTTAAGAAAAGAAATCCGATTTAGGTGGGAGCGGGTGAGATCAGCGTTCGTAAAAATTAAGAAACTACGCACTGAAAAGTAGCTCAGTCTGTCTTTGCTGTACGACGGTGAAAATTGAAGGATGTTACCTTTGACAAACGCATTACACCTTCCGATATGTACTTATGTAGAGAGGTATGCTTAAAATTGCTTTAATATAAAAGTAACGAACTAATAGGTTCTTAACAGAGTGAATAAGTTTTCAGAATTGCTAAATTGCATCAAAGAAAGGGAGCTGCGATACCCAGGACATATTTTGAGAAGACCTAAATGTGATATATTGCAGCTTATTGTAGAAGGTAAAACTGGTGACAGGAGATTAGCGGGCTGTTCTCAAAGTTCATGTACGGGGCACTAGCGCCTCGCCAATTGAACTGTTTTGGTCGACCATTGCAAGAGTGGTCGTAGCCAAATAGATGGTTAACCTTCGCGACCGAGATGATGGATAGAGAAGAAGAAAAATCATTGCTGAAGTATTACTTTTAAAATGTGAACTGAAAATCATATTTCTTTGCAATTAAAACAAACTTCACGAAGAATATGAACACTGTGTGCAATGCGCAGGATGAGTGGTAACAAGCGTACTGTAAAAAAATAGTTAAGAAACTATACGGATAATATTTTACTTTATCGAATATTTTAAAAGCACACGAAAAACCTAGTACTGGAATCATTAAGTAATTTTCCTTTACTACTAATACAGAAAGAATTAAAATGCAACAGTGTTTATCGGAAATTTTAATACGTATCTCTCAATGTATGTATAACGGCAAGGCTATTATCGTATGATCGAGAGAACATAAATCGTACATTAACCGATTTTAATAACTGTACATTAACTATCAGGACCCCTGGTGAAGCTGTGATACACGCTGGTCTGTGTGTGCGTCTGTGTTGAGAGGGTGAGAAGCAAGGCTCACGTTGTAGAGAGAGACCTGATAAAGTTGAAAAATAATCCGATGAAGCGGTGAAGGGTGAAAATCTAATGTCAATTTTATTTTTCGACAAAAAAAAGTTTATTTGCATGTAATTGTGAAAAGTCGTAAAGATCATTTTCGGTATAAAGATTTAGAACCCCACTTAGAAACCCTGCGTTAATTATCAACAAACTTGAAGAATTTAATAATTTCGAAAAAATAATACCGAAGAAAAATACTAATAATGGCATAGGCATATCGAGGGGAGGATTTGGTGGTTCAATCTCCCCCTTCTCTAATTGGATATTTACGTTGTTGCATTGTGCTTTACGGCCGTAAGATGTCTTGGTGCTAGGCATTCTGACGGTACAACTAACTATGTATTAGTGTAAATTATTCTCAAAATGAAAACGAACAGAAGTAATCCTAATCCTTACGCATTTAGAACTATTGTACAAGAGATTATTAATAAAATATAATTACTAAGTAAAATCCTTTTTTCAGTCATGTGTTTTTTTTAAAAAAAATTTTTTGGTTTCCAATATTAGAAGTACATCATTCAAGAATTTTCTTCAAAAATTTTGAGGTGTTTTATGCGTTTTCAATACTTTTTGTATTGTACATTATTGTATTCTTATTGTGAATTTCAGAAAATCTAGAAACATAAAATTCTAAATAACTATTTCGGTAACAATTAAAAATGTACATTTAAATTTACGAGTACATTAAAATGTTTCGAAATTAGTCACTTAAGACGTTAAAGTGACTTTGGTATCAATAAAATGCAAATTCAAATCTGAAACATTACTCGACACTTCCGAAACTTTTATACATTAATTTAAAATTTACAATTCTACATTCTGGTGATGGTCCCGCTTACACATGTCCGAAACTTTTATTTTCGCAAGCAGTGATGCAGATTTTTCGGAAATCTGAATTCGAATTTCGTTAATAACGAGAAAGATTTCTCAATATTTTATTACCTAATATGTTTCCAGGAATCGAATGTAATTTGTAAGTCGTAATACTTTATAAAAAATATCACGTCTGTGAATAGAATAAATGAAAAATCAATAAATATCACTTCTTATTTGTGTTTAAGAATGCAGACTAGTTATTAATCTGCGCATAGAATAGTTGGAGCTTAGTTTTTGCTCTCAAAAGAATTTGAAATTTTCAACGACTTTTCAAACGAATTACTTTGTATTCTGTAGCAGTGGTTCTCAACCTTTTCACCCGAAACCTGTTTAGCCTATTTTTTGTTCGTTGCGTATGTCATGTGTCACGTTCAATCGACAAATGTTCAGAGAGTTCACTTTCACACTAGCTAGTAAATTATACTTAATTAATTTTTTTTTTTTTCTTTTAAATTAGTAATTGCAAAAATTTGATGGAAAACAAAAAATTGTAGCGGCTTTAAAGTCAGCAGCCTCAATTTAGTCCCATCCCATGACGAAATTTCAAAATTAAATTTAACTAAACAAATTGTGTTCGTTTTGTGCTGAATTGGGCTGATAATTAAAAATTCTGTACCGCATTGTAATACGGTGTATTAGCAAAAATTTAGGTGGAGATCAACTTCACGATTATTATCGAATCGTTTCACCCCATGTAGGGGGGTATCGTGACCATGATCTGTCACCCGGTTGATCAGACTGCGCCAATAATTCCGATCCCTTACGATGTGTACACAATCCTGAAAGGTACGATCAGCAGCTTTGCACACTACGTCCGACGATCCAGTCGGCGCACGACCTCGACTTCTTCTTCCGTTGACCTTTCCTTGGATGGGCAGCGTTTCCAAATTGTCCGCTCTGATCACATGACCAAAATACCGTAGTATCCTGCAGAGCACCATCGATGATAGCCTCTTCGGGTTATCAATCTCATTTAGTACAGAGACATTGGTTCTCCTAGCCGTCCATGGGACACGTAGCATTCGCCTCCAGTACCACATTTTGAGTGCGTCTATACGTTTTTTGTCTGTGCTGGTCATCGACCAGGTCTCCGCACCATATAAAAACACTGAGAAGACGAGGAAGTTCACTAGTCGAATCTTTACACCCTTTTTTTAAACGGCTCTTTGCGTTGCGTGTAATCTGTGCTCTGTGACGTATCTCATTTTTACATCCGCCGCTGTTTTCTACTATAGAGCCTAAATATGTAAAGCGGCGTACTACTTCAATACCCTCAATTTCACGTATTTTTGGGCAGTTATTCTCTAGACGGTCGACGATCATTATTTTGGTTTTGGCTTTTTTAATTTGGAGGCCATATTCTGCACTGATTTTTACCGGTCGATCCAGAATATATGACATTTCCTCTCCGTTTTTTGCTACTAACGTAGTGTAATCCGCATATCGGAGATTAGAGATGTTCACGATAGCCCCCCCCCCCCAAGATCTGTTGATTTTTAAAAATCGATTATATCCCCAGATAGTAATAGTTTTGTGCTGAATTGTGCTGATAATTAAAATTTTCGATGCCTCAACATAACATGGAATGTTAACAAAAATTGAACTGAGGAACTAATCTAACGAATATCTTTCTTTAAAGATTTAAAACAAAACTGTTTGCATCTGCAGATAGCAAGATAGTTTTGTGCTGAATTGTGGCGTTAATAACTAAAATTTTTTGGATGAACCATAGCTCGGAGTATTAGAAAAAATTTAGCTAGGAGGCTAATTTGACGCTGTTTTCAAAATCAATCAGACTATCAGCGGTGTTGCAAATTTTTAAAGTTTTCATTTAGCTCTGTTTTTATCTTTGAAACGATAATTTTCCGATCTGCACTGAATTACTTACAATTAAATTTTTCCGGCTACTTTAGTTTTCAGAAAAAAGTAATTTTGTTATCTTGAAATGAAGGCGAGCTACGAGGTATGATGCAATTTTTACAGGGTGTATTGAAAAAAAATAATGTAAATTCTTATATTTTATCCGTTACTGTTAGTGATTCTAACTTAAGATGAAACTAATAATAAAAACAATAATGTAATTACCTCATATTATAAATAATAATATCTTATATTCACTAACCAGTGTGCTTTTTTTTTTTTTTTTTTTTTTTTTTTTTTAATATATTATTATCGTAATCATTGAAGTTAAAGAACTGAAAAAGCATTTGTACTTCAGCATTTATTTTCCTTTCTTAATTACCATTAATAATATATAACGAATAAACCCCAACGACGAAAACAAAATTATAAGTCGTCGTTGGAGCAACGGTTAGTACAAGAGCAATTAAAGTGGATGCAAAAATGAGCCACAAAATAGAAAATCAAAATTAACCATCGGAAGAGTACACAGCTAACCTTTACTTTCAAATTAACTGTTAGACTGTGTCATAGTGCAACAGTGTTCATTACCTGGGGATAGTTCTAGATCGTTAACACACATGGGGAATCCGCGCTGCATAAATTAGATAAAAAATAATCTTTAGGATTGGAATGTTCCATTGCTTACTTGAGGATAAATCCATAGTGTAAAAGATTGATTTACCAGGTGATGATTAGACCAAAATATAAAGATATAAATTACAAATTCAGGGTGCTTCTTCAAAAAGCAACATCAAGTAAACTCAGCAACTTCACTAGTCGAAAACACATGCATCCCCCCTTTTGTGCGGGACAAATATTATTCTACAAGCTAATTTTTTTACTTTATAAGAAAAAATGACGATGAGCAACAAAATATCTCAAACAATTTCGATATTACCCTTATTTTTTTAAGGTGTGTTCGAAATTTATCGTTTCCAAAGCATTTAACTTAATCCGTTATAACGATAGATAAGTTCATCCCTTACAGTCACCGCGTGATATATTTTTTAAGTAAGAAAATTTCTATTTTATTTTTTTATATAATTTCGAATGTTTTTATCATGACTTTTTCAAAAAATTTCATTGTTCCTTAAAGAGTTCATATGAGCCTAGTTAGAAATTACTTCCCCACAATTCTATCTTACCAACCAGGTTGCAGTTAAGAATTTAAACACTGTTACGTTAGTCTGCAGTTTTCAGTTCGATGCCTGGTGATGGAAAAACTATAGAAATTAATAAAGTGATAGATGAAAATAATTTAGTGATTAGTAATAGCAAGCTTAAAATAAAAAAAAAATGAAACAAAATAAAATACTTCAAATAAAACAAAAGATGCAATATAAAATGTGAAGTCTCTGATGAATTTCGGCAGATGAATTATTGCGTACTCGACTGAATGCATCTGCAATCATGACTGACCCGTAATTAATTGTAAAAAGATGCAAATTCTTCTGACTACTGTTTGTTTTTCATTAGTTTTCAAATTTGCATGATTGATTGAACATTTCTTTCTCTAATGTTTTAATTTTTTTAAATTACTTCTAAAGTTTTATATAGCAACATTCGACTTGAAGCGAGTTTTACAAACTGAAGATACAAGCTTTCAAATTTGTCAGGTCAACTTTTCACATACCATATATATATATATACATATATGCCCCGCGAGGCACAGGTCGTTGTAACTAGAGTCTCCTTCTCTAGTAAGTAGTCACTCGACTACCATTAGGTACTAGTCCCACCGGCAGAAAAACGAAACAACGACTAAGTGAGTTTATACGTCTACGTCGTGCGGGGTAGTAACTTCCTTCTCAGTGGGCTTAGCGCTGTTAAGGAAGCCCAAAGTAAACTCACGCTCACATGGCTGACAGGAAAACGAGAGAAGTCACTTGCCGAAGGTGTTCTTATCATTAAATACCGTTAAACTTTAACTGCATTTACACCTAGCAGGCTGCCAGCAACCCGCTTGTAACACACGTGCCCCAGTTGGATCAGTAAATACCAATCTAGAGCGGGTAGGCGAGTATCCGGCGCCTTCAAACCGGGTCCTTTCGGCTAGGGGAATAAACCCCAACAGAAAATCATGTGGAAGGCAAGGGGAAACCACTAAATTTCTATTTCCAAGTAAACCTATGCAGAGTCAAAAGAATAGTATTGGTACCGGCAACGAGATCTACAATAACGGTGAAGATATCGAGCCCGGCAGGGGAAGAATAAAAGGGACTTCTCAGGTTGTCAGTAAACGAAACCCCCTACATAGGATTGCAACCTGGAATATACGCACCATGTTACAAGCTGGGAAATTAGAAAACATAAAAAGAGAACTAGACCGGCATAACATTCAGATATTAGGAATATCAGAAACCAGATAAGCTGGGTAGATAAGCTGGCAAGAGATTCCGGCTGCGCCAGTTACTCAGAAATGAAAAGGACGACCAATAACCGATACGAATGGAAAAGACGAAGCATAGGGGGGTAGCCTAAGAATTAGTTGTAATTAATATATATACACGTATAATGTACCGTAATTGTTGTAACATTTTTTCGAAAACCGGTTAAAAGTTATTTGCAGATACGCCATAAATGATACACGCAAAACGATCCAATTAAAAATAATATACTTATTCATTATGACATAGTCGATTTGAAATGTTAAGATTTCATTTAAAATATATCTTATCGAATTATAATCTGTTGTAGGGTTGATTTGGATAAAGATAAAATAAGAATTAAATTACGGATTCCTCACCTACGTATGCTGTCCAACTACACCATTGAAGGAAAGATCTTAATGCTTCCCATATCCGGTTCCGGACTCAGTCAAGGAAATTATAGTAAGCAACTAGGAATACGTTTTTTTCTACGAAATTAAATATTTTTTTTCGTTAAAATTACTCGTGTTATATCGATGGCGTTGTGACTCTACCCTTGAAATTCCCAATGTGTTGTTAATATTATTATGCAATTATTCAATTTTTTCGGATATCAATTACTTTTCAGCCGACATCGATGTTACATGTACGATTCAGGGTGAAAGAGTTATCAGAGATAGCAAAACGTACTTCAATGTTATCAATGTTTCCGTCAATTTTGAAATAGGACACGCCAGTGTGCATTTTAATAATCTGTTTAATGGCAACAAAGAACTCGGTAAGTTGTTGTCGTGCGCATTTTTATAAATTCTTTAAAATGTTCGCTTTTCAGCAAATTTAAAAGATAATTCAAAAGATTCAGCTGCATGTAAAAAAAATGCACTATCATTACCGTTAATAAATAAGTTACAAGATTAGAAACATTGATAATCGGCATTTTGTTAGTCTGATAGGTTATGAATACTATAACTTGTTGATAATTATAGTAAGCTCATGAATAACATCTAACTCTTCGGAGGGTGGTAATTAATTTATTAATCACCACATGGTATAAGTAATATGCGCAATGGTTAGCTACACTGATCGCTTGTATATTTTTCTTTTGTTCTTATTATTGCTGAAGTAAAGTAAAGTAAAGAAAGTACCATATCCTGGACAGGGCGTTGAGGATTGTGAAGAATAATCGTATATTATATTTTGTAATAAATAAATACATATTAAAGAAGCAGTAAAGAGAATTTAAAATTTTTTCTACCCGTTTGGAGTACCAAATTTTGAAATATATATATACATAAACTTGATCATTCGGACCTCGTTATTGAACCCTTTGAAGATAGTTCTTCTAAAATACTCGAGAAAAGTAAATTTTAGTTGTTCAAATAATTTACTGCTTGCTTAACAATTTCTATTACAACTTCAATTATATATTTTTAAACGGTTTTCCAAAATATTTTTTTGTAGAATTTTTTCCCATAACGTTTTTTCATATTATTTTCGGACGTAAGAATGGCACTGTCATTAATACAGTAATTAATATGTCATTCTTGCGACGGGAGTAACATGAAAATCCAGCAACGGTAAAAAAATCCGGCAACGCAAAATTTGTAACGTTCACCTTTTCGATAACGTTTATGAAACGTTTATTTTATTTTACGGAGAGTACTCGATTGAAGCTAACACTCCTATAAGAATAATAAAAGACTAGCTTTTGGGGATCGAAAGAGTCTTTCGAATGGGAGGTGGAAGAAACAAGTGAATATATTAATGACTATCCCATTCTTATGCCAAAGACAAAAAATCCTGAAAAGATATCTGGAATGTTTCTGCGACACACTTCTAACAGATGGGCCTCCACGCATGCTGCACAATAACAAAGATCGAATAATACAGCAATATAGTAACAATAACGACGATCGAATCATAAACACGGCCCAAATGCAGCTGGCGCCCCCCGGGCAACGGTATGTATATACTGGCAAATCATTCCATCCCTGGTCGACATTAATGAATCCTAATCCCGGGTTGAAAAGGCCCTTTTCAGGGCCACCATTAACGAAAAAATCATTTTGAATTATATCTATAAATATGGAAGGATTAACATCAGCTAAGGAAATATTACTAACAAACCTTGTTCACGCTTACAATGTTGATGTACTAACGATACAAGAAACACATAAAGCCGAAAGCGGACCGAAACCGAAAATTAGGGGAATGAAATTGGTCACTGATAGACCACACGACAAACATTTAAGGAAGAATGATATAGTGACTGGAAATCTGGGGATCAGGTGATATTCTTTGGCGAGGTCGGAAGGATCGAGCTTTAAGTATATATGTATAATAAAACAAACGGTAATTTTTAAAGCGCTATAAACCATGTTTCAATTTTAGTATAGTTTATAGATTTAATTACAAAATAATTTTTTATACTGCTTTGTTATTTCGAAATGATACGTATTGGAAGTGTCCCGTTAAAAGAGTAATTTTTATGTTTTTTTAATTTAAGAATATGGAATATATATATATATATATATATATATATATATATATATATATTATATATATATATATATAAAATAAAAAATAAAAAATAAAATTGCAGGTGACGCGATGAATTTGTTTTTGAACGACAACTGGAAAAATGTTGCCCAAGATATGAAACCGATTTTGGAAGAAACGATCAGCGAATTAATTAAGAAATTCTCCAACAAAATTCATCAGAAATATTCGCTGGAAGAATTACTACCTATGTAAACTGTTTCTTATCGTATGTGTGGCGTTTTCAAGTTTGGTTGATTAACATTCTTCGGCTACATTATTTAATTTAATAATTACTTTCAGTCGGCTGACTTATATTTTCCAAATGGAAAAAATTGTCCTGAAGGCTTTTTGAAAAAAAAAGTCAAAAGGATGTCATTATTTATTGAACATATTTATTAATTTCAAATGAAAATAAATATTTGTTACATTAATTTCGTTTTGATTATTACTTTTTCTTCTACCTTTTTTCGTATATGGTACGTTATATTTGTTAAATCGAATATTGTAAAAAAAAAAACACTTCCGAAAATTCTATTTGTTATTCATGGTTGAATTTTTAAAACAAAAAATTACTTCTTGTATCGACATCGATCGGATGATTAAGACGTTCCTTACCTTGTGACAATATCAACATTTATTTTAAAATTTAATATTTGTTCACATCATAAATTAAGTTTTTAATAGGCTGCGTTCTAGAATTAAACCAGAATTAAACTATAATTCCGTAATTTTCGATACTAATTGTAAGTGGCTCTGGGAAGGCGCACTGAACAATGCACATTGTAAAAGAATTATATTAAAATTAAACACCCTATTAGTTTTCACTTTTTAAAGTTTATCAAAGTAAAAGATTATTATTTTTTTAAAAATAAATTAACCTTTTTCCTCTTATTAAGTACATATTAATCAACCATTACCTAAGTTTATTCTCGGTAGCCTAGTGATTAAGGTGCTTGGCTACTAAATCAGAACTATCATAGATTCGAAACTTGTCTGAGGCAGCCACGGACTGATTCCGGAATAGAAAAATACCAAGGTATACAGAAAAGCTCTGACTCTGTACCATACGGTAGTATTTGCCTTGGTTCTCACTATTTATATAATTACTTTACTCTGCCCTACCATCAGCTTCAACCTTAGAATAGAGGTCTGATGAAGGAGAATAAACGGCGACAATTTACCATCTAAAGCAGCCCTCTTTGCTGCAGCATCGACGGCCTCATTCATACCAACACCACAATAACCTGGTACCCAACAGAAATTTACTTGTGTACCATTATTCAGGATGTTAACACATTTAATTTTGATATCATAAATAAAGGGATGATATTTGTAATTGAAATTACTGTTGTTCAACGTCATAAGCGAACTTAAACTATCGGTACATATTAAAAACTCTTGGTCGGAGTTACATGTATTAACCGATGACATAGGCGGTAGCTTAAGTTTCATTAATAGGCCCTCATCAAATAACAACGTAGCGCCAATGTTGTTTGCCTGAACTTTAGAACCACCCGTAAATATATAAATGTAGTTACTGTAACATCTAGATAGTAAATTCACAAATCATACACATTAACTGCACTCGGGGAAACCTGTGTATCCTTTAATTGTTATCAATGTCCAAATTTAAGTAATTAATACCATATGGCAGATTAAAATAATAAGCCGGAACAGTTGAAATCAGAGATGGATTGTATCTATAATATGTGGACATATAAAACAATAAATATAATAACTACACCTATATGTCAAACAATTGACGAAACTGGTCGGATTAATTTATTATATTTATTGTTTTATATGTATCAGTATTCATTTTTTAATGTTTTTAAAATCTT
The DNA here is from genome assembly GCA_039619475.1 of Icerya purchasi. NCBI lineage: Eukaryota > Metazoa > Arthropoda > Insecta > Hemiptera > Monophlebidae > Icerya > Icerya purchasi. The sequence goes on along the minus strand of CM077116.1, from coordinate 150,140,661 downwards.
GATTATGTTATATATTTTTGTGAATTGTTGAATGTATATGTCGTTCGTGTAACAAAAAAATAGAAGTAGTGTCTAGACACCCGGTAGGAACGAAGTTCCTTTCACCACTTTTTGGTAGATATACAAGTATAAACTCATTCATAAAGTATACGATAAAAAGTGACACAATATATAATAAATCCCCCGTATGTATTAAAACAAAAACAACAAATACGAATCCCGTTTATGAATTAATTAAAACAAAAATAATAAATAAATCATCAGACTGGTTGAAGTGTGGTGACGTCGCACAAAAAAACCGCGCCAATTTTCAAATTCGATAAAATGTACACGTGTTTAGAATTGGGCTTATACAGCTGACCATGTACGGATGCTTGCTGCTCGAATCCCGATACTCGCTCGCACGCACACACACCCGTATATAATAGAAAGGGATAGAGTGAAGGTCGTCTACCGGACGACGTATAGAGCGATTTTCGTTACCTCGCCTTTTCTGCCAGTTTACTCCTACCGACAAGCTGCGTATAAGATCTTCGTTCCAAAAATATCATCAGTAACCGAATGTTAATGGCCATTTTTTAAAATTGTTTACATTTATAATATAGTGCGGTTTACGGCAGAAAAATACGTATAATTAACAGAAGTTATTGGAACAGGAACATGGTTTCTATCGTAAGAGCCTGTAAGGATCCTCTAGTTAAAATTATGATTAACAGTGGGGGAAAAAAGTTCAAATCAAAGGAACTAGAGATAGATGGATTCCTGAACTAGGTCAATGATCACTAAGAAGAATTAAATTATCGGAAAGGATACCATTCTCAAGGATGGAATTGTTGGAATTGTAGGATGTGCAACCCCACAAGGGCGAATGGGCATTCCAGTCACCCCCGATGATAAATGGTTACGGGATAGAGTTGAAAAAAAGCGGAAAGATAAAACTGATCCTGATTTTAATTGTGGAGAATGTAGATAAAGGCAGTGTTAATAGAATACGCAAGGGTAGTGATTGAGATGTGAACGATGTTAAGCTAGTTAGGAGTAAGGCGAAGGTTGAGAGCAACATCGTGAGAGCGAAAATGAATGCCTCGTTTTTAACAAGGATTGCAGAACAACCATTAAAGAATCTCAGACTAGCATGATGTGACAATATTATATTTTTAAATAATCTAACGGAATTTCTTTAAACAAAAAATCACAGCTAGCAGCTCCTTTTCCATTTGTAAAATAATTATTTTTCAAAAAAGACGATAGTTGACTTCCATATCGTATTGAAATAAACAACCTCCGAATCTCCCAATCAACACATCATAAACCCCTTACTATAATCGAGAAACTGTAATTAAATTTTTTCAGAAAATGCTTTTTTAAACTCCTAAAAGCTTCCTCTTGTTCCGATGACCATACAAAAGGAATTTTATTACCGACCAGAGATGAGACGGACCTCAGAAGATGCTCATACGAACTCATGAATTTCCAATGGAAATCACACAGACTCAGAAAGGCTGTGAACTTTATTTGTAGATCGTGAGAAACTTTTTATTTTATCCATCTTTTCTTTTAACATCAAAATACCGGAAGTTGTTAATCGACACCCCACAAAGTTTGCCCCTCGTTTTCAAGTAAAGACTTTCCAAAGTTTACCGTCATTCCTACGACTTTTAACCGATTTAGGACCAACTTGACATGTTTGAGAGTTCTGATTCATTTTTGGACAGAATAACAATTCCATCTACATAAGTTTCTAAGCTAGACATAAACATAAACTCTCGATAACGGTACAGAAGTTCGTTTACTGTTGATTATTTTCGTAATTAATAATGTTAGGACGTCCCGATAGCCTAGTTGTTAGAGCACTCGACTTCCGTTACGGAAGTTTTAAGTTCGATCTCAGACGACGATAGAAATTAAAAAATAAACAATTAAATCAATCGCTAATAATCGTGGAAAGAAATGGCAAACCAGCAGGTACACAGCATATTGGCAAACACACACAAGACTGCATTTGTATATCGGTAGATCAAACATTTGCAATCATTTCCAAGTGTAGTCTTGCGTCTACATTGGCGTTGCATATAACAATTGCTATGAACACTATGCCCATATCTGTACAGCTGAAATGTAGGAATAGGTAGTCACCTGCGCTCAGAAATTAAGTATGGCACTACAAAGAAGAATTAATGAGATGTTGCTTAAATTTCTGTCACCTAAGCATAGCATGAAGCCATGGCAAAACATGTGCTTTCTTTCAGCATACGTTGCATTTCTAGACCAAGAACTTTACGCTCAGGCATAGGTATGGATTACGATCATATTCGTCTATTCGCAGTATCGCTTTTAATAGATATTTTATATTTATTGATATAAAAAGTAACCTTTCGGTTCTTTTTCCGGATGCCAAGTTGAAAGGATGGCCGGAGAAAAAGAATCTTCTTCTAAAGAAAAGGCAATTGAGACCGGTGCATAAAAGGAAAAAACAGTAAGAAACATCTATCAAAATTGTCCCGCAGACCGGGTTTTCTCAAAAGCGAGTGAACGTGAAGATGCTCTAAACGATTTATACACGACGTGTTATAAACTCATTTATTAGAACGCCCGGAATGATCAAAGAAAATATCGCCCACTCCTTTCAAGCATTCCAACAAGTTCTTTTGCGAGATAGGAGAAAAACCCGATCGACTTAGATTTTCACTTAGATTTTCATTAAAAGTTCTATTTCCCCTAATGCTGTCATCATATTACATAAATTGATCTTCTTCTCACTTGAACACGAACTCTCTCCTTCCTTTTCTTTTTCCGATTTTCCCCTAAATGGATATACAAGGGCTGTTCAAAAAAAGTCCAAACTTTCGTCATAAAATCTTTTTTGTAATACTTACAATTTTACGCATGTTTATCTTCTTCAAAGTACTCCCCCTTGCTTGCTATGCACCGGGCCGATCTTTTTTTTGCACTGTCCGTACGCTCTCTGGAACTCGTTTGGTGTGATGTCTCGTAGCTGTGCCTGCGATTTCTCTTGAATTTCTTCTATACTTCGAAAACGACGTCTTTTCAAGGTAGATTTTAGTTTCGGAAATATGAAAAAGTCTGCTGGAGCCATATCTGGTGAGTAGGAAGGATGGGGAAGTACGGCTGTTCCATTATTGGCCAAAAATTGGCTAACCAGCAAAGACGATTGGCGCGTTGTTGTGATTTTTGCTGAGACACGATGCATGCCAAGTTTTTCCATCGGAATTTCATGACAATGCTGATCCCGACTTCTTCTACAACCTGCCGCACAGTTAAACGACGATTTCCACGAATCACAGATCGAACGACATCGGTGTTATCAACATTTGTTGACGTCGAAGGTTGTCCTGATCTTGCATTTTCGTCGATCGATGATTTGCCCGATTTGAAACGCGTAAACCACTGGTAACATTGGGTACGGCTCATACAGTTCTCCTTATGGGCTTACTGAAGCAATGGCCATGTTTCAGAAAAAGATTTGCCGATGTTAAAGCAAAATTTAATGTTGCAACGTTGTTCCACAAAGTCCTTATTTCCACTTTCTCACTATTGCGCAGAGCGCTGACTGCATATGTTCACTTGATCGCTCCATTCGCTAACTGATCAAACTGCCGTAATGCGGTAAACGCCTCATTTTGTTTCGAAAGAATGTCGCCACGTGTAGCATGACGCGCGAATTTAAATGTTACACCATTCGGACGCCATTTCAAAAGTTCGGTCTTTTTTTGAACAGACCATGTATTTTACCGCATTTCTCCGCTCGTCACATGGACATAGACAGTTCATTAAAACTAATAGAGGCACTATATATTTGAAAAAAAATCACATCCGGGTATAAATAGAATATTTAAAGCAATAATAATAACATCCGTTTTTAATTGTTTTCATCTTTTCTTTTTTTTTTTTTTCGCGATGAAAGTATAAGGTTGGAAATTTATAAAAATCTAGTTAATCAATTTTTTGAATTTTATATAAAATTTTGAGGGAGGATTAAAAACAACTGAAAACCATGCGCCATTGCAGGAAAGTTCGCTTTCTGTGTGATAGATATCGTCAACTGGGACAAAAAGTATTTTTAATCCTAGACTGCTAGCGTTATGAGCATTTTGCCGCTCGCGGCAAGAAATTCGTGTTATATTGTACACGATGCATTTGTCAAGGTAAAGCGTCCTAGTAGTTGTCCCCCTCCCCGTACCTCGCCGACTTCTTTTAGAAATTTGAAGAAATTCAATTCGCTGGTGACTGCAAGAGACAACGGTTATTGTTGGTGTGTCGCGTTTGGCGACATATTGCTCACTGCGCGACTACTCACGTGAGAAAAATTCGTGTGTCTGGTTTTTTACTATAGTTAGAATATTACTAATTTTCATTGTGTATAATGTTGTTTTGATGTAAATATCGTAAATTATTGATATTTAGTTTTGATTAATTATTGGGAGTTTTTTTTTTTTATTTTATATCTTTTTAGGTAAGTGACGCGTGACGAAAAAACAAAAACGGAATTCCACCTTGGTTTCTAGCTACTAAAAATAGAGTTAAGCCAAGTACAACGTTCGAATTTGGTGAGAAGATTTTTTTTTTTTTTTTTTTTTTAATAGAAGATTCTAATATCCTATGTGCCTAATAAAAAGCAAAAAAATAGCGGTTCTGCTATTATCAACTTTACACGATGATAATAAGATCGTTGAAACTACCGGTGCTGCTAAGAAACCAGAAATCATAACATATTACGATGGGACTAAAGGCGGATGTAGTCGATCAAATGAAAGGAGAATATTCCGTGGGTAGAATGACTCGCAGATGGCCGATGAGATTATTTGTCTCAATTTCGAATATTGCCGGCATAAATAGTCAAATAACATACAAAGAAAATACTGACCACTTATTATTACGACGAATGTTTTTGAAAGAAATCTGGCTATGACTAGACCACATACAATTAGAAGATCCGACGTAAATCCTTTGCAGAAACAGCTGAGAAACCAAATCGCCCAATTTGTGCCATCGGAACATTAAAATATACTCTCAGGTAAAGAAGGTATATGCGCATTATGTCCGTCCAAGAAAATTAGAAGGACCCCAGAAAGGGCTTAATAGATGCGTAAAGTTACTGTGCAACGAACATTGTCTGCACATGTGTCGGGACTGTTTTGCTGAAATCTATATCATAGATGATGAAAACGTTTAATTTTGTTATTGAGTTTAATTTTTCTTTTTTTATGTAGGTTAAGTAAAACATGTTGATAAAATTCAAGAAATTTTACCTAAGATTTCCCAAAGCATTTTTTTCCCCTAATACTAAATATAAAACTTTAATAAATGTTACTTTTTCTGATAGTTTATGTTTTATTCTATCCTTTTAAAACCACTGTAAATTTACTTAACTATTATTTGCTAAAAAAAAATCATTTTAAGCATGAGCGGCAAAATGCTCCCCACACGATCACTCATGTTTCACGGGAAGGCGCGACTACTCTAGAGTTAAAAGTGTCGTCTTATAAGGCAAACCAAGATGGTCGCATTACAGACCGGAACCAACTAAATTGTACAAATAACAAAACATATTCCTTCTACAAATTGGTTGATAAATTAGAAATATAAAAATCGAAATGAATCGGTAAAAGGAATGAGGAAACAGAGGAACGCTTACCCTGAATTTCTTGTTCAGATCAGCAATAAGAGCGAGATATTGTTTTGCACCGATCCTATCTGAATATCACAGCTAAACAGGTCTAATCTTTTCTAATACTTTTTTATGAGAAATCGAACTGCGTAAATAAGACCGACTCGTTTCTTGCCATAATAAATCAAACATCTTTTTAGATCCTTCCATTTTACATCGCGACAATTTATATATATTTATATATTTATATATATATATATATATACACATATATATTTATATATTTATATATATATATATATACACATATATATTTATATATTTATATATATATATATATACACATATATATTTATATATTTATATATATATATATATATTTATATATATATATATATATATACACATATATATTTATATATTTATATATATACATATATATATAACATAAGAATATCACTAAATGTACTCTGACAGAGGATGGTTTTCCTTAGATTAAATCGATTTTTTCAGATTAATATGTAAGTTGTATGTAAATAATAGCATTTTGAGGAAAAAAAAACCGCAAAAATATTACTGCAATTAATAGAAATGAGAAAATGTAGTTGACTGACGATGGGAAGAAGAGACCTTTTTTTTGCTAAACTTGTGTTTAATTAAATGTTTAAAGTTATTTAAGAGTCATTATGTAATTAATATTAAAAATGATTATTTGCTTAATGTGTGCATGTTATGCAACTTCGTGGGCAGCGCTTGGTTAGTGATTAGAAAACTCCATTTAAACGAAATGCTACGGTACATTTGTGTAGTGATTTACATATATATAGTGGTGACTGAATTTATGTCATCAATAAAGCTGATATAAAAGAATTCTGTACAAGTATAATCGAAAACTAAATATCCAACGAATTACGGCGTCTACCTGTTTTAAATAGTCGCTCATTACTATACGTCGGCTTAGCCAAAAACTGGTAGCGCAGTGTATAAGATAGACTAGGATGGCAACATATGATCACTTGTGCATGTTGTGCACGAGGCGGGAATCACTTTCACCGCTACTCCATCCGATGTTGCTTGAGACTTCTTCTTGCTGCATCCAGGCCTCGGGCACCAGAGATCGCTGCAATCTGTCGGAATAGTACACCGTGCTTCCATATGACACGTTGAATCACTCATTTTGATCACCTTTCAGCCAACCAGAAATTATAGTAGGTGCGAGCCGTCGGGTAGCGCGCTATATTCCATCGTGCAAAACTGTCGATTTCTGTTCTTACTCGCGTATGTAATTTATCAGCTGGTCATTCGCGACATCACTCCACTTTCCATCGTTTTTTTTCTTTTTTTAATTCCTATTCATTCCGATCCTATAATTCCAGCTGACGCACGAACCTTCGTCATGATCACTTCCAGCAACTTGTTTTTTTCCAAATGCTCCGTATTTATTTTTCAGATAATTGCGATAATTAACATATCAAACTGTCAAGAATATACAACGCGGAAGCAAAGTGACATTCCTTTACTTACGGAAGCTCGTACGTATACTATTCAAATTTGTTACTATTAGAAAATTTTTAATTATAAAAACCACGTTTTGTTTTCATATATTAAATATTAAATGTACATATAACTGTAAAAAATATGCTAGATTAAATGAATTATTAAAACACTTTAAGTTGGCTGTTGGCAGCATGTGCTCCCCTTATTTGTACTGCATATTTGTATTGCATATATGTGTAGAATTCGATTCTTGAGACCTTGTCATGGGGTTATCCCAGATGATAGTCCACTATAATTTTTGAAGAAGAGTGGCTTTTAGAAAATTATGCTATTTTTCGCGAAATCGTAACGTTTTTCTACGGTGATCGAAAAAATTTTCGGAAACGATAAAAAAGAAAAAAATGGATATCGCATAATCAAAATTTAGAAACGTAACTGAATTTTTTTATTACTACTAATGTAAGAATGGCAGAGGCATTAATATATACATATATGTGTATTATGAAGCTGCTGGCAAAAAATGAGCAAAAAGTCCATAGTCCGTTTTGTAGTAGTCGGAGAATTATTTTCATATTTAATCGATGTACATTTGTTATTACGATGTAGAAAACCCATGAAACTATCAAAATTTTAAAATTCGAAGGCTCAAATTTTAAAATATATATATATTAAGATGCGAGACAAAGAGATGGAAAAAAAATTTACAGCCCGTTCTGTGACAGCTAGAATGTTGATTTTGTTTTTAATCGACGAATTTTCGTCATTGGAATGCACGAAAAATACGAAATTCCAAAAATTTTAAACTAAAAGTGGCAAATTTTCGAACATATACGCACTAAATAGTAAAGAAAATTTTAAAACAGTCCACAGCACGTTTTTTAGTGGTTAGAAAACTGATTTTAATGGATGCGCTTTCGCTATTACAATATAGAAAGACTGTAAAATGTTCAAACATTTTAAATTTCAAAGGCTCAAATTTTAGAAAAATAACTTTCACGGATGCTATCTAGAGTTCATCAATTTAATTTGAAGTGAACTAAAAACAGAGAGATTTCTGAAAAAATAAATAGAACAGTTATAAAATAAATAAATTCCCCTTATTAATGAACAAGAATAAGTATAAAATAATTTACCCTTTAATAAATTAAGATAAACACCTCAATTTAAGGAAATGTCTTCGGGCGTAGCCCATCATCAGCTAACAACACAGACTACACTTAATTTAAACTAAAGCACACTCTTAACTGACTGTGTTATCAGCTGATGATGGACTATGCCCGAAAAGGTTTCCTTAAATTGAAGTGTTTACTTTAATTTATTAAAGTGTAAATTATTTTATACTACTTATTTTTATTTGTTATTAAGGAATATTTATTTATTTTATATTTATAAATTTTAACAAAGCGGTTATGGATTTATGGTACATTGAGTAAAGCAATTGTTTGGATAAAATGAAATTATTATTGATAATTAAGTCTTTAAGGATAGTAAATTTCTACTATATCGAGAAGAAGCTCAGAGCAACGAGCGAGCGTTCCAATTGACTTTGATAATGAAAAAAGGGAATAGAAGGAAATCATTCGAGATTTTAGTGGAATATAGACATTAAGAAACTCAGGAAGATTTAAGTTGTGTAGCGACGTGAACAATATTAGGGGAATGAGAGTTAGTTGAGGAATAGGGTTGAAAATTATGAGAAACAAACTGACTGTTATTTTTGATCAGTATGGACCGATTGTGATAAAACCTACGTAATTAATGCAGGATTCCTTTAAAACCAAATTTCTGAAAGAATGGCGATATCTACTAATAGAATAAAGTTTGTAAAACTTTCAATTATATAGAATATTGAAATAAAAAGCGCTTTTAAAATAGAAGTAAAAGTAAGAAGAGACGTTATTCTGTCGAAAAGTAACCAATGAAAGTACGTCCGGAATTGGTTTTAGCTACCCGGAAATAGTACGAACGAAAAAAATAGTAGAATCAGAAAATGGAAGAAGTATAATTACAAGTTAGGGATAAAATGATTAAATATATAAAATTATTTAATAAAGAAATAAGTCCATAAGTGCGGATCGGTGCGGATCGGTGCGGTGCGTACTTCCCTATCCTTTGAACAGAAAATTAATTTTTAATGTAGCCAGTATATTTATTCACGCGTATTCGTATTAAAAAAAAAAAAAAAAAAAATTATATTAAATATGTAAACCTTCACAAATCAAAAGTGATGAAATTCGCGAAAAAACAAAAAACCCAGAACGAAACACCAGTAATGATAAAAATAGATGGAGTACCACTAGAACAGGTCTCAAAATTCAAATATCTGGGGGGGGGTATCGATAACAGAAGATGGAAGAGATGACGGAGAAATTGGGATAAGAATCGGTATGGAGAGCGTTTAATAATTTAGAACGGATACTTCGGGACAGGGGAATGAAGATCCAACTCCGGCTAAAATTACTTTCGTATTACGTATGGTCTGTTGTACGTTACGCGATGAGAACATGTGTATTCTCAAAAAACATAGAGAAAAAGCTACAAACGTTTGAAATGTGCACGTACAGACCGATGCACAAAATAAAATGCACGGAAAAAATAAAAAACGTGGAGGTGCTGAAACCGATTTCATTACCTGCCTCGAAGGATGAATAAGGAAACATATATAAAGCGAAGGATGCAGGTCGACCCCATCTTTGGTCGTCAATGCAAAAATATTAGGCAATACACCACCGGCAAGAAAGCGGCTATTAAGTGGTTTACAGGCCCGTGCCCAGAATTTTTTTTTTGGGGGGGGGGGGGTGAACATTTTCTTCGTATATTTATTTTATAAATAAAAATACATTTTTCACTAATATTCATGCTATAAATAATTTCCATCATCTTGATTTATATATTAATAATTTAAATAAACGAATTATCTCGTATATGAACATTAATAAAAATTATTACATGTTATTGATTATACTCGTAACAAAAAATTTTGCATAAAATATTAATGAAGTACTTAAGCTATTTCAGTTCTCATGGGGGGGGGTAACCCCCCAAAACCCACCCCGTGGACACGACCTTGGTGGTTTAGATACATATAACAGCTGTTACAGATAACTCAATGCATGCGTGATGTACCTTCAGTTATGGAGAAGCTTACCATATAAATAAATAATATTTATGATGGAAATAGCAGCCAAGTGCAATGATTCAGAGGCTGAGAATAATGTTAATAACAAGGATAAAGTCTATATTTTAATATAGAGGAAATTACGGCTGGCTGGTGTTTTTTGACGGTGTATGTAAAATACAATATACATTAAGAAAATCGGTACAAATTTGTTAGCCCTCTCCCACTTCTCGCTCCATTTATAAATTTCTGCTCCGTCGCTGACATGAGGTATATGGTAGTAATTTGATTTGAATATTTGGCAATGTGATCCAATTATTATATAATGAGATATGTGTATCAGAAATCGGAAAAAATGCAATAAAAATAGGATGACCATGTGAAAGTATACCTGAAACTGGTTTTAACCATCCGGTGGTAGTGGTAAACGAACCAAAGAAAAAAAGTGACTAACGTAAGGGAAAGAATGAAAGAAACTATATCCGAGAAAAAAAATAAATCTCAATAGTCGTTTGAAAAATTCGAGATGAATATCATGAACGAAAAGTAATATAGATAATAAATATCGTAAAAATACTGGAAGAAACATAGTAATATGAGAAAAATTAATTGTTCACTGGAAGAGACCGAATAAGAACTAAGCCGAAAAATGTATTTATCTGCCTAGCAATGGTTTTATCATAAAACGATAAAAAGAGGGGGGTTATTTCGGAACGATCATCCGCTAGGGTCCGCCTATTCCGTTGTAATACTTTGCAAGAATTAATCATTGGGAGAGGGAGAAAGAGAACCTGATTTACTGAAGTAATATAGGTATGGAACAAGTGCAAAAGTTTACAGATTAGAGGCTGGAATTCGTGATTATCGTGACCCGTGGAAAAATTTCCTGCCAATTTAATATGAAATCTATCCTTTCTGCTGGTCTTGCCACTAATTGAGGTATATAGAGAAAAGGAACATAATTTGTACGTTGGAGTTTGTTTCATTGGGGGTTGAGTGAGACATCGAACAGAGTGACGGCAGTTATTTGAGAAGAAAATTCCGTCAGGATAATTACGATTACGGGGAGGAAAGTGCAAAAACTATATATTTCAGAAGGAACGTAATCCTTATTCCAATTATTTGCTACGAGTAAGTTTAACGTACGAAGATTATAAGAAAGGATAATTAAATTTTTTTGGATAATTTTTACAAAAACAAAAGTCGAAAGGAATACTTTTTTAAGAGAGAGCGTAATCTTTATTTTGATTATTTGATACACATACATTTGTATGAAGTACGAGGATTAAGGGGAAAGGACGATTAAATTTATTATTTGTAAAAGGAAAAGCCGAAGTGGCATGGTTTTCACTTTTTTAATAAACGCTCTTTAAAGGAAACATTTTGATTTTCTTTAATTTTTGATATATCAAACATTGGCGATTTGTGGATTCCTAGTTTCATTCACATTTTGGCATTTTACATGAACGAGACGACCCACGATAAACCTGTATGATTCGTATCAGTGATAGCGTAGCAGTAGCTGAAATTATTTATTGTAATGATTGTACAAGTATCGTGAAAGAAGTATAAAATAAAATCTCAAGACGTTAAATCTATTATTAGTACTCGTAAAAAGGTACTTTTCTTAGAGTTTTTAATGCTCGATTATGCTGCCCTAATATTTATTTAATTCGATTAATTTTCGTTTTTTAAATTCATTTATAATTATATTACATGCACATATATTAAATACTTCATACTACTCACTGCTGCACTCACTTGTAATTTGTGATCATTATTATACTTTTTTGCATTCAATTTTTTAACTTTAATTTTTTTTAAAATAGTCGTTTAGACTGGCTTCAATTTGCTTCTTAGAATTTTTCGTAATCCATCATTCTATTATTGTTTCCGTTCTTCGCCGACACACTCTGTTTCCTCTTCAGTTGCCACCCCTTTATGTTAGTAATAGTTGTGATCCCAACGTAACGTTTGCTCGTAACGTTATTTTCGAATTATTCCACCGAATGCTCTGTTTTATACTCACACACCTTCGTTGAAGCTCGAACCTCCTTTTCCTTATTGTGTTTTTACATCTCTTGTCCTTTTCTCTCGTGACCATCAATTAATTCTTTCATACTAACAATATTCGGTCGCATTAAAGTCTACCTGTTTACCTCTCCACTCAATCGTTTCCAAGTGGAAATTATTTGTTGATCAACTCAATAAAAAAGAAAATATGAAAAAAAAAACTCACGTGCTCCAGCTTATGTTTGAATTTATCATCCGACATAAAGTCTATCTGTTTCGATGATTTTATTTGCCTAAAAGAAGATATATATGTATACTTTTTAAGTTTTCAATGGTCAAGATAGTGAAATTCAAATGGATTACAGGAATAATGTGTTGTTTTTATTGAATACCACTTGGCCAAATGTAGTGTATTTGTGTAGACGAGTTATCAGAATTTTAAGCGTTTTTCTAACATATTGAGTTGTTTCCAAGTTAAACGTCTGTATTTACTTTTTGAACACGCCGTCCGTGATCGAAGTGTACAGTTATGCAAAAAATACAAAAATGTGTGTCTTTTTCAACAACCGGTACTTATACTCTATTAAGTTTCAGTCTGGAAATCGGATTATCGAAAATCAGGTGGCTGCTTCATTTTGCTAGTATTCTTTGTATCATTTTACATTTTCAAACAAGACTGTGCAATGTGCGGTACATAATTTGAACGCTCTACCGAATGGGAAATGCTTGCTCGGGCGGATGTTGTGGTTGACCAACTAAAAAATATTAAAGTTTGTTTCGTATATAATGGCACGAACTTATCAACTAGCGCCATGAAGTTATTTAAAAATTGGTTTCCAAAAATCCGACACGTCGAATTAGCCGAACGAAAGTTTGTTAACATTCGAAATTTTTAATTAATATTGAATCAATTAAATGAAACGCTGTGTCGTGTTCCAGCCGCATCAAATATTTGATCAGCTCTACCAAGAAGGCGTAGAATTGCGCAGAATTGAATACGGTATTTCTAATTCAGCAGTTGGTCACATTTGAACTTTTTTTCGCTGCAAGTCGAAAAGCCACAAGTGCTGCTACTACACGCATTAATATTCACACGAAGAAACAAAGGAAAAAGTAAAAAAAAAAACAAACAAAAAACCGGAAAAAATCGCAATGGTAATCGAAAACTAATCGGTGTTTCATGAATTTTATGTCTACATAAACATAAAGTTTTGCAATTTTTCATGAGGAGATTATTTCAAATTTAACCAACTAGCCGGCAATAACTGAAAATCCACTCGGTAGCGTTTAACAATCCCCGCTCGCTTCATTCGTATTGGGCTCTGGCTATATTGACACAGCTGTACGATGAGAATCGTGCACTAATTTACACTAGCATAATCAAGAAGCCAGAAAATAATTGAAAGTTGAGAATTTCGGAGCATCGAAAGAAAAAAACGTTCACGAATCATAGAAGTGACCGCCAGAGAACTACAATGTTGTGGCATCTGTATAATTTTTATCATAATTACGATTTACAGGAATACACTTTCGTAATATACAGAACAGCAGCGTATCCTGCTATTTTTATCAGGGGTATCTTAGTTAAATCCCAATTTATTTAATTTACTGATTACATAAAAAAGCTATAAAGTTAAATAAAAGTATATAGAATTATCTGTTTTATATGAGAACGATAAATAAATTTAAATTATGTATTTATACTTACCTTCCTGACACATAACGAAAAGATTAACTCTAACGGTATACAAATTCTGGTCTTCTTTCAGTGTGGCTTATAAATTCATTTATTACATGACGGTAGTAAAATTCATCTGAATCACTTCTTAATTTTTGCAGTCGCCCTTTTTGAATTGAAATCATCCCTAGACCATTTAAACGTTCTTCTGTAGTGATTTCTCCGTTAAACATCTGTATTCTTTTCAGTGCAGAAAATGATCGCTCAACAGAAGCAGTACTGGATGGAATCATCAATATTATAATATGGCTAATTTGTGGATTTTCGGAAATATATGTTGCACTCCATCCAAAATAAAGTTTTTCACTAATTCATACAGTGGCATGTTAAATTTTTCGTGTTCATTTTGTCAATTTTGCTTTTAATTCAATGATGCCAAAAAAAAAAAATGTTGTAGGGAAGTTCACTTAGTTTGTTAATGAAACTAGATTGGAATTTCTGTTTATATGAATCGAAAATTAATTTGACTAGATATCACATTAATAATATCAAAAAATAGTCTTCTGTACATATTATCAGAATTATCCTGATTCTCCTCTCGTTATCTTTTTGATATTATATCAGGATAACCATATTTTGACATTATATCAGGACAACCATATTTTGACGTTATATCAGGATAACCATAGTTTGACGTTATACTTTCCCACAGAGTATCAAAATTATTTCTATCCGAACGTAATACAATTTTAACAGTATTTATTTCTTTAAGACAGTAATTTTTATCTAATTTTTTTTTTTGTTTGTAATGCAGAGTGAACAGTTTATCCGTATATGTAAAAATTCTGGAAAATATTGTTAATAAAAATTTTTATTACAAAATTCAGACAGAAATGCTTTAAAACCTTAAGCCTGGACTATTGTATCGACGTCCCAAACATCATCATTAATTATATCACCAAAAAAAGCCAATAACGAATTCCGATAATTTTCTATAGTTAAAATACCCCGCGAATTATAATTCCATCTCGTTGATGTCACACTAGGTAAAAATGTTTTTTCATGTAACGGTCTAGTGCTTGACATCTTTTACCAGACTTCGAAAAGAAGCTTGTTAATCCCCGGAAAAGTTTTAAAAAATACGCGACACTATTTTATGGAAATGGTTAACTGCTGTAAAACTAAATTAAGAACATGCCCTAAACAATGTGTGAATAAAGCAGTTGGAATTGATTTTGAAATTAGAGATATTAAGGCGACCGGTCATTACAGTAGCACTATCATATGTTTATTTTTAATGTTGAATTTTCAAAAACGAATTTCATTATACAGCGATATCACACATTAAAAAAACGGTCAGCGCTAACGTAGGGTGAAAAAAAGAAAAGTTTCCATTGTTTCTTCATTTGCAGTCACATAACGAAGAACTGTAGATAATTGCGATTTATATGAAATGCCAGTTGTTTCATCCAACATGATACAAATAGTGCTTCATTTACTTTCCTGTCAATATCTCTTCTTTGTATTTTAGTAATCGCTTTAATGAGATCATTCTGTATTAGCGGTGATGTTTCATGAAAAATGGTACTTTCTTGTAAATGGTTAGCTAACGTTGGGTCATATTTGTTTTGTTCGGTTAAATATACTCAATATAATTTCCTTTGTTCAAAAAAAATTCATTTTCATCGTGACCTCTAAAGGGCAATTCCTGTTTTTCTAAAAAACCAAAACAGTCGATCAAACATTTTAATATTTCCCTATTTCTTTGCACTTTAGAATTATGTAGCCGATCGAATAGTATCTTTTGCTTATTTAATGAATAGTCAATGGGACACTTTATTTTCCAAATTCAATTAAGATAAGACATAAGAGATAGACCAGATGGCCGAGCCGAGAATTCGGAATCGCTGAATAAGGAGAACACTAGACTATGCTTATATACAGAGTGCGGCAGCATAACTTCCTTTTTTAAAATGCGCCACTTTTTTTCTACTAAATTTTTTAAAGAAATAATAACAGAAAATCGAAATAATATACTCTAGATCCCATTGACAATGTGTATGCTTCATACATATTGCCCCAATGGGAAATCTAGAGTATCCGTTATTTCGATTTTCTGTTATTATTTCTTTAAAAAATTTAGTAGAAAAAAAGTGGAAAATTTTAAAAAAGGAAGTTATGCTGCCGCACCCTGTGCTTGTCTACTTGACAGTTTTTATTTTGTTATTTTTTTAAAAATCACTTCGTTTTCTCTATCGGTGGGTTCTATTTTCTCTTTGTTCTTCTGAGAATACTTAGTTACCCCAGAGAATACTTTACTCTTATACAGAGGTATGTAATTTTTTCTTTAACAATTAGTAACATTATGCGCGGGTGGATGGAAGTGAGCAAAGTGACGAAAAGCCTGTTTAGCTTAAACTAAAATCCCATATATCTCTGTTAAGCTTTCGTAGATCGTGTGAAGTAACTTTTCATAATGTACGGGGAAGGGTGTAATAAACATCTGAAGAGAATATTGGGGGGGGGGCAGTTATTTTTTCTAGACCATTCTTACTTTCCCAGGAGACAAACATTTATGGATGAATAGTGTGTGCTTTTTTTTATTTTTATTCATCCTACTATTCAAATACGCGTTGTGGTAACGATTATAATATTAATCTATATTTTTCTTGAATTTCCATTTTTAATATTACAATCAGAATGGTACGAATATTTTTCTCTAAAAAGAAACGATATTGCAAAGGGGCGGAATACACATATTATCTTTCGCCTTTGTCCTACACATATATATTTACAGATGTATTTTTGAGTTTGCGAAATGGCTTTTAATTCTGATTTATATATAGCATGGCTGTTTCCGATCTAGTTCAAATGTTGCAACTAAAAAGTAATTGTGGCGATCGATTTAAAATTGAACTAATATGCATGTAAAAACTGTAAAAGGTATCTCTACTGAAGTCTGAATTATATGTAATAAATAAAATTCGACTAAAGATCCTCTAGCAAGACCATTTGAGCAAGCCTTTTCTAATGATGTTAGATTTTTCGACGACACAATCGTTTTACAAATTCAGTCGCCCGTTACTAGTCCACTCGTACCAATGAAATATATCTTCCGTTCAACCGACTGGTTTAAAGAAGTGACCTTAAAGGTAAAATGCTCTCTGTTAGTTTTAACGATTAATTTTGTGCAAGGAATCCCACGTGTTGATTCTCTTCACAATGAAAATAGCAGTTGATGTTAGCATGGAAAAATTGCCACTAAATCATTGTAAGGTTGATATTTATGTGGTAGGTAGGAGAGTAAAGTGATTCTTCATAAAATGACCATTAAAGATCAGATCTATCGGCGTGACGTCCTTGAATTCCATCAGAGACAGACCCCTACTGAGTGGGGAAGATAATCTAGAATTCGATTTGTACTCTTAATACTCTTCAGCATGTGGTGGTGGCCAAAAGGCACCGATAGGCTAGGATCGCGAGGGTTCCGACATTTATGATACTGGATTTTGTTATGAATTTGGTTTAGCCTAAAAATATCGAAAATTCTTTTGTTTCTAAAGGGAGTGTGGCCAGTTGGTCGCCTGATAGCCCGGTGATTGATCTGCAGAACAAAGTAGGTTGTCTAACTAGTGACTGTACCCAAGATGGAAAATTGACTTTGTTCGTTACAAAGTTAAAAAGCACAGTTGCTCTTCTAACAGAGTTCTGAAATTTTACGTGACTAGTTCTACAACTGCAAAATACGATTTACAATGGTATATATTCCGGTATACCATTCCGATTTCGGGATGGACTTTTTAAAACGTATTAATCATTTCGGTTGCTAAAACTATAAAATATTTAAAAATTTTTCAGATGTAAAAATAGTAAATAGAAACTGTTATAGTAGCAATTAGCAGTAACGTTTTCGATTCTAACTCAAAGTTAAACGCGTGTGTTGAATTTTTGAAATGAAATAATAGATTGGGAACGTGCGACTTTCCCAACATGTGTTAACTCTCTTTATCGTTAAAATTCCGTTTATTCTAAATCAGTTTTTATCGTACGTAATCAACTTGTTTCTTTTAAAAACCTCAGCGAGTTTTAGCTGACTCTCTAGGCTAAACCCCAAAAAGGTTTTTGCGGATAAGTATATTATCATACGTAGTTTCGATTTGCTTTTTTCGTAATTATATTAAACGTTTTAAA
Organism: Icerya purchasi; assembly: GCA_039619475.1. Lineage (NCBI taxonomy): Eukaryota > Metazoa > Arthropoda > Insecta > Hemiptera > Monophlebidae > Icerya > Icerya purchasi. The sequence goes on along the minus strand of CM077116.1, from coordinate 150,122,535 downwards.
ACGCAAACTCGGCCAAAAAAATTAATTAGTTTTTTTAATTTAATTTTTATAACCCTCTCAGCTTCGTAACAATAAAATTTAATACCTATTGAAATATTTCTCGGAAAGCTGATGCCCACATTTTTTAAAAATTCACGCGACTATCGATTATTTTTTCAGTCGTCATTTTTTATCCGATCTCGGTGTTACATACTTTATAATGAAATCATTAGCCGTAGCGGATTTAATCGGAAACGAATTATCAGTTTTTTACAGCAACCGTTTATGTTGCTTGTTTAAAAATCAAGTTTAATTTAAAGAAGAGTAAAAAATATATACATGAAATAGTTGTAATTAAAAACAAGTACGCCTCTCCATAATGTGATGCGCGTTGGCAGAGGTCGCGACAATATGAGGCGTTGTCATCGTGTAACATTTCTTATTCTTGTCGTTTGTAATAACTTCGACAACGTGTTATTTTAATCACGTACACCTTACCATTCGGCATATTAAACATCTTCAGCTAATTTTAGAACGAATAATTACAGAAATATTTACACACGAATGATTTACCACCAGAGATGATTTAGTTTGTCGTAACTATCGTCTCCGTCAAAAGTTTTTCACTCTATTAGGGTGTTTATTTTACATCGTTTAAAAATGGTTAAGCCTGTATTTTCGTCGTTGTATTAATTTATGTGCTGTACTTGAACATTTGTTTAATTTATTTATACCTCGAACAGTTAAAATCGAACCACTGAGTTTACTTTAATTTTTCCATTAATATGTACCATCTCTAGCTCAACTGTGGGGAGGTCCAGTTCAAGCAGTTGTTCATTCGATCTAGAAAAATTATCCATTGTTACACCTTTAACTTCATGACAACTTCAACATGTTGTGTTTTATACAGTTTAAAATGTCTTAAAAGATTTCAGAAAGAAAATTTTAAGCATAGATATATAAACTTGATCCTACGGATTTCAACAGATACCTCCTGGACACCCGGATGATAGTTTTCTATAATTCTTATAGAAGAATGGATTTCAATTAACTATGCCATTCCTCACGAAATAATATCATTCTTTCCATCTTATCTAGACTTCTCGATATTACAATTTCTTCACTACAACTCTATATTAATCCAATATATAAATACACCTATATATATATATATATATATAAAACTCGGCCACTTTGGCCTCGCAAGGGGCTGTGCCCCTTGACCCCTCCTACTTTCATTCCTGTCTCTTTCTCTTCTATACTTTGTATAAAATGATCAAAATTTACAACGTAATTCTTACTGGCATCAACACACACAAAAAATAACATAACCACAAAAATCCTATTCTAACATTTACCTTCCGTTATATAAAATTAAGACATTTTTTCGTTACATATTTCATTACATAAAATTGTGACATTTTTTAAATAACAATAACAAAAATCCTACAAAATATAACAAACGTTACATAAAATTGGGACATTTAGCGTTACATAAAATTGGGACATTTTTTCGAATGGGGGGTAGCCTAAGAATTACGTTGTAATTAATATATATATATATATATATATATATATATATACTTTTAAAATTTTCATTTCCAATTTATACGAATCTGTTGATTGAAACTTAGCCGCGACGCTATCTAACACTTCAGTTTTATTTGTAACGCCTAATCCACTTTATGAACCTTAACTTCACAATCACCGACGCTCTGTTAAGGGTATGGGACTTACTTTACTTTAATGCACTGAACAGGATATAAGTTTTCATTATTCCGGCAAAATCGTTTATTTTATTTTTTATAAAATGCAACGCATCACTTCCGTTACATTTTTTATTACTCCGCAGTGCAAGAATGAAATAGTTACTAACATATATACATATATACATATATATATATATATATATATATATAGTATATATAGTATATATAGTATATATATCAGTGAGGCCATTTTCGCTTTGTCAGTGGCAGCATTGTTAGTTTTAAATTTATCCTCAAAATAAGTTAAACGTTTTGTTTTAGTATAAAATATGTTTTCTTTTTTGTATGTTTTTTTTTTAAATATTAATATTAATACAGTCCAAGTTGGTCTGAAGAATGTTTGACAACTGAAGCCGTGTTCTAACTTCTTCGTACATAAAATGTTTATGTCAGTAAAATTCTCGGACAAATTTACTATTAGTTGAAATAATCGATAAACGGCAAATAACTTTAATGATGATGATAAAGGTTACCACCACATTTGTAGCTGATGCTGATTAAATTTTTATATATATTTTCAACATCGTCTGTTACACAGCTGCATTTTATACGGTAATTATTTTAATTTGCCGAACAGAATAAACTTAAACATAACTACATAAGTTTCTGGATCATCGAAACTCATAAAATTTCCGAACCTTTATTGCTATATTGTATAACTAAGCAACTGGAAAAATAAAATAAGGAATGAATAACAAGTGGGTAAGCATATCTTATAGAATTTTAAAAATGTATGTCACACGTGACAGAACCTATAACTGACGCAACGTGCTATATTATGAAATCTCAACGGGCCTTATTGAAAACTGCCTCTCCGATTGTGTATAGTTGAAAGTTGAATAATATTACCGGCACTGTTTAAATAACTAACAGAAGAGCAATCGCAATTATTTATTATTATTATTATTATTATTATTGTATCATCACCGTAATGTAAATAATTAGAACGTAAATAGACTATTAAAAACTTTACGACTTTGAAATCAAACAAACACACATACTTGATTTACATGTTATCTAATATGATCTTATTAATGCGAATGTTCGGAATAAGCGTTCGTAGCCAGAGGCACGAGACAAATGAAAGTTTAAGTGCGAATTTGGAAATTACGACTGTAGAAATTGCACTAAGCTGTATATTTAAATACGAAACTGAAATAAATAGTTCTGAATTTCGAATAAAGCAATTTTCGGTCGAAAGATGTTCAAAATTTGCTTATTTCGTTTTTTAAATTGCGAAAAATTTAAATTAACGTAAGGTGTTATCCGCTGACGTAAAATGCTCAGTAATCTCCATTGAATTCAATTTCGATTGACATTTGAACATTATTTTCTTTCTTTTCTTCTCCTTTTTCTTGTTATTATTTCTTTTTTGAAGGGTTCGTCAACAAGAAAATTAGACGAGAATTAAAAGGGAAGTGAAAAAAAGGACCTTGCTTTTAAATCTCTTAGGGATGGAAAATAAAAATAATTCGAGGTCAGAAATAACAAAAATAGAAGGAAATCAAAAAATACACTATAAGGTGTGGGAATACTAAGAGTTTTAATAGAGTGGAATAAAAAAAAACGATTGCTCATCTAAAAGGGCAGAACATTTAAATAAAACACGATCAGCGTTACAAAGAAAGCAAGTGAAAGAAAATCGACAAGATTGTGTAAAGATGCAAATGAGACGTAAGAAAGCTGTGAAGGAAGAGGACCGTGATTAATCAAAGACTACAAATAGGCGACAATTTGGTGCGTTTCAAAGAGGGCCAGTATTTAAAAAACCATGGACGGGAAGGAAGAGATGGTTAAACAGAGGGATTAAATATAGCCGGGATTGGGAAATAAAGATTAGGAGCTGAACCATGATCTATGATGAGTCATTTAAGGAACGAGATGAGCAATAATGTGAACTAAAAACATGCCTTAGAGTTTTCCACTAGAGTGGGGAGACTGGTTAATGAATACATCAATTCATTGATTCCAAGAGTTTTGAGGAAAGGGTTATATATGGGAAGTATTTTATATACCATAAGGGGTGTTGATGCAATTTTAGAATTTGAGACTATCAGGATTTTGTGAAAAACTAAAGAGAAGAAAACAAAAAGAACCAAACGCGAGAGCAGTAAATTCCGTACAGAAAATTGAACAGAAGCAGAGCAATTTAAAACATACCTAGAATCTAATTTAAGATAGAAAAACTAATTCCATTTGAAACTCTTTGGAACGTCATTGAAGATGAGGAACACGAATAGGGAAAGCGAGCTTGAAATATTGCAAAATTCAATTCTGGCAAAATGTTGTGAAACTGATTTAGAATGCAAAATTAAAGGAGACAAACAGAGATATGAGGGGGGGATAAAATTGGGGTTCCATCAAAAGAAAATTATCATTTATGGGCATGAAGAAATAAGAAGAAACAAGTGGAAAAGAAGAAATAGGCAAGTGTATTTGAGTTGAGAGCGGTAGATAACCTAAGTAGGATCTGCAAATAAGAGAAGGAGAAGTGTATGATTAAGTAGAAATGGTCCGATCCAGTAGCAGATATTAAGGTAAAAGGAAGTATTTTGAGCGCGATCTAATTTTGTAATGAAACAAAAGGAAAGTTACCGTAAACGAAACAACGGAACACTTATGTAACATACAACAATCGTCTTCCCAATTAGTATCAGAAAGGGGATTTTAACAAATCGAGCTTTTTGAGATCAGATAGGTTTAGATAATTAATGAAATTGTGGGAAAAGCCATTAAGAAAGACTCCTAAAAAATGAAGTGTTAGGTCGTTATTTAGCGTGAAATTACAAGTATTAAAGCGACGAAGAGTAAAGACAACAAACGAGAATATAAGTGAGAAATAAAGAGATGAATAGTGTAGAAAGACCATTTTCTAATAACATTAATGAATTTCGAAGATGACAGTTTGTTGGTCTGAGAGGGAAAGGACATGATATAGGAAGCACAATAGGGAGCAGGAAGCCGCAACTTTAAGAGTAAATAAAGAGAAGATAGTTCAGCAGAAAAAGCAGAACACTCAAAGAAAATGTGATTAGCATTACAGACAACTGCTTCGTCAGGATGTGGGAGGCAATAAGGAGAAGAAATCAAAGAGAGATGATAGCATGAAGAGGGCAATGAAGTGTGATTAAATGGCAGCCGAATAATAGGAGATAATAACAAAACGTGGAAGAGAAGAAAACTCTGAGAACCAAGGATCAGAAAGAAGGTTAGGTTGAACTGAGAGGTAGAAGGAACGAAGCCCACGCTCATATTTTTATATATAAAGCATATGAAATGTAACGAATTGATCGAACTTTTTATTAATTAAAAAGTTTTTAAACCAAGCCATGTAACCCACACGCACCCACGAAAACGATGTTCTCCGCACAGGCGACCCACGCGTGGGCTGTGCATGGGCTGCATTCAATATGCGGTACTCTCCATTTAAATACATGTTTTATAGAATATTTAATAAGCAGCTGGCTTTGGTTTGAACTTTTTAGTTGTTAAAAATGTTGATTTGTTCGTTATGTTTCATGTACCTTATATATTCAAAAAAACGGGTGCGCGTGTGCTATAAGTAGGCTAGATTCAATGTGCGGCGGACTTCCCGAAGCAGTTAATATTTCGACAACGAGTATTCGAGCGAACTGTTTTTGAATTTGGAACAAGAATGGTAAACATGATAGTTTCCATTTATTCTATCGGCTGACCTCCCCAACATTGGTGCCGATCAATCTATTATTATTAACCGTATACATCGCTATCAAATGTAAAAAGCTCGTTTTAGAAGAGACAGTAAATACCCCTTTTTTTGTTTGTTATTTTTTAACATTTGTAAAATCATCACAATTGATGAAGTTCACGACTGAAACAAATAAGGAAAGTTTAAAAAAAAAAAAATCCGTAAACGGAGGCTTTATAGATATAAGTAGTTATTTTCTTCATTCAAAACAGACGCAAAATTTTAAACTGTACAAAAATTAATTAAATTTACAAAAAATCAATTTACTATTTGGCCACAGTTCAATTTCAACGCAAAAAGATAATGAAAAAAAAAAAAAAAAAAAAAAAATTGGCGAAAACTGTTAAAGGAAAAATCTTTTTTTTTTTGCTTTGGATTATAAGCAGTATATATATTTATTTATTTATATATATATATATATATATGCATGTAAAAAGAAGGAGTTTGTTGTTCCGAAATTTACTCAAAAACTACTAGACCGATTCTAAAAAAGTATTCAAAATAATTACGAGTTTCGTAAAAAAATTTGATATTTTATGAAAAAATGCATACATACACATATCTGTATATATGATTACATTAACTTTTTCAGTTGTTATTTTATTTTTTGAATCGATAAAATAATGACCATTTCTTTTTTTTTTTTAAATTACCATTATCAATATTACTACATATATATGAATATACTATAGTTTTTAAATATTTTTTCTCGGGACGCAGCCGAGTGTTCCAGCTATAATATATTATAAAATTGCAACCCAAACACAATCTGAAAACAGTCTCTAGAAAACATCTAACACCTTATGTGCGTCCACACATACGATTAGACAAGATCATATCGTTTTTTGAATTTTTTGTCTTTCTTGTAAAAAAAAGTAGTTAGATGTTTATAAAAATCTATTAATCTTTTTTTTTTTTTTTTTTAATTTTAATTTAAAATTTCCAGGAATGCCTAAAAACTAGTAAAAATTATCCACCACCGTAGGGAAAATCTCGCATTCCCCCGTGTGAGAGACGGCTATCGGGTCGTCTAGAATAAAAGATTTTTAAAAGTACCATATTGTATAAGCCAACGCATGTGTCAATAGTACGAATAAGAACAAAATTTCTTTTAAATTTAGGATGTCTATTATCGCATCTTTAAGTTTAACATATCGTTTGTTTCAAAAGATATCCGTTCTACAGCTTTATCGAGAAATTCCGAATGTAAAAGCTGAAAGTGAATCGTTTTAAAGAAATGGAAAAATAAACGACTTTTTATTGACCAGATTGGCAAAAAAGGGGAAAAAAACAAAATATCATTTGCATCGGTCCTGTTTGAATATTTACAGCTCTAGTCTTCCCAATTATGCCGGAACAGCGTTAATTTTTTGAAATAATTTTTTCTGTAGAAATCGAAATAAAGACCGTGTCCAAATAGAATCGTTCTGTGCTAGAGCCGTTAAATAGCAAAAGTTTGCAAACCAGGACGGAAAAGGACGAAAGTTGGGCAGGAACAAGGACGAATAAAGTAGAGATTTAAACTAGAGACCGGCATGAAGTCGACTCGCTGTCTAATGTCATTAGGTTTTTCCGTTGTTATATCCGCACGCGATAATCTGATACCTGTAAAATCATTTTCAGTTTCATTTCATTACTTCACATACTCTAGCGTGAAAGCTGTAATAGGAAAGTCCTTCGACCGCAAAGACTGCGTGCGTACCTTTTTTTGCTACATTTTCATGACATTTCCGAGTGCCAAAGTTCAAATTCGCCGTAAATATTTTCCCACTAACTCGTACCAGTGACCTTTTAGCGACCCCCTCTCCCCCCCCTCAAAACGAATACTATTTCACTAGCAAAAGTACGTTTTCGGCAACTGGTTTTGGTCGTTGCAAAATTTTTCAGCATTCGAAATGTCAGTTCACCAGATCCGTTCTAGCAAAATAGAATATAACAAAAACCATCTGACGATCACTAAACGCACATACACATATATTGCGCAATCGGAGTAAGTAAATAAACGGGCTAATGCTACGAATCTCGCGTATACGTAGAATGTCGCTCGCTTGCGACTCCTGCGGCCTAATATGCCGGCACTTTCCAGAGAAATGCAGAACCATTCGACTTTCGTTAATGTTTGAACTACTGACTCTACGTCACAATTGGAACACTGGGTAAACACGCGTCTCTGTTTATTTAGAAATTATGTAATTCCAGCGGCCAATTCACTTTTTCTCCGAACGAACGTGTGTCTACGTATTATAGCGCTTTTTAAAACCAGTTTGGTGCTTTTTTTCTTTTTCTGTTCGTGTCATTCGTCTTCTTTGAATGCAGGAAGAAACTGCTTCAGTCCAGGCAGTGCACACGCAGAAGATACACATGCGTATGTGTATATATATATGTACATATATGTACATATACACATATAGATAAACACGCAGAAAGTAACGGCACTTATCCGACAACACTTTCACTAAAATTTTATTTCCGTTTCATTCTAATAATGTGGACAAAAATCAGATCACTTTCCGTACTTGTGTAATTAACGTCTGTAGACCGCGTTATGTAATTCGGATAATATTTATTACAAAACAATGAAAGGCCATTAAATAATAATAATAATAATGCTGGAAAGGGGAATCGCTTTAGAAATTCACTGCTCACGTTTATCAGGGGGGGGGGGGGTAGAGTCGGCAATCGTTCTTTCACCTGTACGGGAAATCACATTTCCGACGCATGAAGTGTATGAGAAAGTCCTCGTATTTATGACGAAAATCGATATATAAAAAAAACCGCTCAAATTTAAAATCGTTTTTTTCCCTTTTGGGCGCGTCAGCTATGAACGTCACCACAATTCACAGTATAAGTGAAATTTTTTCAAGCGTCAATGTGCGACAGCGCGATATTCTACCCGAACGAAACATAATTAACTAATTAATTACCCACGGCTGCTGGCCAATTTAAAGTCGTTCATTTTGTTTATTTTCATTCATTCAAATCGGTCGCTTCTGTAGTAAGTTCAGCTCTTTGAAAACCTTTTTCCCTCTGCCGCTGCTGCTCATGAAGTATAACTATTATTCCTCTTTGTTCAGCAATCCTGATTTCATTTTCCGTTCAACCGACCGCCTCATTCTTGATTTCTCAACTTTCCTTCTTTGCAGCGTTCAGTTCTCAGTGCAATTAGTCGTCTACGACGCTTTTTGCTTCCTATTTGCAGTTATGACTGATCATATCCTTTTTGAGTGTTCTTCCATTGTTTGCTGAACGTTCCTACCTGCTCCTTATTTCATCCTTCCCTTTTCTTTTCCTTCTGTTCTACCGGCTTTGTAAAAGTCTAGTTAAGTTTTATCTTGCGTTTCGGTAGTATTCTCTTCCTTGTTCTTAAAAATCTGTCTGAGCATCGGGTCTCCCCTCGACTTATTCAATTCTTTGCTGCCTATAGATGCCACTCTTCCTCCTCCTCGAAATTCTTTCATTACCATATTCCTAAAGAAAACTCCTCCTTACGTCCTAGATCATTTGCATCCGGTTTCACAGAACTGTTTGAAGGGTATATATTAAACCAACGTCTTGTTCGATGGGCGAAACATAACAATATCTTTTCTTGTAATATGTTTGGCTTTCGGTTAGGCATCCAAAATATTTCATCCGAAAACATTACACCTTGTCTTTTTCTATTAATGTCTTCTCCGCCTTTGGCAATGTTCTTCTGCCAACTCTAAGAGAAGATGGCAACATTTGACTTCCTGGTCAAATTCACTTCTCTAATAATTGGTCTTACAATGAATCGTACTATCCGCGTTTCTTTTCCGATGCGCGAAGCTGTAAGAAATGTCTTTCGTGGTCTTTCTCGAGGCTCCTCCTTCAGACGTATTCTTTTCAACATATACAATATCTCATTATCTACTCTTTCTCTAAACTCTTTCTCTTTTGATTCTTTCTACTTTTTTCCTCTTTTCACGACTTTATAGAAACTAATGCGGAGCTTTAATTTCTCTTTAAACACGCTAGGGGTATTTTCTTTGCCTTATTCATCTGTTTTTCCTTCTGAATCATTTTGTTCGGGTTTTACTCTTACGACCTTATAATCCCATTTCAGTTTAAACCGTATATCTACCTCTCGTGTTAATTGTTTCTGCTATCTCGGCATTTTCCTTAATAGCCGTTTAAACGTTTCAAAACATGTCAACTAGTTTTCCTGCTCTATCATTAAAAGACTAATCTTGTTAAAATACTCGTATTCATCACTAATCAAATGGGTTGGCGATTTACGTATACTCATCTTCTTGTATGTTCATTATTCATCGGAAATTAGATATCTTCTCCCATCTCAGCAATCCTTGCCGAATTATGTCCCTCCTTTCAATTCGACCATCTTATTTAGGCTATAGTTTTCTTTTTAAACGTCTGTCGTTCGTACCTTCTAAACTAATTTTTTTCTACATTCCTGATGCCAGTATTCCAAACACGAAACCCCTATTTTAGCTCCTGTCTCTCTTCTTCTTAGCTCATTTTCGTCTCTAATAATCTGCATTTAACTATACTTCCCACTCTTTTAAAGTTCTTTTTCTCTAACTTTCGTAAGTGTCTCTTCCAGCTGTTGTTAAATAGAAAAATTTTACAGCACTATCAAATCTTTATTTCGTTCTCATGAATCTATTTTTACTGATGATGTCGGCGCTTCTACTTTTTTCTTCCTAACTTTAATTTTCCTAAATTTTTTGGTTTTCCTCATTCCTTTTTTTTTTTTTTTTTTGTATTTTCACAAATAAATTAATGGCCATTTATACTGCCTTTCATCGTTCTTTGTCCAATTATTTATCTCCGGTTCAATTATTAGGCTATCTATACGCCTTTTCCTCCAGGGATGAATCCATTGGGATTTTGGGGGGCAATTATTAGAAGAAATAGACGTAGCGAAAAGAAAATTTAGCGTGTCGGAAGCAATTAGAAGAATACTAAAATACTCTTTAGTCGTATAATAGGAGCAAATGGATTTGAGACGAGAATTCTGGAAGGAGAAGTAGAAGGAAAAAGAAGACGTGGTCGCGTTCCAACCAGATGGTCACACATGATCCGGACAGCTGTAGGAAAAAGTATCGTAGAATGTGTTGGACTGCCCAACAACAGAGATCAGTGGCGACATCTTATACATCACACGGACAGATCATAATCACGATATCTTCACGAGGGATTCACGAGGATCATTGATTGATTGTCCTCCAGAACTTAATACAAGTTGTTTAAGAATGCGGCAATTTAATAGGAAATAAAATTCTTTTTATTCGCTTTGTTTACAGTTATGTCAAAAGTTGCCGCCAAAACAAAAAAATGGTTCAATTAGTCGTATATTTTTAAATTTCGAAATTACGAGATTTATTTTTGACGAAAAAATGAAACTTCAGAAAATAACAATAAAAAAAAATGATCTTTTAAAATTTGACTTTGACGTTTGATTGTTATTCTATGAAAAAACTGATATGCTTTTATTGTAAGTGAGCGCGAAAGATGTAAAATACTAACGACTGAAAAGAATATTAGCCTCAGTTAATATTTTTGGTCAGCGTAAAAGGGAACTCTCACGGTTCACGTCGATCCATTCATCATTAATATCAATAAATTGTATTAGAACGTTTCTCTTTTCGGTTTTCATTTATTCGTTTTTTTTTTCTAAAGCGGCATGATCTATAGACTCCTTCATTTCGGTCTCTGTTGCGTTTATCTTGTTTTTTATTTCCAAGAAAAGCCCCATTTGAAATATCTGTCGCAGTAGGACGTGTTAGGCTTGGTATTCATCTGTAAAAATCTGAACACTTCTGTCTGGTATTTCGCTTTGAATTACATATACTTATGAAGTTAGTGTCCATTACCTTAATTACTTAGGTTTTTTTTTTTATTTATTTTTATTTTTTTAATATCCATCAATTAAATATATTCTTCTAAAAAGTAGTAAGTAAATTGAAATATTTATGGTTTTTAATATTATAATATTTCATACTATCTTGTATATTATATTTGAAAGAATCATTATTTTTAATCAAACATTTTTTGAATAAATTTCTAATTTTTAATATGAAGTTAAATTTTCTGGTGATTTCGTAGTTATCTATGGTTTCATTTATGTTAATAGAGGCAAATAATTAAATTTGAAACTTTTTGATTGAACATATTTCGGCCTTTCGTAAGCTTTTTGGAAAAATGTTTTTCAGTTATATTTTATTTAAGGGGAAATTTATTTTAATACTCTGTTCTTGAATGCTATCTTTCTCTTATTCACGAGATATTTAAATTTTTCATTGTTTCGTTTTTATTTTTATTCAGCTATGTTTATTGCTATATAGGAAAAAGTATTTTTAATAAATCAATACATATTTACCTTTTTTATTTTTTATTATTTAGTAGCTTTAGTATTATAGGAGGGGAAGAAAATTTAAATGATGAGTTTATTATGAAAGTTATCAATTGCTTCGCGCAGAAAAAACCACGGCGTATTCGTTTATTATAAAAAGATAATGAACCTATTAGAGAACGTTTTTACAATATATTGTTTAATGCTACAATTATAATTAATAATTTTAAAACTAATTGAAAAAACATTGTTGTTTATAATCGCGGATATTTTTCTTTGAATTTATTGTTCGCGCTTATTTTTTCATTATTTTAAATTACATAATAAATCATTTTTTATATTCACTATTCAGAAATATCCCAAAAAAGTTTTCTTAGTAAAAATATAAAAAAAATCTCTACTCAGAACATAAATCCCCCCCGGAAACAGATTCCTAAATTCATCCCTGATATTCCTCCGACTTTATCATCTTTCGTGTACGATATCCCATTCATGATCTTTCTTTACATCGCTCCATTCACGTTGATTTTTATGGGTTCCTGTTTATAGAGGGCTACACCCTCGATAAATAATGAAGTAGCTGAAGCATTACGATTGCTGCTCATTCCTGCTTCTGTTTCAAAAAACTTTCATCTTCTAAGTTTTCTACCATTATGTAAGAAAGTGCACTTTAGATTTTAGCCGGATATTTATTCTGGCTTCTTTACGAATAATCGCTTCTCCCCTATTTATCCATTCAATCTAATCTTCCCTTTAATCTTCGGACCTTCGAATTTCCTTTCCTCTGCCGTTCTGCTGTCTTTATTAGTAGCCTATGCTTTAATTATATCCTACTACATTCGTCCCACCATCGTTTTTGTTATTTCTATATTGCCACCTTTACTATAAAGCTACAATCATCTACGATATTCTAGTGATATGTTTTCTTCAACTTCTCTATTCGAACATTCAGTTCCCTATTCATATTTTTAAAGTTTGGGCTTCCCGCTGCTAATTGATATTCTTTCCTTCCTCGGCATGTTGTTCCTGTTGTTTGTTCATTTACAAATACATTAACAATTTTTCGATTAAATTAAGATCTAATGTATCTCTTCATCCGAATGAAGCAAAGCTATTATTATGCTGACTATATCTTCTTTGAATGTTCTTCCCTAAGAAAGGAATGCTTAATCAAGATATTCATACGATCAAAAACTGACTGAAGGAAGAATGAAATGTAATTATGAATAAAGAGGGAAATGGCAAGATATAGTCGTAAGAGAGACAATATGGACAGTAACCTAAAAGATAATAAATCAGAGTAAAGAATGACGCGTTCTGCCGGGAGAGATGGACATTCGAAAAATATACGATTAGAAGATCGCAAATAGCTTTGTAATTAAGATGAAGACAAAAATTTAAGGAGGGTGTTAAAAAAAACCCAACAAAAACGTGAGGAGAAGTCTATATGGTTAAAGCGCAAATGAACAATAGACATGATAGAACCGTTAAGCAAGAAGATTTGGCTGATGAATAGGAAGAGGCAACGATTGTTGGAAAAGGAAGGAGCATAGATATCTGTTTAGGAGGGGATAGAGCATGAAAACCTGGTTCGTTTAAGCCAGAGTGGTGGGTTGTAGGTTAATTTAGGTAGAAACTATGCGCGTGAGTGTAACTTACTTATCAATTATCCCCCGGATATATGTGCCGTTAGAATTGAAAAGATGTAGATTTTTTTGTGAGATGAGTTTAGTTTGCTGGCCTGATAGGAATAGGTGTCGAAAAAAAATGTTCAATTTTTTGACAGATAATATTTACGTATATATATATATATATATTCACAAATTATGTAAACATAAACACAGAATTATTTTAGTATATTAAATTTACAATATTTTTTTTATTCTTTTTTTTTTAAATTTAATATAGTAACTTCTATGTTTATGCATATAATTTGCGAATATTTATTAGAATTAATCAGATGTTTATAAATAAGGTTTGTATTTAAAAAATCAGAAAAAGAAAGATCGAAAAAGCTCAATCTTGTAATCTCTTGTTTTGTTTTCACGCAGCCGAATGGATAAACTTATGCAGGAAGAAAAGTCCACAATTGGACGAATGCATTAGAACCACATTTCAGAATATGTTTCCATGGTTGGCTAAAGGTAAGTGTTAACTATTTAATTAGCAAAAAAAAAAAAAGTTTTTTGCAGATCGTGTTTATTTCTCATACTTAGTTTTATTGATTTACTTTTGTAAAACACCATTACAGACTAAATTAATCTTTAACCTCACTTAGCGTTATTTTTGGAAAATCACAGTGGATAAATATGTAATAATTTCTCTGCCAATGATAATTAAACTAGATGATAAATTAATCATGATGAAACATCGGAGAGCAAATTGAGTTTTATTTTTCTTTTTTGAGTACATAAATTTTTAACCAAAAAAGTAGCAGTTTGCACTGATTTACGGAACATCACCTTTCATACTCTAGGCGCATGAAATAAAAAAAATTAATAACATTTAAAGAAAAACTTTTCTCCTCTTTCAAATTTCTTGGGCTAATGTCCTCGCTGGCAAACCCATAAACAATAAAAAATAAAAAAAAACAATTGTTTTCTATGTAAGTGCGAATGGTATAAATATTACGACTACTTTTGAAATTTGGAACGAACAACACTTTCAACGACCATCAATCGCGCTGCGTGCAGTTGGGCAGTTATCAAAAAAGACATTTTTAATACGCTGGTAATAGAAAAAAAAAAAGAGAAAAAAATCGACAAACATTTTAAAAATAAAAATGAGATTCTAATAATTCGAACGATTCTTTTCGCATCTGCGGTAAAAATAAATCAGATTATTATTTTAAAGTGATATAACCTGACACGCTTCAATTATTTTCAGTCGTTTCTCATCCATTTCGATCATTAATTCATTATCATCACGTGACTTATCGATGTAACGATTGAAACGAACAACAGCATTCGCAGGTGTATAAATATTCGCCCGTTACTGTATTACAGTTACTAATAGCGGTATTACTCTGTGCAAATTATTAATTTACTTTTTTCCGAATCCAGTATATGAGAACATTCCTTTAGTTTGTTCTTTTTCTGTTCAACCGACGAGATATTTTTCTGGTTCGTTAGGTAGCACATCATTTTTTTCGCGCGTTTTTTTTTTTTTTTTTTTTTAGGGGGGTTCGTTATAAAGACATTGGCCCAAGAAGAGGGGAACGGATGAGAAGCGGAATCAGATGTTTATGCGATCAGATATGGAAGATAGGAAAGCCTCAAGTGCTGGAATGACCGAGGGTGATGGCAAGGAGAGGACAAAAGATACACAATACGGAGTTGGAAGACCAATTGACAAAAGAGAAGAGTAAAAGAAAGAACGTTCGAAAGCGATATAGGTGCACTCAAACAAAATGTGATTAGCGTCACCTATAAAGTTGTGAGAGGAAGGGTGTAGGGGACAGTGAGGAGAGGGGACTAGAGAAAAGCGAAATAAGGAAGCAGGAAGCTAACTGTGCCCAAAGCGTAGGCGACAGATTGCAGAGAGAGTTGAACGCCGTATGGAGGGAGAATTGAAAAACCATGGATAAGACGGTAGATTAGGCTGGATAAAGAGATAGAAGGAATCCGGATTTGAGAATGAGGAGGAATACGAATTTAACCATAGTTTGGAATGAGCTGAAGTGGAGAGGAGATTAATATTATGAGATGAAAAAAGGCTGAGAAATTCACGGGTAGAAGAGGATGCTAGTGTATCGGTCGAGTCGTTACCTTCGATTCGAAAAGTGCCCAGGAATCCACGACCATTTGGATGGAGCGAGAAAGAAAAATGTTATGGATATAAGAGAGTGTACGAGAAGGATTATGCAATTAACAGAGGGAGAAGGAGAAGATGAAGAAGAAGAGATGGTGCCCTTGTTCACTGCGTATAAAACTCATCCAATCCGCATTATTAGCTTTATCTGAAACGACAAGAGAGAACTAAAGGTGTCCGAAAATACCACACTGGACTGCAACACATTTTCCAAAAACTCTAATGTTTTTTCAATAACAAGAAGCTCGGTCGTAAAAATCGAAACCTCAGGAAGCAATTTAAATTTCTAGTCAGTGATACCTTCTATAATAAACCCTGCCCCTATACGTTCATTAACTACACAGAATTCAGCACCATAGGTAAACATTAACCTGTCTTTCATAATAATGAAAAGTATTGTTGCTCAATTAGTTTTTCAGAAGGATTTTATAACGAGGAATGATTCTGTTTTATTAATTGTAATCTAAAATATTTTAGATAATTACGGTATTTTATATCTGACATAATCAGTTACGATAACCACAGGTTTTTTAAAACTTCTTCCAACGTCGGCGCAACTGATATTACCATATACAAGATTGCGTCCAAATATGGTCAAAGACATGGCCGAAGTTTTCCACTTTTCTGTCAAAATATTAAAATTAAATGGGTGACCAACAAAATTAACTTCAGCGTTAAACATTTTTCAAAAAATAAATGACACAGTAATGAAACGAATTCTTTTTCGAAACTAAAAATTATGTATCGAGCAAAAAATAATAGAAAATTGTAAAAAAAAATGATTAACGATGGTTACAGGTATACCGGAAATCGGAATTCAGCCCTTGGAACCGATGCACATTGACAAAGTAGCGATTTCGAAAGGCCAAGGTGGTGTTACATTATACGGAGCTTTTAACAATTTAACTGTACACGGACCCAGTAATACAACCGCTTTATATACCAGGTAATTTTCGAGTATTTTTAATCACAGTTTGAAAAAAAGAAAATGAATGGGCCTCGGGGCACAGGGCAAAAGTGAAACTTCAAAGGCATCTTCCCCAACTTAGATTTAAAGTTATAGTATTAGTACCAAAATTTACCAAGAGTAAGAACCAAATGAACAGATCTGTGGTTCTTATAAACAGATATCTATAAAGTTTCACTTAAAGAAAAACAAAAACAAATAATAAATGAATGCATTTGTTTTATTAATGTTTTTCATTGATTTCTGGATTCTATAAAACATACCGTAGGCTTATGGTAACTAAAATATGAAATATAAGTTTTTGATGTCATTTTATCAATATAATATCTAGAAAATACTGCATTAATGGTAGCTTGACGAAAGTTTTGTATGTAAAAAATAATAAATACATATTTTTCAAAAAAAAAAAAAAAAGTTCCCGTACTTTGTCGTTGATTTATTTGGATTATTATTAATAATTGAAGTTCGGTTTGGAGAAATTCTATCAAAGACAAACAGAATCGTCTGATGCAAAATTGACGTTAAAGTCTCCACAGCTAATATCATTAGAAGTGTATGTAAATTTTTTGTTAATAACCTTGAACCATCGGGAGTGAAAGTAAAAGTAATCTTCTATGTATAAATTTAATTATATAAGGATTGGAGAAATATTAATGGCGATAATAATTATTTCTTTTCCATTTTCCGTCTTATATTGAACAGTATATACATATATCCCCAACATCTGCTTCACCAAAATCTAATTGTGTAATTGTTACAACCTTCCCCTTTCAAACCCTCATTGACACACGCACAAAATTTGACAAACGATAGGGCTCCCCTCAAAAAAAGTATTTTCAAATTTATGATGACCACTTAAACGCAAAACGTAGATTAGCAATAAAATAGACTTCGCGAAGAAGAACTGCTTCACTGATGGATAGCGATCACTTTATATGTATTTTACCCCAGAACGTCTTCTAATCCATACATACACACATTCACCGTGTGTACCTGTATATATAACTGACACGGCCCCGATAACGGACATAACACAACCAGCGAAATATTTATTACAATCAGACATACGGTAATTCCGATTTCCCATTTAATAATAATAAATACGTACCTCTCGCAGTATTGTTTTTGCGGTCAATTGAACAATAAACGTTTCGTTTTAGATAATATAATATACCTGTAATTATATTTTCGGCCATCTTGAATTACACTAGAACTAATTAGTCCGAGTAATTAAGTTGCGTTTTCTTCGATGTATTGCAAACGTCAAATTCATTTCACGTTACACACAAGACTATTTAACTAAAGCCGGTTTCTACCGATTCGACGTAATTTTCATTGCAACTAGTCTCAGCATTATTTGGGTTTCAACACTTATACAAATGAGACTTGACGCAGTGGTTATGCGTACAGGACGCCACAAATGAACATTAGTCATTAACGCAATAATTACAGGTCTTCGCATAAACATGAATTTCATCGGGGAGCAAATGTTTTTATTATTATTAAACGTATTCAACCTGACTGTTCCGTCGTTCTGTGTGACGTTTTTGTAAAAAATCTTGAGATCGATTTTTTATCCACTTCCAATCGAGTTGTAGATTTGAAATTTAGCATAGTGGTGCGTTTCCGGAGACAATATAATAATATGTAAAAAATTTGAATCTGTACCTGGTTTAAACCTAGTGAAATGATGTTAAATTTTAGCTCTATGCAATAAACTATAAATACTATTTATTACACGAACTGTATACTGTATAATATACAAATACATATATAAAATCAGCAAACCGAAGATTTTTTTTTTCGGGTACGTCAATAGGGGAACTTACCCAACGTAAAGAATTGTACACTATATAAGGAAAAGATTAGAAATTGAGGAGATAAAGAAGGCCAACAAAGAAACTATATTGAGAGAAGGGAATGCAAGAATAGAGTGGACACTATAAGGAGTAGGAAGGTCAAGGCGCAGAAGATTCGAATACAGAGTAGCACGTTCGGAGAAAATAATTCGAACAGAACGTGATTCGCATCGCAGGTACAATTGAGCTCCGGAGGACCATAAGGACACAAAGGAGATTGAACAATAGAAAAACGAAAAAGAGAAGCCGGAAGCAATCTATGATTGAACCGCAGACGAACTATAGAGGAAATAATCGAACGGCTAAGGTAGGGGAAAAGATTAAACCAAGGAAGAAAGAAAGGAAAGGGCTGTACAGAAAGGTAAAAAGATCGAGGATTGGTAAAGAATGAAGGATAGAATCTGGTCCAGAAATCGTGATGGGAACGATAAGAAAGACAGTAGAGAGTTTGACCAGGAAATCTACCGATGAATAGACCATTGATCACCGCCGAACGTGCCAACGAGTCAATTAACCTGTTGCCAGGAATTCCGCAATGACCAGGAATCCATAGTAGATCAATTGCAACAGAACGGGATGCAAATAAATTAGAAATTAAGAAGCGAATTTGGAGAATAATGGGATCAGTGATATGAGTAGGAAAAGGAGAGGAGATAGCCAATAAAACACTTTTCGGGTCTAAAGATAGGAGGAATCTAGAGATGTTATTTGTCGAAGATATAAAAAAGACTGCTGCATGATAGCCATGGATTCGGCAAAGAAAAATAAAAGAAAAGGAGGGCAACCGAAAGGATTCGGAATAGGTAAGCGTGTGGATAATGAACGCAGCCCCAACGCCAACATCAGACTTCGAACCTTCCGTGTAGATAATTGTATGCGAAGGAAAGTATAAGGATAACACGTGATCGAATTCGTTTTGAATGGCAGGATGAGAAAGAGATTTAATGTCTGAGGGAAAAACAAATAACTTCGGAGAATGCTTGAAGATAATTGGACAGTATTTTTGTTAATCAGAGGTAATTCAATCACGTGATATAATTTTCCTGTCTCGAGCGAAACGATGGTGTCAGCGGCGAATCGCCTACTAATGAAATAATATTTCTGGCTTATCATATACGGTTTCATTAAATAGGAGTTATTTCAATACTGGTCTTTAAATTTTGTCCGTAAGAAAATCATTATAAGCAAGCCGGTGAGATTGATCTTTTATCAACTCTTTACAATAGTATTTTCTATTCTTATATTGTCTCATCCGAATTTTCTTTTTTTTTTTTTTTTTTTCCCTACCCTGGGCGCGCCAGCGGCCTTGACCCAACAACATGAAAAATTAAGAGTTATAACTAAATAGCCAAGCGGTCAGAAATGGAAAAGACAAAGGACAGCAGCAATGGAATAACTGAAGGCAATGGGAAGGAAAGAATATAGGTATCGTTAAAGGGAGTAGGAAGACCCAAAACTAGAAGTTGGGCGTAAAGAAAGGAGCGTTCGTTAGAGAGTGTAGAACATTCGAATAGGATGTGATTTGAGTCACAAATACAAGAAGGCTCAGAAGCGTGAAGAGAGCAGAAAGGAGAAGGGGACAAAGCGAATCGAAAGCGAGAAGAGGGGAGTAGCGAATGATTGATTCTAAGCCTAATTAAGGAAACAACGGTATTTTCAAGTTTATAGAGTAGTTAAGAGTAGTTTTTGTTCACCAAAATTAATGAAGTTTTGAGATTTATTTGCCCGTTACGGCTCCCAACGTAAAAATATGAGCAAAAACTTAACGTACCAAATAATGTAATTTATTGCGATAACAATTGTAAACCGTCATTAAAAAATGGAAAATAAAATAAAAATTGTTTTTTAAAGCGAATGCTTTTATTGTTGTTGTTGTTGTTGTTGTTGTATCCATTAACGTGCCGTGTACTGCAACATTGGCCAGAGGCACGGGTGAATGGAGTTTAGATGTTATTAAGGATATTGGATAGTCTCAGAAATCTGAAGAGCAGCTGGACATTCTGTTCATTGTCTTCAAGAATTTCAGATAGGGAACTGGACAGACGTAATTGGGACCGGAATAGATTGAATTTCGGGCAGACTACCAGAAGATGGCGAATGGATAAGGGAACAGAGCAAAGGTCATAAGTAGGGAGATCTGAGTTATTTAATAAAAAGGAATGAGATAATCTTGCGTGGCCAATGCGCAGACGGCATAATATGACTTCTTCTTTACGGCTGGATCTTGATGAAGTACTCCAAATTTCAGTATTTGAGCGGATTGAACGCAATTTGTTCGAGATAGGAACTTCATGCCAAATCTTCGACCATTTCTTTTTTAGTAGAGATTTGATTGTTATAGAAAAGTCCGATGATGGTACTGGTAAGTCTGGAATCGGGAGGCATGAAGTGGCCTCTTTCGCTGCAAAATCCACCAGCTCGTTTCTTATGATGCCCTTGTGTCCCGGAATCCACGTGAAGGTGATACGAATCGAAGCGGTAGATATAACTGAGATTATATTTTTTGCGATGGGATTTTGTGATTTATTGCGCGTTTGCGATAGAAACGAAAGTGAAGGGAGAGAATTTGTGCAAATAAGAGAATCTTTGTTGTACTGTACTGATAGATCGACTGCAAGTTTTATGGCATATAGTTCTGTAGATGTAACTGAAAAGCTGTTTGGTAATGAATACCGTATTACGTCGGAATCATTTGTAAGTACTGCGCATCCAGCCCTGTCCGATTTAGAGCCATCCGTGAATATGATTAAATAGTCGACGTAGTTCAACAGAAGTTCTTGGAATGCCATTTACGAAGATGGAGAGAGCTTGACCACAATTTCTTATTCTGCAGAAGTGCATAGCTACTGTTTTGGTGCTTGAGAAGATGAAACTGAGCCCTGTGGAACGCCGTTTGCAAGATCGAATAGTTTTGAGTATTGACGTCCTACCCGCACTTTGAAATACCGATTAGAGAGGAAATTACGAATGAAGACTGGTAAGCGACCACGGAATCCGATTTTATGGAGTGTCTCCAAGATTTTAAAGCGCCATGCCAGTCGAAAGCTTTTTACCCCCAAAAAAAAGAAACAAAAAAAATAAAACCTAGTAATTTTTGTATATTCAGAACTAAATAAGTAGTAATAAGGGGAAACAAACAAGAAAACACGGAATTCAAATAAAAGAATGGGATATGTAATATAAGGTACGATGAAAAAAATATTTACATGTAAAATATAGATAATTTATAAATTGGAATACAAATGAAGGTTAATACTGTTCGAATTTGAAGGGGAAATAGGAAAACGTTATCGGTTATAATCTTTTCTTATTAATTAGGATGGATTTGAAAAAAGGGAAATTGGATATTGGGCTGTTTATTCCTGTGATCCGTGTCGAAGCTAAATACGATTTAAAAGGAAACATCTTATTACTTCCACTGGTTGGTGTAGGAGATGCAAAAGTTTATTTAAGTAAGACGCGTGTTTTATTAAGTATTTATTTTAAATAACATTATCGTGCACGAAACGAAATAGTAATTCATTTATTCGTTTATTAAATTGAAGAATTTTAGTATCGAAATAATATTTAAGTTTATACTAACCAAACGGTTAGCGCGGTAGCCTAGTGGTTAAGAAGCTTGGCTACCAAACCAGAGGTCATGGGCTCGACACTTGTCTCGTTCCGGACCCGAATCGTTTCCAGATTTATACCTAATCAGAAATTGAACTGGGTACCGGAAAAATCTGGGAAAGTAAAGGCGGCCGAGAGAAAGGAACTGGCCCCGATGTTCTCACTAGATCCATTAGGCTTAGTACATTATGAACCTTAACTTCACACAATCCATGATACTTTATATCAGGAAACAGTCAGCAGGACGTTGCTAGAAGCAAAGGAAATAAGAAATTTTTTTGCCGTGAAAGGGAAGTGAAATGGAAAAAAATTGTTCGAAGAGGCAGCTAAGAAAATGGAAGAAAAGAAAAAAAATTTTGGATTGAGGATAAATTTTAAACAGTACCGTAGATAAACATTTTTTTTCTGTTTTTCTTTCTTTTTTTTTCGAACGAAAGTACTCAGAAATAGTTTGAACATATTTTCAGGAAAACTTGGATGAATCCTTTTATTCAAAATAATTTTACGGAACATTCATTTTGATTATATTATCTAATCGCAAATTATTATTCTAGGCTTTTCTGTTTTCCTATAAAATAACCCCCATGGAACTTCTGATTATTTTCATTCTCTTTTTCTTCTCTTAAAACCATCAATGGTTTCCATCGTTTCCCTGTAAATGAAGGTTGAGTCCACCTTGATTTACTGTCAGCTGTGGTCTCGTTTTAAAACGCTCTGTAATTAAAATGTTTTCTAGAAAATAATTGTGGCAAAGTATAAGCGAATATGACACATTATTACAGTAATGCAAATTGAAGAACTTACCATTTAAATTAATTCGCGGACGATTTTTAATCGTTGACTCTGAATGGAAAGTAAGCGGAACATAATTATATTAGACAGATAGGTTTAAGCGCTACTGTTTAAAGGTGATCAGTCTCAAGCAGGAGTTCTTTTAAGCGCAACGCAACCTTTGAGCTCCAGTTTGTTTTACCACTGCTATCTGATTTATAGAAATATTTCTTTATTCAGAAACTGTTGAAGAAAATAATTTGAAAAAAATAAAAATTAGCCAGCTGTAAAATCGCTGTTTCTGGAAAAAAAAGGTGTAAAAATAACTGTTTTGTTAGTAACATTAGTAGTTGTTCTTTTAATAGTAGAACCAGATATTTTAGTAACCCTTATTTGTAAATTCAGTAGCAGTGTATGAACTGCTGTTATTATTACCAACTGCGTGTAAAGAAACTGTAGAAGTTTAAATAAGAATTTTTTATATCGTGCCGAAAGTGCATCCTAATATTATACATATGACTTTTCCAAATTAGTAAAATTAGACTAATGCCCCACCCCCTTCCGCAAAAAAGAAAAAATCAAAAACATTTACTGTAAATTTAAGAGCAGTTAAAATCTTGATTAATATATAGTATAAAATGCAATATAAATATACAATAAATAAATTCCGTAATAACAAACAAAAATAAGTATAAATTTATTTTAATAAATTAAAACGAATTCATTATTTTCGAAACGTTTTCAGGCATAGTTCATTATCAGCTAACAAATTTATATCTATATAATTAGAACACTAGTGTAGTAGCCTAAGTTATTGATTGTAAACCCGATAATTTTTCATATTATACACATTTCATTATGCGGTTTATAAGAAATTTCAAATAACCGTTGAATAATTTGGCTTTCATTAATTAAAAATTAAATTAGAGCGTTGTAATATCTATGTTATTTAATTTTATTCTCGTCACATACTTTAAACAATAGGTAAACAACTGGAAACGATTTTAAGAACATCACAACTATTTCTTAGATTAATGCTTTAAAATAAATTCAATAGAAATCTTAATGAGCAAATAATGAAATAATATCATTGAAAACTCTGATTCTTAGTTTTCAGTTTTGTAAATTAATCATTTTTCACGACAAATCAGATTTTATGGAGTTTAGAAACAGGGGTTCCCTTATTTGTCTACCAGGTTGTTATTAATTTTTATTAACAGCATTATTAAGTTTCCAGTTTTCTATGCCGAGTCTACTGCTATCCTGCATGCCGTCCTTTTTGTTGCTTCTTCCCTAGTTTCGCATGAAGTCCTTATTATATCGGATTCCCACAGTGTCCTTCAAGCCATCTCCTCTTCTTTTCCTTCTTCCGCTGTTGATTACATAATCCTTCTCATACGCTTTCTTATTCACAACATTTTCCTTTCCCACTCTATCTAAATTTACCTGCTGTGGATTCCTGCCCACTCTGGAATCGAGGGTAACGAGTCGGCCGATACACTAGCTCGTTCATCCTCTTCTACCGGTGAATTCCTCAGCGTCTTTTCATCTCATAATATTAATCTCCTCTCTACTTCAGCTCATTCCAAACTATGGTTAAATTCGTATTCCTCCTCATTCTCAAATCCGGATTCCTTCTATCTCTTTATCTAGCCTAATCTACCGTCTTATCCATGGTTTTTCAATTTTCCCTCCATGCGGCATTCAACTCTCTCTGCAATCTGTCGCCTACGCTTTGGGCACAGTTTGCTTCCTGCTTCCTTATTTCGCTTTTCTCTAGTCCCCTCTCCTCACTGTCCCCTACACCCGTCCTCTCACAACTTTATCGGTGACGCTAATCACATTTTGTTTGAGTGCACCTATATCACTTTCGAACGTTCTTCCTTTTCCTCTTCTCTTTTGTCAATTGGTCTTCCAACTCCGTATTGTGCATCTTTTGTCCTCTCCTTGCCATCACCCTCGGTCATTCCAGCACTTGAGGCTTTCCTATCTTCCATATCTGATCGCATAAACATTTGATTCCGCTTCTCATCCGTTCCCCTCTTCTTGGGCCAATGTCTTTATAACAAACCCAAAAAAAAAAAAAAAAAAAAAAAAAAAAAATTATGCAAGTAAATAAAATAATTTGCTAGCACTGTATTCGCAAACAATGAAAATCAGAACGAGTATGGTGAAATTTACATGTTTACATATTCAGAAATTACGAGAAGATTTTCATCTCAAGGACAGCGGATTAAAACCCTACCAAGTAATGGTCGTTACGTAGGGATTACGCTGAATTTCGCTGCACTCTCGATTTAAATTTATATTGTTCCTTTAGAATTTGTCAAGAAAGTAGTTCAGTTTACGATTTTCCCGGGGCTCGGAAAATATGGTCATTACTTTAGAAGGTTTTTAATAACTTAGAGTCAGCTGCTAGTGTGCCATATTTAACCATAGTCTCTTTCCTGTATCACATTTTCAGTTTTCATCTGCATCTGCTCCATTTTGTTCTTTTCAATCCCCTTCCGTATACCTTCCTTCCGATGCTGATCACATTTCATTTGAATGTGCCTCTTTCTCTGCTGAGCAAGCGTTCCCTCTAGTGTTCTCTATCTCCACCTTCCCTTTCTCCTTCCACTGATGCTATTATCCTTTCTATTCGTTCTCTTCTCCATGATCTATCCTCATTGACGTCTACCTAGATTGACTTTCTTTGGATTCCGGGACATTCAGGCATTGATGGAAATGTAGCCGTCGACCTCCTTGCTAAAGCTGCCGTTTCCAATGGAAATTTTATTAGTAGGGTTCGAGCACACAATATTCTTCTTCCAACTAAATCCTGCCATCTTAGACTTTGGCATTCTGTTTATGTTTCTTTTTTCGCTAATCCTAATTCATTTTATCTCTTGATTAATCCTGTTCCTCCTCCTCGTCCTTGGTTCTATGAGTTCCGCAGTTTGCGTCGGTCCATAATTACTAAATTATCTCGCTTCCGTTTCTCGCATAGTCTCCTTCCTTCTTCTTCCGGTTTATCTCGCGAGCGAGAGTTACTTTATTATCGTCTTTTAAAGCTTGGTCTTCCTGCTCCTTTCAACGCCTCTTATGTTCTTTCTCTACCTATTCTCTCTGTTGTTCCTATCCTAGGGGTGTTCCTTGATTCCATTGTCGACCGAATAAAAATATAATTTCTATTCTATTCCATGCATCTATTCCTTTTTGCCAGGATAATGCTCTTTGGTAGCAAACCCAAAAGGGGTATAAAAAAAAAAAAAAAAAAGCGTTCTCTCTATTCTTCTCTATTAAAATCTCTACTCCAGATAGTGCTGCTTGTATTCTCTCATCTGCTTCAGTTATTCCTGCCCTTGAATCATTTTTATCCTCTGTCTCCTTAAGCGCATAAGAATATAAATTTATTTTCTCCTCTTTCTCGTTTCTTTGACTAATGTCCTCGCTGACAAATCCATTAAAAAAAAAAAAAAAAAAAGGGAGGTAACATATAAAGACCACTTTGGTAGACTACTTTGAAACAACTATAAAAAAAATGGAACATGAAAGAAACCTTCCAGCGGTTTGTTTCCGGGCCAAAAGCAAAAACGAATTACCGTTAATATAATAGATTAATTTAGTTTTATATTACCGTAATGGATTAAGGGGTAGTTTAACCGTACTCTAGCTTCAGTAACAGTATTTCGGACGGTATATAACAAAAAAAAAACATGTTAAATACATTCTAATTTTCAGGTTCAGCTTACGATTTTTCTTTTGACTTTTTTGTTGTTTTTTTTTTTTCTTTTGTAGAAAATGTAACGACACATGTACAGACGAAAGTGCATTTTCCTAAAGTTAAAGATGAAGAAGTTATGGTGGCTAGTAGTATGAAAGTCGATTTCAGTTTAGCAGTAATGAGGATCCATTTATCGAATTTATTTAACGGAAACAACGTACTCGGTAAAATTTTCTTATTACTTATTATTGTAGCGAGTAAAATTTGGCTTTATAAAATTAAACTAGACCGATTTATAAAGAATTACACAATAATTTAAACAGTTGTAAATAATACTGGCCTAATTGAACGTATATTTTTACTTTTTCTTCGCGATGACACAGTTCCAAAAAATAAATCAATCTTGATTTTTATTACTGTTGAAAATGCTTACCGAGAGCAGTTATAATAATAGAAAGGATAATAAAAGATTAGATTTTTAAGTGGAAGTAAAGGAAACGAAAATAGCTGGTACAAGTGAAAAAGAATTTTGGAATTTTGATGAAGAATGAGAAAAGAACTGCGAACATTATCTAGCGGAACGGAAGAGCAGTAAAAGGAGAAAAAACAATGAAAGATTGGAAAAATATGAATGGTAATAGTGATTAGGACCGTCAAAAATCGTAGAAAATATAATATAGTTAAGGTGCTGAGAAATAATGAAATTAAGACCGAGAGGAATTTGACAAGAAACGCGCATTAAGAAAAGTACATCAGATTAGACGTGGAGCACACTGCGAGCAAATAAGAGTTTTACTACAAAAAACACCCGTTAATAGGTTAATAATTGCCAAAGGCATGAAACAACTGGGGGGGGGGGTCCAAAGAGAATAAGTTTAAATTCAACGAACTGAGACGGTTTAACGGAGAATAAGTGAATAGAGGTGAATAGAGTCAAAAGATCGTCGCAGAAAAGAAAAATATTTAATTTGTAAAGCTTCTGTACAGACAAACGGAATAATCAGATGAAATTAATAACACGAAGACTGTGTAGGATTCAACGGGAAAAGAAGAAGGGCTCTAACTGATAAATCGCTCTAAACACAAAGATAATCGGTGAAAGTAATAGAAGAATATTGAGATGCTTAGAATGTAGCTAGATTCGAAACAATTGAAATCAGGAGAAAAAAGAAACAAAGCAGATGAGTGTAGCAAACCTGAAAAGTCGAAAGTAAGAAAGTTTATTATGTGTGAAGAGATAAAAATGGGAAAATTAAGCAACACGAGACGAAATGTGAAAAAAATATAAATCTTTTGAGGAACGACAACTACCAAAGATGGAGAAGTATTTGGATAAAGTAATGGAAAGATGTTAGCGGTAATCGAGTAAAAATCTCTGCGGATATGCAGCGGATGAATTTAAATTCGGAGAAAATTACAAGGACTGGAGAGAATTTTTTTTCTTTTTTTTTGGAGGAGGAACTAAAAATAAAAAAAACAAAGTCAGCATGGCCAAAGAGTAAAAAGACACTTATGAGCATTCCTATAAACAAAGGAGCAGTTATTGAATTTGAAGCTTTAATCAGAGAAGAAAAAATTGAAGCGAATTACCGCGCGGAAAAGGAGCTTTTCTAATAGATTCATTTTCTCGCCGTAAGGAATGTGTAATGAACAATCGACCGTGATAGTTCGATTGTTTAGAGAAATGTCGGCGTTGTTCAATTGTGTGAATTATTAAATGAGCTATCCAAAACAGAAACACTTTATTTTTCCGACGAATTAGAAAAATGGTTCAATATGCCAATTAAAAATGTTCAATGAAAATTTATTTTTATTGTTATTGCAGATCAGTGTTTTGCTTAGAAATTAAAAATACTTGCTTTACTACATAGGTCAATTAAAAAATGGTCCGAAATTACCAAAGGGCAAGAAAAAAATGGTATATAAAATATCTGACTGTTTGAATAATATTTTTTTTTCTGATTTTTTTTTTTATGGCTAGGTAACTCCAGTTCATCACTATGTACCTAAACATTCACTTTAAAAATAGTATACAACTACGATATTTCTGTAATCTGCTGAACTAAAAATATAAAAAGTAATAAAACCTTGTTTAGAAATTCGAAACAAATAAAAAAAAGGAAATATATATAAAATCGCACGTCATATCTACAGCAGCCAGCTCAGCGGTACTGCGGTAAGTTTAAATTTCTGTGTAGTTATATTAGATATGGCAAACGCCGTACCGATATATTTCCGAATTCAATTTATTCTAGAGGCGTATCGGTATATATTAGTATAAAATCAGGGAATAACTTTTTGATATTATTAATAAAATGAGACTTAACTATTGAATCCTAATGTATAAATTGTTGAACATGTTTAAGGTTTAAATTCAAATCTATTACATTGTTGTTATAAGTTAAAGAATGTGGGAGAATACACAGTTGAGGGTCGGGCTGAACTGTTGATGTAACTTCATTCATTCGGCTAACAGTGGTAGTTTTGATTCTTTGAACTGGCAGTTGTTATATATTCTCGCAACATTCAGTAGTACTAATGGACTATGATTACAGTATTTAAGAATGAATTTGTCGGTTAATAAATTTTTTCTGAAATATAGCGGTAAAAAGTTTGTCTCTGTCTGTAGGACCGGAGAAGATTTAACATTACCAGAGTCACAAGTCTCAAATTACGAACTTCAGATCACAGAAAAAGACCAGTTATAATAAATGGGTGTTCTAATAGATAAAATCCTGAAGTTTTACACTCACTGCAAGTGCATAAATAATAAAATTACTAAATTTATAAATTAACAATAACAATCAGATGAAATACAAAAAAAAAGAGGAATAAACTTGATAATATTATGTTATATTATCAAGTTTATTATATGATAGCATAATTTCCAAGGAAATGCTGGAGTTCAATCAATTCCAAAATTTTTTAGTATACACATTATATTACAGTCAAACTAATTAAAGCTTACAAAACAATAAATTATACAAATGCATTGGTAACAGCTGGAATACTACCGTTAAATTTAGAAATAGAAAAACGCATATCATAATTTTCTCAATCAAAAATAAATTAAAGGTAGAAAAAACATTCGATAATATCATATATACAAATAAAATATTTGATAAATGTGAATGAAAGTTTAACAGCGAGGCAATTTAGAAAATATATCAGCGAACAATATGTGGAAAAATTTGAAAGCGTATGGTTAAATCATGATGGAATAATTAAAAGTTTTTTAAAAAAAAAACAGATTCAATAACGTGACCAATCTCTTGTTCCATCATTTTTGTAAACTTACTCCAATCATCCTAGTAAAATTTCAATTTTTTCTGTTACTTAACTGCTTCAAGATATGCCGCTCCTTACCTTATTTGCGTCTACGTCATTACCGATTTCTATTAATGTGGGTAGGTGGTCATTGTCCAGAGAGCAGTGAACCATTTTCAAAGTGCGCTTTAAATATACATCGGAGAATAGCAAACAAAAAACCTAGAGAACTGTTATTTATACGTAGATTATTTCTTCTAATACCGTTACAGATAAATATGAATTATTATTTCTATTATAGCATTCCTATAATCGATTTAGTGCTTTAAAATCACAGTTTAAAATAATGGAATAAGAATTTGAACTATCGGGGCTATTTGGGATAATTGAGGGATGATCGATTTTATCTGAAAGGTGGGAAATGACATAAAATATTCTGTAAAAATTTATAATTAGCTAAGACGCATATAGCATTAGACCTTATGTTATTATTATAAGTGTTATTTGAATTAATTTTAATCAGATTATATCGTATATTACTCTTAATCAGAATTATTGCCGCCGCCTCTCTGTAACCGTCCTACCAGTCATCTCGCTAGCGAATGTAGTTCTTTATATGGAAATTTCCATTAGATGGAACGCCCCACGTTTCCGCTTATAATATAATGTTAACACCTGTGCTAGAAGTAAAAAAATCAAAATCGACTTAATGAAATACTTCTAGCATTCCACTGTAATACTTTTAGCATAATATACATTAAGACAGACATTAGACATGAATATTGAATATAAACGTGTCACCCACTACCGACCTCAGAATCTCCTTCAAATATTAGCGGATATAAGAAAAACTTAGTTGAATTTATAGTTTAAAAAATAATAATGTATCATATTTCTAAATAAAGGAAGTGTAATGGTTCTGAGCTATTTATATGACAGAAAATTTTTTGTATTCCAGTACTAATAACGTATGATGTTTTTTAATTCATTAAATATAGAGTAAGTTAAAATGGACTACGAGCGTGTGTGTACACGTAAGCGGTAGTGTATTCGAATTTATAATTTAGCCTTTAAAAATATATTTTTGAAAAAGAAATTGATTGAATTATGAAACATAAAAATCTACACAAGTTACGAGCTGATTAAAGTTATTATCCCGAAATAAGGACAAATAGTTGATGTCTGAATAGTAATCCGGATGCAGCTGGTAGGGGAATTTAAATATTTTTGGCTAAATTTAGGGAAAATATAATGGTTTGAAATCAACAGTTAATTAAAAAAAGAATCAGTATAAAAATTTCACCAAATTTTAGTATATATATATATATATATATATATATATATGTGTGTGTGTGTGTGTGTGTGTGTGTGGTTACATATAATAGATACAAAAATGTTACATATAATTGATGAAAACACTTAACATGATTTTGCATATTACCCCCAGCATCAAAATAATATTAATATATGTATATTTTTCGAATGAACTAAGTATACTTGAATAAATTCATTACGTTTTTTCCAGTTATGCATAACAAATTAATTTTATTTTTTAATTACTGTATTTCAGGAAGAACGGTGAATACGTTTTTGAACGAAAATTCGAAGGAGGTTGTAAACGAACTGAAAGAGAACATAGGAGAAAGTTTATCGGGAGTGTTCAAGAAAATCATGAATGACGCTTTCAGTCACATACCCACCAGGTTATGGTTACAAGACGATTGAACACGCTTTACTTTTGCGTAACGAAGAATCAATTTTAATGAATCTCAGCCTATAGTAATAAGTATTCGTTATTAATACGTTTTATAAAATACACATATAGATGTATGTTCCACTGGTTACGACGACCTCAGTGCCAAAAGTCCCCACCACAAGTTGAAAATAAGCTAGAACTACTCATTATTTTTTTCGATATTTACATTTAAAATATAAGTGTTTGCGAATATTGGCCGACCTGAGTTTTATTCAAGATGATGGAGTGCTCTGAATAGCTTTTTACTTTAAGTAATAAAATTTCTCCAAAGCAAAATTTTTTTAATGTAGAAGAGTACATAACAGGGTTCACTTTGATTTATGAAACAATCATGGTAACATAATAAACAATATATATATATATTTATATATATTATATATGTATATATATATATATATATATATATCGAAGGAAACACAGAAATTTAACCAAACTAGAAAATGTAGAACTGAAAAAAACTATTCGTAACTGAGTGTACCTCTTGAAAAAACAAAAAATTTGTGACCGAACTCTTTAGTTCTTAGATTTATTTTATTTTCCAAAAAGTACGAAAATAAATGATACTCACGTACTGTATGTAATATAGAAGTGAGATGTTTATGCAATTCTCAAAAAGTCTGAGGCAGACATTAATTTGAAACCTTTTCTAATAGTTAATAAAAGGTCGAACAAGGTGAGTTTAGACATTGGTAGAAATAAATGAAAACTGCATTAGAAATAAAGTTAAAGCACCGTTCCAAACGGATAAAAGTGATTTTCTGGTAAAGATGAAAATTTCCTTAGTCACAAAGTACATACTTCATTTTTCAATAATTTTAAAAGCACGTTGAATAGGAACTATTCTAATAGACTATAAAAAAATAACAGTTCAAAGTATATAATTTCGGTTTGAACTAAATTTCGGTTGTGAACTAAATTTCTCGGGTCTGCCAATGTCCGTTATTGTTATTGTCTAAGAAACGAAAGCTATCATTCGAACTGAAAATTTCCCAGCTATTAAATAATAACGATCGAAGGAAGGCACGGCCAGCAATCGATAACAATAATAAGTACAGCGCGATAAAAAGACATAAATTATTAACGCATAAAAATACTTCATTATTGTTACCTTAAGGACAATTTTACGCCCGGCGGCCTTCGTTTGGATCAGTTTTGGTTCGAACGAATCCAAAAGAAATAATGTAAAACTAATCCAATCAACTGTCATTCGAGCTAAACAGGGATTGATCAGAAAATGATCCATAATCGGATCGAATGTGTCGGATTTGGACATGGTACGCACACATACGCGTACATGCACATGGTGCCATTTTTTTAATTTGATGTGTTGATAAGGCGATCTTACATTTTTAGTGTCCGATTGTTTCGCTAAAATTCATTATTTATATCTATAATAAATGCGCGCGTTCGCGCATTAGTATGTGTGTGTGTCTGTATGTAAGAGTAATAAATACATTGATTTTTTAATTACGAATTTCATTTTAAAAACACAATAAAACATGTTTACGGGCTGCTGAAAAAAATACCTACGTAACTCGATGTAACACGAATATTCCCTTTGAATAAGCCAATCGCCGCCTTCGTGACGTTTATTAACGTTATAATTTAATTTCTTTTTTTTTTAATTTATCGAACAGCGCTTTTTACGAGACTGCTAGCTGTTTAGGGATGTTCTCGATAGGCTCTACATAGGAACTGCACTCTAGCTATATGGCACGAATGCCAATTTTATCATCTTAGCGGACACTTGAGCATAAACAATCGAAATGTGCATGAAAAATTTCGACTAAATAGCCTGCTTACCGACTAATTCGTCTGAAACCAGTTTTTCGTATCGATACTAATCAACCAATGAAAGAAAAATTAACGAATAGTGCATTTTTTTTTTTAGGAAAGTTTTATGCAACATCAACATATACATGACGAACAGAAATAAAATTATTTACCATTTTACTTTCATTCTTGCCATAATAGGTTCTTGTGACTCCGGCATATTTATATTTGTTGCTCCTGTATACTTACGGTTATGCTTTTTTAAAATTCTTCTTGATTTATTTCAATTATCACCTCTATGTGATCCTTTATATTTTTGGATGCCGATCTGTAAATAGTCCAAATGTATCATTTACCATTACTTCTAATATTATGCTTTTTGCACTTTTCATACCATTTTCCTTACTATTTTTGTTGTTATATTTATTTATTTTTCTTCCCTTCCAATTATCTACCCGCGTGCCGTGTATAATTGCTTGAGTCAGACCCAGATTAAGTGTATGATAGGCCCGGGGCTACAGAAATATTAGGGCCCCTTTTCGGAAGTGACAAAATTATCATTTTTATGGAATAACTGGGTTTTTTAAAATTTAATTTAATTATATGATTTTGAATTCACGAATTAACATATAATTATTAATGTAAACAAAATTAAATATCATATAGACAATGGGTATAATTTAGGATACCAAAAAAAAAAATATATATATATAAAAATATATTTATATATGTATATAACAATGAATTTTTTTCTTGTTTTTTTTCTGAAAATTCTTGTATAATATCGTTAAAATCTACTAAACGGAGTTAATCTTGATAATGCCGATAATCTATCATCTAGCATGGTTGATCTGTACATATTTTTTGTTTGTTTTAATATCGAAAAAGATATTTCCGCTTCACAATTTGTAATCGGTATAGTTAAAAATATTCTATATCCAATATAAATGTTTGGAAAAACATCTATTATGGCACGTTTAACCATCCATGTCGGAAGTGGAATCCTCTTGGGGGCCCGTTTGTAAGGCGGGGACCGGAGCTGCAGCCCCCCCCCCCCTAAATCCAGGCCTAACTTGAGTCGTTACGGCATAGCGAGCATAGGCATTATTGCAAATTATCTAAAAAGTTGTTGGTATTATGGAAAGTTAGAATCGTCTGAACCCGTTCTGTGTGATTGAATAATAGAATGTAAAGAGATTCGTTTCTTATTCTACTAAAACGAATGCATTGTTTTAGGACGTGTTCGACGGAAGGTGAAAATTAATTCTGCATTACAATATGTACAAGAAGTAAAAGGAGGGACTTTCTGAAAGATATGATTGTGTGAAACAGATGTGTGTCCGAATCTCAATCTGTTGAGGGCAGAGAATTATTTTTTCTAGTCGTTAGGTCAATGCCCCTTGCTGGTGAGCTATGTATATATATATATATTAGCGTCTCTGTTAATTGATGCAAAGGGGAAATTCGGATGCCGAAATAATAAGTAACACATTAAACAGTAATAAACTGCTA
Source organism: Icerya purchasi (assembly GCA_039619475.1). NCBI lineage: Eukaryota > Metazoa > Arthropoda > Insecta > Hemiptera > Monophlebidae > Icerya > Icerya purchasi. Next base: position 150,087,696 of record CM077116.1, on the reverse strand, counting down.
ACGGAGAGGGTATTCAGATATAATTTAGTTAAAACGAAATACATTCACACGCCTCACGTTTAGCAAAACGAAATATAAGAACAATTTTAAATTTAAAAAACCGTAAACGAGTAAAAAAATTATTGCTTATAACCATTAATTAAAACTATACAGTCCAATTTACGTTAAATATGGTTGATAACCAGAAGAATCCAACTGCTTAGAAAATGGAAAAAGATAAAAAAGACCTGGAGAAGATTTTCGGAAATCTATTGAAAATTTTATGTAAACTGTTACTTGCGTGAATTCAGTTTGTGCGTTGAAGTAACAAAGACCCCTGCTGTGTGTGTGGTCTACCACGTTTAATTGTCAAATTAAATTGTGTGTATATGAAAAACCTGTGTTGTAAAAATAAAATAAATAAAATAAAATTTCAATAAATACTCGTATATATATATATATATATATATATATATATATATATATATATGTATGTATGTATGTAGGTATAGATGTATAAATGTATATATATATATATATTTTAAATAAAATGTTCATATCTTCTAAAATTAAAAAAAAGTAATACGTTTTCGGCTCTTTTGTCTACAAGTTTGTCTACATAAACTTCGAAATGCGACCGGAGGAAGTACTTTCGAACGATTCTCACATTCAAAGAGAAAATAAGAACGGACGTTATACTTCTCGTATAAAAAGTGTCTTATTACATAAAATTTAACTAATGTAGATTTTAGCTGGTTGGAAAAAGAAATCCGCAGAGTTTCTTCATAGACCACGCCATTTTTCATGTCACCCTCTTTAAATGCTCTCTAAATAAGCGATATAATAAACATGATCCTTTTCACCTCTTAAGAGTGCACTTGAGGGGAAAAAATCATAAAAAAAGACTTTAAAACGAGGTCGAATATTTATGAAAATCATAAAATTTGAAAAAACTCTTCGCAATGAATGTCTACGTTGTAAAAGGAACACGATAAATTTCACGTTACTAGGACTATTAAAGTTCAGGATGTCAATCACCCAATCAAGATGAATATCTGAATTCGACCGAAACACCAAAATTATCGCATTTAATAAAAATTAAAATAAATTTATTCGATTTTTTTCCCCTCAAAATTAATTCACGCAGAATGAGCTCACTTGCTTCCCCACATCATGTCACTGTTTTCATTATATTTCATATTTCCTAATCTGCGATCGGTCTTCGTTAAAAAAAAAATATCCGTGTTAAACAAATAATTATCGTGATCGACTCTCCGAGTGACCATCATCCACGGCGCAGCACTATATCTGTATCGCACTCGTCGTCGAATTTTAGCCGTAAGTCGTCTATAACCGGGCAGCAAACTACTCATACCGCTGCTTCCGCTACAACCGCATCGACGCCAAGTGAGATACTTGCGCATAATACTAACAACATTAACAGAGCTGAATATTCGTAATACCAATAATAATAATAATACTCGCGGCAACAGTAATAATAATACTAATACGAATCGTACTATCGGTGCTAATCATCGTAGTGATGATAATGTAAATACTGATATAAAAAAAAAATAACTCCGGTGGTGGAAAATAAACGTAAGTCGAACATTGTTAACACTCCTGCATGGCCACCTATTAATCCTTTAAAAGAAAATTTGATGACAGTTCCATGTGGAACAGATGTGAACTCAAAGGATCACAGCTGGCAAGAGGTAACTAATAAACGAAAGAGACCAGGAGAACTTGCCAGGAACGTTTCTTCTGACATTGAGAAAAAAATGTTAAAAAAAAGTAACAATAGATATGCGATCTTAACAACTGATGCCGGCATCGCTGACGAAGTTACAGACTCGAAACAAGGTCAAAAACCTCCCTCTATCGCAGTCTATGGAGTAAAGGATTACAGTAGAATGTTGACGGATTTTGTAGTTACTACGAATGAAATTCGCTGCAGGTCCTTAACGGACAAGAGAGTTGAAATTAAAACAAATACCGTAGAAAACTATCGCAAGCTGATTCACTATCTACGGGAAGAGAAACTAGAGCACCACACTTATCAAATTAAATAAGAACGATGCTTCCGAGTGGTGTAATACCGAATTTACATCACTTTGTAGAGATAAATTACATTATCTCAGCCTTGAATGAATATAGTCATAAAGTTAGACATATAACTAATGTGAAACACACAGAATGAGCAAACAGCCGTTGCCGCTCTTTTTTGTAGATATTAAACTTCACGAAAATAATAATTCCGAAGTATTCAAAATACATTCGTTACTCAACATGAGAATAAAAATAGAAACCCCACGTAAAAAATTTACTATACCCCAGTGCTTTAGGTGTCAAAAATACGGCCACACCAAAACCTATTGCAACAGAGTATGTGCATGTGTTAAGTGTGGTGAAGACCATGCATCTAATAATTGTAATAAACAACAGAACCAAACGCCAAAATGCGCCAACTGTCAAGGGAATATCACCCTTCAAACTATAAAGATTATGAGATTTATAGAAAATTACAAGAAATCAGACACAAACAACAAACTGAAATGAAGAATACTAAAACAAATACAAGTTATCAATTATCGCACAAGTATTGGCCTCCTCTAACTCCCGATCATCAAACAGAAATAAAACAAAATACAAATCCACAGTCAATGAGTGGCTCTATGCGTAAACATTAGCTACGCGACAAGTTCAAGAAGACCCTCAGAACCGTTAATACCGTCGATAATACAAGCGTTAATAACATTGCAACATTGTTACAAACATTCATAACTGAAATCAAATCGCCTTTTCTCAGTGTAATGGAACAGCAAGACGAACTACTCACAGTGCCATCATTGCTGTGTTAAATAAGAAATGAGATACTTAAAAATTGTAACATTGAACGTAAATGGTTTCTTAAACCACATAGCTGAAGTACAGAATATGTACATTATAGAAAATGACATCGATATTCTCCTTTTGTCGCAGACGCACCTTACAACGACCAGGTTCGTTAATTTTAAGGGATACAATTCATATTTTACTAATCAACGGGATGGTACAGCACATGTACACTGGTATCATAATAAAAAGCAGTATAAAACATTACGAATTTGGAAAAACATAACCTGAATTATCTACAAGCAATCAGCGTAGTAATTAATGAAGGGTCAAATATTAGTGTCTCGGCAGTTTACTGTCCTCCGTGGCACAATATAAAAAAGCAACACTTTGCTGATTTCTTCAAAACTTTAGGCTGTAGATACATTGTAGAAAGTGACTACAACAATGCGAAAAAGTTATACTTCGGATCAAGACTGACAGTAGCCGGAAGCAGAGAACTAAAATCGATTATCGACAAAACCGCGAGCATCATTTGCTCATCGGGAACACTTACTTACTGGCCAACAGACCCCAATAAAATACCAGATCTTCTGGATTTCTATATAATAAAAGGTATTTCATCAGCACTTGTCGATGTTAGGACCAATGAAATTTTGCCATCAGATCATTCATCAGTTACGCTCTTAGTAAGTCAGGATGTAGTCAAGAAAATGCGTAAACCGAAATTGCATAATAAATTCACAAAAACCGGGATGCATTTTGAGATCAACTTGAACGTACAATAAATTTAAAAATACCATTAAAAACTGAGAAACAAATAGAAGAAGCGACAGAAAATTTTATTACACTTATACACGAGGCTGCGTGGGCATCTACGCCAACAGAGAACAATTGTTTGAGATTCGAACACACATTCGCATCGCACAATCATATTTTTCGGAAAGTCCTTCCTTCTAATTCTTGTACATTCTGGAGTACAGTCGAACACATCCTAAAATAGTGCAATCGTTTTAGTAGAATAAAAGACGGACCTCTTTACACTCTCTTAATCATCCAGAACAGGTTCGGACAGTTCTAACTTTCTTTAATATCAACAACACACTTTTATAAAATAATAATATATTAAAATTAAACATCATTCTGTGATCATGAAGCTATTAGCTTCGAAACGTGTCAGTATTTAATTTTAATATATTATTATTTTATGAAAGTGTATATGAATGATTCCATTTAATAAGTAACTGAAATAATGTGTCCATCAAATTTTAATAGTAATAACCTCTTAGATATTCTATAATAATTCCTTCGCTCGTCGTGCCGTAATGACCCAGGCAGTTCAAGCGAGCAGATAAAAAAAAAAAAAAAAAAAAAAAAAGAGCTGAACCGCTAATTGCGAAAGAATGACAAATAATAAATTAATTTATTATTTTACCAGGAGGGACTCTATTTCCTATAATTTCATTTATATCTGGTATTATCTGATCGTGTCCGAAAGTTGTCTTAGTTCATTACGTGACACTATTGTTCGCCGTTTTATGTATCAACTATCAAAACCAAATCATATTTGTTTCCATCTCTTCAATTCCAAACCGAAATCGAATCTGATTCATAGGCCGATTTTTCAGCTGATAAGAAATTAATTTGTAAATTCACGTGCCGACAGAGATATAGAATTGTCTAGTTTTATCGTTAAAAATTTCTTATACAAAATCAAAACTGTATTCTGAAAAGAGAGGTTAGAACGCATCCGTCTTTTATATTGTGCAGTACTATTTTTCCAGCACTCATACTATTCTGAAATACGTAATGCTAAACATCGGAAGATTGAAGCATTTCAAAAACAGCTAATACGATACTAAGTTCAGCAGCTGCTTAGCGTCAAGATAAAGTCACTTAAAAGAAATCACGAAATCTAAGAATTAAATTGTCATTTGTCACTGAGCATACAAATGTAAACTTTTGGAATAACTCACGTTGTTGGAAAATTTATTTTCTTACACATCTAGCAAGCGATGAATTATGGAGCTGTTATTAAACTGAAAATCAAAGTATTTCAGCTAAAAATAGAAGAAAAATATAGTGATTAGTAAAGAAGTATGTAGATCGTTATAAAGCAGAGAAAAAAATTTCAAACATGGAGATCAAGAAAAGTATTGGCAAAATTTAAAAAACAAAGTATAAAAAAAAAAAAACTAAACGATTTAAATGTAGTTGAATTGCTGTTCAACTAGGAATACTGAGTTATACGAACAAAGAAGGTGGCATTTAAATGACGAATAATTAAAACGATAAAATTATTTTAGGGCAATGGTGGCGCTACCTTATGTAATAAAACAAAAACAATGTAGAATAATTTATTATTTCAGATGGCGCTACATTCGAAGTAAAAAGGATAAATAATTTAAAAAATATGCATTAATTTTATATTAAATTTTCACGAGAAAATAAAGAATGAACTACTCTCTCAGTCACACTGTGCGCCGAGCCGGCACATTTAACAAGCGGAACAAAACGCGTCAATTTGCACCTGGAAAAATTTGCAATTCTTAGTTTTTAGTTCATCCATATTTTTTCTATTAGTTACATTTTTTGCGCAGTTTGATGTTGTCAATTCTCTTCGGTAAAAGAAAGGCTATATTCAGTTTCGTTAGTCTCTGCGCAGTTGAAGATTTTTATATATAAATGATAAAATATTAAGACACTTACGTGGCATTTATACAAATGGTAGATGAAAAGAGGAAGCTGATGAAAATGATAAAAACAAAGAAAAAACTGACTTCTGGGGAATATTTTTTTCGGTCACAATACATTCATGACCTCAATAAATGAAGGTAAATTGGCGGAAAAGAGAAAAATAGGAAGACAAGATAGGGCGAACTCGTATTACATGGATGGATGGAATAAAAATAAAAGTGCAAATAACGTATAAAGATATCAAGAATATGGCACAAGATAGAAAAGAATGGTAAGGGATGGCTGACTGAGCTAGAACGACAAATGCGAGCTCTTAGTACTTATGTTGATATCTCGTGTATTTAAAAACTGTAAGAACGTATTAGATATTAACACCTAACTTTATTTCAAAAAGATTAAAAACAATGTCGCTTCTTTTTCTATTTTTTTTTTTATTTTTTATTCCATAAATTTTTATATTGTTACGACCGCTTGATCTTTGGGAGAAATTATCAAAATGAAAAATTACATGTGTACGGATTTCCAAAATTTTAAGTTTTGTTTTTTTATTTGGGGGGGGGGGCTTTAAACTGAAATTCCACCCATCCTCTAAAATTAAGTTTTACAGCAGATCATACAATTTCTGACGTATCAGTCTCCTGATACGTTATGCTGCTTTAATGTTACTGTGATTTGCCTATCTGTTCTTAATTTACGCACTAATTTGATAACTTTGCTAACTTCATATCCCGATGTTGTATGGGGTTATGATAGATTTATAACGAGTTAAAAATATTTTATTTAAATTTTTTGTAGTATTTTTGATATACCTATATTCGTTTAACGATTTCGCTTTCAGTAGTATTTTGATAGCGAAGGTACGCTTCTCTGTTTTGTTTTGTTATCTGCGGCTAGTAATTTCCATTCATCGGTGTGCAACAGTAAAAATGGCCGCTCGTTAACCGTTTGTTCTGTTACTTTGCATACTTGAGTCGCTCAAATGCTGTTTTGTTATTTTTTCCCCTTCAACCATTTCTCTTTATATATTCCATTTTCGGTATATAAATGACTTATAATGAATTAGAAATAAAAGGTTTTACTCATGTAAGTATGTTAGAACAGCATTTAATAACGTGAAAAAATTTACTCTGCAATAGATCTTTATGCCTAGGTATAAGACAGTAGATTGTGTGCAATCTTACAATTGAGCGACTAGAAGCAGTAGAGATGTGGCTACATAGGAGAATGTTAAAGATTTCGTGGATAACCAAAGCATCCAATAAAAGAGTACTAGAAATGGCAAAGACCGAAAGAATGCTGATTAAATGGATAATAGATAGAAAAGTTAAATATTTTGGCGATATCATAAGAGGACAAAAGTTTGAGATCCTACAGCTTATTATACAGCGGAAGATTGAATTTAAAAACTGAACTGGCATCAGCTCAATCCATGATCTCATCCAAGGAGCAAGAGAACGAGCAAAGAGGTTGTTCAGCATTATACTCCTGCTATTAGAAAAAATACTATCTACAGACGAAAATAAAACAAGAATTACAATAGACAACACGGAAATCGAAAAGGCAGAGAGTGTAATTTATTTAGGACAGCTAATATCTCTAAAAAATAAAACAAAAAAAGAAGTAGAGCGTAGAATCGCACTCACTTGGAAAAAATACTGGTAGCTGAAACATATTTTTAAGGGACCTTACAGAAATTAACTAAAAAGGGGAATTCTAAACGCGTGCGTCCTGCCTACCTTAACATATAGAGGTCAGACATGGACAATAACAAATAATATCGTGAATAAAATTAAGATATGTCAAAACGCATTAAAAAAATCTATGATTGGAGTTAAATTAAGAGACAAAATAAACTCAAAAAAAAAAAAAAATCAAAAACAAATTAAAAGTTAAAGACAATTTTACATGGGCAATAAGAAGGAAAATATGGGACTGGGCAGGACATATTGCAAGAATGGATTCCACAAGATGGACTAAAAAAATAACAGATTGGACGATATACGCAAAGAGAAAAAGAGGAAGACCGGAAAAAAGGTGGGAAGATAGTTTCGCTAAAATGTTAAAACACAAACAATACCATCAGGTGGCTTATGACAGACTAGAGTGGGCTCGGTTGAGGGAGGCCTTTGCTCGTTTTCAGGGCTAAATTAAATTATACAATATAGTTTATTTACTTCAATGTATATTGTGTAACATTATATCACTAAGGCTAATAAATAAAAATAAAATAAATAAATAAAATAAAAAAATTAGCTTTTCAGTGAAAATAGTTTTTTTTTACTTTTTTATTACAATAAGTAAATGAAAATTAAAATTATTCGTAGTTTCACAACGAACGCAACAAATTAATTCGTTTTTTTTAATAGTGCAAACTATTTCTATAATTTTGTTTATATTTAGTATATTATCGGATAGTCGTCTTAGTTCACTGTGTCACATTACTGTTCTTTGTTTTATATACGAATCATCAAAACCGAATTATATTCATGCGAAAATCAAATCTGATTCATAGGTACGATTTCCAGCTGCGAAGGAATTAACTTTCAAGCAGTAACACATTTAACGTACCTGACAGAGACCATCTTCGTTAACAGCTTTCTATACAAAACCCAAAATGTATACTCAAATGAGAACCTAAAATACATCCGTGTTCTATAGTGTCTAGTGTCTACTTTCCTAGAGTACTCGGCATCGACCTTTTGTTTAGGTCCATTGAAAAATTAGGATACAACATAAATTAGTATGCGTGTGTAAATAGTCTTTTTTTCTTTTTTTTTTTTTTTTTTAAGCTTACTAATCAATTTAATTTTGTTAGCGCAACTATTTATTGTAATCTACTCTTAAAAACATTTTAAATATTTCCATTAGATGCATCATTTTCGATATACATTGCTGAAAATTTTAGAAAAGTTCTTAATCGGAAAATCGCATTGAAACATCTCAAAAAAAAAAAGGCTATTGACAATGGAAACTCTTAAAAGGAATCGCTTAACCCTATAATTAACTTGACGTGTTACACGCTGAAATGTAAATGTAACCTTTTGAATTAACTTGCGTTGTTGAAAAATTGTATTCTCACCTATATACATATTTAAGGAGTGATGAATTATGAAACTGTGTCAAATGGGAAATTAACATGAATTATAAAAGTAATCCAGTTGAAAATGGGAAAAGATATAGTGGATTATAATACGGGGTATTTGGAATGCTATAAAGGAAAGAAAAAAATTTCAATCGTAGAAATTAAGAAGAAAATTGACAAAAATCAAAAAGCAAACAATTATAAAAACGTTTCCCCCTTTAAATGATGTTAAACTGTCAAACAGCTAGAAATATTGAACTACGTAAACAACGAAAACGGTATGATTAAGATAGTGGCGCCATCTTCTGTAATAAAATAAAAAACGATGTGAAATAATTTATAATATCAGATAGCGCTGCATTCGAAATAAAAAGGAGGTACAGTAAATGATATAAACTAATTTTTAAACATAATACATATATGCATTCATTCTATATATCTGATTTTCACAAAAAGATAAGCAACCAGCTACTGTCAATCATACTGTGCGCCAAGTTTGTGCATTTAATAATCGGAAAGTATTTCTTCAACTTGCACTCGACAAAACCTGCACTTCTTATAGTATTCGGTACATCCGTACTTTTTTCTACAGATTAGATTTTTCGCGCAAAAAGTAAAAGAAAGAACAGTGTTTTTCGATTTCTTGCATCCCTTCGCATACACACGTGTATATTCGGTATTAATCGTAATGAAAAACCATAACGATGTTTATGCTGATTCACACAAATGGTACATGAACAGACGAAGTTGATGAAAATAATAGGACAAAGAAGAAATCGACTTCTGGGACATATATTAACATCATAAATAATTAAAGATAAATTGGCGGAAAAGGGGAAGAAACGAAGAGATTTCATTACATAAATGGATCGAATAAAAATGAAAAATAACGTATAAAGAAATAAGGAACGTAGCACAAGATAGAAAAGAATGGAAATCGGATGTTTACTGTAAGCTCTTAATACATATGATGATGCAACGTATATACAGAATTTTGAGAACGTATTATAGTGTACAAACGTCATTAACGCCTATAATTATATTTAATATTTTACATCGGAATTTTATTAAAAAAATTTAAAAATAATGCCGTTTCTTTTTCAAGTTGTGGTGCAAAAAAAATTTTTTTAAGAATCGTATTGGGGGGGCACGTGTGTGTTTTTATATTTGATCATTAGTCTCAGGTTTCTTACTTTTTAAATCTTACGATAGGAATTTTTTTTCGAATACTAAACGACTTTTGGTTTGTCACAAAAAAAGAATATATTCCATCCCGGTTAATGAAAATAATTAGCCGTTTGAATTTAACGAACTGGTTTGATTAAAAAATGTTCGATCCTTTACAGTTCGATGGTAATTTACATACGAATAAACCAGTTGATTTCTATAAAAAGGTTGGTTCTTCGTGTCACGAGCGATTCCCCTGTTTCCACTGGCAGAAAGTAGTGGAAAACTATCGCCCGTACTATATCCTCTTATTGATTGAATATGAAAAGTACAAGATATAATATGAATGCCGTATCGAAGGGATATAACCGAAATGGTAGATGGTCATCGACAGCAATATACCTTTGATGAAAGTGAACACTTTTTAAAGGTAATAAAATACAGAAATTCTCGGAAAAAGCAGCTAGAAGCCGAACGAAATAGAAAGAAAGAATAGTAAAATTTGGATCGTGGAATGTAAGAACTTTTTTAATCGACGAAAAGCTAGAAGAATTAAAAACAGAAGTGATAAGATCAAAAGTGAATACGATAATAATTGGCGATTCAAAATGGAAGGAAGTAGAGGTAGTTGTATCAAAAGTTATATCTAGAAAAATGTGTAGCGGCAAATATGAAGGAAATAACAGTATAGGTTTCACTCTGGACAAAAGAAATCGACAAACTACCATTGCAATAATCGATAAAAGCGATAGTATAATAATGGTATCGCCAAACACAAAATCCTTAACAACAATGTTACCGAAATATACATACATATATACCGACAAGTAATCCAAAGTATGAAGAAGTGAAAGAAACTATAAAAAGTGAAGCGTTACCTTATAAATAATATGGGTGATTTTAATACAGTGATTGAAGAAATATAAAATTAAACAATAATCGGTGTACTATGCTAAACAAATAAAAAGGAAAACTGATTAATCCAGTTCTGCCAGCAGTATAGTTTTACACATATGTATGTGTTTTTTTAAACTCTCGGAATCAAGTAAAAATGTGAAAAAGCTCCTTAGAATTGATGTAAATAGGGAGTGTGTGCTAAGACTTATTTCTTACTGCAAAGTAAAATTTTAGCAAGTAAAAAAGTAAAACGAATAAATAATTTTGGGGGAGAACTGCCAAAGAAGAAACAAACAAATACAAATACTGCAGAAAAAATAATAGGTGTAAAAACAAGAGAAATACAAAAAAAAAAAAAAAGATCGAATAAAAATTAAACATAATATAAATAATAGAGAAAGAAGTAAAAGCAAAGCTAGGTAGAAGAAGAAACTTGGAAAATCACCAGAAGAGCGAGAAGAAAAAAACAAAAGAAGAAAGAAAATAAAAAAGTAAAGATTTAGAAAAAAAATCTAAAGACAATAAATAAGAAGAAGTGTTCGGAAAAATAAATCGGAGAGACCGTCAATAATAGTAACTGGTTATATATCATAAACGAGGGGGGAAACTACTAACAAGAGAAGAAGAAATTTGTAAAATAAAAAAGTAACCTAATTGGAAAATTTATGTAAAAGTGATAAATAGATGAATATATAAGAAAAGTGGACAATGAAGGAATAAATAGGCGAATTTCAAATTCCGTCGGTTTAAATAATACGCCAATCGAATTGGTAGAAAACGTTTTAAGTTAAAAGTAAATATGTATTAAGAACATATACGGAAATACACTATACATTAACGAAGTAAAATTAATAGACCAACATGTTTCGTCGTAACAAATTAAATTTGTATTGTATACGATGAATATATGTGGTTTGTTTTTAACGATATAAGTTGGTCTATTAATTTTACTTTGCTAATATATAATATATTTCCGGTGTATATGTAACATCTCAATATATATGTATGTATATGTATTCTCAGAAAACTGTTGACAAGAAAGCCGAAGGAGATCAATTTTACTGCTTAATAAAATCATGTGTTTCGATCAGTGTAAATTACATGCTGATTTTAAGAAAACATTAGTACATCGGAAGAAATTAAATACGAAAGAGCGGATAAAGGATGTACTGTGCCCGGGACTAATCTAGAATGAGGGGGGGCCCGTCTTCGAAAAAAAAAAAAATGGTGAAAAAATTCATTATCATATGTGTGCAAACAAATTAGCAAAAAAAAAAGAAAAAAACCAATTGCGTACATATGAATGACTAATAAAATTAGAATTATGCTCGAATGAACTTTCTTACCCTAACAAACAGAATAATACATAAATTGAACATCAAATAAGGAATTTTGCTATTATTTTAAATAATTTTTATACAGTTCAAAATAGAACGTAATAAAAGTAGAAAATAAAATATTGTTAAAATTAAGAATATCTCACAGATCGTAAAATGTTTTTACATAGAAAAATTTACAATTGAATGGGTTATTTATATCTGAATAGAAAACTGTTATAAATCGATTTGCCGAATGTTTATATACATATTATTCAATACGTACGTTAAAAAGGACTCATTCGGTTTTTTTTTTTTTTTTTAACACGATAAGTCAGATTTATCGTAGAAAATTTCTGTAAATATGCATTTTATGTAACATTTAGTTTATTGGCGGAAAAAAGATAAATTACATAGAGAAAAAATATATATTTTTATTAATGAACGCGTATATTCTTTTTTTATATAAAAAAATTAACTGAATTCTTTTTAACTTAAAAAAACACAAATTTAAAATCTTTTATTTTTACTGAGTATTTTGGGAAAAGACACTTAAATTTTTCACGTGGAAAATTAAATGTTTCTTGTATTCAAAAGTGCAGAGCCCCCTGAGGAGCTGGGACCCGGAACTATAGCCCTAGAGCAGTGGTTCTTAACGTTTAAGTGATGAGGGACCATTTGACAAAATTTCTGTCTTGCCATGAACCATCAACTGTTTGGAGGGAATATACATAGTAAATAAGACACGCATAAAATTGTTCAAAGTCAACAGTATTTAAATTTTTTTAATGAAAATTTTACATTACAGAGGTAAGAACGTGATTTTTGTGACTGCATACTCGTTACTAACTTTTAAATCCTTGGTTCAGTACTACTCAAAGCCAAACGCATGTCGCCAGAAGGCACCTAACCAATTTCGGTGCCTGTTTTTAATTATCAGAAGCGTCGAGAATCCCTGTTCGCATAGATGTGTCGAAGAAAACAAAGTTACATAATGTATAGCAATTTCTCGCATCTTTGGGAAAGAAATTGCTTTTTGGCTCCAAAAATTTTCAAGATTAATTCCTATCTGAAATATATCTTTCAAGTTACTATCGTGTTGCATTTCAATCACTTTTTCTTAAATTTCATCAGGCACCTCAGAAACGTTGTCAGTGAAAAGATCGCGGATCACTTTTCGAATACCTTTATCCTCACAGTAGTCAGGAAAATAGCGGTTTAATTCACTTTTTAAGTTTTTCAAATGAAGTATCATGTTCTTTTATGTTTCTCCTTTAATCTTAGCACACTGTCAATCCAGCGAATCTCAAACGCAGAGAAGTTTTCTCTTTCTATATACCTTGTTGATCCATAGCTCGATTTTAGCGATAAACGCACTGATTTTATCGTCTTACGCAAATATAGGTGTACTGTACTTTGCAACTTCGAATTTCCTGACCATGATGGTTAAAGGTTCAATTTATTTAGTTGCGTGAAAAAATCGACCAAATAAGCAAGATGTATTTGAAATTTGGACGCACAGAGCTGATCTAACAATTTTTTGTTCTCCGTATTAGTAAGAATTTCGTACAATCCCGACAGCATATTTCCTTTGGGGAGCTAACGCACTTTCGTGTGGAAAAGCAGAGTTTTGGATTTCATATCAGAGCACGATTATTTGAAGAGGCGAGTATTAAGTGCACCCTTTTTTACTGAAGTGAACTACTTTTATAGTTGTTCCAGGAGCGTTTTGGCAACCAATGCTTAGCGACGAATAACCCAGTGTGTCATAATTGCAGATGGATTTTTTATTGTTTCCAGCGCTGCAAGAATAGAGCCGGAACCAAGCGTAGCAGGAGCATCGTCCGTACAAAGCCATGCAAGCTTTTGCCACATAAGTCCATGTTTCTACAAATATTGACTTATTACATCCATAGCATCTGCACCATGCGAGACGTTTTCAGTTCTTGAGAAAGTAGTAACTTCTCTTTAAATGTTTTATCGTCATTCAATAATCGAATAAATACAAGTAATTAACAACATTTCGAAACGTCGATACAAGACATATTAAAAGAAAGTGGAAAAAACTATATTATGCGAACACTGAAAATAAAAAAAAATAAAAAAAACTATGCGTGTTAAAATAATTAAAGATATCGTCGAAACACGCTCAGTAAAATTTTATACATGTCAACAACTAAGGACAGATCACTATCATTCAAAAGAAATCTTAAGGGAACTTAAAAATCCTACTCTCACTAATTGAGACTCGTATTTTTAGGACAACTGCAGTTAGACGAAGAAAACTGCTCATCATGGACAAAAGTATTAATATTCGTTGGCAGTTCTTCCCGGACACCGATAGAGAAGAAGAAGAGGAAAAATAGAAAAAAACCCAGAAATTATTTAATAAGTATTCCATTTAAGACTTCTTGCGAATAAAATTCTGTACTTTAAGTTGTAATTCGGTAAATTATAAATCAGTTGCATTTTCTACGCTCATTCGTTAATGTTAAAGTGACGAACTTTTGGTCAGACATCGTGGATTGTGAAGTTTCCCATTATTGTTCTGAACCGAACACGGCATTGACGGGAGCAGGTTCTCTCGGTCGCATTTATTCTCCGACAATTCGTTCCCGAATTTATTCTAATTACAAATATTTTTACGTTTGAATTATCGAGAATGTTTCGTTTTACTTTGGCAAATTTAATGAAGTTATACTTTAATATTCTAAAAGACACATATATACAGCCGGCGTTTAATAACTTATTAATATTCTCGAATTCTTCCTATATTCCTGACGGGACTCTATGGGCCATACTTCATTGTATAGGTTGCCATGTTGCCCCGCTGGTTTTATAAAACATGCTTATTCCTATTAGAATTATATTATTATCTCCGACCCAATCCTTCATTGGAAGGATGGGTTGGCTATTACATAGTTAATAAATATATATATAAGGAAGAGAGGTCACGAGCACTGTTTATGGTTCTTGCCGGTACAGTGGAAAAAAAAAAAAAAACAACTTCTGCGCAATAATTTCGAAAATAAATTTATTTAAACTTTACAAAAAGTTGTGAAATTCTGAAGGAAGCGAAACGTTTCAGAGCGACTCACTCGATAATTCGTATTTGTTAAAACTTTAAATTCTGTTAATGCGTATTTGTTGTTTCTAGATAGGCTGCGAAACAAGTATAGACGAATGACTGGCCTAAAATTTTTGTAGAGCCTTCCATTTTGAGACTTTCGTGTCGTGAGAATTAGTCGCCGAAGTTAAATATTTATTCCAGTGCCTCTCGGATGCGTCTTTCTTCCCGGAATTGATGTAATTTACCGAAAGCGCAACAAATCAACCAGCCTTGCAAACTTTTCATCGCCGGTTACATTATTAGTATTTTCATCGCTCCGCCTTCTAATAGAGATGATCGGTTCAGGTGATTTTTCCGTACTTGTTAAATTTTTCACTGTTACCATTACGTGCATGCAAAGAATGCTAGACCTCATAAATAAAAAAAGGAGAAAACTATAATATGAAAATAAATACAAATAAAACGAAAATAACGAAGTGCTCCAGGGGTCAAAAAGCGCAGAGACACAAATACAAATAGAGGGACAGCAACTAGAATATGTTAAAAAATATAGGATACTTAGGTGTACTAATAACTGAAGATGGACGTGACGATATAGAAATAAAATCCAGAATAGCAATTTTGGGGAATTTAGAAACAATAATAACAAATAAGAAAATTAATATAGATATGAAAAAACGAATATTACGGTGCTATGCGTGGTCCGTAATGCAATATTCGGCTGAAACCTGGACGATAAGTGCAGACTGCAAAAAAGAAGAATTGACGCCGTTGAAATATGAGCATACAAGCGTACGCTAAAAATCCCGTGGACGGATTTCATAACAAACCGTCAGCTGATGAATAGGTGTAAAGTAGATAAATTGCAATTATATGACACGATATAAGAAGAAGAAAAATTGCATAACATATAAGATTAGAGAAGAAGGCTTATTCAATCTGGTCACACAAAGGAAAATTAAAGGAAAAGCTTCAAGAGGAAGAAGGAGAATGGAAATGATGAATACGAACGCAGGAATTAAAAGACTTCTTCCTACTAACAAAATAAGCTAGATGCAGGAATTTATAATGTTCGTGACGAGCAACCTCCCGAATATGGGAGATGCAACAATTATGATGATGATGATTACGTACCGGTTACAATTACAAGTGTCTGTTTCAATCGTTTTAACTTATTTAAATTGTGCAACTACGAAATGTGTAAAAAAAATTGTAACCTATACTTTCTGAGCGTAGTAGAAATTATATTTCGACTATTTGTTTTTGTGCAATATATTTTTTTGTCACATTTTTCTTTCGGAATATCTTTTAAAACTTTAGTATATTTTTATTTATATTAAAATTTCGTATTTTCACTAAAATAATCTTACCGAAAATTTAAATGCACGTATTTTATGCGCTGCTAAGCGATCGCTAAACAAAACTTCCCTCATTTTTTTCGGCTTACAACTATGAAGTCTAGGGAATTTTTATGATATATTTTAACTTTTATAGTAATTAAAAAAAAGTTTTTCGCGAGTAAGAAAAGTTGGTAGAACGTTTTTGTGAATAGCAGCTGAACACATTTTTCTGTTAACAAATCTGGGATAACTAGTAATAATATAAAGCGTAAAAAACGACGTACCAAAAAGTTTTGAGGAATGCAGCACATTCTGGGTGCGACCTTAAAATCAACCTAGAGTACTGGCTTTTGATAATAATACGGAAGATTGCTATAGCGTGTATTAAATTTTATGATTCGCAACTTTTTGCATTGATATAAGAAAGAGCATAATAAAAAAAGGAAGTAATGCATGCTGATGCTCTAGTGTAGTTGAGACATCATCTGAATATAAATTATATCAAAATTGGTCTTGGCACTAAATTGAGTCTGGAATAGAAAGTGTAATTAAAACAGTTAATAATTTAGAATAGTTTATAATGACTGTTTTCTTTTCTTTGTTTTTTTTTTTTTTTTTTTTTATATCAGGTACAAAACCTATTACTATTATTTAACATACTACTACTATGTCTTTCATCTTTCCATGTACTCTTTTTATTTAACGCTTTGTTATCAATAGAGGACCGCTTCCGGCAAGAAAATTATGCAATATTAAAGGCTTCATCGTATGTAGTCGCAACAAACCGTTTGGCTACGCTTTCTTATTTGTTGCTAATGGAATAACTTTTAGTCGCCGTTTTCGCCATGTACTTTAATATTAACCATGATGAACTCTCTTTTTATAGCCTTTTATTTTTCTGTATTCTAATTCATCGTTTGGTCCACATTTTACGCCTTTTCTGTTCCCTCCTTGTACATCTCGGTACACGATCTCAATTCTTAGTTTCATCATTCCATTAGTTTCCGACCGAATTAGCACTCGCCCTTCTTATCACTTCTGTCGGAGAGGTCCTTTTCGATGAGTACAGATTAAATTTTTTAAAAAATCACTTTTTGGTTATGTATTACTTTTTTATACAGGTAAATATCCGTACATAATCCGAAGGTTTCGATATTTTCTAAAGTTCGTATACAAGTGAAACAATTACCCCATGTGAAACAATCATGTATCCTTTGTACATGGGAAATTTTTATTCTTTAAATTTTTTTACGAAAAGTTTTTTTTCGTATAGCCCGCAGACAGAAGCAATTTTTTTCTACGTTAATTTGGGATTCATTTCAGCTGATATTGGCCGGGAACAGAGGCCCAAGACACACACACACACACGTTAATTATCAAAAACATTTAAATAGGCTCGATACTATCTTAAAATTTCTAAGGAAGATTTAGTAAACTTCCTTTTGAACCTGACTTAAAAAAATTAAATAAGATAATTAATCAAACTAGTTTAAACAGAACAACTTAATCGTGTATACGAAATTTCAGAGGGTTTTAACCTCCGTGTAATCATTATTATTCGAAAGAGAAATGGAACCTATAAACAAAAAAAAAAAAAAAAACAAAAAAAAAAACCTATAAACAAATATTTGCGATTCACCTTAATGCAGTCAACTTTTTTGTTAGCGCCAAATGTTTTCACTCACGTCAGACAAGAAAACAAAAAAAAAAAAAGAGCATACGAAAATGATTGACATTTATTAATTATATATTTGCGCGTTTTTACTTAAAAATAAAAAAAAAAAAAAATACGAAAATTATTAACATTTATTAATTGTCACAATTTTTTTTACTCTTTTTAACTCTTTTTTTATTTTATTAACTCTAAAAGCCATACTTCTAATCTCACCACATCTTACGTATTTATTTTACACCATTGGTACTTCTTCCCTAGAAAATA
Source organism: Icerya purchasi (assembly GCA_039619475.1). NCBI lineage: Eukaryota > Metazoa > Arthropoda > Insecta > Hemiptera > Monophlebidae > Icerya > Icerya purchasi. The sequence continues at coordinate 150,069,374 of CM077116.1, read as the reverse complement.
AAAATGAAATCTCTTCTCTTTCTCAAACCACGAAAACAATCCTCCTTTTTCGTGTTATATTACAGCGGATTTTCTTGCATCATCATTTTAAAATACGCATTTCTGGGACCTTATAATCTAGTTTGTGTCAATCTTGCTTTAAATAATACTTCTCTTTCTCGAGTTATTGTCGTGGCATCTTTCTGGACAGTCTTTTCTCCGAACATATTTCGTCAATAAAAAGACTAAAACGGTTTGCTGAAAGCCCTATCTTCAACTAAACGGGGTGGAATCCTTGTATCCTTATTTCTCTGTGTTATAAATCCATCCGTTCCAAATCTGATTACTGTTCATTTCTTTATGACTGTGCCTTCAAGTTCCGTTTTTCTAAACTATGTATATACATATATATATATACAGGGTGCGGCAGAGAAACCTACCACATTTCAAAAAATTATAGCGCCCTCTGTAGGCAAGGTAGCGAAATAAAACTAGTCGCATTCGAAAGAGGAAGAGTGCCGAATTTTTTCAGTACTACATATTACAAACCACCATGGGTGACTGGTCTGCGGTTGAGCGCGCATTTGCTGTAGAGCAGTTTTTTCGCAATCAAGATTCTTACACTACTACAGTTCGTGAATTTCGAAAACGTTTCGGGTTAGATGGGAAGAAACCTGTGTTTTCTAACAAAACTTTACATAAACTTTCGTGAGACTGGCTCTGTGCGTAAAAAAAAAACCTCCTGGAGTTCCTAAGACGGTAAGAACCTCACCGATGATCGCGCGTGTTCGTGAAGCCATTCGGTCGAGTCCAAGTCGCTCCACCCGTATGCACGCGAAAAACTTGAATGTGTCTGATCGAACCGCAAGAAGAATTCTTCACGAAAATCTGAATTTTCATCCCTACAAGATGCTCTATAGCCAACAGCTTTTAGCCGCCGATTTTACCAGCAGAAAAGCGTTTTGTGAGGCCAGCGCGCTCACCCGATCTTTCTGTTTGTGATTTTTTTTTTTTTTGTGGGGGTATTTAAAGTCAAAAGTTTATGAACGCAAACCTCGAGACCTGGAAGAGTTGAAAGCAGAGATTCAACGTTATGTTGCGGCTATTCCGACGACTATGTTGAAAAAAGTTTACGATAATTTTGTTTTACGTATGCGTAATTGTATCGAAAATCAAGGTCGTCATTTAAGTGACATTATTTTTAAAACAAAGAAGCTGTCAAAATAAATTTTTATATTTAAAAAAAAACTGGCATTCTTCCTCTTTTCAATAAAAAAAAAATCATTTCGCTATCTTTGATAGGACAGGCGCTATAATTTTTTGAAATGTGGTAGGTTTCTCTGCCGCACCCTATATAATCCAAAATTCTTCTCTTCGACTATGCTTTGCTGTTCTTAAATTCTCTCCAATTTCAGCAGCTCTTGTTGAATTCGTCACCCCAACTATTCGCAGATCTTATCTTATTTAGTCTATCGTTTAAACGTCTTCCGCTTACGTCCGCTACTCTTATCCATTCGTACCTTTTGTTACTAAATACCGGCATTTTACACGTAGTAAAATACCTATCTTATTTCTTATTTCTTGTCTTTTTTCGTTCGCTGCTCCTTTAATTTTTCTTTCGACTTCGCGGTACTGTGTCATCTTCCTAAAATGTTTATTCTACTTTCACTTTCAAATTTCTTCCACAAGCCCTAATTAGACAGAAATTTCACAGAACTATTATTCCCTATTTCCTTTCTATGTAACCATGTTTACTTCGAAGGTTTTCTTTGAAGAGAGAGAAAGTGTTGTAGGAGCTTCTTTTATCCTAAATTTTAACTTGCCGGAATTTTTTTATCTTCCTTTTTTACCCTATGTTCCGTTATTTCCATCTCCTGTAATCGCCTTTCTTCCAATTTTTCGATCGACTTCATTATTCCTGTGATTTTATTACTCTCCGTATACGTTCACTTATCTACATTCTTTCTTCCCTGCACTCCAAACATATTGATTTACTCTCGGTTTGTGGCCATTTGGGAATCTTTCATAAAGGGAATCGGCGGATTCTTTCGCTTAAGTTGCTGCTTCTTTCTATTTCTTTTTTAAAAATATCGTATGACCTTGATTTTCCTCCCGCTGTGTAAAAGATTTCATTTCAGATTTCGATGCAATGGTCTACTCTTCCTTCTTTTCTAACAATCGCTCCTTTTCTCTGTCTATTCAACCTAATCTTTCTGCTAATCCGTACTTCATTTTGTTTCGGTCCTCTCTATTAAAATGAAACACCTTTTCGCGACGCCTATCAGGACTTAGCAATCTCTTTCTACTTCCCATTGCAACTTTTTTATCTTGCTTTTTCCTTTTCTACACCTTATTCCTGCTTTTCTTTTTTTTTTATTAACAATATTAATCCGGATTCAAATATAACTGACTATTTTTTCTCTTGATTGTTTTTGGGTAAAGATCCCTAGATGATAAGCCAAAAAATAAATGTGCGTTTATCACTTTCTTAACTTGCCCCCATTCTATCTTCTTCCATTAATCCCTTCACGACTCTGTTACTGGCAAATTTCATGTTACCTTTCTGCATTTGTTATTTCCGTTCCATGTATCTTTCCAGGAGTGCTAGAAAAACAAACGTAACTTCTACCATACTGTCTCTTAGTTGTTTTTTGGATCTTCTTCTCAACTTTATTTCTACCGCTGAATCCACAACTTTTTCCCCGTTACTAACGGAACCAACAAATTCCCGTTGACTTCCGATAACTGCGAGGGGTGCTCTGCAATTCATATTACTTCGTTAAAGTTCGCAGTACATTTTTTTTCCGACTACCGTCTTCAGACCACCTGTTGCTCATTCGAAACCCTCGTGGGTTTTTTGAGATTTCGATATGTAAAGATCTTCCTTCTTTTACATTAGTGGGAATGATTATTTTGAGTGTGACTGGTTGGTGATGTATAGGTGCTAAGTGTGTAGTCATAAGAAGTTACTGTACTAAATTAATTAAATTACTATAGTGATAAGAAATATTATTTTAGATGTATTGAAATGTTATTAGTAAATTGTAAATTTATGTCAAATAAACGATAATGAGGGTGACAGGAACTCACGAAACGGGCAAAATTGCCTTGTGAGACCCACAACTTTCTTATTTAAAAAAAAAAAAAAAAAAGAAAACGATCGGGACGATTTATTATTTCAACCTAACGCTCAAACAGGAAAATTCCGTTTAACATTTTTCTCCTTCAATATTTAACCTCTTAACCGAGAATTTCTATTTTAGACTATACATTTTTCTATTCTGAATTTATTCAGTTCTCGGACTCTAGTTCTAAAACTTTCCACATTTTCACTGGCCCGTTTTTGCTATCTTTGTTTTAATTACGGTATACTTCTTGTGCCTTTTTCTTCTTTCTATCTAACGCTTTTCACCTTTTTTTATCTTTCATATGATTCAGGTCAGATCTGCAACGCCAGTTTTATTTTCTTCCAGGCGTTTTCGTTCAGCGCTTTCACTTTTATTTTTATCTCTTTTAAATATTCCTTAATCTCCTCAATTTTTAAGCGTATTAAAATATCGTTTTTTTTAACTCCGCTATAAGACCAAGAGTCCTTTATAGGTAGATTCAACAAAAAAAAATTATTGCATATAAAAAATGGGTTGAAGAAAACACTTTTGTTCTGGTCAACACCGGGATTTGTATATGAAGAAAAAACGCACTTTTGACGTTTTCGATTACTGTCTTAAATGTTAAAAATCAATCCAGAATTCTTCCGTTTATGTCGTTTGAAAATCTTTTCTATGGCAACCAGTTGCGAAAGAAAAACTGCTTCGGTTAACATTGCCGAGATTACATGATCCCAGACAAACTACCAGAGGAACTAGTCGCTGCAACAGATTCATATCACGGCACTCGTGTCTCCGCTTTTTTGCATGTGTCGTCCACTACTGAGAAAAGTTAAGATACAATACATTTTAGAAGAAAGGGTATTTCTATTCAGAAATCATAACCACGACTGTTCTCCCCGAGTAGTAGAAAAGGTAAAATTCCTCGCCTGCAGATTCTGGAAAGTCCGAATCGAAGGTCTCTTGGTATTAAATTCCCAAACAGGTACAGGGCCCCTGATAACGGGATCCCTGCTTTTATTTGTGTATTTTAAGTATTTTGATTATTTTAATGCATGCTATAGGCAACCTTGCTTTGTTACGGAATCTAATATAGCATTAGGTTAAAAAGATATATACCAGTGAAGAAGTTATTGCTTGAACGGTGATCTTGAATGCACTCCTCTAGATGGGCTATTGTTGTTTATTTTCGGTAAGAAGTTGCATTAATGACCATTAACATGTGTCAAGTATGAACGCAATACCAAGATCGTGCGAGGAAAATGATTCCTATTAACTAATTTAATTAAATCGTTACACAATTCAGACGCAACACAACCACACGAAACTCGCAAACATTTTCCAACTGATGCGCAGTTGACGCGATTTCGAGATGATTTTTCGGAAGCTATCGCGATAAGCGCGAAGAATCGGCCGCGTGTCAAGGTGAAGTCTAATCGAGCCGAGACTTTTTTTCGGTGACAACGGAACAGCAACTGATCCACATGATTGCTGTCATTTCGATTACCGTCGACAGTGACTCCTGCTTTAGAGGTAAACAGCGGGAGATCGATACTAATTAAAAAATTACCGACTACGTAATAATTATCTTCATCTTTACTGAATGCGTAACGAGCCCCGGATCGGAAAAGTACATATTGTCTAGACAAAGAAAAAAAAAAACAGTGTTAAAACAATATCGGTACGTTGCATACAGTTGATGTTGGTAATGACCTCGAACATCGTCGTCACATTTTTTCTCACTCTCAAACGTTACGCAACTCTGCTACATGTTTCGTTGCTGTACTTTTCGGTAAAAAGTTTTGTGCAAAAGCGAGTAGCCAACAGAATTTACAAAGTTCAAGAATATCGTTTATACATGAGCTGGATGATCAAAACGGTCGACACAATAAACGTTTAATGTGTACCTAGAGCGTAGATAGATTCTAATGAATTACGGCCGATGTTTGCACCAGTTGAACTGTTTTCTCGTAACTCTCCATCAACAGTCAACTTAGGATCACGAAATTTCATCTAGCTCCTTTACTAGTACATTCTGTTTTCCAATCGTTTATCCTTCTCTTAAGTTCGGTGCCCGCAAACGGTGAAAATTAAATTGAAACATACGAACAAATAACATCCTTTGAATGGCACTATAAATCAGCAAGCCCAAGATCTATGAAAAAGTCTGCAACTTCTTTATTTGGCTAATCAACTTATCTTCTTTATTTTTTTTTTTTTTTTTTTTTTTTGGCCCGGCTTCAGTTAACTATTAAGCCATTTGGCCACTAACCAGTTGATATAGGAATAATTCCAACTAATGAAAGATACATAATAATTAATTAGGAAAAAGGTTACAGACAACCATGGCCGTAAATGTTCAATATTACCCACTGATGGCTGAATATAATTTTTAGGAAAGAGAAATTGGCCGGACTGAGCCCAAGATACATAGAGTACCTGTACTTACCTGATTAGAAAATTAATGGAACAGGAATCACAATCATCATATACAATAATTATAATAAACAATCATGGCCACAAATGCTTCAGCATAGTCTACGAATGTCTGCATAAAATCATAGCGAAGAGGAAACTGTTGAAGTTGTTTTTATATTGTAAGGTGCTGCATATCTTACTCTTCTAAAAATTTGGTTTGCTGGTAAAAACTAGCCAAGTCAAATCGTGAGCTTTAATTTATCCTAAATATCTGCTTTATATAAATAATTCGACTGTTCAAATTTAAGAAGTTATATTTTTAAATAGCAAAAAATTTTTCGTAGCAGAAAAAAACTAATTAATTGTGTTTTAAATTTATTTTATTATTATTATTATTATTATTATTATTATTACATTAGAAGGTACAGGCGCCGGCTGCTCAAACGGGCCATATGCGCCCGGGGAACGGAAGGGATACTAAATTGAATTTAGGAGGTTAAGGGAATGAAGGAATTGAAACGCACTGCGGATATGACACGGAGAATCAGCTAGGAGTTGTAATAAGGAAGGGGGAAGGCCATGCTGTGCTCTAAGTGCTATAAGGGAATGACAAAATGTTAGTAAATGGGGAATGGAAAGCTGGGTTCTTTGGCAAAAGGGACAAAGAGGGGGATCGGTGCGTTGAAGGAGATACGAATGGGTCAGGCGGGAGTGGGAAATCCTAAGTCTGGTAAGAATAATATTTTTCTTCCTTGACCGGAATGGAAGGGGGATCTGAGATAGAGGACCAGGTTTAACAAGGAAAAGGTTTTTTTGTTGACTAGAACTCCATACTTGTTCCCAGGATTTAATTATAAGGGATTTCAAGAAGGATTTCATATCGCTGGTAGAAGAGAAGTACGAGGATATGGATGGAAGCTGGGATGCCTCCCTAGCAGCTCGGTCGATGGCCTCGTTACCAGGGTAACCAATATGGTTGGGGATCCACATGAACGATATAGAAATTCGGGATCGAATAAGGAGATCGTGAAGGAGAAGGATGCGTTGTACAATTGCATTACCTGTGTAAAAGTTGTAGAGGGACATTAGAACACTGAGTGAATCAGTAAGGATGAGGTATTTAGAAAGAGACGGAGCGGAGGAGAGGAACTCAAGACACTTAAAGATGGCGAAAGATTCAACCGAAAATACAGAGCAGGATTTCGGAAGCCGGAAGCGATGGGTGGTGGGAGGAACAAAAAAGGCTGATCCAACGTGGCCAGTGGATTTTGAGCCATCCGTAAAGCAGAAGATGTAGTCAGCGTATTTGACAGTTTCGAACGTAATGTATTGACGAAGGATGTAGTCGAGATATATGGATTTGGGTAGATGAATTAAGTTAAGATTGATATCTGAGGTTAGGAAAAGCCAAGGAGGAGGGTTAGTGTACACTGGAGAAAGGGGAGGATTGAGAATAAATTTTCTAATTTGAGGAAAACGAGATTCGAACTTATTTTTGATGTTAGTTGCACAGTTAGGAACACGCAGAGTAGTCTGACGCTGTTGCTGGGAGTTGAAAAGGAGCTTATTGATCGGATGGTTTGAATTGACAAGAGTGGAAGTCAGAAAGTTAGCCGTTAGGATCTCCCTTCTGAAATATAGGGGCAGCTGTCCGGATTCACAATTAAGACTGGCTGTGGGGTCAGTGCAAAAGGCTCCAGTGACTATTCGGATGGCTGAATGTTGGATAGAATCTAAGGATGACAATAGACCCCGAGCTGCCGAACTGAACGCTTGGCAACCGTATTCTTATCTACACCGGATTAACGATTGATATAGCAGTAATAACATTTTCCGGTCGCCTTCGTTACTTTTATTATTGATCAGCTTTAATATACCGAGAGCTTTAATGCATGTCTTCTTGAGATCCTTGATATGTGCGTTCCATAGGAATTTGCTGTCGACTGTTACTCCAAGGTAGCGCACCTCCTCTTGGAAATGCGGTTCTAAGCTGTTCAGGAAAATTCGAGGCCGTTGACAGTATTTAGTGGTCCGATGAAAATCTACACATGTTGTCTTTTCTGCAGAGAATTTGAAGCCTCGCGCAGACGCTCATTCGGAGAGGTCGTTAATGCATCGTTGCATGACTTTGCTTGCTCTGGTAGGTGAAGAGGATTAAAATGTTATCGTCAAATCATCAGCAAACAGACTAAACTGTACGGGCGCTCGGACGGCTAGCTGGATGTCATTGATGACTAATAGAAAAAGTGTTACGCTAAGGACACATCCTTGAGGCACTCCATTTTCCATGGAAAACATCTGCGAAAAAGTGTCCCCTAACCGAACTCTGATTTGCCTGTTCGTTAGAAAGCTTTGGATAAGACTGGCCATGCGACCACGGATTCCTGCTTTATGCAGGCTCGTAAGGGCCTGATATCTCCATACCGTGTCAAACGCTTTTTGAAGATCAAAGAAGACAGCATATAAGTGCGCACGATTAGTAAATGCTTTCTGAGCCTTGAGTTGGAGATTTACGGTAGCTTGAATTGCTGAGCGGTATTTGCAGAATTCATATTGGTGACGAGTAAATATGTTGTTCATTTCGAGGGTCCAGATTAACCTTTTTTGAACGATTTTTTCCAATAGTTTGCCCAGAGTACTTGTTAACGCGATAGGCCGGTAGCTACTTGCTTCGGTTTTTACTTTTCCTTTTTTTAATATTGGGATTACTACGGCTATTTTCCATCTCGTAGAGAATATTCCCTCATTCTACAATCTGTTCAGGATATGTAATAAATATACTTTAGCCGATAGATGTAGATATTTTAACATAACAAGATGAATGTTGTCCGGACCTGGCAAGGAATCACGGACATAATATTGGATACAATTTTCTAGTTCCTTTAGCGATATGGGACAATTGTACTTTCCTTGTTACTGGAAGTGAAGCTTAATGGAATGGCTTCTGTCCTTTGTTTATAACGTATAAATTCTTCGCAATAGTTCAAATTAGACGATACGGCGGAGAAATGGGAAGCTAACATGTCGGCTATTTCGTTAATGTTGGTAATAAGTAAACCGTCTTTGAATAAAGCGGAGATAGTTTCCTTATAGTTTTTCCCATTGATCAGATGGATTTTCTTCCACACAGCGGAAATGGGTACATGCTGATTAATAGATGATGTAAAATCTTGCCAGCACTTCCTTTTGGCTACTCTGATGAGAGAACGTGCATGTGCACGTCGTTTGCGAGTTGCGCCTTTTTAGTATTCTTAATGTCTTTTTACGGAGATTTATTGCCTTTGCAATATTATTGTTCCACCAAGGAACCCGTTTATTTGACGACGGACTGGACGAGGACAAGGGTATAGCTAGACGTCCAGCTTCAGTGATTTTTTTTGTTAAAAATTTGACATCTTCTTTTACATCATCGAAATGTCTGGAATGGATTTCGGTGCCCTCAGTGAACCTTGGCCAGTTGGCTTCCTTTATCTTCCATTTTCGACACCGCAACGATTGAAAGCTGGGTACGTTGTATACCAGGAAAATGGGATAGTGGTCGCTATCGCAAAGATCTGTGTGGCTTTGCCAGTCAATTTGATCGATAAGATCGACGGAGATCAGCGTAAGATCGATTGACGAAAAACGCCCTGTTTTTGCATCAATGTGAGTTGGTTGATCCCCCTTGTTTATTAAAGCGATGTTAGGGTTATTGATAAGTAGGTTATTAATTTGATTTTCTCTGGAATTCTGATATCTGGAGCCCCACGTATAACTGTGTGCATTGAAATCGCCAAGAAGAATAAACGGCTCTGGTAGCTGATTTACAATTTCTTCAAAGTCGTATAGTGAGGTTTGCCGGTTTGGTGGAATGTAGATATTGCATATTGTGATGGGTTTACGGTGAATTGTTGGGAGTGCTGTTGTAACAGTAACTGCTTGAATATCGGAGGTAATTGAAAGCGGAATCACTTGTGGAATAGAATCATGTATCAAGGTTAAAACTCCTCCAGCTGCGATTGAGTGAGAGGTATCATCGAATCGAAATGGTTTGTAACTACGAATAGAAACACACTGATTAGGTTTTAAATGGGGTTCTTGGATGCATATCACTGGTGGTTGGTGTTGAGCTATCAGCGTTTGTAACTCAGCCAAGTGCGAGAATACACCATTAATATTAAACTGCAAGATTTTACTCACGATTCGTTAGATCTGTTTCTGAACCAGAGGTGCTACTAATCAGTGCGTTAACCAGCCTGGTTAACTTGTTTTTGATTCCCTGTCCTACTATAAAGTTCTTCAGGATGGGTAACGAGTTGACAATTTTTTTAGGATCTATATCCATCTGTTTAACTGCCTCAACATAATTCGTTTCAGTGAGAATAGCAAGCATGATGTCTTCGAACTGCTCTGGCGTAACATCATAACGATCAGCGTTTTCCTCCAATTCTTCTTTGGCCACCTTAATTGTTTCCACTAAATTGTCATTATTTTAGTTATAAATAAATTTCACGATTATCTACAGAACTTGGAACCCATTTAGATCTCAATTCTTTTGTCGGCGAAGTCAATAACCACGCATATTCTTAATATTGAACTTGGCTCCCATTTTTACATTCATGTTTTTGATTGGATTTATTTCGAGGCCATTAACTTCGAAAATAATAAATTATGAATTATGCATTGTTTTTGTTATTCCTAAATAATAGTGTAATATTATGTAAATGGAAAAATTTATAAATGTGAAAATACTCCATAATTTCTTATCTTCGTTATTCAAATGTAGGTGCTTTTTCTGGCTTTTATTTTTATAGTATTTCTAGTTCAATTTTTCAATGAAATGTACGTTGTAATTATTGTTGACAGAAAATTTTTTTGTAATGCTGAATTTATTTCTTTGTTGTTTTTTTTTTTTTTATTGAAGTGGTGTGTTATTATCTAATCTACGTAAATTGAATAATATATTTTTAGTGACTATTTGGTCTTTTTTCTTTTATTTGTTGTTTCATTTTACAAATCGAGTACCTTATTCTTTACGTTTTAAAATATTATTTTATCTTTTTACAAAAGTTATTTTCTTCAATCAAAAAGGACAAATAAAATATTTAATCGTGTAATAGGAAACAACTGATAATTGAAAACGTAACAATTTGAATAATGAAATAGATAAAAATATTTCAAAGTTAAAAGACAAAATACTTTCCACCAGCGACAAGGAAAAATACATTTTCGTCCGTAACGATGTTGAAGTGAATGAGGACGGGCAAAATATCGTTATTGGTGACGCAAATTTAAACGTTTTAATCAGATAAAGTTAGTAAACTCATTTAATCTGGTTGTTTATGTTTTTTTTTTATTTACATATAATTGTTTTGATGACAATTATTTTATCTCATTAATTTCTAATAACTGTATTTGTAATTTCTGATTCCTAATTCCATTGACATTTTTGTTTTATTTTTATCAGCTATTTATTTATTTATATTCTTATTACATAATTATTTAGCACGTATGTTTTTAACACCTCCCACAGATTTGCAATGGACAGTAAATCAGACACTTCAATAAAAAATAATCTTTCGTTGAATATGAATGATGTTAACGTCAAGCGTAAAACTATTAACACAATGTTACCTTTTAACAACTTGCCTCAAAAGGAGATTTAACTTCTCTTTCCCCTTCATCTAATGTAATGTTGACTGATATTTCGGAGTCCCATAGTGATCGTAATAATTACAATAGTAATAATAATAACTGCAATAATAATGATTATTATTCTAACAATTCTACAATTATCACTAATCAATAATACTAGTAATAACAATTATACCGATAAGAATAATAATAATGACAATCATGGTAACAATAACATTTACTGTTTTAACCAAAACAAACTACATAATATTTTTCGACTATTAGCCAGGGTTTTCCAATGCTTTTATTAAAAATTTGTCTACGAATAAAAATGTAGATTACTTCCATCAACAGACCACTGCAAGGTTAATTTTTTGTTTCCTCTTTCTATGTCAACAGTGTTCCTCAAGGCAAGGGTCGAATATCATTTAAATTTTCTTCACCTTTTTAATCGATTTTAATTTTCCCTCTCCAAATAATATTAAAACGTACACATTCTCAATAATGCTTTATATGCAATTCCTTTCTTCGTATCGGAATATAACATTCTGGGATTGACTCAGTTATTCTTATAGAATTAATCTGCTAAATTTACTATTCTTCCAAAAATATCAATATCTTAACTCTAAATCTGTTGAAATTTTATCATATTATCCATTTTTTCGTAATTGTCTTGATTTTTAAGCTTCGCTTTTTTGTTTCCCCAGAGTTCTCAGCCACCTAATAGTCCAAATGCTATAATCCTACATTTTTTTACAATATGCCTTTCTGAATGCTTATTATATCTTCTGATCGTTTTAATATAGTCTCATTTTTTTGATGAAATAAGGAATTTTCAGTTACGGTGACATTATTTTTGGAATTTTTCATACATTTCATAAAAAGTGGAACAGATACAATGGTGACCAACGAAGCACTTAATTTGTCTTCGTCTCTGCACTGCTATATTCCCAATATACCTTCCTATATCTCCTAAATCCATTTGTGTGTTCTCATACGTCCCATTTTAATGATCTCGTTAATCTATGCATAAACAATGTATGTCTCTTCTCCACGCGATAACTGCTTCTATCATTTCGGTAATAGCTGCTCTTCGGTCATTATCATGTTAAATCTACTGAAATTCCTATTCCGTATTAAAAACAAGGAGGCGATCCTCCGTATATATTCGTCTTTTAATCACTGTTCTTTTATCTATAGCTGTCCTTCCGAGAATCACTTCGCCCTAAATTTAATATAATCCAAAATTCGCACCTTCAAATTTGCCTTTTAGTTTTTAATTTCAGAAATTTTTGCCGAAAACAATATGTTTCTTCCGCGTCTATTCATAGATTTTCCGACTAAACGTTATGTCTTCTAATGCCTTTTTTTATCTTTTCACTTTCTAAAAAAATAGAACTTTACAGCTATTTAATAGTAAGGCATCACTTGAGGATACCTTTTATTTGGACGTCTTTTCGGTTTTCATTGGAGGTCACATTAGGGAGAGATGACATTACAAATAACATTGTCACTTGAAGACAATTTTTATCTAAAGATGGCTCGATTTCATAATTCTAATTCTGCGCCCAACCATTAAGTAATTAACCTAAGAAAAATAATCTAAAAAATTATAAAAGAATCAGTATTTCATGATGTGGCTCAGTTGCGATTTATCAATCATACGGTGTATACCCGTTATATCGATATATAATGGCAAATTATTATGCACATAATTAGTATAGTTCTATTTCGGACGATGAAAATAATATGGACCAGAATGCAAAAGAAGAACAGGATTCTTCAGAAGTAAATGTCTACTATAATAAGCCTTTTGTTAAAATCGACACATTATAGGGAAAAACAATATACAAGAGAGAAAAATTTTATTATAAATGTAAAGAGAGCATTAGCCATTAGATGATGTTAGAGTATACATGCCTTCTGAGTAGTCAAAGAAGTAAATGAGAAAAAAAAAAAGCGGTTGGAGATAAACACTTTTTTAGTTATAAAGGGATTAAAAAGAGTAGTAATGGCGAATTTGAATATCCTAATTTTCATTTTCCTAAAACTGTATGAAGTGATAAGAAGTCATCGCATTCACGTTATCGGTACAAGAATTGAATAGGCAACATACTACATACATACGTATAATCTATATTTTATTAGAATATGAAATTCGATCTTAACGTAACAGGTTAAAAGAAAAATATTACCTAAATTTCATACGTGTAGATTATAAATGGGTAAAGAAAAAAAATCAACAATAAAACAATTAAAAACGAAGCGCTAAACAAATGAGGACAGCATTAATAGTAGTTGAAATAAACAAAAACATAAAAAAAATCAATTACTAGAGATAAAGTTAGATCTTGAAATGTCAAATATAAATCAAGCGAACTCAAACGTAATAAAGGAAAATATGGAAGAAATAAAAAAATCAATTGAGTTCCTTTCGTTCAAATATGATGAAACTTTAAAACTAAATCAGTTGTTAATGTCTAATATAAAAATACTACGAGAAGAACAAGTATCTTACCTTATAAACTAAACTCGAAAAAAAAAAAAAAAAGATAACATTATCGAACTGATCTAACTGTGGACGTCAATGAGAACGGTAAAAGAGGAAATTGTAACGAGTTACAAAACAATAATATTTGATAAAAAAAATTCAAATTATAGTCTTATGCGAAATAAATATAAAACGAAATGAAATTCTACTATTCAATATAAATGGTTATAACTTAACTCATCAACTAGAGAATACAAAAGAGGGGGCGGTATAGAAATCTATATTAATAATAATGTATATTACGGTAAAATTAATGTACAATGGATTAGTTGCGAAGCGATTACTGTAAAATTAAATACAGATAAATATAATATGATAATCTTAATGGCAATTCACGAAACTTACGGTAAAAGTGAAAAACAAATATATAAAAAGGAGAAGAGGAAAAAGACATCTATAAAAACATGGAGAGCGAAAGATATTTTAAAACTCGTAAATGATAGGGATAAACTTTTTAGATTTCGTAAATGCAACATAAACAATAAAAAATATAGTGAACAATATAAAAAAATTAGAAATAAAATTATTGATATTATTAAAATAAAAAAGGGTAACAACTGTAGACCAATTATAGAAAATTCCATGGAAGACACAGAAAATATGCAAAAAAATTAATGAGATGATAGGTAATAATTGTTTAAACTTCCAGTTTCATTTTTGATTTTAAAACAAATATTGTAATTTTGATAAATAACTGTGATATATTTATGTTCTCATTTACTTTTTTATCCTTAAAAATTCATTCTGGCTTTTGAAATTTGCCAGTTAGCTCGATTTTCAGTAATTTAACACACCCCAAATTTATGATCTTTCATCTTTCTAGTTTCAATAGAATTATATTTGTGATTAAACAACGTGTATTCTGCTTCTTGTCACAGCGCGACAGCTATTTTTCTTTATTTACAAGTTACTATTTTTAATAAAATATTTCGCTTTCATATATTTTAATGTTAATTCCGTTTTATCATCAATGTTAAACAATTATCAATGTTGAAAGTTTTATTTTTGCATTCGAAACGGGAATAAATATTTCTGGAATAGTTAGAATTCTACAAAGCCGTTGTAAAATAACAATTTTGAACATCTTTTTATTTTCTACGATTAGAAATGGAGCAGTAATTTAAACAGTCGAATTACTGTTATACCATTGCAAGCCGTATAATTTTTGATGTTTTTTATGAGGAAAAATTATGACGATTACACATTTAAATGTAAAGTTATGTGCAAAAATAGTATTAAAATGCTCTTTCAGAAAATGCATAACGTTCGAACCGCTAATTATCTTCTAACTCCTGAGCGCTAAAAATCGCGCAAAAAATTAAGTACATATAATATGACGAATTTAAAATTACTTAAAAATCACTTCAAAATGTGTGTAACTCGCCAACCGATATTACTCCGGAAATTTAAAATATGCAATAAACAACAAATTTTGCATCGCATGAAATAAACATTTCCAATAACCATTTAATTTAAAAACAGCAAACGAATATAATTTTCGTAAATCTATAAATAGGGATACTTTGGGGAAAACATATAGCGATATTTTAGCATCAAATTTAAATTACCGGAGGGTGCTGGAAACCTAAAAGTTCAAAAGAATATTTTTTTCCTGGACGCATTATGTATTGATGAAAAACATTACATGGAAGTAATGAAACCATATTTCAGTTTCTTAAAAGAATTTTCAGAATTTGCGACTAGTTTAAAAAAATTAAAAAAAAAAAAATATTTCCTTAAGGACAAAATAAAATTGTGTAAATAATATACAATCATTATGCCAATAAATGATCAGATAAATAGAATGACCCCATCAGATTTTTTGTTAATATATCTTATCTAACAAAGCACATTAATATCAAATGTGCGCAAAAATGTCTATTATTGTCAAGTAGAAACTATTTAATTTACAATAAACTACAAATTACAAAAAATCGACGAAGGAATATTATCTTGTTAAATCCAACTAACATTTAAAGAAATAAGATAATACTAACGCTATTTATTTCCACAATTATTGTCACTGTAAGTTTTACTACTAAATTGTTTTAACTCTAGAACAACAAGGCTGTGTCATATATGACACTTATCAACTTCTTTATCCCATTTCTGATTGGACATGCCTGATCTCTTGGTTACCCTCCTAGCAAGTATTCAACTAGTTGTGGTTAAAGTTATTTTGCGTTCAGTCCATTGTGTGATGAGTTATTAAACATTTTTGAGATTGTGTGTCATATATGACACTGCCTTGTCGTTAATGTTACAATTTTTGTAGTGTTTTAAAAAATGAGTTTACGATTATCAACTGATGAGGAAATGGAGAATGAACTCCTCAAACAATCAGAGGAGGGAAATGAAGTTGACGATGGTACTATAAATGACCCGGAAAGCGAAACGAAAGATAATGTTTTACCAGACGATGGACGTGAAGAAGATGAGATTTTTCTTGAAAACGATGACGACGTAGATGGAATAGATATTGATTGTGATGGAAGAAATTGCGTTTTTGGTCGGAATATGAAGACAATTTGGACTGATACTGCGTTGTCTAGTCCATATTCTAGAACTTCAAATAAAAATATGGTTATCCATCTTCCTGGGTCAAAAGGGAGAACACAGAATGTGTTCACAGCTGTTGATGGAGTTTTGAGTTTATTTATTTCCGATGACAAGATTCAGCTTATTGTTGTTTATAAAAATGAAGAGATTGAAAGACTCGCACCGAAGTATACTGATGCCGTAGAAATGAAGACATTTTTTGCAAGTGAATAATACACAACATGTAACCTATTTCATATGTTAGCTATAAGCGAATGCATTACATTCGTACTTTATTATTTTATATTATCTATCATTCATTTATTTTTCTTGTATAGGTAGTAATGAGTGCTTTAGCTGCGCAAACTTTAGAATTTTCAGCTTTGACATTGTACAAATTTTATCGGGTGCACAATTCACAGTAAAAAACTAAAAAAGTTTTTCTATATTATTTTTGTACTGTTGACATAAAATTCGTACCTCTTTTATTTTAACTAGTATAATGGTTGCAACTAGTGCATTCACATTATATAATCATTATATTGTAATAAAATGAGTTTCATATATTTTATAGTCGTGTTTTATCATTTTGCGTTAGGTATACTTTTGGAAACCAAGAAAAAAAAGTTTGTATGTTTTTATTGCTAATAATGTTGTTTTAATTTAGGTATTTTGGTTAAAAAAAATATTTTTTATGCAAATTTTTGTGCATTATGAATTTTTGTCATGTTACCATTATTCTTAACATAAAAAACACAAATCTGAGGAATAAAAAAGAGTCACACATTGAAAAAAACGAAGAATATCAGTAGATGTCATATATGACACAGCCTTATCGTTCACGTTACAGAAAGAAGCCATGTCATTCTAGGGTTAAATAGTATTTTATTTTAATTATAAATTTTTATGTGTTGTCATTTAAATTTAAGTAGAATACTATATATTGTTCGATAGTACATTAAATAACAAATTAAGATTTTTAACAAATTTTCTTTTAATTCAAATAACAATTTATAATTGGGGTAAGATAATCAGAACTGAAATTTTTCTGAAACTTGATTCCTTCAAACTCTAAATAACTCCATGTTATAATAATAGGTGCTTAATTTGTCGAACTCGAAAGTGTTATATGGTCACATTTGTATTTTATGTAAATTAATCAATTGATATGAAAGTATTTTATATTAATGTGAAACACAAGCTTTATGAAGCATATGCCGTGCGCTGAAAATTCTACATATTCAGTTAGAAATTATTGTAATTTCCATTATTTTGTATAATATTCGTACAAAAAATTATTCTATTTTATGCAACATTCTTTAAATGTGTACGTTCCTAGATTATTAAAACTATTTAGAATAAGAACCGCACTGCTAACGGGATGATAGCCTTTTTTTTCGCAAACCATTAATGAGGTTATTTTATACAATTGAAATGTAGTTTCGTTATTCCAAATAACAAACGTTCCATCGATATGATAACACATTTTGGAAGTCACTGAAAGAGCGGCTTTTACTGATTTTATTCTTTCACCGATTTTATAAAATCAAAATATTTTTTAAGAGCAGTGCGCAATTCGAGTTCACACCGGACGGGCTATTATGGGTCAAGTGCGCAATTCGAGTGAGACTTCCCGCTGCATTTTGGGTTTAGTGCGCAAGCCGAGTGTTCCCATATCGATATATACATTATTAAGTGTAAATGGGTTCTTTTGTTAACGTTTTTGTTCGTCTTTAGTTATATATCAATGCGGTGGTTTTTCCCTTAGCAATATTGTAGTATAATAGCGGTTTTTCCTGTAATGCAACTTTTCATTTTAATAAACATTGTAAACCATGTTCAATTCATTTAAATAAACCAAAGTGGTAGCAGAGCATGACCATAGGCGAGGGGGGTCCAAACCCCCCGAAATGTTTTGGATTTTTTTTTATTAAAAAAGAAATTATATTTAATATTTAAAGAAAAACAAATAAAAATATGAATAAAATAAATAAAAACATTTGCTACCCAAATTGAAACAAATTTGAATACTTGTTATTCGGTTTCGGTTATTTTTATCCAACTATTCAACTCGATGCAGTGACCAGTTCCTGGAAGTACGATAGGAATTTCAAAAAAACAGCGGAAGAAGAATTTTCATCATGTTCCAGCATGATCTTATAAGTTTTGAAACTGAACGGAAGTTTTAAGTTACAGTTGTTTGATAGATCCGCTGCGACTCGCGTACAACAAGTGGTATTCAGTGCTTACTAGCCACGCTCATGAAAAAAAAAAAAAACCTCGAGAAAAAAAAAAAGAAGTGGTCTGCGTACGGTTACTGAAAGCTGAGTGTGTAAAGCTGTTTTTCCTTTTTTTCCTTTCCTTTTTATTAAAATAACAGAAGGGAGCGTTTTACCAATCGGTTTTTCTGTACTTTTCTTAACTTCCTATTTCAACTGATTTCCTCATTTATGAATTCTGTTTACGCAAAGTGCGGAGAAGACTTTTTTGTTTCGTTATTGTATTAATGAAGTTTGTTATAGTATTTTTCGAGTACTGTTTCCGTCTTTGAAACAGTTTTCAACATCATCGCTTATCTTGAATGTACTTCGATTTTGTTTAAATGCTGAACGTTCTAAACACGGTATGGTCCGGCATATTTGTTTTAATTTCACATATTTTGCGGTTATCATTGTTTGTTACTTTGAATCTTTTAAGGTACGTTTGAAAATCTCCATTACCGGTTATGAATTAGAAAATAATTCGATATCAAATCCTTATTTTGTAATCGTTCTTCTATCCTGGGAATTAATTTGTACGTTTGCCGTCCTACTTGATGATTATCATATTATTCCTGCCATTTTGCTGTGTATTTAATTCCAATTTTTCATTGATTCCTTCTTTTAGTTCTTTTTTTCAAAAGATTTTTCATTTTGAGTGCTTTTATCTCGATTGATTTCCCTAATTACAGTGTTCTAATCTGCGATAACATTCGTTGCAGAGTAAGAAATTGTTCTGTAAGCAGATATTATATTTATTAACATTTTCCTTTGTTCTGATTTTATTTCGTTTCTGTTCTTTTTATTTAATTTAGGGTAGTAAATAACACTTTCATATTCTACTGCTGATCGGAATAAGGCTGAATATAGGATCCTTCTGTCCTTAAATTTGAGCTTAAAAGTATTTCTGTACAGAGAAATCATCTTGCAATATTTTTTTTTGATTTTATCTAAAATATACTCGATATGATCACTAAAATTAAGATTTTCGTCAATTACTACTCCTAAGTATTTCATTTCATTCTTGCAGAATAATTTTTCTCCTTCTATTCTTATTATTTCTTCTGTTTCTTTCTTAATTTTAGATTTATTTATTTTCCCAGTTATCAAAATCATGTTAGTTTTTTTCTGATTTAAACTTAATCTTCAGTTCTTGAACAATAATTCTGATTTTATCATTGATATTTGCTGTTTCTTTAATGTGCTTGAGGCCCTGCTGTGAGTAGAAGATCATCCGTATAGCTTATTAATTTTACGTTGGTTTTGAGCCCTGCTGCTTTATGTATCTGCGCCATAACTATGTTGAAAATTATTGGGGAAAGAGCTAATCCTTGGAGCACACCAGCTATGAGTTTCCGTTCGTATATACCCTGTTCTTTTTTGTAAAATCTTATTATTCTTTTGTTTAAAAAGCTTTTAATTAAGCTGATTAGGCCCCACTGAATTTTGCTTTCTTTTAAACAGTTTCAAAAATTGACGATCATTTTATCCTGTCAAACGCCCTACTAATGTCAAAGCTTATTAATAGAATTAATTTATGATTTTCATTAACATTATTTCTGATTGTTTCAATTATGTTCATACAGATCCTAGTGGCCTGTTCAGTAGATTTTTTTTCCATATATATCCAAATTGGTAATTGTGTAGACATTCCTTTTTTTGAATCTCTTTCTCAGTTTTGTATCTTATTAATTATTACATTTATAGAAATAATTAAATAAAAAATATAAAAAATGTAACATCATGTTATTTAATGTTACGTATTACGTATTGTTAGGAATGCCCCCCCTCCCCCCGAAATTAATTCCTCATAACGACCCTGTAGCAGAGCGTTGTGTTTGTTTGGTTTTCGAATTGGCGGATTAAGTGCAGAATTTTGTAAGCGTTATTGATGTAAAATGTGATTGCGAAAACTAAATGCTAATAATGAGGTGCTTACGTTTGTCGGAGTATATCAAAATGGCGACTAGTGATGGAAAGTTTCCGATGGCACAATTCGATGGTAATCCGAATGAATTTGATCACCGGAAATTTCGAGTCTAAATTTGGCTTGAAGATAAAGGCGTCGAGGAAGCTATTGTAAGAGAAGTGGACAAAAAGATAGATATAAAGCCAAGAAAAATCATTGTTCTATGTTTACATAATGACGTATTGGAATATGTAAAAGATTGTCACACTGCCAAGGAGATGTGGGATAGCTTATGTAATCGATTTGAAAATTCGGATTTATCAAAACAAATGTTACTTACAATTAGTCGGAAGTTAAAAACAATTAAAATGCGATACGGGAAAGATATTGAGGATTATCTGAAGCGGTTTGATATTTTTTTTTTTTTTTTTTTTTTTTTTTTTTTTTTAATAATTTTGCGGGTCCCACGAGGCAATTGCCCATCTGTGGGTTCCCAACATAATTATATTGCTTATTCATCATCTACATCTTAAATCTAATACATCATATTCGTCTTATATCTAATTACTTAATCCAACTTAACTTCTATTTTACTATTCTTCCTCTAATTTTAATTCACAACATTTATACCTATCGCACATCGTACCACAATATTTTCACATAAGCCATAAGTAATGCAGCTAGAACTGAGCATTTTTTTTTTTTTTTTTTTTTTTTTCATTACATCATTTATAATTCTTTACTCTTTCAATCAACTAACCGTCTTATCGCTGTTCCTTTCCTATGACTATCCATTTCTCATTCTTTGCACCACGCAATCAACCATATTTTTATTCTGTCTTTCCATATATTCAAATTACATTCGTCTCTTAATTCCTTTGGTAAGTTACCTAGTAAATGACTCATAACTTCCTCTTCAACATTATCAATTTTATTATTAATCCCTTTAGGTCTTATAAAACATAAATTGTCATAGTTCCTAGTCCCATAATTCCCTTGTCGGTAATCTTATTTTTTCTGTTTTATACCTTAAAAGTTTACTGTAATAAAAAAACATTTTTGGCGACATTTCTTTATTATTGTCCCACCCCAAGTAGAATTCGTTACAAGATTCGCACTTCTCCAATTCGGTAACAAAATTTTTAAACATCTTTTCTGTAGCCTACTAATTTTCCTTAGTATAAAAACAGCTGGTATAAAAATCGAGAACACAGAAATGGCTAGACGATTATTGCTGTCCTAACCGAATAGTTTTAATCCAGTGGTAACTACGCTAGAAACTGTAGATGAAAAATATTATGATTAAGGTGAAAAATACGCTAATTTCGTTTTCAATTCGTATGAAAGTGAGCGGTAATAAACAATTTTTAAACTTACGAGATAACAGTTATAAATGTGACGAAAGTTCGCGGTCTTCTTTTTATACTAATATTCAAAATCGTTCGCCTCAATTCGAGAAAATTCGGTGTTACAAATGTAATGAATATGGTCATACTAAAAGATGGTGCCGTAGTTTCGGCCAAAATAATCACAATCGCGGCAATAATAATTACGGAAATTGCAAGTCAAATTATAGTAATAATCATGATAGAAACAACAGTGATAGCTGTAATAATAATAGTGGTACTTCAATAAAAATGGTAATAACATTGGATAACGGAAAACGATGCGAAATAATAATGGCGCTGGTTCAAATTATGCAAAAGATTACAGTAATCAAATTGAGACTAGAAAAGCAGAGAGCTTTTTCACCATTACCTGTATGGGGGAGTCAAAAACACGTTTCGGTAGTCGGCACAGAGAAGAAACAGTTGATTTCATCGTAAATTCAGGTGCAACAGACCATTTGGTTATTTCTGAGGACCTGCTTTCGTGAAAAAGATATTCGGAGCTAGATGTCAATAGTGCAAAAGTTGGTGAATATTTAAAAGGCAACTCAATCGAGGAAATCGAAATTATTTGCGACAATGAAAAACAGATAATTTTCAGATTCCTTTTAACACATGTAGAATGTGCTGTGTTTGAAAAACTTGCGTCATAATTTGTTATCTGTTGTACAGTTAGATAAGGGAGGAGTTTCGGTACTTTTTAAAAATAATGTAGTTACTATTTCAAAGAATAACCGGATATATGTTCAAGGTGAGCTGAGAAATGGTTTATATTATGTTACCTTTATACTAAATATGAATGATACAAAGGATACAGTAAAAGTAAACGTTAATAATGTTATATTTGACAAATCGTCCTCTAAAAGCGATAATGCAGATTTAGATTTATAGCATGGTAGATTTGGTCATGTTAACTATAAAATGTTAATTGATATGTTTAAAAAAAAATTGTATTAACGATTTTGATATAAATACGGTTAATTGTAATATAAATGGTAAATGTGGGCCATGTGTGATGGCGAAACATCATAAGTTTCCATATGATAATTTAAATAGTAATAATAAAACGAGGCCACTTGAATTAGTGCACTCTGATATATGCGGAGAAATTACTGCAACTACTTTTGAAGGCTATAATTATTTTGTAAGCTTCATAGATGATTTTACTGGTTTTAAAGCAGTTTACTTTTTAAAAAATAAAAGTGAAATGTTTGATAAATTAAAAGAATACGTTGCTTTTGTAACCAACTGGTTAGATTTAAAAATTAAAACCATACATTGTGATCAAGGGGGAGAATATAGAGAAGTAACGATTTTATCAATTTTTGTATTAGTAACGGAATTAAAATTCAATATACTCCTGCGCGCCAATCACAATTAAATGGAATTGCGGAACATTATAATCGTACTGTTTGCTAAAAAGGTAGAGCTATGCTGTTAGACTCTGGTTTACCTAAACAATTATGGTCAGAGAATGTACGATATTCTAATTATATATTAAACCGAACTGTTATGTTCGGTAATGGCATAACCCTGGCAGTGCAGAAATTTTATAGTACAAAGCCATCCATTAATAAAATTCGTTTATTTAGGAGTTTATCATAGGCAAATCCCTTAAACGTCCCATGTGCATTATAAGGAACATCAACTTTGAAGTCATTTTTAAATACTTCTGTGTTAAATTGGTACGAAAAAATTATAGTGATGTATAATACCGTATTTTGTTTTAAATATATCCGAATTTGGGGTTTCTGTGCGTTTTCAAAAGCTTCCTATATAATGATGAATACTTGACATTTTCATAAATTTCAGTTTACTAAAATGATAAAATTTCTCCGTTGTAAAATATGACTTGAAAGAATGTTACTTCAGTAATTTTTTTTGTTAGTACACAAGATAAAGTGTAAAAATTCAAATGATGTTATTATTTAAAATAATAAGTGTATTTTTTTCGCTGTGTAAGCATTTAAAAATCATGTTCCTTATAATGCACACCGGCCGTGATGTAGAAATTTGACATTAGTAAAGAATGTTCTCGTTAATGCACACCGGTCGTGATATGGAAACTTCGCTTTATTTAAAGGAAATATTGTACAGTTCAGATGTCAGCCATGGAATGAAGGAATCATCACTTTTTTCCTATGCGGTGGTGTTTGTAGTAAATATACGCGCATTTACAACTGCAAAGAAATTTATTTTCCAAGCGTTTTTATTTATTTGCGTATAGGACTCATATGGAATGTTTTCATCTGGTACAGTACTAAATAATCGACTAAGAAATTGTAAATTAAAGGAAGATAAACAGTTAAAGAAATTAGGTCGCGGTAGTTTTGATTACAATACAGATAACGAGAAAAAAATTAATGTTCTAATAAAATGGTATGATAATAGATGTGTATCTTTAGTTAGTTCGTATGTCGGTGCAGAACCTCCTTTAGAGTATAGTAAAAAGCTATAGTAAAGAAAACAGCACAAAAGTTTCAGTGCCGTGCCCGAAAATCGTAAAACATTATAATAACCGATATATTATGAATGATGAAGCCGATATGCTTGTCGCATTATACAGAACTGCAATGAAATCTCATCGATGGTATTTATCATGATTTTCACACAAATGATATCGATATCTGTGTAAATAATGCTTGGTTATTATTATATAAGCGTGACTTAGAACATGAACAAGTAAAAACATGCTTACCTCTGAAGGAATTTAGGTATACTATTGGCAATATTTTAAATACTAAGAATAAACTTAGAATTGGAAGGCCGTTAAATGTAGCCGAGCACTATTCCGCTACGAAAAAGAAGTGTCTGAAAAAGAACAAACAACCTCTTCCACCAAGTGATTCAACCTTTGGGGACAACTTAGATCACATTTAGCCCATTTTCACAACTATCGGACGATGTAGATCATGTACAGAGAATAAAACCACAATACTGTGTTCAAAGTGTAACATAAGATTATGTATTTTAAAAAACCGTAATTGTTTCTTTAAATATCACAAAGAAAAATAACGATAACATACACAGATGCGCACACAATACAAATGCACTTCGATATTACATATACACAGCATAATTTCTTTTTTGTTTCGCACCTTTAAAAGGAAACGTAATAAATTTGTTATTCACTGAATTCTGTGAAATTATTTATTTTAGTAAGGTGTAATGTTGCACAACAGGTAATATATGCAATTGAAACAGGTGAGAATAATCAATATTTCTGTTAATTTGTTGTGATTTACATTTTATTAGTGGTTTCATGTTTTTCTCAGTGCACATTATTATCTATCAGTACTTCTCTATGTAACACTCATAGCCAATTATTTTGGGGGTGAGGATCACTCAATTTTCCGCATGACTGAATGAAATATAAATAAATAAAAAAAGAAAATTATTCGTAGGCTAAAATAACCAAAAGATACTTCCAATTTTGCCAAATTAACCGAATACTTTCTGATTTTGACGAATAATTCGCAATTTAAAATTATTAAGTGGTGTCACACCCCCATATCCACCCTCTCCATAGTTTTGTCCTTAATTATAATGCATATAGCTAAATGTTGGTTGTTTTCAGTAAAGCGCTCAGTGTGCACTATAAAGAACATTTCTAAACGTCAATGGTTTTCCGTAAAGCGCTCAGTGTGCATTATAAAGAACATGACGTAATTTAGTTTCTATGGGATCGCGGAACTGAAATATTAAGTTTTATTGTTAAATGTATCCCAAATAGAGAAAATAAAGTATACAAAATAATTTTCACTTTGATTTTTCTATGTGGGGGCATTTAAGGGTTAACAGCATTTCACAGACACCAACATGTATACCCTGTCTTTTTCGATATAGAAAAAGCGTTCGACAGAGTATGGCGGTACGGCCTCTTATCCAAGCTGACAACAGCTGGTATAATTGAAAACATGGCCAATTATCTGAATAATTTTTTAACAAACAGAACGTTTCATGTTAAGATTGGTTCGTCAACATCGAGCACCATTCAAACTGAGAATGGCTTGCCACAAGGATCTGCCCTTAGTGCAACCTTGTTTATTTTTTATATCAACGATATAAATGATTGTATTGCTCCGCCTGTAAACGCCCGGCTCTACTTTGACGACTTGAACATTTCTCTGTGTTCCAGTTTTCCAGAAAATGCTCAAAAAATCCCACAAAAAACTATTTCAAAACTACAATCCTGGTGTAACAATAATGGTCTTGTGTTTTCTCCATCTAAGTCTATCTGTGTTGATTTCTATAGGGGACGTCAAAACTCCTCTAGCATCCGCCTCAATCTAGAAAACTCTTCACTTCATTTCCATCCTACTGCTACTTTCCTTAGACTACTGTTCGATCATAAGCTATCTTGGCGGCCTCACATATCCAATCTTAAAGTTAAATGTCATAAATTCCTATCTATTCTTAAATATGTATCAAACACAAAGTAAAATGTATCTCCGAAAACTCTTCTCTCCATATATCATTTCCAGAATAAACTACGGGTCCCAGGCGTATTCGTCAGCCAGTCCTAAACTTAAATCCCTTGATTCAATACATCACACGGCGCTCCGCACGATACTTAGCGCACATAGAACTTTCCCGTCTGTAAGTTTGTGTGCCTTGTTAGGCCCACCCCCAACCTTTTATTACCACCGTGAGACCCTCGCTCTTTTCTCTAGTAAACGTTCCTTTCCTATTCACACAAATGACCTCCGCAGCACCCCAGAGTTCCCTAATGACCCTCTTCCAGAAATCCTGGCCCTCCTATCGCAGCACAATGTGAGCGTAACCCCCTTCCCTGGCCTATCTCCTAATACCGTGATTCTGCTGTGGGCCCCTTTAAACATTGATGTTAATTTTTCCCTGACGAAGTATAACAAATCCCTGCACCCGAATATCGTTCATTTGACAGCAGCAACAATACAAAAATACCCCGACCACCTCATTTTCTACATGGATGCTGCCAAGGCTATCCCAGAGGCTATTTCATCCCCAACCGCCTGTTCCTTTGAAGTCTGCGACGTGATTCGAGCATTCGACTGAATGACAATTGCTCGGTATTGGATGCTGAAATATACGCAGTATTTTTCTGTTTGGAATATTTTCTTTCTACAGAGCCTACATCACAGAAAGTCCTGCTGGTATCTGGTTCATTCGCGGCTTTATTGACAATCTCTAATCCCCTTACCAAACGTCCTGTAGCAATTCGAACCCAGCAGGTATCATACGAACTTATTAAGAGACAGTGCTCCGTATCATTTTTGTGGGTGCCTAGCCATGCTGGGATTCCTGGAAATGAACGCGTCGATACATCCGCCCGAGCAGCAATATATTGCCCCTTGCCTAGTAACAGCCCTCCTCTACCTTATCTATCGAACATAATCTTCAATAATCTCACGTCCTCATGGATTGGTCCTCGTGTCAGATTTTCTCAAGGTTAATTAAACCCTCAACCGAACCATGGTGACCAGAAAAAAGCATTTCCCGCAGAGATTTCTGTGCACTTAGCCGCTTGCGCACAGGCCACACGGCCATGTCGCATAATTTTATTTTGCAAAGAACCCCCCTCCCATGAATTGTCCTTTCTGTGGCCAAGGTGTTGCTCCCTCAACTTCCCACATACTGTACGACTGTCCAGCACTCTCACCCCACCGGCCCCCTTCTATTAATAACAAAACAGTCAGCAACATTATTGAGAATTCCCCCAATGCAATTTTATTTGTAACACAGTTTATCAGAACTAGCGGAATAAGCAGATATGTATAAAAACAAACTGCGCATCTTCGTACTACATATAATAGCCACGGCAGTTAAACACGGTGCAAGATGTTACTTTCACAAAAAAGAAAAAAAAAAAAAAAAATCATTTATTTAAATCGATAAAAAATTTCGAAATAAATTTGATCCCAAATCGTACATAATGAATTTCACAGGTATAAAAATGATAGAAATGTTCCAAAAGTTTAAAAAAATTCACAAAGTAATTCTCATATTTTAGATCTTGACTCCAGTATGGATAATAGCGAGAAAGTACACGAGCAGTGTGAGTTAAATAGCGCAATTGAAAGTGAGAATTATACAGAAGACAGGATGTTACAGGTAGATGAATCTTTACAGAATATTAAAGAAGGTGAAGAGAATGTAATCAATGATATACAATGAAAATTGTCACGGATAAGAAAAACCCACTGTGGATGGATGATTATGAGATGTCTACGAATTTAGTTTCTTCTAATTGTCCAAGAATTTATGAAGAAGCAGTTGTATCTGCAAAAAAGAATAAATGGATTCAAGCGACGCAAGAAGAGTTAGAATCTATCACAGAGAATAACGTTTGGAGTTTTGGTACCTAGAACAAATGATACGGAAATAATTGGTACTCGATGGGCTTTTACAAAAAAGAATCAAGGCTTGGAAAATGAAAAATTTAAAGCGAGGTTAGTCGCGCAAGGTTTTGAAAAAGATAGGAATAGGAAAGCCAAGAAAGAAGACGTACATATATGCACTAGTTATTTGTTCTACTACTGTTAGAGCTATTTTATCAGTTGATAATAAAGAAAATATGTTTTGTAAACAATTAGATATTAAAGCTGCATTTCTTTATGGTAAAGTAAATGAAGATATCTATGTTAAGCAACCTCCGGGTTTTTCTACTAATAACGATCTAGTTTGTAAATTAAATCGTTTTTTATATGGTTTAAAAACATCACCAAAAGCATGGAATGAATATTTTAACGATTATGTTACTAAATTAGGCTTGAAAAGATCAAAAATAGAACCATGTTTATATTTCTGATTTCAGAAATATTTGATTTTCTTACAATTTCGGATAATAAATTAGAAGAAGAAAATATTGTATAATTTTTATGTAATTGTTTTAAAATGTTGGATTTATAATCTCCAAGTAAGTTTTTAGGTATAAATATTTCATATGATAAAGAAAATGGTATCGTGAAGTTAGATCAATCAGATTATGTCAAAGTATTATTGAAGAAATTTGGAATGGAGGATTGTCGATCAATCTCTGCTCCTATGGATGTTAACTTTCCTTCTACATTATTGAATAAGTTTGAGCTTACTAAAGAAGTATCTTATCGGGAATTAGTACAATCATTATCATATATCGCTCGATGTACTCGACCAGATATTATGTATTCAGTAAATCTTCTTAGTAAATTTCAAGAAAATCCAAATGAATTGAAGTGGAAAGCACTGAAGCGAATTCTCAAATATTTGCCAGGTACAGTAGATCTAGGAATTGTTTATAATCGAGATCGTACAGATATAGTTTTACAAAGTTACGCTGACTCAGACAATGGTACAGTAGTAACCGACAGAAAGTCAAATTCTGGTTATGTAAGAGAAGTATTTGGTGGTATAATTGGATAGAACGCACGGAAACAAAATATAGTAGCTTAAAGCTCCACAGAAGCGGAATATGTAGTATTAGCAATAACTATTTCTGAAAGTATATTTGTAAAAGGTTTATTAATAGATGTAGGATATGACATTGTATCGTTTAATGTATATGAAGAGTGTTGGGAAAGAACCGGGTAAGTCACAAAATCTCGAAACGGAGAAAAACTAATTTTTAAGTTTAACACGTTATTACATTTGTATAAAACTTCTTAAAATTAATTTTATTGCATAAAAATATAATGTTAAGTGTAATGTATTGAAAAAAGTTTAAAAAATTATCATAATATGTATTTAAATACCACTTTTACTCCCATTTGTACAGGGAGAAACTAGATAAATCATCTAAAACAAAGTTATAATCTACAGCCGATTATTTTTCAAAACTCTGATCAACAAATTGTAGTACATTTTATTAAAAAATAATAATCGGAACAACTTTATGACAGACTTACTTAAGTCATGAGATAATTTACTGAAAAAATTAATAGCTCTTGGGCTACAGAATTTCATAACGTTTATTATGTCTTTGAATTTAGCGTTGGAAATTTGAAGATCAACTAAACATAAATGATAAAAAAGACATATTTTTCTATTATTATGGTGGTATTGTAGCTATTATTGTTTAGAAAAAAAAAAATCGACTTATTATAATATAATGGCGCTCCATTACTATTGACCTTTTATGGGATCCTAGCCACTCTGGCATCGAGGGCAACGAGTTAGCGGATTTTTTAGACCCTTCAGCCGCCCGCAATGGTCCTTTACTCTGTAACTTTCCTACCTCGGACATCCTCTTTCTTTCCTCAGCTAATCAATCCCGACTATAGTCGGACATCTATCCTTCTTTATTTTCTAATCGCGCTTCTCGTTATCTTCAAATTCAGCCGGTGGTTCCATGCTCTCAGCCGTGGTTTCATTCTTCTTCTTCTTATCAACGCTCCGCCATCGTTTTCTTGATCAGACTGTGTTTTGATCACTCTCTTCTATCCTCTTCACCTATTCGTTTTTCCCTGTCCTCCTCTCCCGATTGTTCGTTTCACAGTTCTATCTATACTCCACTATATATTGCAAACCATATCTTCTTTGAATGCCCCGTCCTTGATTCTGAACGCTCTGCTTTGTACTCTAAAGTCTTAGAGCACTAGGTCTTGTTGCTTCTTATAATTCTTCTTTCGTCCTTTCCTTCCATCTCCAGATATAATTACTGTACTTCAATTTTTCCTAAGCTCTATTTCTAATCGTCTCTCTATTTAACCCTTTCTATAATTTCTGTAGTTGTGTCAAAGTCGCTGGCGCGCCTGAAAGATACTCGTAATATGTAAAATAATATTACTATTTTATATTTAAATAAAAAAAAGATATATATATATATATATATAATGGTGTAGGTAATACGAATTCTCCCTTCTCCAATGTTGTTATATTTGTGTTACGTTTCTTGATAATACCAGAAAAAAAAGATCCTACAATGGTAAAGCAGACGACTGTGATTCGATGAAGCTAAGATTTTTTTTAATCGGCTGGTTTTTGAATGGGAATTTCAACATTTAATGAACGTCCAAAAATGCCTTATAGTCAAAAACAAGTTTTTGCGTTACATTAATAACATCAAAAGGAGGATGGTTTTACCGTTGAATTTTTACACATTTCCATGAATTCTGTTGGCGTTTCGAATGGATTTTTTAAATTCCATAATCTGACATTTTTATCACATTCAGGTATGAGACTGTCTTCGCATAGGAAAAGTAAGTTTAATTTTTTTTGGTCCATGTATTTCGTTATTTGTGAAATAATGAATAAAACGAAATAAAATATAATTTGTGTTTTGCCCGCTAGCAGAGTTACAAAATATGTCTAGTTCTTCGACTTGTTCATTGAGAAAGTTTGTAATGTAATGAAAAAGAAAAGATGCGACTTGAAGGAATATCTTGACCTCCGTTGATATGCGAAACTAGGATCACGTAAAACAGCATCTCGTTTTCTTTGCTGAACAGGAAGTACAGTTATGAGACCGCACAAATAAGCATTTTGTTCATCATGCGACTTCAATTTATTAAAATTTCTTATTATATTCTCCCTTACTCCTTTTGACACATTATCAAAACATTTCAAACGTGAACAGTTACAATTAGTTCCCATTTCATGCGTACTTATTCTCAGCTTTTTGTCTGCATCATACGTCCGGTTTCCGTTTTTTTTTTTTTTGGCTTCTAAAAATTGGAAGATATTCTGTGTTATTAATAAAATAAGTCACGACAGCATACAGGCCAAACGAAAAGTAAGACAAAACGCCGAAAACGAAAAACACGATAAAATACACAAAACGAAAAAAATAATAGCGCAAATTATTCAACATGGATATACACTAGAATGATAAAATTTAACAGAGCATGCTTTTTTTTTTTTTTTTTTACTTTCTCATTGGGCTTATCAGCTACGGACGATTACCCATCAAGAAGGAAGAACGTAGGACAAAAGGAACTGAGGACACTAAGAAAGCTATTCGGGGAAAATGGAGACGGCCAGATCTACTACGGAGAAATGATAGCAAGGGAGCCAAAAAAGATCGGTACTAGAACTCATGCAATTAGCGGTCCGAAAGGAAATAAATGTGTAGACGAAAAAATATAAAGGATAGCTTAAAGGAAAGGAAAGTTCTCATGTCTTGTTAGCCGTTATACCTGATTATAATATATTATATCTATTTAAAGTAAATGCGCGATGTAACCAGCATAAAAAGAAAATTATTTTTATCCATGTCTGCGATTGCTGAGCAGCGCCCGCAAAAAGATCTTCATCGAACAGTATGGCCGCAACTGCAATGCACTGCCTACAGTGTCCCGATGAGGCAAGAAACAAGACATCGCTATTCGCCTACGGTTGCGACTGTAAAGCAGTGCTCGTAATTCCCGCCCAGAAAAGTAAAATGATTGATTATTCATTATTCAAACGGCATCTGCGAACGATGAGCTTACGATATATTGAGGATAAAAAGGAAAGTGACTCTACATCGCCAAATAGTGTAGCGTTCATACTGTCCCAGGAAGATACGCACCACCTTGACCCAGTACCACTATGGCCACCATCCAAACAAAGAGACCCACAGTGCACCAGGTAAAGGCGGCGGCGGAACCAACATATTAAGATAAGAAAAGAATGAGGGATTTACTTAAATGTTTATACAGTCGTGGATTAAAGACAAGAATTCAGCAATAGCAAGAACAACAGACCGTGAGGGAAAGGCGAGAATAAAGGATGCGCAGTACGGCATGGGGGTATTAAGGGATAGTATATCTGAGTATAGTACCAATCTTTCGGAAGACAAAGATGCACACTCAAAGAAAATGTGATCAGCGTCACAATCGAGTGTGTTATCTACACATAAAGGACATAGGGGAAAAGAAATAACAGAAAACCGATAAAGAGAAGCTGGTAGACAGCTGTGAATAAAACGAAGGTGACAAAGAGAGGATATAGTAGAACGACGAAGGTGTGGTAAGTCTAGAATTCAAGGGTGTAAGGGTGGAAATGATTGAATAGACAAATATAAGGACCGCGGATTTGTAAAGGAAGGACCATACAAAGATTTCCATTTTCAAATTGAATTTTTTTTGCTATAGTTAGCAATTCGGAGGAGGGAAATCGTCGGACAAGACGCGCGGAAACCAAAGCCGAACGAGCAAGGTAGTCAGCTTTCTCGTTACCATGAATCCCATCAGGTAGGAATCTTATATTCGATAAACGTGAGCGAGAGAGAACAGAAATTAAGGATTGAATATGTAAGATGACTGGATCCGAAGAAGGATGAATGTAAGAAGAGGAAATACAATCAAAAACGCTTCTAGAGTCAGATATCAAAAGAAAATTTTTTTGGACAGTAAGAGAACTAGTGAATTCAATGGCGCGTAGAATTGCAAACGACTCTGCGTAGTAAACAGAGCAGAATGATGGTATTTTAAATACATTTGAGTGGTTAAGCGCAGGAATGAAGATCGATGCACCCACCCCGTGATCCATTTTAGATCTATCATTATAGACAAGTATATGGTCGGGGAACGCCGATGTTACTAACTGGTTAAATTCGTTGATAGATAATGAGAGGGGAAGAGACTTTAAACCAGGAGGCAAGGAGAACAGAGCCGGAGGATGAATAAGGTCAAAAAAATTGAAGTGAAAATATGGGAGTTTATCAAAAGGAATAACAAAAAGAGCAAACTTAAATAGACGAGCGGAAATCTGGGAGAGAATAGGGATTTTACTAGAGGCAAAACGCCAATCCTATAATAGGGAATAGTATGAATAAACAAGATTATTTGAGAAGATAGGAAGGCGCTTAATGACGAACCAGTAGGCAAGATAGTATTTACGAAGGGAGAAGAGAGGAACACCAGACTCAGCCAGGATCGCCGGAATAGGGCTGGAATTTAAAACACCAAGATAAAAGCGGAGGGCTGCATTCTGGACTGTATTCAGTTTGGAGAGACTGGGATGCGTTGCCGTAAAGAAAACTACCGTAATCAAACTTAGAGCGGATAATAGATTTATAGAGTATGAGGAGTATTACATGGTCTCCGCCCCAATTGGAAGACGACAAAGCCTTTAAGATATTTAACCGTTTTAGTGTAGATGAATGAAGATAATTTATATGTTCTGAGAAGGATAATCGACCATTGAGATAGATCCCTAAATATCGGAAGGAGGTAACAAACGGTAGATGCAGGTTATTGATCGATACGTTGATTAATGCTGGATTGTAGGGGCGGTAAGTGAAAATAGTACATGAGGATTTTAAAGAAGCAATCATAAGATGGATTTCTAATAAGGAACTTTCCAGAATACGTAAGGACTTCTGCAGCTTATGACGAGCTTCTGGGATATTAAAAGCAGCTGTATAAAGCAGTATGTCATCAGCAAAGAACAAAGAGGAAGAAGGTGTAGGAAGTGAAGCGATGTTAAAAGTATATATATTAAAGCGAGTGGGGCTAAGACAAGACCCCTGTG
The DNA here is from genome assembly GCA_039619475.1 of Icerya purchasi. Classification (NCBI taxonomy): domain Eukaryota; kingdom Metazoa; phylum Arthropoda; class Insecta; order Hemiptera; family Monophlebidae; genus Icerya; species Icerya purchasi. The sequence goes on along the minus strand of CM077116.1, from coordinate 150,035,199 downwards.
GGAGACCGCGGAAAACTCTTCGTATAATTAACTCATCGGATGTACTTAAATAAATGGTTCTACTTTGAAAGAGATTCATAATTAGGAAGATGAAATAGAGAGGTAAATTAATAGAGAACATTTAATTTTGGAGAGTTGAAAGATGAACGCTGTCAAAGGCACTTGAGACATCAACAAAAGCGGCCACTGTGAAGCTCTTTTGGATGAATGATTTGTATATATCGTATAGGAAAGAGGCAACACAATCAGAAGGACGACAGACGAAATCCATACATATTATTAGGGAGTACCTTATTATTCTCCAACCACTAAACAAGACGTTTGTTTAACATGAATTCGAATAGTTTCCTAAGACAGCTAACGAGGGAAATACAGCGAAAAGCCAAAGAGTCTTTATCCTTTGGAATAGGGACAATTATGAAGGAGTTCCGTGTGAGAGGAGTATAGCCAGAAAAGAGAATAGAGTTTAAAATGTTTAAGAGGATTCTATAGAATTGTTTTGGAAGATTTTTAAAAACAGAATAAAGGATTCCGTCTAAGCCTGGAGATGAGTTTATATTTTTAGGAAAAGCTGCAAAGAGCTCGCTAATAGTAAAAGGAGAGGTTAAGAAGTGAGGAGGAGAGTTTGAACTATGCAAAGAAAGATCTATTTCCTCGACAGAGGAACATAAGGAGGGGCTACGCCATCAATGAAGGAGGAAAGTTTATCTGCTGAAAGATCCACATAGGAAAGACGGGTAGATCGTGAATTTTGAAAAGCTTTTGCCAACTTCCAAATTCGGGAAAGTGGAGTACATCTAGAAAAGGATACGCAAAATGCAGCCCAAGACGCTTTCTTTGCCTTTTTGCAAACGTATCTTGATTTAGCATTAGCCTGTTTGTATGTCAAGAAGTTAACGACGGTAGGATTAGAGCGAAAGGTGCGAAATGCGGACAAACTAGATTGGTAAGCCAACGAACAATCAGCATTCCACCACAAAGACAACGGATAGATACGCCTGGTATTCCCGGCGGGACTCTTCTTAGGAGGGGAGGAAGAAAATAAAGCCGAAGAAATCAACTGGATAAACTCTTGATACTGAAGGATAGGAAAACAAAAAGTCGAGGATTCAAGAAAAGAATGGAATTTGGACCAATCAATTTTCGAAAGGTTCCAGCGAGGAGTGACGGAAGTATTATGTTGAATGGATGAAGCGGCAACATGAACAGAGACAATTATGGGGACGTGGTCACTGCCAAAAGTCCCGTCCAGAGTGCTCCATGAACATTTCCAACTTAAATTAGCAGAGGAAAAAGTAAGATCAATAGAACTGAAAGAGGAAGCGTTTTTAAAATATGTAGGGGAACCATCGTTGAGAATGACAAAATTATGGTCTAATAACAAGGATCGAAGGAAGGAACCATTACGATTTTTGGATGAGAGACCCCAAGAGGGAGAGCAGGCGTTCCAGTCTCCACCAATAATAAACGGATGAGGAAGGGAATCAAAAAAAGATGGTAAATGAAGATTTTTAAGGTTGCATAAGGGAGGAATGTATACAGAGACCAAGTTAAGAGGGTGGCGTAATTTAGCGAATAAGGAAGGGATAGAAATGTAAACAAAATTTGGAGTATGGGAAGGGCTTGACATGTTCGGAAGGTTAATGCTATGGGTGGTGAATGGAATGCCAATTCTAACCAGGATAGCAGCTCCTCCATAGCCATCTTCGCGATCGCATCTAATTATCTGAAAGTCTCTGACGGAGAAATCTACTGAATCTGAGAGCCAGGTTTCAGATAGAAAAGCTACATGGATGTCATGAATATCAAGCAAACTTTCAAGGGCTAATTTGTTTGCCCGAACGCTGCGATAGTTCCATTGAAGAATCTTAATCATGGCATTGTTGAGTAAATTAAAAAGACAAAGAAGTAAAGCTGGAGGAAAGGAATGAGAGGTGAGATACTGAACGTAAGTACACTGGTGAAAGAAAACATTAAAATAAATGTAACTGCGCCCGTCAGTGGGTTTGGCCACTTCAGCGTCAGTACATTCGGTAATTAAGGAAACAATTACTACAACTAAAACTATAAGCAATTCGTCTGAATGTCTTAAAATCCAAGGGAGAGGAAAAACAACAACAAATACAGAAAAGAGAGGAGAGATACTACAGTAAGCGGAAAAGGAAACATGATACGTACATAAATAATTACAAATCAGCATAATTAATTAAAATTGATGAAATTAGCTAAGAACAGCGGTAAAGATTCAGCAAGGGAAGGAGAAGAGGCAATGTTTTTAGATGCCAAAAGCTCCAAGAAACTTTCGGATAGGGAGGAAACTAATGGAAAGGAAGTAGCGGGAGAAGAATTGGAGGACGATAAGGAAAAAGGATTAACGGTACTAAATGCGGAGTAGCTACTTTTGATGGGATGAAATTTCCAGAGGAAGAGACGGATCTATTAAGGACCCACCCATTAGAAGGAGAGGGAAAACGGTTAGAAGGGAGATTAGGAAATTGTGAAGGAGAATTAAAATGAGGTTTTGGAGAAGAAAATTTGTGAAAAGTAGGCGATTTAGGACGAGTTCATCACTTTGCCTTTTTATAAGACGCCGTATAGAAATTTTTATTTTTTTTTTTATTTTTATTTTTTGGGCTCGCCAACCAAGGACCTTTACACAGAAACAAAAGGTAAGGAAAGAAGTCGGTTATCTTTTGATTCGATCAGAAATTTTAACTAAAACGGAACAAATAGCAGGAATAATTAGTGGGGAAGGAAAGGACAGGATATAGGATGCACAATAAGGGGTAGGAAGTCCAAGCTTAAGCAAATAAGAATATAGGGCAGAACGCTTCACGGAGAGAGATAAACACTGTGGAAGAACACATGATCGGCGTCGCAAATAATTGCATCATCCGGATGGAGAGGACAGTGTGGAGAAGAAATCAAGGAGAAACGAAATCTGGAGGAAGGCAGCAAAGAATGGCCAAAGCGCATATGAACAATGGAAGCAACATCAAAACGCCGAAGAGAGGGATGCAAAAGAAACCATGAATATGCAGGAAAAGTAGGCTAAACTGACAGATGAAATGAATAATTATTAGAAAAGGAAGAAACATAGGTGTCCGACTAAAATCGGATATGAAAACTTTTACAAATTGATAGAAGGTTATCGGATGGAACTTTTTTAAAAAAAAGACGAGAGGAAGCAGCAGCAGCCCGAGCCAAGGAATCAGCCGCTTCATTGCCAAATATGCCCGAGTGGCCAGGTACCCACAGCAGATCAATATTGACTGAATGGAGATAGGAAAAATTGTGAATGAGTGAACGTATACGGAGGACAACAAAATGTCATACAAATGATCAGGAAGGGGAGAGGATATGGCCTGAAGGGCGCTCAAAGAGTCAGTCAAAGATAATTAAAAACTTAGAGGAAAATTGATTCGAGGAAATGAAAATAATAGAGCGAAGGATAGCCAACAACTCGGCTGTGAATGTGGAACAGAAATAAGGAAGTCGAAAAGATTCTGAGAGGTTAAAATCAGGAAGGATGAAAGAAGCACCAACACCACCAGGCCCCCTCGAAGCATCCGTGTAAATGGTAACATGAGAGGGAAATAGGGAATTGATAGTGCTGTAGAATACCTGTTTAATTACGGCTTGCAGGAGATTTTATGTAAACAAGGGGAGGATAAATACCTTAGGAGGATGAAAGATATCAGCGAAGTCGAAGGAAAAATAAGGGAGATTATAATATAAGGCCAAAGTGAACCGAGACGATGTGAAATAAAAGCCAGAATAGGGGTTTTGCTGGGAGTGAAGCACCAGCTGTTATAAATCGAAAGGTAAGACTGAATAAGAGTAGAAGATGCGAGAGGAAGACGTTTAACAAGGAAACGATAGCCTAAATAAGATCTACGAATGGATAGGGGTGACGAATTGGATTCAGCGAGAATAGCAGGGGTTGGAGCGGATTTAAGAGCGCCAAGACAGAGACGAAGGCAAGAATTTTGAATTACATCTAGTTGTCTGGACGCACTGCCATAAATAAAAGAACAATAATCAAATTTGAAACGGATAATAGATTTATAAAGAGAAATAAGAATATAGGGATCGCCACCCGATTTAGTTGGCGACGGGGCTTTCAGAAAGTTTAACCTATTAATAGTGGAAGCAGAAAGATATTTGATGTGTTCGGGGAAGGAAAAACGACTATAAAGAAAGACACCGCGATAACAAAAGCAATTAACACGAGAAAGAGATACATTGTTTAAGGATAGGTTGACCAAAGTAGGGTTATAGGGGCGGAGGGTGAAAATAGTATAAGAAGACTTAGAGGGAGAAATTGAAAGATTAATTAAGGAGAGAGAATATTCCAGTACAATGAGCGACGAACTGAGTGCTTCATAGGCTGCTAAAACATCCTCAGACGAGGAAAACAGGAGAATGTCGTCCGCAAAGAATAAAGAATAGGAATTTAAACGAAGAGAAGCTATACTGATAGTATAGATGTTAAAAAGAGTAGGACTGAGGGAGGAACCCTGAGGAAGACCTCGGAAAACCTTTCTTGGAGCGTTAAGAGATTGAGAATAAGGGAAGAGAATTTAATTGGGATGTTAATTGCAGTCATTTTATCTCTTAAAGTGGGAAGATGAACATTATCAAAAGCAGAGGAAACATCAATAAAGGAAGCTAGGGTGAAACGTTTTTGGATAAAATACTTGTATAAGTGAGAAATGAAAAGACTAACACAATCAGAAGGGCCAATGCCAGGCCGGAAGCCGAACATATTGATAGGGAATATATTATTATGCTCTAACCACCAAACAAGGCGCTTGTTGAGCATGCCCTGAAATAGTTTTCTAATACAGGATGCCAGGGAAATAGGACGTAGGGAAGAATTTATCTTAGGAATGGGAATTATGATAAAAGAATTCCAGGAGGAAGGAGTTATACCCTTTGAAAGGAAAGAATTGAAAAGACTAAGAAGAAAACTGAGGGATTGTTCAGAAAGGTTTTTAAGGGCGAGATAGGGTATACCGTCAAGGCCTGGAGTAGGGCTGGACGATTTGGAGAGAACAGACTTTAATTCATTAAAATTGAAAGCCGAAGTTAGGAAGTGAGGAGGAGAATTTTCCGGAAAAGAAGAGTATAATTCACCAACAGAAGGAACATAAGCTGGAGCGACGGAATCAATAAAAGGAAAAAGGCTATCGTCGGGGATACTGAAGGTGGAAGGGCGAGAAGAGGATGGGAATTTGAAAGCTCTGGCCATTTTCCAAATCCGCGAAAGAGGAGTAGTTCTAGAGAACTTGGCACAGAAATTTTTCCAAGAGGACTTCTTCGTGGATTTCAATATAAACCTAGCTCTCGCATTTGCCCGTTTATGAGCGAGAAAATTTTTAGTCGTAGGGTTAGAACGGAAGGTTCTAAAGGTTTCGCGACTGATATTAAAGGCAGTGTCGCATTCCTTGTTCCACCAAAGTGAAAAAGCCTTACTGCGATGTACAGAAGATGACGTATGGCGGGACGGAGAAGATAAAGAAAGAGCAGAAGTTAAGGAATATAAAAAGGAATTATAGAGAGGTACCGGATCGTGATCCGGTTGAAGGAGAGGGAGAGATGAGTCAACCAAGGAGCGAAATAGAGGCCAGCTAGTTTTGGAAAGATTCCATCCTGAAGAATTGGTATAATTGGAATCAGAAGGAGGAGGAAAACTGACAGGAGTTATTCGGATAGGAACATGGTCACTGCCGAAAGAGCCCATAAGGGTCTTCCAATTATAATTAAGACCAATAGACGAAGAAGAAAAGGTTAGGTCGAGGGAACTAGAAATGGAAGCATTCCTGTAGTATGTGGGGGAGAGATCGTTGAGGAGAACTAAATTATCAGAGAGGATGGCATTCTCAAGGATGGAACCGTTGGGATTGTAGGATGCACAGCCCCATAAAGGAGAATGCGCATTCCAGTCACCACCGATGATAAAAGGATGCGGAATATAATTAAAAAACGACGAGAAGGGGAAAAGACGAAGATCGAACCTAGGAGGAACATAGATAGAAACAATGCTAATAGGACGTACAGAGGGAGGCTGAATGGAGATGTGAACAATGTTAGGTAAATTGGGACAAGAAGGAAGATTAAGATAGACATCATAAGAGCAGAATGGAATGTAATTTCTAATCAGGATTGCAGAACCACCATAACCGTCATCGCGATCACATCGAACTACCCTGAAACCTCTAATATTGAAATTTATGTCCGACCGAAGCCACGTTTCGGAAAGGAGAGCGACATTGACATTATGTAGATCCAATAACCCCTCTAATGAGTTTTTATTAGCTCTTAGACTGCGGCAATTCCACTGTAGAATATTTAGCGCAGCCATCATAATAAAACAGTAAAAGAATAAGGCATAAATGAAGTGAGGAGGAGCAGGGGAAAAGACCATAAGAGCAGACAATGAGGTGCATTTGTATAGAAGGAAGTAAAATGAGTGAGCAACGGAGAAAAGAAAAATAAAGAACCGCAGTTGCAAAACAGAAGGAAGTAATTCGAGGCTGTTAAGTTAGAAATAACAGGAACCAACGACGAGACATCATTAAGGAGATCATCTTTAGGGAAATCAACCGGAATATCTCGAACAATACCAAATGAAAAGAGGAGAGAACTAGAAATAAAAGCTTTAAATTGGCGCTTTTCTAAAAAAGTTGCATCTAACAGATTAGCGTGGACCATTGTGTGCTTGCGATTGAGACTCGTGTTCGGTTGAAAGTGTACAAAATATAAAACGGTCTATCGTGTTACATCTATTTTGGTATTCGTTAATATTAACTCGTATGAATAATTACCCGTCGTAACTTTTATTTGTTTTATATATGTTTTGTTTTTATTTCCTTAATAGTTCGAGTGTATTAATAAAATTAATAATGAAGGGGAATTCGGTAGACTTGTTTGCTTTTTTTCAATCATCCTTTGTGTTTTTTTTTGCAAAATTACAAATAAGTTATTTCAAAATTTCGGCCGACAACACAAACGTATTGCATGTAAACGAGATATTTTTAGAAATAAATATAGACCAAACGGGACGCCTGAAATATTTGAAATTTCCAGTGTACACTATACAGATCCACAAGGTCGTGTCCACTGGGTTAAAACCCTTCAATTAGAGCTGAAATAGTTATTATAAATACATAAAAATTTGAAAAATATCAGAAATCTAAAATAAATATTGATGATGATTTTTTAGGGTGTTCTAAAAAAATCTGCTACATATTTTTCGATAGTTCATTAATATTTTATGCAAAACTTTTGATTATAATTGATAGCGTTCTAATTTTTATTAATGTTTATATGGCAATTCGTTTATGTAAATTATTAATCGTATGAATATTAGTAAAAAATGTATTATTATTTCTAAAATAAATGTGTGAAGAAAATTTTCAACCCCCTCCCCCCTTCTCTTGATTCTTAACTTAAAAATTTATATTTAAAAATTTCATAAAAATGTAATAAAAAGTAAAAAATGTTTACTTAAAAAATATATATATATATATATATATATATATATATATATATATATTCTATAGTAAACTTAAAAGTAATATTACGATTATTGTTAAAAATATTTACACATTCATGTAACATGGTTTATTAATTGTTGCAGTTTGAATTTGACGCCGGCTCTAATTAATAGTGTTTCAAAAAAAGTCACAGTATTCCCTAAATTATGTTTGACTGTAAAATTTATTATCTTTTTTTGAGTCATTTTATTTTTAACGTTTCGTTTAATTTTTAGAATAAACATTACAGTGTCGGTTATTTTTTTTATTAAACTACTTTATTTTCGGTTTCCTTTCTAGCGCTCCCATTGATTTTTAATTTCAACAACATTTAAAATTAATCTAAATATTATTAGCCTTTTTTAATTGCTATAATGCGCCTATGTTCGTCCCAGAATTATCAGCACTTTACCGCTAGAGGCTTAATTTGAGCTCTTCCATCGCCGCTTCGACTGAAATACTTCTTATATTATCGCAATAAAGCGGAACAAATGGAAAATGAAGAGTTAATCAGATAGAGCGAATGTAGCGATAGAGAATAAGTAGATGTAAATAACACGAGAAGAAAGCAATTATCGCAACAACCATAATATATGTAGGCGCTTTCGGGTTTAGGCAAATTGAGATTTCCACTTTCGCCTTTTGACGCCATTAATAATTTTAAAGGAAATAGAAAATAAACAGTTTAACGCCGTTTACTCACTTTTACTATCGTTTGATAGTTCTGTTAGAAACGTTAACGCGTCCAGTATTATAATGATCTGTTTTTTATATCTATTCCATCAAGACATGTGTACCTTTGTAATCTGTCACGCGATCAACAATCCAGTTTTTCTTCCGGGAATCCACTTATCCGACGCGTTATGAATTAAATCAAAACTGGTGTAATTTAAATATCGTCGACAATAGCTTTAATTTTGTTTTTTTTTTTTATTGAGAAAATTGTAAATAAAACGTTTTTTGCATATTGTGGTTTTGCGCTTCATAAAACGTTTTTTGCATATTGCGGTTCTGCATTTCTTACTGGTTTGTGTAAAGAAAAAAAAAATATTTTTATTTTTATTTTTAAAAAAACGCAATCTTCTCTTCCCCCTCCCCCCAAAAAAGTTTTTTTTTAAATTTGATAAAAAATGAAAAAAAACATAGGTTTATTCGTTAAGCCAAAATAAATAATTTCTCCATTTTAAGAACTGCGAGATAATATTTACCGTCAAGGCAGTAGATAGATCAGTGAAACGGTATACATACCTATATATACGACCATATATGATACATATGTAAAGGTATATTAGTCTGTCTACGTTAGATCTATATTCGTATGCAATCAAGTCTTCTTTCCTTTGACTTTACAATTCAGCAAGTGTCTTCGTATCCTTAAACTCTATACGCATCACTCGTAAAGATCGCTTCTGCCACCTCGGTGGTTTCCTCAGTAGTCGCATGTTCATTTATAAGCGTATTATTAATTTTCTTTTTATCTCTGCTCTTAAGAGACTACATTATTTAAAGGTCTTTTCTCTTACTGGATGCAGGGACGATCCTCTCCTTATTTTCTTGGCAAATACATTATTCGCTATAAATTGCATTATTGCTCTTTTATCTATGGATATGTATTTAAATTTCTTTCTTATAAGCTGAATACCATCCAAAATTCTTACCTTTCTCTCTGCCTTGGTTCCCTTAAATCCTTCCCGATATCTGTCCTTGTTGATTCCAAAACACCTCCCCTCTCCCTTTCATTCACAAGTCCTCCTTAGCAGGGGCGGATCTAAAAGGACATTTAAGTAAAATAGTTTACGGTAGGCGGTAAATTTGAGAAATACCCTTTGTTTCATAAAGAAAATCAAATAGCGACCTTTATAGAAATTCATAGAAATATTTTAAAAATACATAATTATTACAATTTTTAATTTAACTTTTGTCATATAATTAGGGGTGAAAAATAAAACGAAATTATAAAATTCTGACTCTAAAATGGTAGTTTAGAAATAGTAAGAAAGATAGTATTTTTATTAGACTTTACTTCTTTTTTATTTTTCTTAGTAATCCGGTCCGACTTTTTTGTCCGTGAGCAAGTTCTTGATAAACGACGTTGACCTTTAGTAAGCATTCAATATCGGCGTCAAATAATCAGGCAATCTTTGCTATTTAGCCAATTTTCTGTCGCAAATCCAAACGAAGTTCCAGCAATAATTCGAAATGCTTACTAGACCCGTCATAGCTACCACAAGTACAATGAATTGCGGGTATTAAATCGGACGCCTTCGTTTAATATTAAATACATCTCACTACGATCGTGTATTAGCGAGATACACCAAATTAACCAATATTAAACTCGTATACTTCACTTCGGCTACCAGACACCAGTCGCTTCAAGGTATATAATACCTAATCTGAAATTGAATATTGAATATACCAAGAAAATCACAGAAAGTAAAGGCCGCCGAGAGAAAGGAACTAACCTAGTATTCACTTCAAAATTATGAAAATCCTGAATTCGTAATCTACGACACCTTATCACTTCACTTTATACTTCATTTATCGAAAAACAAAAAGGAATTTCAGCGCTTTAAATTTAATAACGAGCTCGTTAGAACCGATTGCAGTTCTAAAAAATTAAACACCCCGCATGTACACATACAAACAGCGTAGACTTAAGCGTATATTCCGTTATAATGATCTTGTCGTAATACGCATATTGTGAGATGCTAATTTTGTTTTCATCTTCTTCGTCTTTCTGTTTATATTTTTTCTTCAATCGACACTGTCCGCATTTATTTTTAATTAATCATGAATATTATGTCATACCAGTTGTGCGGTAAGGCGCCACTGCAGCGATTCATTTGTACACACCGCTGTAGTGTAATTCTGATAACAAACTTTTCTTACCTTACTGTAACAACTGCGGAAAATAATTCTGAAAATACGGTGACCCGTATAATACGAGAATGAAAGGAGGCTATTCCCATGTTACCCGAGCTACTCACTGGCAGTATACTTCAAGAATTGTTGACGTACCGTTTATGAAAATGTAAATGCTTGTACAACTTTTTCAAGTCAATAGAAATAGAATCATAATACAGTTAGTGTAAAAATGAGACTTTGAATCGCGAATTCAGAAAAAAGTATCGTAAACTGAAATTTTTAAAAGTTCTTTTACAGCAGGAAACTACCATCGCAACAAAATATTCAGCGTTGTTAAGGTTTGTTTTTTTTCATTTTCACCTGTTTATAAAGTCAATGTAAAAAGGATGAAATTAAGAAAGAAAATGCAATAAAATTGATTTTCGATTCGGATAAAAAGAAATAATGATCACAACGGAGGCAGAGTTTATAAACTGCTATTCGTTTAAAATGAATATTATTTCTTTTGCAAAATTGAGCAAACATGCCGCCGTCAATGTATCAGTTACCGAGAAATGCCTATGTAGAAGAATTTGAAAAAGAGAGCAAAAGTCACACATGAAATATTTGCTCAAACCAGATCGAGCAGCAAAAGATACGGATGCAAAGTTGTAGATGAGAGCGTTCAGACACCCACTTTTCGCGGGTAGCAATGCGGCGTAGACCGTTTCGGTGGCAGCGAGTGACGGTTTTTGTTCAGCCTTTTTAACGAATTAGCTGCGCTGTTTTTTAAATTTAATCCTCCGAACATTATAATTTATGTCGGTAAGTGAGAAACACGGCTTATCGATTTTTTTTTTTTCTTTTTCTTAATGGGTTTGTCAACGAAGACATTAGCCCAAGAAATGGGAAGAAGGAGAAAATAACGTTATATTCTTAAACGTTTGAGGATAAAGAGGATAAAAATAATTCAAGGACAGGAATAACAGAAGCAGAAGGAAGTGAGAGAATGTACGAAGCACTACTCTTAGGGTGAGTAGGAATACCGAGTTTTAATAGAAAATAGTAGAAGGACGATTTGCTCAATAGAAAAGGTCAGACATTCAAACAAAATACAATATCAAGGTCACGAAGGAAGTAATTAGAAGGGGAATGAAAAGGACAAAATGGAGTGGAAGTAGAAGAAAACCGTGAAAAAGCATGCGGGAAGGAGACTATGGTTAAAGCGAAGGCGAAAAATTGCAGAGATTGTAGAGCGTTTAAGAGACGGCAAGTATCAAGGAAACCACGGATGAAGTTTAAGAGATGGTTGAATAGATTCATTTCTACATAACTACAAAATATCGTGCAAAAAATATCGTTTATCGTGAATATTTTAATTTTCCCACATATTTGGTATTCACGAAACACATGTGTAATTTTATTAAATTATATTTCTTCCTTTTAAATTTTTTTTCTACCTTTTCCAGCAACCGTAGTGAACATGATTAGTTAATTGGGTTTCGCTTGATTTTTTTTTTTTTTTCCCCTATTCCCGAAACTTCGGGTAGGGTACATTTATTTAATAAAAATATTGATTCATTATAATAACGGAATTAATATAACCCATCCAATTAAGTATTTTCGGTATTATATTAATTACCATTTTACAGTTGTTGTTGTTTTTTTTTACAATATCTACATATATTTTTACTATTTACTTAATATACATGTACATTATTTTTCCGGAATTTTATTTCTTCTATTGTAAATTTATTAAATTCATTAAAATAATTTTGAACAAGTTGTGTTATATCATAATTACCGAGTATATTATTATTATTATTATAATTGCATCCTTGTAGGATATGAAAAACATCATCTCTAAAATTACATATTACACAGTTGTCAGACTCAGATATCTTAAATTTATATAAATATACCTTAAATAGACCGTGCCCTGTTATAAATTGAACATTAAAAAAATTTGGCGTATATTGATTATTTTTAAATCTATCTATTATACTTGGGAAAAATTGATACGTTATTCCATTATAATTATTCCATATTTCTTGAAATTTATTTATATAAAATTTATCCATAATTTTATTCATTTGTTTTACTTTAATTAGTTTATTCTCATATTTAAAAAATGGTGTCTTATATATTACGTTATTGAACGGATGCTCTATATTAATATTATTATTAATTGCGACCAAGCTTATATGTTTTTGTATTTCATATTCGATTGGTTTAATACCAGCTATAACTATGGCTGACAAATAACTGATTGTTCTATATGATTTAATCATTTTTATAGCTATAAGCCTTTGAAAGCTTTTTAACATCTTTTGAAATTTTTTAGTTTTTAACATTTCTACATATATGATACTATTATAAAGTATGTTAGGTAAAATAATACTTTTATACAACGTAACTCCTATTTTATAATTTATACAGTTTTGGTTATTATGCAACTTATTAAATATTATTATGAATTTGCTTATTTTGGTTTTAATGTAATTAAAATGTTCATAAAATTTTAAATTACTGTTTATTATTACTCCCATTTTATTTGTTTTACATAGTTGATATTTAAACCGTACTGTTCTAAATTTAATGGTCTATTAGTATATTTTTTATTAAATATCATCTAATTAGATTTAGTTTCGTTAATCTTAAGGTTAAATTTGTTAAGCCATTTCGCTATTTCTATGTACACTAAATTTATCTTATTTTCTAAACCTTTTTCATTTCTATCTGCCAGTACAACCGCAATATCGGTCTACAAAGGTATATATCTTAACATCGTTAGGTAATATTATCTTATATAATTGAGAAAAAACTATATTCCATAGATATGGGCCCAACACGGACCCTTGTAATACACCCATATCTAATTTTTGCTTCTTTTGTACGTTACCTATTTCAATGTAAGTATATCTATTTCCGCAGTATTTATTAATAATATTTAATACATTATAATCTATTCCTATTTCCTTCAATAATTTAATTAAACTGTTTAGATCAAGACTATCTAAAGCCTTCGCTAGGACTTGGTTCGAATCCCGCTGCCTCACATTGACACTTTCAAAAATTTCATTTGCGCTGGGTGAAGGTTCGTAGTTTTTTGTTTTTTTTTTTATCAATATAAAATAATAACATTATTTTATATATTATCTTTTGGGCGCGCCAGCGGCTTTGACCCAACAACTACAGGAATTATGGAAAGGGTTAAATAGAGAGAAGATTAGAAATAGAGCTTAGGAAAGATTGAAGTACAGGAATTATATCTGGAGATGGGAAGGAAAGGACAAAGGAAGAATTATAAGGAGCAGCAAGACCTAGTGCTCTAAGACTTTAGATGTGGTTTGCAATATATAGTGGAGTATAGATAGTACTGTGAAACGAACAATTGGGAGAGGAGGACAGGGAAAAACGAAAAGGTGAAGAGGGTAGAAGGGAGTGATTAAAACACAGTCTGATTAAGAAAACGATCGTGAAGAGTAGATAAGAAGAAGAAGAATGAAACCACGGCTGAGAGCATGGAACCACCGGCTGAATTTGAAGATAACGAGAAGCGGGATTAGAAAATAAAGAAGGATAGATGTCCGACCATAGTCGGGATTGATTAGCTCCGAGATAGGAAAATTACAGAGTAAAGGACCTTCGCGGGCGGCCGAACGGGCTAAAAAATCCGCTAACTCGTTGCCCTCGATGCCAGAATGGCTAGGAAACCACAAAAGATCAATAGTAATAGAGCGGGATGAAAGTAGATTGGATATGGAAAAACGAATTGAGAGAATAATAGAGTTGGAGGAATGAGAAGAAGGAGAAGAAATAGCTTGAAGAACACTTTTGAAATCGGAGACAATGAGACATTTTCTTATGGATGGAATAAAGGAGATTGCACGTAAAATGGAGATAGACCCCGTTGTCGCGATAGATCAGGAGGAAGGGAGCTTGAAGGATTCAGCGTGATGCAGTGAGAGGGAGGTAAATGCGCCGCCCACCCCGTTCTCATTTTTAGAACCGTCAGTAAAGAATGTTAAATGAGAAGGAAAAGGTGTATCAAGCAAGTGGAGGAATTCGGCTTGGATTGCGGAATGTGCGATGGAGCTGGCCTGGAGAGGGAGAGAGAAGAGATTAATAGTCTGACAAATGCTGGTGAAGTCATGGGAAAAGTAAGGAAGCTTGGAATAAGAAAAGACATGAGGCGAAAGGTCCGCAGTTGACGCGCCCAAAGATATAAAAAATAATAATAAAAAAAAAACTTTTCTCGTTATCTTTTTCAAATTTATTTGAGAAATCCAATGTAACTCAATTTTCTATCTTTGAAAGGCCGTTGCTTAATCAACTGCAATCTATTGATTGACTTATTTTCGTAAAAATTGTAATGAGTACGATAAAAACAGACTTTCGACAGTGATTTATCCAGGATTCCAGGGAGGTCTCTGAAATTTCTGGAAGGATCAACTATTGCAAGTTTTAAATTTTTTTTTATCATGTTAAATATTAACCATAATCAACTTTGGATGATATATAATGTAATTATTTTGATTTTAACACCCCTCGTAATATTGTTGTCTAAAAACTTGTTCATCGAACTCTTTGTTGCTTTCGTACATTCCGAATTGATGATACTGTTTATCTGCTGACCGATGGGTGTGCAATTGCACTTGCTATAAGTTTTTCATAGGGTCTAGCCAAAATATATATTTAGTACCAACAGCTTATGTATTTAAAATGAATTACTTTTACAATGATGTTTCAAATGTTAAATTTAAAGAAATAATTTACAATTCTTTCACGAAAAACGAATAGATTTCTTTGATCTTTTTTTTTTTAAAGTTTTTAATTACATTTTGTTCAATTTTTGTTTTTTAAGGTATACCCATTCAACAGAATAACTTTCTAATTCAATATTAATCTATCTATTCTTTCATATTTTTGTTTTCACTTTGTTTATTTTAGAGTTTCTCTTCTAATTAGTTCCGTTGGGCTTAGTACATTGTGAACCTTAACTTCACAATCCTCGACGCCCTGCTAAGGGTATGGGACTTACTTTACTTTATTTGTTTTTTGTTATTGGGAAATTAGGAGTCTAATTTAACTTTGTACTCATTGATTAATGAGCATGTAAGTATTTTCAAACAGCACAATATCTTAACAGCAAAACACATCGAGAAAATGGAAACACTGGTTCTAGCAAGAGAGAATAGATGCGACAGACAAACGTAGAAATTTGAATCGGGGGAGGAAAAATTATTCACAAGAAAAGGAATTTTGGAGCAAAAAAATTAAAAAAGCTACGTAGAAAAGATAAGAACAATTATATATCGTCTATTTGCTCTGAAACAGAAAAACATGCTGAGAAGAATGAAACAAATTATTTTTTAAAAAAGTACGCCTTCTAGCTCGTGAATTTAAATTAAACAAACGAACAATCAATAATGATAACAGTGAACTGAAAACAAGTGCTGAGGATATAGCAGAAGTAATTCTGCGTTTTGTAGATTATCATAAAGCGTTCGACTACTGTGTCCATTAGAGTAAATTGTGATTAATTCTTACGGAAATGGCAGCGCCAAAGCATTTAGTCTCATTAATTGCAAAGCTATATGATCAGAACATTGCTAGAGTTAAAGCGGGAAAAACGATATACTTTGATTACTTCAAAGTGGAGAGAGGCGTTAGACAAGGATGTCTATTTTCGCCACTTTTTTTCAATCTATATACAGAATATATTATAAGGAGGATATTACATGGTAATGATGGAAAAGATACAATAGAATGGAACGATGGTTTCCTAATTGGTGGACAGAAAGTATCAAACCTCTGATACGCTGATGATACTACGTTCATAACTACAAGTATTGAAAATGTGATCTGTTTCTTTCAAAGATTGGAACAAATTAGTAAAGAATACAGATTGATCATTAATAGGAAAAAGACTAAAATGATTATAATCAACCGATCTAAAGATAACTGCTCTAACATAAAACAAATAGACGGCATAGAAGTGGCTAGTAAGTTTATATACTTAGAATCGATTGTTGAGAATACCGGAGGTTGCAAAGCAGAAATACGACGTCGCATGCAAATAACTAAAAGCGCGATGGGACCCGATTAGTTAAAATTTAGCGTGATCAAACAGTAAATAAGAAAGTGAAAATTAGACTAGTGAAATCATCAGTATTCTAGATATTTTTATATGACGCTGAAACTTGGACGATACACCGAACTGTAAGCAGGTACATTGAATTTCTCGAGCTATGGTGCTGGAGACGAATGTTACGAGTACCATGGACAGCCAAGAGGAGCAACGAATCAATATTAATGGAGATTGGCGAAACATCTATTAACGAAAGTACTTACCAGAATTGGATGGGTTTTCGACCATGTGGTCCGACCAAATGGACTGGAGACGCTCTTCGTCGAAGGGAAACCGTATGAAAAACGAGGTCGTGGCCGTGTACCTCTAAGATGGTCATCAGATGGGATTCAAAAATTTACCGGGAAAAGCTTCAGTGAATGTATTCACGAAGCGTACAATAGAGACAGATGGCGTAAACTGCTTACTCAACGATGACAGAATTTCTGTGTCATGATGTCCCTTCTAGGGATACACGATTCAAAGAGGGAGAGAGAGAGACATATATAAAATTGGGCCCTTCGTTGACCCCGTCTGGATCCCGAATCCCCTAGCTCTATCACTTCTGTACTTCGTACAGAGTAATTTCCGAATGCGCGATAAAAAAAAATAAATCCTTATTTAGAGTCACATTTTGGGACAAAAAAAGTAATGGGGGTCAGGCTAAGAATGACGTTATCATTAATACATATATATATATATATATGTGCGCAATTGAATTTCAATATTTCCAATAAATGCGCTGCGGGGAAGTTTATTAGAAAAAAAAATTATGTATATTGGATAACATTTATAAATGTGTTCCTACAGGCAAACTGCAAATATATGTGTTATTTCTAAAGTGAAATGATTATAAAATTATTTAATTCTTTCCAAAGAAATACTTCTTTTGAATATTACGAACCCATCAAATTAATTTTTTTTTAAACATTATATTTTCTAAATAGAAAATAGACAAAAATGGTAACTAAAACTATATTTATCTCAGAAACGTTTTCAGGCAAAACTCGCCTTTAGCTGGAAATGAATAAAGGAACAAACCACCGTAGGCGTAGAACCGTAGGCGTATGTCGCGAATATAATCATAAAGATTTTAAAACATGAACATGGAACAGAAATATATGCCACGAATGAAAAGTAAAATCATCTGAATCTGAGTACCGTGTAAAAATAGTCAGTGAAAGCATGTATCTCTTCTTCTTGTTGGTGCTGTATCTGCATTAGATGTTAGCGACTATTCTTCTGGCGTTTTCTCTGTCGGCCATGCTGTGTAGCAATTCCGGTATCCGAATTCCCGTCCATTCTCTCGCATCCTCCATCCAGGTTCTTCTTCTTCTTCCTCGAGCTCCTTTTCCTTCTATTTTTCCTTCAATGGCCAATTTTAAAATTTCATATTTTTGGTTTCTCACAATGTGTCCTAGATATGCAATCTTTCTTCTTTTTACAGTCTTAACTAATTCCATCTCTTTATTCAATCTGTTTAGTATTTCTTGATTTCTAATTTTATCTATCCATGATATCTTCAACATTCTCCGATACAACCACATTTCAAACCCTGCTAGTTTTTTCTCGATGGATTTATTTACGGTCCACGCTTCCATTCCGTACAGTAATATTGACCAGACATAGCATTTTACCATTCTCCATTTAACATCCCAGTTCAGTGATTTGTTTATAAATAGATTTTTCATTTTCATAAAAGTAATTCGAGCCTGTTCAATTCTTGCTTTGATTTCGTATTCCGAATTCCATTGATTCGACAGATTACAACCGAGATATTTGAAGCTTTGTACTTGTTCTATTGCATAATTGTTAATTCTAATGTTAGCTGTTATTTCTGAGCTATTTTTACTGACTACCATAATTTTTGTTTTCTTTTTATTTATTTTTATTCCCATTCCGGAACATTTGTCCGTTACTCGGTTAACTAAATTTTGTAGATCATATTCGCTATCCGCTATCAAAACTGTATCATCCGCATACCGTATGTTGTTTACAATCTGACCGTTAATTTTTATTCCTTCTGAACTGTTTGCTAAAGCATTTTTAAACGCCACTTCTGAATAGAGATTAAAGAGTGTGGGTGAAAGTATACAACCCTGTCGGACTCCTTTTTCAATCCGTATTTCCTTTGTATTTTCGTTCTCCAGTTTTACATATGCCACTTGATTCCAATACAGATTTTCAATTATCTGCCTATCTTTTTCATCTATTCCTGCTTCTTCTAAACATTGTACTAGTTCGTTGTGTTTAACATTATCGTGTATAGCAACAGTAATTGGAAGTTTTAAAGAATATTTAATAATGAATAAATGTACGTATGCCTTGGCAGATAAAATACATTCGAAAGAAAATTATAGTTTTCGTTGAATTAAGACATTATTCTTGCGTGAACGTGTTTCGAGTGAAGTTGTTCCATAGTGGGGGTTAATCTGTTTAACAAATTGAAGTAGCTACTGTATTCTACGGATTGACGAATCTCGTTTTTATCAGGCGGACCTACTGCCGGTATAATGACAGTGTAATCAGATAGCCGCTGAGTCCGTTCCTTTTATTACAGTTAATAACGACGCTAACACAAGTCGCAATGAAAATAATCTAACTGAAAACTGCGATCGCGTTCCGTTTGTTAGTTCTTTCACTAATACACTATTAACCATAAATTACAATGAAATAAACCAAATTCTAAAAACCGTTGCAATTTCGTATTCTCATAAAACGAAAAGAAAACTTACATCGATTTTAAATTTCGAACATCCGACCGAAGAACAAGGAAACTATTTAATTACCTACCAAATACGAAATTCATAGATTATTCGCAAGCAATTTAACTTGTTGTTAAGGTCTTAAAAAATATTATCGCCGCTTCCGGAGTCAGCAACAATAGAGTAATAATGCTTTTAGCTAATAAATACATAGTCAATAATATAGAGTACATATCCATGAAGGAATTAAAATAATTGATGAACATTTTATAAAAGCTCGTAAACTAACGTCATCTCCGAAAAAGGTACTTCTGGTTGCGTCAATTCTTTGAATACCTAGCCACGTGGATATTTCTAGCATCAGCTTAGTGGATACACCGGTAAAGGAAGCCACTAGGATACGGCCTCCATCGAACATAAAAACCCCCTCCTTGAAGATATGAAGAGTTGGGTAAAAGATTTTTTGCCGGGGAATTGTAGCAACAAAACTGGATAAATCAAAACATCTTCCTATCTTTACACTACCTAAAAACACGTGAGAGCGTGGAATTATCAACCGGCTGGTCGCAAAGAACAGGTCGTTTTGGGTCGCCTCCGCTTCGGGCACACTAGTTTGTCGTACAGGCACATTCCTGATAAACTTCCGTATCTGCAATGTGTTATATGTGAAACACGACCATAAAACATCTTCTAGTACAATGTCCTCTGTAGAGTCCTTCCTTCGGTATAGATTAATTATTTACAAAAATATCTCTGTTATCCTTCAAGATAATATATAATAATTTCTTCTCTGCTCTCTTTCCTGTGGAACTGTTTTTCTCCCGTTAATTTAAATTAAGTTTTAAATTATACCTCCATGTGTAAAAAAAAAAAAAAAAAAAAAAAAAAGGTTTTACTAAAAAGCAGTGCTAAATTTTTTTTTTTTTTTTTTTTTTTTTTCGTGCCCAATTAGTAACCCACATGATTACGCTTACTGTAGGATAAAATCTAGGCATTTTTTGAACGTCCCAGTATAATAATAATAATAATAATAATAATAGTAATTAATATACGTACTGCATTGAAAAATTTATAAATTTTCCCTTTATTCGATTAGTAAACGAACTTTATATATTTTTTTCTTGAAAACTTTTTGTCATTTTAAACATTTCAACTGTTACTGGTAATAAGTGGACGAAAAATTGAACGGCACAGAAAAAAAAAAAAATCGGAAATAATCGACTACTTGGCAATGTACATGTTTTGAACAATTCATCATTCGAAAATAACTGCTGATATTCCCTTTTTCCGAAAAAATATAAATTGCTTCATTATAACAAAACGGGGTGATTCCAGAAAAAAGGACTACAATCATTCTATAAAGGTATACTGTTTTCGTACCTTTTTAACCCCATAATGGCCGAATCCTGGAATCATTGACTCTTTTCGAATATTTCTGTCAAACAGGGACTTGTTTCTTAAGTAAATTGAAAAACAAAAAAGGATTCCGCTCTAGTTGCTAATAGTTTCATTTACGATATGAAAGAGGAAATAATTAATTACATTTGGCAAAATAATTTTTTTGGCCCAATTTACCCGTTTACCAGGTTTATTCTCATTTGACAAAACTTAAAGTGCCTTTTATTGCTCTAAATTCAACTAATCGCTCTAAAAAAAACTTAACACCAAAGAGAATAAAAAAGAAATAAAAACAGTCTGACAATTTCAAACAAATACGCTTATTTTAACAACTTTTTTATTTATTGCTGGTAACAATTGAAATGTTTAAAACGTCGAAATGTTCTTAAAGAAGAAATACAAAAAAGTTCGTTCGCTAATCGAAGAAAGGAAAAAAATTAATCTACAAATCACATGATAAAGTATATTTACAATCGATTAAAAATTTGTGTTCAAAAAATACGTAGATTGCTCTCCTACTCTCGACGTAGGTTACTTAACTGTGTATTAGAGCTAGAAAAAAAAAAAAAAAAAAATAATATTAATTAATCAATATTCTTTAAAACTTTTAATTATTATACGTATAAAAATTTTCACTGACTGTTTTTACTCGGACAGACAAGATTTCAATTACCATGAAAAACGATGATACAATTACCGGGTAATTAATATTTTTAAGCTAACTTTAAAAATGCGCAGTGGATCAATTCACACATTTTTGCAAGTGCGAAATTTCGGGAAAGAGTAAAAAGATGACAAAAATCGTAATTTTAATCCGCAGTTTAATTCGATCAGTTTCCGTGCTATTCAAAAAGTTATAAATATTATCAATTTTTCTTTTTTTTTAATAAAACTTTCACGCAGTACATTTATCGGGAACATTGTGAAGCAAGTGTAAAGTTCAAAAACGCCCTTTTCTTATTTGTCTATATTGCAATTTTTAGGGAAATAAGTTATCAGCTACGATATTGTTGTAGTCGATTAACCAGCGGAGTTTTAAAAATCGGAAATCATCACTTGCGAGCTCGATTTCCCAAATGAATTTTTTAAAAAAAAAAACAAGGTCAGTCAAGCATGATGTTTCAGTACTAAGCACTCTCTATATGCAGAGTTAGAGATAAGCGTAATTTACGTTTATATGGTACGAAATTAAAAATAAAGATACCCAATTTAAAAATTTTTAATATCGTAATTATTTTTCATCTAGCATTGTATACTTGAATGTTTAAAAATTTTCGTAACTTATTGCTCTTTATCGAAATTTTTTAAAGCCTAAAAAGCTACGTTAAAAACTCTGATAATAGAAAATATGATACTTTAGTATGATGAGTTCTACTATTTTTAAGAACAAAATTAAAAAGTATATATATATATATATATATGTATACAAACAACGAATGTGATCACTACGAATAATCAATATCGTAGACAATAAAGGAAACTTATCAGCAAGTAAACTTGGTTAAACACAAAGAATAAGAAAGATGTGTTAGTTTTAATTTTTTTTTTAAGGCTATTACAGCACATCGAGCCTACTTAGGAGGTTCATAGATGATAATACAGACCGCTACTCCGTGCCAAAACGTTTTAAATGATAAAAAGTTATTATCATTTTTTAAATATAGCTAACTACGTATTAAATTTAAAAAAAAACCAAAAAAACCAAAAAAACATTAGATAACGCTTTTAGTCGATTACTAATACTAATCATTCTGTTTCTTACTAGCGGAACTCTCAAATGTACACCACAAAATCTGTTTATTTATATTCCATACCGAAGTCGTTTAACCTTGTTCAAAATTTTTAATTGAAATATACGCGCATTAAAAGAGGAGAGAGATATGTTGTTTTGCTGATTTTTTGAACTTTTCGCCAATTTCGGAGGTTTCGTAAAGGAAGTGAAGTATTAAGTTGCGATCTTTTTAACGTGTATTACCCGCCCAGGAAAAAAAAATATTTTTTTCAAAATTTGGAACTTCCGACATTCAAGGGTTCAAATATGAAACGTTCTGACGACTTGTTCAAATTTTTCAGTCAGGCTATTACTTACGTAAACATACTTTTTTTGCTGTTTCTTACTCGAAAGGAGTGTTTAAATAAGTTTTTATCGGCAATTCTTCAATTTTATGGAGTTTCTGCGTTTTGTTTTATACTCTGAATTTCACTTTTAAAGGGTTACCTGGTGTAAGTTCTGAAGTGATCGTTGAGGTTGTTTTAAATTTCATGTTATATATTCTCGACCGTTTTTCGCGTTTTTTTTCTACTCGCGGTATTCCATGATCATAAAATTACAGATTATCTTAAAAAAAAATTTTAATTGCTATTTACGTTTCAGTTTTGAAGTTTATATATCCAGCTGTTTCTAATGATTGAATTTTAATTGATATTTTTGCCATTTCCAAACCATCTTATTACGATTGCGGACACTGCATGTCCTGAAAAATTAAAAATTGGTTAAAAATATTTAAGAAAAATTAATATTCTAATAAAATTACATAAAATATTTTTTTTATGAATATATATATATATAAATATATGTATCTACCAAATAGGTGAAAAACTAAATCGTTAACGAGGAACGGTATTTTTTTCACGAAATTACTGATAGTAGTAAACGGGTCGATGTAGAAATAAATTTGGCAATTCATGTTTCTTGCTAACACAAATGATAATGTTTAATGGGCGAAATTTAAAAACACCACGGATAAATCGTAAAAAGGACTGAACCGGAATCCAGGGGAACGAAATAGTAGATAACCTGGCCAAAATCGCCTCTACACCCTCTCCTGTAACCTCCACCACAGCCATGGACATCAAACATTTACTAAATCAAACCGAAATATCAAATTGGCAAACATCATGGAACACAAAATCCCATAACAAATTATTTCAACACAAAAAATCCGTACAACCTTGGAAAAACCTCTCCCAACTAAATCGTCAAGAAGAATTAATAATCACCAGGCTTAGAATTGGACATACGAAACTAACCCATAATTACCTCTTCCAAAAAGTCGATAAACCCCCTTGTCAGTTCTGCAACTCCACCCTCATCACAGTCAAACACCTTCTTTACGAATGCCCTAACATTAATCAAATGCGTCTAGAACTAAAAATCCCCCTTTAAATAATACAACCATCCCTGACGACCAAGACGAAATCAAAAAAATTCTTACCCTGATTAGAAAACTAAACTTAACAGCCAGCATTTAAAATACCTACCTGACACTGGGTGTAATAATCATAGCAATTAAAAACACCTAGTATAAAAAATAATAATAATAAAAAAAAAATATCCTTGCTCGCTACTAACAAAACGATCGATGCCGAAAAAATCCCTGCCAAAAAGATTCACGTCGAATCGCTTTCACCGGAAAAAGGTGGCCTCGAGACAGTATTTTCTTTTTTTTATGGGCGCGCCTCTTAAAATAGTGTTTTTTTTTTTTTTTTTTGTATTTTTTTTGGCGCCTCAACTATGGTTATTAATCCAGCGCAATTGAACTTTTTAAAGTGTCAATATGCGGCAGCGAGATTCGAACCAGGTCCTACCCGAACGAAACACCCCACTGGCTAATCAACTATGCCACGGTAGCTGGCTAAACAGTAATACTTGCACAATGTCTCCATGTTTATGATTACATTAGCTGACACAAGTGTACATCAATCTCAGTAAATGCTAGAATTTTGTAATTATTAATGCGAATTAAAAGAAAATTCGGTTGAGAAAAAAAAATTATTTGAATCTCTGCTTAAAAGAAAAAGCCTTTTAAAAAAAATATATGAAAATTTACCATATTTGTTTATATATGTGTAGAAGGGGAAATGGAAGGAGAGAGAAGAAGAAGAAGAAAATAAACGATTCGAAATTACTAAATGTAATTTCTATCGAAGATTATTTTAGGAGCTGATAATGTTCTTCAACTGGGTCGCTGTTTACAGTCGCGTTACTAAACCATATGCGAAAGAGAATAAATCTAAAACAGTAAGGGGCGGTACTCATTTCTAGCGCGTCTAAATAAACTTTGTTTAAAATTGACATGGAAGGGCAAGTTCTAATTCGGAATAAAACTAGGGTTCTTACATATATTTTACTTCGTTATACCTTAGTGATAAGAATTTTACTACGGCGTTAACTTATTCCACTGCTTCATTTTCATTTCGTAAAATCGCCTCTTCCTATTCTCCGCTTTTATTTCGAATTACTTCCATACAAAAATCTCTGCTTTTTGCCCATTTGCACTCTGTACGATTTTACGCGAATTAATCTTTTTCATTTTCCCGCAATTTTTCTGTTATCACTCCCAAAAATCTTTCCCACGAAGAAATTTCATAATTCCAAACCTTATTTCCCTCTCGTGTGAATATTTCTACCGATGACTCAAAGAAGCCTGCTAATGCTGTTGGCCTTTTTTTTAATCTCGCTATTTTCTTTCTTTCTATTCAATCTTCACTACCGAGTTCAATTTTGTATTATATTTGATTATTTTAATTTTCCTAATTTTCTAATTATTCGTTTATTTCCGACTTGGAAGACTGCTGTTCTCAGACTTTCCCTTTATCATGCTTCGTAATTTTTTTTTTTCATTTTTTTTTTTTTTTTCATTTTTTCTTTGGCAGGCCATTAGACTTACTGGAGAGGAGGGGGCATCATCGAGTCAGTATGTGATCCGGATTGCCGTTTTTTCCGTCAATATTATTTTAGAAAAAAGAAAAAAATTTATTTTCATCCTAGTCAAATATTTATAGTTTTACATTTTTCAATCAATTGCTCCTTTTATCTAAATCTAACGCTTAATCTTTTCAAGTTTTCCTTTTTCCGTTCTTTTTTTATCGTCTTAAATACTTACAACTATGCTCTAGCTCTCCTTCATTTTTTTCGTTTCTCTTTAGACTAACCAGCGAACTTACACATACCGGTGGTAAATTTTTTTCTTAAAATGGGGCTCTCACACCTTTCTGTTAAAAATTTCTGTTATCCCATTTGTTAAAGCAAGACGATTCATCTTTATTACTCTCTGCTCATCCACTCACTCTCTATCACCCCTATTATACCCCACTGATTACTGACAATATCAAAATTTTATCATTTCCCCCCTAGGTAAAAGCATCTAGTTGACGGATTCCGAATGAAATGTTATCTCAGCCTGGCTGCCTTTTAATATTACCTAATAATTCGCAAATTAAAACTCGTCTATAAAGTTCACACCGTTCGCGCCTTAATAACAGAGCTTTTTCTATATCAGTTTTTATCATTGTTCGGACAAATATTCTTCTGTTTTCTTTTTTTCTTTTATAATTTAACGTATTTTAATTCTCATCTTTCTTATTTGTTTTCCCTCTTCCGTATTTACCTTAATAGGAACCCTATTTTAGTTTTTTTTAGATTTTAATCTATCTACTTCGTACCTAAATGTACAGTATTATCAAGTGGAATAAATGACAATGTGTTTATACAATTGTGATAATTTCTTTTCAACCAGATCCGAATTCACACTTACATATTTCTGAAAAATCATCATACTCAAACACGTTCTAGCGTAATTTGTATTAGTAGGGTGAGCATATTTTTTTTTTTTTTTTAATAAAAATTTTATCGCCTATAGATGCTGGACAGTATCACGAAATAAATGGATGTTTTAAATTCTATGTCACTGTTAGCCATAGAGCTTTTCAGCTTACCTAGAATTCTTGTAACCAATAAATATGACATTATAAGTTACATAGTTGATAGATCTTTAACTTTTATATTACGAAAAAAAAAAAAAAAAAAAAAAAAAAAAAAGAGAAAAGAAAAGAAGATATAAGTTGTGTTAGAAAAGAATTATGACCATATTATAAGATACTTTCAAAACATTTTGGACATGCAACACACGTTGACGAAATCTAGAGGTAATTTAACAACCGCTGCTGACCGAGTTTTTATTTAAATTCGTAGTCTAACAGATATCAATGATTTTATACAATGATTTGTTGTTTAAAGACAAAAAATTGGCAACATATATTTATTTATTTTTTTTTTTAATTAGATTTTCCATGTTCTCTTTAGGTTCCGGCAAAGACGTGTTAATGTCGCGGTTTCTTAATATTTTATTTCTGTTCCGATCAAAAACCCATCTCTGTTTATTCGTTCTCGAAAACATTTTCTAGAGTTGTCCCCGGAAATTACAAAATAGTAATTTGATTATCCTAGCTGATGTCGTTTTGCATCGGATAGAAATCAGAATTAGAATCGAGCACAACGTCGTTCTGCTTACCATCTCCATTTAAAGTAGAACCCCTGATGATGTTTAGTCAGTATCGTGATAAATTGGTAATTAGCCGTCGCAAAAAACGTCTCAAGGAGTACATTTTAGCACACGCGGTTAATGCTTATAATAAGCGTCAGTGTTGAAATACTTGAAAAATTAATCAATAATTCAACGCCACGTGCGTGCGAATCAATACAGACACGCACATCTTGTATAATCGACCGAAAAATAAAAGAAATTAAAAGTAAAATAGAGTGTACACGGTAGAGGTTAGAGGTAGTCTCATTTGCGATCTCTGGTGGTCGAATATAACGCGCTATTTACAGTAAAGAAAAGAATAGCGTTGCAAACGTCGGTTTCCCAAATTTGTAACACTAGTTTCTAGTGATGCAAGCCATTACGTACGTCTGTCCAATGATGATATAGGTAGTGCGCCATTCGAGCGATACATACGTGACAGAGTAATATCTCTCATAGAAAAACTCCGACATCGAATTTCTTTCAACTAGCAATAATTATAAAGCAAATAGCATCGTAATACATATTAAATAAATAAAATTCTGCCCTTCTGCGGTTCCCACTTGATCACAATATTTTTTCTTCTAAAATTCTTTTAGAAAAATCGTTTTCAATTGTCTACGTCATTCTTCACCAAATTTCATCGAAAAAAGTAACTTTTTTTTTTTTAATTTTGATTTTGGCTGCGTAAATTGGCTCCTCTTTATTTCAGCCATTTCCGATCGAATTAAGTTTAAATTAGTTGACTATTAATCGTATCGTTTCTGGATGGAAGTCCCTCTGGTTGATGAGCCCCAAAACAAAACAAAAAACTATGGACATTGACCCAGCCGAACGAAATCATTTTTTAGGTCACATTGAGCCTGCCATTCGAACCCGGATCGGCTAACAAAAAAGAAAAAAAAAGAAAAAAAAATAAATCGTAGCAATTGTGTAAGCATTTGATCTTTGTTATCATCTTACATTAAGTAACGGGACATAAACACGGAAAAAAAAAATTGTATATTATAACCCCAAACTAAAAATATGTCGTAGTCATTAATATCTTTTTTCCCCCTTTATGCACGCTAGCCAAAGACAACCAGAAACAGCAAAATTTACGAAACGACTATATTTTCAAAATGCTCTTTAAAATACCAAAAAACAGCGATTATTAAAAGTGTTGTTAAATTTAAATAATGACAATGTCTTCGACCAAACAGACGGCGGTCCGTGTGCAGTCTTTGTTTAAAGGGCGAAAAATGTTTACGTACATATAAGTAACATAGAAAATGTCGAATGCATTTAAATTATAAACACGAAAATAAACGAAATAAATTACATTTAAAAATGCCAACTAGTTTTGAGTATAGCAGTGAACTCTGTCATGATTATCGATCAGAAGTTATCCAAAACTAGTTGGCAATTTTTAAATATAATTTATTTCGTATATTTTCGTGTTTATAATTTAGTTGCATCAGACTGATTGATGTTAGAGTTCCATCAGATTAAAATATAAATATCGACTGCGTCGACAGCGACGTCTTTGCTTATTGAATTACGTCAGAGTGTACTGCATGTGAACGCAAAAGCGGATTGTACGCGGTTATAAGTAAATGCAATTCATCTCGGAGAAAACTTACATCTCTCGTTTTAACGCAATACAATTATGTTCATTATAATTATCGACGTTGACAATTTTTTTAATAAGATATTATCTTCACCGATTCTGCGAAATACATCGAAAATGTGTGACCTTTTTGAGGTAATACGCATATACTTTACTCTTTGCTTAAGGAGGGCTACACTTCAAAAAAAAAAACCCTTTTTAAATATGTATCGGTAGAAAATTTAAAGAGAAATCGAACGAAGAAAAATAAATTCCAAATAGTTCATTATTCAGGATCTGAATTGAACGGTTCGCGTATAAAATCCCGACAGTTAAAAATCGACTCCGCGTAATTCAACGACGTCTACAAAATGGCTCTTTTAATCGGAAAAGTAATCTCGAAACCTATTTCCATTCCTGTTCGAAAGGTTATAATTAAATCCTTTATTGTAATCTCGCTAATGTTCGGATATTTATTATAGCCGGAGTGAAATATAATAAGTGGTAAATTCCGAATGAAATATTAATAATTGCCGCGGAATTTTATCTAAAATTAAAGGAATATCATTAAAAAGAAAAAGAAAAAAAAACTATTCCAAATAAGGTATCGAGAAAATAAGAGAAGGAGATAATGTTTTCGAATGAAACGTTAAACACAAAAGTTTTTATTAAAAATCAAAAAATTCAAAAAAAAAATTTTCGAATTTTTTTTAGTTTTTAATAAAGACTTTTGTATTTAGTGTTTCATAATTTTTATAATATTACTTAAAGAATTACCGGAAGATGTATTATTATAATTATGATAAAATGCGAATTTTTTCTTTATCGGTGTATAGCTTTCAATAGTAACGTATTCGGATACACTCTTAAAATAACCCCTGGCTGTAGTAAAATACTATTATTCATACTACGAAAATCAGTCTGATTTACATTAAACCTAACCCTCCTTTAGATTCTAAAAATACGTACTATGTTTATCAATACGTTTTTCTTCTCTATTTTCTAGTCTAAAGATCGGATATTTCAGCGAAAAGGCATTTCTACGATATTCATTTATATTTCATTTAAATGTTGCTTATTGTGTTTACGATTTTATTATTTCACTAAATAAAAGCGCTACTTATACAAGGACAAAAAAAAAAAAAAAAAATCTGACTAGTTTCGCGGATTTAATAATCCCCCTATTCACGATGCAAAATTTATACACCTTAAATATTAATTATTAAAATCGAAACTTATCGCTGTTTTTATAAATATACAGTTTATACTCTCGATTATCCGGTTTGCGTATTATCCGCGCTTATTCCGGACTTACAAAAGAAAAATTAAGTACGACAAGAAATTAACACACAATTAGAAGCAAAGACGCACGAATTTTTTAAGCAGTAAATGTTAAAAGGAAAATTTCTAGTTTGATGTTATACCGCATGCAAATGTAAT
The DNA here is from genome assembly GCA_039619475.1 of Icerya purchasi. NCBI lineage: Eukaryota > Metazoa > Arthropoda > Insecta > Hemiptera > Monophlebidae > Icerya > Icerya purchasi. Next base: position 150,005,245 of record CM077116.1, on the reverse strand, counting down.
TAATTTTTATATTGTTACACCGATGTTGATTTGTTCTTTAATAAAAATGGAGTTTTCGAATAATCCGTATTTTTCTACTATCCGTGCGACGACCCATCCCGGTGATTAACCCGGATAATCGGGAGTGCACTGTATTTATTTATGTTCTATTACAATTTTCCATCCACGATTATATTTCATTTAAAATTCTAACTACGAAATATTATAGTATTAAACTCAAACACCTTTTCTAACCTTTCGCGTGTCAAAGTATCAAATCGGCGCCGCGTGTACGACTTTACCAAATCATCTAGTGTATTGATAGTAAGAAAACTAGATAGAGAGTGGCGGTAATTTTACATAAGCACGCTATTCTGATCCACTGAGAATTTCGTCAAACCGTAATCGAGCATTTCCTCGCGGACAACGTATGTTGCATGGTTGCCGAAGCAGAATGTAATCCAGTAATTCCTGAAAATTGCTTATATCCGATATATGTAGTGTTCCATTTTTCAAGGTTACCGGAGAAAGATTTGCAGATTAAACACAGCTGTTTTTCTAAAACGAGAATGAAACTGTCGGTGAACCCGGTGATTATTAAGAAGAAGAAAAAAAAAGGGAAAAAAAGGAAGCTTAACAGACCACACAGTTATCATCTAAAGTAGTGCAGTAGGCATCATATAGAACTCTGATCTTTGTTAAAATTACAGACCTAGATAACGTTTCGGCTATTACGTTTTTATTTCTATATTTCCACGTAATGGAGATCACGTGTGTCTTATTATCCACACATACACGTATAATATGTATTATGTATGTGTATATATGTAATTTATAATAAGGGAACTGAGTGTTGTGGCGAGGCAATTAGCAGCAGCAGCGGGGGGATCACTTTTAACTTCCGCATTCGGTTTCGTTGCAAATACGTTACACATCCGATGCAGTTCTCGCAGCGATGAGGAAAGCAGTTCCAATGCCACTGGAGAATAGTAACCGTTCGTTCTGGATTACATAAAACCAACGTTTTTCTAGACCGAAAATAAGTGTATACGACCGACGCTCATTGGTGGAACAGAGACGAAGTCGGACTAGAGGAAAATGTTGGGCCGGGTGAGAGTGATTCTGCGAGATTGAGACGCGGATCCACACGGTAGTGCATAATAGTGGATAAGTAGGTCTTGCACGCTGGTAGCAACGAGCAAATTCGTCGACCGTTTCCACATTATATAATTCCACCGAACACACACAGTCTCGCATCTCAGTTGTTCTCTATCTCTGTCTCCCTCGTTTTACGAATAGACGATCTTAACGCACTTCTGACACCGTGTGCGTTCTCAAGAGATCCGATCAGATCGGTTAATGGATAGGATGCAAACGGAAAAAAAAAAAAAAAAAAAAAAAGAAGAAAGGACGAAGAAAAAATGAGACGGAAAAAAGTAGTAAGATGGTGCTTAAATCTCGGAGTTTTCACTTTCACTGTACAGCGAGGAGATGAGGCATAACGCAGTTAGCTTTTTATGTGTACCCCCCGCCGTACCTGTGCAATCTGCACTTCATCATTTCACAGGTAAATAACGCAGTTCGATAGTCACGACACACATACGCTGTACCAGTGCTAGTGTCCGTGTGTTGTGATCGTTTTCTGTGTCACATTTGGGCGATTAGGAATTTGAAACGAGCGGAATTTGTTTAATATATTTAGTCAGTTCATATAACGAGCATTATCCCTCTGACCGTACTCCAGATTACCGACGTCAAATATTAACGTCTCCGCTGCACACACGTTGTGTTGTTATTAACATGATTTCTCGTAGTTCACACAGGTGAAAAGATCGTTCGTCTCCTCAATCGACTAATAAGCCGCATAAGTCTCCGGAATCGCACGGCTTCGTTTAATACACCGCGTGATTCCGCCAACACATCCTTACTCCTCAGCGATTTGTAAATTACGACTTCTCTCGCGTTGATTTTCGTTGTTTTTTTCTAATTTTTCATTCTTTTCATTTACTTTTTTCATTTTTATACTATTGTTTTATTTATTTACCGTTTTTTTTTTGTTTTTTCTTTTTAAAAAACGAATATCATGCAACTAATCGTAATTCCTGTCCATTTGTTCTCATTTCTTCTTACGTCAAAAGTCATCATCAACAGCGTATACTTCAGTCCTGTGGAATCGGTACTTCCGATAAATGCTACGCGTAAGTATACTTTTTGATTACTTTTGCTATAACCGCTGCACGTTGCAGTCAGATTTTTTATATTTCCCATTTTATTAGGTATCCCCGAGGTTATGGTTTCCACTAATTATGCACATTTATCGATAATTTACCTCTGCAAACGAATCAGCTGACCTAAATTTATTAAATAGTTTATAAAAATTTAAAAAAATGAAAACTTTAAGAATTTGAAGAATATGTATATTGCGCGATAACTACTACGTTAGGACCGTAAAGAAAACCAGCGTCAGGAATAATAGTATTTTACAGATCTGTTCGAATTGTATTTTAGAACTTTTAACATATCTTTCATTACGACAGTATTATAAATTTATTAGATCCGGGGGGGGGGGGCACAATTGTTTCGGATTTTGACGTAAAATTAAAATTGAATCTTCAGCGTTCGCAATCAAAAAGGTCATTATCGTTATCGAAGTAACGCAGTCTCAAAGACATAAATCTGTATCCTAAATTTGTAAAACTGAAATTACCTTTTTCCATGATCAGTAAAGAGTAATTTATATTCGATGATTAAATATGGTTTTTAATAAGAGGAAACATGCGTGTCCCACAGATTAGTCTGACTTGGAAAATATGTTTTTTTCTTTTTACGATAAAAATTATTAAATACGTATATTTTTTTTTTCTTATTTAAAAGATTACTACAACACGGGTGCATCATTCCGGGTAAAATGATATACGGTAAGGAAATGAAGCTCCAATGTTCAAAGTACAAGTATGATAGAACAGAGTTTGTATTACATGTAAACTTGTTTATATGAAAAGAGGAAAAAGTAAAGTTTTCTAATTTTATTATATATATACTTTTTGTTTGCTATATACATATACGTATATATATACACACACATATATATATATATATATATATATCGGATAATTCTTTTAGAAATTAAACAGTTTCGGATGACTCGAAAAAATAAACGTATAATATGTCTAGAGAAGTGCACGTTCACACCGCTGTATAAAAACATTAAAGAAAGTTATTTTTTAATGACATTTTAAAATTACAGAACATTATCACACTTAATACTGACGAACAGCTATGCGTAGGGCCACATTGTATTTTTTATGAGCATTAGAACAAATGACAGATAATTTAAGTTTATCTGCTAATCTAAAAACTAATTCGAAAAAAAGACTCTTTTCAACGTTTAAATAGGGTAACTGTATTCTCTCGTTTAATTGGAACGACTTTTTATTACATGTTTTTAAACTTTTTCTTCTTATTTGTTTTGTTACCGTTTTTAATACGAAAAAAAAAAAAAAAAAAAAGAAATAAAAAGAGAAAAAAACTTACTAAATAAAATTAACGTAATTTCGATTAATGCCTATTATTATTTATTTAATAGTACAAGCGCCGGATGCTCTAACGAGGACCGTGTGCTCCCAGAGTCTGAAAAAGATACCAAAGTAAATTAAGAAAGTTCAGAGACAATGAAAAAACTTGAAGATATTCTGTATATGACAGGAAGTATCTGATAAGAGTTAAGGACGAGAAAAGGCTCTGCTGTGCTAGCGCGACAAGATGTTAGTAAGTGAAGAATCGAAAGTTATCTTTTTCTTCGGCAAAAGGAATAGAAAGGTCTGTATGTTATGATGGACGGGAATGGGTACGGTTGAGAAATTCCACGTCCGGTAAATGTAAGACTTTTTTGTATCGATTGCAATGGAAAAGAAATTTGAGTTTTAATAGGTGGAAAAGGATCTTGTTGTTTAGACCTCCATACCACATCCGGGCTTTAACTTTTGCTTTTTTTTTTTTTTTTATTTTTTATGGGTCCGGGATTTAATTGTAAGGGATTTCAAGGTTGTTTTTATATCGCTGATAGAAGTGAGAGGAAACCATATTTTATTTCAATGATAATACTAAAATCATTTTCGGTATCTCTGAACCACAAACAACCGTATTATAACAACCCGAGAAAAAACAATAAAAATGATGTCCACAAAAAAGTGAAATAAAACATAACAAACAGGGGTTAGGAAAAATGAAAAAGTGATAGCAATTTGTTAACTATTTGCATTTTGTTCTTTTTTTTTTTTTTTTTTTTTTTTTGGCCTGGCGTGGAGCTCACTGCCTAGAAGATGGATCTTCAAAAGGTTATACCGAAATTTTATTTTTTACAATAAATTTGAATACTATAAATAAGGTGGCCTTTCCACAACATAAAAGATGATGCAGCATACATATGGAGGAAAGATATTGCTAGCAATCAGTTCTTCAAGAAACATAAACCTATCATCCTCAAATCTATCGCAATAAAACAATAAATGGTTAACATTGTTCACGAAATCGGTATGAAGATGGCCACTATTACAACCCGAAGAATCTTAGAAATTCAAAACTATGCGGCAATGCCTCATTCTCAATCTCTGCATAAAACAGTGACGAGCCTACGTATAGAAGCCGAAATATTTTTGGAAAGTGAAAAAGATCAGAGTGCGGAGGGAATTGAGAGCTGGCGATACTATAACACTTACCGGTGGTCTGTGACCTTCTATATTCAAACCAATCAATGTGACTACTATTATATTTTATCTTCTGGTGTAGGTCGGAGGTGACAAAATATAATAGTCACATTGATTGGATTGAATACAGGTCATATTGTTACTATCACTATTGCTGTTGTTGTGGTTTTTTTCCTTTTTTTTTTTCTGTAATCATCGATGAAAGGGGTCTTTAAACAGAAATAGTAGAGAAAAGGTAACAGATTATATTTTTGATTCGACTAACACTTTCTTGGGCTGGGGCTTCTTGCTCCTTTTGTGCTCGTTGTATCCTGTCTTTTCCTTCTACACTTATTATCTCCTCCATTGTTTCCTTCTTATTAACGATAGCTGATCGTCTCACTATTTAACTTTCGTTTTCCTTTAATTGTTTCTGGGTGAAGGTCCTTGGTTGACGAGCCCAATTAAAAAAAAAACAAAAAAACAATCGTTATTAGCAAGTCCACAGTAAGCGAAAATACAAAACGGAAGAAAGAAAAGATCGTTCTCCGAAAAAAAAAAAAAAAAAAAAAAAAAAAAAAAAAAAAAAAACATCTTTAGCATTGCAGAAAATTATATTATTTGGATGGGGAGGACAACAGGACATCAAATTAAGGAAAGATGATTGCAAGAAGACGACAACAAAAACGTAAGTAAATGACAAAGACAATAACAGAATGGTCAAATGAAGGAAACTCCGAGAACTGAAGCCTAGAAGGAAAATCAATTTACACGGGGTAATAGAAAAAATAATTATTAATGAATAAAAGCAGTTATATACTGTTTATTAGTTTGTTAATACATAAGTACATGTAAGCATATATTATATATATATATATATATATATATATGAATGGGACATTTCAGAATAGAAAGTAGCAGCAAAATAGAAATATATAATAATTAATAAAAAATAAAAAGATAATAGAGAACTACTTAATCAGGAAACGGTAGCTGAGATACGATCTGTAAATAAGCTGGAAGCGACCATGGTGATTTTCAAGAGAATTACTGGAGTTGGAACAAGTTTTTTTTCATCCTCCCAATTTATTCTGTTATCCATCTCTAGTTAAATATTTCATTAAATCTGTTCTTAATGACAAATTTAAGTTTGTTTTTGAATTCGATATTTCCTACACTACCCTATCAACGGACTCTGCAGTTGCATTGCCTTCACTGTGGTATCTCCTAATTTCCCTAAACTCTACGGATCGCCTTCCTTTCGTTCTATTTCCACCACAAAATCCGTAGTTATTCTTGCTCTTCTCTACATTTCTTTTATAATTCTCGTTAGCTTTTGACTCCTCTAAAAGTGTTCCACGATCTATCTCCGCTTCCTGACCTCCGTAAACTCACAACATCATCTTATTAAAACGGGCTGCTGTTCTATCAAAACTAATCCATTAGGGATTCCTAGTTTTGTCGGTCAGATTTGTTACCCCGCCAACTCCTTTTTAAAACTACTTTTACTATCATAATAAAATTATTCTGTACGATATTTCAGTTTTTTCCTCCACTTCTCGACCAGCCTCATACTGCACCGACCTGTTATCATTTTGATTATAGGTTACTTCTAGCTTTCTATCCTCCTTACCCTTCTATAATTTTTTAAAATAACAACCAGTATCGCTTTAATAACGACTTTTAATATTGCGATATATTACATCGAAAACTTCACCGTGAAATTTCGACGCATTTGGATTTCACTCGATGATTTTCCGTTAAAGTGTCGTGAATAGTTCAGGCAACAAAAAGATACGTTTCTAATAGCGCTTAAAAATTTGCCCGCTACCGGTTCACCGAACAAAGCAGATTTTGATTCTATTTTTCGGATACGGGGTCCCTTATTCACTTGCTTAACAATTCATTTGAACGCGAATCGTCGAATAAAGTTCTCGGAATTATATAACGCGAATACCGTCGCAGTAGGCGCTGACTATTCATAATTTTATCGCTGAACCTTGAATGAAATAATTAACATCTCCAGCTGTGAGTATGCGTTTGGCACGTTCTAGTTAGTGTAATCTCGCGGGTGTCGGCCGACTATTTTCAATCGCCGAAATACATTGATGGCGGTCAGTGTGGCGTGCAAACAGTAATTCTCCTTAATTATCTTTCGAGTTTAAAGCTAATTTCAATTATCTTTCGAGATTAGAGCTAATTTCAATTATCCGACGACGATGACCATATGTATGATACAGCTGATATATTTTTTTTTTTTTATATATCCGCAACAATTTTCGATTCAAACGTTACTCTGTTTCAGAAACATTTGTCCCTTTATTATTTAAGAATCGTAATCAAAATGTTACCTACTCTCCTCGGCAGTTGCGAATTTGCGGAGTCCGTAAAAAAATGCAAAAAAAAACAAAACTGAACATTATCGTGCAAAAGAGGAGATGTTTCGATTCGTAACAGAAAACCTAGGGAGTGGCAAGTTACGATAAAGCATAATATTTAACAGCGTAAATTCTATGAATAACAGAAAGACATATTTGGAGAACTGACTTTCGGAGCTCCCTTCTTTCCTAATGAGCACTGTCCAGATTGTGGTAAATCCGACTTTAAAGATAACCCCTTATTTGCAGTATATTAATTACGCGTGTCGAGAATCTGTCACCATGGTGTTTGCCAGCGATATTTAGGAGGATCGTTTTGATATTAATTAAAAAAAGTTTATATCAAATTTCAGTTCTTAATATTAAATATTTTCCGAATTATTTAAAAAAAACTTATTTTTAGTTTTTATTTATTTTTTTGAAAATTCTTATGATTCTAAAACTAAACCTATTTTTTTATAAAGCAAAAATAAAACTAATGTAACCTTTCTAACGGTTTTTCTTCAGACACGCAATGACCAAACACTGTTATAGTCAGAATTTTTTTTCAATTTCTTCTATCTGGTGCAATGTTGTAAAAATAATTAAAAGCTGTTGTTTTTTTTGAGAAACTTTCAATTTAGCGGTTTAATAATTTTTGACGAAAAAATATTTAAATATTAATATCAGAGATAAATTTTAAACTATCCCCTCGGTGGTGGTGATAAGTAATAATGTTTGATGGCAGTTTTTTGATGACAAGCAGCGCCATCTGTTAGCAGAGTTAGGTAGTATTCGTATAAAGTATTTACAAAAACATGTTTTTTTTTAGTTTTTTTTTTAGTTTTTTTTTTTTTGTATTCCTCTGCTTTGTCGCTTTTATTTCAATTCCTTCTCTTTTTTTCTTTATATATTTTACATGTATTTAATTTATTGTTTTTAATAACGCCCCTCCAAGAGTGCAAACTGCTATAATCGGTTAATTCTTGACTGATGTCTTTTTTTGTAACTGATATTTATGTTAACAATTTTTTTGATTTAAATCTTGTAACTGTTCTTTATAAATAAGAACACAGTGCCAGAGATATTTGTAAAAAATATCGAAGCCGGCAAAAATTTTGAAAAATCCTGAATCGTATTTTCAATAATATAGGAAACTGCATTGCAATTAATGAAGATACTGACGAAAACGATTCTGTTTTGTTTTATACATTTATTAATCTTATTGACATCTTTATATGGTATTAATACGGGTTTATTGTTCAAAAAATGATTAAATTTACAACCTTTTACTTTGGTGAAATAATATTCACACGTCTAAATACGAAGTTTTCCAAAAAAAAAAAAAAAAAAAAAAAAAAAAAACATTTTTTATTTTTTTTCACAATGTTGCATTAAATTGAAAAAATTCCCAAGTATGAAAAACACTTTTTGTTTAAAAAAAAACTATTTTTGGTTTTATTTGTTATATAAAAAATTTTGTTTATATTTTTGAATCATTGACCTATTTTTTATCTTTATTTCTTTTATTTCTTATAGTATTTGAAGGAAAATAGTCATCTGTTAATTTTCATTTTTACTATTAAAAAAATGAAATAAAAATAGAAAAAAAAATAACAATTTTTTTAAATAACTCTGGAAATATTTTTGAGATTAAAAGCTGTGAATTTTTTTAACGTGGTACCAAAATGATCCTCCAAGTGCAGATAGAAAACGCCGCGAGAACAGACTCTTCATAAAACATTACAAAACAGATATATAAATTACATAAATATATTCCATAAACTGTTAAATGAAAGAAAAAACTGACTAAATGCCGAAGGCTGGACCGAAAAGAAAATAAAATAAAAACTGTCAAATCGAAAAATTTTAATGGCTACAGAGAATCGAAAAAAAATTACTGGGAAGGATGAGAAGATATCGCTTGAAGTTCACGATTTTGAACGTATATTTTGTGTTTATAATTAAAATAATACAAAAAATTAAGCAAACATGGAATGCAATTTTTTTATATCATTAAAAAGTACGCTTTTTTCGGAATATGATCACTGTCGTTTTTATTTTTTAAATAATAAAAAAATTCTATTTTTTGTAATTCAGAGAAAAAACTATTATTATAAAGTAAAGTATAAAATTTACACGTTTCGGAGACCAGCTTCAAACTGTAACACGGGTCTAATAAACAAACTCGAACCTTAGAATTTCGTCACAGAAACATGCGGACCGTCAATTCCTAATTCGCCAATAATGTACATGGAAAAGCAAATTTCAATTGACTATCTCATTTTTAAAAAAAAAATATATATATATTTTTTTTTTCTATTTTAGAAACGTATCAAAAAAATGTTCAGAACTGATAATGACTATTAATAATACATACTGGTCACGGATTCGATCCACCGACGGCAGTAATTGATTCAAATAGTAATAGACTGAAAAATTTAAAGATTAATAATTATTAAACGATGTTTAATGCAAAGCCAAAAAAAAAATAAATAAATAATAACCGCAAAAATTTCTATTACAACTTGCGCAGGGCAAAAACGGTACACGATTTCCGAATAACAAAAAAACATTACATATTTTCTCGTTATCCGCAGTATGAGAATGACATAGTGTGGTACACTGTTACTAGAATCCCCGCGCCACGATCGCACCACCCTCACACGCCATTCGTTTGACTTTTGTTTATATAGTATGGAGAAATCATAATTGCAGGAGTAGCTATTTGAAATTTTAAAAAATGTTACTTCTTATTCGCGGAAGATGGAAATAGTAAACACTTCAAATAGAGTCAGAAAAAAATTAAAATTCAAAATTTCACAGTATTAATCATTTTAAATGATAAAAATAAAAATTCAACCGATTATTTCCGGCTATTAATAAAACACATTATTTAAAACTGAAATTGTTATACGAAAAATTTCAAAATGCGCTAAAAATAATTAAAAGTACATTACGTACTCTATGAAATTGTTATTATTATGATGCGAGATTTGAGTGGGACTCTACGTTCCGTGTGAGACCCTGAAATTTATTAACAATGAATTCACTTGATGCTTAACAGAAAAACTTTGAAATAAATCACTTTTGAAAAAACTTCATTTATTTCTGGTATGGAACCCATTAGTAAGTGAGGGCGGCTTGGAGGCTGAATCAAGGTTGTACGTACCCCTCACGAAGTACTTTTTCCGATTTAATCGCTTAAATGATTATCATCATAACAGGAGTCGTTGGCATTTCTTACTAATTTTCTGACACATTTTACATATAAGTTGTTTGACCTTCCTATTCTAATATTTTCTTTTCCAGTTCAAGAAGACGGTTTTAGATTTTCTCTTATATCATTATTTTTCGTTTCCCTCTCTCTCTCTCTCTCTCTCTGTCTAACTACCATCCTCGTTATTTATTTTGACATGCTTCACCCTCTTTTGCAAATGTTTTTATTTAAAATTAATTCATTATTGTCCACTTTATAACATAAAATCTCGAAAAATCGGACAGGCTATAGAATAAAAAAAAACAAACGAGAAACTAAATATAACGAAGCGGAACAAAATACCGAAATTTGTTGTCTTATTTACGGAACACCTAATAAATTAAAAGGACACCTCATTCTTAACGCACGCAAAAGCGGTCTCAAGGTTCAACGATTCCAGTTAATACGCACCAAGATTAACCCGGAAGGATAAAACGAGGCCCTACAATTTATCTGTTTTAGCTCACTCTTGGTTAAGTGGCTTCAATTTGTTCGTCGCTGAGGTTCATCAACTCGGAATGAAGTCGTCAAATGCGATTTTGGATCGAACTGCTTTGCTTTTACATCTATAATTTAGTGTACTGCAATTAACGTTATTTATTTACATACGTTAATAGACGAAATTATACAATTCAAGGAGATATATTTAAATTACTTACGCCTGGATTAAAAAAGCAACATGTGTCGGTGTAATCTCTATTCACGGTTACCATTAAATACAATTAAAAATTAACAAAAAACACACAAATATCTACATAGAAACGATAAGGAATAGTCGGAATAGTATAATAGTAAATAAATATCTAATTGTAAGTTGCATTACGAACTAATTTTGAACACAGCATCATTCTTTAAAATGAAATATTATTAATAATTGTCCGTTTAACTGTATTAAAATATTTATAAGTTTAGACGCGTTTAATTAGTTTTATATTAAACTTAACAATATATCTGAGAAAAATAAAATCCTCATTAATATCGTACAAGTTAAACTGCGCTTATTTTTAATCACGTGCTAGGTAACACTAATAATTTATTGCATGCTTCCTATTGAACAGAAAAAAAGTTCACTGTACATAGGTACATCAAAAATACGTCAAGTAATTATAGTCTCGATAAATTTTTATTTTTTTAAAATTTTTTTTGGGCTTATATGCAAGACAACCCCCATTAGCGTCTCGATAAATTAATAACCATCAAATAAAGTAAATCGAGTTCCGTATCACTTTTTTATATTAAGAAATATAATAGGTTCGGAATTTTAAAAAAAAACAGACATATATTATTTGTAAAACAATATAGTCGGGTAAAGAAAGTTCGGTTCTATATACTTGTGAGCATCCCCCTCTTATTCGAATATGCGAATAAATTGTCAATGTTGCGCAAACATATAATTAAAAATAAGTACAATTTGCTGAATAACATTAGTAAGAATTTAATATTATTTTTTTAAAAATACATTCACAATCACATGATGAATTATGCGTAAACTTATTAATAAACTTGAAGAAACAATTTATTGGTAAAGCGTGAATATACAGAATGAGAAGTTACACGTGTAACTCTTTGCAAAAAACACGCTTCGGCCGGTTATTTTTAAAATTTGCCCCATAAATGTTTAAGAAGCATTTTTACTTGCGACTATCTAAATTCGTTTATATTACATATAACTCAACATAAATATTTTAATTTTTTTTCCCTTTTTTTTTTCTTCAAATTATAGTTGTGATCACTTTTTTTTGTCAATTTAGCTCGCTTTCTATATATATCAAAAATAATTTTAAAATTTGCACTTGGCTATTTTCACGAAATACTAACACGAATTAAAACAGATAATCGAAGCAAATGTACCGAAAACCAATGTTCGAATATAATCATCTCATAATTACATGTAACCGCGTTTATGCTTCTGACATGCGAATATGTAATGCCATTAGAGAACCTGGGAATTCGAAAAAAAGAAGTATTAGGACCCATACACACACACACACGCCTAATAGCACGCGTTGTTGATAATGCAATATATACGAAAACATCATAAACATGTATATGTGTATATCGCAACTGTGTGTATGCGGGGTATTAGAACAGCGTTATTGTATTATGAAGTTGGCTAACATTGGGCCAGGCTTTTATTATAACAATACCTGACGTACGGAGTATTCCGATTCATAGGCGCGCGTTAACCCATATATTTAATGACGTTGCCAGACACACACGCGTTACATTCGGTGGCAACACTCATTATCGATTACGTAATAAATTATATTTTATTTTTTAATTTAACGTAACCAGAGCCACCGTACTAACAGTGATATTATTCGCAGAATGGCAACATTAGCCGATTGCGAAATGACCGAAATAATTATCTCGAAGACCGATTGAAAGTACGATATGACACCGTTTACACATCAATCCTCCACTCGAATTCGAACAAAAACATCTCGTCCAGAATGACGGTCCCCCTATCGAAGACAATGCTATCTGCCGGTCTAACGCCTGAATTTATCAACTCTTATCGCTGAAGTAGTCCGTGGGCAGACTAACTTAAGGCAGTTTACACAATGCAGTCAATTTCAATTACGATAGATTGCTCTTTTCTTTTAGTTCGTTTTTTTCATTTTTATTGTCGTATGCTATAGCTGAGACAAGATAATCAGACAGCGAGGAAATAGTAAGCCACTGTTCGATTAGCTGAAGCAATTCGTAATACTGCTTGATGCAAAGTTCCAACTGTCGTTAATTAAAAACGCAAAGGGATTCTTTAAAAAAAAAAAAAGTAGTGAGTTGATGGTTGTTGTACATTTCTTTAAAAATAATAAATCGGATAAGTTTACTCGTGTAATTAAGCTGTCCTACTATTAGCTTTTTGTCATTCAATCGATAACGCAAAAACATACATATCGCGTATAATATTTTTGTGTGCGATTATCCGATAATCCGTTACATCATTTTCCTTTGTGTCGTTCGATGAACGCTAATTTTCACAATTTATCCAACAAATGGTTGCGACTCGATGCATTTGATAGAATATTATATCCTTCGACCGATTGGTTTTGTTCGGAAAGCAACAAATGTTGAAAATTACCTTTCGTAGAAAAATGTTGCCTATTTTTCTACTCAACAGGTTTTGCGATAGATGTGACAAAAAATGAACGCGTGTATCCTACATTTTTTTCTATTCCTCTCCCATGTAAAGGTAAAGTAAATATATGTTTTTCTTTTTCGTTCAAATTTACATACAACTCGACTACAAATAAATATGCACGATTTGTGATTTTATTATATTCGTTAACATAACTCGGGACTACCGTCATCGATGTGACATGCATTTTATTAAAGACCCGTGAATCCCAATGGTGAATAGGCAGCCATTATAGCTTTCTTAAAAATCATTAAAAACATAGTTGAATCACGGTGGCTACCGGAAGGAACATCGCCCTATTACGACTTTAAAATCCTCAGCCGGTTGCGAATCGGCCGCATCGCCATCTCCCATAAACATATAATCGACAAAACGCAGCTTCCAGTTATGTGTCCTTTGTGCGGTCAAACAAGTAGTTCCGTACATACCCCTCATCTGCCCAAAGATCATGTTGTTACAAAAACAACTTGGCCTAACAAGAAACATAAAGGAGATCGTCTCAAATGATGCAACTTCCACCGTCAGGGTTATTATAGTGTTCGTTAGAAGGAGCGGTTTGACCACCCAGCATATTTAATTTATCTGCTCGTCTGTGCGCTGTAATGACCATAGCAGTTATGCACATGCAGTGGAAGAAAAATATAACCTTACACAATTAAGTTTAAAGGTTGTATTATTATTAATTTCTAATATAATTTCACGCGATTAAAGAATCTTTTTGTTAAAAACTGTCTCTCGTGTAATTGTATTAATATTTTGTAATAATTCTGTACGACCTGTTTATATTCGAAATTTTAATTTTATCTTAATTTCCCGATTTTCGATTTCATTATAACACAAAAATTATCGAATTGTTTTCGAAAATTAGTTCTTTATCACCTCAACGGCTTTTATTCAAATATTTGTATATGCTTTAAAAGTATGTTTTACTTCATCGCACTTATTACATATGCAAATAAGTCATTGAAACATTATCTTCTTGTATATAATTTAAAACGTATTGTCTAAAGGAAGTAAAATCCGGGGCATTATTATTATTCGTCGCTGAACTTTATTTATCGACATAAAAAAACGGTACCAATCATATAAAGCTAATACTATATTTCGTATCCGCGCACTTGGCAACAAATTGAATTGCTTGAAAAGACACGAATTCGTTTTATAAAATACGCAATATACAACAAAATTTCATCTTTTCGCTTATTGAACTACACTACGGGTTACTCTTTTTCAAGGATGAACACGGAAACTGGCTGAAAAAAAAAAAAAGATGAAAAAGCCGACTGTGTTGCCAAACATTTATATATATACATGAGTCCAACTGAGAATAACATCATTACCTGAACAACAACAGTTTTAAATGTTTTCACCTTATGAGATTTTCAATTGATGCACAAAAATCAACCTTAAGAAATAATCACCAAGGGGATTGATAAAATTCTAACTGCAATTTCGCGACAAGTCTGGCGTAAAGGCATAATTCTGCTAACACATCTGTTTAATGCATGTCCGTGTTTTCGGCGGATACCACATAGTTTTGTAATCACGGAAATTATTACGCTGAGGAAGACAAAGCTGGTGGACCAATATCTTTAATATTTTAAATTTTCAAGTTATCTGAAAAATTGTGTCTAATGAGAACACCGAATGAGCAATTTGGGTTCCGAAATAAATATTGCGCCACTCCGCAGGTACATCGCGTTTGGCTAGGCAATTACCAACGTATTGGAAGATAAAAAATATTGCTCCGTTGTATTTCTCGATGTGTCTCAAGTGCTCGGCCGCGTGTGGCATGAAGAGCTGTTGTTAAAACTTAGTAATTACGTAATATTTATCTGCTACAGTGGCATCTTTTAAACGGGAAGCTTCGTGTTGTAAATGAAGATACGAAATCTAAATTTTCAGAGATACGAGTAGTGTTTCTAAAGGAGATGTTCTTGGTCTTCTGCTGTACCTTCTTTTACAGCAGATATTCCGAGGATATATACTGTACAATTTTAATTAAGATTTCCGACGATAGTCATTGCGGTAGGGGGAACACACAAACTGAAGCAAAGCAATATGCGTTAGGTAAAATATCTTAATGAATCGGGAAGTGAACGATTAAATTACATGAGGTAAAATCAACTCATGTGACTATACTTTACGTCTAGTGTATAGACGTTCGTCTTTTCGATGTCTACACATTAACAACATACACCTTAGCTAAATAACAAGGCATCACTTGGATATTTATCTAACTTGACAGCCTCATATCAAAGCGAAAAAAGAACAGATAAACACAAAGTTCAGACAACTATACTGATTAATAGAACGACATTTCAAGCGGAGTATACAAGTGCCTAATCTATAAAGTTATCATTAAACCCACCTAAACTTACGGTATCAAATTAGGAAGCATCATTCGGTGAGCCCAAAATAGAGTCATAAAAATTATGATAAACGCAAGATGGTTTAAAAGGAATGAAAATCTGCTTCGGGATTTAAATTTTAAATGTGTGAATGATGTTATTATTCGGGAGTTTGTAAGAGTGCACCATCAACGACAGCGTGAATACAGGAATCCAGAAATCCAACGGATACTTCAGAACAACCTTAAATCACATAGGCTTAAGCGTTATAAATCTGAATATCTCATGTAAACTGTTATTAGTTACGTAATCACATCATATGCGCGCTAGGTCAGTACACAGCAGACCCGCACCGGACGGACTGCACTTGTAGCGCGATAACAAGCGGCTACAATCAGTTCCGAATGTAGTCTTGCGTGTGTACACCTGCGTTGCATATTACAATTGCCTGGTACATAACCTATATCTGCACAGCTAAATGTACGAATAGGTTGCGCCAACGCGCTATGTAGCGTACGGCACCTGAAGAAGAATCACTGAAAACTAACCGCTGAGCTAAGTTTTTACAACACGTTATTTTCACATTTTGTGTTACATTTATTACTTATTTAAGATTACTTTAAGATCGTTAATAATCATACGACTTGTAGGTTGTTAAAAAAAAATGAAAAAGAACAAAAAACCTTTTTCAGTCAATTCAGTTTCCTAAATTATTCTGAGATTTTAAACAAGTTTTAAAACTGTCCCCTTTCTCTGAGCGCAAAGAAGGAAGGTAGCCTCTATTACGTTTTAACATGCACTAAATGGATAATTTATAGATAATCAATAACTTTTATCGAAAACTGGTTTTCGAGTACCTAAATCAAACGGTTGGTGTCATCAAATATTTCGTATTCGTGAGAATACAATTATTTTCAAACTGCTCTTCTTTTAAAGAACGATTAAAATTAATTAATAAACCCTCGAGATAATTAAATAATTAGAAAAAGAGTATTATAAAGAAGTATAAACAATCAAGCGCAAGATAGAGTTCAGCGGTGAGGATAGTGCAGAAGGAAGGACGACGAAAAGAGCCTGAGATGTTAATGTTTTCGGAAGGATGAAGGAGGCTTCGACTGCAGCCGACTCTTCCGAATCACCCATAAAAATCGTTCTACGATAAGGAAATAAAGAATTAATAGTATCATGAAATTCCTGTAAAACTAATGTTTTGGAAAGAGACTTGGAGCCAGTTGTCACGATAGCCTAGTTACTAGAGCACTCGACTTCCGTTACAGAAGTCTTGAGTTCGACCCCAGACGACGACAGAAATTACGAAATATATAATCAAATTAACCGCTAATAGAATCATATGGAAGATACAATGGCAAACGTACATATATATGCGTGCTAATAAATGCGTAATAGGCAGACACACACGGGACTGCATTTGTGTATCGATAAATCAAACAATCACGGTATCAGTTTCAAGTGTTAGTCTTGCATCTACACTAGCGTTAGATGTGTAGCAATTGCCTGCAACACTATGCCTATGTCTGTACAGCTAGAATGTTCTAATAATAGGTAGTCGTCTACTCTCAGGAATTGTCTATGGCACTACAAAGAAGAAGAAAGTGAGATTGAGTATTTTGGGATTATTAGAAAGATCAACAAATTTGAAAGAGAAGTAGCCGAAGGTTATTAGGAATTGCACATAGGGCGAGAAAGAACTTATGAAATATGAGCTAGGATAGGAATTTTCTTAGGAGTAAAGCGCCAGTTTTGCAAAACAGTAAGGCGGGAAAGGATAAGACTAGAAGAGTAAGCTATTAGCGCTCGAAAAGAAAACGATAGTCTAAGTAGAACCTACGAATGAAAAGGAGAGTTGCTGGTATTGGAGAAAATTTGGCAAAGACGAAGGCAAGAATTTCCGATTAAATCTGAATTTTGGAAAGCAAAGATTTAGAGGCAAATACAAAAGAGCAATAATGAAATTTTGAACGGATGAAGTATTTGTGCGGGTCAATAAGAAGAGGCGATCGCCTCCTCATTTCGTAAGAGAAAGGACTTTCAACGAGTTCAGTCTTTTAAAAGCAGAAAAGAAAGGAAATTATTACATTCGTAGAAGGACAGATGAGATTATTGAGGAATACACCGAGACAGCAGAAGCAATCTTTGCGTGGGATGATCGTTTTTCATGACTTATAAAACTACCGTTACAATTATTATTTTTCACGAATCATTATTATTTTGCCACTGAAAAATTCGAAATCATATTTAATACTGCATTTGTCAATTCGTTTAAAATTTCTGCCAAGTAACACACACACGGCAACGATAGATGATTAAACTCAAATTTCGAATTGAAAAAAAAATTTTACCATAGCGCAGTTTAAAAATGCGAGATAATAGGTCCTCCTTTTGTATCCTAATTTGATTTCTCTCAGATTGTTTATTTAAATGTGTACGCTTGAAAATTCTACGGATTTCCAATAACGCTCATAAAACGTTTTATTTGTCTCGATGAAATTATAAATATAAATTAATAAAATGAGTAACGCACTAGCATTGTACCTTCCGGTTATAGGTTTTTTCTTCCACATACAATACTTCCAGCTCGAGTAGTTTCTCCGATCAGAGCTGGTAATACTGGAATTTTTAAACGACTAAGGACAAAGCGAAACAACCGCCAACACCTTTCTACCTCCAGTTAATTACGTGAATATATATATATATTAATGACGCTATTCTAACGTCTGAATTAACATGAAAAATAAGAAAATGTTATGAAACACGTAACGTTTTTCTACTACATTTCGAAAGGATTATATTGCATACTTCTGCAGTAATAATTTACTGATCATTATTGAATAAAGAGAAAATATTTTAGTATAATAAATTCAGTTATCATAAGAACGTCATAGTCAATTGAAATAACTTTTCTATAAGCATTATAGAAAAACTAGGACCTCGAAGTAAAGCTTGCCTCCGAGATCAATAGGATAAAGTTTATATATATATATATATATATATATATATATATAGGTATATGCGTTATTTTATCTTTTACGATTTAGATACTAAGCTAAAGAAATAATAAAATAAAGTTACATTATAATGTACCACAATTTGGCAACCCTCCGACTGACTTAGTCGTTCTACACGAAATCCGATTCGTTGTTATTGCCTTCGTGTAGTTACAAATTTATAAATTTCGGTTTTATAGATTTTTCTTTATTAAATATACATCAAAAACGAGGTTATTTTTGTAATATATTTTTTCATCATCGAATTATACAGCACATGTTACTGTCCATTTCCAGGGGCACATTTTTGGACACATTTTCAGCCCATAATATTGTTCTTCTTTCTTCAGTCGCTCATTCCAAATTATGGCTCAGCTCCTATTCTTCCTCATCTTCTAAGCCTGCCTCCTTTTATCTCTCTATTTAGACATCTCTTCGTTTTCGCCCAAGGTATTCTTAATATTTCCCCTATCTTAAACGCTCTATAATCTCCGCTATTTGTCGCCTTCGCTTTAACCATAGTCTCCTTCCTGCAACATTTTCTCGGTTTTC
This sequence comes from Icerya purchasi, assembly GCA_039619475.1. Classification (NCBI taxonomy): domain Eukaryota; kingdom Metazoa; phylum Arthropoda; class Insecta; order Hemiptera; family Monophlebidae; genus Icerya; species Icerya purchasi. The sequence continues at coordinate 149,985,912 of CM077116.1, read as the reverse complement.
ATCTGCGTCTACTCCATTTGTGATGGTCGCTGAGAAAAGGTACATAGTGTTAGAAAACTTCGAAAAAAACGCGTTCAAAGTTTCGCAGTATAATACACTTTAAGGTGGTAATTTTAAACATACAATTACGATTTACAACAGGTAAAAGTTTGGTTTCACCAGTTTGTTGACCTCTTTCTCACGTTAAAGGTTTTCAAGTGTCCGAAACCGTTGTTTAGTCAAAACCGCATTTTTGACACACTATATACCTTTTTTCAGCGACCGTCACATTTTGTGCTTTTCACCCCTCTTTCACATACTTTCCTTGTGATACTGATCACATTTTATTTGAATGTGTGGCCTTCTCTGCTTAGCAACCGTCCTTCTATTCTTCGCCGTTAGATATCATTACTCATTATCGCGCTGCTTGTATTCTCTCATTTTCTTCTATTTCAGTTATTTCTGTCCTTGAAGTATTTTTATCCTCTGTCCTTGAACGCAAAGAATATAAATATATTGCTCCTCCTTCCCTTTTTTCTTGGGCTAATGCCCTTGCTGACAAACCAAATTTTAAAAAAAAGAAGAAGAAGAAATACATCTTACTACGGATGATAGTGCGCGTGTGTGTATTTGTGTCGACGTCTATGGCTGCATTTTATGTACACATTTTATTAGTTGCACCGATGCAATAACGATTCTTTTTAACTTCACTCTTCCAAGCTCCTAGTTTTTCATGTTCTATTATATTGTTCGTTCCCTTAATATATTCGAAAATATTTTATTTATTTTCATACCGTTTAATTTAATATAATTAATCTATTCCAAATTTCTAGTTTGTTTCTTAATGTTGTTCTGCATTTTGAAAATCAGTTTAACAAGGGGTATAATCCGGTAGCTACCTATTTTCACAAATCATTTATGAAGTTCCTAGTTTAGTTGACTTCTTTTCAGCTTTCCACGCTTTCCTCAAAAGCGTTGCGTGGCGTATTATATTCTGAACAGGACGCGTCTGCACGGAATTACTTCTAAAGCTTTAGAAATACGTAAACGGATTAACTTATTTGTAATTAAAAACAACATCAGCATAACGCATGGGTATACAATTCCTATAAATAAAAAATTTATGTATGAAAATAAGCAAATTAACATAAATCAGTTTAAAATTATACTTAACCAATATTGTATAGAACAGTATCAAAAAGCATTTGGGATAATTATAATGGTTTAATGCACAACTATTTCTTAAATTTAAACGACAGATTTAATAATAATTTATTCCTAACTTTTATAATCTACGAGTATAATTTATTACCGGGCACATTTAAAATCGATTTAAGAGAAACAGATGCTACTTTACATTTAATCGTATAAATTGTATTTTTTTTTTTTTTATATATATAATTTACTAACATTTTTATAACGACGGTAAATTGTCGAAACTGGTCGATGTTTGTAATTTTTTAATGTTTTTATACGATTTCTGCTTGTTACATAATTTTATAGTACATTTTATTATTCATGTTCGGCATATCATTGCGAATTAATAACTGTGTGAAATAAATTGTAACTATTACAAAAAATATGTATTATTTGAAATAAAAAAACAACAGAAAAACATTATTTTAATCTGTTGACATAGAAAGTACAGCATTAATTCGTATAACGATGGAATAGTCCGTTTCATCTTATGCAATAATAACGTTATTGGGGAGCAGTTTTGTTTGTGTTTTTCGTCTGTAAATTAATTTTTCCTTTATTATATGTAATGTAGTTATAACCATTTTATTTAAGTGCGAGGTAAGAAATTCATCATTTCGTACGCGTTAATGTATTATAATTTTCTTCACACACTTGCTTTTACTTTTTACTTAGAGTGGGTTTGGTCGATAGCAAGAGGTAAATTTTCAGAACTGTTCTAACAACCGATGAATGTAATAAGGCAATCGATAAATAAAAATTATTTTCAAGTAATCTTTGCTGAGCACGACGCATAAATATGTACTCCCTTTGTAATACGTACAGTTGATAAAATAATACAATTATAAACACCGTAGCAAACATTTTAAGACTAAATATTAAATAAAATTTTTTAAAATCATCTTTTCGCTAGAATTTCCCGACCTGTAGAACAACAAATAAAAAATACTGTTAAGGATGGAAACCCCCCTCCTTCCGTAAAAAAAGTTTCTAGAACATTTTATTTAATTTCAGTCTTAAGATGTTTGCTATTGGGTTTATAATTTTATTAACTACTTAACAAACGGGATGTATGAATGTACACCATAATTATTGGGTGAGTTAGATGAATTACGAAACAATATTAACATATTCGACATTTTTCACGTCTCATTATAATAAACGAAACCAGTTTCACATATTTATTAATCTGCTAACGTTTAATGTAAAAAAAGTTACAAAACAATTTTTGCGGTTACAGCGATTGCCGTTTAATTTACTTTTACAGAAGCAGTAATTATTATAGAATTTATTATAAAGTTTCCACCGGTGAATGTGTACAATGTCATATTTAATAACTAATCCGTTCTAAGTTCATATATTCCAATTTTAACTAGTCATGTGAGTATTGATGGTAACGAGGCGGTGGATTCCTTGGCTCCCTCAGCGTTACACTCCCCACATTTTGTTAAAAAGATTCCTGGACACAACATACTCCTTCTCTCCAAAAAAATTCATTTCAAGTTTTAGTCGGATGTATATCCTCGCTCCTTTTCTAATCCTAACTCATTTTACTATTCAGCCTAGACTCCATTCTTGTTCGTGGTTCTATTATTTTCCTACCCTCAAATTGCCGTCTGCGGTTCAATTACACTTTGTTCCCATCCTCTCGGTATCGTTTTGCTCTTTCCTCGTTCCCTTATTGTCATTGCACTCTAATGACCTTACTTTCGTTTGTGAACCTGACCACGTGCTGTTTAAATGTTCCAACTTTCCTCCGACGTAACTAAAGCTGAATTTTCCTACTCCCTATAATGCTTCCTGTATCTTAACTTTGCCGTCTCCAAAGGTAGTTCCGATTTTTGTTTCTATTCTTCCATCCATCTCTGGCCGGATTAAAATTTAATTTCTAACATAGTCCAGTAGTCCTGGGTAGCTGCTCTCGATTAGCCGAGTCGAAAAAAAAAAAAAATTTTAAACTAGGTTCCACTTTATAAACGGTATTCTGTTATTCACAAGCCTATTTTCGGTAGAAACCATTGCAAAAAGTTCATCATCAGCTCGACAACTAACGAACTATAAAAAATAAAAAATGTCCAATAGTTAATACTATATAATATAATAAAATAAACTTTAATAACAAACAATATAGATCAATAAATTAGATAAATACCTATTTAGAAACGTTTTCGGGCATAACCCATCATCAGCTAACACTAACTTAAAGGCAACTTAAAACATACTGAAGTGAATATAGGGAATACATGTGTATATATAGTAGATGTAAAGAGGAATAAACATGGCAGGTATAAAAATCTATAGGTTGAAAATGCTAATAATTAATATAAAATATAAAATAAAACAAGAAGACAAAAAGTTATACAAACTTTATTAAAATATATGTTATTGATAGTTTTATTTAAATTTTAACTTTAAATAATAAAACTTTTGAATATATATTGCCATATCGGCATAATTAAATGTAGGTGAATACATCCTGTTTGTTAAAATGGTATAATAAAATAAACTTTAATAACAAACAATATAGATCAATAAATTAGATAAATACCTATTTAGAAACGTTTTCGGGCATAACCCATCATCAGCTTATTTTATTATACCATTTTAACAAACAGGATGTATTCACCTACATTTAATTATGCCGATATGGCAATATATATTCAAAAGTTTTATTATTTAAAGTTAAAATTATATAAAACTATCAATAACATATATTTTAATAAAGTTTGTATAACTTTTTGTCTTCTTGTTTTATTTTATATTTTATATTAATTATTAGCATTTTCAACCTATAGATTTTTATACCTGCCATGTTTATTCCTCTTTACATCTACTATATATACACATGTATTCCCTATATTCACTTCAGTATGTTTTAAGTTTCCTTTAAGTTAGTGTTAGCTGATGATGGGTTATGCCCGAAAACGTTTCTAAATAGGTATTTATCTAATTTATTGATCTATATTGTTTGTTATTAAAGTTTATTTTATTATACCATTTTAACAAACAGGATGTATTCACCTTACCGCGGATGTCGACTTTAAGCATTCTCACGTTTTTTTTATCTTTTTTTTTGTGTATTTTTTTTTCTAGTTCAATCTTAAAGCAGCACTGTAGGTTTTTATGTCGTGGTTCCTAAACAAAATAGATGCGCGCAAAACTTTAACAATCAAGAGAAAACCATGCTTCGTTTAGATCAATCATAATCTGCTATTTAAATTTCTTTCTGTGCCACGGCAGTGTAGTCTGCGCATACGAGCATTCAAAAGCTTTCGAGCCATCAGAGCTAACAGATTTTTACGTTAAAAAAAAAAAAAAAAACTTATTGTCTGATAAATTTTGTAGATTATTTAACACGTTAAAAAAAAAACAATAAAAAACGAAGCCAATAATAACATCACTAAATAATTGGTACATGATGAGTAGTAAATAAAGCAAAGTATCCCGTATGTCCTTGACATAAACGAATGACATTGCGGAATTGAGCTATTCATAATGAACCCTAGCTATGACTGATAAATTTAGATATTGAGGCCAGTTCTCCTTTCTGGATGATTCAACTTTACGTACAAAAAAAAGTGACTTGGCTGGTATAACCAACATTTGGCTTCAGATGTTAATTTTAGGTACCATTGAAACAGCGACTTTAGTTACGAGATAATTCCTAAAAACCTGCGGGCCTCGAAACTTTCGCTCTCGAATACAGTTTACAAAAAATTTTTTTGTACCGATTAGTTATCATGAACCTGATTTTCTTGCATACTACCAGAAGTAACTACTAGATATATGTTTATACGATTTAAACTTTTATTTATATATATATATATTTGGCAAATCTTTAAATATGGCGAGAAGTTGATAACTTAATTGAAACATGTCTCTTTATATGTATATATATATATATGTATATATATATGTATATATATGTGACGGTAGCTGAGAAAAGATACATAGTGTGTCAAAAATGCGGTTTTGACTTAACAACGGTTTCGGACACTTGAAAGCATGCTCTTTAACGTGAAAGCAAACTGGTGAAAACAAATTTTTTCCTGTTGTAAATCGTAATTGTATGTTTAAAATTACCTTAAAGTGTATTATACTGCGAAACTGTAAACGCGTTTTTTTCGAAAACTTTTTTTCTGACACACTATGTACCTTTTCTCAACGACCGTCATATATATATATATAATAGGACAACTTATCCCACCAAGGGGGAATATTCCACTACGCAGCAGTGGATCGAAATAGGCATAACGTGATAACTTGATATATCTATATTTACATAAGATCAAAACATTTATTAGCGCTAAAACTACAAAGATAACCGTTTAAACCAAATTCGATGCAACCAAGGACACTCTAGAGAATTTAAAATAACAACGATGCACTCAAATTTAATAACTCATATTAAAAAGAGTTAAATATGGAAAGTGGTAAACCAAGTTGAAACATTAAACCTACGGTATAATGAAAATCTTTTTTTTTTTTATTTTTTTGGGCATTGACCCATGTCTTTATTTATTCTGATTCTTTTTTTTTTTTTGAGATAATTTAAATTTTGATACTATTCTCTATTCAGCAAAGGAAGGATGCGATTATTATTGGAAAAATGAAAGTCTTCACTGCAACGGTACTGATTATTGTTCAGATCATTAGCAAATATTGCACGCCCTGCGAAACATTTCGCAACATTAATAGTTGAGAATTAAGAATATTAGGAATATTAAAAAACAATGTAAACCCATTCGAAATAAACACAATCAGTTTCGAATATATTTAAACTTTTATTTATATACATATGTATTTGGCAAATCCTTAAATATGGCGAGAAGCTGATAACTTAATTGAAACATATAATCTCTTTATATATATATGTATATATACATATATATATATATATATGTGTGTGACGGTCGTTGAGAAAAGGTACATAGTATGTGTAGCGTTTAAAGTACAAAAAAAACAATGAAACGATATTATTATTATTATTATTATTATTATTATTAGAAGCGTTGAATTCGATTAAACCCGTCCATATTATTACGATAATAGACAGTCTGATTAATAATATTCACGATGTAGATTATATTTGTACGAACTCAAAATACGATTATATAAATGTTTTTTTTTTCGTTTTTTCTTTTTATATTATTACAAACGAATAATGTAAAATTCCTATACGGATGATATATTTCAATGGCTGAGTTCTAAAATTTACGTCGCCCAAACGCAAATGACCACTCAAATGCTCTTACCATTTACGCAATTGTTCCGCCAAGCCATTGTCACAAAAATATTCGTATTTTAAAAAATGATTACCGTAAAATAAAGAGCGTAAATATTTGTCTTCCACGACACTTGTATCGTGCTCGTTGTAAATGTATACAAACTGGATTATAATGCCACATTGTTGCCGGTGTAGCATGCATGCTAAAAGCGTCGTTTATTAATTTCTTTTATACCATGCTTTCCAATAACTAAAAATAAATAAACAAGTAATGAACGTCAACTGGAACAAAAAAAAAGAAAAAAGGAATAAACGGGAATTCAATACTCTGTTGCAAGACGACCAACCCCGGCTATCATTTTACCAATCAGTAATTACATCTCCGATGCTTACCAATATTTATTATTGACTTATCGTAATCTGTACATATGTATATACTCGGAACACTTTTAATGAGCTAAATAAATTATGAGAATTCGTTGACCAATGACAGTTATACTTTTGCGAATTTGTAAATTCCAGTTAATCGTTTTTGTTTCCAGAAAAGGAAAAAATTGTCAATTTTTCTTTTTTAATTAATACGATTACAACAGGATATAAGTTATTGAAAAATAATTTTCTATATGCTTTCTTTTTTGTTTTTTTTTTCCTATATTTTTTATTTTTGAGGCTCATCGACACAGCCATTACCGAGAAACAGTTGGAAAAGAAGGGAGTTGACTATATTTTAATACTATCCGATATTGTTAGCGGGGATAGCGTGTAAAGAAGAAAAAGAAACCATAAATAGGAAGCGCAATGAAGTAAATTGCAAGCAAAGTAGAACGTTCAGCGGAAAGAGATGAACACTTAATAAACACATGGTCTGCGAATAAACTGCATCATTCGAACAGTTAGGACAGTGTGCTGAAAAAAACGAAAACGAGGGGATGGTATATGACTTGAAAATGTAGGCGGATAACGATGACAACAACAGAAAGAAAAAAAAGTACAGGTTAGCAAAAAGGGACTAGATAAAAAATGAATGATTACTAGAATCGATAACTACTCTACCGCTCATTATTTTACTTTTCCGAATATAGTTACGTTTTTATCACCGACGTATGTATTTCGCAAAAGAAAGGCGTCTGTTGCACTAGTTGCGACGAATAGCCACGCCCTTCGCTCTAATGAAAAGCAGAAAAGATCGGACATTTACACGAAAAATTCGATAAATGTTCGGATTAACCAGATAAACGTTTCGATCCCCCGTGGAGGGCTCAGCCGCTGCAATTGAACGTATCTGTCTGACTCGTGCAGTACACATTGCAACATGATGTTATCTCTTTCTAGACGCGTTTCGAATTAAAAAATCAATCAGCGGTGCATGACAACGGACGCAGAAGCGGCCGAAAGACGTTATAGATAAGAGGATGATAATAGCGAAAACTGGAACAAACACAAAAGATTTCCAAAATAATATCGTCTCGCGCTAGTGGCAAAGTGTGATTGCGTTAAAGCATGACAGTCAATATAAAAAGGTGATAATTATTAGCTATCATCATAGGGGTGACACTTTCGTCACACGTTCCCCTATGGGGCCATTATTCTACACATACCTGTCACTTATCTCGTTTTTCTTACACGCGAATGATAATATTGCACAAATAGTAATTACACAAATATCGCGTCACTCACGCGCGAGCTATTTATTTTTAACGTTTCCCACTCGCCTCTTATATAATTTTTTAAACGCTTCATCATTATCATCATGATTGCTACACATGTGTACGTACAGCTCGAAAATATGCGCATACCTAATAACCTATCTGTCTGAAAATATGATCCGCGTACTTACACTACGACGCACATACATACATATAGGTATATATATATATATATATATATATGTTTACATTTGTACTACCGTTTGTGTCAACACATTCGCACTTCAGTGGGAAAAAATCCGTTTATAGCAACATATTTTCCTAAATATTCGCTAATTTAAGTGCACGTCTTATCATTGCAGATGCGTAAGGGAGATGCTTTTACGTTCTGTAATCGGATTAATCAATTTCTATGCATTATTTGAACATTTAAGATAACTAAAATGCACTATAGTACTTCCGAATGCGCACTATTTGTGACATTCGCTGTGGTTCAACCAATGTTTACGTAAGTTTTTCAGCTTCTTTTTTTTTTTTCTTCGTCTAATCGATTATAGATTTCAAATTTCTTTATAATGGAAAAAAGAAAAACGAGAATTTCTACCAATTCTATTATCTATAAGGCATCCTAAAAATATCCTTGTAAAATATTTGCTCTTATTTATTTTATTACCCTTTTAACCGAACGTATTTTTAGATTTTTGATGTCTGAAAAAAAGTTTTCTAGCCGGTTAAACTTTTAGCTTTTAAGATACAGGGGTATCAGAACTGAAAACTCCACTTTTTCCGGTTCAAGAGGAAATTTTCAAAAACCTTCCTTTATTGAATGTTTACATAATATTAATAATGACTAAACATTCTGTTATAGTCGTAGATTTTTAATTTTTCTTTTTTTAGATTTGCCGAAAAAGAACGTCAGTCCAACAGACTTAAAAGATTATAAAAGGAGGTAGAGAAATATTAGGAACCTAATAGGGGGAAATAAAGGTAGCAAGAGCAAGGAGAACGGGAAACGAGGAAAGCAAAAGTATGAAAGAAGCATTTTAAAGGGTATTTTTACTTTCAATAATCTGTAGTAAAAATATAAATGCTCAGGTAAAAGAGATGTTATCCAATAGTATATAACTAAGCAGGGCCGTATCTGAAGGGGGTTTTCCAGGCTCAACCCCCCCCCCCCCACGAAATGTCTGCGAAATAATAACTGCTTGAATTAAATGGACCAATATTCAGAATAAATTTATTTCTTTCCAATTTTTGGCAAAAGAAAAGAAAATTAAAATTTTTATGGATTCCATGGAATCAACTATTTTTTATTGTAGTGTTCAAATATTGCATATACAATAATTGACTACAATGCTTTAGTGTATCATTTATAAATAAATATATTTCATTATAACACACACACACACACACACACACATACACACATATATATATATATATATATATTTATAAAAATATTTTCGTAACCCCTCTCCCGAAATTTTGGTCTATATACGGTCCTGTAACTAAGGTCACGTATTAAATGGCAGTTATGAGGATGTAATGGACAATAGGGAAATATAGCGGGAAAGAGTCTATGAAAAACAGAAGACAATAAATAGTGTCCAGTACGTAAACGACAAATAGCGAAAATCACTGAACAACGAAAAACTGGAAAATAATAAAACCAAGGACGGTTGGGGAGTGAAGGTATGGATAGATAAAACGAAGCGGAATTAAAAAATGATGAAGGGCAACTGTTAGGCACCGTAATCGTCAACGACAAATAGAAGAGAAGGAGGAAAGATGGAGCTGAAAATATTTCGATAAAAGGACCGTCCTCCGTACATTAATTTGAACATTTCTGTCGCGTTAATGTCCTTTTCTTTCTACTTATGTAAAAAAAAAAAGAGTAATAAAAAATAATGAAACTGTAAATGCTCCTTTACATTTCTCCTACTTTCTTTAGCCTATTGATTTATTGTTTTTAAATTTCGTACACTTTAAACCTCCTTAACCAAGAAAAATGGCCCATAAAATAATAAGTAATAAAAAAATAATAAAAAAACAATACCATCGTATTTTAATTTTATTAATAATTATATATTTTATTTGTTGCCACGTCAACTAACGGACATTAACTGGGCGGGAGTAAATTTTGTGAAAGTTACAATGTGCGCTAGCAGAAATCTACCCGAGCGAAAAACCGCTGCCTAACCAACTGCGCTTCGGGGTAGCTGGCTTTATAATTTATAATTACATTTAAAATACATCTAATAATAAAACTAAGCGAGCAAGCAAAAAAATACGAGAAAACAATCCTGCAGACACCATCTGGAATCGACAGAAGTCGACAAAACAATTCCTCAAAATATAATTGGTTAGCCATACTGAAGACGAAATATAAATTTCAATTAAACAGGGAATATATATTTCGCATAAAATGATTTAAAAAAAATTAATCGTAAGAAACAAATAATCGATTCACAGTTAGCCAAGTGCGGAATTATAACACATTTTACGTTAATTACTAGCATTTAACTTCGTAATAATTTCATTCTTGCTGCAACTTTATTTATTAAAATATGTTATAATATTGCCGACTGCAAAAATTATGTATATATATATGTTGTAATGGTATACATTAGTCTGCGAATCGTGTTGATCGATGGCAAAATAATTCGGGCTCACTTACGATCGCAGGCTTTTGCATATACATCAAATGGAAGACTGTGTATATTATCAAATATTTTGAATTCTACTGTTATTTCTGGCTTATTCTAAACAATGCGTATTCAGTTATTATTACTGGCTGATATATATATTTTTTTTTTTTTTACTGAGGCACTTGACATGTACTAATTTTATTATTACGCTTTTATTACGATTAATATGATTTTGTCAACTTAACGTAATTAAACAAAAATCAAATATGTTATAAGTGAATTAATATTGTATGCGGTTTTGCATATTTTAAGTATGTAACGGTAATATTACGAACTTTAATGTATTTTTATTGTGTTATTTATAAAATCTAATAAATCGTGAATAAATGGTTATATTTCATATTACGAACCTTTTGAGTAAATGAATAATATTAAATTTCTGAAGATTTCTGTTAGTTTATGAAGGAAACAAGTGAAATCAATTTATTCATGTTTCGTAATCCGGCATACAATATTAATTCACTTATAACACATCTGATTTTTGTTTAATTACGTTAAGTTGGCAAAATCATATTAATCGTAATAAAAGCGTAATAACAAAATTACAATACACGTCAAGTGCCTCAGTAAAAAAAAACAAAAAACATCAGCAAGTAATAATAATTGAATACGCATCGTCTAGAATAAGGCAGAAATAATAGTAGAATTTAAAATATTTGATAATATACACAGTCTCCCATTTGATATATATGCAGCAGCCTGCGATCGTAAGTGAGACCGAATTATTTTGCCATCGATCAACACGATTCGCAGAGTAATGTGTACCATTTACACTATATAATTAAAACATAATATGACTAGCTTAAAAATTTATATTATTAATTTGAAAAATTTAATTTACCTCCGCTGTTTGTGCAATTTTTTGCACATACGTACATATTTAAATAAGAACATTTAATTATTGAAATCAGTACATGTTTTAACAGCTTTTTTAAAAAAGATCTTTAGTCATTTTTCTTTTTTTTTTTTTATTCGAGCTCGAACTAGCGGGATATTAGGCCAGCGCAAGTACTAATAAAAATATCTATATTAGGAGTGAACGGCAGTGAGATTCGAACTGAGTTCCACTCCAATAAAACGCAACTGGCTAAGTAGGTAGGTACACACTGTTGCAGCTGGCTAGATTTTAATTGAACGCGGAAAAATGATCGCTTCAAAATTAGTATCTGTAATAAAAATCTCATCATCGACCCTGACTGGAATTCGTAACGAAGCCTGACTAAGCGGAAATAAAGATCATTTAAGAATTATTAGCCGGATGCACGGTTTTGACGTTTATACTTATTATTTCATTAATGATAAAATTAAAAATTCACTATAGGCCTTCATTATAGTAAAAAAAAACTCTTTGCAAATACCTATATATTTTTTTTTTTAGAAATATAAAATAATAATAATATTATTTTATATATTACCTTTTGGGCGCGCCAGCGGCTTTGACCCAACAACTACAGAAATTATAGAAAGGGTTAAATAGAGAGACGATTAGAAATAGAGCTTAGGAAAGATTGAAGTACAGGAATTATATCTGGAGATGGAAAAGAAAGGACAAAGGAAGAATTATAAGGAGCAGGAAGATCCAGTGCTAAGATTTTAGAGTACAAAGCAGAGCGTTCAGAATCAAGGGCGAGGCATTCAAAGAAGATGTGGTTTGCAATATATAGTGGAGTATAGATAGAACTGTGAAACGAACAATCGGGAGAGGAGGACAGGGAAAAACGAAAAGGTGAAGAGGGTAGAAGGGAGTGATTAAAGCACAGTCTGATTTGATAAGAAGAAGAATGAAACCACGGATGAGAGCATGGAACCACCGGCTGAATTTGAAGATAACGAGAAGCGAAATTAGAAAATAAAGAAAGGATAGATGTCCGACCATAGTTGGAATTGATTAGCTCCGAGATAGGAAAATTACAGAGTAAAGGATCTTCGCGGGCGGCCGAACGGGCTAAAAAATCTGCTAACTCGTTGCCCTCGATGCCAGAATGGCTAGGAAACCACAAAAGATTAATAGTAATAAAGCGGGATGAGAGTAGATTGAATACGGAAAAACGAATTGAGAGAATAATAGAGCTGGAGTAATGAGAAGGAGGAGAAGAAATAGCTTGAAGAACACTTTTAAAATCGGAGACAATGTGGGCATTTACTGATCCCTCTTATGGATGGAATGACGGAGATTGCGCGTAAAATGGAGATAGACTCCGCTGTGAAGATAGAACAGAAGGAAGGGAGCTTGAAGGATTCAGCGTGATGCAATGAGAGGGAGGTAAACGCGCCGCCCACCCCGTTCTCATTTTTAGAACCATCAGTAAAGAATGTTAGATGAGAAGGCAAAGATGTATCAAGAAAGTGGAGGAATTCGGCTTGAATGGTAGAGTGTGCGATGGAGCTGGTCTGGAGAGGTAGAGAGAAGAGATTAATGTTGCTGAAGTCATGGGAAAAGTAAGGAAGCTTGGAATAAGAAAAGATATGAGGCAAAAAATTGGAGACTCGAGCTGCTACAAGGGAAAGGATCGGGATTTTATTGGGAACAAAACACCACTGATTTTTAATACCAAGATAGGAGGAGATAAGATTAGATGAGGACACAGAAAGACTTTTAATTAGAAAATTGTAACCAAGCTGCGATCTGCGGATAAAAAGTGGTTGTATCGTAGGTTCAGAGAGGATAACAGGAATAGGAGAGGATTTTAGCGCTCCAATGCACAGCGGAAGGTAGCAATTTTGAACATTGTCCAATTTGGCGAGGAGAGATTTAGAGGAATTTCCATAGATGAAGGAGCAGTAATCAATCCTGGAACAAATTATAGCTTGGTAAAAGATTAGGAGAATAGAAGGATCACCACTATATTTGGATGAAGATAGGGCTTTCAGGAGATTAAGTCTTTTGAGGGAGGAATTGTAGAGATAGTTAATGTGTTCATGGAAAGTGAGTCGGCTGTTGAGAATTACACCAAGATAGCAAAAGAAGCTGACGAACGGAATCGGAATTTTAAATGAAATAGTACTTACTAAAGCTTGATTGTAGGAGCGGAGGGAAGACACCATAGAGGAAGACTTTGAAGGAGAGAGAAAGTGGTGAATTGAGGAGAGGGAGTTACTAAGGATAGATAAAGAATTATTGATCTTTTCGTTGGCGGCGGCCACATTACTACAACTGGAGTAGATAAGGATATCATCTACGAAAAGGAGAGAAGAGCAAATCATAGGGAAAGAAGCAATATTAAGTAGATATTGAAAAGTGCGGGGCTAAGACAAGATCCCTGAGGGAATGTAGATGCATCTGGAAATGTCACGGGAGGGAGTAGAGAGGAAGAGGGATCTATTTTGGAACAGATTTAGAATAAGAAAGATGAAAGTAGATGGAATATTAAGCCCAAGAAGCTTGGCGCATAGAGTAGGAAGGTGGACATTATGAAACGCAGAGGAGACAACAACAAAAGTAGCAACAGTGAATTTCCTTTCTAGGAAAGCTTTGTAAACGTCTGATAGGAAAAGACTGATGCAGTCGACTGGAATAATATATTACAGCAAAACAATACAAAAATAAATAAAATTAAAATAAAACAAATATTGCTAAAATTTAGTTAACAACAAATATAAGTATTATATGAAGCTATATATAATATGTATGGTATATATATATATGTCAGTCTGGAGAAGTATGCATGAGTGCATTACTACTCAAGGTTTACATTGTTCTGGTAATATGTAGTAAATTATAGATATTAAGCTTGTAATATTTATTAAATAAATATACGCATGTGTACCTTTTTTGAGAACCCGCCGACAAGTCAATTGACTTGGTGGGGACTAAGGTATCGCACATGGTTTTAATAATAAAAAAAAAAAATAATAATCGTGTATATTTTTATCAATTATCCATATATAGTTTTTTTTTTAATTTTCCACCTTCCGTATTTACGGAGAATTTTTCAACTCTACAGATAACGCACCGTAATATTTTTTTTATTTTTGACGGCTTCGTTAACATAGACATTGGCCCAAGAGCAGTGGAAAAGAAGGAAAGGAGACTCGCCTCATTTTCTTTCGTTAGAGATGTAAGCGATTTTTCCATAACCCAGTAACTAATATCAGGAACAAACGTACTAATCGGCTCCCATTTTGGAGCCCTTGTTCCTTTTTCTTTGATAACTCTTCTAAAGAGTACACGAAAAAGTTTATTAATAAATCCTATCATCGGTTTGCATTAAAATGCCACCCTCTCCCCTTGATTATAATAAAACGCTCTTCACTAAAGAAATTTCGGCCAAAAGGTAGAAAAAAAGAAAAAAACGAATTTCGAAGTTATAAAACCTTATTGGAAAAAGTTGTTCTGCGATTTATTCTTCTGTTGAAATTTTTTTCCAAACTGTTTACACTGAAACTGCTTACTTTATTCCCTCGAACGATACATCTTCTTGCCATCGCCCTTATTGCACTGAACAAATTTCGCTTTACGCACCAACACTCTCTCTCTTCAGTCGTGTTGTCCGTTTGCGAACGTCGTGACCAAACATCATAAACCAGTAGCTCGAGCGAACACTTGTCAAAATTTTTCTCTGTTGCTGCTAATTTTTACTAGTTCTGACAGAGAAAATTTTGTGACGGATTTAATATGATCTAAGAACCTCATCGGTGGCCGACCCCTTTTTCCATTGATTTTTCCTTGTATGAGAGTTCGTTCTAAACCGTTCCGTCTCATGGCATGTCCAAAGAACTTTAAACACTGCCTTATTATCGTGGGTAATAATCGTTTATTTAAGAAATAAAACTTTTTTTCATACACGTTCGTAAATTATTCGGAACCTCTAAACCGAGACTATGTTTAAAATCGAGTGATTCCATTAGGCGTCAACATAAACCAAAGCATCATTTGTTTAAATGAAAAAAACAAATCGGCCATAAAACATTGTTTCATTTTTTCTTTTTACATTCATCATAAACTTGTAAATAAATTATTTGTCGATCGTATTGTTCGACTTTCAGCGTCGAAACTGCTTCTGTTCATACACTTTTATAACATAAATTACTCGCGGTAATTTTATATAAAAAGAGGAAGTGTATTAGGTTACGTTCTTTAAAACTTACTAATTTAGTCGAATGAAAAATATTAATCGAAGGTAGCAATAAAATCGGAATAAAAGAGAAAGGTTTATTTAAATATTTATCGAGAAAAAGAAGTTTTACTAAGAAAAATGGTAATAAAGGAACGTTGAATTATACAGCAGTACCAATACTATTTTCAATATGCATTAATTTGCCAAATTTCGAGCCATATGTGTAGTTGTAAGTAGAAGATAACGTAGTAGCTATTTTTTTTTTTTTTTCTTTTCCTCTAAATTTATATGGTCCATGTGCTGTGTGTAATTACCGGGATTATTACAGCACATGGATCAGTGCAGGATCAGAAGTATTTTAATATGTTAGCCGCTCTAATATGGTTTAGTATGTCCTGGGTAGCTATTGAACTCTCTCTAGTATGGAAATGCGAGAAAACTTACTACAAGAAAACCTGTATATTAAACGTGTTAATAGACGCACGGTAACCTTTTTTTTATTTAATAAAAAAAAATAATAAAAAATCACGAGTAATACATACAAAAAAAACCAAGCCGATTTAGAGCATTCGTTACTAAAACTGTTTTACATAATACGAGTATACTATGTTTGTACAGTGAAGAATTATGTTATTACGATAACTTGTTAATGAATTTAAATAAGCTCAGAATAACGTTTGATAAAGCTTCAATATTATGGAGATGCCACATTGATGATATTGAAGTAAAAATCAGACAAATTATGCCGGGGCTCTCTATATGAAAACAAGTTATAACAGAAAATTTTCCGAGATTATATATCGATTCATTGATAATGTCGTTAAATGTGGAACTGAAATTCGAGAAAAGGCTTTTAACGGAGAAAATTAACGAGTTATAAAAGAAAGAAAAAATGTTCAAAATTATCATTACCGAATTACGGATTAAGATGAATACGATAATGAATATATCACCTGGTGAAGTAAGAATAACGAAGTGTCTTCAAAAATGCTGTATTATTATAATTAAATTAATAACGTATAAAGCGGTAAAGATAACATTACCAGCGAGGAAAAGAATTTACATGATCGAAAATTATAATAGAATTTGTTGCATCTAAGGGTAGATAGTACGGGAGAAAATGTATCGATAAAATAAACGAAAAAAGTACTCCGAATGAATTCGAGATAAGAAAATTTGAATACATGGAAGAAGTAAAAAGAAAAATATGATCGATGGCAAATGTAAAGAATAGAAAAAAGGTTTTTTAATTTCGTTTTTTTTATTTTTTTCCGCGGCTTTTCGCAATTTTTAATGGATCACTTTTAAACAAAATTTTAATGGAACATTGCATATTATATGGCTCGGGAAAAAAAAAAAAAAAGAAAAGGATATAAATAATTTTTAAGCCATGAAAATATTCCAAATATATGTATATAATTACTGATGATAACCGTTTGTACATCTATTATTAATGATTGTTTATTTTTAATAAATTTTGTCACCGCTGTTAAATCTCGAACTCGGGGGACAGTTAAATTCGAGTAGATTGATCGCTCTAACAATAATTCGACTACCACGATAAAAATAACGCGGAAATGAAACCGACTGACGCAACCGATTACTGAAAAATTCGAATCGGTATTTGCAAAAGCGAAACAATTTTATACAATTTACAACAATTTCATTTTGATCACAACGATTTAAAGTATATAAAACGAGATGGCATACAAAGGAGAAAAAATTTAAAAAAAGGTGCGACAATAATATCCTTTCCTGTATATTTATCCATTATTAATCAATAAACTTAAACGGTAATAACTTATTTTAATCTCCGAAATTTTATAAATATCGTAGCCCCCCCCCTCGTACTTTTTTTTCAACAATTGATCTAGATTTGATCAATTCTGTTTCCTAAATAACATTCAATGGTGTCAAAGCACTTACACACACTCCAGCAGTGTTCCCTATTTTTGTTCATACCGATATCTTGCAATAAAATCAAACAAACCAGTGTCCCTCACATTTCTTGTATCGCAAAGCAGACTGAAATTATACGTGTTGAAATTAATGGCTTCCGGGAAATTCTTTCCGCATTCTTAATGAAAAATGTTTTATTTAATAATTTTCGCCAAAGCACCAATTCCTGCGTTCTCTCCCGGTTTGCAGTGTTCCATGACGCCGACACGCAAACGTGATTAAAAACATTCGAATATGCTGGACTTCATGCTCGATGCTTTAATTTAACTTGAAAAAAGCCGAGTTGCATGTTAATTTGCACAAAAGAAGAAAAAGAAGTGATAATCTCGACGAGCCTTTATGTTATCGATTTTCAGCGCCGCAACAAATCATTCTACGTGGAAAAAGTGAAATAATCAACGGTCTAGCAGCAGCAGCAATACCGTCATATCAGGAATCTGCTACGTAACATATTCGCGCATAATTTTTCCTTCAAAACATTATCGCATTCACCCGTGTTTAAAGTTAAAAATGTTTAAACCGGACCAAACTCAACAGCTACATGATTCCGTTAACTGTGGACTTTCAACTCCGGCATATCATTAGATGGTGCTCGCTATCGAATGTACGGTGTGTCCTTAATGCCAAAATACTTATACATAAATCAGCAAAAACCGATCACATACGTAGAGTCAATAGCCAGAGGGTTTATCAAATAGCCTAATTGTTCCTATATCCAAATATAATGAAAATATCGACAAACTCTTCTAAACGTGATATACAAAACTCAGCAAGGAGGAGGTGAAGGTTGTTTCTAAATTTTTTATTTTCTTTCTCCTACACAAAATCAAAGAGTGTCTTTCGAAATGCACGATATACTTGCCAAATTTTAAAAACATTGCGACACCGACAGAGCGCTTTGAATATGACATATCGCGACCATTCACCTTGAGTGTAACGGTACTTGTATTTTTTTATAGATGATGCAGAGCCAGCTGCATTATAGCCCGGCTTTATGTTAACGATTTAAGCATTTCCTTAGCCATCAGTCTCCCGATAAACGAGCGTAATATCCGCAACGAAAAAATCAGCAGATCAACATCCAAGGCGGTATATTTCTTGAATTCCGCAGTAGGCGTGGTCTCAGTATTTCCCTTATTCTTATCATTCATTTTCCGATTTCAAAACCCGCTGTAAAATTACTACTATTCGATTACAAATTATTCTTCCGACTGTGGCAGATATTTAACGCGAAAGTAAGAGATGTCGTCAGTACTTATCTAACCTTAAATGGGCGCCCAACCCAAACCCAAAACACATAACATTCATCGCATATTCCTTCGGCTCACAACCTTCCAGCCTTTACTTTATCCCAGATGACCTACTCGGTCTATTATTCCTCATCAAATTGCTTCTTAATTAAGTCCTCAGATTTTTCCCATTACTCCGTTCTTAATCTCCTAGAAGCAGAATATTCCCGCTCCTCAGTACGCGCAATTTGTTAAGCTGTCTTCCTTCATCCTAAAAACAACGCCAAACCCCCTTACGTCCAGATTAATCTATCATTTACATTAACGGTGCGAGAGCTATCATCTTCAGCGCAAATTTCATTCCTAACAACATGTGCGTTTGCAAAGGTGAATCCGTTTATTCCTTTTGGGATTAATTATAAAACTCTTTATGTAATATCTGCAAGTATTATCCGTACAGTCAAGCTTACCGGGAACCGTCTTGTCCGAACAAAAAATCAATTTTCCTCCCAAATACGCATTAGATATACAAGGAAAAAGGATCGTCGAACGACGTTTGATCTCCGGTTACACTGGAACATCGGAAAATGTCAACAAAACCTTGATTCACCCCCCCCCGAAATTTTGAAAAGATTTGATCACAGAAAAATAAGCAATTGCTCAGAGCGGTATAGTTTGAGGAGCGGAATTATATTTATTATACTTACACGGTAATGGAATTGTTTCTTAAACTGATTCGCTTATACTGAGTTGTAAGCGAAATACTTTTTGCCTTTTTCATTCGTGTTCAATTATATTTTAATTACAAAAAAACCGCGTCGTTTATTGTTTTCCTTTTTCATTTTTTTTTTGTTTTTGATCACTTTATAGCGACAGTAAAAATAGTTAAATGCGAAATATTTTTTTACTTATAATAAATAACAAACAAATAAAGATTCTTAATTTTTCACACGGAGACATTTCTCGTTTTCTCGCTAGCGCAATGAACTTGAAATTCAGGCGGACTACTGCAAAGATTATTGCTAATCCTATTTGTTTCAAATGCTATCGAAATTTTAAATCGTACGGGTGTGCATAGAAAAAATATTTATAGATCCCGAAAGTTAGTGTACACAATTCAGTTGATTTAAAGTAGATTTTTATTGCAAAAAGAAAATCGGAAAAACTAAAAAGAAAACGAAAATCAGACGTAATTTTGATTTTGTTAGTTCTTGCAGTTTGTCATATGGCTGGTTATTGGTGTATCCTACAAAAAAAAAAAAAAAAAACAAAAAAAAAACGATACTAAATTCATATTCTTGTTATTTATTCGCTCAATTTTTTTGGTTTTTTGACCCCCCGAAAAAGTAGATCAAGTACGTCACTGCTTTAATCAGTTATATTCATCCCGCGATAAGGCATGGCCACCGTTCCTATCAACCATCCATCATTTGTGCGGGATAACTGCGAGCAGAAACGAAGTTGATTCTCCCGTCAAAATCATAAACCGAGAATCACGCTCCGGTGCCGCGTATGCAGTGTTTAATCAGCCGTCTACGAACTTGCATTATCCCACGACCATCTTCTCAACAGGTCGTCGCTTATATTAAAAGCAATTTTTTTACTCTGTTCAAGTACATGCAACACGCCTGTTCAACATTATACTTAAAGACTGTACGAAATTTACAGATTAAATAAAATAATACGCTTGCCAATGACACAAATTTAATGTTCAAAAGAAAAAAACGTTTACAATAACGACAGTTACAGTTATACATCACGGAAAAAGACTAAATACAAAAACCTTTCTAACCAGTTCAATTAATATTCGTAATGCACGCAGGTGTAAAGATCTAGAAAAAGAAATAGTATCTGGATTACATGATGTTTATAGTTTTTTCTTTTTCTCTCGTACATATGTAATTTTGCCATCCGTCACATCGCCGATAACTACTGGACTATTTCAAGCTAGTGCGGGGTTTGCGTCGATAATACTGACGTAATTATCCATCATCTTATAAGAGCTCTGATACGAAAACAAAAAAAAAAAAAAAAAAAAAAAAAATACAACACGACAGACAGAAAAGCAAACTAAAATTAGTAGAGATGTATATCGGAAAACAAATAAGGATGTATCGGAAAACAAACAGGGTTATGTGGAAGGCAGCAAGCGTATCGGTTGCGTATATTAAGACTGATTTCTAATATAAACTCGAAATATTATTACGTCATATTTATTAACAGTTCCTTACAAGCTTACTTGTAATTGATGATGGCTATTCTCGTTAATACAAGTTACCTTTGAAGATTTAAAAATCTATATCCTCTCTGGGGGCATAATCGACTGAATAAGAGAAGAAAAAAAAAACCCGAACTGACTAATTTCAGAATTGTAAGACGCCCATATAATTTGTGCAAAAAGAGCCAACGTAAGAGATACTACTACTACTACTAGTACTAACCTATTTTGATAGGGGGGTAGAATTTATCCTGTTGAGAAGTAAACGAGAAGAGTAAAAATTAAAAGCCATATGATTTTTTGCAATGCTTCTTTCATTGTTTTTTTTTTAAACGTAAACCGCATATTTTGGTGTTTTGCAGCAATTTAGAACCTAATATTACCGAAGACATATTAATTAAGGCTGCGCAAAGCGTACTTCAACACTTGAAAAGTGGTGTTATCGCCGGATCTGGAAGATACCATAGACTATGCGAAGGTATCACAATTGGTGAAAACGGATCTGATATTAATGGACATAATTAAAAAAACGCAAAATTAATTTCTTTAGACATTTCACGAGAGGATCAACATGTCACCTTCTGCACACAACTATGATGGGAGCGGTAGAAGGGAAAAGGGGACGAGGAAGAAGAAAAATATCTTGGCTTCGAAATATTAAGCAACTGGAGTTACAGAAGTAGAAGAATTGTTCCAGATTGCAAGAAATCGAGACGCATTTCGTCAAATGGTTGAATCCATGAAAAGTGGTTAAGCTATACCCGAATCGGATTGCACGAAGAAGAAGAAGAATCAGAAGAAGAAGAGAATTAACCACGATATCGATATTTAAACGGCGTGTTTTCAATTAGTGAATAAAAGTTGTAAAAATTTCGTGCATCTTTAAATTTCGAATTAATAGAACTGATTGTGGATAACCTGAAAAAACAAACTCAAACCCGGTGGTAAATTTATTAAGCATTTATGCGAAAATTTTTCGATAATTCCTTAACGATTATTCAGCAATAAATGTGCTGCACGCTTTTTAATCGGACGTCGGAACGTGTCCGACACCCCATTCCGACGAAAAATATGACAATGACTGAACGCTATCGGATCAAAAAGTGTACACAGCTCCTTCAAAGATCATCTAAGAAAAAGTAAGCAAATAGAAAGACCGAGAACACGCGTATCGTGTAGGTTCGTATAAAAGAGACTGTGATTAAGAACAGTGATATTTTTGTGGAACAGTTTAGTCCTATTCACGTTAAAAGTGACCTTCTACTTCTCTTTCGGGAAAAAGTTCCACAGAAATGACACTCTTAATTCCTCATCATCGAATTTTCGCCTTCGATAATCAGGAATTAAGAATGAATCGCAGACCGTCGTGGCGGAGAGGATTAACGCACACTGAATGTTGGTTGTTTACTAAGAAGTTTTCTCACATTCCGCTTTTCCTGCATAACGACCAGATTCGGAATTGACGCCGTGCTAGTCACTCTATTTAATCGGCCGGCACAGCTGCTTTATGGTCCAGTCGACACAGTTCCTCACTAGCGGTCATCAAACTCGAATCCCGGTTTGCTCAGCGATCCCATAATGATAATAATAATAATAATAAAAAAAAAAAAAAAAAAACTTGTTCGTATTACGTAACGGCATGATGTAAATTATTACACAGCCAACTCCCGGAAAAGAACTCTCCTCATTCTTCCTTCTTCCAGCTTTATTAGACTCGCACGAAGCAGCGAACGTTTATCCTCTTATAGATGGAGAGAGCGGTAGTATTAATTTTTTTTTTATAATTAAAAAATTCCCAACAAAGAAAACTCGGTTTTTTTTTTTATTTATTATTTTTTCAATTTTTGCTTTTACCTAATCACAATCATTTAAAATCGTTTCTTATCGGATTGTTTGACTATTTATTTTCACACTAATATACTCTTTTTGTAAACTGAATATATTTTCAACATTTATTCTAAAACAGCAGCTAACATGTTAATTAAGACTATCGTGTTTTCAAAAATAAATGTTCATTAACGATATAGAAAACAATAATACCGAGACGTATCTGCAGTAAGGTTCTCTCGGGTCTATCATCAGAGCCGATGATGATTTAGGTACGGCATACTACAGATAAAAAAGTATATTACTATAAAAAAAAAAAAAAGTTATTGTTTGCTACAGCGAACATTTCCTTTTAGCGCTTAAAGTTTGTTATAAATTATACATCATCATTTCTCCTCTCCCCGGTGTCATTTACACACGTATTATATCAATATATAAACCAGGGAAACTACCATCCGAAAAAAACGCTGGATCTTACAAGCCGTTATACTGTAAGTATTTTCTTCCATTCCAGCATTATTGGCTGAATCAAATTACCATTCTAAATTCCTTCCATCCTATCTCTCTATTAATGAACAACTGGGGCGTTTTACTACCAAACGTCTTGCCGTATGTAATCATTTTCTATAAATTTCTCTACTTCTATTTTAACTCTTCGATAACTCTACACATTTTTTGAAATTTTCATCATTATCTTCCAAATTTCTTGTTCAGAGCGTCGTAAAAACTCCATAACATTTGCAATGTTCCGTTACTGTTGACATTATCTTTACGAGGGGTTCTAGTAGAGTCGAAGCCTCATTATTCCGAACATTATGTTCTACGGATCTTTCCGACTTCCCTTCTTTTTAATTAATATTTTTACAGCCGAGTCAATTCTACACGTTCCATTAACTTTCTCCTATCGGTCTTCCTCTAATTTCTTTGATTATTTCTGACCCCTGGAGTTCTCTTCAAGTTATTTCTGCTTCTCCTTCTGCTCATTATTGTGACTTTATCATTCTTCATATTCGGTCGCTCATTTACACAATCTTTCCTTGCTGCATTCAATGGATGTCTAGTTATGAAAATTCTCTGGCCTAAGTTGCTGCTTCCTCGTACGTTTATTTTTCGAAAATTCTAGACTCGAATCGTCTTCCCCTCTTTGGAAAAAATTCCATTTCAGAATCCGGTCCGCAATTTATTTTTCGTTTTTTTTTCTCTTTCTAATGGACAATCTTCTTACCTGTCTGTCGAACCTAATTCTCCTGGTCGTGGTTCTATGATTTTCATTCGGTTAGTTGCTTTGACATCGTTTCTATTATTCGCTCGCGCCTTATATTGCCTTTTCCTTGCTTTCGTTTGCCTTTACATCTACTCCGTGTTATTATATCCTTTTCAGCTTTCTGTGATTTTAACCGTGTCCTTTTTGAATGTCCTTCTCTCTCAATGGAACGTGCAATTTTTTATTTTCAGATGCTAGCTCTTGGTCTTCTTATCCCATATTGTGCTTCTTTTATCCTATCATTCTCCCGCAAAATTTTTCATTTCGTCAATCTCTAACCGAATTTCTGTTTAACTACTTTCCTCTCCCCCCGTATTTCTTCTAATCGAAGGTTCTCGATTAATCGGCCCAAAAAAAAAAAAAAAAAAAAAAAAAAAATCATCTCAATTATTACGAAATGGAAAATGCAAAAAATATGGCAAAAACGTGGTAATTTTGCTTATAAGAGGTTCTTTTGCTATAAACGTACTGCATGTGTCATCAAAGGAATGATGAAATGTTTAAAGAATTCTGCCTGAATCTATTTCTATTATCGCGATAAAATTAGGTACTCTTCTTTCTGCACAGAGTTAAAATAATCCATAGACAGGAACGTGGGATGGAAGATGGGGAAACTGATAGTGATCTTGAAAAGGATTGAAGAATTCGGCAACCGTTCAAAACGAAATCCAAGGTATGAAACGCTATTAAATAATAAAAATGCGGTGATAAACTGACAACTAACGTCGCCAAACGAAATTTGGGGTGCATTTGTAAGCAAGAAAAAAAAGTACAGCTCCCCCGAATTCGATTTGGTTACTAAAAAGTTCTTATAATTTTCCTGGACCGTTTAATAGTGGGAATTAAAGCAGGGATTATAGGGTAAATTTTCAAAGATTTTGAAAATGGTCGCTAGTCCGAAAGTTTATATTTAAGTGCACTACTGATTCATAATACCCATATCAGCGGCTGCGGTTTAAAGGAATTTCTTCGTGGTACCACAACCTATTAAAACTCTTATGTCACTTTAATAACAAACGAACCGTCTTCTATACACAATAAAATCGATATTGCAGCTATATTATTCGTATGAATATGGAATACAAAAAGTTTAGCTACTCCGGACAAAATTTATGGAATATTTTCAGTAAGTAAATAACCCAAAAAATGTTCTAAAAGTAATCTAAAAATACCTGGGGTAAACCTACGCCCCACGAAAAAAAAAAAAAAAATCGTTTGATCTAGAACTTCTCAAATGTGCAGCCAATTTCTAATTTTATTTAACTTTTTTTAAATTTCGAAATTAACGCACTTCTCAGTAAACTCTAATTAATATCAGTGTAACGCGCTAGTAGCCCCCGGTATACCGTCTAAAGAGCCGCGTTGTTTTAATCCTTGCGTCTTACTGATTTAGTGAATTACGCTGCTTTAGCATACATATTAATTCCTATACATAATTTCTACGTCGGTGTTAATAGTGGAAATCATGTAATGAAAAAATTATGAAATGAAATTTGTAACGTTTTCGTGTTAGATTTAAAAGATATCTATTTCTATTGGTTCCACGAGAATTACAGAAAATCATCCCATTGAGGTTTTCGAGAATATTCCAGTATATATATATATATATATATATATATATATATATTAATGAATACGTCATTCTTAGCCCGGGGAAGTCTAATACATTTTTTATCCCGCGATTATGTCCCATTACTTTTATATAAAATAAAAAGGTTGAATGCTGTATTGAACAACCACTAAGATTTTTTGAAAATAAAAGATATTGAAAACGATTTTTTAAAAGAGATTGGTTGGTGGTCAAGGAAGCGCGCCCCCTTGCGAGACCCGTATGGCAGAGTTTGTATATAATATATATATATATATATATATATATATATATATATATATATATATATATATGTAATATGCGTAATACTTAAATTTTAAGGTGAGAAAGACGCCCTTAAATATTTCCTCGAGAGTAATCTCTTGTTCATAATTTAACGGCACCGAGAACATTTCTGTTATTTAAATGTTATTTTATATAGCCTAGAAATGTAAATGCGAAAATGAACCTTATAAGTTTTTATATTTTCGCTAGAAAATCAATGTTAATCCAACGCTCATTAAATAACCTTTTTTCTTCTGTTACAGCGGAATACGTGCATCAATGTCGCAAAGCGGATCCGAAACTGAACGAATGCATCAAGACGACCTTAAATCATTTGAGACCGTACGTCATGAAAGGTTATATATATTCGCATATATACATTTTTTTTAAATAATCATTTCGCAGTAAAAATATATTTTTATCAAAAAAGCTAAGCATGCACAATACAGGTTTCGTCCATTTTATACCCAAATGTTATATCTGATAAAATTATGCTAATATTTTTAAGAACATTTTTTAAAATTTTACTGTAAATTTATTTAAAAAACCCCGAATTTTTATAGTTATTGTAACTATCGTAATCAATAAAAATACGCTTTATGAAATTCACTTCGGGTTTCTATGTGGTCTAGTGGTTAGGATACTTGGTTTTCACTCAGAAGGTCCGGGTTCGAATCCCGGCATGAGACCCACAATTTGTGTTGAATGGCCCAATGGCGAAAGCTAGGCACAGAGAAAGGAGAAAAAAAGTCGCATATACGTGGCATGTGTATGCGCGGTCTGTGTGTAATTTCCGAGAAATTCCATTCAAATTTAAATGGCTCCTATGCCCGCCGCGAAAACGTGTCCAGTCACGCTAATAACGTGCGTAAAACTAAGAAATAAGAAGTCCTTCTTAAATAAAGAACTACTAACACTTTAAATGACTCTATGAAGTGTATTCCGATAAATAATCTGAAAGCAACCTCAAAATAAAACAAGAAATTACAATAAATCTGATTATTTTAAAAAACACAAGAAACGACAAATCGATGTTTATTACGCTTTTTCCTTTTTTTTTTCAATCCGAGGAACTTCTAAACTGGTAGCCGGTTTGTATAATCATGGAAATGATAAAAATGATAAATTCGATTTTTTTGCATTGACCAGTACGTTTCTTATTAATTTTTCATTCTGAGAAGGAAAAGTCAACATTTGTTTACATATAATAAATAAAATATACTAGAAAACGATTTGAAGAATTTTAAAAAAGGTAGTTCCAAAACATTTTAAACTCAGATCTCAATATTAAAATGATTACCGGCCAAACGTTTCCGGCAAACAATCCTGCACATCTGAAACTGAAAAAACCCTCGTAACTTCGGTTCATGCTGCCTCCTATGGCAATCTTTGTAGAACAGCATACGACTACAGCAGTCGGAAAAGCGAGTTTTCCCACAGTACCTTCAGTAAATAGGAAACACGATAATTTTCTTCGACGAAAACTAGAACATTCTAAAGGATGCAAATAAGCTTAAAGTATTTGTATAATTTAAAAAATCAGCCGGCTGATGTGTCTCAGCTTAATCTCTGATAGAAAACAAGTAACGTAAAAACTGTATCTCCTTTTATGGGATTAAATTTATTACGACATTCCAGGAACAAAAAATAGATTTAATCAATTCGACGTATAACTAAAAATTTGCAGTTTGCTCTAGAGTAAAAAAAAACATTTTTTCTTTTTTTTTCATACTTTCGCCCTTGAGCAGCTTTTTAAGTAGAGCGCTCATTACGGACCATCGTACATAATGAAATACATATTGCGATTAGAGGATTACATCCTTCCGTACAATATTAATATTTGTATTTAGAGAACTACCGTCTCGTTATCAAACTCCTCTGAAATTCTTTATAATTCCGAATAGTTACTACATTTATCCAAAATTCCAACCCCTTCAATGTATCTTATGTTTAAATCTTTCGCAGTAAAGGTAAAATCCGCGCTTCTCATCTTTCGAATCTCCCCTTTTATACAAGAAAACCAATTAATCAATTTACAACTTTTTTCCGGCAACGATATCCCATCACTTTTTATGCATCTCTTATCAAAGAGTTCTGTCGTTCTATCACTAGAAAATATCTCATAAGCTATATTTTTTCTGAATATTAACGAAATTTTATTTACTAATGAATTTATTTGGCTGGCTGTGCAGTCGTGTATACATCACTATTATCGTGTTTTAGCTTGTGAACGTAACAAAATCCTACCTGCGATTTATTTACAGATTCGTTAAATTCTTTACCGGTAACTTAAAGAAAGAGGCAAAATATACACGTAATCCTTTACAGAAATACTAGGTATGCAGACATAAAAACTGCGATTCGTTCACAACCTTTATGCCCAACGATTTCTCATACAAACACCGAATTTACTAAAAAACATTTTTAGAAAATTCGTTAAAAATACAATTTCCTGAACTTCCCCTGATGTGAAAAATCCTTCTACGTAAATAATCCCAAGTATTTTTATCCATTTACTCTCTCCATTTCCTTACTAATTCGAATTGCATTTTAAGCAGACGTATCTCATTACCACTAATACTTTTTTAATTCTCTATACCGCGTTTCGTTATGGGGTTATTTGCTTTTCCTGCGGTAAACCACTTTTTCATAAAATCATTAGCGAACCAGTTGACTTTAGTATACCCGATGACTTTCTTCCGGCTTTGCTGCTAGCTTTCTTTTTAACATTGAAATTAGGAGCAGTGATGAAAATTAGAGTCCCAAAAAGAAATATGCGCATTTTTGAAATGAAGGAAAAACTGCTGTTGAGCTTCACTGGCTATTGTAAGACTAATTATTCTTCGTAACAACTCTGTCTGAAAACTTTAACTCGAACCAATCTTCTCAAGTTAGCATCGCTGTTACAATGACTTCTTTTTTTTGCTAGAAATTAATTAAACAATCGGTTCCTCTTATACAGAGTTGTCAGGTGATTTAGCACTAGCCGGATCCGGTATAATACTAGAACGACAAATTAAAGGATAATGACGAAATCGTTTTAACACCGTTTCGGGGAGAGACGAATTCCATCCGATTCAGCATCTCTCATACCTAGTCTAATCATCTGTATAGCGGTTATAGCGATACAGAGAGACACACGTGTATGAAAGACTTTGCAGAAATTTACTTCAACTTGCGATGATGCAAACAGCAACAGACATTTTTGATTTACATTCGTATACAGCTTTTTTCTTTTTTAATATTACCAGAGCGCATAGTAAACATATATATATACTAGGGGGCTTTCCCCCTGGCCGCTTCGCGGCCCAACCCCCCCCCCCGGATCCGCCCCCAAACCCCCGTTTTGTGAGAGTTTCGTCGTGACCAAGGCTCAAAATGCATATATTTTTCGATGTTCTTACTCGACTCAAGGCAACATACAATTGCCCATGAGTGAAGACATTATCCCTCAAATCAACAGCGGCGAAATCCAATGTTTCACCCGGAGCTTTGTTAATGGTCATGGCATAGGCTAACTTGATAGGAAACTGCCTTCTTAAAATCTAAATGCCAGTGTCGCCAGCTATAAATTTGAAACTGATCCTAGGAATTAGAAACGTCTTACATTCATTTTCCGGACGAAATACTTCAATTATGAAACCTTTAACAGATTTAATGACGACTTTTCTTCCATTCACCAGACCTTCTTCGAAATTCAAATTTCTGATGAGGATACAAATCGCTCCAATTTTTATAGTAATTTTGTGATTTGGAACTCCTAGGTCTGACATTTTGTTTAAAATTTCAGTACATAAATGTGTGGAATCTCCATTTGTTTCTTTTTCATCAATCAGAGTTGTATCAGCACTATATAAATTTATTTCATCTCCAGAAATTTTTTTCCCTATTATCAATCTGTTTATTTGATTTATGTTTTTATTCGTTGGTGATAAAATACATCTTTTGGACATTTTAGAAAAATTTGATAAAACATCATCGAGATAAATGTGATCAATCATTTCATCAAGTGAATTAAACATTTTTAAATCGGGGAAATTTAATAGGATTCCATTTTCTGCGCCATACAAAGTCTCTGGCATTTTTCCTTCACCAATTTCTAATAAAAATTTTGAGTAACTCGGACCACTTTCGAAAAACACATACTTCTCGAACCCTTTTTATAAAACGATTGCGACCAGTCTCTATATTTCTCTTTCCACTATCACGATACTGTTCGTAGAATTGCAAATACGTTAGTTTGCTCATTTCTTCAGTTTGTGCCTATCACAACTTCAAAATTACAACGTCGTTTTTCAAATTTAAAAATACACCAATAAATACACCATAGAGGAAACAAAAGAAGAATCGTTAACAAAAGATGTTTCGTCTTCGTCCACCATGAGTAATGCAGTACCGGTTGATGGGGAGCGGAAGCGCGGTACGGCGTAGGAAAATACAGTAGTACCGCGTTTTCATGCGATTGGTAATGATCTTATTAAATTAGCGTTGATCTATTCCCTTTTTGTTTTGAGTCCCAAGGTATGAAAATTTTGGACATCTTATAATTTTCCTAAAAGCTACTGACCTGGAACTGTCGATTAAAAAAAAAATTAGCTTTCTACGTGCCATAGAACGGTGTCAGGACTTTTTTTTTGATGTTTCATCTAATAATACGAAAATTGAAATTATTTTGTTAAAAGTTTGAATTAAAATAGCTCCTCAAAAAGTTCAATCGCTAGAAGGGTAGTGTAAGCGAGGAAAATACTCTAAATTCAATTCTCTTCAAAATGAGACCTAGAGCAGTTCAGTAGAATAATTAGTTTTTGATTAAAACGATTAAAAAAATGAAAAAACGGCAAAAAATGTGATTTATTGCTTTGATTTATTGATTGTTTTGAGCCCTAAGGTATGAAAATTTTGAGCGTTTTATATTTTTTCTGCATGCTGCTGATGTAGAGCTGTCGATTTACAAAAAAAATAGCTTTCCAAGTGCCATAGAACAGTCTCAGAACTTTTTTTTTTGACTTTTTGTCTATTTTTTGATTTATTGCTCGTTTTGAGTCCTAAGGTATTAAAATTTTGAGCATTTTATATTTTTCCTAAATGCTACCGACCTGGAGCTGTCGATTAAAGAAAAAATTAACTTAATAAATGTCATAGAACGGCCTCAGGACTTTTTTGTAATTTTTGTTCTTTGTCTTATTTTCTTCTATTTTGGTAGAAAAATTTGATACATCGCTCGTTTTGAGCCCCAAGGTAAGAAAATTTTGAACATTTTATAATTTTTCTAAAAGATACTGACTTGAAGCTGTGGATTAAAAAAAAAATTAGCTTTCTAAGTGCCATAGAACGGGCTCAGGATTTTTTTTCATTTTTGGTCTTCTGTCTTATTTTCGTCTATGGTGGAAGAAAAATTTGATTCATTGCTCGTTTTGAGCCCCAAGGTATAACAATTTTGGACCCTCTATAATTTTTCCAATAGTCACTAACCTGGAGCTGTCGATTAAAAAAAAAATTAGCTTTCTAAGTGCCATAGAACGGGCTAAGGATTTTTTTTTCATTTTTGGTCTTTTGTCTTATTTTCGTCTATCATGGAAGAAAAACTTGATTCATTGCTCGTTTTGAGCCCCAAGGTATGAAAATTTTGAACATTTTATAATTTTGCTAAAAGCTACTGACCTGAAGCTGTGGATTAAAAAAAATAATAGCTTTCTAAATGCCATAGAACGGGCTAAGGATTTTTTTTTCATTTTTGATCTTTTGTTTTATTTTCGTCTATGGTGGAAGAAAAACAAATTTTGATTCATTGCTCGTTTTGAACCCCAAGGTATAAAAATTTTGGACATTCTATAATTTTCCTAAAAGCCACTGACCTGGAGCTGTCGATTAAAAAAAAAGTTAGCTTTCTAAGTGCCATAGAACGGTCTCAGGACTTTTTGTTGATTTTTCGTTTATTTTTTTCCGATTTTTCATCTATTTATTTCCTTGGCGCTTTATTATAGATATATATATATATATATATACTATATACTATATACTATATACAATATACTCGTGCTTCAAAATTTGATCACACGTTTCAAAAAACAAAAAAAAAAAATACTGGCGTCTTGAATTTTCGACTTATTTTATAAACCACGTGACATCGGTCATTTTTATTTTACTACCTTAGAAACAGTTGACTTCTGGAAATTATTGATTAAATGTAGCATATAAGTTTCAATTACTTTTATCATATGAAAATTTATTCGGTTTCACTTATAATCATGTTTAAAGAAAGAAGTTCAACATTCCGAAAATACCACAACCTCCTTACAGTGTGCAATTATTGGTTCTATCCGTTATTGCGAAAAGAATTACCGGGCCAAAAGTTCGAATTAGTAGAAGTAAATATCACAGAAAGAACATAGACGTGATGAGCACAGCGGTGTATACTTCGACAAAGACCGAGACTGTGATAACTATAGTGATTCTAAATGATATTTTTGGAAAATAAAATTTTTCGTGAAACCTACATAGGTTCGACGACTGCACCATTTGTTTTAATAAGCCCACCTGTGGCGAAGCGAGAAATTTCTATACTAAACCGTTCTAGGGATAGCTTTGCTGCATCAAAGCGATTTTTGGGACAGTCACTGTATAGTTAGATAAAAATGACCTTGTTATATATAATCGCCTACAAACGCACTGATAATGTTAAAATGAAGACGAATGAAATTCGAAATATCAGCTATATAATCGTCGATTATTAATCTGAATTGAAAGATACCTCTAGGTTTGACTGAAAATATTTTAGAGGCGTAGTCGTAAAGTGAATAACAATAGTAAGGTAAAACTACTCCTTCCAGAAAGCAAACTCAAGATCCACACTTACAAAAATTAAATAAAATAACCGCTAACAGAATCATATGGAAGGCAATGGCAAACCATCACGTTATAGAATCATATGCGCTCTAGTTGGTATACAGACAAACACACATGGGATTACATTTTTGTATCGCGATATAAATCAAACGTTTACTAAAAATGCGCTAAGAAACTTTTTATTAGAAACGGATTTTCATCTCCCGAATAGACAATTATATATTGATTACAATTAAGTTGAAGAGGAAAAATTCGTGGCCGGGAGAAGAGAGGAGAACTTTTACATAATCACAAAGAAAGAGGGAAGAGGGATTAGATTACTTGCCAATGGTGGCATTTGGAATTTAAAATTATAAGATCTTTGTGAAACGAAGGGTTTGCAATAAGACATTTAGATTTGCGCGTAGAGATTGTGAAATAGCCCATAGAAAAGAGAGCTCGAGATAATTTCGAATCTAACAAGAGAACAAGAAAAAGACTTGGAAGGAATTGAAAAAGAAAGATTTATAGAATAAAGGAAACTTGAATGAAAGAAAAATACTGAAACATTAGTAAAAG
The DNA here is from genome assembly GCA_039619475.1 of Icerya purchasi. Lineage (NCBI taxonomy): Eukaryota > Metazoa > Arthropoda > Insecta > Hemiptera > Monophlebidae > Icerya > Icerya purchasi. The sequence goes on along the minus strand of CM077116.1, from coordinate 149,952,324 downwards.
TGTGCGGGACAAAAACTGAAAACGATGAATAAAGGACAAAATCAATTTATTACGACCAAAACGCTATTTGTAAGAGTTGGAAGAGTACGAAGCAGCGAGCACAGAAGAGAAATTTGATAGGAAGAAAGCAGGAAGGCGGGACTAAGTCAAGAATAGAAGTAGTAACAATACGGATTTAAAATATGGTTTCTTTATATAAAACAACAGCAAAAGAACGAAGAATTTTTAAAGCATAAGCGAGTTGTAGGGGATCATCTTTTTAACTGATTCCGTAATTTAGCAGGTTAATAAGGAATTTTAAATAAGAATGACCAATGCGGTACTTAATGACTATCCAGAAAGGTACCTAAATAACAAAAGGAGTTTACAAGACGGATTGGACCATTAATCGTAAGGTAAGATTGATCGAGACAGAAATAAAAAAATGAAAATTGACGAAATAAATATCGGAAAACAATTTCCACGTGGTATCAGAAAGTTTTGAAGATTATGCATTTAATGAAGTAGAGATAAGAATCTCATCGGCAAAGATAAAGTGATGGAGGAATAATTTTGATATAACAGATAATAAAGAAACATGACGAAAACCTTGAAATGGTCCGTGAAAGAGAAAATCTTGTAGCGTAACAAAAGAATGAATCACAGTTCTACGTTGAAAGAGATTAATAATCAAAAAGATGGACGGAAATGTTCGCTGTCAGTCGAGAGGAAAATGCCTAGAACTAAAAGTTCCGAAAGTAGACAAATCGAAAACTGCCTTGCAATCCAAATCGAGTAACGGAGGTACTTTTTATAAACAAATAGATCATCAGAAAGAAAGAACGAATTAAAACGGAATAGATAGATTTACCAAAAACGTCGTGTAGTAAGAACAATCACGGGGATTGGTAGGAATTTAGAAAAGTAAAAAAAAATCGACAACAGCGGAAGCTGGACTAATCAAGGGAATCCGCCAAGACAAATGAGATTATAATTAGAGAGAATACAAATATAAGCCGAAATTAAATAAAATGGCCTCGAAAAGTAGCTGCTGATTATGATGTGAAGAATTAAGTTAGGGTGTGAGACGTATGCGGTGAGAAACAGGAATTGAACATCATTTTTGCCTTAAAATAACTAATTCCCTACATCTGTCATTAAGTTCGAAGACATTTTTTATGTTATTCAATGCAGTAAAATAATACTAATATTTTGCACTGGTCCCTCGTACGATTCATAATTCCTATATAATAATAAACATAAAGACAAGATATTTAATATTGAATTTTTGATACATAATTAAGGTAACGAATCATCAAAAATATCCGATAATGCCCTTTTTTTTTTATATAGTGCAGAATGTGTTTAAAGCGCTTATAATTCCTTATAAAAGTTGGAGAGAGGTATTTGTAACCTATTTTATCATCTGAAACATGTTCTCCTCATATGCAGTTGTCGAAAAACTTTTTAGTTCAGAAAAAATTATTTTTTCCACCCCCGCTAATCTAATAGCAATATATATGCGGTGTTCAGTCTTAGTGCATAACGGAGTCATTAAGAATAAATGTGCAGCATTTATTCCAAAATAGTCATATTCCATCAAACATGCTGATCAAAAGAAAAACGAGAAATACGAAAAATTGCGAAACTTATTTCCAATGTAATTTTGTAATAATTCTGCGATTCTAAAAATTTTCGTTCATTTTGACAGTTCAATGATTGCCCCTTATTCTGAAAAAATAAAATGGTAATAATTATAGATTCCTAAACATCCCTAATTTCATCATTCAGGTTTCCAATTTAAGATTGTTCCGTTGGTTTGTTTTTCTTTTTTCTTTTTTTTTTTTTTGATCATATAAAATAGATCAATTTTCAGACACTTCTCTATGGTTCGTTAGTAAATAATAACATTTTTTCATATCCGTAAACTACCGAAATGAACAATATACTAAAGACTTTGGACTCTTTTTTATACTCCCGCCTTGAAATTTTCTATTTTCCGTACATTATTCCCGCTATTGGTTCCTTCGCATTAATACACGATCGAATTAAAATTTAGCTGACTCCCTCATCCTTGTAATTATGTTCAGGCGGCTGTCCTTATTAACAACCACTCCCAAAAATATATATATATATTAAGATATATATATATGTACAGTTTTTTTAATTGTCCAAATATACGAGTATATACGGAAGAAAGGATATTTATTATTCGTCAATCTGTGCTTTACTTTTCAATGATTTGTAGAATGTGACTTTAATACAGTATCATATAAGTGCCTTGAATAAACTTTGCACGCAGTAATGGGAACACTCTAATCAAAATGTAATCTTGCTACGACATTTTACTTGTTCAGAATATTTATTCATTTCCAATGCCGGATTTTACTGTAAGTTTTCCGATTCATGGCGATTTCGTCGAAATTACGCTCGAATAAAAGTAACGAAATCAACCGTTAAAAAGAACATTTTCCAGATCCAAATTAAATGTTATAAATTTACCTTTGTATTGCAATTTATACAAAACAAGTTACGAATCATTTTATCAGCGAGCGCTATACGATAAAGGCTGAAAAATGTTGAATTCCAGCCGATAAATTTAATTGCACGACTAATGTAGAAACGTTTCTTGCATTTAGGTATTCCTGAAATAAACGTGCCGCCCATTGAACCATTGATAATTCAGAAAATGCAAATGGAAAATGGACACGGGCCAGTCAAGATGCGCGGAATATTCAGCAATATGACGATTTACGGCGGTGGCAATTATACCGTATTGTCTGTAAAGTACGTATACCGAAAGAAAAAAGGAAAAAAAAAAAAGCAGTTTTCCATTAAAAAACTATCTTATATTTTTCACTATGGGAACATTTCACCCAGATTAATGCGTCATTCAAATAACGACACCCGAAGTGTATACTCCCATTAACAGGCAGTCATACCACTTGTAATTAGAAATCGCAAATAAGATTACCTTTTTTTTTTTTAAACCGGATCATGTATAAATTATAACACACATTCAATACCGAATTACACTAACCTAATAATATTCAAGAATGATATTACTCAGATGCACTCGGGTAGTACGACTGACTTGGAATATTGCCCGAGGATGCGTTCGTAGGCCAGTTACTGAATAAAAAAGACGTAGGTTAAGAAAGACATTCATAAATAATGGATAAATAATGCATGTATCAGCGCATTCAGAAGGAAGCAGCTGTTTCTCCAGGGCAGTGTCTCGATTCTTTTGTATTAGGTTTTACTGCCTAATTATTTAACATCTAAATCTTCAATTGCAGAAAAGGATCTGTATTTTTTTTTTTACTGTAGATTATTTTTACTCTTCCCCAGTTTTTATTGTTGCTTTCTTTTTAGTCACCAGGCTTCGCAAAAAGTTGAATATACGCCTTAATAATTCTTATTTATTCTATTTTTTTCTCCCAATTTAACGTTTAACAAAATGAATTGAAAGCGTTAAAAGTAATTTCAAACAAAAGCGAGTTAACTAAACATTTAATATATTAAAAAATAAAATGTGATTCAAATGTATACTTCTTCATTGTGCTTACATTTTATTTTTACAAAGAGAAAAATTGTACGTAACAAATATCATATATTTATAAATAACAAACAAATACAAACATATTCATCCGTAAAATATCTTGGAGTACACCTACATGAAACACTTACGTGGCTTCATCATATCAAGACAAAAATAACAGAACTAAATCTGAAAACGAGACAATTTTAGCGGTTGCTTGAACGTGTTCCCAATTACATACTGCAAATAATACTATACCACACGGTACTAAAACCGATATGGCTGTACGCAGGTGAATTATGGGGATGCGCTTCCAAAAATAGTGTGAATAGAACACAACGCTATGAAAATAAGGTGCTACGATCATTGATAGAAACACCATGGTGTATGTGCCCAACCAAACACTAGATTAAGATTTACAAGTGAAATATGTTACTGAAGAAATAAAGCTGGCGGCTATGAAAATGCTCTTGCAACGAATTTACTACAACGACCAGCAAGTTGCAACAGGTTGAAAAGAAGGAAGGCTGATGGGCAGATCTTGAAATTCACGATCTTATTAACATTAAAATCTAGTAGTAAATGACTATATAGTCAGTTCTAGATGTGAAGGAGAAAAAAAAAAAATACTATTGTTTACGATTAAATTTTTCCTTATTTTATTTAAAATTGATATAACAGGATATTCGTGAGTCCTTTTTAATTTTTTCTCTTAATGCATTTTTTAAACGTATCCTTTTGATATTTTTCTTAACATTCTTGTTTAAGGCTATACCTCGGTTTTCGAATTAATATTTCATCGTTTGTTTCTGTGACACTGATGTCTTTGCGTGCTATAACTCAAAATACTGAAACAAACTACCCTGAATTATTATTTGTATTCATATATAGTAAATATTTTACTCTTTTTTCGTTAAAAAATAAAAAACATTTTTTTCTTTTTAATACTTGTAAACTCCGCGGTTTTTGCTGTTTTTAATACGTTATAATCGAATAAGTATTTTACTGCTTAATAACGAAATGAAATCGGGAAATAAAAAAACACTAACTACATAGGCTAATAAAATAAACAAGCTCAGACTGCACCGTGATTGACCAGAATTAATTTCATTTATTGTGATCGTTTTTAACACCTGGACAATTCACACTGTTCGTACTCTTTTGATGATCGATCTGGTATATTTCGCAATGCAATAGTTAAAATTTTGTTCTAAATATCAATGTGAATTCACAACATTGCATACATCAAGATCACCTCTTCCATATAAAAACAGTTTAAATTTTACTAACAGTTCTTAGCCTGCCATGGTTATGGTACATAGCATTGTTGCGAGTGAGTTCGAATTCGTTAAATCCATTAAAAAGTCTGAAAACCATTACTAGTAAAATTTTTTTTGGTAAATGTCTCCTTCATCAAAAAAAAAAAAATATATATATATACAAAAACAAATCAATTATGCAATGAAAAGTTGTATTCCCAGCGTCTAAAATTTTGGTACTAAGCAGCTGACTTCTATAAAGTTTCATCACAGACCTGTTAAATGTTTCAATATAAACGCTGAATCATAATGTTTAATTATAAATATTTTTCTCTATGAAAACAAGTGAAATAAAATACAGCGTCTAGTGATTATGTTTGCTGTCCATTACAGAAAGAATCCATAAGGAAATAGAAAAAAATTCATTTTCCTTCTTATGCTTAAGAGCACTGCACATAACAATTATTATACTCTCAAGTATCTGCATATAATTTTGTTGCTTCCATTGGGTGTGATTATAAATTAACACTAAGAATTGACATGACATTAATATTTCGAACAGGAGTGACCTGAACAAATACAGAGTCGACTTCGGATTGTATTTGCCGTACATAGAAGTAACCGGTAATTATGATGTTAACGGAAATGTCCTGTTATTACCAGTCAGAAGTAGAGGCGAATTTTGGGCTTCGTTCCGTAAGTATACATCTTTTAAATACTAACGCACAAATTTTAATTAATTCGTCAAAAAAGAAAATAAAGTATACTCACATAACAAATTACTCCGTTACCCCACGATGTCCGCTATAATCAGCATGAAAAGACAAATGCTCGCGTTAAATGTACTCTTCGGTGCAGTTCACTTCTGTTAGACCAAATTCTGAACTCTTCACTAGTTAGTATTCTGTTGTTCAAGTAAGAGCTATAAATATCCAAAAATCTTGAAAAACAATACTGATTCCTCATAACGTTATCGTAAGATTGTGATTACTGCTCATCTCTTTTTAATAATTGTGTTTCTCATCAAATCTTTCTGGAAACTTCGTAAGTTTATTTTGTTTTCATCTAGAATCATTTCACACCGAATGATTAAACGAAATTCGAGTCGAGCTCAATCAAATGTTTGTACACAGATTTTTTTCATCAGCAGTGTCGATAGATATTTAAAAGCTTTCATAATTCTTTCGTACGTTTCGGAAATTTTGAAGAAATTTCTTCTTTTCTGCTAATTTAAAATTTTACAGGAATTTTAAAATGCTCCAATTTTATGATGTGATCTAAATGAATTCCAGCTTCCACAGCATCGTAATAAACGATCATTATTCTCAACCCTCTTTTTAAACGTTCTACTGAATCTTAAATGATCCTCGACTGATTCTCTGCCGTAATATTTATACAGGCTGCATCCGAGTATGGCACAACCGCCAAAAACAGTTTCTAACACTTCGATTGTTTTTCGTGTCAATTTTTCCAAAATCAACGTAAAATTTTAAATTCTATCTTTGTTTCAGAAAATCAATCTTTTTAAATTGTAACGTAAACAGAACTCAAAACTAATTTACTCGCTATAATTTCTCTAAAACGCCGAGTATATCTAAATGAAACATGGGCGATACGTACACTATCTGTAGTGAAATTTTTAAAAATTTTCAATGAATATTATATATCATCCGGTAAAGCGAAATTATCGGAACTTTTTGATCGCATTATGCGCAGTAACTAATATTTATTTGGTTTATTGACATTTTTAATTTTAAATGAAGTATAAACAGTGATATAATCGTCAGCATAGTTCTTTTCAGTAAACAACAAAGGGATTTCCAAGTTCATTTAAATTCACCTAAACATTGACAACATTTCCAAGTTAACTAATGTCAATGTTAGCCCGCCGTATTAATTCTGAGTGAAAGGACGCAGACGTAAATAGACACATCCTTATTTTTTAATCTGATTGCGAAACTGCTTTTAGTTTCGTATTAACAGAATAATAAAAGGCATATTAAAAACTTATTTGGATCCTTCAAAAATGTCAAAATTGAATACATACGCAACATGATTTTATCGGAGAAGAAAAAAATGTTAATAACCATCGTCATCGATATTTTAAACGTTTAATAGAAGGCTTAAATTTTATCGTTTATATGCATCTTAATCAATATTTAATACCGTCGCAACATTCCTAAAAACTTAATTAATTTCCCTTACACTATATCATGACGTCGCCATTTTTAAATAGGAATTCAGACTGAACAAAGTACGAGATTCAAATGAAATTTAAAATAATGGAAACTTGATATATAAATATTATCATAATAATATACGAATCTTCTCATATTTTTGTATTTATACGTAAATGTTCACTACAGTAGGTTTATATATGATCAATTTTTGCAAAATGCACATGAAAAAAATTGAACGATAAAAAATTACATTTGTATGAAAAACGCACATTAAACATTTGGATACATTTTATTTCAAATTTTTCACTACATTTTTCACAGGAAAGGAAGTAAATATTTTTTTCATAATCATAAATACACATTGACGTTTTACAATTGTTTCAGACAACGTAACCGCGGTGGCCAAGTTATACGGAGTAGAAGTTGTTAAGGACGGAGTAAAATTCATGAAGACTGATAGGCTTGGAATTGGTTTCAAACTACAAAGTCCACTTTTTAAAATTAAGGATGTAATTAATAAAAACAACGTTATAGGTAAATATGTTTTTTTGTCTTCTATCTTCATTAAATTGTTTTTAAGCCGTATGTTGAATTCAACATAAAACAAGAGTCGATAAATTGTGTAAAACAGTTAACATAACATGACAATTACAATTCGCAAGTACTCAAAGAAAGAAGTATTTATAATATAAAAAGCTACACGGTTATAATTTAATATGCTTTTTATTTTAGTTTTTTTTTAGTGCTGGTTATATTTTAAACAATTATTAACATTTTCATTAATTTTATTTTACATGCGCATTACTGACATCATTCTTAGCCCGGCGTATAATACATTTTTTGTCCCCATGATTATGTGCCGTTACTTTTATAAAAGATAACAAAGGCTGAATGTTGTGCTGAAAATTGCTAAGATTTTTATAATTAAAAAGCGGGGAAGAATGATGTAATTAATTGGAAACTAACTTTCTAAAATAATTTTAGAGGAAAATAGATTGGTGGTGAAGGGGGCTTGCCCCTAGCGTGACCTGAAGAGCTATATACAGGGCCGTATCAAGACCAAAATTTCGAGAGAGGTTACGAAAAATTGAAAAGAAATAAATTTATTCCGAATTTCGGTCCATTTAATTCAAGCAGTTATTATTTCGCCGACATTTTAGGGGAGGTTTGACCCCCCCCCCCCCGGGATACGGCTCTAGTTATATATGCATGTATATATATATATATATATATATATATATATGTATATATGTATGTGTTAACATGAATAACAGCTCAAATTAAAAACAACATTTTCTTCGACCACATAATCACCATGGAATATTTCTTTTTTTATGATATCTTCCTCATTTTTCTCTTCATCTGCTGGTCTAAGAATTTCTTCTAACCATTTACGTACTTTTTCGAGTGAATAATTCATGTTTTACATAACAAAAAATATATACATAAAAAGTTCTTTTCTATAAGAGAAACAAGCAAGAAAAAACTTGAAATCTATAAAAAAAAATGCAAATAGCCTACAAAGTGGACTGGTAATGGTTAAACACAATTAATGCGTCAAGTCATATTGTAACAGGAAGATAACGAATAGTTGAAGATTATCACTAGTGCTATTTTAAACGATTAAACAAATGAAACATGCTGGATTACTATTGTATTACTATTGTATTACTATTGTATTACTATTGTATTATTATTGTAATCGGTACGATCATTGCAGTGTTAAACTAATATTCTAGAACCAGAACACAGCGGTAAATTGTACCATATATCATGCTTTTTATAAACGTTCTATCGAAATTCACTTTTCCAGGCGAGGCTATGAATGTATTTTTAAATGAAAATGCCCTCGAAATTATAGAAGAAATGAAACCGGCTGCATCTCAAGCTATCGGTAAACATTTCAAAAATTTCTTAAACACAGCATTTCTACAGGTTCCGATGAAAGTGTGGTTATCGGATTACGAGTAAAAATAGATCATCATTTTTTTTTGTTTTTTTTTTATACTCGTATCGATAAATTAAGGCATATTTTTATAAGTGTTATGTATATGAATATTTATAACAGATGTAATTTTTGCTGAGCTAAATATTATATAGTACGTAAACTTTAAAAAGTAAGTAATCTTTAAAAAGAAATAATTTTATAGATACAACGAAATAATTCAATTAATCTCGTATTCACTATATACCGACTTAAAATGTGAAAACTATAAATTAGGCTGCAAATTAGTTTTCCGCAACTGTTTTTAGCTTTAAGAGTCAAAATAAGTCCCAGATTAATTACATATTTCTAGTAATAACGTACTGCCTAAAACACAATTGATTTAATTATCATTTCACGTACTATATCACTCATATGATTTCATAGATTAATATTTCGCGCCCCCCGATCTATTAAAAATTACTTTATTCTTTTTAAACTTTTAAAAAGTAACTCTAAGAATATATTTTTAATATATTTATTGAAGCAAAAATATGTGAATTAAAATATTCCAATTTAAAAATGAAAAAAAAAAAATCCGTAAAATACTAAAATCTTTTGAATTATAATTTTTATATGAATCTTTTTTTTTTTTTTTTTATAAATGTACGTAATTATCCAGTATTTGTAAACACGGAAACTTTAACTCACAAAATCATACGATGAAAATATAGTTCAGTATGCAATTTCAGACAGTGCCGTAAAAAACTTTAGCGAATAATAGAAATCCAGAACCTAAATACTAACACGCCATTTATAGCTAGGGGGACGAAATAATGCTAATAAAACTACATAAATATTGATATATAAAATGTATATCACATAAATTTAGCGGAAAAAAAAGAAAATGGAAAACAATATATGACGAACTAAATGTACTACAAATATAACTCAAAAAGAGCGTTATGAGTACCTGCGAGATCTTTAAATTAATTGCATAGCACTTTTATTATTTTAAATCAAAAATGTAATTGAAGAATACGATTTTATTTCAATAAAATTTCTAAAACAATAAACTTTGAATTTAACAGTTCTTTGGTTAGTAACTCAAATGTAATATTTTTTTTTTTATAACACCATTGAATAAATTAGAATGTCGGATACATAAATTTTGACACAGTGCCTGTTACTTACTGAATTTTGTTAATATATCAGGAAAAAAACATTAAGATCTATTAAATTTATTACCTAGTTGAAATTTTTTACAATAATAATGAACGTATTTTCTAATTTCTACCGTAAAATTTTTTCATTCAAAATAAGTTATACGCTGTATTATTTACCTAATTTATAAGTTTATTCGTTGTTCCTGTTCAAAAAAAAAAAAAAAAAAAAAAAAATCATTGATAAGTTTTGCGTCATTTTTGTAAAATTTCCCGCGTTTTATATCTTCTAATTAATCAATTCCATTTCTATTTTATACGACACATTAATTTTCGTATTAGCAATAATGTTAGTTATTAATTTTATTTTCGACTAATCGTGAATTTAAAAAACGATTAACTTCTAAAAATTTGTATTTCTATATATTAATATATATCTGCGAGTGTGATGTATGTATGTATACCATATATCGCCGAATTTTATCGAATTCGAATGTACATATTTTACAAAAGACAAAATGACAACAAACTTTTTAATCGCATTTTTCGCTAGTAAAACTGTAAACAAACCGTATGTACATGTTACTTTCTTCGCAACAATCGTTATATTATTAAGAAACAAAAAATAATTGTACTGATATTGCTGAAATAGGCGCATATTTTGCTTTTCGGAGAACTAAAAAATGTTTACTGTAAAAGTACAAAAGTAAAAATACTATGATCATCAATTAAATCGAATTAGATGCCGTATAAAATAAGTATAAAAAAGTGTTAAATCATAATGCAATAGGTTAATAATTACAATATTTCTTTAAGTATGAGAAAATCGGCATTCAAAAGTTGATTACTAAATATTATTCGTATAAAAATTACCATTAGAAAAATTGTATAAAACAGAAGAGTAAAAAAGTATTTCATAAAGATACAAATTCTTGTCAATACTTCTTGCATACTTTCATATATAAAAATAAACATGTACTTACAAAATTGACTATTGCAATATAAAATCAACGGCGACCGAATGTAATGCGAAAACATCTTTCGCATTTACACTTACTTAGTTTGCATCGTAGAAAAGAAACAATTGTAAAGTTGCATTATTATAATCACACTAGTCGATTTGTCTTTTCGTATTAAAAACTCTTACGAGATATACACTCACTCAAACGTTGCCTATTCACACGTCCGAGTCACTGTTACAATATAAAAACGTTAACAATCACTTTAAAATCTATCCGTTACATGTAACACTCACTGTACACATACGTATTTTACTGCAACGTAAGCAACAATTATATTTACTATAAAGATGGCGTAATATACGTAAAAGTACTCAGGAATTCGTAGTTTTTTACGATCAAATGCCTAATTGAATCGACCGAATTTGTTTATTCTTAAATAATCAAACACGGTGTAGTCCTAATGCTCTAGATTAGTACTTTCTAACAGCACACTACCGATTCAGCCAAAAGTGGAGTATTTTCATTTTTTGCACATTTCGCAGGTGACATGATGATGCCATTATTATTATTATAATAATCTTGGAAATTTTTTCCATTTTTCCCGCAGTTTACATATCCATTTGAATATGCTGCTTCCGCAGAGTTATAAAATACATCATTGTGTATACCATTGCTTAAGTTGCTATTTGAATTGATATACTCTTTGCGCTCGATTCTTCTAATTTTCATGAATGTCAACAATTCCACAACACCCTGAAAGAAAATAATTAAAAATATAATTTCTATTTTATAACTACATAACACTATAGTAAAAATGCGCGAATTTCTTTGATTTATAAATAAAAACGAGCGCATTAATAATTGCACAGTATGATATTTCGAGATAAAAGAGTGGTATGCAAATTAATTTATTGACAATAATTATAAAAAACAGAAAATAAATTCAGAAATTTCACCATTAATCTAGAAATTTATAATTTTTCAAAAATTGTTTTATTACAAATTTGAATTTTGTTTTTTAATGTAAAAATTTCAATTGCGCGGGATTGACGACCATAGTTGATACGTATAAAAAAAAAAAAAAAGCATTAAATTTCGTTCTCTGTTGCTTAAATATTTAAATAACATCGGATAATATATGCACTGCATGCTCTATTGTAGTACAGATAAATGTAGGTATATGTTAACAAATTTTATATATTCAAACAAAATAGTTCCTCTCTGGAAAGGAATTACTTTATTGAAATTTATTTTTAAAGCAGGGATAAATTCAGGAATCTGTTTTCGGGAGAGAGGCGTTTATGTTCTTGTGGGAGCAGAGATTTTTTTTATATTTTTACTGAGAAAATTTTTTTGGAATATTCCTAAATAAAACTAAATATGTAAAAAATGATTTATTACGTAATTTAAAATAATGAAAAATCAAGTGTGAACGATAAATTTCAAGTAAAATAACCGATTATAAACAACAATGTTTTCTTAGTTAGTTTTAAAATTATTAATTCTAATTGTAGCATTAAAGAACATATTGTAAAAACACTCTAACGGGATCATTACCTTTTTACAATAAACGAATACGCCATGGTTTCAGCTGTTTTAAATGGACTTTTCTAGGAAATAAAAAATAAGAAAAAAGCAACAGAGACCGAAATGAAGTTGTCAATAGATCATGTTGCTTAAAAAAAAAAAAAAAGAATAAATGAAAACCGAAAAGAGAAACGTTTAAACAATTTATTGATATTAATGATAAATGGATCGACGTGAACCGTGATAGTTCCCGTTTACGGTAACAATAAATATTAACTGAAGCTAATATTTTTTTCAGCTTGTCAGTATTTTACATATTTCGCATATTTGCAACAAAAGCATATCAGTTTTCATAAAATACAAGCAAACGTCGAAGTCGAATTTTAAAAGATCATTTCTTTTTATCCGTATTTTACGAAGTTTCATTTTTCCGTGAAAAATAAATCTCGTAATTTTGAAATTTAAAAATATAGGACTAATTGAACCATTTCAAAATGTTTTGGCAGCAACTTTTGACATAACTGTAAAAAGAATTTTATTTCCTATTAAATTCCTGCATTCTTAAACAGCGTGGATTAAGTTCTGGGAGGGAGCATTGCCCCCAAAAACTCCCACTGGATTCATCCTTGCTTTTAAAGAGTCCAAATTAGTGATGGGCAACTTCGAAATGTTTCATTCGAATTATTCGATTGTTCGATGACTTTGAATGCATTCGATTGTTCCGTGGTTGCATTCGAAATGTTATTTCATTCGAATAATTCATTCGTATTCAAAACAATCATTCGAAATGTCATTTCATTCGAATAATTCATTCGTATTCAAAACAATCATTCGAAATGCTATTTCTCTCGGAAGAATCTAGGCGATGTTTAACGAATACTTTATTCGTTTGTGTTCGGATGGTTCCGGTTTTTATTCGAATAATTCATTCGTATTCACAAAAATCATTCGATTGTTGTTTTTTTTTGACGATTATCGGTTGTTTCGATTGTAAAAACATTTCGAAATCGCACATCACTAGTCCAAATATCTCTGTGTTACACTAACTCTTATGCACAGCTGCCAAACACGAATATTATATCGAATAGTAATCGAGAAGGCAATACGTGATTATGCCCATTAGACTAATTGAAAAATTAAAAGGAGAATAAAAATAAAAGTGATGAAAATAAAACTTAATCAAAACTAAAAATTTACAAAAACTATATACTGATATTGACGCTACTTTTTCGGTTGATTGGAGACATTAAATTACAATAAACTAAATTTAAAAACTTGGAGACAAAAGGCTTAACTGTGATCTACTAAAAATTAATTCCCTGATTATTAAAAAAAAAAAAAAAAAATATGTGCCTTGGTGCACAGGCAGAAGTGAAACTTCAAAAGCGTTTTCCCCCAAACTTCGGTTTAAGGTTATAGTATTAGTACCAAATTTACCAAGAGTAAGAACCCAATGAGGAGGTTCTTATAAACATATCTATAAAAGTTTCACTTAAAAAAAAAAACAAAAATGCTCAATGCTTTCTTTTTCCGATTCTTTATATCGATTTTTTATGTTTGCTTAATTTTTGATATTTCAAGTTCTAATAAATGTATTTTAGTTTTTTATATCTCTCTCAAAGTGGTATAAAATGCAATAACATGCAACATAAATTTTAATTCAATATATTACTGGCTACGTGTATATTACGAATTTTTCGATGTATGAAAAACTATTAGTTATTCATAACGTACGTTCGCTCGTTTTGCGTATTAACTCCCCATATAAGGTGCGTCTAAAGAAGTTTCACTTCAAAATGTATTTCATAAAACAGTAAATGCAAAAATAATCTCTGGTTGATTGAAATATTCCGAATATTACAAGTTGTAATGACTTCTAAGGAAGTGCCATTGTCTGAACTTGATCGCATTAAAATATGCTTACATATTAGGAATTTAAATCGATTAACCAGTATGAATATTCCTCGAAAAGTTAAAGAATAGTAGTTGAAAAACTCTTTGGAAAATAGTAACAAAAATTGCAAACTTCATTATAACGAAGCGTACTATTTAATTTTATTTATGAAAAATTTTTGTAATGCTGCGAACATTATTCCATTTGTAATCACTTTACACGTGTTGTTCAACTTTTTTATTTATTATTCTTTTTCGTACATTGAAATAGATACGAGTGATGGCAAGAAAAAGTGATGAATTTATTCTTATTCCGTCCACCATCATTAACAAGAAAAAATATGTTAGCTTTTCTTTTGAAGAAAATGATCCAATGCGCTCATGTACTGATTTAAAACCGTATCAAGCACTCATCTGTACATATGTTTACAGTCTATAGTGAAATGAACTTAAATTTTATACTATTTTTCATGTCGTATCAATAGTGTTTAAATTAGGACAGAAAAACAAAATTACACGTGTTTTCCATCCTGCAAACGGTAGATCATAAACATGTCTTTCGGGGAAAATATTTATCCCGAAAATAATACTGAATTTCGATTTATTTTTAAAATTTTACAATTATTACACAGGAATGTGATTTATAATGGATAGTTTTCGATGGTAGTTTGCATCGCGCTGGTATCTTCGATGTCATCGTTTAATCTATCTTTGCGATTTAAAAATCACGTTTTTTTCTTCTTTGATCATCACTGAAGGAAAGAAAGTGCCGATAATGAGACTGCTTCGCATTATGTTTTTTCTCGAATTTACGCGCGCGATATAATTTATAATTTCCTTCGATCAAAGCCATTACGAAAAGTTAATTGCAACGCGAACACGATTGTATATAAATTATGTTGGAATTGGCTAGTAAATATTAAATCACTAAGCAGTATTATTTCTGCTATGTTTTTCTCTCAGTTTAATTTCGAAAATTTCCTACGAAAAAATTGCTTTACTCCTAGAAATATGCGTTCATGTCAAACAAATAAACCCTGCTATAACCGATAAAGGTAAGAGAAAAAAAATGGGTTACGGTACACACTGTGACGAAATAGGGTAATGTCTTCTTTAGGTTTGCTTCTAATTCTGATGCTCTAAAAATATTCCAGCCAGATTTTCTAACAATAAAAATGTTACGATTTTTTAAAATAACTTTTCATACCATGATCGCAACCAAAACTATGAGAAATACTGAAGCATTTGAGAATCCGTAATTGTAGTAGAGAATTCCGGATACCGTCGGTCCGATAAAGGCTCCTAAAGCGAAGGATGATGTCCACAATCCGGAAACAAGACCGTAAGTATGCAGATTATTTGGAAAGCCCGACACTCTGAAAACAATAAAAATGGTGCCGATGATGATACTATAAACAGTATTTCGGCTAATTTTAAAATGACGCGTAGAATTCGATAATTCGTTTTTTGTATCTTTTCCGCGATTTTATTTCCCGATATTATGTGTAAACTTTATGAATTTACTATGAAATTTCTGGGCGCAATTCGTTTTTCAAAGTAAACTAAAAAAGTTCTACACTATTAGGTTACATATTTTCTACGTTCATATAAACCTTTTCGACTATTTCTTTCTTTCCAACGATATCTACAAAGAGGAGAGAGACAAAACTACTGCAACTACTCTCCGTACGGAGTATGGACATTATCTAGCGGTCAAAAAACTAGTTAATGCACAAAGTTCATTCTTTTTCCAACAGCAGAGCAAGCGCAGAACGAGCGCCATTATAGCAATACGAACATACAGCTCTGTAAACAAAGTCTAGTTAGAATCTTACAGACTAAGAAATTTCGTACAAAAAATTGTCTATTGTCTGAGATTCGTCGTTATCATCCGCAGGCTCCTTCTCCAAGTATCGGCTTTTTACAAACATAAATCGGATCCGAAGGTGTATTGATGCTTTTGAAATGTAATGTCGAGGCCGCACGGTACGGGTACCATCTGATGACCCCATACATTCGATGTGATATAACCTCTAAACAAAACCTTCGGTAAACATCCGTAAAAAAAAGTGTTATGACTTTTTAGTCATGTTGTAAGAACCTCGATGATGAGTTAGGGGCAAAGAAAATCGAGAAAACTATCTGGGGAAAAGGAAGGTCAGCGAGTAAATTTACGATACGGTTTCAAAAACTTTAGATATTACGCCGGAGGAGAATATCATCGATGAAGAAGAGGAGCAGTAATGCTAACACTTTTTAAAAATAATGTATTTAGGTTAAATATCGAGCATTTCGAAAGCACTTCATGTTCGTGGTACATCGCAATAGTAGATGAAAGCGTAAATATAATTTCTAAATTTTTGTAGTTCATTGATATAACTGTGTTGACATTTTCGGTAAAACCCACATCAAGCGTATTGTGTAATAACGTTTCGAACAGATAAGTACTGGCCATAGAAAAAACGCGAATCATTTAATTAATTCTGATAACACAGTTATTTTACCGAAATCGAAGTTCGATTGGTGAGAGAAGCGATCGAAATTGAAAAGCATAAAAATTTTTAACCGCAACGAAGGATACAAATTAAATGAGACATGAATAGCGATAGTAAAGCAGTTAAGATTAAAAACAGGGAATAGGAAGATAAAACAATGTCCACTAATTGGAAACGAGCGCGTAGCTGTTTTTGTATGTATATATATATATGTCTGTATATACCGGCTCTTGACATACTTCATTTCATTGTTGTTCTGAAGATGGATAGTGCTTATCTGTTCGAAACTAGGGATGGCGATTCTTTCCGAAAAAGATCGATTCTTGAATCAATTCGAATCGAAATCTGATAAATCGATTCACAAAAAAATCAAGGTTGTAAAAATCGATCTTTTTTTCGATTTGCTTTTCGACTTTATATTTTCAATATAAATCCAATCATGGATAACAAAAAGGACACCGTAACAATCGATCTGATATCATTTTTAAACTAATTAAAGTTTTTTTTACAACTAAATCAAACTATCAAGTAGGTAGAAAAAGTCATTTATTTCATGAATTTATCGGTTACATAAAACAGTTTTGAAATGATATAGTTTACAGTTCCCAGTGCTTAATGTCCAAGCTATTCAGCAACAGCAGTCTGTCCAGTCTACTAGGATCTAAGCAGATAGAATAGAATCTCGATTTTCAAAGGTGAAATATCGATTCACCGGATCGATTCAGTACTATAAATCGATTTTTTTTTGGTCCATTAAATCAATTCTTTGATTAATGATCGCTATGCCTATTCGAAACGTTAACACATCATACGTCTGACGTGGGTTTCAACGGAAATATAAACACGGTTGTTTTAGATGAAAGCAATAATATACATACGTCGAATAAATACCGGTATTGATTTTCGATAATATAAATGTAAAGGTCGATAAAAATAAGAAATAATATATTAAAAATTTTCAAAAATTTTAAAAATATGTAAATGACAGAATTATCATTGGAAATTCTTCATTTTCATCGTTTTAATTATAATGTTTATAAGGTGTTGTTTACATTTTATTTAATTAACAAAAAAGTATTAAAAAATACAGTCGTATGGCAAGAGTGACAAGACGCTGGCGATATACATATATACATATATAAATTACGTAAAACAATAAAATATGAAAACTTAAAAACGATTAATAAATGCAAAAGAAAATTATATTCATTGTAGCCGGCGTATATTATAGAAACATGTACTAAATAATGAATTTTCAATGGTATAAGTATATAATAATTATTAACATTTACTTTATATTTCCATATTTGTTAAATGCTGAAGATGATGATGTACCTACTCGGAAAAAAGAGGCAATTTTTTAATTTTTATTTAAGTATCGGCGATTCCGAGAAAACGTTTTTAACTTGAATTTTTATTCAGAACAAACATAGAATTCTTCAGAATATTCGTAAACATCTATTAAACATTTTGAAATGTAAAGAAAAAACGACCGTTTACTATTTTTAATGAAGTAAAATAAACGATTCCGATGATTTACGGTAATTAGTTCTCAGATCTTTTCCTTTCGTTCTAAAATTCGGAATATTTAGAATACTCGGATTACATATACTATCCGGTTACCTATCTCTTTACCAATAGTTCAAAAATTACACGATACTTACATGGCTATTTTCAAAGCATCGGTAAAAGATGAAACGAGTCTTGCTCCGATTCCAAGGCCATGAAATACTAATCCTATAATGACTAGAGGTAAGGATCTATTTTTCAAAAACAAGATGAACAATTTAAATGTTTTTATTTGAACGCGGAAACAATAAAATTATTTGAAATTGCAAAGAAAGTTTTTAAAAGTTACGCTTAGAAATATTTTTAATTATTTCGCACGCATTAGCATATTATTTCAAAAAAAAAAAAAAGAGAAAAAAGTAAAAGACATACTGTAGAGTACGCAATTATGACGTGTTTTTTTTTTTTTTTCTATATTCTAATACAAAAGGGTTTGGTGTACCCGCATTTTTCATTATAGGGTATTAGCGACTTCACCGATAACACAATACTTGGATAATTTGGAATGTATACTTTCATTCAAAAAAGTTCAAAAAATTCACTCGATAACAAATTTCAGATGTCTTAATTTTGCATTAATTTTTGATGAAAATTCATCTTCCACAAATGCGTCACTCTTTGCCAG
Organism: Icerya purchasi; assembly: GCA_039619475.1. Classification (NCBI taxonomy): domain Eukaryota; kingdom Metazoa; phylum Arthropoda; class Insecta; order Hemiptera; family Monophlebidae; genus Icerya; species Icerya purchasi. The sequence continues at coordinate 149,933,207 of CM077116.1, read as the reverse complement.
TGCCGTAACTAAGGCGGTGCCAGCGGTGCCCAGGTACAGGGCGCAAAAATGACTAGACCAGAACACAATTTATATATACTTCCTTATTCAAAATTCTACTAAGTACTCATAATTAAGTACACAAAAACATGGTGTTTTTGGATGATAGATTTATTGTTAACAATCCATTTTATTGTCAGGAGCGGGTAAGATTAGAACATTTTTCAAGGGCGCAGTTATTGAAGCTCGCACCGGGCGCATAAAAGGCTAGTTACGTTACTGCTCTTTGTTTTTGAATTTCGATAATTTGACCAACCTCGGACCGAATTTTATTGAAGACACCTTGAACGATATTTCATTATAATAAAAAAGGTTATTTTTAAACATTAATATCCCGTATTTTCGAAAATATCCATTACGGGGATCAGCGAAATATACTCCAAAATAACGATGGTGTTAAATTTACTACACCGCATGTTTTTAAATTTCAGAAGCGTCGTGTTTTTATCGTATGTGTTTATTACCTGATATTTGAAAATGTTTTTTGTTGTTTTTTTGTTGTTTTTTTTTAAATTACCTGGTTTTCAATTGAATATTTTCACAAACTAATATCTTTTTTTCGGCACGTTAAAAAGTTATAAACTGATACACAACCGTTCGGGGGCATCAACTCAAGTTCAAGTATAGGTACGTAAGAAATTTATCGCGTCCCCGGGTTGAACGTCCGGTTGATTAAATTTTCCGTTCTCACCAAATGATAGGTCTAACTATTTTATTTCAATCCTAGATTGACAAATTTTTCTTATGGAGGGGACATTTGCAACAACGTTATTTCATAATACGAATTTAGAAAAATATTTCAATAATTGAAGAATAGCGTAAAATGATTGAAATATTTATCAGTGATATATGCGAACAATATCGCGAAACGTTGCCAACTTCTGTTGCTTCAAATCAATTGCAAAAGTAAAGTAACTTTTTAACTGCTTTTTCGTTTTTCCGATATAATCAAATTGAATTAAAGTTTTTCACAATATAATTTCTAAAATCAAAAATTTCGTCGACTATGTCTATGCGCTAATTATACAATATACTTGGACAATGGGAAATTCCCTAGTATTCTTTACGACCGGAATCGTTTATCTTCTACGACGAATATTATTTATACACGTAAATACAATTTCTAAAAATAATATTTTAATTATTACGTCGCGTTTCGAAACTAAAGCGGCTTCATGATCTCGGGGAATGTTCAATCATGAAACCATTAACTTCGAAACGCGTACGAGTGTACGTAATAACTAAAACATTATTTTGTGGAAAGAGTACTCTGATGTGTAATTATCTGTTAATCGATAGGAATAATGTACGATTTAAATATTGATATTATTATCTGTTATTAGGCGAACTAAAAAAAGGCACTTCTTCAAAGGTAACGCGGTGTGTTTGGCCCCGGTCTTTTCATAGATTTGATTTTCTTGTTTGTCTCTTTCGAACTCAAATGGTTATATACGTAATTTGAAATTTAATATTGGTTACGCTGAAAGAATGCAAGAAATTAAAGAGTAGAATTGGACATTCTCTTCAAATCCATTAAATGTAGTATACATCGCGAAAATCCTAATTTCACCATCATGATAATATCTTATCTGGGATATGTGAGAAAATCGCTTTACTTTTACTGTAAATATCGCGCAACTTCTCAAACAAAGAACTTTTTTATTTTACCCCAAACATTTTTTTCTTTTTTTTTTTAGAATTTTTAAAATATTTTCAAAAAAAAAGGAAATACCTATTGCGCGATTTAAACGGGCACATGAAATGTTAGTCAAATAAGATTGAAAGTATTTTAATTACAGACCCGCCGTTTCGTTTTGCTTACTCGTATTCACGTACATTTCCGAATATTTAACATAAAAACGAGAAAACTTACGTTTGAAGTGGAAAAAACGGGGCTGGTCCAACCAGCGTAATTCCACAAACGATAAGCACAGATCCCACTATAGCTACCACTTTCGGATGACAATATTTATCGCTCAACCAACCCCAACAGGTAGCTGATGTTGCATAAGTTGCTCCAGTAACTAGAAACACTACTCCGATCATCACCGGTGATAGTCGAAACTGCGAAAATAGAAATTATTAACATTTGCAACTTAGGTAACTGTAAATCAGAGAAAATGTTTTTTTTTTAAATTTAAATTAACTCAGTGATCCTACATACTCTGTCGTAGTCGTCGGTAAGTGTCAGCAATACCCCTAGTAGTCACGAAACGGTGTGAAATGAAAGGAGTGTTCTTAGAGAAATACTTTTTTTTATTTAATATAGGTGAACAAAAATTAGCTAGGAAATTTTTAATAAGTCTGCAACAGTTCGTACCTCTAATCTTTCTTAAATTGCGTCCTTTTGTAATTAAAAGACAAGAAAAATACGAACCTCGAAAAGTTTTAAATTTATGGTCCAAAATGTTGAAATTAACGGGGGTGGGGCGACGAGTGACTTAAAATATTATAATTTTTAATTATAGATCCGAAGAAGGAAAATATTGAACACCCATAGCGCCGTTTACAAGCTCATCGCTGACGAAAATATTAAACATTATACGCTTGACTAATCAGCCATATACTCGTACGATGCAAAAGATAGAAACAATTTTCTTTCTATCCATAAAATTTCTTATGTGAGCGGTATTTCCTTTTTTTTCCTTTAGGATGTTAATGCCTCCTTAGCTGCTTTGCGCCAGCAATTTTCATCTTTAGCCTGAGCAACACATGACGTAAAAGTTCCATCCACAGTTTCTTGAATCTCTTCTTTTTTTTCAGTTGGTTGACGGTCTTTCACGAAGGTGTCTCCATTTATTTTCTAGCCCATCATTAGACGTTCACGGAATTTTTTGTATGATATACTCGAATTATTTTGTGCCGTACTTATTTTTAGTATACTTAGTATGGAAATATTTGTTTCTTCAACCGTTCAACTTATTCTTAACATTCTTACCATGTCCATACTCAATTGATGCGTTTTCCATCGACGGCTTTTACGGTCTACCGTTTTAGAGCATAATTAAGAACGTAAAACACCGAGGAGCGTACCAGTTTCATTTTAATCGTGTTTCTAATTGAAGAGTCTCGCCGCACATTTTATTTGATTCATGATACTCGCTGCTAGCTTAACTTCTGCAGTTGATCTAACCGCATCTTCTATAACTGAACTCAAGTTGGATATATCTCGATACCGTATCAGATTCCTTAATCCGCATTCGATGATCATCAATTTCGATTTATTTCTATTAACGTGCAGCGTTTCCCTTGTTATGTCTAATCATTGTAAGATATTCTGATTCTTCTATGCTGTCGGCTATAACCATAGTATCAACAAACCTTTTTATCTGACTTGAAATCATTCGATTTAATGCGTATATAACATTTTTTTGATTCTGATCATACAGTTTATTGATGAAATATATCAAATCGTTTGAAAACAGGCCATAGCCGTTTTCCTACAACACTGCGTCAAAAGCCTTGTTCACGAACAACAAAATTAAATTCTCGATATTTTTCGATAAGCTGTGTGTTTAATGTTGAATAGCTGCTCGCACGTGTTCCTGGACTTTTGACGAACATTTCTTGTTCTTCGAATATTTAGCTTCAAATGAATCTTGCTAGTCGGGTGTTTAAGATTTTCAAAACATTTATCAATAATTGGGTACCAGAGGAAACTTGGAAAATAAAAGCGGAACATCTCAAGTAAAAAGGAACTGATCTCCAGTATTTTCTTTAGATCTTTTAGGATTAATAAATCATGAAAAGCTTAAATTCACAACCCCCGGCGCCTTCTCAGGGGTATGGGATTTACTTTACTACCGTTCTGTGTGACGAGAGGTATCATAGTTCTATAATTTTTGCATTTTGCCTTCGGACGTTTTTTTTTTTAATAGAGCTTTATGTATACCGCTTTACAGCAATGGCCATTCTACAGTTTTCAAATTTCATCACATATCTCTCCAACACAGACCTTTCCCATTTGTTTAATTACTTCCACAAGGATTCTATCATACCCAAGGCTTTGTTATTTTTTAAGTAGTTGACTGCTTTTTCGATTTTTGATTTTAAAATAGGCGACTCTCTAATTTCGTCATCGAATTAAATACCTCCGCTGATTTTTCAATCATATTTTCGTAAAAATTCTTGACAGTTCTTTATCTCGGATAGTCCAGTTCCGCATTTCGAAATTTCTCGCTGTAATTCTGATTGCTTTTTTTAGACGAGTCTCTTGGTTGACTTTTTTCCGCCTACTCTTGGATTTCTTTATGTTTTTTTTGTTTTTTTTTCTGATATAATTTCTGATTTTTTTGCATAATCTTTTTAGTGAAGATATATCAAAGCACTACGCCACAGATGAATTTAACTGTGTCCGGAATGATAATTTTGTTTGAATTGTTTGTTGTGTTACGTTTTTCGGAGTTGAGATATGCCATCGGAGATATATCCGACAGTAGATATGTTTCCGAGGATATAACTGTGTTCGGAGTTACCTATGCCTAAATTATCTAAGAGTACTACCATTACTTTTACCGGTAATTAAATAACTACACAATTTAATAATTTGCAAATAATAAACACCAAGGGCGTCGTCAGCGGGGCAGCCCGCCCTCCTTGATCCTTGAAACTTTTTAATCAATTGGCCATGCTGAGTATTCATAGGCGCGTAATCATGGACAATTTGGAAGACTTTTTTTTTTTTTTTTTGGGCTCGTCAACCAAGGATCTTTACCCAGAAACAAACGGTAAGGAAAGAAGTCGGTTATATTTTGATCCGATCAGAAATTTTATCTAAAACGGAACAAATAGCAGGAATAATTAGTGGAGAAGGAAAGGACAGGATATAGGATGCACAATAAGGGGTAGGAAGTCCAAGCTTAAGCAAATAAGAATATAGGGCAGAACGCTTCACGGAGAGAGATAAACACTGTGGAAGAACACATGATCGGCGTCGCAAATAATTGCATCATCCGGATGGAGAGGACAGTGTGGAGAAGAAATCAAGGAGAAACGAAATCTGGAGGAAGGCAGCAAAGAATGGCCAAAGCGCATATGAACAATGGAAGCAACATCAAAACGCCGAAGAGAGGGATGCAAAAGAAACCATGAATATGCAGGAAAAGTAGGCTAAACTGACAGATGAAATGAATAATTATTAGAAAAGGAGGAAACATAGGTGTCCGACCAAAATCGGATATGAAAACTTTTACAAATTGATAGAAGGTTATCGGATGGAACTTTTTTAAAAAAAAGACGAGAGGAAGCAGCAGCAGCCCGAGCCAAGGAATCAGCCGCTTCATTGCCAAATATGCCCGAGTGGCCAGGTACCCACAGCAGATCAATATTGACTGAATGGAGATAGGAAAAATTGTGAATGAGTGAACGTATACGGAGGACAACAAAATGTCATACAAATGATCAGGAAGGGGAGAGGATATGGCCTGAAGGGCGCTCAAAGAGTCAGTCAAAGATAATTAAAAATTTAGAGGAAAATTAATTCGAGGAAATGAAAATAATAGAGCTAAGGATAGCCAACAACTCGGCTGTGAATATGGAACAGAAATAAGGAAGGCGAAAAGATTCTGAGAGGTTAAAATCAGGAAGGATGAAGGAAGCATCAACACCACCAGGCCCCCTCGAATCATCCGTGTAAATGGTAACATGAGAGGGAAATAGGGAATTGATAGTGCTGTAGAATACCTGTTTAATTACGGCTTGCAGGAGATTTTATGTAAACAAGGGGAGGATAAATACCTTAGGAGGATGAAAGATATCAGCGAAGTCGAAGGAAAAATAAGGGAGATTATAATATAAGGCCAAAGTGAACCGAGACGATGTGAAATAAAAGCCAGAATAGGGGTTTTGCTGGGAGTGAAGCACCAGCTGTTATAAATCGAAAGGTAAGACTGAATAAGAGTAGAAGATGCGAGAGGAAGACGTTTAACAAGGAAACGATAGCCTAAATAAGATCTACGAATGGATAGGGGTGACGAATTGGATTCAGCGAGAATAGCAGGGGTTGGAGAGGATTTAAGAGCGCCAAGACAGAGACGAAGGCAAGAATTTTGAATTACATCTAGTTGTCTGGACGCACTGCCATAAATAAAAGAACAATAATCAAATTTGAAACGGATAATAGATTTATAAAGAGAAATAAGAATATAGGGATCGCCACCCGATTTAGTTGGCGACGGGGCTTTCAGAAAGTTTAACCTATTAATAGTGGAAGCAGAAAGATATTTGATGTGTTCGGGGAAGGAAAAACGACTATAAAGAAAGACACCGCGATAACAAAAGCAATTAACACGAGAAAGAGATACATTGTTTAAGGATAGGTTGACCAAAGTAGGGTTATAGGGGCGGAGGGTGAAAATAGTATAAGAAGACTTAGAGGGAGAAATTGAAAGATTAATTAAGGAGAGAGAATATTCCAGTACAATGAGCGACGAACTGAGTGCTTCATAGGCTGCTAAAACATCCTCAGACGAGCAAAAAAGGAGGATGTCGTCCGCAAAAAATAAAGAATAGGAATTTAAACGAAGAGAAGCTATACTGATAGTATATATGTTAAAAAGAGTAGGACTGAGGGAGGAACCCTGAGGAAGACCTCGGAAAACCTTTCTTGGAGCGTTAAGAAATTGAGAATAAGGGAAGAGAATTTAATTGGGATGTTAATTGCAGTCATTTTATCTCTTAGAGTGGGAAGATGAACATTATCAAAAGCAGAGGAAACATCAATAAAGGAAGCTAGGGTGAAATGTTTTTGGATAAAAGATTTGTATATGTGGGAAACGAAAAGACTAACACAATCAGAAGGGCCAATACCAGGCCGAAAGCCGAACATATTAATAGGGAATATATTATTATGCTCTAGCCACCAAACAAGGCGCTTGTTGAGCATGCCCTGAAATAGTTTTCTAATACAGGATGCCAGGGAAATAGGACGTAGGGAAGAATTTTTCTGAGGAATGGGAATTACGATAAAAGAATTCCAGGAGGAAGGAGTTATACCCTTTGAAAGGAAAGAATTGAAAAGACTAAGAAGAAAACTGAGGGATTGTTCAGAAAGGTTTTTAAGAGCGAGATAGAGTATACCGTCAAGTCCTGGAGTCGGGCTGGACGATTTGGAAAGAACAGACTAATTCATTAAAATTGAAAGCCGAAGTTATTGGAAGACTTATAATAAAGTAGTAGAACAATTTGCCAAAAATCCACGAAAATCATGTTTTAATTAAGATTTTATTCTTGTTTAATCAAATATTAAGCCTTTACAACTTATAAATTTTATTTTTCCTATAACTCATATCCTCTTTTTATCATCTCCCCCCACCCTCCCCGGGGGCTTATCGGCTGGCGACGCCCTTGGTGTTTATTATTTGCAAATTATTAAATTGTGTAGTTATTTAATTACCGGTAAAACTCTGATCAATGATCGTACCGAAAAATTTGTTTTCCTTCCGTTAACTAAATTATAGGTAAAAACAGCCCCGGATCTAGGAGGTGGATAAACCGGGGAACCTGCCCCAGGTGGTAGTTTCAGGGGGCTCCAAAATCATAATATAATATGTTTGGAAAAAAAATACGAGTGCGTGTATCAGTGTGTACACGCGCAAGAAGTGAAACTTTTACGGGTTATACACACTTTTTTATGTATTTTATTTAATGCTTGAAATAAATAGGATAAAAGTGACATCAACAAAAGAAAATTTTTATTCGTTTTTAATGGAATCTATTTTATTATTTAAATATTTACAAATGGTATTTTTAATTTATATATCGCTCTTATACCGGGCTTAAAGAAGTTTCACTTAAAAAAAAAACTAGTTTCTAAGCGCCTAGCACCCAGCGTGACGTTGTTCTATTGATTATTCATTTGATTTTAAAACGCCCAGTTGGTTTTTGAGCACATCCTAAGTTGATTTATGAACGTATCCTAAGTTGACTTTTTGAACGCGTGCATAGTGTACGTGATATCTCTGCCAAGGGAATCCCCGTCGGATCTAGAACTAGGAGCTACACGAGCTGAGCCGAATAAACCCGAACCTATCTACGTTCAACAGTGAGTCAGGAACGTTTATCTGACCTCGCGATCCTAGCCGCTGAAAATAAAACTGCCTTTGAGATGAACTTTGATGAGCTAATAGATTCTTTCGCAGAAAAGAAAGTACGCCGTGTAAAGCTGTAGCAAGATTAGAGAGAAAAAAATGCTGGGACCTAAAGATGTCTTGATTGTCTGTTGTCTTTCCTGGTTATATGTTTTCTATATTTAATTTTATGTCGCATAAATGAAAAAGTCATTAGCTAATAGATAATAAAAAGTGTAAATTTATTAAAGGGTACTTATTCTCCCGATCACAAAAATTGCCACCCATTATATATTTGTAAGTTTTTTTTTAACAATTTATCTCAAACGCTGGCGTGAGGGAGCGTCACTATCAAGTTCTTGCCCCGGTTCGAAAAAATTGCAGATCCGGGGCAGGGTACAAAGGACACCGTTGTAAACAAATGGACAATTTTTGAAGATTGTAGAAACGGGTTGCCAAGAGCTGCTTTGCTAAAATGGAAAAGCAAGCCACCGGTACACAGAACCTCTATCAAAGTAAAATGTTATTTTTTCTTCTTTTTTTTTTTATGTTAATTTTTGCAAAATAATAACTGTATTCAAAAATTGTAACGATTTCAACCCATAAACTATTATTTTACTTCTTATTCGTATACTAATTATTGTTGCTTTTTTTATTGACGGAAAAAGCAGTGACCTTAAAAACTATGCAGTCCCAAGGAGCTCGTTAACTTCTAAACTAGGTCTGCTATTACAGGTAAAAATCGTGCATGGTTCTGGAACTGATAATTACCTAACCCGGAAATCTTTAGTACTCCTGATTCTTTTTTTTTCTAGTGAAAATGAAAAAGAATCTCAAGTCGGAAAATTATATCAAATTTTATTCCCGCTAACGTTAGAACACAATCGGCAAGTGATAACGAATTTTACACGATATTCCAACACTACGTGAAATATTTTACCTGACGCACGTGAGGCTCCAATGTTGCTGAAAGAAATCCGATACTCATCGATGTCGTCATAATAGTGAACACGCACACCGGTATTCCTTCAACCTTCAATACTTTTAATAGTCTTCCTGAAAATTAAAACCGTTTGAAGTAGTGTACTGTACTAAGGTGTGCATGAATGTTTCGTACATGTTTTTGACATGTAATTTCTTATTAATGTATTTAATGTTTGTTAAAATTAAACTTAACAAAATTAATATGAACAATGTAAAAATTTATACACTATTGCAAAAAACAAAAAGCTTAAAAATTATATTCATAGAGCTCCCTTCTAAACTGTGGCAACAGAAGCTGCATCACGCGTTAAACCAGAGTATATCTTAGACTGATTGATGTTCAGTAATTAACGGAAACAAGCTTCACCGTTTCAAACAAGTGTCCGACGGGGTGTATCATTAAAATTGATCGAGGGTAAGACACTTCAAAAGTCATGCACACAAACACCAAAAAATTCAAAAACATATTATCCAATGAAATAATCTTTTTACATTCGCTTATTGTGATCATCCTCTAACACTTAATGACTATTTCGGTGCTTCGGAATCCTCTGAATGATATTTAAAACACCTTTCTCAATTATTCAATCTGCTGGGTCAAAGTTTTTTTCGGGGTAGATAGGCCGGCCACTAAAACGATTTTCCTGGGTAGCTGCCCTCGGTTGGCTGAGCTCGAAAAAATAAAAAAAATAAAACGGTGTTTTCTACAACAGCCCCTACAGCTTACAGAGAGATTAGAGTCACAAGGATATTTGCCGTATAAGATGAATGAGGTAACATTTCTTAACCATATCTTCGATAACACGTTTTGCAAACGGATCTCTATCTCTTTTTAAAATTATCTCTCAGAATCCGAAATATTTAAATTGCCGCACGTTTATCAGTCTTTCAAACGAACTTTACTTTATATTTTATATATAATCGGATTTACAATATTCATTTACTTCTGGAAAAACAACATACAGTTTTTAATAATAATCAAACTAAAGAAATATTTTTTTTTTAAAAAAATGCCGCTAAAAAGTAACTTAAAACACTAAAATATAATGTAAAACCGAAGGCGCTTCAACACTCACATGTTTATCTCCAACGCTTTTATATAATAATAGTTCGGCAAAGCCGAATCCTTTTTAAATTATTATTCGAGAAAAATAATTTTTTATTATTTTGCGCATTTAATTTTTTATAAAAAATATTCGTTCAGTTTGATTACAATTTATTACTGAAAATTATGAATTATTTTTCCGTAAACCAGTGGCGGATCCACGGGAGGGGGATCCCCCCATAACAACCAAAACTTCGATGAAAAAATTTGTTACAACGGAGAAACTTAATTTGTACAAAGACGATTTATATATATAACTAATATTTAATACTGTTTTGTGTTTTGTAATAAAACTATAATTATTATGTTTTTATCCTATTTTAAACCCAACTGTCATCGATCTTTTGCCTTTTTTATTTATTTTCAATTTTTATTTTGCAATGTAAATTAAAGCCGTTCAATGAGAAATATACCTATATATTTTTTTTACTTGCTCACAAATAACGAAGTCGGATCGGATTACTAACGAAAATGAAAAAGAAGTAAAGTCTAATAAAAATACTAACTTTCTATTCTTTCTAATAATTTACTATTAAAATTCTAAACTGCCATTTTAGATGAAATTTTATAATTTCGTATTATTTTTCACCTAAAAATAAAACAATATCTAAACTGTAATAATTACGTATTTTTGAGGTATTTTTAAATTTCTAAAGAGGTCGCTGTATTTGATTTTCTTTATGAAACAAGGTATTTTTCAAATCTACTGTCTACCGTCGTAATTATGTAATTTTCCTTCCCAAAATGTCTCCCACGCGTTAGCAAATGAATATTGTAAATGTTAAATAAAAAAACGTTACTTTTAAAAAAATACACATATATTTCGTTTTCAATTCTTTAGTATTATTATTAAAAAAGTTACCTTTTTGTGCTTACTAGTGTTCACCCATTGGTCGAAATTCGACCATAATTGTTATTAAAAATTTGAGGAAAACATATATGAATTTGCATATTTCTGAAATTTTTTGTCCTACTCTTACACATTTATTCATTGTATATCTGAGAACATGCATACTTTTATATGTACTTACAATACAAAACAGTTCAGTACCATTATAATTGAATAAAAAATAAATTCAATAAAATAACAGAAAATCACAATTTCAAAACCCCCTCATTTATCGATATTAAATGACTCCTTATGACTTAGCACCCTGTAAAAAAACCAATAATGATAATTATTAAGAAAAATTTAATAAGAACAGATTTATTAACTATAGAGTGATTTCTTTTTTTTTCTTTTTGGTGTAAATTTTTTATTTCCAAAAATTATTTTGCTGATAACACTAATGATCGTTAATAGCTACTAAACAGGAAAAAAAAGAAAAAAGAAAGAAAATCAGTTAATAAACAGAGAAGAAAAAGGAACTGAACTGTTTTTGCCTACTTGTATATAGATATTTCTACTAATGACTTTTATCGAGCGCTATCTATCGGTGTAAATGGGCATTATAACACACTAAACCGACGTACAAAAAATAATAAATATTTTTTTTTATTTTTGTTTTTGGCCACGTCAACTGTAGACATTAAGTGAAATTTTTGTATGTTTTTAATGTGCGGCAGCGGGAATCGAACTAGGTCCTAATCAAGCGAAATGCCATTGCCTAACCAACTATGCCCTGGTAGCTGGCTTATTTATTCATTGGAAATTTAAAAAACTAATTACATATTCTCGCACGGTCGTTGTCAGAAGCGAATCAACTAAAACAAATAAAAAAACAGTCTTCCATCTTATCGGGAACTTACACAAATTTCGATTACAGACTGAGTTAATTTAGACAGACATATAGCACGGAATTAGAAATTTAACGAGAACTTATTTATTGAAAATTTAAAAACATAAACGCATACTTTTGTATTGTTACGGCAGTCGATTAAAATAAAAAGGACTTTTATTTTATCAGAAAATGCTTCAAATTTCAATTACAAAATCGGATTGATTTTGATAGACGTATACTCAGCGATGTTGCGTAAAAATGTTTAAAAAAAAGCGAAAGTGTCATCTCGCCGCACGGAGGGATTCACATTATGATACGGAGACGCCACTTTAACATCATTTTTAATTTTTTTTTACTTTGTGCTAAATTTTTGGGAATAATTTTATTTTTGTTTTTAATAATTTACTTTGTTTTTACGTTCCGATTAATAAAAAAAATGAAATGTTTCATTTAGTTTGCTCTTTGAATAAAAAGTTCGGTATCTCCTCACCGTTTATACAGTTCATCGTCTGGTATCGTAATTGCTAATAGTATTGATATCGGGTTATTAGGAGGTGTGGGGTATTTGTAATAAAAGTGAGATGCGTTTTTTGAAATATAATTTTGCAGAAATGGAAAAATGAGAATGGGTAATTTTCGCGAAATGGCACGCATTTGTTACACATTTTGAGGTTATTCGCATTTCTTTATATGAGGAAAGGGTGTTAATGGAAAGCGAGCCGAATAACTGTTGGATACCTCGTAATAGTATATTATATATATCAAAAAAATCTATATATCTGTATAATATCGTAGTAACTTCCTATATTTTAGTGCGGTGAATGGTGAAAAATATCACATAAAATGTGCAATTGATTTAATTGAAATATGATCGATATATTTCGAAAAAGTTAAATCTTATCCAATCGGGTCATTCATCATTGGCGTTTAAGATGCGAATTTTTCCCGGCAGTAGGAGTCGTCTAAGAGAAAATAACACGTTTTCTTTGTTTTATTCCGATATATCGTAAGTTTCATTAATGAATAATCTGCACATAAAATATGTAAAAATGTCCGCAGCCTGTTCCAAAGTAGCTAGGGAGTTGCATTTTAATCGACGCATTTTCACAATATCAAAAAAACTACGAAAGCTCCGAAATTTTAAAATTCAAGCGTCCAAATTTCGAAAGTGTATACTGTTAAATGCCACAGCGCGTTCTACAGTATAGTTCTCGAATGTTCAATTTTTTAACAGCCTATTTTCGTCACAAGAATAAGGGAAAAGATATGAAATTTCAGATTTTAAATTTACAAAACAGAAATCAGCAATGAATTATTCTGTTTGTAATATTTTTTCCATTAATGAGTAGGCCATCTTTAAAAAATCTCGCCTTCATTTCATGTTCAGATTGTTAAGATCTACTGGCTCATTTCGTTTCGTTTAAATGCGAACTATTACGTGTCCGATAAGTGTGTGTTATGTTCGTAGTTTTCGACAGTTTATAGTCCTCCATGTTGTGCTACTGTTGTAAATACCTGGTCACGTAAAAATGGTTTTACTTTAATTTCCGCATTTTAATATCTTTTTTTTATTAACTTCTTATTCGTATAAGTGATAATGTTCTCCGTTGTACGTTAGGTGTAAAAGTTTATCGTAAATTTTCGTTAGAATTATTAATTACAACATCCTTCCTACGATCAAGATCATTTAGTGCTCGAAGTTGATGGCGATTAAATATTCCATAAAAAGGTGGCGTGAACAAATTTATTTATTTATTTATTTGCTAACTTACCGGTACTGCTGCGATCTGCATTGATTTCTTTGTTAATCGGTAAAAAAAATTTTGTCACAACCGCCGTCAGAAATAACATGGTGCCGACAAAAGCAAATGGTGTTACATAGCCTCCAAGCTGAAATAGCACGAATATTATTAAACGTGTAAAATGTATAATTTTTCTTGAAATATAAATAACATTTGTTACTGGTTTTTTTTCTCTTGGTAATGTAGATTTTCGATTATTTTACTATTTATAAATCGCGTTGAATAAAAGTATAAACGTGTTGTCTTTAAAATATGTAAAATTTGTCTCTATACTCCAGATATTTTTAGAGTTATCCCGTTATTGTATGAAAAAATTTTGAAACTTTCCGTATAACGATTTTAGTTTTAAACAATGTGATTTGCTTAACAGCTAGAAATACTAATTAATTTTATTTTTATTTTAATTATTTATTAATACGTTTTTTTTTGTTTTTTTTATTACACGTACTGTTAAATTCTCAATTTTAATTTATTTTTGGTTACATTTGAAATGTATTTTTATTTACCGTGAATGTAGAATAAAATTTTTCAAATTTTATTTTAAATCTGTAATTATGACACCATTCAAATTACGATTTTTGACTATTACGTAAAAAATAGTCAAAAATGCAGGGGCAGTTGAGCGAGTGAAGTGGTTGTTGCTTGGGGATTGACAGCAAAGCAAGTACCTTAGTATTATTACAAATATATACATAAATATATATATATGTATTTTTTTTGGGGGGGGGGGGTATCTCGAAATTTTTTTGCAATTTCATTATTCTATTCGTACTAGAAATGATTTTAAAGGGTCGGAGAAATAAACAACAATTAATAACTAAATACAAGTAAATAAAGACTGCAAATTATAATTGACCGCATTCAGTGTGTGAAGATCGGAAAAACTTGATAATTCTTTAAGGCCGTTTTAAGCTTTAAATTAATAGTTTTTCATAATTTATTTAAAATAATCAATTTGTTGATCGGGAAGAGTTTTGTCTCATTTCTTAAATCGGTTTTCCCGGTACATACATTCTTCTTTGAGTTGCACAATGAAATGAAATATTCGATTTTGTACATGAATGAGCTATATCATAACTTCTGTATGATACACTATCTCAATCCTCCCTCTTAAAATTAGATTAAAACTTAATGGGGAACTCGAAATGAAGGAGAAAGAATAAGTTTCGAGTCATTTGAAAACGTGATAATTTTCGGTAACATTCGATCGGTAGTTCGGAAGAGTGACGATTCAACTTAATTGAAGGCATTTTTCTACAAAAGAGCGCAATATCGTGCGTGTATAGATTCATTTTTCGAATTACTCTTCGATTCTTAGCTGAACATTATTAAATTTGGGCAACTTATGCAATAATGCGAATAAGATTAAAAAGCTTTTTGTTCTTCTACCAGTCTGCAAAACTGGCTTCTCATTATTTCGTAACGCAGCTCTTTACTATTATTTGCGCTCATACTACTATTAATGATATTTTCGTAATTATATTTAATCTTTTACTTATATCTAATAACAAGAAAGATTTACCTCGTACAGAATGCCGCCTAGTGTGGGTCCCACAATCAAGCCGAGACCAAAGAAAGTTTCCAGCGCTGCCTAAAACAGAAATCCAAGGTAAAATTCAGTTTCAAAATAATCACGTCTTTTACCGAAAGACCGGCGAAGTGGTGTCTTGCGGCTTCTTCGTTTTTTTATTATACTTTTTTTCGATTTCATGGTTCACATGTGCAGAACACGGTTATTGAACTTATACTGGAGTATATCAGCTGAGATTAATCAGCAATTTCGAGCATTACCAACTTTCGAGTGTGATTTAAGGTGAAATGGAACACTTAAAGAAACGCTGGAAGCAAATGAGTCAGAGTTATTCTAGGTTATAGTATTAAGGAAGTTGAATAGTTAACAAAAGAAAAGATAAAATAGGTAAATGAGTTAAGGAAAATCTGAAATTTCATACATATTGGCAACGGGATGGTGATGATTTTTAGTTGCAAATTTGAGCGATCTACGTTTTTAAAATAATCATTACAATTTTCCGAAATTATTCAAAAGAATCCGTTAATAATTTTAATACAAATCGGTAACAATGAAATTCATCTTGATCTCTCATGCAATAACAGATCGGTGAGATCGTTTAATTTATTTTTTCATCCGTTTCGTTCTTATCAGTTTTATTTCTCGATTCGTAGTTATTTAGTTTTTGATTTCAAATGCTAGTTCAAATTTAAATTTGAACTTAATTTATAATTACTGCTGGTCTTGTTACTGACGGGGAAGGTAAACCTTCCCCTAATTTTCCCTGCGCGGTTGATAAAAGCACTACAAACCCCTTCGTACAAATTATAAAACTGACAAAACTGATAAAACTATTTTGCTCAATCTATGTACCTCTAAAGACAACATACTCTTGGTAGAGAATATTAATAATACTATCGGATATTTCCAGAAATTCTTCTCGACCTAATACTATACTGCCATTTCCGAATAACTCTGAAGAGCAAATTATGGTATTAGTCGGGAAGTTATAAAATAAAAGCATAGCTCCACCCGATGTCTTTAGCTAAAATGTTTCAAAAAAAGTTAGCGATTTATCCACTATTGCTCGTCAGGAAGAAACCCAAATAAACGCAACTTTTACGCTTACAGCTAATCAGTTCCTGCTTTCTGACAACGTTAACTTAAAGGCGATCATTTATTCGGTAATCATTATTATTCCGTTTTGGAATAATTCCTGATATTCCAATTGATTTGTCCATCGATGAACTTTTCTTAAACTAATTTTGTCAGGTGCCAACTTCGAAAATCTAAAAGTTACAGAAACGTATTTCTGAAAATTCTTTCGTGCCGATTGCTATTATCGAAATTATACCATCAGGCTCAACTCTTCTGTCTTTTGTCAATTTCATTGATGTCCACCGCGTCAGAATTGAGCCGGTTTTTTGCAAATCTAAACTTTTAATCGTAATTATTTCCGATTCGGCCACTACAGTTCTTCATGTTTTGATATTTTCTGGGTACCCAGTCATATAGGGATAGAGGATAACGAAATGGCAAATTCCTTGGCTCAGATTGCTGTATCCTCCCGCTTTTATTTCATTAAAATTCCTTCTACTAATTTGCTTCCACTGTGTAAAAAGTTTCATGCTTGATTTTGGCCAGATTTTTACGTCTCCTCCTTTTCCAATCAACCTTTCTTTAATTTTTCTATCCAACCTAATCTTCCTATCCGACCTTGGTTTTACAATTTTCCTTCGCTTCGCCGCTCCGTTATCTTCTCTATTATCCGTTTACGTCTCAATCATACTCTTCTTCCTTCCTCACATTTTCGTTTTCGTCTCGCACTATCCTCTAGTTGCCGTCTTTGATCCTGACCATATCTTCTTTGAATGTCCATCCTTCGTGAACGAACGAACTTCTTTGTACTCCGATCTGTTATTAAACTCCTTGATCTTTATTGCGCTTCGTATATTTCATCGTTTCCGTCGATCTCCATTGTTCCGATCCTCAGTTCTTTTATTCTATCAATATCTAACCGAAACTACATCTAACTGATTATTTTCCCTCGCATCGTTTCTGGGCGAAGATCTGTTGCTGGCATGCCCACTGTGGAGGAGGGGGGAGAAAAGAAAAAAAGAGCAAACTTGTCTGCTTCTTTTGCTCAAACTCTTCTTCTAAATCTACTGTCACCCAAAAAAATAACCCAACTAGTATTCATTACATTCATTGTGGTGAAAATCACGCTGTCCTTGACCTTTCTTGTTCAGTATTTAAGGAGCAAGTAAAAATACATAAAGTCCCCGCAATTTTTCATACTCCGAGGCTAACGATATTAGTTGAAACTGCTCTCCCCGGGTTTTACCTTCGGTGACGTTTCTGACCCAAACAATTTCCTCGCCTTCTGGGACTCCTCTAATACTAAAAAAAAGAAACTGCAGAATTATTCTAGTAGTTCTTCCTCTTTATATATATACATATATATATATATATATATTAATTACAACGTAATTCTTAGGCTACCCCCCATTCGAAAAAATGTCCCAAAAAAATGTCCCAATTTTATGTAACGTTTGTTATATTTTATAGGATTTTTGTTATTATTTAAAAAATATCACAATTTTATGTAATGAAATATGTAACGAAAAATGTAACGAAAAAATGTCTTAATTTTATATAATGAAAGTTAAATGTTAGAATAGGACTTTTGTGGTTGTTTTTTTTTTTGTGTTGATGCCAGTAAGAATTACGTTGTAAATTTTGATCATTTTATACAAAGTATAGAAGAGAAAGAGGCAGAAATGAAAGCAAGAGGGGTCAAGGGGCACAGCCCCTTGCGAGGCCAAAATGGCCGAGTTTATATATATATATATATATATATATATATATATTAGACTACCTTTCCAAACACATCACTCTTAACCGAAATCATAAAATCCGTTTAATAAATACTATTCTAATTTAATCATTAATGCCGGCTGTAAGTTTTTAGCCATTCAAAACTATTATTAAAATTTAATTTTTTTACATTGATGAAATTCTTTTCATGCACATACATTCTTATATACATGTCTATATATGTACATGTATATAGACATGCAAATTGTGAATACAGGTAAGTTTTAATAAAAAAGTATTTCAACTCACAAATGCCGTTCCTACATTATCTGGAAATTCGCTAGCAATTATGCTGAAACTGGCAGTTAAAAAAGCCGCATTTCCCATCGCTTCGATGATTCTGATCATAAAGGCACTCGCTATAAAAGGTACGTGGTTCTCTATTAAATCTAAAAATCTAAAATTAGAGCAGCTGGTTTATAATTTTAATTTATTTAACCAGCGGAATTTATAATGTTTGTGAAAAACAAAAAATGTGTAAATCACATACAATTAACTTGGCTGAAATGTAGAAGATTAATGACGCCTCAGAAGGCCATAAGGATTTATTGGCTGAAAAAGAAAAAAAAAACATAAGCATGAAGTACTTATTTATTTTTACTCTCACAACTTAAGATAATTCAGTTTATCCGAGATGTAAACATATATATTTTACATTATGACAACCCGTTGACTACTGCTATGTATTCAGAAGGTACTAAATATTATAAATTTAAAATGTTTAAAAAAAAACTGAAAAAATTATCAGTTCTCTTCTATAATGTCAAGGGTGGGGAACAATATATTTAAGCCTTTTAGTTAAAAGGTACACTCCTATGTTATCTTACACACACCGATACACCTAACCGTCTGAGATAGTGCGTCGTGTTTTTTATAGCAGTACGTGGGGTACACCCGGTGTTGACATATTAAACTATTTCCTAGTTATTTTGGCTGTCATGTTTCTTGTTTAGGTATTATTTGTTTTATGCATCCCTATTTCAATAGCTTCTAAAATTTTAAAATTTACTTAATTTTTGTTAACCGCATTTAAAACATTATATAGGTCGATGACAAATAAACAATTTTCCGTTTATCAACGACAGATTTAATATAATGTCCTAGGTAATCCGAACTGTAACGCCCAAAATAGAATCCAATTGAAATAGGAAAATCAAAAAATTACGCTTACGGAATGACGTTAAGACCAATACTTATACATATATTTGGTAGTAATTACGAAATATACTAAATCTATAATAACCAGAGACTACACATTTGTCTATTAAAACTTGTATAACACGTGCACACATGCTTATAATATTTTATATAAAAAAAAAAGTAAAAAGCTAAAAACGGTGCAATTATATCCATTGAAAATTCCCTTATATGAAATAGCGATTGTAATTTAACGCTATGAATTTTCCAACATTTATTCATCTGTAGCCTATTGTTATTAAGGTTACATCATTTTTTTTGTAAATTTCAAACTTACACCTATAGATAGCGTACACATCGCAAAACAAATCAATTTTGCAACAATAACGTTATAATTCAAAAAATGGCGAATTTGAGTTGTGAATAGTTGGAATGCATTTTATGAGTATAATCAGAGATTAGAACGTCATATTTGTAAATAAGAAACTCGACAAAATGAGCATTGCTCTTGGAAAGTGTACACCGTTCAAATTATAGTAAATGTAAATGTTAATTTGCGTTTTCTACAAAATAGCGTTTTTCGAGTTATGACGTTATTGTATATTTAATGAGCGATATGCTTCGCAAATTCCCCGGTTTAATGGTTTCTAATTAATTTTCATATTCAATGCGTCATCTAGACGCCAAAATCCTTAGCAATAACCCGATTCAAAATAAACAGCTTTTAGTTTATTACTCTCACTTCTTAAATATAAAGTGCTTATGAACAAAAAAGAGGGCATATGATCGTCAAGAAATACAGGTCAATTTTTGAATAAAATCTTTAAAAAAATTAAAATTTTGTTCATAAAATGCATTTAATTTTTGTAAAGCTTTTTATTTCTTTTTTCTTTTTTTTTCCTTTTTTTTTTTTTTTTTTTTGGTCCGGCTTTAAACACTATTTACGTAAAATTTTTGTAAAATTAATCAGAAATTGATTTACACGTCGACAGAAATATGGCGTGTTAACGGAAAACTCGAAAAAATGGATACATTTGTAATGACGTATTTCTCCTTACGGTTACATCATGTTCGCAATTTAGAAAGTCATAAATGAAATGCACACTTGGTAAAACTAAATTTAGCAAATTAATCAATCGTTCTATGTTTTCGTTTTTAAAATAATTCTCGCTGATTGCGTAGAACGTGTATATATGAACGTAATATACTAATTAGACATATTAATTACTTGCAAGTGTTTCTGACTAATTGACTAGCATTTTTTTGTTGCTAATTTTAATTTAGCCGCTTTTTAATTATTACTCTCGACTTTATTCAGAAATGATGTAACGATAATGAAAAATATATCACATTTCTAATACGTTACTGACATTTTCAAGGTGCTTTTGTAAATAGAATTTTTTTAAATATCGAGTAAACATTTAAATGACAGATAACATTACGAATCATACTGGTCGTTGATATTTATTTATAATAGCACGCGGAGTAGTATATTGAAAAAATTATAGTAGCATTCGATGATAAATTTTCATATAAAGTTATATTTGATATGCGAAAAATATTTATTCGCACGCCTTCAAAACCAGCAATATTTTAAAACATAAATGAAATAGTAATAAAAATCGGAGAACTTTATATCAACTCACTTTACGAACCACTTCTACACTAATGAGTTGATCGATGGTATACGAGAAGAACGGAAGATCCAAATTTTTGAATGTTCCAAGAAGTTTACACTTCGATATTTTAAAGATATTGTAAAATGGACTGCAGCACAAAGAAGTAACAAAAACTTCGCAGTATTATATTTGCGAATTATAAGATAAATGTCAAAGAATGTAGCGACTATCGCAGTACTAGCCTAATGAGTCACGTATTAAAAATTTTTCTCAGAATAATATATGCAAAAATATACAAGAAAATAGGTGAATAGCTGAGCGGCACTCAATTTGGATTTAGAAAAAAACTGGGCACTAGAGATGCTTTATTCGGCGTTAACATGTTAATCCAGCGGTGTAGAGCTGTTGTATATCCGGTCTTCATATGCTTTGTGGACTTCCAAAAAGCTTCTGATCGGGTGAAACAAAACAAGATGATGGATATATTAGAAAGAGCAGGAATACGCATTATAAAAAATCTCTATTGGCATCGGTCAGCAAGCATCGGAATTGACTATCATAACACAGAAGAGAAGTGGCGATATGTAGAGGGGTGAAACAAGGTTGCATCTTCTCCCCAATCCTGTTTAATAAATATTCGGACAAACATTTTTGAAGAAGTACTTAGCAAATTGAAATGAGGTACTAAAATAAATGGAAATAAAATAATATTAGATTTGCGGATGACACGATTCCGATAGTAATCTGAACGAGCTATCACGTTTTATAAATGTATAAACTGCCGTGTGCGCTGATTTCGGATTACACTTGAACATTTTCAAAACAAAGTATACCGTGATTAGTGAAACAGCTATAAAAAATTCACTTACAAGGCCACTCGCAGCTTATGGGGAAAAAATGGAGAAAGTTAAAAATATAGAATTACCTTGGCTGTAATATAAATATGATCAATGGGATACGGTGAAATAAAAATTTGAATCGGAAAAGCTCGAAATGCATTTCTAAAATTAAAAGCAATATTAGGCAGCAGAAACATAAAACTGGATCTGAAAATGAGACTAACAAAATGCTATATATATTCTCGGTATTATTGGAAAGGCTGAGTAATTACAAAAACAACAGAATGAAAACTGGATGTCTCCGAGATGGTGACTGTATTGTAGAATACTTCGCATAAAGTGGACAGATAAAATACGCAACTCGGAAGTACTACAACGTATGAACAAAGGTAAAGAAATAGTAAAAGAAACCAAATATCGTAATAAACTGAAATATTTTGGCCATATAATGCGACACCCAGAACAATATAGCCTATTGTATGTGCTAGTGCAGAGGAAGATTATAGCGAAGAGCCCGTGGGGAAGAAGAAAGATAACCTGGTAACAGAATTTGTAGGGTTGGTTTCTTCCCTTTAGACCGGTTGAATGTTTTAAAAATAAAATTTAAAACCATCGCGGTCTGTTTTGTAATACATTATTAAAATTTTCGAATAAAACCACGTCATAGTTTATATTAACGTTTCGGATGGCAATTATCAGAACTAAGATAAAAATATGAAAATCTATGATTAGTCGAATAAAAAATGGTAGGTATCCGCTCTACCATAAACCTAAACAGCTGGCTGATGTTGTCCCATGTTTTTTTCGTTAATTGTTCTTAACAATTTTCAGTTTTCTTATCAGTTGTATTTTATTTCTAACAATGGACGGAGCAGTGCCATTCGAAACGTTAACAAATGTAAACTGTGACAATTAAATCCTTATTAAGTACTTTGTGAAGAGCGAAATTCTACAATATCTATTATCTCTTATCAAGGATGTATGGAACTCACCTGACCTGTATGTCATCGAAATTGGATTACGACAACATTTGTTAAACGCCAAAATAACAGGGGACCCTATTTTCACAGTTCCTTTCTACCGTTAGTCGTTTAAACAACAATATAAACAAAACTCTACGCATCCTACAAACCGGTTCCTTTGTGCAGATATTACAGCGCATAACAACATTGGAAAACTTGAAAAAGTTAAATCGATGATGAGAACTTCGTTATCTAGTTAATATTTCCTGCTTCCTGGTGTTTTCACGTGTCATGTACTGCCGCTAGACCAGAGGCACAGGATTAATCACGGAAGGAGTTAAATTTTACTATAGAGATTGGAGTGTTTTAGGAATTGGAAAAGGGAATTTATTTTAGATAGATCATCAGAAAGTTTTTTGGGATGAGAGGGAGGATGGTTGAGGAGTTAGGATCTTTGTGTGGAGGAGTGGACATGATGTTAGGATGTGTGAGATTGTTGTAGGTTGTTTGATAAGAAAATGAGAATGGGTCAGTGAGGAATGGCCTATGCAGAGACGCGTTAGTACGACTTCTTCTTTGCGGTTGGAGCGAATGGTGGTGGTTCATGGTTCCGTTGTAGCGCAGATGCTCCTCAGTTTGTTGGTAAGTGGAAGATTTTCCCAGTAGCGGTTCCATTGATGACAAATTGCACTTTTAGCGTATTTTTTTAGGATCGAATAACGGCGGTGATATACGAATAGGCGGGAAGTAAAGTCGAACCCTCTTTCGCGGCAGTATCGGCTAGGAGGTTTCCAGGTATTCCAACATGAGATGGAACCCATGCGAACGCGATTCGATTTCTAGACGATGTGAGACCGCGAACAATTTGTTTTGCGAAAAGGTGTTGATGTTTAGATTGATATTTCAAGATGGAATGAAGCGCATCGCGAGAGTCTGAACAAATGAGGTATGGAGAAAGAGAATCAGAGGAAACTATCTCATCTATCACGGGTTTGATGGCATAAAGCTCGGCTGATAAAACTGAGAAAGAGTTCGGTGATGAGAACCTTAGCAAGATTCTGTCTGAGGTGGCTGTTCCATATCTTGTACCGTGAGAATTTTCGGCTGGCATGACTTATCACATTTTAAAACAAAAATGTTAATTTTCACTCTATTACTAATGATACAAACTTCAGTTGGACGACAAGATTAATTACCATCGGCGACTACATAAAAATCTTTAAGCGTATCCCCCGAGCAAACTTATTTTTCTACGCGAGAAGTATGTAACCGGCAAACTAAAAATTCCCTATTGCGTTCAGAAGAACGTCAACAATTTTCTAATCGAGATATGTGCTAATTTTTCACTAGATTTTCAAGAAAATTAAAAACGCGCAGAAATTACACAAGACATCTATCCAATCAATATGAGATGGGCGTTTTTTTTAATGTAATCTTTGCAATTAATTTGAATTGTGTGTGTCCCCGGAGTTAATTTACTTTCTAGTACGATATTTTTTACCGTAACGTAACAGTATTTCGTATTACTTAAAAGCTATTCGATGACGACATTAAGGCTAGGACTTGGCTAAATCTTTCAAATTGGTTCAATTTTTCTATCATTGTTGCTTAATAATTAAAACTAACGACGAGTGGGATCACGGTGAAAAACCGAATTTTGTTCGAAATATTTTTGATACAAAATCGTTCAATAAAATGCGCTCCTACGAACATTGAATATCTAATCGCTACCAAGAACGTCGGTGGTACCTAAAAATTTTAAATTATTCAGCTTGATAACTTCCGCATTTTAATAGGTGGCGGTTACTCTTAAAATTTCTGCATTTAAACTTTGAAGTAACACTAAAGTCTAGAATCGATTCGAGTTCTTTTCTATATTTTGTGGTTTCAGCGATGTTGGAACGAAAGGAAGTATTCTAAAAGTTTAAGACAAAATAACGCAAATTATAAAAGTTAGCGTAAATATGTCAGAAGTAACGTTTAAGCAGTTTCACTTTAGTAGTTTGAAAATTCAGAAATGTTCAAGTTTCTATAATGGTAGTCGCTTTTGATATTTCTGCATATCCGATAAATTTTAAAACGGACTGTTTTTCCAAAAGAAAAACTAAAACAGCGGCTACAGTTTACCCTCATCTAAAGGTTTGTGTAGAGAGCCAAAAATTCCTTTATGCAGCACTACCGCCAGGCGTCATTATATTTGTAAGATATGTGAATATTAGCTATAACAACTTTATCATGTGCAACATACCCGAACATCGTAATACAAATTCCTGATAGTAGTATACCTCCATGGAAGAGGTTACTAGGACCGATGTACTTAATCTGAAAAAAAAAAAAAATATATATATATATATATATATATACTCGTACATACATGAACTTAATATCGTGATATTTTACTTTTATTAAATTTTAATACATGAATATTCTCAGTGCGCTTGTTACACAATTTCGGAAAAGGAGTGTCATCTGAGAACGTCGTGATTACAATAAATCTAAGGCACCATGTCGTAGTAAGCTATGAAGGACGCCGAACAATAAAGTTCCAAAATTTCCAATTAGGAACATTATCTATCGTCTGATCAGATTTTACTTCTGCTTGCAACAATCTTTGCGTCAAACCAGAATACATATGAATGTAATATACATAATTCTGGTTTCCTTTACCGAATAAATGATTTTTATACCCTTTTTTTTTTTCTTTCAAATAATACGGATGAAGAAAAAAAAATTGTATTTAAATGAATACAACTTCCAAACTGTATTATATAAAGTTGTACTAAGTTTAAGAATTTAATATTTTCTGCTTATTTTTTGTTTTCTAACATGTGTTTTTTTTGTTTTTTTTATTTGTTTTACTTACTGAGACAAAAAATAAACAAAACAGTATGTAAAAATAATCACAGATAACACGAATTTAAGGACAATTGGTACGTTCAATTTAATTTCATCGCTTTTACATAGTTCATTTAATGTTCAAGCACAGTTTGTGTGATTACGACATTAAATGTTTAATTTGAGATGTCAAGTGTATGCTGATAATTGACAAAATATTTCATATTTATGATCAAACTACAAATAAACACATAAACCGAAAATCTTTAGTTACATGGAGCAGTTGTTATTGGCCTCGTATATGTTTTAAATTGTTTAAACTTAAGCAATCCATTATACATAAATGATGGCGCTAAACCTTATCCCGCAGTGAGCGAGAAGTACTGCGCTCTAAAAAAGGTCCTTCCTATCTACATAAAATAAATGGGATATTTTCGTTAGAACGCAGCTGCAATATTTTGTTTCTTTCTTTTTATCGAAATGTACGTATGTGTACATAGAATTTTTTAAATTTATTTTTATCAATAGGATTTATTACTTTTATATATATATATATATATACACATATATATATAAACTCGGCCATTTTGGCCTCGCAAGAGACTGGGCCCCGTGACTCCACTTTCTTACATTTCTGCCACTTTCTCTTCTATACTTTGTATAAAATAATCAAAATTTACAACGTAATTCGT
The DNA here is from genome assembly GCA_039619475.1 of Icerya purchasi. Taxonomy (NCBI): domain Eukaryota; kingdom Metazoa; phylum Arthropoda; class Insecta; order Hemiptera; family Monophlebidae; genus Icerya; species Icerya purchasi. The sequence continues at coordinate 149,907,019 of CM077116.1, read as the reverse complement.
ACTGGCATCAACACAAAAAAAATAACATAACCACAAAAATCCTATCCTAACATTTAGCTTTCATTATATAAAATTAAGACATTTTTTCGTTACATTTTTCGTTACATATTTCATTACATAAAATTGTGACAAAAATCTTATAAAATATAACAAACGTTACATAAAATTGGGACATTTTTTCTAATGGGGGGTAACCTAAGAATTACATTTTAATTAATACATATATATATATATATATGTATATACATATATGTATGTATGTATATAGTTTTGGTTAATTATTAGATAATAGCTGAGAGTATCTTTTAGATTTTTACCGATTGTTGGGAAACTAATTCTATGAAAAAATACCAGCGAATTTTTTAGAATCGATTAAATGGTGGTAATTGTTGTAGATTTGTTCTCAGGTTTCCGAATTTTCAAAAATATGGGCATCTGTGATTAACAGAGTATGTCCGATTCTAAGTCGAACGAGAATTCTTTTGTAATTACGATTTTCTTGCACGGCAGTTTTAAATATGTGGTTTTTGATATTTCATCATTTGCTGAAATGTTTTTATTGAATTCTATTAACTTTGTAACGTGTGTTCATAATTTGGATGTAACTAAAATTTCTCGATCACCATTATAACTCGCGTTTTGAAGTAGTAAGTTGAAAGTGGTTCATACTTATTTCAAAAAGTGCTTTAATTTATGCTCCGGGATTCTTAAAGAAAGAAACTTTTACTTTATTATATATAAGTAAAAATTTAGAATATTTCAATAATTTCAGCACACAAATATGTAATTTTCAGCTCTAAAGAAATATTACGATTAGAAATTTTAAAACCATGTTCTAGTAATAAGTGAATTTTCTTAATCAGTTTCGGTAAACGGATTATTTCATTCAGTTTTCTCAGCAATAACAATAGACTAATAATATAGCAGCAATCGCATATTAACATTCACTAGTTATCTAGCAGAGAGAGAGAAAATCTGCCACTAATGTCTTGCTTCGAAAATTTTTATAATATAAAAACGGGTAAATAGTAATCTGAAAAATTATATAATCGCTATGCATTGAACTCAGCAATTAAATCAATTACAGAGAAATAAAGAAAAACAAAATAATCATCCGATTACTAAAAAAAAATAAACAATCGCATTAAGAATAAAAATGGAACAATTAAATAATATTACAGTAAGAAATTATTTGAGAATCAGTGGGATTACTCTTAAGGGACAATAATTACAATTAACAACTCAACTTAAAAATATTAAAAATAAAACTTTAACCTTTAATAAAATAATAGAAGTTATACCATTAATTAAACTCCTATTTTTATTTTAATATCTAATAAAAAGGGATCAAAATCTATCTTTGATTGATTTTGATGGTTTTATAAATGTTCTTTATCCCAATAGAACAGAAGGTAAAAATGAATTTTTTTTATTGTTGGTTGGCTAAATGGATGACAGTCTATATATATATGTATATATATATATATATAAAAAAATGCTGTTTGCGTTATCCTTTTGTTTATTTATTTATTTTTATTTTTTGATTTTGCAAGGTTCGATGTGTATAAGATACCATTTCACTGGGGAAAATTTCAATAAACTACGACATAAAATAATAACTGTATACAACTTACATATTGTCCATATACTGGACTGATAAAAAATATGACTAGCTCAAAAATGCCAAAAACTAAACCGTATTCTTCAGCGGTCGAACCCTTCTTTTCCGCCTGTAAAAAAAATTAAACATAATACATTAATTCTTGACCCGACGATAGTTTCAAAAGTACAACACGTGTTGTAATAATCGTTCTTTTCTCTCTTTAAAATTTCATATTATTAATCAGCTTTCCACTTATCGTGCTTTATCTTTTCGACAAACCAAGAACAATCGCTAAACATAATTATAAGTTTCGGAGTGTAATAAAGATGTTTGTGTTCAAATTATTTAATTAAAAAGCCTTCATGACGAGCATTTTATTCTTCCCTTTTTAAATTATCATTGAACTCACGTCATTAACTAGAAGCAAAACCTTTATTACATAATCGGGGACTTGTTCAAAGTGTTTCAGTGAATAAGTTATCAAACTGAACAAATCGGTGGATCATTATGTATAACAAACAGATCTGAAATGCTTTGCAACATATGCGCATGAATTCTTTTCTGTTTTGATCCATACGGAACACGGTGAAAACCTATAAACTCTCTTATAAGAAAAGCAGCTACTTTCATATAAAACATTACTTGTATATACTACAAATCAATAATCATGTCTAGAATTCTATATGGAATCCAAATATGGGGAGAGGCTAAGAAAACTGAAATCAATAAAATAGGTAAAAATCAAAAAAGGGTGTCTTAAACTTATACTATAGTACTGGAGGCGAAGTGACTCGAGATCAACATGATGGAAGGAAAATGATGAAATGTCTCCAAAGATGTACTACTTCTATTACAGGTTACTCGAAGAATATAATATCAAGAATATAATGTTACCAACTAGCTCAAAAACTCGAATAACAAGAAATCAAAATAATATATATTACATATATCCTAGCGGGGCAAATATACGAATTGATGTCACAGATGATTCGGTTTTAATTAAATTAATGAGAATTATCCCCAATCATATTATAAACGAAAATAGTATTGGTGTGTGGAAATCCTGAGGTGGTGAAATGGCCGAAGGAATGGTGCAAAGAATAAAAAAAAAACTGCGTCCGAATTCCTCACACCTAGATAGTTCAATCATGCAGCTACTGATTATACACGTATTCTATGTTGTTGTTTTTGTGTCGTTCCTATTTCTTTTAACTTACTGTTCGTAATTCGTAAAGAAGATATTGTTTACAAACGATATCATTATACATATATATATATATATGTATGACTATTTAGAGTGAATGTTATGTATGTGTATGGTTTTTCATTTTTCTTTATACCTATATATAAGTTATATATATTTACTAAGAGATATATTAATTAAGGTTTATATAATTTCGATGTATATAATAAGCATGTATAAAATTGTAACGTGTACAACCTGAATAAACGATAATAGAGTGTCGGGCATTCACACAACGGGCATACTTGCCCAATGAGACCCACAAACTTATTTTAAAATTTAAAAAAAAAAAAAAAATTAGAATGTAAGGAGGTTTACATATTGATAAGTACGATTCTACAAAGGTAGACAACAACTTTTACACAATGAGAGACGAAAATTTCAGCAGAATCGAAAAGGCTGTTACGCATCCAATCGGTCATACAAGCGCCGCCTATAATGGTGATTATTCTACCTTTTCGTACAAAGTATCATGACAATTTTCCAAGGGTAATGCAAACGTGTGCAAGACTACGCTGTTTGATTTATTACGTTTTGTAGTTCAAGGGTGTATATATTTGCAGCGAGATTCCTACACCGGTATTTACCATTTTGCCTTTCTTATTAATTAATTAATTAATTAATTATTTATTTTTCGTTATTTTTATTTTTGCCGTCAAATTTCAAACTCCGAACTATAATAGTCGACTATAGCAGACTGGCCATCGTGACCTCTATCGGAACCATAGTGAAGGCAAAAATAATCAAAGTATCTCTGAGCGTATATATACGTTTTTATACGGTTAATGTACAAATATTAAAAATAAAAATTCGTATCTTACCTCGCTGGGAAAAAAAGGCGCTTGCAATGAGACACAGATAGCATTAAAAAAGTCAGCTACACCGAAAATAAATAACGTCAAAATCTGCCTCCTGGAAAAATTATCCAATTTTATCATATTCACATAAATAGTCCGTTCAGCTAACAACTACTTCCATGCATAACCTAAAAACGTATTAAAATTTGTACTTTGCGTTAGCTAAAAATATACTTATCTTCAATAAATAGACGGTTGTGTTTTTTTCTTTCCGAATTTTCATCTGCACCATATGCAACTGTGTTATAGCAATTGCACCGGTTTAAAAAGTATAGGCAATACGATTAAAAGTGTTAATTAAAAATTTTTGATTTATATTTTTCGTCCTTCATGATTAAAATTAAAATGTTAGTGTTCGGGTTTTTTTTTTCTTTTGGCCAGCAAGTTACGCTATAACTGGATTCCGTAATGAAAAATTACTAGAGATCGAAATAGAAAAATATGGAGCGGAAAGCAAGGAAAGGAAATTCCATCCTACAATATGGCCGCAACTACTTCCTCTTCTGGTAGGTTTCTTCCTGCCTTCTCAGATTCTAATATTACCCTACTGTCTGCAGCTGCTCATTCCAGACTGTGGTTTGACTCCTACGTCTCCTCATTCTTCAACCCGAACTCCTTTTTCTTGTTTATTCAACATTCCCTTCCACGCTTCCTCTGGTTTATTAATTTCCCCAACCTCTCTGCGATTTACCGCCTACGTTTTGGGCATAGTTTGCTCCCTTCCCCATTGTTCCATTATTCTCTCGTGCCTTCTCTTTATTGTCCATTGCACCCTCCCAGCAATCAATGTATTTGTGATCCTGATCATATAATGTTCAGTTGTTCGTCGCTTTCAACTGAACAAGCTTCTTTTTATTTCTTCCTCTTAAAAACCGGTATTCCCGCTCCATACTGTGCTTCATTCATCCTCTCCCTTCTTTCTCCTTCGGTTATTCTAGCTCTTGATTCCTTTCTGTCGGCTATCTCTGATCGTGTAAAGATCTGAGTCTCTCTTATCTTCTCTTTTCCGTATTACTATTTTCTACTTTTACTTTATTTTGCGGAGTGGTTTAATGAGTTATCGTCCGACACTGATGAGCCCGTATAAAAAAGTAAAATAAAAAAATATATATACCATATTGCACTTCACACCTAATGAATAAAAACTGTCATGGAAAAAAAAAAAATTTTACAATTTAGTTGTACTTCAAATTTTTTTTTTTTTTTTTTTTTTTTTTTTTGGCGGGGGGCATAAATTATAGACATTAAACTAGCGCGTGTAAATTTTTTTTAGAAGTTTCAATGTGTGACTACGAAATTCGAACCCGGTTCTACCCGAACAATTAACTAATCAACTTCGTCACGGTAGCTGACACTTTCAGCAACAATAAATAATGTTTGATCTTAATAAGTTTGTTTGGTTCACATTTTTTCATTAAAATTGTACACATCTGCGCTGTAAAGCAGTTTTTAAAACAGTCGGCATTGGCATCTTAATAATATTGCTTTAGGTTCTATCTGATACACACTATGCATATTTCTCTACTCTTAGTGTACTACTGATAAACACATTAATTGCGTTTTTACTGCAATGCGATAATGTTATTACAGCGATTAAAATTGAAATATGCAAAATTTGATTAGGCTTTTCCCACCTGAAACAATTGGGTACCAGAATAATCTGGGAAAGTAAAGGCAGCCGAGAGAAAGGAACTGGCCCCAGTATTCTCATCAGATCCATTAGGCTTAGTGCGAACCTTAACTTCACAATCGCCGACATATTGTCAAAGGGAATGTGACTTACTTTACGTTTAACTATGAAAGGACTGCTAGCGTTGCTAGTTGTGTATATATATAGGACGCACCATTGCACCAAAATGTAAAACAAAAAGGTAAATTTCAAGGTGAAATTTATCTTTTTGGAAATCACTTCAAGTATATTCCAACTGCAGGCCTGAATAATTTTTGTTAACACATTTTTAAAATCAAAGCAGAGACAGAAAATTGATTTTCATTTCTATCCTTTTTTGGGTTTAAAATGCGAATGTTGCTTCTCTAGTTTCTCGAACTCCGAAACCTTGTCACGTGAACTTCTTCAAACCTTGTCACGTGAGCTTTTTCGGTCATCATCACTGTCCGGTTATCTAATCTCGTTGTTTGTTAATATTTAAATGGGTTTCATTATATTCCTGTCTATCGTCGTTCCACGGTTGTTTCCTTAATTAGACGAAAAATCAATCATTCCTTACTCCCTTCTTTTCGCTTTCGACTCGCTTTGTTCCCTTCTCCTTTCTGCTCCCTTCATGCTTCTGAGCCTTCTTGTATTTGTGATTCAAATCATATCCTTTTCGAATGTTCTGCACTCTCTAACGAACGCTCCCTTCTATATACGCTTAATTTTCGGCTCTGGGTCTTCCTACTCCTCTTAACGCTACCTATACCCTTTCCTTCCCATTGCCTTCAGTTATTCCATTGCTGCTGTCCTTTGTTTTTTCCATTTCTGACCGCCTGACTATTTAGTTCTATCTCTTAATTTTTCATGTTGTTGGGTCAAGGCAGCTGACGCGCTCAGGGAAGGGGAAAACTGGGTTTTTAACATGCTTTACACATTTTTAATTTCTTTTTTTATTACATTAAAAAACACGTTGATAGTATTTTTCAGATGGACAGTTTATTAACTGTAACATTAAACTAACAAAGTATGATTAGTAAAAAAAAAAAAAAAATGCAACAAGTATAAAATGAATATACTTATTAATGGGGACATTGAATTAACAACGGAAAATTAAAGTTAGAGGAAAAGGTAGATGAAATAAAAAAAGAAAGAAATTAATGTCTCAGTTATTGTTTACTACAATACGGGGAAGGGTACAAATTGACCAAAATCTTTCAACCCAAATGACGTACGTTCTTAAGAAACAACAGAGAAAAAAGGTTGAATTACTAAAGAGGAAATGGAGTAGTTGATTTGCGGAAGGGAAAGGAAATGTAAAGAAAATAATAAGAAAATAAATAAAAAATCGATTATGCAAAATAGAATTATCAAAAAAGTTATAGATTTATGTGTATTGGTCACATAAACAATTTAAAAATAATCTAATAAAGGTGTAAAAGTTTTTTTTTTTTTTTTTTTTTTTTTTTTTTTTTTGTGGCTTGACAACAAACTTTTTGGTTATTACACAGGCCAAACTAACTCATGTAGTTGGGTCAGTGTTAACACCAAGCCCATTTAAAAAAAAAAAAAAAAATACAATTATTTTTTGGATCACTGAATCTAAAAATGTAATCAGTTTATCTCTAGCACATACCGGTTTTTCACAATTAGTGCTTGAAGTTATCGTATACATAGCGTTAAATATTATGTTATAAATAAGATGTTTCAATATAAAACGTGGTATAATTACACAAAATACTGAAACAAAAAAATTTTAATAAACACTACAAAAGACTAAATTTACAATACACGCAATTTATGGGCGCTACGTTTTCTCATCCTTTTCTCGGTAAAGGCTCGCGTGTAGCATTTCTTTTTGTGCGGCGCTTCCGCTGTTTTTCAATGAAGTGACCAGCGGTAATCCTCCATCATCTTAAAATTTCGGCGTTCTTGGTATCGTTTTTCCATCTCGTTAATAACCTGCTGGAAACACTCACCTTGTTCTTCACGTACCGATTCGAGGTTTTGAGGGAAAAAGTCTAAGTGGGAATCCAAAAAGAAATTTTAAGGTTCACATTGCAACCAAGCTCATGGAGTTTTTTCAACGCGCTTCGGACAATATTTTTGTAATCAGAGCTCCTCTCATTCCAAGAAATTTGAAAACGACGTTCTTACATGCAAACCATGCCATTTGTTCCATGTGACAGTCATCATAGTTTCGAAGTTTTGATCTTGCGTAAGTCTTCTTATATCGGGACTACCAAAAAGGAAATAATTTCCTTTAATTTCGCTCCGGATAAATGAGGAAATTTTTCACAAACATATCCGAAACAGGGCCCAAGCTCTCGGCAATGCTTTGATGAATTGTTCCATCAGGTATAATTTTATGCGCAATGAGGGAAGCATAATCTTCCATGAATCAATCAAATTCGTACGCAAAATGTTCTTCTTTTCAGGCTTAAGATTTTTTTTTTCGTAACGACCAATGTTAATGTCGTGTTCTACTATCGCACTCGCATAAAAATCAGGGAAACTTCGTGTATTCGTTTTGCTGGCCTAATAGCATACCCGATACTTTTAAATAGTCGCAAATCATCCATTCGTAATCAGAGTATTTGATATTTTGCAGCAAAAGCTGCAAATTTTCGTATGTTTCTTTCAGAAGATGAACAGAATGGCCAACCGGTAGCGAGGCATATTTGTCGTCATTGTGCAGAGGAACCACTTCGTTAGAACGAATCGATGACCGATCTGCATTTATCTTTTCTGTACTGTATTTCAAATTGCTCTACCAATCCTGCAATACGTGAACAGAAAACTAAGCTACTTTCTTGTTCGAAGAAAGGTGCAAACTCTTCAGAGCGGTGAAGATTATTTGAACAACAACGACAGTACTTGCCAGTTCACACAATGGGTACTATGATATTTCAGCCCTGTTAGTCGATGTATTCGGTTACCTGGTTCCTGGCATTACTTTTTTTTCATTCCTCAAATATATCGGTTATCTCTGCAGTAATTATTTATTCGCCTACCTATTTTCTCCGAATTTATTTAACAGTCCCGTAAGCGCTAATGCAGTTTCTTAGAATTGTGTTCACAGTTCGGCGTTCGTTATCACACATCACTTTTTTCCTTTAAGAAATAAATGATAGTTTTTATTTATGACGCCTGCCGATTTCATTTCGCACAAATGAATTACTTTACCATTGCAATTATCGGCAACTTTCACCGCTAAAATTACTATCATTGATGCAATTTTTTCTTCTCATCGTTCGACTTGGACTCTTAACAGTAATTACAATTTCTGAGGAAAAATGTTTACTACATGTCGGTGCAGCGGCGACTGCGGCTGAGACAATGGACAATAAAGTGGTGATTGGCAAACGGTTGCGGGAGGCCCTGGACTCCACCAGCATAAAAAGAGCGGTTACAGAGGTGCTTAAAGATATTCTTACTGTATAGAGTAACTATACGACCACGCTGGGTAGACGTCTGGCCAATGTCTCGGACGTGTTGATTCGCAGGACGCTCTTACCAAACATCAGCACGACAGGAATGTTGAAGATATCGAACGGAACCTCGAAAAACGGGCGGTTGAAGACAAAGCCTGGCTCGATGTGTTAAACCAGGTGCTTAAAGATGCTGCCGATTCAACCAGTGAACCCCATACTCATATGGAAACCGCCATGGAAGACCTGCAACGTACTGCAGCCGCAATGATCACTACGCTGGAGATGTGACTGGCGGAGGCGAAGTGGACTGCCGTGGAAAGGAAAATAGAGAGAGCTGTATACCACTAATGTATAGTTGAACAATGATTGTGTTGGCGTATGTAACAAAGCATAAGTTCCGTATTAGTAAAGGATCCATAAATATCCTTTAACAAGTGGTACAGTCCGTCCGTATCATAACGGGCTTAAACATGACGAAATATTTTGTCCGCTCTTAGAAACAATTTAAGACGTTTTTCTGATGCACGAGACCGGTGAAATAAAGTCTAAAAGAGGCTTCTTAGTAGGTTTGCGTATAAGAATAACCGACAATGAGGGCCAATCTTTATCCTGAATTAGCTCGTTGATAACGGAGATTAAAATATTTTCAGAAAACCCCGCTTAACTTTTTCCACACTGAATTGCCATCCAAACCGGAAGATGTACTTTTCTAAAGAAGTAAAAACTTTCTCAAAAAAAAAATAATGAGGTCCTTCATATAGAGTAGAATACCGTTTTCCAAAGGCTTCTTCCGACGAAATAAACATGAAGAGGAGAAACTAAAAAAAGAACTTCAAACCACAAATTTCCACTTATTACGTTAGCGTGGAAAATTTTATTTTTAAATCTACCAGTTAGGAACTGCAAAACTTTCAACAAAATGGTTTGGTTAAATTTCTAGCAACGATTTTTTTTCTTTTTTTTTTTCCTTTTTGAACGCGTCAATATAGAACATTTACTCAATGCAAAGGACTAGGAGAATAATGATGTGTAAAAAGTGGCAGGTTATATCAGGAAACGATTAGAGATGGACGAAATGAAGGCAGCCAACATAAGAACAATAGAACGAAATAGAGAATCAAGAATGTAGTGGGTACAGAAGGAGTCGGGAAGCCAAGGCCAAGGCTAAGGCCAAGCAAATTTGAATAAAAGATCACGCGTTCCAAAGAAATACAGGAACATTTGAATCAACTCCTTCAAGAAACTTTCTTTGTTCTTAAAAAATTTCGGGTTTCAGAATTTTCCGATAAGCCTCATTGTGCTGATATTTTCCTATTGCGGAAGAACTAGTATTAATATTAATTCGAATAGCTTCCATAGATGATTTTCCGAACAGAGACGGCTGTTCATTATTTCTTCCTATCCTGGTATAGAGAAAGAAAAACAATCTTTTTTTATACTTATGCTTAATGATGGGAAAAAACAAAACAAAAATCGAAATACCAAATTTCTATTCGAAAATGACGATCCGTTGCGTGGTTATCCCCTACAGATCATTTTGGATTCGTGAGAAACAAAAAAAACAGGCGCAAGAAACTGCCAATTTTAAATTTTTACATCGCAACCGAATAATAATAAACTTCCGCTGCAGATGATAAAGAAAAAATATTATAATTAATGAAAACGCCGGTGTGGTAAGAAACGGAAAAAAAGTTTAAAGCTATAAAATCAGCCAACACGTCAGAAATAAACCGGATGAATAACGAAATCACTTCTAATTATCGATTTTTTTAACGTTATTATTTTGTAATTAGATGAACGCTATTTTCATTTCTAAACAAGCGATCGTAGAGAGGGAGAGCTGTCAATTAGTGGCGAATGCAGGTGTGAGTAATATTCATTTTGAAATTACTTTCGGACGTGTAAGTTATAAATATATTATTTTACGCAGACGAGAAATGATAAAAGTGTCTAAAAGTTAAGCACGTTGTTCTAAACATTCTAACGAATGCGGTGAAGAAATTATATTATTTTTAGACGTCTAATCGTGCGGACCGATCGCTAAAGAACAATGAGCGAGCTTTCGGTTAAACTGATAAGCGAAACAATCTCGGAGAAAAATGCGCGTTTTGCAACGACTAATTATTATTTCATTATTATCGAGGGAGACTTTTATTCCGATCGTTTTAATTATATAACGACGCAGCTGGCATTGCCTCATCTTCTCGCCACGTTGTCGGGACGAGCTGAACGACGAATAAATGGAGCACCACAGTTTTCCGACGGACTCCACGGTGCTGTTGAAGAAAGTGTTAGACCGGTTCTTTCCTTCGTTTAAGAAAAATGCTTCTAAAAGTTTGCCCAGAAAGATTTTTATTCTCCGATTGATTAAATGTACAACCTAATCTACCTTTTGATCCTTCCTGGGGTTCTTTGAGTTTCCTTCGCTTTCCCGTTCTGTTGTAATTCCTATAATTCGCTTGCGTTTCGGCCGTTCTGCTCTGCCTTCCTCTCGTTTCCGCTATCCCCTCATTCCTTCTCCACCACAATGAAGTTGTGTGATTTGCGATGCACTTTTTTTGCATGTCCATTCCTTTCTGTCGAACGTTGTATTCTAATTTTTACCTGCTGAAACTGTCAACCTACTCCTTATTGTACATTTTATACTTTGTCCTTTCCTTCGTCATCCATTAGTTCCCTTATATTGTCCGTATCTGACCGAATCAAAATTTAACTGACAACTCTTTTACTCTTCTCATTTTTTCTGGGTGTAAGTCCTTAGCTGGTGTGCCAAAAAAAAAAAAAAAAAAAAAAAAGAAGAAAAAAAAAGGTACCTCCTTTTGCACCACCGACTTGAATCATTCGGCTACTCAAAGTGGAAAGGAATTATTTAAACTAAAAGGGAAAAGAAGAAACGAAAAGAAACAAAAAAAAAAAAGTAGGAAAAAACGTGAATCTCTAAAATGTAGCAGACAAGTCCGTTGATGATTATCGAAACAAACATGGTTGCAGTGATAAAGGAAGCGAAAGTAACACCGTCCTAACACACTTCTAGTATGATCACTAGCGAGTAGCACAGTTGGAAAAACATAGTATTAACGGGAAAGTTCCATCAGTTACGTCAGTTTTGGTTCAAACCTTTTTGAAAGGGAAGGAAAGTGCGAAAAGGAAAATAGTCCCACTTTAACAAAGCCTTACAACATTGTGAATCCAAGAGCTAATAATTCTCAACAGGCGTGGCTGTAAATAAACTGGAGATTTAAGAGGAAACAGTTGGCCAAATCGAGACGGAAGAGTAACTGGCAGCTAAAAAACACGAATTGGTATCGAGAAAAAAAAAAAAATCAAAGTTAGGACGGAACTCTACCCACAATCGAGATAATAGATATCGGTAAATTTTTCATAATTAGCGGTATTGAGTGAACAAATGTCGTAAGCATAGTTTAAAGACAGTGCGAAAAACGAAACATTTCGAAAATTATTTCATTTTATTTGAAAAATTTACAGTTTGTTCAATCTACATAATCAAAATCAATATCACAAATCTCGCTTTTATCTACGAATATTGACTATTTAATAACGAACCGAAACAGGACGATTGGACACATTCAATGAGATGAATTAAAAAGGGATTTGAACGTCAAACATCTCAAATTAAAAATAGAGATATTCGCATACCGATACATGGAAGAGTGTAGAATATTTTTTTAGGAAAGGGCGAGTTCGTAAATACATAATTCTAACGTAGAATTCGGTTAGTTTTCGTGAAAAAAGTATAAAACGAAACACAAAAATTGATTTACAGATTAATGGAAAATTAAGTATCGGCGGGTAAAGCGGACTACGCGTGCGATCGGGAATGTCATCTAGGCTATTGTTCGATTATGCGAAAAATGTGTCTTTCTTATGATTGTAAAGCCTCTGTCAAGAGCATGTACCGGCAGAGACCCAAACTTTCTGGAGGGGGTAGGGGGGGGGGATTTAAACCGTTCAATTGTCGGTGAAATATCTTATTTCAATGTACCCCGGGATGCGATGTACTTCAAGTAGAGTACGTTGATTTTTCTTTGTACATATGTTGTTCTACACCATCAGTAGATTGTAACTAATTGAAGTGTAGGCGAACATTCTCTTCCTTTTCAAATATTCCCATTGCATCAGTTTTAACTTTGTTTCTATCGAAAAACGGTACAAACAACTGTACGATATGCGGACACTCGACAGTGCTGACAGTTGTTGGCGATTTACGTTTCACTCAAAGCGCCATGATTTGATGATACGAAATCACTGATGAAATCCGTCCCCGGGGAATACTGCTTGCCGGGTTCGAATTTCCTGCGTTCTCCATATTCCGTTCCTCTCAAATGTTGCGATGCTTTATTATTTAATAAAATATCAATTAGAAACTGGCGATATTTTCTTTTTTTCGGCATTTGCGGTTTACACAAAATTCTAAATTCGACCGAATCGAATGAAAAGTAAAATGCCAAAATTAAATTACCTAAGTTATGGTGCCGCACAAAAATGGTCACGCGAAATTTAGAATAACTCCTAGACACCGAAATTTAAGAAGGGCTAGAGTATGTGTAAATTTGATATTAAAAGAAAAATGTTAAATGTCGCATCCTTAGAAGATGTGAAAACATACGAGTGTACATATGAGCCTAGCAACATCGATTTATTATGCAGAATTTTTAACGAATATTCTTAACTTAAAAAAACACATGTTTTAATACTGTTTTTAGGATCGGCTTTTTCAAAATTTTTAAAAATTACATTTAGTGCTGATACTCGATGCTCACTAAAATAAACGTTGGAAAATGGCATCTTCTTAGGGAAGATATACTTTATTTACTTAATACTGCCAGATGGTCTGAGGGTGATACAAAATCTGTACCGGCAGCAAAGTGCTAAAATTCGCCTAGATGATATGGAGTCAGAATTAATGCGCATTTGCAGAGGGGTAAGACAGGGGTGTATTTTGTCACCATTATTATACAATGTATATGCTGACGTGATTTATAAAGAGGCATTACAGAACGAAAAGGATCCGGAGTTAAAATAAATGGAAAACGTATTAACAGTATTCGAGATATGCGGATGATACTATACTGTTAGCGAACTCCTGCAAAGAATTACAACAACTAGTAGAAAGAATTTGTAATAGGTAAACAATATGGACTTACAATTAATGAAAGAAAAACGAAGTTCATGATAATAAGCCATAAAAGGCATTACAATGTAACTCTATCACAATCAATGGAAAAAAGTATAGAAGAAGTTGTATAGAGAATTTAAATACTTAGGTAGCTAGATCACAAAAACACTCTTGATCCATCTGTTGAAGTTAAGCGAAGATGTGGCTACGCTAAAATAGCTTTCGGAAGAATGCAAAAACTACTCGCGGACACTCATCTTTAAGTTTCTATATAAGACAAGATTTTATAAGATGTTACATATACCCGATTTTATTATTATTATTATATGGTGTAGAAGCAGGAAACGTACACGAGTAAAACATTGTGAAATATTTGGAAGCGCGTGAAATGTTTCTTACACAGAAGAACTCCATGAAAATATTGTGGATGCAAAAGCTGACATACGATGAAGTATTGCGAAGAGCAAAAGCCGAGAGGGGCAAATATTTGACATAATTAAGAAAAGGAAGTCGAGATATTTAGGCCATGTTATTAAATGCAGGAAATACGAATTATTGCAAATAATTATAGAAGGGAAAATCAATGGAAAACGAACATGAGGAAGAACATCGTGGTGCAAGAATATAAAATAGTGGACTACCGGAAAAACAATAATAAAAAAATCTAATTGAAGCAGCGAACAACCGGGAAATTTAGCCAAATAGTGATCGTCTACGCGCACATGTCTGCGTATGACACCAGGAAGGAAGAAGAAAACTGCCAGATGAAAATTGGCCGAGAAGTTTTTATCAGAATATAGAGGATGAGCACTCAATCAGTATTATCGTTAAATTTAAAATATTTCTGTTTTATAATAATATTATAACTCGTGTGGCTTTACTACTCGTGTATTAATGCAACTTTAAAATCTGTACTTGGAAATTAATAAAAAAATTTTTGTTTTATCTAGAATTATATTTATATGTAAAGATAAGACTCTCTTTGAGAGACACACGTTTATTACCGTCCAAATTTCCCCCTCCCTTGTTTGGGGACTATATATTACTAATGTAATGAGTCAAACAAAAACTTTAAGTACCTTTTACGAAAGGTTAACGCTCGAAAATTTTCACTTCCCAAGCGAAAAACGCCGTATAAGTAACGTTAAGGTACGTGTACACTATTTCCATCAGTGATGATACTGATATCAAATTCGTTTTCTTTATTCGAATTTACATTTCCCCAGGGTAATTAAAATTGATATTTTGATGTTTTATAAAAAATTTGTTTTTTTCCAAAATAAGGTTTCCCCGTGGAGTAATTTAATAATATTTTAAGTTAATCACGTTTATTACGTTGCTAAATGCTCGAAAAAGGCGTAACGTTCGGAAATGTTCACTTCCCAAGCGAAAAAACACCGTATAAGATGTTTTCACATGAAAAATAAAAAACAGAAAAAGGACTTTGAATATAATATAGCGAGAAACGATTTAATATTTAATTAAAACTAGTCAACTTTGAACCCCAACCCAATATGAATGATAATGATTTTCCGTACTTTCAATGTTTATAATTCGAACAGGAACTGCGCCGTGCTGTGTTTGTGGTTAAACATTTATCAGTGAGACTACAAATTGTTTGTCATGCTACAAGCACAGAGTTTAAAAGAATGTCAACATCTTGTGATGCGCTCATTTATGATGTAAACTATGCAGTTCCCCTCGGATTACTATACTAGTTTGTTTAATTTTCTATCATTATTTTTTTTTTTCCTTCTCGATTAACTGGTATTAGTTAAATTAATATCGCCCTTCCGGGAAAAACATCGGAAAAAACATACGCAATATAAACGGTTTATCTTAATAACTAGATCCGTTCATTCTCACGAACGTGTTGGGTATAGTTTTGTTAGCGTATGTGTGAATGAATTTATATCGGTACAAATATAGATTTACCTAGCAGGGCCCGCGGATAACTTAACGCTCTATTTAATATAATTACACCATCAACATGATCAGAAGTGATAACGCAGGTTATCATCACGGTGCCACTCTGCTGTACTTTTTCAGTAAAAAATTAAATTCGGATTTTCCTTTTTTTTGGAACGAAGTTCTTTTACGCGGCTTGTCGGTAGGAGTAAACTGGCAGAATTGGCGAGATAACGCAAATCGCGTTACGCGTCGTCCTCCAGGCGACCTTCACTCGCTTTTTATTATATGCGAGTGTGTACGTGCGAGCGAGTATCGAGATTCAAGCATTGTGCGCGGTCAGTTGCATAAGCTCAATTCTCAACACGTGTACATTTTATCGAATTTGAAGATTGGCGCGGTTCGTTTTTAATTATTTAATTACACCCTGATTTCTTTCATCAAGCTAAACGCTCGCCGACAAATTATACGTTCTAACATCAAGCACGTAACTAGAAATTTGATGTTTTCTCGGTTACGAGTAAAATTCTGTTAAAATTTTGCCTCTTCTTAACTTCGCGCCATGTAGGTACACGTAGTGTGTTTTTTCTTTTAACCTGTTCTATTTTTTATCGTATAATTTATCGAGTGACTTTATAGCTAATATCTATCAAAAAGCGAAAGGATCCTACTGGGGGGGGGTCCCTAGACACCACTTCCCTTTTTTCAACTGACTTTTCTTAGTCTACAGTTTTTGGTCTAATAATTATTTTATCACGTTACATTTTCTTCTTCTCCTCCTCCTCCTCCTCCTCCGTTTTATAAAATTCCACTTTCGTCGCTATCGCTATCTTTATTCTTCATCCGCCTGCTTTATTATTATCCTCTTTATCTATCATTCTTGACGACAGTGTTAAACTTACTATTGTTTCTGTCGCTTCCATTATTCCGTTACTTTTTTTCCACCACGTTCGGTCTAATGAACTTTGAACATTATCCGTTTATTCGATAAAAAGTTTTCATGTAGCCGACTCGTTTGTTCGCAAGTGATTTTAACCGAATTTAGCGGAATTGCTGTTTTTTTTTTTACAAGTGTGGCAATGTATAGCGGTAACCTAGTTTTGTGATAACTCGCCATAAAAGACTCGAGTTACCCGCAGGCTTGACTGAAGTCGAACTGGTTAGTAATTACTCAGAAAAAGTGAACCACAGTATCCCTCTTCGAATATGTAATAAGCCTACGGTACATGATGAAAAGCTTTATTTTATAATCCGCAGACGCCCTGTTATATGGGTCATATTGACTTTTATGGGAGTAACTAAGAGACAAATTATGGAAATAAAATTTTTGTTTTTTTTTTTTCTATGGGAGGGGTTAGCCGCTAGCCCGAGAACTAGGAATAGGAAAGTAAGAGCAGACTTATATAAAGTGAAAATTGGAAAGGCGTATACAGACTATAGAACTGAACGTCGCGAAGAAAGAAACCTAAAAAATCGAAGGATGAAGCGAAGATGCGGTGGTGTAGACAGAAAGAATCGGTACTTGAGAATGATTAGAAATAACAGTTGTATCGTTGCGGATGCGAATACGATAAGAAATCTAGCCGTCAAAGAAGATGAACGAGCGAGTAGACCTTTTTGATTTTTCATGGGACGGAATCAGTTTGGATGGAGAGAGAAAGGAAATGGTTTTATGAATGCGAGAGAGAGTATAGGAAGAATTAATTGTAGAGGGAGAAAGAAAAAAGCAGATGGATGGCTTAACTTAGATAATTAGGACATTTCGAGAGTCCGGCAAAGAGGAAATAAAACGAATGAAGAATCTCCCTTTTCAGAATGGTAAACTATTTTAAAATCACCTTAAATCGGTTTTATACGATATCAACTTTTAGCGTGCCAGTTTACTTTCTTGTACGGCCACCGGCTAATGGCGGGTTTTAAAAATTACACGATCTTCCATTACTTTCACTTTGGAGTAATTTAAAATTTAGAAAGATAGCGAGGAATTGCACGAAAATCTGATTCTTGTGAATCTGAAGCATATAGGCAAGAACCCCATTGGCACCATGTTAATGCCACACTTCAGAGTTGTATCGGAACAGTTTCGCTTCAAGCATCATATACAAGCATGTTTTGCTTATACCTCTATTGATTTATCCATTAATTTACAGCGTCATAATTCGTCAGGTCACAAAGACACAAATGGGAGAAGAGATCGATTCAGCAGAAAGGAACGATTTTAGACTTTTTGACGATAACCAAGTTAAAAACAGTAGTGCGCTCCTGATAAAGTGATCGAATGTGATGAAAATGTCGAACAGTGATGGGAGATGTTGTCTAAGAGGTGTTGCCGACTAAAGCGCGTGTTTTATTGGGTTCTTTAAAATTGTACTTTCTGTTTCATACGTACGTATGGAAAAGATAAAAAAAACCAAGACTTATTGCACATTTTTTTTCTCCTAATGATTTTAAGCAATTGTTCGTTATTTACTTTTTTTTTATTATTATTATTTTTTTCGTTAAATAGCAAAACGTGAGATAATTGAAAAATGTACCTTCTCTAATTATACTGTGCCCTCGAGCAGCGGGGATGATGCGATCATTAGAGAACTAACACGAATTATTTTATTATCAATGATAATCTAACGAAAAATAACTGTTATCAGTGATTTGCTTTTACGCTACTATTTTTATATTATTCTCTATTAGAGACAGTTGGGTCAGCATTTTTCAGCGCGTGTATACAGATCACGTTTGTGTACGCTAACGATTAATTACAGTGAAATGGAGCGAAATAAAAAACTCACCGAGTAAGCAGATAAGCTTCGATTTAAGACGGAATACTGAATAGTGTCTGGATTGTCAAAAGGCTTTTAAACCGTTGCGAAAACGCTCAATACTCAACGGTATGCGTAATGAACAAAACGATTCTCCCTTAACCGCATAAAATAGTGAACTCATCTTTCGTAACGATGTTCATTTTTACTCTTACTGTAAGGACAACAGACGCGTTGCATACGAATAATCATTCGGAAGTGCTAGATACGGAAACGGCTGTTGCGGTACTTGCGCAGTTAATCCCTAAATGACTTCAATAGCGAAAATACCTCGCGAAACGTATCGAACTGATGTCGGGCGGTTTACCAGTATGTATGTCGGTGAAGTTGCGTCACAAACGAAATGCTACGCAATGTAAAATGCAGTTCCGCATATTAAAACTGTTCATCAGCTCGTTTAGATACTGAAAAAGATCCGTCCACAGTCAACTGGCCAAGCAGTATCATCGCATTAAAAATAATCTCTATGAAATCATTCGCATTCGAGCAATGATTCTTCCGGGAACGGTTGATCCAATACGTCGCGAGCTAAAAAGACTTTTAAATACTTTTAAAATAATTCATTTAAAAACGAGTATACATTTGGCTCTTACATCAATCCTCATTTCGAGGGAAATTCGATTCATTTTATCGTTTAATCGTTTAATCGTTTAACTTTGAACGTTTTTTTGTTTTTTGTTTTTTTTTACACGTTCTGAAATAACCACCCTTTAATCAGCGGCAGCTCTGGACAATTATATCTAGGGGAGGCTCTTAACTAAAACGAGTTCATACCGGTTGAACGAATGAACACGATCGTCAGACGTTCCCTGAGAATGCTCACGCGCTGTAGCGGACGAGTTTTTAAACTAGCAAGCAATGTTCGCGCTTCTTGATGATCGACAACGGCCGAATAAGTGATAAGCGATTCGGAGATGTTTTAACAATAGAGGACTTCGTAATGTCGATTTAAGCTTTAACAATAAAGACATTTTCTTCCGATTGTTGTAGATGCGCGCGAAATTGTAAAATCGATTCGTAATGTGATTCACCGATACTAGTCGTAAGCAGTGGTGGGCGATTAAACATACCTTGAAAAACGTTTTTGACTGAAAAATATGAATCCGATTGTTCGAATAAAAACCATTGAGCAAGTCGAGTTCAAGCGAAAACTGTCGAAAGTCAAAAGAACAGACTGAAAATCTCGGTCTTCACCCATCAGCGATCACGTAAAAATAGTCGGAACGGAAGTGATCACGTATTCGGGAGCTGTGTTTAACTGTTCTAAATTTATTCAGCTTTTTGAAACTTTCTTACGAG
This sequence comes from Icerya purchasi, assembly GCA_039619475.1. Classification (NCBI taxonomy): domain Eukaryota; kingdom Metazoa; phylum Arthropoda; class Insecta; order Hemiptera; family Monophlebidae; genus Icerya; species Icerya purchasi. The sequence goes on along the minus strand of CM077116.1, from coordinate 149,887,071 downwards.
CTATAAAATCGTCAAATTTGAAAATGATTCGTCGAATAGCATAAATCAAACAGAAAGAAATTGATTTATGTGTGCGCATAGACAAAGTATCCGTGTACCGGATCGTGACGTGCGACGAGAAATGGATCTTATATACGACAATCGGCGACGTTCGGCTCTGCGGCCGGACCGCGAAACAGCTCCTCGATATTTCCAAAGGCCAAAAACAAGAGAAGATTACCTAGACTGTTGGCTGATCTGCTGTCGGTCTTATTCGTCACAATTGCCTGAATCTAGGCGAAACCAGCGCAGTAAAGAAGTACTGCCGGAAAATTTATGAAACGCCCCAGAAACTTGAGCGCATATGATTGGTCAACAGAAAAAGATCAATCCTCCTCCATGGTAACGCTTGTCCGTCGCATCACTGAGCCTGCAATAGTTGAACGAATTCACGAAAAACTCCGCTTCATTACCATACTTGCCGGAACTCTAGTCAACCGACTAACACTTTTTTTAGCATTTGCACTACTTTTTTCACGAGAAATGCTTCAAAAATCAAGATGACGCAAAAAAACATATTCGACGCGTGTCTGTCTTTCTCAGAACTCCGAACTCCTACGTTATCGGAGTAAATAAACCTATTTCTTGTTGACACAAAAATGTGTCAATTCCAAAGGTGCTTACTCTTCAATTAATAAAGTTTATTATACGCTGAGGTATTTAAAGTTCTAAGATCGACATTATTTTTCTACCGACCTAATAATATTTATAATCCGTTTGTCATCGCTCTAGGTTCGAGCGTCAAACAATTTTCCCTGTTTTTGAAACATACAATCTGTGCTCAACAAGCGCTTCAATAAATCGGCTAAATTAATTTTATCGATCGTACTAACAGAATATTCCAGTTCCTCTGGAAAGCACAACTGAAAGAAGTAAAAAGTCAAGGGCTAGATAGATAACCGAGAAAATGTTTACGGCCATGTTTGTCTGCAACATATACGGTTTTATTTTGAACATTACCTTTTTTTTCATTAGTCATTAGTCGGCACCATATTCCTACGTCGACTTCATAGTGACCAAATAATGGCTTACTACCAGGCCGAAAAAAAAAGAGGCAACTGAGAAAATGGAACGACGAAAATCCGGTGGGCATGTTTAAACACAGAAGACTCTAATTACTAATTGCACGGTAACCCAAAACCACTTTATCGGGAAAATAATTTTTGGTGAAATAATGTCGCTCGATTTTAACTAATTACTTTTCTTATTCACCTCTGCGTTCGTTAATTAAATTTAAACGATTGAAATATTAAGAAATTATTATTATTTATCGGCCACTGCTATAACTGTAATTTTATGATGTATTATCCTTCGTAATCAGTTATCCGTAATCGAGAGTAAAATGTGAAAAATATAACATATGCAGAAACTCTGACTCGATAAAAAAGGAACAATAATGTAATAAATGAAAGCTAGCAGTTCGATTTTCGACTAGAAAAAATTACCCCCCCCGTTCACTACAGTGAATGCAGTTGGTTTTTTTTTTCAATTTTTTGAGCATGTCGACTAAGGACGTTACCCAATTCAAAGGTATGGCAGCATTAATGATTATGTAGGAAAAATATTATAAATAGAACATATGAATGAAGCTAACAAAGGAATAACCAAGGGAGAATGGAAAAAAAGGATGCTGTGAGCGCTGCAAGGCATAGGATAAGACGCAAAAGATCGGAATACAATACCGCGCGTTCTGAAGAAATGAAAGTATATTCAAGTAAAATGTGATTCGCATCACTAATGAATTTTTGCTTCTAACGGATCAAACGGGCAAAGAGAAGACTGGGTAATGGAGAAACGAAAGAGAGCTAGGCAGGAAGCAAACTGTGATTTAACTGAAGTTTAATTATAGATGAGGTAGTTGACCGTCCTCATGTTGGGGAAATTAAGAAACCACCGAAAAAGAGGAGGAATGGGTTGTATGGCTAAATAAAAGGAAGCAGAATTAGAAAATGCAGAAGGATAGAGATCAGACCAACACTCGTGGTGGCAACGAAAATAAAGATGAAGAAGACTTTGGGCTGGAAAATGACTAATAAAGCGACCATCTGAAGCAGCCGAATGTGCCAACGAGTCAACTAATTCGTTTCCCGAAATTCCACAATGACTAGGAATCCGCAATAGATCAATACGGACAGAGCGGGAATGAAATAGACGTGAAATTAAGGAGCGTATGTGAAGCACGATAGGATCAGCGGATAGTTTAGGAAAGGGAGTAGCAATGGTTTGTAAAACGGCTTTTGAATCAGTGTTGGTATAAGCTATAAAAAGTATTGCTTGTAGGCTTGCGATAGATTCAGCTAGGAATATGTAGGAGAAGAAGGGAAGGTTTGAACGGGCAGTTGCGTAGGTTGCCTCTTGGATGAAAAAAAAGAACTGCAATTACTATAACTGTTATATCTGTTACATATATCAAAATAAAGTTGTTTTTCGCGTCTTTTCGACTGTTAACATAAGGAACCACCGGATCAATTGTTTTTACACGTGGAAAAGCTGATTCCCCTGAAAAAAGTTTTAGCGTATAACCTATATAAGTTTTGGGTTCGGAAGATCTATGAAAATTTCTTTTTGTCAATAAATAAAACGGGAGATAAATCAGCATAATAAAAGAAAAAATCTTTATCATATATTCTAAATAAAATAAAATAAAATAAAATAAAATAAAATAAAACTGTTCCTTATTAGTTTCATAATAAATGTTATTAACTGATTGTATTTATAATATTATAGATAAAATTTCGAAAATTAATACTTTTTAGTTTTGTGCAAATTTTTTTTTTCTAAATAAATCCGCTTTTGCTACGACAAAGTCCGAGTATAAAATGCGACGTAAGATGAAGAAAGAGAAGTTCGTTTAGTGAATTATGAAGAACAAAAGAATTTTTAACTAAACGAAACTTTATACTTCTGTTATGCGCCGACAAACATAGGTCATAGAGAGAATCTTTAATTGAACTTAGGGATCGTTTATTATTTGGTGCGTTTCCTTCAAAGGGTGATGGTGAAGAAGCGAGAGGGGGGGGGGATCTTAAAAATTTCAATAATCTTCTTTGACAACAGAAACTGGAAATTTCAAAAATATAAAATTAGTTGTAGATATGGCCATTGGGGTTTTCAGATATTCAGTTAAGGTTTTTTTTTGTTCTATTTTTAGTAATACGTGTTTTTTGTTTTTTTAATTTTTAATAAATCTAAGCACCAAACTGCTCAGTCGCGTCCGTCTTTCTCTGTGTATACTGCCGAACGGATTGCGCTCCACAGTTTTAAAAATGTCTGTGTATTATCACGACAGCTGTATTTTATTTTTTTGGGAGATATACGATAAAAAGAGATAAAGTTACAGGTAGAGATTGAAACGGATATTATTATGCGTACAAAGTCGAGGGCAGAAGTTGATTCGCTATATTTGTCTCAAGCCTTTAAAGTAACATTTATCGAAACGAATGTTTAAAAAGAAAAATAAAATAAAAAAAAAAAAAGAGTCAAAAACAAAAAAAAAAACAATCAGACAGTCGACCATACTATCAATAGTCCGAGGTGTATTGACAGAGATCAGAATAATCAGGTCGCGCCGATGTTTAATAATTAATTTGAATGTACACGAGCAAAATAATAACTCCGCGGACGTCATAAACACGTTACGCTAGTGTAAAATAACGGTGTTTTATAAACATGTTACGTAGTATTTGGAAACAATTTAATAGTAAACAAGAACAAAAACAGAAATATAATTAATAAAGAAACTAGTGAATGTACCACCGCCATTAGAGATGCAAAAATTCTGCCACTTACTGAGATTATCGTTGTAAGAGAAAAATTACTTACACGTAAAAAGATATCAAGGGCGCTGCCAGCTGAAGAGCTACGGGAGGGGGATGAGTTACCAGCCGCCAGGGGGGGGGGCAAGATGATAGAAAGAGGATATGAGTTATAGGAAAAATAAAATTTATAATTTGTAAAGGCTTAATATTTTATTAAACAAGAATAAAATCTTAATTAAAACACAAGTTTTCGTGGGTTTCTGGCAAATTTTTATAATGAAATTATAAAAGTCTTCCAAATTGTCCATGATTACGCGCCTATGAATACTCATCATGGTCAGTTGATTAAAAGGCGACGCGCATGTACGATATGCATGTAAATAGAAAGATATTAATTGAAAGTTCTCGAAAAAAACACGTTGAGCCAAGTTTAAAATACTTCACTTCTTCCTGTTGTACTCAATTTTCATTCGAAATTTAATTTCAAATTGAGAAAAAATAATCCGTTCGAATGTGTAACGGGCACTTTGGGCACATCGGAAAAATATAAATTAAAAATCTACACAACGTAGGAGACTAGATGAAGAAAAATCAGTGAATAACAAATAACGAATTACTGAATAGGACTAAAGCGTATTTTAAATATATCTGGGAAATTCCACGCAGAAACAAGGGTGAATACGTGCGCTTATTAAAAAAGCTAAAATAGTAAGGCACATCAATATGTTTAAAAAATATTTTCAAACATGAGTGAACATTGTAAAAAATCGGAAAAGATAGTAGTTTAAAAATCGGCTCCGAAAATTAGTAATAATAAAGATACAATATATGTAAAATGTGAAAAAATATTACACAAAATCGTTTTATTGTAAACATCTAACAGGCAATGCACGCGTAAAGTAAACTAAAAACTAAATGCTCAAAGGCTGCAATTATCGATAGTCTTTCAAAACCAAATTAAAATATGTGCTGAATGAGCGTGATAACCATCCTCTTTTTATTTATTTTTTCCTACCATAGGCGCGCCAGCGGCCTTGACCCAACAGCATGATAAATCGAGAGACAGAACTAAATAGCCAAACGGTCAGAAATGGAACTCACAAAGAACAGTAGCAAGGGAACAACTGAAGGCAATGGGATGGAAAGGATACAGGTAGCATTAAAGAGAGTAGGAAGACCCAAGGCTAAAGGTTGGGAATAAAGAAAGGAGCGTTCGTTAATGATAATATATATATATATATATATATATATATAAAATTCTGCTCTTTGGTAAGCCCCTTTGACTAACAAACTTTTTTCTTTTAAACTTCTTTCAGAAAAATAATTTTTAATTAATTACGTCATTCTTCCCTGTCTTTTATTTTTAAAAAAGTCTTAACAATTGTACAACACAGAATCCAACCTTTATTATCTTATATAAAGTAACGGAACATAATCATGTGACAAAAAATGTAACGTGCCCCGAGCTAAAAATGGCATAGTCATTAAAATATGTGCAATATTATCGGTACCTGGTGACCGAGCTTCGCTCAAATTTATGCCACACTTACAGTTAAAGCATCGATGAGTTCCACAAACTTAAAAAAAGGTATAAAAAAAATACATAATAATACGAAAGCTATAATCGCATTATTATATTTTTCAGTTTTGAAAGTGTGTTTTAGTTTGCCTAATATTTAAACTTAAACTACGATATATCATGAGAGACCAAAAATATGAGATTTTACGTCTCATTATGGAAGTAAAGCTTTTGGGCAAAAGATTGAAAGGGCGCTCACGAAATATTGTTTAGATCTGCCATGTCAAGAAAATACACATTGCTGTGTTGATCAGCAGCCTTCGTAACGGAGACGGCGGATGAAGAAGAAGAATATTTAAAATAATCACCATTATAATATCGCGAACAAATTTATTTCATTATGCGATTTCAGTTTTCTTACATTAGCGAATATTAAACCTAAAATACAAGTTTTAACACGAACACGGTTTGCCTCCATTTCGTGGAACAGACGATTTCTGAACTTGAAAAAAGCCTACTAATGAATTTTTTCACGTTAACCCGGGGCGTTTGCCATCAATCTGGTTATAATTTGGAAAATTTATGATTATTATTAATTGTCCTCGGAAGCCAAAAGACGAAGTTAATTTTTAATTCGGTGTTTCATTAAAATTGTATCTCGTGTATTACGTATACACGCGTACGTATAAATATACAAAGAAGAAGCAATGCAAAGTTAGTCGCGTAATTTTACTATCGCTTCATAGGTATCCACGAATAACTGACGTTCGATTTATAGATTTCAAACTTAAATAATAATTATAAAGAATGTTTGAGCTTAAAATTACGACGAAACGTCGGCCATATTTTCTAAAATATTAATTTTACTTACGGAGTTAAAATAATTCGGCTCACGACGAATAATACGCAGTCGACAAATTGCACGGTAAATCGAGGGAAATTATATTCAAACGGAAGTAACTACTAAAAATAAAAACGAAAACTAACCGCTGAACATTAACGATTAGCTGAAACCCCGATAAAAAGTTCGTATTAAACAACGGCGTCAGTCAACGCTGAAAGTAAAACGAAACAATCGATAAAAATGACGTGTGAATGATTAACGAAGCGTATGATTTTCATCGGTCGTACGAAATTGGTCGATTGAATGATCGACTAACGTGATTTTTGAAAATGAAAAACTGATGAAGAGAAAAAAGGGGAGAAGGTAAAGAATCTGATTAGTATGAGGGAAAATAATAAGAGTATGTGTATGTTACGTTGTGCCTCAGCAAAGAGACAAAGTGTAGGCTCTTTTATCGCTAACCTCGGTCAATTTGACTAACAGCGCATACGGTTATTATTAGTACGTTCAAAGGTTCGGACGATTGTTCCGTAATCATGACACCAATTAATTATCTTAAATTCATCTCTGATCGATAATAAAAAAATTATTCGTGCCGCCTGTGACCTACTTCGTTCATTCCGATCAAATGCCGAAAAATCAATAACAGTCGCCTAGGTGCGGTCACATTATTCCGTTTGTGACAAACAACGAAAATGCAACCTTTGCGTACCTCTGACTCATACGTCGGATCTGTTATTAACATCATCCGCAGCACACTCTATGTTACCTTACAGCAAGGTTCGGGAATTCTATAGAAGAATGTTTTTCACGGTAGATGGCGCGCTACTAGAGTAACTGGTAACCTGGTTATATTATGTTGATAAAAATGCTTTTGTAATTTTTGAAAATCGAATAGAAAAAAAAATTAACCGCCCAATATCAAAACGTATTTCCGTAGTTTTTTTAAAAAAAATAAGCCGTGGGTCTCACAGGGCAAAAATGCCCGTTGTGTGGGTGCCCAACATTCTTATCAACGTTTATTAAACAAAGATACAAATTACAAAAATTACAATTATTTTAACTTATTCTATAAATAACAATACTAACTAAACCTAACATAATATTTACGTAAGAGTATATATACACATAACAATACATAGCATATCGTGTAATATGCATCTGTACACTGGTACATGCAGACAGCTTAATATTTCCCGCTCGAAAATCCTCTGAGAGAATTTAAAATCCAGGAGGGACACGATAAAGTCAAAACCAAAATCCATAAATAAAGAAGCATTAAAGAGTAGCGAGATATAGAGATCATAACATGATCTTCATGATCTTCAATCTTTGCACCATTCCTTCAGCCATTTTTGCCCTTTCTTTTTCCAGACACCAATTTCTTTTTTCCTCTAGTAATATCATTAGGGATTGTACTTATTTAAATTAATTAAAACTGAGCCATCAGTAGTGTTGTCAATTCGTAGATTTACCCCGCGGGGATAGATGTAATATGTATTACTTTTTGGTGTCTTGTTAATTTTTTCTCCGGATAGTAATTTTATATTATTAATATTAAATTATAAGTAATTTATAATAGAAATAGTACGTATCAGGGTGGGACATTTCATCATTTTCCTTTCACACATAATTGACCTAAAGTCGATTTGCTTCCAATAGGGGAGTATAAGTTTCAGACACCTCTTCTGTATTATACTTATTTTGTTTATTTCTGTTTTCTTAGCCTCACAGAATATATTTGAATTCCACGTAATATTCTAGACATTATTATTGAATTATAGTATATACGTAGTGTTCGATGTGCTAGTACCTGCTTTATTTTCTATAAAGCTGGAATTGTCTGTTTTATTTTCGAGTTTAAACTTTGAATGTGTTTTTTCCAGTTCAAGGCTTTATCAAAAAGGACCAGTTTAGGATTAGTTCTTTCAAATTAAACTTTACCATCATTATTTAATGTCTGAAACTTTATTTATTAAGAAAAAAGAAAATAATCCAAAGTACTCCTTTATCGCTGATTATTTTATAGAATTTTTAAACCTTTTTTTTTTTTTTTTTCATTATTTAAATGTTTATTTATATTTATATTTTTATTTTCCTTTTAGTTTAGCACAAATTTCTTTTCATAAAAAACCCTTGGTATTCCCGATCCTTGTTTCAGTGACGGGAAATTTAATTCAGCAAAATGATACCGCGGAAAAAATAGTAAAATTTGTAGTATAATTTATTTGTCTGCCTATTGTTTTTAAGCATTCTTTCTGTGTGTTTTCAATTTCAAACACTAGCCAGCTACCGTGAGCATAGTTTGTTTAGGTAATTGCGCTTCGTTACTGCGGTATATTGAAACTCCTGAAGAAAATAAATAAGTAAAAATTGACTTACGCTGACTATTAATGTCTGTATTTGACACGCAAACAAAAAAAGTAAATCAAATACCGGACTTCTCTCATTGCGGAGTATTTTTCAATTTTAACTGTGCATCATTTACAGAAATAAATTTTTATCAGTACATTACAAATGATTAAAAAAAAAAAAAGAATCCCATTAATTTACATTATATTCTAATAATGTTTTATTTTCATTACGCATGAATGTATTGTTTCACAGCTGATTGTGCAGTTGGATTAATTAATAACGCAGCGCTGATTGGGACAAACTTAGAAAGCAACTGAATTTAAAAAAAATTACCTAGCGATATTGACAAGGCGGTAAAATTCTTTGCAAAAAGTAATGTACAGGATACCTGCAAGCTTTCTACTGGGACATTAGGTCAACAGAATTTACACAGAACTTCTGATCGAATTTCTGCTCGAATTTCTGCTCGAAATTTCTATCGATCTAAAGAAGTCAGTAAAATTACCGTATTTACTCGCGTAATTAAGGCACTTTTTTGCCGTTTTTAACCTGCCAAAAAAGGCGGTGCGTAAATTACGCGGCGAATCAGATCAGCCTGCATCTTGCGGGTTATATGGGTGTGTATTTCGAAATTACCTCTTACCTAAACAAAACACACTCATTAAGTGAAATCAGTTACCTTTATTTCGAACCAAATATATATTTATACAATAATAGGTAACTCTACATTACGGTAATTTATAAATTCGAGTACCGGTAATTTACTTCTAAGAAATTAGACATTGTCTAGTAATGTTGAACAACCTATTAATGTATTTTAATAACGCGAAAATACGGTTTATATTATTTCTCCGAAAAAATGTGTGCAAAAATTAGGCGCGTAAATTACACGAGTAAATACGGTAACTTGCAACTCAAGAGTTGGATGGCGACGTAATGGAACCTTTATTAAAAAAAGAATACAATTATTTCCATGCGGTCAATTACGTAACTCTAGGTTCAATACAAAAATGCTAGATATATCCGATTGTTTTCCTTTAACAGACAAACAAAAATCCTATAAGGGAAGCAAAATTGTCAAGAAAATATTTCAACCATTTGTTGACTGCACTCGTGAAAATTCGATGAAGGAACACCTCGAAACTCTTCACGAGTTAATTAAAGCACCTCTAATATCGCTGCGTAAAGTTCAATAAAAAATCCTGTCACCAAGAAGGGTACCACCAGACAATGATTACGGGTGAAATAAAGTTGACATATAGGCATACTCTTTTACTCGCGTTTAAATTTAATTCTACACTTAGAATAAAATAGAATAAAATGTAAATTTTAATAAATTTGAAATGTAAAATAAGTTAAAAGATGGAAATAAATCAATTAAATAAATAATTTAAAATAAATTAACACGATGAACATTAAACGTTAAATAATGGATTATTGTTAGGTAAGTTGTTATTAATGACAATTATTTTTGTGTTTCTGAATATAATGTCATTAGTTTACCTAACAATAATCCATTACTTAACGTTTAATATTCATCGTGTTAATTTATTTTAAATTATTTATTTAATTGATTTATTTCCATCTTTTAACTTATTTTACATTTCAAATTTATTAAAATTTACATTTTTTTATTTTTTTTTATATTTTAACTAAATAATAATTACTTGCTGTGATTTTACATTGATTCAAATTTTATTAGTTAATGGTGATTTTATTAATGTTGACAGTTACATTTGTTGTTTATAATTTTAGTTGTTTATATATATATATATATATATATATATATATATATATATATATATATATATATATATACACCATGAAGATGAATAATACTATCTGAAACTAGTCGGTGTTTTATTTTTATTTTAAATAATTAAATAACCATTTTGCGGTTTTAATTTATTTACTTTTCAATAAGATCTACACTTAGAATTGTTTATTATTCAAAATCGATCATATTTTACAAATTCATGGTTCACTTTAGAAATTGATCGGGCCAGTTAATGTTTTTTCTAAAATCTTTGCAAGTCCAGGAAATATGATAACGGTGCCGCCAACTACGCGATAAGTCGTCCGGAGCGTGTTTGTGTGCGGTCTGCGTTTTTTCCCGTTAAATAGCTTTAGCACGTTCAAGGATTTCACACATTTCCTACAAAGAGCTATGATATGATCTACCTTGCGCAGCCTGGGGTCAAAAACGATACAAGAAAGGCTGCACGAGACTGAAATTTTAATATATTGCCATACAATTTTAGCTGCAAGGCCGGCTGCAGCCTACTTTTACAATGGAAGTCGACGCAATACGTTTTAGAGGTGGAGAATTTAAGCCCAGTATGCTGGCACCAAACCTCAGTCCTGTATATGTGACAATGAAAGTGATGCGTATGCCGTTGACGGAAGGCATGTACCGTATATTTAAAGCTAGCGGCAACTTGAAGAAACTGACGCGTAAAAACGTCGAACATAAGCAGTTTATGGACAACACGATCGAGCGTAATCTATCGTTCCTGAAATCGATTCCCAACAGCGTCCAATATTGGACAACGCGAAAAAAAGACGTGTTTGCGATGATCTGCCAACTGGGAAAGCCGGCGATTTTTCTCACTGCCAAGTGGCAGAGGACGAGGAGGAACAGCAGTGATAATTAAACAGAATATCAAACACTATTTACAGGAAGAAATACAATTGAATTTCCTACAAGCCACAGTAGTAGCAATAAACTATAATGGCGCAGACCTCAATCTAGCTGCAGCATACCGTCCGCCCAATAGTAATTTTGAAAAAAGTCAATTTATTGATATCTTCAATCAACTCGGTCCTCGTTTTATACTTGCAGGTGACTTTAATGTAAAACACACCATATGGGGGTCACGTTTGACGACACCAAAAAAAGGTGCTGAACTTCTCAACGCTATCAACATATGTTCGTGTAAGTTCTTTTCATCGCGGAAACCTGCTTACTGGCCAACAGATTGCGCGAAGAATCCTGATCTCCTTGACTTTTTCATTACTAAAGGAATCGCTGCCAATTATGTGCAAGTAGAAGGAATTACGGACTTATCGTCAGATCATACTCCGGTACTTATGACACTAAGTTCTGTAGTGATTAAAAAAAGAATTCAGCAAAATCTCACCAATAAATATACTAATTGGAATCAATTTAGAGAAAGCCTTGACTCTTCAATTGAACTTAAAATCAGGCTTAAAACTATTAGTGATTTAGAACAGCAAGCCCAGCACTTTATCAACTTGTTGCGAAAAGCTGCTAGCCAGGCTACTCCAGCTCTTAAAGAAAACGTTCCAAATGAAGTACTGTATCCTATCGAAGTTAGGAAACTAATAAAAGAGAGAAGACGTGCACGGAAAATATGGCAACGCTCCCGTCATCCATCGGATAAAACAAAATTTAATCGAATTAGCAATAAAGTTAATAGGCTAATCAAGGATTTCAAACAGAAAAGCGTCACAAACTACTTAGAAAATTTAAGCCCTGCAGCGGACACAAATTATTCATTGTGGCGTGCAACGCGACGCTTCAAACGTCCACTACTTCATATTCCTCCTCTCAAGGATGAACAAGGGCAGTGGATTCGCGACGACAACAGTAAAGCTGAACTATTCGCTTCGCATTTAGCTTCAGTCTTTACAACACATAATATAAACTCCCAGATCGATACAACGAAAAATTACCAACCTTTCCAGCAAATAAAACCAGTAACTCCTCTTGAAGTTGCACAAGAGTTAGATAATAATATGAATCCCAAAAAGGCTCCTGGAATCGATGAAATTTCACCTGGAGCGCTTAGAGAATTACCACGTAAAGGAATTATCATGCTGACATATCTCTTTAATGCCTGTTTCAGAATGAGATACGTACCAAAATGTTTCAAAATCGCTCAAATCATCATGTTACCGAAACCTGGGAAACCAACAGAAGTAGTAACTTCGTATCGACCAATCTCTTTGTTACCTTCTATATCAAAATTATTTGAAAAACTACTCCTTAAGCGACTCAAGCCCTTATTAAAGATACCAGATCATCAGTTTGGCTTCCGCAATCAGCACTCTACGATTGACCAAGTGCATCGTATAACTAAGCTAATTGAAACAGCCTTTGAAGAAAAAAAATACTGTCCGGCGGTTTTTCTAGACATATCGCAAGCTTTTGATCGAGTCTGGCACGAAGGGCTGATCTATAAAATGAGCAACCTGCTATCGGAAAATATGTGCCAACTTCTTGAATCATATATCTCTGATAGATCCTTCAGAGTTTCTTATGAAGAAGCAAAGTCCAAATTTCATCCAATACAGGCTGGTGTTCCACAGGGTAGTGTCTTAGGACCTTCTCTGTATTTATTGTATACAGCTGACATTCCAACAACAGCCAAGACGACTACTGCTACCTTTGCAGATGACACAGCCATCTTGTCAGTTGGCAATTCCCCAGAATTGGCTACGACTAACTTGCAACATGCAGTAGAAAAAATTAGCAAATGGACATGTGATTGGAAGATCAAGATTAATCAAGAAAAATCAGTGCATGTTATGTTTACGCTTCGTAAATCTAAGACCTGTCCTATATATCTTGATCGTCTTCCTATTCCGAGATCGGACTCTGCTAAATACCTGGGTATGCATTTAGATTCCAGGCTGAATTGGAAGACGCATGTCAAAATGAAAAAGGAGCAAACCATGCATAAATTAAGACAGATTTGTTGGCTGATTGGGCGTTATTCTAAACTCAATCTGTCTAATAAGCGTTTGATTTATTGTCAAATCATCAGACCGATATGGATGTATGGTATTCAACTCTGGGGCTGTGCAAAGACATCCAATCGGTTGATTATTCAGCGCGCTCAAAATAAGTGTCTCCGAAACATCACTGGAGCTTTTTGGTATCAACGAAACGAAGAAATACATTCCGATTTAAATATTCCATGGATCGATGAAGTCATACGTTATATTGCAGAAGCGCACGAATACCGACTTCACAGTCACCCAAATCTAGAGGCTTTAGAACTGCTACTTTCCGATGATGACTTAAGGCGCCTTAAGCGCACAAAGCCTTATGAACTAGTCACCTAATTTATTCTGTAATATATTCGTATGTATGTATTTTGTGGATATGGGCATATACTTGGTGTGCGTGCGTGTGAGTATTTATATGCGCGTATGATTATGTATATATCTGTATATTAGGAGTTATGTAATTGTACATAGTTTCTACTCTGCTCATGTTACAAATTAGTTAGATTAAGTTGTAACACTGTTTTAAAAGTAGTGCTAATTTATTTACTATAATAAGATTGTACTGAAATATACGTGTAAAAAAAAAAAAAAAAAAAAAAAAAACTGAAAGCGCGAGCGAATACAGTTGGCCCGATCTGTTGCGACTATTGTATCGATTGGAGAAGGGAGTGGTTTGGCGGGGGTGATCCGGTCACTTCGAAGAGCAGCGATTTGCGAACGACGCTTGTGAACGGGAACCCGGTAACGTGTTGCTTATATTTCGACAAGTTTATTGGTACAATTATGTTTATATTGAAATCAAAATCATACTATCCCTTTAGTCGCCATCAAGTCATCAATTACTTTAAACGCATCGAACTCTCCGCATGCACACCTCCTACTTTGGCTTGCCGACGACCCTAAAGAACCCGTCGATGAAAACATGCCGGCAACCTTACGTTTGATTGATTCTCTCGTTAGCGTTCATTCTAATCATGTCAAAGGAGAAAAATCGCGGGCCCACAAATACACGTTTACGTGCTACAAAAAGGCTAAGGATGAAGAGAACCATCGCTGTCGTTTCGGAACTCCATTTTGGCCGATGAAATGCACGACATTGCTATTGCCGATATCGAAAGAAGACGGCCGTCGCGAACGGTTGCGACAAAAATATGCTGATATGCACCGCTCGCTAGAGTTCCAAGAGTTCGACTCGCTAGACGCATTTCTCAGGCATCATCACGTCAATACGTACAACTACTATCTAGACATTTTGCGCGCCGGCATCCCTCGTCCAAAAGTGTTTATGAAGCGGATGATCGCTGAGCGATGGATAAACAATTTCAATCCGTGGATTGCGACAGTTTTGGACTTCGATTGCAATGTTAACTCGAAATTAATTACGAAGTTCTGTTTTAACGATACGGCGGTCAAACATTTGTACAATTCTAGCGATCAGGAAATCGGGGGGATTTGGACCGGGAATTTAAAAATTATATTTGAGTTGTCGCTACGAAATAGTATGCGCTGATTGTCGACGCTGGATTATGTGTGTCAGAAAGAGAGAAGGAAAATGCAAAACAGCTAATGTAAGAGTATAATCATACGAAGAGTTGAGTCTATAGGAAAAATCGATAAAGTTTCTTTCTAATTCTAGTGTCATCGTCATTTTGCACTTTTCCAGCTGATCTGACACATTTTTGCTCAGATATTCATCCCCCGTGCGAAACGCAAAAAAAAAACAACAAAAAACAAAGTCTATATAATTTTGCTTCTATAGCGAACCGTGTGAACCCGGATCTGTATAACGTTCATCGATTATTTATTATTTGCTGGGTCTGAATTTACGGCGTCGGAACTGAGTGTTCGTGTACTATGTACATTGTTGAGTACGTGAACAAAACGAATCGCCGAAGAAGTAATTTGCACCAGGAGCTAATTAAGCTACGTGACGAATATCCCGATAAAGGCTACTTTATTGATCGAAGACGGGTTCAAAATGCGGAAAGCAGTCGAAATTTCTCCGCAAGAGGCTGCGTGGTGCTTGCTAAATTTACATATGAGCGAAAGTAGTTGTAGAGTACCTGCCAACAACGTGGCCGCATGAACGTCAGCGCGTACGGAAGTCAAAGAAACAAATGGACGAGGAAGAGCTGGGAACTGAAAGATATTCGGAAGGATAACATTATGGATAAATACCTAATCTCGTCTGGGAACGATGGCGACGATGTCGCTCACACAGTTTATAGCCCACTACTATCACAGATTACAAACGTCGAGCATTGCAGAAAATATTGCGATATCGGGCCAGTATGAACTCCCGGAAAAAGACGAGTAAAAACGAGGGATGGTGCTATTTCATGTACCATTTCGTTCCGAGGAAGTCGACGTGCTGGACGGTAATCGCTATCGAACTATTTACGATGAGAACGAATCGTTTATTTCGGAAGCTCGTAAAGACTTCGAATCGAACTTAGACACCGCGAAAATAATGGAAGAATACCGCGGACGCTTTGCCGAAGACAACATTTCTGACCAGGATGAGAACGAAAAGACCGAACAATTCATGAAGAGTAAATACAGAATGCACGAGACGGATTAGACGACGATATTCGGATGCGCATAATGGAGAAGATACCGTTTCTCGTACGTAAGCACGAAAACGTTATGTCGATCGAACGATACTGCGATGCGACAAACGAACCGGCACCAGCGCGATCTCGTGCTCCAAGCAATTCATCGCATCTTTGCCGGCAGCGAACGGAAGCCCTTACAGGCCGTTAGCGGTAACACTTTCACGATGAAGATGTTAATGGAACCCTACAATCGTTTTTCGCCACAACACAACAATGCGTTCAACGCGTACGTCGCAACCTTCCAAGCCACAATTACGCCGTTATCGTTTAAAAATAATTAGCCCAAAAATTAAAATGAATAAATAGTTCTTTTACGCGAAGAAAATTAAGAGGTGCATTTGATTACGAAATAATTTAATACAGTATCGAACATAAAATTCGGCGTGAATTCCTTTTTAATGAATACTTTATTAATTCGTCTCTTTTACTTATTTTTTACCTCTTTCTCTTCATATTGCAACTTGAGAAAAATTTATGATCCGATATAGCTTATCCTTTTCTTTATCCTTCCTGTGCAACATTGCCTTCTGCAATCCTTGGAACACGGCTTATTCTCATTATTAACTATTTGAAAAAATTATCAGTTGTACCAACTTTATCATCTCTGCATCAAAAAACCCCTATTTGCTCACTAGAAACTATTCTCTCGGTGGGAATCACAAATTCAGTCATACTCAGAAAAATACAGGCTCTCAATTACTACAATTTGCATGTTTTTTTTTTTATATTATTGTACGTAAAAAACTGCAAATAACTCGAAATGAAATTTCCACAGTACCCATCTCCCGGTCGTTGCACAATGATAACGTAACAAAAAAACTAAAAATAAAAAAATTCTTATGCCTTCTTTGGGTTTTTTGACTTAATCGAAGCAAAATTCGTACCTAAAGATAAAGTGATTCCATACTTCGCTAGGGCATTGGAAATTTCGAGATACGCAATGTTCTGAATGTAATAATGAATCCGTAAAAGTGATATTAGGAGGATCCTTTCTTTCGACCGGTTTTTTTTTTTTATTATTTCTTTTTTTGGGCTCGTCAACCAAGGACCTTTACCCAGAAACAAATAGTATAAGGAAAGAAGTCGGTTATATTTTAATCCGATCGGAAATCTTTGCCAACAGATAGCAGTGTAATAACTAGTGGGAAAGGAAAGGATAGGATGTTACTTTCTTAGATTTTACACTCAATGCGATTTAGCAGCCACTTCCCGAGTCCGGAATGACTTCAGTTTTCCGATAGTCAAACAGGTGAATATTACCAATGTTACCGAAATAAGAAGTAGAAAAATATTTATTCAAAAAAATGATCTAAAAACATCCTCTTCATTACTGTAAACGATAGCGGGTAATAAATGATTATTAAAAAACGCGGTTCAACGAGAATTTTTAAACATCTACAAAAGCTAATCGAGCGATATGCGGTGAATTAATGAACCGGTTAAACCGATTCCGTATTTTCCGTTTTTAATGATTGAACGGTATTCGGCGTTTCAAATTTACTAATTAAAAATGAAATTCGTTTTCATGAACTAAAGGCGCGTGATATACGCATGCGAATTGATGCGCTATTCTAATTGAACTAATAAGATGATCAGCGTTAGAGATAAAATCGTGGTAGTATCTCCGGAAATAAACGTAGACATGGTACATGCGCAAATTAATGACGGTTTCTAGTCGTTTACTCGAATAAAACCAGTGAAATTAAGTGATGAAGTATCTGATCAATCGGAAGTATTACATATGGAATTAAGGTCAGAGTCGCTAATTAATAATAGTCAACGCGGAACGTGTAGTTAAAATATAATTTTTATTTAAAATAAATCGATAACCGATAGAAATAAGGGCACGGTAATGAATGACGCTCCATTATTATCAATCATAAAATGTTATATATCCGTGAAGCGGATAGATAACAACTTTAAACACATTCTTCTTTCGTTCGGCGCACCGATTCGATTTCCCGTGTATCATGTTTCAACAACTTTTTTTCCCGATATCCTAGAACAAGTAGTCGGCATGTTGGTTTTAATTTCTGGCCGCTAAAAAAAGCGTGAGAAAATATTCAGATCGCCTAACCGCGTCCAATTTGTTACAGGTACAGATGAAACTATAATGGCCTCTCTCAATGAAATCGTGTGTACTTCCCAGGATGATATAACAAGTTCATCGAAGGAGATAAAAATGCACGAAAGGGTCTAGCCGGTTAAAGGGCATAAAAGTGCCTTTGAAGCAAACTTTATAAAAGAAATATATGTACATCTAGGGCATGAAAAAAATAGTTGATTCTGAAAGTTTCAGACCCATAGTCTGCTGTATTATGATTTTCGTTTTTTTACGATATCTCAGCATTTTTCGATCGATTTTAAAAATTATAAAATGAATGAGGTAACACTTCGTAACCGTATCGTCGATAACACGTTTTGCAAACGGATCTCTATCTCTTTCTAAAATTATCTCTTAGAATCTGAAATATTTAAATTGCCGCATGTTTATCAGTCTTTCAAACGAACTGTTCCAGTCAGGTTCCGTAACATCAGATCATTTTAAAGAAATCCAAAAAAAGAAAAAAAAAATTTTAACTCTAGGCGACGTCCATATAGCTTTTTATTCACATATTAATACCCATTTGAATCTTTAATTTCTTTCTCTTTTTAAACGAATTATTATATAGTTTCACTGAAGATTTATTTCTCCTGATCAATTTTTTTTCTTCTCTAGAGCCATATTACTAACGTAATAATTGAAACAAACTTCAAGTACAACCTAAAACGTTGGCAAAAATTTAATATTTCAATATATAAAAAATATTTCCGCTAGAGAAAATATTAAAACTGCTTCTGGAAGATTTTTTAATTATTTCTCTGTAATTTAAATTACTTGAATATTCTTTGTGCACCCAAACGCTTTAAAAATAATTAATAAATATTATTATAAAGAATTATTTATAACGTAATGCTTTGGCGTAATTATACAGTAATGCAATATTATGTCGATGTAATAGAGCTGTTTCCTATGGTTTCGCTGAAATACTTAGTACAGTCAACCGAATATCATTTTGGAGATCCCATTGCTTTCGTCACGGTAATCATCTGTTTTTTATTTGCTTTTTACTATTTCATTTTTCTTAAATCATTTACTTATTCTGCAAACTGTGTTTATCCGCTAACCTACCTGCTTCACTGGAAAGACCAATAATTTTTATTTCAATTTGTTTTTCAATTACCAAATTTATGTAAAGATTATTTCGTTCCTTCGGAAACACGTCTATCAACGATAAACGTCCCTCATGAAGATTCTCGATCTCTCTGTGATCACGTCTGACGCGGTGTCTAAAGCGAGTTCCATTCAACTAAAGATTTTCTTGTTTTTTACAGAAAATAAGTTCCACATCACTTCCTTCATCTTACTCTCGGTTTCATCCTTTTTTTACTTTTTACTAAACGCGTTATTTTAATGTTCCAAATTTCATCTGTAAAATTATATTAATGTAACGAATTAACAAAATTCATTATCAGACCATTAAAATATACATCGTTTTTTATCTATTTCAGAAAGGGTCTAGCCGGTTAGGGGGGGTAAAAGTGCCTTTGAAGCAAATTTTATTAAAAAAAATATATACACCTAGGGCATGAAAAAAGTAGTTGATGCTGAAAGTTTCAGACCCTTAGTCCCACAGGGGGCTACTGTAGTCACCATTTTGTGATTTTCGTTTTTATCTCAGCCATTTTTCGATCGATTTGGAAAATTCTTGTTGAAGGTTAAAGATAATGGAAAGTTGTATAACGGTGAATTTTTTCAGATTTTTAGATGCTAAATTCAAATTTTTAGAAACGTTCACAATTTTTAAAATGTCATGAAAAAATTTAAACAATTCAGTAACGAGGAAAAATATATGTATATAACATGTATTTTAGTGTAAACTATCCGCTGAAATTTTTTCAGATTTTTAAATGTGGTGGAACAAGTCAAAAAATAAATAAAATCATGCGTTTTTGGCTGAAAAACCTCTTGAAATTCAACTAATAACAACGGAATAAATATATGTTACGTATTTGTAGATAAAGAGATTTCCTGATTTTTTGTTCAGAATTTTGGAATGGCTGAAACAAGTGGAACAAGTTAAAAAATAAATAAAATCATGCGTTTTTAGCTGAAAAACCTATTGAAACTTCAACTGGAAACTATAAAATTCAAGTTACCCTTAGTCATTGTGTTACCTAATTTGTTATTATGATAATTTTGAATTCGTGCAGAATTTCTATATTTTTTTAAATTCTTGAAAGCATTATTATTTTTCAATTCAGAAAAACATTTTATTAAACTATACGTAACATATATCTATTTCGTTGTTGTTAATTTAATTTCAAGAAGTTTTTCAACCAAAAACGTATGATTTCATTTAATTTTTGACATGTTCCACTCGTTCTTCCAATTTCAAAAATCTGAAAAAATTCCAGAAAACTTGTTATCTTACGAAACACATATCTCTATTCCTTCGTTATTAGTTGAATTTCAATAGGTTTTTCAGCTAAAGATGCAGGTTTTTATTTATTTTTTTTTTTTGAACCTCTTCTAAAACTTTTAAAAATCTGAAAAAATTCACCGATATAGAACTTTCCATTATCTTTAACTTTCAACGTGAATTTTTAAAATCGATCGAAAAATGCTGAGATATCGTAAAAAAAACGAAAATCACAATACAGCAGCCCCTTGTAGGACTATGGATCTGAAACTTTCAGCATCAACTAATTTTTTCATGCCCTAGATGTACATATATTTTTTTTTATAAAGTTTGCTTCAAAGGCACTTTTACCCCCCTTAACCGGCTAGACCCTTTATTCCGAACAGCTATCACGATGTCGAAAATTATCGAAATAAAAAGTTTAGTTCATTGTCTAATTAAATATTGGGAAATTATTCTCGAAAAAAAATCATTTTTTCTACAAAGACTTTATGGCAATTTGAACTATTGTCAGTATTAGTAGAAGTATATTTATTCTGGTTTTGTTTTTCGAGATGATTTTAGAAGTATCAGTTTCGAAATTATAACCGTTACTGTCTTTATCACTAATATTACTATTATTCCTGCTAATATATATGTATATATGTTCTCCGTTGTCTAAATTAGAAATAGCCGGCAGAGAATTCTTGCTGCTGGTCGTTTTGAATAAGATAGAACTAATAATCTGGCTGTCAACTGAAGTAACGGGAATGCATGCTGAAGAATTATCAGGCCGAGCGAACCGATAGTGATTACGAAAGCGAAATAATTAAAAAAGGATGGTGTATACCAAACGCTGAAGTGTAAAATATGGGGATATGTTATGTGTGTGTGTGATACGAGTTAAGTGAATGTGTAATATTATGTTACACAGGTAAAGAAATTACACAGAAGATATAATATTATATGCGTGTACACCTGTAGAGTATAAATTAGTACAGTATACACTAGCGATGAGGAGGTCAGGAAGGATATGGTACCAGCGTATCCGTGTCCTGCAGTAGAATTGATGTTGTAACTCCGACTACAGTTATACGTATCCACAACTCTAACCCAGAAATGGCAAGATCTAGCTTCACACGGTTCCGCTATAAAAGCTAAATGTTTGACCTTCAACAGAGCATCAGATTCTACGCATTTTTTTCTATTTTTTCTTTTTTAATATATTTTTTTCCTCATGGAAAATTTGACAAAAAAATGAAATTTTTTCGAAAATTTAGCCTACATCTTTTCTATAACAATTAAATTATTTGTGCAATAATACTATTGTTACGTGCATTACTTATATTATAATATGTGCATAGGTAGTCGATTTAGCTTAATCGACTTTAAAAAGATAACGAAAAATTAAGTTCACCGATTTTAAAACACATAAATTATAGCTTAATTGTATTTTATTTATTTTCTTTTGATTTTGTTTAACAACCGAGATTAGATTCCTTCACCGATGAAGTAGTAGCGATAAAAAAATATTTAATTAACCGATTTAACGCAAAAAGTTATTAAGCATACTCTGGCAACGAACGAAACGCCAATAAGT
Source organism: Icerya purchasi (assembly GCA_039619475.1). Classification (NCBI taxonomy): domain Eukaryota; kingdom Metazoa; phylum Arthropoda; class Insecta; order Hemiptera; family Monophlebidae; genus Icerya; species Icerya purchasi. The sequence goes on along the minus strand of CM077116.1, from coordinate 149,865,144 downwards.
AATTTACTACTGCATGAGCAATCTATGCAGCTCTGGATTTTTTTGTAATCTATCCTAACAGTGCACGTTGCGCTGACAGCCAGTACAAACTGGTACCAGTGTTCAGTGTCCCGTATGCCTAAAACCCCGGATATCCATATGGGTCTGGTGGATATATGTATCCACGATGCAGTTCCTGAACTTGCGTTTCAGTTCCGGATTCGTATTCGAAAAAGGAACGAACTCACTCATCACTAGTTTATGCGCCGTTCAAATTTGATTTTCCCGCTATCTCTCGCGCCTAATTAATGTCCACTGTTTTTTTTCTTCGACCTTAATTTATTCAGATTTGATTCCCTTTTTTTCGAAGGTCTGATCGTTCAGATTATTTTTAATTGCCCCTGAAAATACGAATAGAATTAAGCCGCGTTAAGCTATACGATGGGTAATTAAAAATTTTGTGTACTTCTTTCGGCGTCATTATACAGATTTCGCTGTATATCATTTCTAACGCGTTAGAGATTGTAATTTTAAAATGTAGAATTCATTTTTACCGTTCTAATTAATGCGCGCCTAATTCGGTATTGCTGTAAATAAAGTGTTGCAGATTTTCCGATGGAAAAAAAAAATGCTATAAAACCAGGCGTCGGTTATTGATAGGCATTATTTTTTTAATTTTACTCGGGCCCGGCCTAGAGATATGGTGCTGATAGATGAGGCATACTTTTTTATGTAATCTAACGGCGGCGGTAATTTTGCGCATTTAATTTAATTGAGTTCAACTCTGTCCGATTTCGATAAGAACTTTTAACTTCCATCGTTAAATGTATGCCATCGTTTAAATAGAGCGTTCCTAAATATTTACCCGTATCAGCATTATTATCTCGACTTAATTATTCGTATTATTCAATCGTTGTTTCGTCATGTGCGCAACTCATTCACTAGTCCACGTGCGATGCTCACTTCTAGTTTACATAATAACTTCAAATTCGTTCGTTCTGGCGTCCGAAAGGTGTTAAACTTTCTTCAGTAGCCGCACATCAAAGTCGAAAAAACAAGCCACCCGGAGAAAGAAAGCAAAAACTTCGTAAGAGAAAATTTTCTAATCGGTGTATTGCCAAGTATCCGAAATGCTCTCATCGCAGCACACTCCCCCGATGTATGTAGCGTCGACTGTTGTTTTATTCAGTATTAACAATTGTAATTTTTAGCGAATTGAAAAATGCTCGACTTTGAGGCTCGGGACTGTCCTGCGTCAAAGGCGCAGGTCGCGGTATATTCGTATCGCTTTGAAGTGAATTGAGTTGAAGGGAAATAATTTTGGCCGATAAAGACGGATCCCGAGAAGAAAAATAAAGTAATCCGCGCACAGTTTTAACAATGTCCGACGCTTTGTCGTCGGAAATGCACCAATAATTTGCCAACCTAACTGACTCCTAGGCAGAAAAAAACAATAAAAGGTTTATAAAACCAAATGAATTAATAAAATACGAAAAAAAAAAAAAAAAAACAAGAAAAGAAACGCATAAATAAGGTTATAAACTTTTTTCCATTTCGGCATTAGAATAGCACGAGAATTCTCTCGTGATATATAAAGGTCTCAGATACACTCCTGAAAATGTGACCCTTCCACTACAAAATTAATGGAATTGTTCTGTACGACAAGGTTTAATACTTAGACACAGCCGGATCTTCGGCGATACGTGATTTAATCTGAACTCCGAAAGACGTCACACAACGAACAAATGTTGTCATTCCGGACACAGTCGGATTTATCTCTGGCGGGTGATTTAATGTACCTCAACTCCGAAGGCATGTTCAAGGACGTTTTGTTTGCGCTCGCAGTGCTCCGCGGAGTTGGAGTGGAATACGCAGCCGAAGTGGATTGTGATTATACATTAGATATGAGATACGTAACATCGGCAGAGCTGGACATGAGAAGCGGATATATATCCGCAGTCGGAAATGACACATATGTATCACCCACTAGCGAAGTTTATTTGCGCATCTCTAGTAGGGACTGTCCTACATGCCGAGCCCCACCTATTGTGATAATGAACCGTCGTCATGTTCTACAGATTACGTCTTTTGATAGTTTTTGAACTCAATTAATGATCATTTCTCTGAAAAGGAGGATATCGTCCCAAAAACATTGAAAGTGTAAAAAGATAAAGCAATTAAAAAAAAAAAAAAAAACGAAAAGAATTGCTAACAGCTTTTTTTTTTTTATCGGACAGGAAAAAGTAACACGATCTATCTCTTTCTGTGAAGCGTTCTGTATTCCGATTTATTGAGGCTTGGGCTTTCTGCTCCTTATTGAGCTTCTTATATCCTGTATTTTCGTTCTCCACTAGTTAATCCTGCTATTTGTTCCCATTAACCATTTCTGATCAGATTAAAATATGACCGACTTCTTATTTGTAACTAAATAATTACTTATCAAGTAACTCTACATTTCCTTGTTGTAGTCGTTCCTTTCCATCAGGAAATTCCGTGTTGTAAATGATGATATCAGATCAAAATTTTACGAGATTCGAGCAGGAGTACCTCAAGGAAATGTCCTCGATCCTCTGCTGTACCTACTTTTTACAGCAGACATTTCAAGAACAAGTAGCACAACCTTAGCTATGTTCGCCGACGACACCGCAGTCCCTGCAGTAGGTAGCACACAAAATCAGGCAAATGCTAAATTACAATATGCATTAGATTTAATCTCGCAGTGGACCTCAGCATGGAGGATTAAATTAAACGAGGCAAAGTCAGTTCACGTGACCTTTGCTTTACGTCCAATAGACATTCGTCTGCGCGTTTATATAAATAACATCCAGGTACCAATATCCTGCTCGGCTAAATATCTTGGCATCCTTTTAGGCACTCGTCTCACTTGGTAGCCGCGTATTAAGATTAAAAAAGAGTAAATAAAGGCAAAGGTTAGGCAACTTTACTGGTTATTGGGCAATCATTCGAAGCTAAGCTTATAATGATAAGTGCCTAATCTATAAAGTAATCATCAAGCCAATCTAAATTTATCGTATTGAATTATGGGGATGTGACAAAACGAGCAACCGTAATATCATACAGCGGGCTCAAAATAAAATTATACGGATGATAGCAATAGCTGCACGGTTCGAAAAGAATATAGACTTGCACAGAGATTTAGATCTAAAGTATGTGGATGAGGTCATTCCAGAGATCGTAAATGCGTACTACGAACGGCTTCGGGATCATAGGAATCCAGTAATTCAACAGTTGCTGACGGAGGAACTCAAATGATGTAGGCTTAAACGTTCTAAACCTGCAAATCTCATGCAAAACTGTTCACGTGTACATTTCTGTATCTTTAAAAATTAGTCATTGGGCTAAGTTTTTATTTCACGCTTCTTTCCCAGTTGTTATATTTATTATTTATTTTAAGATCGTAATAATTGCTCCAAAAAAAAAAAAAAATTGTTTCTCGGTGAACAAGAAGTTTTAAAAAAAAAGGAAAGTACTAGGAAAATCCTAAAAAAATTCTGTATACAGTTTACGTAAAAAATAATGCATGGCCTACAACGAGGAATGTTTACCTGCTTTAGTTTCGTCATAGACAGTGTCTCAAAGTAAAAGATTATTATTTTGAGGAAGAAAGATGCTAAGCAAGACGTGTAGGGTCTTTTACAGAATTTAGCATCTACTGTTTTGATTGAGGAAAAACCGAGACCACTATTATTTGACCAGGATTTATGAATTGTTTTTTGGAAAATATTTGAGCGTTAAAAGGGGAAACTGGATGATAAGAAAATATTCAAATCGCCGAACGGTGACAAAAAGAGTGATTCAGTTGGTTACATCATTCATAAATAAATAATGTTAGGCAGTGCAAAATGACATTTTCCAACGGCACAGTTACGGATTGATCTAAACTGAACATTTCCGTTTGTCAGGAAATTCTTTGTATAGTTGGCTATATTGATCCAGCGGACAGCAGGTTTATTAATAAACGGGTTTCCCATATTGAAAAATACTGTTTTTTACACGTTCAGTTGACGTCGGAGTGATTTTTTTGGGGGGGTGGGGTGGGGGGGTATCTGTTGTCCTTGATCCAACTACTTGAATGACCTATGCGAGGAAATAACACAAAGAACTGAACTAAGGCAATTATTGATGGTGATGAGAAGGAAAGGATAAAGGAAGCGCCGAAAGGCCAAAAGCCAAGATTTTCGAATACAAAATAGAACGTTCACTAACAAGAGCGGAACATTCGAAGAAAACATGATTTGCGTCGCATTCAAAAGGAGAATCAGAGTTGTGAAGGAGATAGTATAAAAGGAGAAAGAAATAGAAAGAAACGTATTTAAGAAGACAATGGTGAAACGATAATTGAACGGAGAGGAAAGAAACCACAGCTGAGAGCTGGCTTAAATTTGCCATTGTAGGTTCATTAGATAAGATTGCATCTTCCGCGCTCCAGCTAGTATAACGAAAAAAGATTATATTCTGTTCAAAAAAAAAAAAGAGGCGACATCTGTTCAGCATCTCTTCTAAAATTTTGTATATCACATATAGTAGAGACCTCTGTAACTTTGAAGAAAGAGAAAAGAGAAGCTCTTTATTTTGCTTCAACACTAGAATAATTAGGTTTACTCTTATTCATTCCTATCTTTCCATTTATAAGAACTGGCGTTTTACACCTAAGAAAATCCCTGTTTTGGCTCTCATTTCTCTTCGCCTTGGTTCCTTTTGGCCTTACACAATCTCAAGTAATAATCTCCCTTTTTTTTCCTTCAGCTTTGCCGATCTCTGCCATGCCCCTAAAGTTTCTTTTTTACATTCACTTCCCAAAATTCCTTCCTCGAGGAATTCTACAGCACTATCAATTTCCAACTCCCATCACATGTAACCATCTTCACGGATAGTTCAAGGGGACCTCATGGTGTTGGAGCTTCTTTTATCCTTCCAGATTTCAATTTTTCTAAATCATTTCGTTTTCCTTCTTTCTGTTCTACCTTTATAAACGAATTAATGACTAGCCTACGCTCTATTATCTTCATTTCTTCCAGTCGTCGGTTTTCTAATTATTTGATTATTTCAGACTCCATGAGTGTTCTTCAAGCGATCAGTTCCCCTTTTCCTGATCACTCTTCCGATATCATCATTCTTCACATACTTGTCCATTTTCTTTCTTCTCACTACTCCATCCGTGTTGATTTGCTGTGGGTTCCCAGCCACACAGGAATTAAAGGCAATGAGATGGCGGATTCCTTGGCTCGAGTTGCTACTTGCTCTCGTTCCTTTTTTAAAAAAGTTCCATCCTCTAATTTGAATTCCCTATGTACTAAGTTCCATTTCAAACTTTGGTCAGATATTTACCCCCTTTCCTTTCGTAACGATCAATCCTTTAATATCTATCTGTACAAGCTAATCTCCCTTCTAATACCTGGTGTTCTTGTAGTTTCCTTCACTTCCCCGTTCTGTTGTCACTTCTATGATTCGCTTGCGTTTTGGTCATTCTGCTCTCCCTTCCTCTCGTTTTCGCTATTCCCTTGTCTCCTCTCCAAATTGTCCTCTCCACCATAACGAAGCGGTGGTTTGTGACGTCAATCACATCTTTTTTGAATGTCCATCCCTTTCTGTCGAACGTTGTATTTTATATTCTTGTCTGCTGAAACCCCTTATTACGTATCTTATACTTTGTCCCTTCCCCTCTCCATCCATAATTTCATCCATTGGTTCCTTTATATTGTCTATATCTGACCGTCTCAAAATCTAACTGACGTCTTGTTGGTTCTGTAGGTCCTTAGCTGGCATGCCCAAGGATAAAAAAAAAAAAAAAAGAAAAAAAAGAACGTTTATTTATTTATTTATTTTTTTCTTGAATATGCGGAATGGATCCTGACGTGCAAATATGGTTTTATATGTGCAGCAGGTAAGATTTAGCCGAAGGAGATAAATGTTTTTTAATCTGTGTAGGGCATAAGTTGAAAATTACGTTCAAAAAGAGTGAAATCGTAATTGCTAAATCTTGAGGAGCACATATTTCTGATAATTCCGAGCCGGTTATTCAGACTTTATCACATGGCTTATTTTTATTACGAATGCTCTACGCACACTAATAATACCTTATCAGAGCTATATTGGTATCTATTCTAGACGGCTACAATTTATATGTGTATTTAAGTATCGGCCTTTGTAACTATTTTGTTTAACTACGCTTTTATATTTCGATTACTTACAAAGACCGTAATAGAACAGTTTTCATCAAAAGTTGTCTGATATTACGCTTCAGGACCTTTTCTCATATTTTACTCTGTACGTACAAAAGTTAATTTTATAACGTTGAAAGGCAACATTATGCGTAGAAATCCGCGTCTATGTTAGTTAAAAAAATATATACATATCAATGATTTGTTAATAGATTCTTTCTGAGCACGTGGTCGTATAGAATGCTGTAGTGGGGTAAAAAAAGAAAAGAAAAAACATCGTCAGAACATAGTTCAAAACCGAACAAAAGTTAAGACATGGTCAATTTCATCCCAGTCTGTCTACCTTTTCTTTTTTTAACCAAAGGTAATGCATTGTCGACGCAGTCATTGAGTTCTGTCCATAGCCATTGTCCGTAGTTCTACATATTTATTTATATTTAATCTGTCATAAATACTGTCCATTATAATAAACGTCCTTGGTCTGCGCCTCTTTTACCTGTAAATTTTCCTTCTATTATATTCTTTAAGAAAATCATTATGTCTTAATATATGCCTTAAAAGTTTTATTTTCCGTTTTTCAATGTAAGCTTCTTCCTTCATGATATTTCGTCTAGAATTTTATTATTCGTTTTCTTTTTTGTCAATCGGCGCCAGATCCACATCTCTACTGAGCTAAGTTCCTTTTTTTTGCTGAGCCGGTTAGGCACAAATTTTCATAATCATAATTTAGTACACTCCAGACACGTATGACTTTATAAACTTTTTGATGACGTCTATGCTGATCTTCTTCCTTGTTAATATTGACATTTCGCTGTTGAATGCGTATTTAGTTTGTCCTATTCTTAACGTCTGTTATACTTCTATTATCATCTGTTATTACACTTCCTAGATAAAACGTATTTCAGTTACTGGTCTAGTGGAGTTGTATTTTTATGTTTGTCTGTTTCTTCGTCGTATTTTCGTTTTTCTTTTATTAATATTTTAATTTGGCTAATTCTTCTGATAAAATTGATAGCATTTGATGTTCATATTCTTCTATGACTCCGGTAATAACGCAATATCATCAGCAAAACGTATGCAGTAGACTTGTATCCCGTTAACTTTTACTTCTTCTGATTTCTTTTTCATCTTTTCGATTGGTTCTTTTATACATACATTAAACAGATACGGCGAAAGAGGATAACCGTGCCTTACCCCTATCCTTATCTTAACTTCCAGTTTTATTACCATTGTTTGCGACTCTGAAAAAAAAAAATTAACATCCTAGAATAAAACTAAGGTATTATCCACGGGGGGTAAGGGGAATTAATATATCCGCTGGAAATTAATGTCTAATATAGATATGTATTACAAGATTCTGGTTCGATTAGATTTTATCTGGATTAAGTTGGTCCGGTCCGTTATCACATTTTGCATCTTTTAATTCGTAATTAACTTACGTTACATAATTATTAATGTTCGAGTCATTTATTTATTTTTTTTTTAAATTAACTCTTTATTTTCTTCTCTCTTCTTAGAGGTTGCTCAGTTATTACGTTGTCGATTTTGCATGCGTAAACGATCCTAATTATCAGAAATTATTCGATGGTAACCGATCGCGGTTTAATTATCTCTCAAAACATCTGATAACTCGAAGAGACGCAAAAGGACAATGCAATCATCGGTACTGATAACTTAGCCGCCAATGTACACCTAGACGGTTGATTATTTCATCAAAAGTGAATATAACTTCGCCGGCGTCCGGCCGCCATAGTTGAGCGTGTGCCACATCAGATCGACGTCGACAGTCGACAACAGAGCTCACCTGTCTTTCGAAATTGCCAATTTTAACTACAGATTATACAGTCATTATCTGTGTGTAATCTCTTCGTGATTTGCTTTATCTTGCTACTAGTTACGCGTAAATTTAATGCGTTTGATTTTTTTTCGAAACAGCGTTCCGCAACTGACTCTTTTTCATATTTTTTTGTGATAACTTACATATCTCACCTTAATGAGTCGTTCAAAAAAATTTCTTTCATATGCTTTTTTTTAACTTCTACAAACCGAACTCTCTAGTCGTCTATTCTTTGGTTTTTACAGAAAAAAAACAAAAAACATTTATACAATTTAACGCAAATTTTAAATAACGAGCGTTGTTAAATTACGAGAAGAATATTATAGAGCTATTTTGAAAATGCTGTGCTTTAAGCTAAACGGGACATTTTCAATTTTTTTTAAATTTTGACAGGACGCACCAATGACGAATTCGAAAAAAGTACTCCGCGTTCCTCCACCCGCGAAAAATAATTTAATTAACTGATCGATCCCACTGGTAAAATATCATTTTTAATGTTAATACCTTTCTTCTGTTGTTTTTTTTTATTTGTCACTGTCCTCGGCTAATTTTATTTATGTCCATTATTAGTATTTTACATTGTTCCTTTTTAATGTGATTAGTGGCGCGGGCAGAAAACGTTATATAAATTACTCGAGGCATATAAGCAGCCGTTGACTTGCACTTGTTGATCTTTCAAAATCAAATAAAAAAGTACTTATCAACTATTAAACAAAATATGGCGAAAATGTCAAAGTGAATAGTAGTATGGTATGGAAAGGAAAATTGAGACGGTAATCTCTGATTGCCTCTTGAACAGTAACCTCCTGCTACTTCCTTCCCCCTCACATATGCATTTCTATTTTTCCTATAATTCTTTCTCTACTTTAGACCTTGCTTTTGTATCAGCTGCACTATTCCCCTTTTTATCAAGTGCTTTAGCGACCATTTCCCAATTTTCAGCAATATTCCTCCCAACGTGCTGAAAGCGAGGGTAAAGCGGTCGGTTAGACGCTTCGCTTTTCACAGAGCAGATTGGGACAAACATAAATCAGGACTTATTGTCCCACATCACTTCTCGCTATCGGTAAAGGAGAACCTACAGAAGCTCACGGAAGCAATTAACACTGCCGTTGTTAAGTTCCATTCCACTGACATCGTACACAAAACATAAGCGGGTACCTTGATGGTGCCCAGAGATTAACGCAATCATTTCTGAGAGGAAAAGAGCTCTCCGTAGGTACAAGACCACCAAATTACTCAGTGATGTAGTGGAATTCAAAAAGCGCAGGACCATAACGCCAGTCCTGAATATCTTTTGTTTCTTCTTTTACAAAAGATACACCCAGCATCGTTATGTGGAGAATAATTAAGTCTCTCAATGGAGCCTCAAATCATTCTTTGACTTCTGCGTGCGAGAGTCTTTGCGCTTCATTTCAAAAATTCCTCGTCGTCCTCCTTATATGATCCTTCCTTTGCGGCCCTGAAACTAGCCGTTTGACAACAGACAATATATTTTAATTCCGACGAAAATTGTCCCTTAAATCGTCCTTTTACAATCCATGAGTTTAATCACCAGCTAAACTACAACATAAAGAATAGCGCACCTGGAGTTGACTCCATACATCCCTTTATGCTTAAACATCTTCCTACATCTGCTAAATTGCTCTGCATCTACAACCAAATTTGGTCTTCTGGCTTTATTCCACAATCTTTAAAAACAACTCTCCTTCCTTCGTCAAAGCTATAGACCTATCTCGATGATCTCAGAGTCCTTTCTAAGGTAATGGAGAAAATAGTGAATCGACGACACTATTTCTATCTTGAATCCAAGGAAATCCTTTCTCCTATCCAAGCAGGCGGCCGAAAATATAAATCTATACTCTTTCTTCTTCTTAAAGGCAAATCCTAACAGCCCACAGCAGATCACAGCATCTCTACTCGGTCTTTTTTGATATAGAGAAAGCATACGACCACATATGGCGATATGGAGTGCTTAAAAAGCTGAAGAACGCCGGAATTAGCGGTAATATGGACAATTTTATCCAGAACTTTCTCACTGACAGAACTGTTCCAGTGAGAATAGGCTCTTCAGTGTCTTCATCCTTCACGACTGAAAATGGAATTCCGTAGGGTTCGTCTTCAAGCACAACCTTGTTTATTCTTTATATAAACGATATAGCAGATTGTATGAGGCCGCCGATAACAGCACGTTTTTTCATTGATGACCTCAACATATCTCTTCCCTTAAACTTCCCCGCTAATGCGATGTCTATCCTACAGTCAACGATCAATAGATTACAAAACTGGGCGGAAAAGAATAGCTTGGATTTCTCATCCTCAAAAACTGCATGTGTCCAATTACCAAAGAAAATCCTGATATCACCCTCTACCTAAAACATGTACCCAATCCCATTCCTCCCTTTCATAAAGTTTCTGGATCTAACGTTCGATGAGAGATTATCGTGGGCTCCACACATGTCTATCCTTAAGAGTAGTAGCATGAAATCCTTGTTCATCTTGAAATGTTTATCCAACCACAAATACAATATAGATTTGAAATTTCCGTTATCAGCATACAAAGCCCTTATCTTAAATAAACTGTTATACGGTTGTCAGGTGTATTTGCTCCGTTAATAAAAACACTTCTAAAATCTATCAAGTCTATCCATAATAATTCTTTACATATCATACTTTGGGCGCACTGGACTTCTCCTTCGTTGGGCGTTTGTGCTTTGGCGAGCCTTCCTCCTTTATCTATTATTCGCGATTATCTCACCTTTCGAAATTGCTTTCGTTATTACTTACCACATCAATTTTCCACCAGTAATTCCCAAATCCTATTCCCATCATTTCCTGGCGATCCATTGGTCAAGGCTTTAACTTTTCTTTCTAAGGTAGGCATAAATTGGAGCGATCACCATGTTAATCCGACCGCTTTGGCGCCCTGGATTCATGTCTCAACATCTATGGACATATCTTTAGCAGATCCCTTAGGAGCATCTAACCTTTCTATACCCATGTCTCAAGTAGTATCAAATAAACTCGCCTCCTTCCCTAACTACATTCACATGTACACAGACGCAGCTAAAGCGAGTCCTACTAATTCTCCTTCACCAACCGCATGCGCTTATGAAATTGGAGGTGTAATGTATACCGAGCGCATAAACATTGGTCTATAGTTGTTAATACAGGAGTTCTTATTTGATTTGGGGATCGGGATTATGATAGCGATTTTACAGCAGGCCGGGAAATCGAAATTATAAAAGCTTTGTTGTAAATTTCTAAAAGATACTCTAGTGCTGTAATGTGTAGATTCTTTACCATTAATGGGTGAATATTGTCTGATCCGGGAGCCGTATTGTGAATGTGGCTATTAATGCATAACATTAGTTCTCGCCATGTCAGATTTATATTATACGCTTCTTCGTTATGATTATTGAAAGGGATTGAAGTTTTCTCTGCATTATTTTTAATGTTCAAAAACTGTTGTGAGTAGTTATGATCAGATGATATCGAAACGAAGTATTCCGCGAACCTGTTTACTTGGATAATTGGTTATTTAGTTCACTTTCTCGATGTCAACCAACGAACTTGCGCAATCGTTGTTTCTCGTGTCTATTGACTATAACGCTTATATCGTTTCACTTATTTAGTTTCTTGATCTATGGTTATTAAAGACGTAGATACAGAATATTCAGACGACCAAATATATGTGCTATGGTGAGTGATTTTCAATTAATCATAAGAAAACGTTGAATACAGAGGTCTACGGGAATAACGAAGTTAAGTACGCTTGCACCAGCTGCGGTGGTATAGTTGGTTAGTTAATTATGTTTCATTCGGGTAGAATATCGCGTTGCCACATGTAGTAATTTCCAAAAAAAAGTTCACTTCTGCTGAATTAATATCCGCAGTTGACACGCCAAAAAAAAAAACAAAAAAAAAAAACGTTTACATTTTAGTATTTAATGGTTACAAGCTTATATATTTCTGTGAAACGCTCAGTTTAGTTATGAACCTTTTATTAAGAATAAGCGCTAATGCTTCCATTGCTTGAGATTTGGACACACCACCAGTCGCTACAAAGAAAGTGCCCCAGATTTATACGACATGTCGAAAACCGGTAATCTAACTTAATCGAATCTTGTGTTTACTGTAAAGAGTCACATTAATCGACTGATTCTCCTTAAATTAATGACCGTTCATAATTCGAATTTTTAGGCGGTCTCAGTGCAAGCGCTTCAACCTGCAAACAGCTAGATTTTGTATTTTAACCGGGTTAATAACAGATTTTTTCTACTCATACTTTTCAACAGATTTCAAACAGCTACACGCAAAAGGTCTCGCGAAGGTCACCTGAACTCCTAAAGCTATTCCTAAAAAGATGTATTTTTACAATCAGATGCTATTTTAATTAGATCAGTGTTATCTATGTCCTCTACTGAAAAAAAATTTTTAATTAGTTCCGCAAAGAGTAGGTGTCATTGTACAACTGGGAATATTTAATAGATATTCCGGCACTAAACAGACGATTTCTGCTACTAAGGATGATATTAATCATTAAAACGTATAAAAATAATAAAACTAATAATAACAATTACGGTGGTAATAATGATAATACAAGTAAATAATGATTAGCAAGGAAGAAGCTAAACAAAAAAGCTAGTATTAAAGAATCTAGGCTCCCGATAAAAGTAATAAAAAATAAAAATTATTTAATAAAACTGAGGGTGATACAAACGAAAATACCGTCAAATCTCTACTTCGGTTAACATTTCATTTTACCTTCATTAAAATAAAATTTATTTACACACAGAACACTACAGTGGAACGCAAGCAGTGCACACTCTTGCTAACAAGTGTGATTTAAAAATTTGCGTATTCCCGAAATAATAATTTCGATGCTCTATACTCTTAGGAGAAACTTGAATTTCTTCCAGACACAATTTATAATTCTTAATTACGCTGATTATCAAGATAATGAACAGAATATCCGTCGTGAGAGAGGCGCGAACATTACACGTGCTATATACATACATGCTTACATCATGTATTGCTCGTCGGTGTGTGTAAGAGAGAAAATAAATAAGGTAAAAGGAAAAATAATATGACGAGCGTTTGAAAAGAAAAACCATTTGTTTGTACTCGTTCGATATACTCGTATAATGCAATACGAAATTTAATAGAAATTATTATCCGTACCGAAAGAGCAAAAGTACCTTACCGGATACGGGCATGTCAATTAGTAATTTACTTAAAATTATTTATCGTTCAAAAACAAAATTTGAGGAGTAGAAATTCAGAAGAGAATTAACAAGTTTATTAACGTGACGCGATTTTTTAGAAAATTCCTTTAAAACTTGCGTTCTACGTGTTAAAATTTGAACATTTTTAGCAGTCCCCGTTAATTTACCGCTGCCTTCCCTATGAAATAAAACAAAAAAAACATACACGTGATCAAGTTGATTCGTATCGAAATATGCTGAAATGAAGAGGGGACGGCTACGCGGAGCGATGCATTCGTCAGTGTAATCAGGATGGACATTATATAATCGCGGGTGATAGAGACGAACGATAGCTGTTACAGCTGTAGAATATCAGACAAGAGCAAAAGAGTGAAGTGGGAACTAGCTCTGTAACGTAATGCGTGTATAGGTGACGGTGTGAGAAGAAAGAAAATCAATTAAATAAAATATTAAAAATATGTCGACTGATGATTGAAAATAAAAAATTATTTTTTCATTCAGCTATAAGTGATGTGACACTTACAAATTCTCATGAAATATCAGTTCGTTTATGCAACACTGTCTATATTTTCAAACACATATTTACACCAATAGAGAACCCGGACAAAGTAGGAATAAAAGGGTAAATACTTAAATTGGTTTAGAAATTATTTAAAGCGAAGGGAATGCCCCGTAAATATTGGGAATTAATATAGCGAGATAGGAAAGACAAAATATGGAGTAGGACAAGGAATTGTATTAGCCCCGATACTATGTTTAATTTACATTATTATGTGTTATTTCTTCCTGTAATCGCTTGTCTCAATAATATGATAAGTTATAAATATTATATTTTAAAAACCCTTAAATTAGAGGACGAATTTTATACATATACATATATTTTGTGAATTAATTATGTTTTTAAAACTTGTATTTTAATTTAATTAATAATTTAATATAAATAAAGTTATATGTTTTAATGAATTGAAAGGTACTCTGTGTCCGTGCAATATATAAAAATATATAACATTTGTAACGTAATTTAAGGGTTTTTAAAATATAATATTTATAACTTATAATTTACATTAATTGCTTTCAAAAATACGTTCAAATGTCAAATTGTACGTATATATGTAGATGATATTGCATTATTGAAACTTCGGAAAGATTGCTCTCCAGGAGGATTTGAATACGGTATGTAGATGGGCGCACGGCAACAAAATTAGTAATAAATGGAAAAAAATCAGAAGTTACGTATACAAAAAACATCAAGTAGATTTAGAAGATTCGTTCCGAAAATTATGCTGCATAATGCATGGTACAGAAGTATGCGGTTGCGACCGGCTGGAAACAGAAGTTCAAGTGTACCTGGGGGAATAACATTTGATAAAGCGTTAAAGTGGAGCGAACATATTGATAACATCGTCAGGAAAATCAGACAAACTTTTATACAGGGTGTTTCATAAATTCGTTAACATTTAAATCTAATTTCCAAAGATGGAATATGTTAACTTCAATTAAATGTTAAACAGAGTGGAAGTAATTATATTTCTTTGTATTTTGTTTCGTGCGTCTTCTTGTAAGGGTATTTTAAATAAACCATTAATTTATTTATAAAGATTTTTTGAAAATCTCAATATTCTTAATGTTTCTATTTTTTTCTCAACGTGACATTTTTAAAGTCAAGTAATGTTCAATTTATATTGTTGCTTTCTTTTTTTAAAGAATTTCTGATAAATTTTGCATTATCACTTTATTTTTAGCAGCCATTAAAAGATCATGTCTAGTGCAAGGAATCCCCAAATCAAAACCCTTTTAGCTATGCCCGAGAAATAAGTTATGATAAAAAAATTCGCAGTTATTCCAGCTGAATAAAATTAATCGCACCATTTAGGATATTTAGATTTTTTTTTTTTTTCATACAGTTTTAAATAATTTAATATAATTCATCTCATATTTGCATGTAATTTTAACTTGTTTGGATAAGAGCTTACAAATAATACGAGTATATTTGTACACATATACCTACTTTTTTTTTTAACTTTCCTTCGTGTATTTAACCCTTGTGAGACACGTGACAAAAATTGGTTCCGAAAATATACAGATAAATAAAAACTATCGGTCAGAAATCTGCAACTTCAAGGAAAATAACTACAATACTTTCAACGATTTACTTTTATTTTCCTTAGCTTTTTCTCACACAATGCTATAGTGTTCAATTCTTTGTCGAGTATAATATGTTAAAATTTCTCTTTATTCGTTTCTTTCCTTTCTCTAAAATCTTTGGATTTTTCTTTAAAGTTCACGCTAACGTCTTTTTGTAGGTTTTTCCGTTAAGTCGGAGAAGTTCCTTTTACGAGAGAAAACGTATATAATAAAAATTCATACGCAAATACAGCACTAAGACAACACATACCGTGCGGTGCAAACGACTAATCGATATTATTCCTTCAGCGAGGAACAAATTGGCGAGATTACCGAATGAATATTCGGTGATTTTGTACGGGTTAAAGTTTTTTGAATCGTTCGTCAAACGCGCTTTCATAACAGGCCCTGACAGAGGTACATTGAGCGTTTTTTGTAAAAAAAAAGTTAATTAATTAATTAATAAAATTATCGAAAACAAAAAATTCAATTTATTTACAGACACGATTCATGATAAAGAAGAACAGGTGCGGTACAGAATTTTGCCATTTAGACTGATGATCAACTTTCTATATTATGCTTCGAATTTGTTTACGATTTTTTAAATTAATTTTACTCGCACAACAGTAAGTTTAGAAAAGATTAATTTTTTTACAGATAATGTCGTTAAGCCAAAAAATAAAAAAAAAAAATACGTCATGCGCGTATTCAAATAACCAACGACTCCATTTCGTAAAGTTCTGGCCTGCTTATTACTACTGTAGTACATTTCTTTACTTCCCTATACATTATTCTCGTTTTCCCGTTCTCTTGCAGCATGCATCTTTTTCCGTTTTTTTCATTTCTCTCCTAGCTTTCCCTTTCACACTTCTTTCCACTTGAAAAGAGATCGCATTCGAACAAAACAGTGTACTTTTGACCGCATTTATTATTTACTTACATCCTTCGTAATTCATTCAGTGTTCTTTCGTATCAGCGGATTTATTTCTGGGTATAACCGGGCGTAGTAGTACTCTGCATCTGTTTAGAACGTTTTACTTATTTAACCTACATATTTATATTGATGTACAATTTATCGCAAAAGAAATAAAATCAAAAAACACGACGAGAGGAAAATATTTACACACAAGGGGCAATAACCTTTGAAAACAAACAATTATTAGTTAATATTAATCGTATGCATAAGCGTAGAAGATCGCGTGAAATGATAAAGAAGGTTCTCAAAAAAAGTCCGATAAATAAAAAATTGAGAATTATACACAAATTCCAATTACTAAAGAAATCCGACAAATTGGTTAAACGGTGGTTTATTAAAATAACAACTCAAAAAGAAACCGCTCGATATCGCGGGGAAACAGAACGATATAAATTACCCGAAGGAAATTTAATTTTTCTTTTAAACATACAGTTACCGTAATAATTAGAGCCTTATCTGTTAAACACATTAACGTTCGCACTTAATTAATTCCCGAGCTTAAATCCCCGAGTATATCTTGCGAGTCACTAATTATAATATTTTACGGTCGTTTTCGGAAATGATTAGCTTAGTATTTCTTATTTTTTATTTTATACAAATTGAATTTATAGTGAAAGCTATCACAAGGTCACTTCGACAGATTTAGCTAGAAATTACTAGTATTCGATTTTATTTCTCGGGAAAGACGTCTTCACTTGGATAGCCTGAGTTTTTTAACAATTAGCTAAGTTGAAAAATTTCAGCCGTGCGGGATATCGATAGTGGTACACGTTCATTAAACAAAAGGAACGACAGTAATCAAGCTTACTAAATATACTCGTAATTAAAAATTCCTTAAACGATATGAAGTTAAGAAGCAAGCACTTAAAACTGTTCCACGAATCCCAGCCTCTCTTCAATAATCTTTTCGATACAGCTCTGCAAGCCATCAACCAGATTTAAAAAAAAAAACCAAAAAAAAAGAACAATAGATAAAAAGGGGAATTAAAATAATCCTCCGAATAGGTATAGAAATGAGCCGCAAAAAAAAAAAAAAAATAATAATCAAAAAAACAAATCAACCGAAAAATTAAATAAGCATCAGAAAAAAAATGAACATCGCCGGAAAGTTCATTTCTGCATATTAAATTTGTTTCCCGTGAAATAAGTTGCTCCTTTCAAATTTTTTACTCGGTTCTCCTTCATTTCTTCCACAACACCTCCCTCCCGTACTCTGTCCAAATTGATTTCCTATGGGGATATCTGGACCCCGTTGAATCGAAAATAACGAATCTATCGATATGTTCTTGCTCGTTTATCTTCTTCTACCGGCAGATTTCTCAGACTACATTGTTCTCCTCTCTACATATCTATTCACAGCAAGCTATGGTCAATCTCCTTTTTCCTCTTCATTCACAAATCCTCATACTGCCGCTTTCCTGGATGTTAATTAGGCCTTCGATCGTGTGTGGCATAAGAGACTGCTTTTAAAAATTAAAAAAAAACCCTACAACATTCTTATTATCTACTACTGTCTCTCGTGTAATACCTTCTTCTTTTTCATTCTACCGTCTCCGTCCGAAGTTGGCCGGTCATCGTGGCTATTGTTGATTTTGATTTTACGACTTCTTGTAGTTCGTCTGTGGTACATCCATACCAACCCCTCATACCTGCTAGCCAGGACATTTTTCGCCTACCTGGTCTTCTCTTCCCTTCAATTTCACCCTCCCGTACTAACTGCAGAAGATGGTATTTTTCCGGACGCCTGGAGATATGGTCAAAATATTTTCCGAGTTTTCAGGCTTGTATAATTTTTAGCAGTTCGGTTTCTTTGGCTATTCGATTGAGAACTTCTGAGTTCGCGATATGGTCTCTATTTGAGATTTTGAACATCCGTCGGTATAAGTACACTGCAAAGGCAGTTCATTTCTTCTCTAACTGCCTATGAAGTGTACGTATACCGACTGATGCTCAAAATCTCACATAGAGACCACCTCTTCTATTTCACAGTTTTTCGGTTAATGGCTAGTTTGGTGAGTTCCCCCTCTCGCAAAAGAACGGTTACGTCGAAATTAAGTAAATTAGTTACACTTGTCCATAAGGGAATCACATCAGTACATTAATACATATATAGGGAGCTATTATTGGCCGCTATAGAATAGTGTCGACCTTGATGGCTGAAAGTGTCCTTTGTGTTTTCAGTTGAAATTTTTAAAATATCAATTTAGCAGAACTACCAATAAAAACCAAAATAATTTACAGTTCTAACGTTAAATTGGTACTGGCAAAAAAAAAAAGTGAAAGTAAATAAAATAAACGTTGGACACGTTGACGTTTAAAAAATCAATTTATTGAAAATATTTTTCGCATTGATTCGCTGTTCTTTTTCGTATACTATATCAAAAATTTAATAGAGCTCGAACATCCTCGCGAATATTAGGGGAAACTACTGAATGCTCAGAACCAAATGACTTGGAAAAAATTCATGGTTGGCGAGTGAAATAATGTAAATGCGGAAGATAGTCCACGCATACACTTTTCTGTAGCACGTAGAAGACGGTGGACCAAATATCCGGCACTACTTGCACTTTATAATACCCGAAAACAACAACACAAAAACTAGTACTTCTAGCAGAGAAGTTCATTGCGTTTTTCAAATTACTTGATTTGTGATTCTCGTAGTGTTGAGTTCAAACTGAAAAAAAAAGATTCAAATTGAATTGGTTTAAGAATCGATCTTTCGAACGTACTAATACGTAAGTTAGTGGGTAGAATGAGCAAATATTTCGTCACGTGACCACGTCCCCTTTTAACCAACTAACCAGAAGGCAGTATTTAGTCATATGACCACGCCCCCGCTACTCAGCTAATCAAGAGTCAATATCTCATCAAATGTACATGCCTCCCTCTCACATTAGGCTCTCCAATAAGATTTTACCACCACACCACAACATTTTACATCAACTACGTCATTCTACTTGCTGCATATAAATCTTCAGTATTACAAACCAAAAACAATATATTCTAACATCCAACACACCTTAATGCAATAGCATGCTTTCCCTGTCAACAGCACTGCTGAAAATACTCACTCCTTAGTAACAACACTCATCCAGTAGGGAGATTAGAAGGAGGCTTCACCCAGCTAATTTAATTTCGTTAATTTGGCCCTCTGAACCGTTGTTTTACGTTATAAGTGGCTGTTTGTCTAATTTTTACTACCTCTCTTGTGCTAATCCTTCGATTTCCTCAATGTTTTATATTTTTTGCTATATTATCCATACCAACATTTTTTGCCTCATTTAATGATACAAATTCAGTTAGGGCTTCTGCATTGACTAAAAGTATATCTCTACTCTGCAGTGTGTTGGCTCATCTTTTTACCTTAACGATGAATCTATACACATGTTCGTCTGCTAATAATTATAATGATGTATAGCAATTCATAAAAACTATTGTCAGTTTATCTATCATCACTCTGTGTTATAAGGACGAGGAATATTATACATAATTTTATATTGATAGGAATAACAGTAGGTACTGCTACTCATATGCAACACATATTAAGCGTGCTGTGTGTTTATTTATTTAATTTTTGATATTTTTTGGGTAAAGTCATCTTAGCGCTAATACCTTTTAAAAATAAAATTTTTTATATTATTTATTTTTGAACGAATACATTTGAAATAATTAAAATTACTTCACATTATGAACTTTGAAGAACTTTATTATATGAATGGGGTTTGCAGGCTTTTTAGTTGATTTGTGTGCTGACCATTGAAGTGTGCAGACGTGTTTTCCTGCGTTTAAGTTTTGTTCTTTTTAATTTATGATTGTAGTAATATTATTTGCAAAAAATGTCAACAGTGACTATGCAAAGAGATATTTCTATTCAAAATGTTAGCAAGTGGCATCACAAACGTTTGGCAACATTTCGCATTGCAAACAATAATAGTTGTCAGATGGATATTGCAAAATGTTTATCCGATATTACTCTTACAGTGATCAGCATAATTAATTTTAACAGTTTGTGTCTGAATAAAAGTACATTTATCATTGCACTGTTTATTCAAGAGAGTGATGTTTCACCATTTTACTTTCCAACTGAGGCACAATCACTCATTCTTAGTGACAGTATTGCTACATAGTATAAAGATGAGTGCAGGCAAATTATTAGTCTCTCTGATAAACTTGAGCATGCAACAGGATTTGACTGGTTAATAAAGAAAAACGAATGTCTAGAAATTTGACTCAACTATTGGAACGTTCTAAACCATGCATCATCGTATATATTCCATTACTATCCTGTATTGCATCAAAGAAGGCCGTTATTAATATGAAAAACACAGGCCAGATGTGTTTCGAATATTCCATGTTTGCAAAATATATTAAAGTAAAACATCCAGAATATATTAGTAATTATGCGCAGAATACATCTTTATTATGGAAATACCACTGGAATGATATATCTTTTCTTATGCCATTGGGTGATATACCACATTTGAAAAGAAACATTCTCAATCATCTGTGAATGTATTTATATGGCGTTGATGAGAAGAATACTGTGTATCCCCTTTGAATAGCAAATGAGCAAAGAGTGAATCATACAGACTTACTACTAAGGTAATAAATTACGTTATTGCTGGATAAAGAACTTGAGTGATCTGGTGGCACGCCAAATCACTAAGAATCGTCTTTGCATGTTCATATGTCGCCGTTGTTTGTGGTATGTTCAAGATCATGCTAAGTACCTGGCTCATACACAGTGCTGCTCTAATAATACTCCTGCTACAGTTGTTATTTAGGTGGAGGAAAATAAAATATTGGGGTTCCAACAACACAGTCAGCAACAATGTATACCATTTGTGATATTGGCTGATTTTAAGTGCCTCCTAGAACTTATAAATAATGAATCTTGTGATTTCGATGTCAATGATGGTGAAATTATCAGTGATAATGATGATAATAATACAGAAATTGTTGGCAAGCGTCGAAAAAGTCTGCAACATGAGGGAAATATGGAAAAATATAAGCAGCAGTGCATGGAAGATGGTGCATATGGTGATACTCAAAACAATCCTCAAAAAATAACTAGGACCACTCCTATACAACAGCACAAAGCGTTTAGCTTTTGTTACTATATTGTGTCAAGATGCGAAAAGGATGCTGGACATAATGTTACATCAGGGCCTAAAATGTATCGTGGCCATAGTGCGACTAAAATATTCTGTGAATGGCTAGTGGAAGATGTCCGAAAAATAGAAAATATTTATTGCAGTGGACGTTAAAAGATTTGAAAGAATATGATGCTGCAACAATATACCACATTTGTGAAGGCTACATGATGATAAAGTTGCAGATCATGATCATTTAACTGGAAAATTTTCAGGTACAGCACATTCAAAGTGTAATCTAGAGTATCAATTCCCACATTTTGGGTTAGTGTTTATAAATAATCTGAGTGAGTATGACGCTCATTTATTCATCAGGGACTTAGCGTACGATGATCAGAACATCAAAGTGATACCAAATAGTGAAGAATGCTACATATCATTCTCAAAGCACATTTCAGAAAAAATGGAAATCTGATTCATTAACACATTCAATTTCATGGTGTCAAGCCTTAAGAAGTTGGCCAGTTATTTGCCTGATAGTTCATTTCACCATACACTCAGAAACATTGCATTGCTCGATTGGCTTCCTTTATTTCACCAAAAAAGAGTTTTCCCATATTTATATCTATCATCATGGGAAAAATTGGAAGAAACAAGTTTTCCTGCAAAGGAGTATCTCAATAATTCACTAACAAAATCGGATATTGGTAAAAAAGAGTATTCACATGCATTAAATGTGGGGAGGACATCAAATGTGCAAACACTCGGCGAACATAATGATGTGTACCTGAAGACTGATGTGCTCCTACTTGCGGATGTTTTTGAGAATTTCAGATGTGTATGTTATAAAATATACAAATTGGACCCAGCATGGAGTTTTACCACTCCCCGATCAGGCCTTCCAAACAATGTTAAAGTTAACAAAAGTGGAGTTAGAACTCTTAACCGATTATTATATGGTTTTATTTTTCGAAGTTATATGTGGTGATATGTGTCAGTGTGTAAAACGTTATAGTAAGGTGGAAAATTCATACATCAATAACTATAATAATGTTCTAACAGTGATAATAGCAATAGTGGTGTGGATAATTCATTTATAGCATATTTGGATGCAAGTAACCCCTATGGTTGGGCTATGAGTGAAGAAGTGCTTCCTATGAATAGCTTTAGATTGCTTAATCAGAAATAAATATTAAAATTAGATATTATGAGCATACCTGATGATAGAGCTGTGTTATGTGCTTGAAATGTATTTAGAGTGTCCACTAGATTTACATTTCACACATAATGATTTGCCAATATGCCCAGAGTCCAAAACAATTTAAAAAGTTGATAAGCTAGTTAATACATTGGAAAATAAGTACAATTATATTATTCATTGTAGAAATCTAAAACAGGCTATTACACTAGACTTGAAACTGCTGTGAGTGCATCCGGCCATTTGTTTCAATCAATCGGCAAAACTGAAACCTTACATTGATTTGAACATTCTGCAGTGGGAACAGGCTACTAATGAGTTTGAGAAGAACTATTGAAAGTTTATGAATAATTGTGTTTTTGGAAAAATGATGGAAAATGTCAGACATAGGATTTAGATGCAGTGTATCGCCAAAAAGTAAAGTTTACTAAACTGGTTGGTAAAAGTAATTTTAAGGACAGAACAATATTCAGAAATTTAATATTGTTTTGGCCAAACTAAGAGCGCATACATTGGATAAGAATGTGTATATTGCATGATTACATGGAATTATGTATTATTACTAAGTGTGGTATAAAACATTGTATATTTATACTATGTAATAAAATTTTATATTATAAATTGCATTTATTTCTATAATTCAGTATATTTGAGAATGTGTGGGCTTAAAATAGTGTGCATAAACTTACTTATAGTGTATTGAGATAGCACCTTTTCTAATTAAAATGTTGTATTGTAGTAAAAATGAGGGGATTTTTCCTAAGGTGGTACATTTTTCATTAAAATTAATATACCTAAAATAGTGATGGCTGTAAAAAAATTGGGACAATTGTAGCTGGAAATGAGGCATTTCATAATAAAATTGTGGTTTTGTAGCGAGATCGCAGTGTTAGGTGCCAGATCGGGGGAGGAAATTATGCTCACATTGTGCTGCGATAGGAGGGCCAAGACTTCCGGGAGAGGATCATTAGGGAACTCTGGGGTAATGGGAAAAGCATTTATGTGGAGAGGAAAGGAGCGATTATGAGAGAAAAGAGCGAGGGTCTCACAGTGATAATAAACGTTTCTGAAATACTCTAGTGGTGAGACGCCTAACAAGGTGCACAAACTAACAGACGGTGAGGTTCTATGCGCGCCAAGTATTGTGCGAAGGGTCGTGTAGTGCACTGAATCAAGAGATTTAAGTAGGGTAGGGCTGGCTGAAGAGTATGCCTGGGACCTGTAATTTATTCTGGAAATGACTAAGGATTTGTATATGGAGAGAAGTGGTTTAGGAGGTACATACACTTTGCGTTTGATACGTATTTAAGGATAGATAGGAATTTATAACATTTAACTTTAACGCCAAGTTAGCTTACGATCAAACAGTAGTCCAAGGAAAGTAGCAGTAGGATGGAAATGAAGTGAAGAGTTTTCTAGATTGAGATGGATGGTAGGGGAGGTTTGACGTCCCCTATAGAAATCAACTTAGATAGACTTAGATGGAGAAAACACAAGACCGTTGTTGTTACACTAGGATTGTAGTTTTTTGATGGTTTTTTGTAGGATTTTTTGAGAATTTTCTGGAAAACTGGAAGACAGGGAAATGTTCAAGTCGTCAAAGTAGAGTCGGGCGTTAACAGGCGGAGTGATACATTCATTTAGTTGATATAAAAAATAAACAAAGTTGCACTAAGGGCAGACCTTTGTGGTAGGAAGAACTTAAACTGATCAAAAACTAAATCTGTATTTCGAATACAGTCATCACTACGGACGGACATGAAACACATTAAAACAAATTTTATGTCTGTACATAAACTACTAACCACCACACTGTAAATTTTCCGAATTTATTAATATCGTAATAGCCTGCATATATGTAATATATAAGACAAAAAAATTCGGGATCTGCGGATTAAACAAAAAACACGGCTTTTTACAGTCATAAAATAAACTCTAGTGTTCATGCCACTAAAGTTAAAAGTAATCCAATACATTTGCTAATAATACAAAATACTTCCGTCTCAACTTCGACTACTAGTCAAGCAGAAATCATGGACATATATATTGTAAAGTATGTAATTAAGAACATTAAGTAAACTGAAATCAGAGAACGCTACCTTACAATATATTTAATAATCTATAAGGTGTTAATGCGACCTGTAACAACTCACGCCGGACACTTTATTCTATCCATTGCCAGAACATGAATAGACAGAAAATAAAACTGGCTCCTTTCAATATGTTACACTAAAAACTGTTGCATTTTCTAAAAGCTGGTATAAGTGTATGTATTTATTAGGCGACTGATTTTCCTCAAAATATACGTTAAATTGATTTCATCTTATAAACTCATTGCTGTCAGTGAAAAATCCTGTATAAAAGAGTTTCGTAGCTCTAATAGTAAACCAATCGGTTTCCCATTATTTAGCGAAATAATAAAAGTTCATATTACAAGTCACGCGCGTAACTACTGGAATTCGATAAAAAAAAAAAAAAAAAGTAATTTCAGGGCATCGAAAATATTTCTTTTAATTTAAGTGCAAAAGAAAATTCTCTACTTTCTTTGTTGAGAAATCGATTACGTAATGAAACGCGCCATGTTTAATTTTATTTGTAATTATATAACTCGTTTGTGTAAATGTAATCGTAAATTAAGAGAACAACTCTATTTCAAACCGAACTGTACTCAAGTTATAAATGTATGTTTTTGAATTACGACTAAAGTTATTTTTTTGGTACTCGTATTTTATGATAAAAACCTTAATATCGGTGCAACACTTAAAATGCGACTTGCATCGCTATGAAATACGGTGAAAACAAAGTCTAAATCACAAAAAGGAAAATGTTTATTTTGTCCGATTCCTTCTCAAGCCTAAAGAAAAAGTCTGTATTTCGGAAGATAATACGAGCATCTAATAAGTTGAATGATAATAGGGTAGCTGCTATACTAGAACCTGCTTTTATTTTTATTTTAACTAGGTGCAGATACGAATACACTTAAATATGTTTGGATGATTTATAGCACTGCATAAAATTATACAGCTTAATTTTGCACTAGAAGTTCCTGGGCACTGCGGCAATAGATTACTTCTAGTTCTTTGGTCAACCATCAAGTTTAGATACGAGTGAAAAGAACTTACAGAATAGTAATGTAATTTTCTTTCATACTTTGTGATATTTTATAAACTTTGAAACAAATATAATACATTTTAAATACACAATACTATATTATTTATTTAATATAGTATTGTGTATTTAAAGTGTATTATATTTGTTTCAAAGTTTACAGAATAGTAACGGCCAGTTTTAGTGAGAGAATAATCGTAAAAATATATGAAAGAAATGCGGAAAGCGGAAAAATATAGCGTTCAGGGAAACTGATTTGAGTAAATGTGTAAAAGATCTTTATTGAGCGGGCGCGATCACCTCTGATCTAACAGATAACAATATAATTATTTACAAATATATATTAAGAAAAATAACACTAGGCAGGGGCGGATTACGGATTACGGATTTACGGGGCCCGGTATTAATCTTGAATGAGAGGGCCCCCTTCGAAGAAAAAATAGTGAAAAAATTCATTATCTTATGTGTGCAAACAAGCAAGTAAAAAAAAACCTACTACGTAATATATGAAGGACTAATAAAATAAAAATTATGCTCTCCTTACACAAATCAACTTTCTTACCCTAAAAAACTGAATACTACATAAATTGAACGTCAAATAAGAAATTTGATATATACATATATATAAATGTTAAAATTTGTTAATTTTTATTAATAACATTATCTTTTTTTTTCAAAAAAATATTTATATATATATATATATATAAATTAAATATTGTGGGTAGAAAAAAAATAATCGTTTTTTTAATAAAAATAAAAACATTATTTACAATTCATTATCTATGACGGCAACGCCGGTATTTTCGCTACAGCGGTTTTCAAGCTAATTTTGATACACTCATGCGATGTTTTTGATCATGTTCTTTTCTTTATACAAATTAGACATGCATGTTTAAAATTCCATAATTGTTTATGCGATTAGAGAAAAGTGAATGAAACGCAGTATGATTTATTAAATTTTTCGAAATACAATTTATAAAATCAGCGATCGATTAAAACTCGCTATTATTTTAAATAATTTTTATACAGTTCAAAATAAAACATATTAACACTTTCAATAAAAGTAAAAAATAAAATATTGTTAAAATTAAAAATATTTCATATCGTAAAACGTTTTTGCATAAAAAAATTTACAACGATTACATATGGCTATCAATATTTGAATAGAGAATTGTTATTAACTGATTTGTCGAATGTTTATTTATTCAATACGTACGTTAAAGGACTCATTCATTTTTTATTAACAAAATAAATATAAGATTTATCGTAGAAAATATCTATAAATATTTATTTTATGTAACATTTAGTTTATTGGGGGAAAAAGAGAAAGTTTTATAGAGAAAAAGTACACAATTTTATGAATGAATTCGTATATTATTTATTTATATATATATATATATATATAAAATTAACGGAAAATTTAATTTTTTTTGTTCAAGAGCGCGGGGCCCCCTGGAGGCTGGAGCCCGGGACCGTAGCCTCCCTTAGCTCCTTCTCTATATTTGGCCCTGACACTAGGTTCTCGAATGATAAATCTCAAACTGTGAAATACATATTTAAATTATCCGTTGAGCCATAGAAGTTTAGCGGGGCTCCCTCTTAAAATGACAATTAGGAATTGCTGAATAAGTAAATTAAAAAGTGACCATATACATATATGTATATATATATAAAAAGTAACGTAAGTCCCCCCGTACCATTCGGAAAGGTATCGGGGATTGTGAAGTTAAAGTTTAACACATCATTTACAACATTATTCTGATATCGGGGGTAATATGAAAAAACCGTTATAAAATATGTAACGTTTTTCTATTACATTTTGAAATAAATGTACTATAAAACCGAAATAAAATTACAATTATACGCAAACAACAAATGATTATTATCTCTTTTTTTAAATGACATAGTCCATTGAAATTTACTCTTCTTTAAACATTATAGAAGAACTTTAATCCGAATGTTCGAATGGGTTTCCCGACAATGAAGTCCCCGAATGATGAGTTTATATATACACAAATATATATATTAATTACAACGTAATTCTTAGGCTACCCCCATTCGAAAAAATGTCCCAATTTTATGTAACGTTTGTTATATTTTATAGGATTTTTGTTATTGTTATTTAAAAAATGTCACAATTTTATGTAACGAAATATATAACGAAAAATGTAATGAAACAATATCTTAATTTTATGTAATGAAAGTTAAATGTTAGGATAGGATTTTTGTGATTATGTTTTGTTTTTCTTTTTGTGTTGAAGCCAGTAAGAATTACGTTGTAAATTTTGATCATTTTATTCAAAGTATAGAAGAGAAAAAGACATAAATAAAAGCAAGAGGAGTCAAGGGGCACGGCCCCTTGCGAGGCCAAAATGGCCGAATTTATATATATATATATATATATATATATATATATATATACAGGGCCGTATCTAGGCCAGAATTTCGGGGGGGGCGAAAATATTTTTATAATTATATATATATATATATGCGTGTGCGTGTGCGCGCGTATGTGTGTGTGTGTGTGTGTTATCGTCAAATATATTTATTTATAAATGGTACTAAAGCCTTATAGTCAAGTATTGTATATGCAATTCTGCTCTATCTTCTCGGCCGAGTCGATCTCAATTCTTCGTGCAATTCATTTCATATCCTCTACAAGTGGGGTTCACAAATTCCTGATTGTTTCTGATTCCAAAGGCGTTCTTCAAGCCATCTCTTCTTCTCCTTTTCATACTTCTGACGGTATCATCCTCTCTATTCGATCTCTTGTCTCCTCTTTGTTCTCGATCCGCTCCATTCTCATAGACTTTCTATGGGTCCCTAGTCTTTCCAATATTGAAGGCGATGACTCAGCTGACTCTTTAGCTCTCTCAGCCGCCCGCATTGGTTCTTTCCTCGACTCTTTCCCTTCCTCAGATATTCTTTCTCACGCTCTAATCATTCTAGACTTTGGTCTGACATGTATCCATCTTTATTCTCAAATCGCTTTTCACAGTACCGTCTTATTCAACCGTGGTTTCAATCTATTCCTATCGGTCGTCGTTTCACTGTTGTTTCCTTAATTAGGCTTAGAATCAATCATTCTCTACTCTCCTCTTCTCGCTTTCGATTCGCTTTGTCCCCTTCTCCTTTCTGCTCTCTTTACGCTTCTGAGCCTTCTTGTATTTGTGATTCAAATCATATCCTATTCGAATGTTCTGCACTCTCTAACGAACGTTCCTTTTTTTACGCCCAACTTTTAGTTTTGGGTCATCCTACTCCCTTTAACGCTACCTATATTCTTTCCTTCCCATTGCCTTCAGTTATTCTGTTGCTGCTGTCCTTTGTCTTTTCCATTTCTGACCGCCTAGCTATTTAGTTATATCTCTTAATTTTTCATGTTGTTGGGTCAAAGCCGCTGGCGCGCCCAGGGTAGGAAAAAAAAAATTGTATATGTAATATTTGAACACTACAATAAAAACAAATAAAAAATAGTCGTTTCCATAGAATTCATAAAAATTTTAATTTTCTTTTCTTTTGTCAAAAATTGAAAAGAAATAAATTTATTTTAAATTTCGGTCTATTTAATTCAAGCAGCTATGATTTCGCAAACATTTCTGGGGAGGTTAACCCCGGATCCCCTCCCCACAGATACGGCCCTGTATATAGTTTTATTTTACTTACAATATTATAATGAAAATATTAAATTTCAGCTACTATTTTAATTAGACTGTTCCAGTGATTTGGTTCATATCGGAAATAAATAAATAAATGAAAACCTTTTTTTTTTTTTAATTTTAATTACATTGTTATAAATATTTTTCTTTCATTAAAAAAAAAAATAGAAAAGATAAAAAAGAAATAGAGCAAACATTATAAATGCATATATGTATTCAGAAAACAGGACAGGTGTCTATAAAAATAGCTAATTTTTTAACGACAGATTTGAACTTTGCAGAGTACAGAACTAATAAGAATTCTAGAAAAAAACGATCGAAAGGTAAAAATAGTTCCTCTGAAAAAAGACTATCAGTACCGGTTTCAAAAAAGGAACTTCATGCTCTACTTCAGAACTAGTATACGTTATGAAACGTACGTGCCGCGTAGGTGAACATACTTTTCCGTACATAAAAATAAAGAAACCGACGGGAATTAGAAAAAGTGTTATTGGTGGAAATCTTGTAAAACCTACCAATAGCATCGTGAACGATACTCTAAATGCGAATCAGTTGCTAAAAAATTAGTTAAAATTCAAAAACGTTAAATTAGTATCGACCTCGTTCATATAATTTTACATTTGATTTATCATACATTTCTAGAAAAATAAAAAATAAACAAGTGTCGCGTTAAATTTTCATAATTTTAAACACCATTCCAAAAAACTGATAGTTTATTAAACATTTTCATTTATTACAAAAGAAACAACAAAAAAACATTAATTTTTTAAGAACTGTAAAAAAGAACACACGTAACAAAAAATAAGATATATCATTATGAAAATGTAACCAGTAATGAAATGTAAGGAAAATTCACATTCCTTCGTTAAAGAAAACTATTAAGGTTAAAAAATTCCGCACAGAATTTCACTTACAGCTCAAGAGTTCACCTGCAAAATTCGATGTCACTAAGACGACTGCATTTAAATTTCTGATTTTAAAATTGCTTTTTATTTATGTTCTATTAAAATATTAAAATCATATTTCACATTAATTAGAATAATATTAGAGAGAAGCTTAATATAATGAAAGTTTAGAACTAAATTAAGTTAATTGCGATTCAATTCAATCGATTTTAAAGTTCAAACTTAATTTTTGGTTTGACATGCAGTATAGTTAACGTTTTATTGTAAAAATCGATGACTGCGGTTTCAGCATACGGAATATAAAACTACGTTATGATAAAAATGTCTAATAAACACATTTAGATATAAATTCACGAATGACAGATATACTTATACTAATTACTTTAGAATCACATACAGTTGAATATCTTGCGATCAAAAAAGTTAAAACTACTATCCCCCCCCTTATAACTAGTTATATAAACGTGCGAGTAAAAAACACTTCAAGATAACTCTTTTGTGGACTTCGGATTGTACATTAAACCTGTAAGAATGTCTTTAATTCTTATTTAAAATTTCGATTGTATTCAAAATAAAAAAAAAAAAAAATAAGAAAAAAAAGTGAACAATAATTTTGAAAGATGATAAATAGCAATAAATTACTTACTAGCGTAAGAATAGCGAAAAAATACTGATTATAAAAACATACAAAAAGAATGAGGCAAAAGTTAAGAACCTATGAAAGTTCCGTAACCGTTCTGATAAGAATTTTTATTTGAATCTTTAGAAGAAATATCATTTAGATCGGATGCATTCGATTCACCGTCATCATCAACTACATGCAAATGTTCCGAGACGCTCATTCGAAAATCTAGCGATGTTGATCTGTGGAACTTTTTCTTTATATTTTGAAGCTTTGGATCACCGTTCCGGTTGCACCTTCCACATGTTACGTATATGACTAGAATAATGAACTGTAAAGAAAACAAAAAATAAATCCCATTACTGATGTTTATCGTAAATGCGCAAGTAAGTTACAACTAATAAACGATGAAAAATAAAACATACGCAGAAGAATTAACGAAACGAACGTCACCATAAACGGTACTTTCGGAAGACTTTAATTTAAAAAAAATACATTCCACGATTAGGTGCAAGCTGATTTTATTCATTCTTTCGTTTAAGCGGTTATTGCTACAAACTGAGCAAGCATCGAATGATTAATTGACGAAAAATGAAGTTAAAGGAGAATATTAATTTGCCTTCAAAATATTTTTTCGGATTTTGCATGGGAAAGAATTACTACTCTCCATAACTACGTCGTTATAACTTACGTTCAGAGCGCTATTAATTAAATTTGATATATAGTAAAAATTTAACACAACTTCGGTCAAATCCAGCGTGAATGATTTCTCGTTTCATTCGATAATGCCAGATGATTATATGTACAAAAAAACCTTTGATCAAATAGCCGGAAGAGAAACGCCGAGAGAGGAACGCAGGAAAGCCATTAGTTCAGTAGTAAAGATTGCATAGAAAGAAGAAAAGATAAAAGGTACAGTGAAATTAATATCCGGAAAAATGACGGAAGGCTTCAACTCCATTAGGCCCCTTGAACCGTCTGTAGAAATGATCATATGAGAGGGAAATATGGATAAATGCTGCGTCACTCATGTAGTGGAAAGAGATTTGGGAGAACAAGTAAGGTAGAAAATTTTGGGAAGAGGGGAAAGTTTGGCAAAATCAAAGGAAAAGTAAGGAAGATTATAAGAAGAAATAAAATACATATAAGGTGAAAATCAACTCAGACGTAAAAAAGTATGTGAAAGAATAGGATTTTACTCCTTCCAATCCTAACCATCAATTATCAGGTAATTTTTATCCATCTACTAATTTTCATCAATAATAATATCAAGTATGCGAAAGCCGTTTCTCAGCCTACCTTTCTGTCAAAAGAACAAGCTATTGTTTTTAATATTTCAAAAGGTGGTAACCAAAAGGACTGTATAATAAAATTAGACGAAATAGTAAAACCGGGTAATTTAAAATTCGTTTCACGTATGTCTCGTGACAGGTTCGCGATTTTTCTAACCGACAAAACCTTTTCGATTATATAATAGAACACCATAACACAATATAAATCAGCAACAACACAACCCATATATAGGAAGACTAATAAATCCTAAAAAACGAATAATAATTTCAAACATATGCCCATCTATTCCTCATTTAGTAGTGGAAGAACTCCCTAAAGATATTTAAGAATCGAATCTTAGCTCAACAATCTCTTTCATTCGCTATGGCATGGGAGACACAAAGAGTTACGACAGACCTACGTGCGAAATGTCAATTTTTTGTCGAATCAGAGGAGCTAATTAAAATCCCCGATACGCTTCTATTGCAGTACAATGACACTACACATCGTATCTTCTTCTCTCCAGACACCATAACATATTTCCTATGCAATGAAAAGGGGCATACCAGCAAGAGCTGTCCAAACATCAACGAAGAAGGCCGGCCAAACACTATGGACGAAATGAACATAGAAAGTAATTCAACCGCCAGTAGCAACCCTGCAGATCAAACTCAACCATTATATCTTCCTACCGAACAAAATATAATTATACCGACACCCTATACTAAATAAGATGTCCTCAATTCAGTTCCTCTCACATCTCAAACACGAACCACTCAAAACAATTAAACAAAATATCCTTTTCTGTGAACAATCAAACAAACGACCAACTCAGTCTTCAGCATGATTGCGCTAAACGCCTGATTAGTTTCTTCAACCCTACAAAATTTCCTTAATCGTTGCCGAATCCAACCTTGATATAAACAACATCACTCCATTATCAGTTCTTCCATGTAATCAACCAGCAAAGAAAAATATGAGGGCCGACGACAATAATATAGAACAGGACCCAATCAACATAAAACAGAAAATGTGATAAATAATATGGACAAATATCCTCTAACAATAACCAATTTCACTTTATTCGTCCAAAGGTCATAAAGATATAAAATCGCTCGCATCCTAATTCACCACCGACGTGGATGTCTGGCACTAATGATGCGACAAATCTATCCTGTTTTAAAACACCGCTCAATCAAAACTAGCACAACCAAAATTATGAATAAAATAAGAAAGACAGACCCTGACCACCAATCGAAGTATTCTAATTATATATAAATCACTTGTACAAAGATGGATTATTTATTTATTTCTTGGAATTGCAATGGAATGTACACCCATTTAGAAGGACTCTTACTATTGATTTCCAATTATAATTCACTTATTTTATGCATTCAGGAAACACAATCGATTTATTCAAAATGGCCTCGGCGGACTTTTTCGCGCTCACTTCTAGCGACAAAAATCCCAATTCACACTTCCAAAAATGCAACATAGCTTATCTAGCAACTTCTTCGGACTTTTTATCTAAAAACTTTAAACTATATAACAAACTATTTCCCCTGGAAGAACTTAGAGAAGCAATTAAACTTACTAAACCAATATCCACATATTAATGTTGAAAAAACTCGCCATGAAGCGTATTTTTTCTCTTTTTTAATGTAAGAACACCCTAAAAAATCATTAATATTTATTTTAAATTTTTGATTTTTTTCAGATTTGTGTGTATTTATAATAACTATTTCAGTTCTCCCAGACAAAAAAGCGCAACTATATAATAGCTAGCGTCCATCTGTGAGGTCCTTGCAAAAATCCCGATCTGTCATCCCGTTGCTTACATAAATGTCGGGATACTCAGGCATTTTGAGAAACACAATTGCTGACAAAGCAGCAAATGAAGCAGCACTGACACGACCTGCTCCTAATATAAGGACCGCACTATCAGATGTGAAATATTAAATCAAAAACTTTTCTGGATCTTGTGACAAGACAAGTGAACTAACTCCAGACCATAACACCTTCGCCTCATCAAAGACAACGTCTATCCATGGAATCAATTTCTCTCGCTTCGTAAGGACCAGACCGCTTTTTGTCGGCTTCGCATCGGGCACACAAGATATTCACAGAGTCACATTCTGTCTGGACTCTCCGCTCCGCTATGCACCTCATGCAACGTCTCTAGACCTATTAATGTCCATTACTCCAAAACCTCAACTACAAGACGATCCTGCAACTATCATATCCTTTCTATCGTTTCTTAAGGAATTTGAACCAATTAAAAAAATATAATGCCAACTTTCCGCACTTCAAGTTAAAGATGCTGTACATGGTGAGGTAAAAAAAAAAAAAAAAATAATAAAGCGTTAATTTTGCAAATTAGAGAACACTAAAAAGAAGTAAACTTTTACTTTGGTTCCCTAACTTCGATATGACCGAAGCGATAAATTTATTAAAATATTACACACGCACATACACATATATATATTAATTACAACGTAATTCTTAGGCCACCCTCCATTAGAAACAATGTCCCAATTTTATGTAACGTTTGTTATATTTTAATTTTTATGGACATTTTATATATATGTATGTATGTATATATATATATATATATATATATATATATATATATATATGGTTATATTTTGTAACGAAAAAATGTTCTAATTTTATTATGTAATGAAAGTCAAATTTTAGGATAGGATTTTTGTGATTATGTTATTTTCTTTTTGTGCCGATGCCGGTAAGAATTACGTTGTAAATTATAATCATTTTATACAAAGTATAAAAGAGAAAGAGACAGAAATGTAAGCAAGAGGGGTCAAGAGGCACAGCCCCTTGCGAGGCCAAAATGGATTAGTCTTTATTGCTTCTGATTTTTGTAGCCCTTCTATGGGACGTGAAGTAGACATGTTTGATATCACTGGATTCGCTAAAGTCTGGTCTACAATCCCCACTCATTTAGAATGCTCATTAACATGGTTAGTGCGGTATTTAAACTCGTTTCCGTTGAAGAACAGAAAAAAACATCAATAAACGTAAAAAAAGTTCTAACCAAAATAGTATGAACGATAATAACAAATAATGTGGCATTCTGGAATCCAACGTGATCGTACAAATAACCGGCTACTGATGGCCCCAAAAATGCTCCCAAAGCAAATGAAGATGACCAAACGCCTGACAGCAGTCCATACGTAGAAATATCTTCGCTGTAACCGTTCTTACTACAAAAATGAATTACATAGATAACTTACGTACTAAAAAAGCTTTATTACTCAATAAAATCTATACTTTTTTTAACTTTAATAATATTTTAAATGTTTTCAATTAAACGTTATTAAACAAAGCTTGTTGAGACAAACGTGAAAAGTGAGCTCCAAATGCTGTTCACGGGAAGCATAAATGATCGTAAATAATATTTTGAACTATTTCCGTGATTAACGGTAAAAAAAAAAAAAAAAAACGATACCAGTTAACTAATTTATTTTTAAAGTAAACGGAATAATCTGTATAACAAAAACCGTTTAAATCCGAGGAATTATTTTACTATAATTTAAAAATAACGTAGCTGCTACGAAACTTACATGGCTGATCGTATGGCGTCGATGAAAGTAGAAACATTAATTGCCGCTAACGCAAATCCATGAATAACTAGAGCGATGACGGTAAGCAAGAGTGACCTGTAAATAAAGATAAGAACTTAATTCGGCGATTACTTCTACAGGAAAATAGTGAATTTTCAAAATTCAAAATAAAATAAACTACATATATATCAACTGAATCTACATGTTTTTACGGGTATTTTTAAATTGCCAAACTTTTCTCATGCTGAAAATTGCGGTAGTAGTTTAAAAAAAGCCGGAGTAGTAGTAAAGAGCTGTAAAAAAGTTTCTTTAATAAGATAGCAACAAAGAAAATATATAGGCGATGAAACAAAACGTAATACGAAAGAAGTGTTTTCTAAAGTTCAAACGGGGAATGAAGGATTTTAAAAAATTAAATAAATATAAAAAGAGAATATGTTTGAGGGCGATTCGAAGCCTAAATGAAATGAAATTGTAACACCGGATGAAGTACTGATGACAATAGTTCATAAATACCAGAAAAACAGTACATATAATTATTTATTTTTAACGAAATCCACTCCTCATCACCCTTTAATCTCCTTAGTACTCAACAAAGGGGAACTTCCTACAATGTTGACTGGTTCAACCTACAGTGCTTTATGGTGTTCTCACATTCTGATGGAAGCAAGATTGGCTCTCCAAACAAGCTTGCTTTCTGAGGGAGATAAAATACGGTAATGACCCCTGGTTCTCTCCCTGCGACCTTCCCAGAACCCATTTTGTCGCAATGGCAAGGCTCCGCATCGAACATATTTCTCTGACGCGCGATCATCTTTTGCTCAACTGCGAGCCTCTTTCTGAATGTCCCTTTTGT
Source organism: Icerya purchasi (assembly GCA_039619475.1). Taxonomy (NCBI): domain Eukaryota; kingdom Metazoa; phylum Arthropoda; class Insecta; order Hemiptera; family Monophlebidae; genus Icerya; species Icerya purchasi. The sequence goes on along the minus strand of CM077116.1, from coordinate 149,828,521 downwards.
TCCCTCCCCCTGCCGCTTCAATAAAACATCTGCTCCTGGAATGCCCTTCGTTTGCTCTTCAGCGCTCTAATCATCGCGTAGTGTCTCTGAGTCATCTCTAGCTAACTCGTCCTCGAATATCGCAGACACTATTCAGTTTCTTTATAAAACTGGTTTGTTTCGAGTCATTTAGCGTTCCCACCGTCATTGTGCCGTAATAGCCCCGGCAGCTTCACACGGCATTTGAAGAAAGGGGAAAAAAACCCATGCTTCAGTTGCAACAAACTTGAATCCTTCCTCTCAATATAATTTCTTTATCGACTATGTTTCGGCTGCTTTGAATCGCTCTTCTTCCCCCTTTTGTACTTCAAAATCATTATTGTAAAACTGTCTTCGAAGTGAGTTTAACCAGAATTTTCCGCCCCACTCCTACTTTTTACAATAAAGCCAAATTTACTCTAAAAATGGCTAAAAAAACCAACAAAACTCCGTTCCTGTTTATGCCCCATTCCTATTTATCATATCTGAAGAATGACCAAGATCTTTAAATTTACTTTTCCCTTACGCACTTTTACTTAAAATCTTTCTCTTGATAAATTAATTCATTCATAAATTTTAAAACTCCTAGATACATTCCTAGCTTCCAAGAATTTTGTGTCTAATTTCGTTTTCTTCCACCTCCTCATATTTTTTGGTTTCTCTTTTCATTTATTTACGTATATATTTATTAGATAGAAATAGATACAGAATAATGTCTGATGACACATATTTCTATATAATCATGCAATACATATACTCTTATCTAATATATACACGCTCTTAGCTCAGCTAAAACATCAAACTTTTTACGAAATTCATTGGGAGTTTCTATAAACTATTACATCTACATTATTATTACATATTATTCCTTTATCATTTTTACCGCTTAATACTATTTTAGTTTGCTTTAGATTGTACGATGTATTTGTATGCTATTATAACTATCGTGTAATTTACCGTACACATCAGATACACAATTCTAATGATCTGTAAAATTAAGTTCATAAATGGCTAGCACATCCTTATATTATCTAATTTCTCAATTATCCATGATACTTATTGAATACATTTTTCGACGTAGTCCAATTACAATTTCATTCATCTCACTATTAAATACCTCAAGTTTTATTTTTTTATTTTTTATAGAATAACACGGCTAACCGTTCGAGTAGTGATTTGTATTTTCGTTAATACCTTTATAGAAATCAGCTATTTTCAGCTCATAAATTAATTAGTATCACAATACAGACTATTAATTTCCCTACACATCTTACATTGTAATGAAAATCAATACAGCAATATAGTTAGTGTAGAACATACAAGCGTGATAGTTAATTCCTCTCGGAGGACTAATAGTAAAAGGAAGCGTGGTCATGTTACTATTATGTTAAAATTTATAGCTCCTTCAAATTGTCCCTATACGAAAACAAAAAAATTAATAAAATGGGTAATCAACCCGTATACTAAATTTTGTCGCAGAATGAAGTTGAAAAAGTTAAACATTCACTATCTCCGACGCCCTATCAAGTGGGTATGGGACTTACTTTACACTAAGCATCGATTTAAACAAAAACGAATGGTGGACTTACTAAAGTATGAAATGGAGATTTTCAAAAAATTTCTCTTTACTAAACAAATGATATAACTAATCTCTTGTTTGGCGAGTATGGAACAAAATTAGAGCAGATGAAATCAAAGAAAATATATAAATATACGTAATGTAGAAAAATTAGTTAAAACTTCAGCAAAGAAAAAATTAATCCAAATTCATCTCCTTAATAATGTGTTAAATTTAATTAAATTCCACGCGAAAAAAAAAAAAAAAATAAAACAAATAAACAGGTAAACATTTAAAGAAAGAAAAAACAAGTAAAAAAATACGAAACACTTTCAAAATGTATTCTTTATGAGCGAAAAAGCTGTTTTTGGGTCGCCATTATACTAACGTTAATTTCCTCGCATTTCATCACTTGGGTTTTATTAACCACGTTTTTTTTTTATTCTTAAAAAATAGTTGCAGGAATCGCGAACTCTTTGCGGTCCAACGATAAGAAAAACAGTACATAGTTGCCGACGGCTTTTTTCATTAAAAAATAAAAACTCTAAAAATTCAAAAATTTGAGCTAGCCCAAAAAAAAAAAAAAATTTGAGCTCAGCGAAACAGCGAAAATTGTAATAAACAATACACTTATTCTAATGGGGGGGGGGGGGGCAAAAAAAAATGGAATAAAAGTTAAAAATAGCGCTATTATACTATTTCCATTCGCTTTGTATTCAACTGATGACGTAATGAATTGTTTCAGGTGCTAAATGATTCGTAACAGTTTGAAGTTTCTTTTGATTTCTAAACGAAAATGATCCGGGAGAAATTTATATTTAGTTGGTCGATTTAACTGCGAAAAAAGGAATTTGTATCGTAATTGATTCACCGTTTTTACATTACTAAAAACACAATGTCAAGAGTAACAAAATAGTAGAAAAAAAAAATTACATCGTATACTATCGAAAACATCAAAACAAGATAAAATGTCAAATAATTAGTCAATTACAAAAACCACGAACGATTTTTATAGTTTAATTTCTACATTTGAAGGAATCGCTGAAGACGGAAAAAATCAAACATAAATGAATATATTAAAATAAAAATTAGCCGATTATAAGAATTAATTCTGTACCTTCCTTTTTTGTTAATTAAATTAGAAGAAAACATCAAAGTTTAATCGGTCGGAAAAGAACGGTTTTCACGGAACAGCCTAACGATTTAATAGTAAGTACTTATCGATTTATTTCGGAAGTAACAGTTAATACGAACTTGGGTAACATTGGCAAAAACGGAGCTGGTCCAACTATGCTGAAACTTATTACGTTCAAAAAGCATCCAATAATCATCATTAAATTCGGTCTTCCGAAACGATCTATGATTCGGCCAAACAGAGGGGCAATTACGGCGTACGTTCCTCCGCTAATAATAAAAATCAATCCTACGCAGACAGAACTTAAACGAAACTGAAAAAAATGAAAACGATTATCGTCAATAACTACAGTAAAAATTTATCGACTAAAAATTACCTGTGTTAAATAAATTTAAAATCACTAATGCTTGTAAAATAAAACCGATTTATAACTGGTTAACAATCAACATAACCTTCATTCTAGCAGATCCGTTTGCACTTTATCCTAACGCCCGCGTACATTTACCGAAAGAACTACACTCCTGTATACATATGTCGACGTTTCGAAATATAATTCATCAAATTAGCATAAAATACGTAAAATTCGCTTAATTATAAAATGAAAATAATCTTACTAGAGACCTCTTTTCCAGCATTAATGTAAAGAGTGAAAAAAATTCATAATCCATGTTCTTTTGCTAGTAAACTATTACTTATAATTTGCTTATTTATACAAAGCAAAATCGCAAGACAGTGTAAAAGTGACAAGTGAAAATCTCTATTTCAGTTTTAATTTGTATATTCAAAATACGTCAACTTTCAAGTGCAAAATCCTATTAATAAAAAACCGGTAATGGACAATTTATTATTATTATTATTATTATTATTATTATTATTATTTTAATAGACCACCAATTAAGGGAGTTACCTAAGCTATTGAAATCTTAAGTTTCTACTTAAATAATCAATACTTATAAACTACTAATACATAACATGTTGTGGAACTAATCCAATGACTAGTTCTCACTAATATTTAACAAAAATATTAGTATTAATCGGGTGATTTACGAATAATTACATAACTAAATCTAGAGGATATCTTGAGGCGTCTAATATCATTATTGGTGTTAAGTAGTTGAATGGCCTCTATATTTATGTGACCATGCAGCCGCTTTTCGTGTTGGATGGCAAAGTCATGAATGACATCGTCAACCAGCTTCACATCGAGATCACGATGAAAATCCTCGTTACGCTGAAACCAACAAGCGTTCGTTATTGCACGAAGAGTAATATTCTGTCGATGTTGGATGATACATCTGTTCGATCGAGAAGTACATCCCCATAATAACAGGACTCCATATGCCCAAATTCGACGTAGGATCGCCGTTTATTACATAGACTAAGTGATAATTTTCTGCCAATTAGCCGGTACATCTGACTAAGCTTGCGCTTTAGTTGTAACTTTTTGTGCTCGATCTGTGTTTTCCACGTGCAGAGTCGCGAATCGAGATTCAATTCAAGATACTTTGCTGATCTAGACTGTGGTCTTTGGACGTCATTAATATTAATCCGATGCTGTAAGTCGACTGGCCGAAGTATATATGTAACGCGGACTGCCTTTTGCTTATTGAGCTTTATCTTCCAAGCCTGCATCTACGGCACAACTCGGTCAACATTGGAGAACCATTGGTAATGGACAATTAAAATAAAATTAAAAAGCTTGCTAAACAACATAAATGAAAATAGGAAAATTTTAACAAGACCGTGTTCAAACTGATAGAATATTGCTTTAATGTAGGGTAGAAAAATTGCGAAAGGATCAAATATGAGCGATTCGTGAGCTTCAATTACTGTTTGTTTATTATTGCACCTTTGTTTGTGAATCGCTGTTGCGTTTTTATATTATCAAGTATATATCAATTTTATATTGATTTCTTAGATGCTAAAATTATTAAAACAAAATCATTTTTTACGACAATAACGTACGTTAAAAATTAGAAGAATTTAAATGAAATATATATAGGGTCACATCAAAGTCACGAGCTGGCTAGTTAAATAATTATTATCGTATTATATTACGAAGGATTAAAATTAAATAAATCACGAGGGGAGGGCGGGGGATTAAGTAACTATAAAATTTTACAACAGTAACAAATACTTGAGATACATCAATATTATCAATGCCTCCTTCCCGGCTTTTTTCAATTAAATCGCTGCATTTATCGTTTTTATGAATTTTATTTCGTAAAATAAGACCTTGTCCTGGAATTGTAACTTTTCCATTATAAGTTTACATTTAATGGAACCGTCATAAACAATTCACTCAACCGATTCTGTAACAAACTAATTCAAATATATACGTGCAATTGAAGAAAATGAAACCAATCCCAGAATACATCTTAGTAACACACATATCTGTCACTACCTCAAATTATGCAGCCTGCGTAGACTACATTAGCTTAAAAAAACTTCCATGGCACGTGCAGTTTGGACACGGCCTAATACTTTCCATAATGCTATAAAAATAAAAATAATTTTTTCACATACAAAAGAGATGCAGCAGATATTTAAAGTCATTTTTCATCGAAATTTACGACGTCATAACAAACAGCTGTTTGTTTTTAAAGTTGAGCAAAAAAATTCTTCGATTTAGATTTATTTATTAGATACTTGATTTTCATTTATCAGTCGATGAGGAGATTTTAAAAAAATTATAAAAAAATTTCACAATTAAATTGATATTAAGAGAACGCATATTTAGTTTCTCGTTTTTTTATTTATTATTTTTTTTTTTTTTTTTTGATCGTCTAGGCGGTAAATTTAACAGCCCGTTACCTCAATCACCACTGAATACTGTTCAGATTCAGTTAATACACGTTTATGAAAAATATTTTTATTTACAACTTTTGTTTCATTTAAAAATAACTGAGTGTCATACTTTCCCTAATATGTTTTATAGTACACGTTTCACCGTTAATTACCATTATTATTCAACGCCAGAATCGTGGAGACCTCACATTTGATGCCACCGCTAAAAAAAATTTACTTTTTTCGAGATTTTCAATAATTACTTTAAGTCGCGTAATTATTTAATCGAGTTGCTAGATTATTATTTTTTTTTTTTTTCTTTTTGGGTTGACCGAAAAATGACGATAGTAAAGTTCTGATTTCTACCTTTAACGGTGACAAATAAAAATTGTTAAAAATAAATAATTAATAACAGTCGCGTGAAAGACTGGTGACAAATTACCACGACGCATTTCGTCGCATATAAGCGGATTTACCAACATAAACTCATTTTAACCGTGCTTAAACAGCAATAAATCAAATATCTACCCGATCAGTCCAGTTTTGCGTATACACGAATCGCACATAAAATTACCATGGCCACTAACACTATATCCATACAACAAACGTATGTTAGTCATGACGCATCAAATGAAACAATGCGACTGATAAACGGCGTAAACGTTCACATTAAAAAGGAAACCAAATCCAATATTAAAAAGCAAAAAAAAGTTATTGTTCCAATTAAACTTTCTCTTTTGTTTTCATTTTTAAAGCGAAGTTTTGGAAATAATGTAAAACACAATTTATCGGTAACAAATATATTTTTTACGGCAAAATTAAGCCCTACTTTAAACTTACTTCTCTAATATGAGGTTCTAAAGTTGCGTTGTAAAAACCAGAGCTACTCGCAGCTCCAACAATGCAAGCCGAATCGATTAAGATTGCCGGAATCCTCATTACACCCCGAACGTTACCGGCTAAAATTTATGAGAATTCATCAGATCCAAATTAAAATTAAATGTAATATTTAAAAAATAATAAAAGAAAAACATCCGTTCTTTAATATTGATCTCAGAAAAATAGTTTTACCTTCGGTTCTAATATGTATACATACATAAACACATCGCAAACGCACGAGCATGTGTACATACATATATATGCACCATTAATAACTATGCCATTTTGGTAATAAAAAAATCCTATAATGAAATCTGTAATGTTTTTGCATCGTCCTTACGAAGCATTTATATCTTACGAAAAACTACATAGTCAATAAAAAACCAACTCTTTCGTAGGAATTATAAAAAACTAGCGTCCGAGTCTACCTATGGCAATGAGCTATGTATACATGAAGATCACAAGTTTGAAACTTATCTCGTTGCAATAATTTAAATCGCCTTTAGATCTACCTAGATGAAATAACTGCATTCTACAGAAACCTAAGAGAGCTTACCCAGCTACCTACATTAATACCGTTTGAATTTTTACACTGTGAAACTTAATCTCACAATCTCCAACACCTTGCCAAAAGCGGGCAACTCACTCTATTTTACCTTAACCGATATGTATTCTTTTAATAGAATTTAAAAATATGGCTATCTTAACTCTGTAAACTAACAATAAGATAAGGAGTGCGAAAGTTATTTAAGACGACCAGTTTATTTTCATTAGTAGGGATAATTTTCTCGACGCTAAAAAGTACTTTGTAGACCGTGAAATAATTTAACAAACTAGGCCGGAGATTATACGAAATATAAAAGATAGTTATATATATGAACTTGTGTTCTGAAAATTATTCATCTATTACTTTTATCCTCCTGTTCTCCCTAGACCCGTTCTGCACCATGCCGTAAGATCCGAATTTTTACAAACCTTAAACTCTCGCTTTTCTAACCACATTATAATCTACACGGACGGTTCCAAGAGCCCAAGTGGAGTTGGCGCAGCCTTTCTTTGTCCTTCTTTAAATCACTCTGAGTCCTTTAAACTTCCTTCCTTCTGTTCAACTTTCTGTGCCGAGTCTATTGCTATCCTCCATGCACTTTTCTTCATCAGATCTTCAAAGGTCTCTCGTAATATCCTTATTCTATCAGACTCTCAAAGCGTGCTACAGGCTGTTGCATCTCCTTTGCTTTCCCATTACGTAATCCTTTTTATACGTTCCTTGATCCATGACCTCTCCATTTATTGTGCAATCCAGATTGATTTCCTTTGGATCTTTAGTCACTCCGGAATAGAAGGAAATGAGTTAGTTGACTCATTGGCCCGGCGAGCTTCTTCTTCCGGCAGGTTCTTTACTACATTTCCATCCATCAATATTAAGTTTTTGTCCTCTGCGGCGCATTACCAATTACGGTTCAACTCCTACTACTCCTCATTCTCTAACCCGGATTCTTCTTACTTGTCCATCCAGCCTTCTCTTTCTCTCTGCTCCTGGTTTCTTGACTTCCATTTTAAGCGTCGCTCCAGCATCTCGGCGATATGCCGCCTCCGCTTTGGGCACAGCTGGCTTCCTTCGTCGCTTTTTCGATTCTCTCTCGCACCATATCCGTATTGTCCTTTACATTCTCCTAACAGCCACTTTGTCTGTGATACTGATCACATAATGTTCAAATGTTCATCACTTTCATCTGAACAATCTTCCTTGTATTCCTTTCTTATCAAGCAATGTTCCTACTCCTTATTACGCTGCATTTATTCTTTCCCTTCCTTCTCCTTCTGATGTCCAGGCACTTGACACATTCTTGTTGAATGTTTCACGCCGCATAAAAATCTGATTTTTTCTTTACTCCCATTTCTTGGGCTAATGTCCTTGCTGACAAACCCAAATAATATTAAAAAAAAAAAAAATTATTTATCTCATAATTTTAACTCTTTTCCGCATTACTTTCTAGATACAATTTAACGTCGCAATTGATTTTTTTTCTGAGATGAAAGATTATTATTTTTAAAAACCCAATCTTCATTATAATAATTTTTTTTGACCACTATTATCTATAAGGAATTTGTCCTTAAATTTAACCGAAAACCGGAGAAGAAACACTTTTTCTATAACGATGGAATACCGAATCTTCTATCAGACTATTCTTCTAGGAATAATGGGTACGATTTTGAAGACATCATTTTTCGCCAAGCCTTTTCATTTTATAAAAGTAAACATGAAAATTTGTGATAACAAAACTAATCAGTTACGTAAAAAAATAAACTATATCACCAACACCAATCAAACACCTTTAGATCTTTTTATTTTTTTCCCTCATTATTATTTCCTCTCTTTGTAGTCAAACTGGTGAGACCTCTAATTGATCTTTCCCCGAATGTTTGGTAATTTCTGTCTCCGAAGTGACCTTCAAGCTTCCTCTTTTACTCATTATTCCTAGGACTTTTCTCATTTCTATTAAAACTTCGACGTTCTGTTCCGTATTGCGTATCACACTTTTTATTTATTTATTTATTTTTTTAATTGCATCGTTAAATTTTTTCAGTAATTTTACTCGTTCCATACATTACCTCAAACAATACAAACATAATAGTCGAAAATCTCTTACTCTAAAGGAATGTCTGAATTGTTTGCTTTGATTTTGATATGAAATGTTATTAAGCAACTTAAAAATTTCCCCGCTTGGCGTTAAAGATCTTGATTAGATATTGTTTTGCAATTTAAAAAAAAAAAACAAAAAAAAACGAGAAACCTAATTGTTTCACTAGTTTCTGTTCACAAGAGCTCAAAAAAAAAACATGTTCCGCAAAAATTTGTCGACCACGCAAAACCATGCAATGCCTAATAACTAATTTCAACGTTGAAAAACAATTTTTCGAAAAAAACAAATACACTACGCACGTTATCAAACGGTTGCCAGTAGCGGGTTAAATTCCATTAAATACAAATGATGCTGATGACCTATACACTGAACAACGTACAAATTAAAAGTTACGAACACGAGTTTTAGTTGCGGGGCTTATATTTCAGACTTTACTTTAGAATTTACTTCGGCAACAAACGAAACTACACAGTCCATTCAAGAAGTCGATAGTAAGTTTTCGTTAGAGTACTGTCATTTATCATCCGTGATTTTATTTAAAATAATTTAGCAATAAATTAGAATAAAATTACAATTCTCAGTGGCCAAATGATTCCTCGCCAGGCCAAAAAAAAAAAAAAAATTACAATTCCATAATCCAAGGATGGTTACAATAACCCCAACAGGGGCACACAAAACTAAAAACATCTGTTACTAACTAAATTTTATTATATCAAGTTCATTTTCTCCGCGGCAACCTTAAATTTAATTAAATATTTTACTACGAAAAAATTCAAACTGTTATTTACTTTATATTTCAAAAGCTTAAGAAAGCAGCTGATTATTTTAATTTATGAGCGTATCGAATAAAATTAGTACAGATATCATAAGACATACTTTTTTTTATTAATTTAGAAAAAATATAAATACGTTTATACAAATTTTAGTTTAATCAATTTCATTACAAAAACAATTTTTGATCAGTCATTTTTCAGCGTCGTTAAACAATTTTTTTTAGTAAATGAACAGATTCTTTTTACTTTTTGTTAGACTTCTTTTTTTGAAGTTTTTAATCGAGAATGAATTTTTTCAATTTTTAACTATTCCGGCTTTTTCGATTACTATTGAACTTACATCTTTTTTTTTTTTTTCTTTAAGCTTTAGTCGATTAATTTTCACTCAAACGTTAACCGGTTCAACTTTCGATCAGTTTAACAGCCTTAGTAATTAAGCTCATTTTGAATTTCGTTGTTTAATAAAAAAATTTTAAATTTAACAAAAACGAGCAATTTTTCATTAAAGTTTCACACGTTAAATTTTATATACCCTGTTTTGAAGTCGGAAGTTTTTAAAAAAAAAAAATTCACTACATGTATATTTTAAAAACTTCACTAAGCAATACGACCTTGATAAAATCTATTTCAATCTTTTTGATCAAATTTTAAGTTGTAACATGCGAACATGTAAAAATGCGATTTTATTTAAAGTGATAAAATTCTATATTCATTTTTGCTAGAAAATTTAATTCATACATGTTCTCGGAAAAATTATTATTCTTACAGTATTACTTACTGGGCTTATTGCTGTTACTAGTTTTTTCTTCCACTTCCGGTAAAATACACAATATCATTAATCCTACGTTAGCGGTAACGGCACCTACAAATGCAAACGGCAGTACATATCCACCGATCTGTTTTTAAACAATTGATAATTACTTTCGTAATGAAATGGGAAAACGATAAATTATTAAAAATATTGAAGAAATAGCATACGCTTCGAACGAGCATTGTTATAAAATACAGTTCTAAGTATTATTTCCATCTTCGAACATAAGAACTTTCTTTTTTTTTTTTTAGTACAAACATTATTTTACTTGCAACGTCTTACAACTCATTTTGCATAATTTCAGCAATTTGCTGCTAACCGGTCGTGTATACTCCTTAATACGATTCTTAAAAAATGTTTGTAACATCACTTAAAAACGAACAATATAGTTTTTCATGTTTTTTTTTAATAGAATTCCAATATAAAATATAATTTATATAATTACAGACATAAATATCATTTGCATCGGGATTCTTATAATTCCATAAACAAGTTGTGGAAATATGCCAGATAAGGATCTTTATATTTTATTATTAACATCTCTAACCCATTAACTGATCCTGGGTGGTATTCTACTGATGCTAATTAGTTTCGATGAATATATTTTAGGAAACCTGTTGTTATACAGTATTCTAAAATGTGAAGAATTTTTAAAATAAATAAAATAATTAGATCAGCTAAAAGCAAAAAAAAAAAAAAGCTAAATATAAGTATTTTAGCCATTTTTATTTTTTTGTTCATCTTGAAAGTTTTTTTAACTGTAAATTCAAAAATGCCACTATTAAAAAACGTTTCATTTTTCAGACAAATCCAACAATTGACATGCTCATTAAATAACCATTTATTACTATATAATCAAAAACGTACGAAGAAAATGTTCAATACAATTTAAATAACGGAAAATGCTTAAAGTCGCAATGAGTTCGCGTTTAATTTTTATAATTCAATACTACTGAACGAATAATCAAAATTTACTACTGAAACACATAGCACAAAAAACAAAGATAACAAGAACGTTCTAAAATATATGCCACTTATTGGTTATTAACCACATAAAATTAACTATTAAAATAATTTTTAGGTTTTCGTTATTTCTAATCAATAATCGATGTTTTTAAATTTTTCTAATATGTGTAATTTCAATTTCTCGATATTTACCGGAATACAAGTTTAAAAACAAAATTCTAAATAAATATACTTACATCGAATAAAAATCCACCTAAGGTAGGACCAATTATATATCCAACTCCATAAAAAACTTCTAATGTAGCCTGTTTAAAACAATAACAAAAATATTATATAATAAATGCAAATTATATATATATATATATATATATATCAAGGCCGTGTCCGCGGGGGGTAACCCCCCGCCCACAATTAGAACTGAAATAATTATAAATACACAAAAATCTGAAAAAAATCAGAAATTTAAAATAAATATTGATGATTTTTTAGGGTGCTCTTACATTAAAAAAAAAAAAGAAAATATTTTTAGGTCCTTCATTAATATTTTATGCAAAATTTTTTATTACGAGTATAATCAATGATATATGTAATTTTTATTAATGTTCATATACGGAGTAATTAATTTATGTGAATTATTAATATATAAATCAAAATTATGTAAATTATTAATAGTATGAATATTAGTGAAAAATTTATTGTTATTTTCTAAAATAAATATGCAAAGATTACATACATGTATTTATTTAAAACCGGTAAATTTAAAACGAAATTTAACACAAATATCAAAAGAAAAATATTTAAATAGCATTAATTTGGTTTATAATAAAAATAATGTTAATCGGTACTCACAAAAACCGTCGCCACAGTGTCTGGGAACATACTACCGGTTAAAGAAAATGCGGACACAACGGCAGCTGTAGCACCAAGCGATTCGAGCACTCTTAATACGAATGATAGAATTATAAATAGATGTCGGTTTTCTACAAAATCTAACAATCTGAAAATCAAAAATGGAATTCACATTATTTACACCAAAAAAGCATTACATGAAAAATATAAATTAATTATAAATATTAAGTATTTGTTTAATTTACAGGCAGGCACGGCGAATGCAAATACCATATTTTCACAGCTACTAATACTCTGCTCGACTTTGCGAGCGGATAATTTTCCAAAATATGACCGTTTTAGTATATTTTCAGATTTGCATTAAAACTGTTAAATAAATATTTATTTTCCTTTTATTCGAAAAAATTTAAAAAAACATATAAGAAAAAAAATTTTAAAAGGTCGCATAATAAATTCTCAATTGAATTTTCAGTTTAATTATAAATTTAACAGGATTATTTGAATGCTTTTATTTAAATTAATTTACGACACATAAAGCGTAATATTAAACGGGTTATTTTCACAATAAGAACATAGAATAATCCATATTTAGTTAAGAAAAATCGTTGCAGTTTTATTCCGACTTATATTCCACAGTCAACAAAATCCTTCAAAATTTTCATGTACCAACTGTTGACCGATCTAGTCTAATTTCATTTTTATCTGTGCAAATTTTTCGACTATATTTCTATACAAATTATCATTGATAAATTGTACGACACATAAATGATGTACTACAATTTAGACATACAATTATATCGATCCTTAACTACAACGGCCCCATTTTTTTTTAAAAATCCCGAGTCAATTTTGTTCTTTTTCACTGTGTATTTTTCATTTTGTAAAAAGAAACCAATACCATATGGATATTTTAATCGTAAGTATAGAAGCAACCGAGAAAGTTACCTTCGGAGTTACACAGATGTAATTATTTTCATAACCGACTAGAATCCCAGTAGAAGAGGGCTATGAAGATCACGACCCCCAGGGCCTTATCTAGACCAAAATTTCGGCTAGGGTGGGAGGGGAAAAAATATTTTTATAAGTATACATATATATATATATATATGTGTGTGTGTGTGTGTGTGTTAAAATGTAATATATTTATTTGTAAATAGTACACTAAAGCCTTATAGTCAATTATTGTATAGGCAATATTTGAACACTATAATAAAAACAAATAAAAAAATAGTCGTTTTCATAGAATTCATAAAAATTTTAATTTTCTTTTCTTTTGTCAAAAATTGAAAAGAAATACAGTTATTCTGAATTTCGGTCCATTTAATAGTTATTATTTCGCTGACATTGGGGGGGGGGGGGATTAAACCCGGAAAACCGCCCTCAGATACGACTCTGACGACACCTAAACTGTTATGAAAAATTTTCTATTTGAACAAATGATTTTAAAATATTTGCATGTCCGACTTTCCGTTCTTCTCGTTACAATTATATTAATTCACTTATGCGGTAGATAAAAATTGACATGTACTTTTGGGTTTCAACTCATCAATTATTTCAGATAGAAATATACCTCAAGATATGTCGCAACTGTAGGTGAAGATTTATTTCCTCGTTTCAGTATTCTTCTTACACGACTAATTAAATTACAAAATTTCATTACTAATTAAATTTAAATTAGTTTTCGTATAAATATTTATAATTACCCAAAAAATATTAGAGCTATAGCGCTCAAAAGCATTCCAACACTTAATAACAGTTTCGTTCCAAATCGGTCAACCTGCAGGAAAATCATAATAAACTGAAATGTAAACAGCATTAAATCAAATTTTAAATTTTCTGCATAGCATGAATGAAGTAATAGTGGCAGGAAGAAATGGCAATAGAAGAATCCTGCGTGAGAAAATTAAAAGAACCTCCTGGTTACTGTAATGCTGTCATAATAATAATGCGTTTTATTTTAATTACACATTATACGCAATTTACTTATAAATCTATTTTATTCGAATAAAACAAGATCATAATACTTTCGCATTTACATTTATTGCTTTGTTCTTATGAGCATTATTATTGTTTTTTGTGCGTAAAAAATAAAAGACAAAAGCCAATTTTTTTGGGTTTTAAATTGTTTTTATTTTCGAATTTGCTGGTCGATTGGCTGATACTCGTATTAAAGCATATTTGCAATTATTATACTTTATCCGGTTTAATTATTTTACCGCCATGTCTAAATGAAAATAAAAATCGAATCAATACCTAACAAGGAGAAGTCACGAAGTTGTGGTCACCGATTTTGATAAAATTTTGCAAATCGATAGAAGACCATGTGACCATAAATATCATGCAAAGCACTCGTAATAGAATGCACTTTCTTGATTTATATGAAAAATCTAAATTTTTAGGAACCGTATATAACAACGGATATTATGAATAGCCGTTTAAACAAAAATATGGAATAAATTTCAAATCATATTTATTTACTTTGCGCAAAACTTTGTTGATAACAGACTTGGGTCAGTACTTATCAGGGAAAAACGTACCCGAATGACATATATTATTATCAACAATACTACGAGCAAGTTCATGCCACTTCTTCGGGATCAGCGGTTTTAAAAACAACGAATTTTAGAGAGAAAAAAACAAAAAAAAAAAACAGAATTTGTCAGTACTTATCAGGGAAAAACGTACCCGAATGACATATATTATTATCAACAATATACCTCGAGCGAGTTCATGCCACTTCTTCGGGATCAGTGGTTTTAAAAACAACGAATTTTAGAGAGAAAAAAACAAAAAAAAAAAAACAGAATTTGTTCACCTAACCGTAAAATTGTGATTTAGGAAAACTCATTGAAACTGACGGTTTGGTTAAAAAGACAAAAGAAAAGAAAACACCGTTATAAATACGTTTCAGATTTTACATATAATGTATATTTTTTTGTTTATAGCTATCGCTTTGGTTTTCGTATTCAGACATTTCAAGAGGATTGTGCATTCAAAATACAACGAGTTAGAAATTGTTCGTTTATTAATTACAGTTATATTATTTGCCACTGAAAAAAAATAATTTACTTTTAAAAAATTGCAAATTTTATTTAATAATAATTTTGATACTATTTGTAAAATTAAAATGAAAAAAATATTTCCTCAATTAAATAATATAGCCATTAAGTCGACTAAAAAACTTTACTCTCTCTATTCGAATAATTTTCAATTTGAAACGGGATAGCCAAACAGGGAAAATTTTAAAAGTACGTTTTCTGCTTAAATTCGAAGAAAATAACTTGATTTAATGTTTAAAAGGCAAATTTTTTGAGTTCAAGAATAGAAAATTAATTTTTTATTAACCGATATGGAGAACAGTAATATTTTCACCTTTTTAGCTAATTTGCCGGAGACCCCAACGCATGCAAATGAATAAAATTTCATTATCGTGAAATGGCAGATACGCTACTGTTTCGAGGCAGATTTAAAATACAATACACAGCCCGATTAAAAAATAAATTATAGACGACTGTTTCAATTGTTTTGGAAACAGTTATAATTCACATATATATATTAGTAAAAGCAAAACGTACGTATAAATTAAATGTAAGTTTTATTATTTAAGCGTATTTACAATTTTACCAAATACTGGGCTGAATAGAAATGCGACTAATTCGTAACAACCAAAAACTAATCCATATTCAGTAGCCGTTGCACCTTTTTTTTCAGCCTATAAAAAAGATAATAATATTAATATTGTGGGTAAACATGGTCGTACAAGGAATATAGTTCGAATTTAAAACTTAACGCTAATCTAAAAATATGTAAAAATATTAAAATCCTCCTCCGATAAAATCAAATTGAAACGATGAATGTAATTGATTTGTTTTTATTTGTGTAGTACGGTGTGCAATTGTGTATGTTAGGTTAATTTCATTTTAATATTTTTCTACCTTAGAGATGTAGCAGGGAAAATTCTGAATTTTCTCTAGTGCAACTCATGTTAAATGTTGAATGTGAAGGATAAGATTACTATTGACACTATGACATTACAACGAAGAAATAGGAGAAATAGGCAACAGCTAGCAGATAGTCCTACTTTTTCATACCATGGAGAATAGTAGCGCTAATATCACGCCCCAACACCTTATGCAGACTGTAAAATCTATCCTATTTTCTATTTTATTATTATTAATATTTTTTTGTCCATCTAGATTTGGAATTTGGCTTTACCGTTTATCCCCATAAACTGATAATCTGAAATTAAATTCTAAAATTAGTCTAATTACAGTACTTCAGACCTTAAAATTGACTTTAGTCCTACTCAGTGGCGGGGCGAGACCTAAATTTTACGTGGGCAAGGTACATTTTGCAAGGCCCTCTGGTGGCGCAAAAAGACGGATTTTATAAAATAAAAAACAGTTGCTACTGTCCAATTTTTATTCGTACTTACCAATATTGTTAGCAAAATTCAAATGACTACGTAAATATTTGGATAAATTTCTTTCAAGCTATTTTCCGTTATGTTTTGGAGCAGATGTTTTACATCTTTAATGAAGTTGGGTAAATTTGGGAGAACATTGTTTTATTCATTCTTCATACAATTCGTGAGGTTGGAAGTCGCTGCTCTCACCCACTCGCAGGTCAGAGTGTAAATCTTGACAGTTTTTTTAATAATTACTCTTTGGGAATATACTTTTTAACTTTTTTAGATCATAAAGAAAACCAAAATTTTTAAAATATTATTTAAAAGAAATAAATCTTGAATCCATATTGCTTATTATAGAATTAATCATAGTATTCAAAAAAAATCTATTTCATACCCGCTTTTGGGAGACTGTATAGGTTGATCGCCGCCTTCATAATTGAACATCCTTTCCTTCTTTTTGGCTACCCTTTTATTTCTAAAGTCTTTTGTAGATCATTAATGTTTTTTCTCGATAAACTGACGAGCATCAGACAAGCATTTTTCGAGTCCAATTTGTCGTTATTCTTTGACCCAGTCACAAAATGTACGCAAATATTCAAGAGCAATGCTTAAATGGGCGTGTACAAATTACCATAATTTGTTTGACATTAACTCGTAATAGTATCTCATACCATACATGTAATGATATGATGTAAATTCTAAACTGAGCATTTCGTTTAAAACCGGACCACAAGAACTGAATGTGCCAGATTGTTTAGTTTGATTTTTTAAGCTTTCGATCGTTCAACATTGTCATCAAATTGTAATAATACGGCCTTCACTGTTTCGATTCTACTTTCTCAACCTGTGTCTGATAAAGGCTTCATAGTAAACTTTAATTTGCCTTTTTGATTAATTTCCAGCGTTTTCTGGAACTTGAAAATATCAAAGAAATTTTCTGAATAAAACCAAAAGGTTTTTGCTGTCACAGACGAATTAACTACGGCTACCAACAACAGCAGATTCCAGCTATGACAACCACAGGGTGTAAAAAATGCCCTGGGATTACTATTTAATATTCGAGTTTTAACTCCACCATTTACGCCTGCCATATTTGCGCCCTTTTTCGTATCCTTGGCCATGACACTTTTGAATATTTAAGCCACTTTTTTTAAAGCTCTCCCAATATTGCATTAGTTAAATGTTCTCCGATCGTTTCAGTGACAGCAAGAAAAACGATAAAGTTTTCTTCTATTGTGATCTATATGTTTGATTAGTTTACTCTGGCAGCCCAAAACGATCATAAATCGACGACTGACAGAGCAACACTCAAATTCAACATGTCGTGTACTTTATTAAAATTAAACTAAAAAAAAAATCTCACAGTTCGGAGAGTTGCTAATTATATCTATCGTTTTATGACGAGTAAAATTTTTTCGTCGCGGTCATGGCTTTTAAGTACCTAATGCATAAACCTTTGAGGCGTGAGGCCCCTTAGACCGCGAGGCCGTAGGCGGTCGCCCACGTCGCCCACGCCTTACGCCGCCTTTGGTCCTGCTTACCTTTTTCCCAAAGTGCTCCGATCGTTGCCCCTTAGACTACACCATTCCAGTATTCCGCCATTTATTTTTTAAACTATTCCCACATCTATCGTTAACCGTTTTTATTCATGTATAATCATTGTTAACATTGCAAAAAAATCTGCCCACACCATACTTATTCAGCGATATGTTTCGAAATTTTTGATTATAAGTATGAAAAATGAATTCAAGCATTCTTTAGCATTTTCAAAAAAAATAAACCCCTCCTCTTTAACCCGCCAATTTATTTGTTGATCATGATGCTTTTTTACTTATTTTTCCGCATTAGCCATTACTGTAATGCTTGATCCGCTCAGTCACACGACGCCTTTGAAGCCCAGATCTGCCGTCGCTCATCTATTTCAGTGATTGATAATTCTAATCTTTATGATTAATATTATGAAATAAATTTGTTAACTATGTTTTATCATCAAGCAGTGTATTATTGTGTTAATTATTTTTTATTTTATTTCATATTTTTTCTTAAATTTTTCTCGCATGCCACAATCATTGGAACTGCTACACCTATGAAAATGCACATCATACGTCTCCAGTAACTTCCCATGTATTTTCAAAATTAATCTAAGCATTCTATTTCATTACCAAAATTAATATTCCACTCGCCTTTTCCGTCACACTGCATAGGACTGAATTCGCTATGCTTATCGAGGACCAACATTGATCCAAAAATAAGCCTTAAAGATAAAAATGATATCCAGGAGGTTGTTAATAACCTTACTGCCGCCATTCAAACCGCAACTTACAGCTGTACCAAATATGATGAAGATAGGTACAATAACAAACCTACACCGGCCACAATTCACAATCTTATAAAAGATACAAGGTCAGCAAGGAAAAATTAGCAACCGTATCGATATCCTTCATAGAAAAACAAGGTATAATCAACTTCACAATAAACTGAAAAATTAAAAAAAAAAATATATATAAAAACTTGTCTTACAAATACTGTATGGATTCATTAAATACGCAAGATAACTCCTTATGGATAGCTATAAAAAAACTGCTTCGGGATACACACACACACCGTATAATATTAAACTTAGTAATAATGAGAGGACCAAAACAGATTATTAGAAGGCGGAACATTTTACTGGTTCCTTAGAAAATACCTTTACTTCACACAGCTATAATGAACTTGAAATATTTAATAAGCTCATTGGATCAACCGCTTCATCGGCCCTGATCTCAGAATTTCCTTGAACGTTCGTAATTTTATCATGTTCTCAATCTGTTTGCTTCAGCCATTATTCTTTTTCTGGTTCTCTCTTTCATCTTTTCTCCTTTTATTTTTTGTATCCTGACGATACGAAACCAATTATATCTTTTTGTTGAACGTTCTTCCTTCTTCCCTTAACGTCTATCGTTCCACCCTTAAACTTTCAGAACTTCTGCAATTCTTCTAATATCCTGACACTCTCTTTTCTTTTCTGTTCATATCCGTAATTTCCTACGCGTTAAGATCTAAATTTGCCTTTTCCCTTCGCTAATCGTACTTCTCTAAAATAAAAATAAAACAAAACTTTACCACTCTCCGGTGTTTACCGCTTGAAATACAACCTTTTCCGGTCTGCTACAAAATTTAACTGCAATCAGTTAAAAAACGGTTTTCATTATTACTAGGAGTAGATTTTAAAATTGTCATTTTACAAACGAAATAAAACTTTAAATAAAATCGATTTCCCTTAAATAAAGCCAAAATGCATTCTTAAATGTATTAATTATCGCCTTTGTCTTTGTTTATAGTCGAGGTTTAATTTATTTTTCTACTTCGCTTCATTCATCATCATCATTATATCCTCAACCGTTCGCGGTTGGTGGACAACCTATTCTCACACTTTTTTTTAGATGTACAGATATAGGTTTATATACTAAGCAATTATTATATATGCAACGCAGGTGTACACACGCAAGACTTCATTCGGAACTGATAGTAGCCGCTTGTTGTTATCGATATACGAATGTAGTCCCGTGTGGGTCTGCTGTGTACTGACCTAGCGCGCATATGATGTTGTACGTGGTGGTTTGTCATTGCCTTCCACGTGATTATTAATAGAGTATTTATTTAATTCTTGTAATAAGTTCGTCGTCGCTCGGGATCGAACCCGTGGTGACCACCATATCGGAAGTCAAGCGCTCTAGCAACTAGGCTATCGATTACCAAACATAAATGGAAAGTATTGTCAACTTACCTCGGCCGGGTAGAACGGGGCTTGTAACGATACGCAGACGCTGGAAAAGAAGTGAACCGAGGCGATCATTGTTAAAATGGCCAGCTGGCGCTTTGTGAATTTCATCCTCAATTGAGTCCAAACGGTGATAATAAAAACAGCAAAAGAACATCACCTTCGATCAATATAACAACACCTGAAATAAATTCAACGAAAATTCTTTATTTCAATCGATAATAAAAGTATTATTGCTAATATTCTCATTACTTTTCCCGCTGCTGCTTAAGTTTAGAACTTGAATCCCATGTATCAGTATATAAATAAACAAAAAAAAAAAAAAAAAAAAGTGATCGCCATAGGCGTGTTCACTTTTATAGATTATTCTATTAGACACAATTCATTTTTGCTAAATGTTCAGTAAGTGAACAATTTATACCGTGGCGAATCTTAAAACTCTAAAGCATAGAAGAAAAAGTAGTCCTAGAATCAATAATGATCATCTTCTTTCTGAAAAATATGTAAAGTACCTAGGTCTAGCGCTGGAGTTTCATGTTTATTTTTTTCCCACACGTCATTTATGTAGATTATATTAGGCCTTATATCAACCAGTGTTGGCATATGGATTAATATATTTTTAGGGCGGGGGGGGGGGCTGCAAAATATCATTTAAAACACGTAACATCACTATAAAATGCTATATTTAAAACCTTCAGCCTTAATACCAACGACTTAAATAATCATGGGTTACTACAATTAGAACAGTTATATAGAATTAATTTATTGTTATTCATAAATAAATATAGTATAAAGTTTAATATCAAAATGCGGGAAGGTAGAGCACGAGGTCAGCTAATGATTTCATGGCTGCTATTCCTAAATTTAATAAGTTTCATACAAGACTATACAATATAAAGCAGCGATAATATATATATATATAATTCTCTTCACTCAGATGTTAAGAAAGGCTTAAACTAATACAGGCATTTAATTCGTAGCTACTTCAGTCTGTAGTAAGATTAATGTTTTCCCATTAGTTTACTAGTTCTACTTTCGTCTAGCACATTATACTGCTACGTATATAAATTTATTCCTTCACCTTCCTCTTTATTGATCCAATTATGTTCCCCATCTTCATTATATATGCAGTAATTGTTATACCTAATAGTTCTGTGCAGCAGATTACATTTTTAATTTTTCTTTTCAAATGTATTATCTAGAATGGTTTTTCTTCTTTTTTATAAAATTTTATGATTATATAAAAAAGTGTTCACTTATTTTATTTACTTGTTTTTTTTTTTTCTTGTTCCTGCACTAGACGAGCTCATCGATCAATTAACTTAAAGATAAGAATAAGAAAAAATAAGTATAAGAACTAGGAATTTTTCTTTTTCTCGTTTTTTTTTTTTTTTTTGAAATTTCGTTAAAGGAACTGTGTGTCATTCACGAAATATTTTTTTTTTTTTTTTTTTTTTTTTTTTTAATTTATTTACTATGGGTTTATCAGCGAGGACATTAGCCCAAGAAATGGGAATAGAGAAAAAATCAGATTTTTATGCGGCGTGAAACATTCAACAAGAATGTATCAAGCGCCCGGATGACAGAAGGAGAAGGAAGGGAAAGAATAAATGCAGCACAATAGGGAGTAGGAACATTGTTTGATAAGAGAGAGGAGTAAAAGGAAGATTGTTCAGATGAAAGTGATGAACATTCGAACATTATGTGATCAGGATCACATACATGTTGACTGTTAGAAGGATGTAAAGGACAATACGGAGATGCCGCGAGAGAGAATCGGAAAAGCGACGAGGGAAGCCAGCTGTGCCCAAAGCGGAGGCGGCACGAAATACTTCGCGCTTTCCATTTTAATGTCAAAAAATTAGATCCATTATGAATAAAACCAGACGTTGCATAATAATTAAAACGTTTTTACTCGCCGGATATTAAAATCCTATTGTTATCAATTCTACGAGTTTTCATCACGCTCTCCTTATCACACAATAGGTTTTTTTTACGAGCAGAATTGTACGTCGAAAGTATAAGTAAAATATTAAAAACTACCTTGCAGGAGGGGTTTGATGTAAGCATATTAATAAAAATTTTAACTAATTGCCAAGGTTCATTTAATAGGTATAATAATAGTAATTATTCTAAGAGATTACGAAAAGGAAAAACTAACACGTACCGAAACTTTTCTTGTGCAATTACCGTAACAATCCAACATCAAATTAAAAATAACGATACAGCGGAACCGGTCGATTAATTTGATTACCCCTTATCAAATTAATGAAACGATTACTTGCCGATATATCTAACAACTTTACCGATAACTTAAATTCTAACAAACGTGGAAGGAATTGCATTCAACTATCATGAATTATGCTTGGAAAAAAATATGCTCAGAATTTATAAAAACTTTTGACTCTGAAGTTGATTTTTTTTTGCGAAATTCGGCAAACCATTTTGGCTTTGGCGAACGATCTTGGTTTTGGGAATTTAGAAAAAAATGATGTGACTGATTTGCTAGACGCTGACAGAGCATCACTTTCATTCGAGGAATTTATTGAAACGGAAGATGCACTTGATGAAAATCAAGAACTCTGGAATCTGCCGTGTATGCCAAGTGCTGAAATTGGAGCATTTGACGAAGGCACTTTTATGCCAACAAGGAATACACATCCTACTCCAAAATGATCCTGATACAGAGCGCAGCGCTAATATGTCTCGAGAAATTAACTCAGTCATTGCAGAAAAAAAAAGCTGAAAATAAGGCAAGGCAGACAACGTTAGACCAATTCTTTAAACTACATCATTCTAAAAGAGCGGAAAGTGATAATTAGTAGCTTATTGCAGCTTACACCGATTTTTCGCCGTACATCTCTAACATCAGATTAGAAGTTTACGTATATCTTTAATTTTCAATTTTAACAATTTTATATGATACGAATTTATTTTAGATAATTAATTTGATTTAATTTTTAATTGTTTCGAAGTTCTGCTATTTTACGTTATACACCCATGGTTATTATGTAAAACAAAAAAGCCTTTTAGATAAAAAATTGTATAATTTTATACGAGATTAGAACGGATCCTATGCAGTTTGTATGAATTTGTATTGAAACATTTGATTCGATATACGGCTTTTCGCTTTACGGCCAATTTTCCCGGAACCTATCTAGGCCGTAAAGCGAGGTATGAGTGTATTCTTAATTTATCGAATCGCGATTCGAACCAAGTACCACCAGAACGAAATGCCACTACAAAAACCAACTACAATAGCTGACTGTTTTCGTGACTTCTACTGAATTTGTGATTTTTTTCCAATTGCGTTTTTGTTTGTTTTTGTTTTTGTTTAATACTGCATCCCCTCCTGTTCATGTGTAGGATTCTAGGAGAATAAACTTATCAGTAATAGTACAGCAAATATGTATACTATTAATGTCGTCGGGGTATCAGAATCAGAATACCTTTATTGGGACAATTATTAAAAGAAAAATGATTATATTTATTTAACGACCCAAAGTAGGGCCCACTAGTCCCTCGGTCCATATCGAGCAAAGGTCTCTCGCAAGCGTTTCCATTCTAACCTATCTATGGCTATTGTTTGGTTGTTTTAAAAACTTATTCAGATCGTCTTTTCAGCGTGTTATTTGATTACCCCTCTTCCCTTTTCCTTCCCATGGTTTCTAAAAAGTACTTTATAAATCCACCGGTCATCCTTTAGACGGGAGATGTGTCCAGCCCAATTCCATTTACTATGTCCGATTTGATGCACTACATCTTCGTTATCTCTTAGTTTTGCTTTTATTATGTTTGTTTTTATTTGGTCGCTTCTTTTGATGTTTAATATTGAGCGTTCTATGGCGTTTCGGGTAACTCTAACTTTGTTAAGTATATTTTTCTTAGGGAGCCATGTTTGACATCTATACGTTAGGACTGGAGCTATACATGTGTTGGAAACTTGGCTTTTACGAAGGTTGATCAATAAGTACCAGTGTTAGACATAAAAACGTCATTTTTTTCACAATTTTTATTTTTATTTTTCAACGTAGTCTCTTTTAGGTCTATACACTTTTCCTAACGTTGAGGCCATTTGTTTAACCCCTCCAAAAAATACGATTTTTCATATTCACCAAAATACGCTTCAGTCTCGGCGATAACCTCTTCATTTGAACTGAATTTTTTTCCTCCGTTTTAAGTTAAGGAACAGATAAAAGTCGCAGGGTGCCAGGTGGGTGCGGAAGCAATTCGTAGTGTAGTTCGTGCAATTTAGCCGCGACAATTGAAGATGAATGTGCTGGTGCATTATCGTGATGATAAAGCACATTTTTCTTCGCCAAACGGGGCCGTGTTTCCTTCAATTTCTTATCAAATCTGCCTAATAACTCACTGTAGTACTGCCCTGTGATTGTTTTTCCTTTCTGCAGAAAGTCTATGAGGATCATTCCTTTGGAGTCGCAAAAAATTGTGGCCATAACCTTTCCGGCTGATAGAACCGTCTTTGCCTTCTTCGGAGCAGATTCACCCGGAAAAATCCATTGTTTTGACTGTCTTTTGGTGGTCTGGCGTGTAATAATGTATCTTAAAGCGGTCCAAACACTGCTTCGAAATT
The DNA here is from genome assembly GCA_039619475.1 of Icerya purchasi. Taxonomy (NCBI): domain Eukaryota; kingdom Metazoa; phylum Arthropoda; class Insecta; order Hemiptera; family Monophlebidae; genus Icerya; species Icerya purchasi. The sequence goes on along the minus strand of CM077116.1, from coordinate 149,803,332 downwards.
GTTAGTCGTAACCGCTTGTTGTCCACTGTGAGCAATCGCGGCACCCATCGGGCCGACACTTTTCTCACGTCTATCTTATCAGTTAAAATCTTGATTGCCGTTCCGTACGAGACACCTACGGCCTCAGCTACTTCGCGCACCTTTCGTTCGGTGATCAGCGAGAATCATGTCATGGACTTTTTCAACGGTTTCCTCGGTAGTTACGTCTGACGGGCGTCCTGGCCGTTCTTCATCAAAAACAGTTGTACGACCACACTTAAACTCGTTAAACCAATATCTCGCGGGTGTCATAGATGGTGAAGGGTCCCCATAGACAGAATCCAATTTCACTTTTACTTCTTCGCACGTTTTTCCATCCAAAAATAAAAAACCAATTACGGATCAATATTGTGCTCTTTTTCCATTTTATCGAGAAATACAGAACACGTGCGATAAAACTGACTGTCACAAGAAAACTAACGTATGAATTGATCTGAAATTCAGCATGCTATCTTTTTTAATAGATAACAGTACACGATGGTAATGTCAGTTTCACTCAACAGTGCCATCTGTTATCAAACACGGGTACTTATTGATCAACCCTCGTATGTCTGTTACTGAAATCCGCTTTAAAGACGTTTCTTAAGGACCAATATTTCGACCAGGTTTTAGTTATCCGAATTTCTATTTCTTTCTCTATTTGGTTTGAAAAAGACAGCTTTTGACCTAAGCATATACTTTCCGTGACCATATATATTTCCTTCCCGTCTATTTTTATTTTCTTCTGCTCGATGTTTTTCGGCACAATTTTTGTTTTTTGGGTGTTTATTACTAAACCTGCGCTTTTACTGTATACACTTAGGTCTATTAACATTGTTTTTAGATCATTCAGCAGTTTAAGTTGAGGAATATTTCCTCCAATGCGCTATTAAATAGAATTGGCGATAACCGGTCACCCTGCCTCACTACTTTTCTGATGTCGAAATAATCAATCTCCCCTCGTATCTGTTTTTATTCTAGCCTTCATATTTATATATATATGTATTTCGCTTATTAGTTCTATAAATTTGTATGGGGTTCCTTGATTTATTAGCGACTTTAGAAGGAAATCGTGTTTTTTATGAAATCAAAGACTTTATTATAATCGATCAGTCCTATATGCAGCTCCTTCCCGTACTCTACTTTTTTCGATTATTTGATTCACTGTATGAATATGATCCATTGTTGAGAATGTACTTCTGAAGCCTGCCTGTTCTACTGGTTGCTGTTCATTTAGTATCTTTTTTAGCCTATTTTCAATTAAAAATTTTTGAGATCGTCGGAGTGAGGGTGATTGGTCTGTAATTCTCTACCTTATGCCTCTATCACCTTTCTTGAACAATATTATTATGTCTGCGAGTTTCCAATCCTTTGGGATTTTTCCTATTTCCAAAATTTCGTTAAATAATTTTGTTAATATTTTTGCCGTGTCCCTACCTCCCATTTTTATATGCATTCATTCCGTCGTATCCCGGGCATTTGTTTGTCTTTAATTGTTTAATTACTACTTCAATTTCGCATTCCAGAAAGAACGGCTCTTTTTCCTCTGTCTTGTGTCCAAAAAGTTTATTTTATTTTCGTTTTTCGTATCATTATATAGATTTTCGTAATAGTGTGAAATTATTTGATTAATGTCTTTCCGATCATAAACACTCTTGCCTTCACTGTTAACGAAGTAGGGTAGTCCATTGTAACCTTGGACTTAATTTCCTTCTTATTTTCTTGAAGTTACGATTTCCCCCGGCAGTCTTCCTTATAATTTCATTTTTTATTACGTAGTTTTTGTGCTTAATTTTATTACGAATTAGTTTGGAGACCATGTTAAGTTCTACTTTTTTTGTTTTAGTTTTGCTTTTGGTTCTCAGAAGAGCGTTTCTTTTGGCTATTAAGTCTGCTATTTCTTCTCTCAGTTTGTTGACCCCTATTTTTGTGTTCATCCCGTTTATTTCAGTTTCTTGCGAATTACATATGGCCCCAAATTTAATATTTCTAATATTTTCTTGTATAGTGTTTCCACCGTGCCTATATTTATGTTATCTTGATTTATTTTATCTAGCTTGCTCCTTATGAATTCATTAAATTTATGCGGATTTATTTCCTTTTCTGTTTTTTTGCCTGCTTTTCCGGTTTTTGGGCGGGACACCGCATCCTTGATCCTACGGTTAGTAGTCTATGCACAGAGTGAAATTCAAATTTATTATTCCTGGTTGGGAGCGATCCATGACCATCTTTTTCCTTCTCCTTTTAAAAAAAAACAAACTATTTAATACTATCAATCTAAACTCCCGACAAAACTTTATGAGTCTCCAGCCTCTTTTGTTACGCTTTCCATAACCAAATTTTCCCAGTGTTTCGAATTTGTTTTCTTGTCTTAGACCTATTTGGCTATTCCAATCTCCTATCAGGACTATTTTGTTTTCTCTTCCTTTTAATTCGTCCTGGGTAGTTTCTTCCACCATTTCGTAGAATTTTTCCACTTCCTCGTCATCCGACGCAGTCGCAGGGGCGTAAATTTGTATGTATGTTATATTAATATCCTTGACGTTCAATCTTAGAATTTCAATTCTATTCGAGATATCTTTTATCTCCTTCACTGCCTTTATAGAACTTGTACTAATTAAAAATCCACCCCTTATTAGAATTTTCTCCCCTTCTCTACGGATTTCAGATATACCTAATACGTTTAATCCGGACTTTATAAAAACATTTTCGAGTTCTATGAAGTTTTCGGGTAAAGATCTTACATTGAAGGTGCCTATCGTAAACTTACTACTGATTGTTTTTTTATTTATGGCTGACGAAATATTGTTGTTGACCGATTTAATTTTATTTTTTTCCAAAGTATTCTTGTTTTTCATTTATTTGGGAAACGCTTGCGAGAGTATTGGTACACGTACCCTGGATTACCGGTCTCTCCGGACAGGGAGTTCTGTGGGATCTACTTTGGTTTACATTTCATTTCATTTGTACAAGATGACTATTTCTGTTCTTTGTAGGTGATCGAAGCTGCACAGGTGCGAACTTAAATTTATCTAACGTTGTCTGCGTCGGTGTCATACCTTCCGACTTTGACATGCACTAAGCGAATCGTTTATTCACTTCTTCCGCAGAACCGTCGTCAGGATGTATCCTGTCGCTAATGGGAAAGGTTATTAGAAGATGACTTAATTCATTCTCTAATAAAATATTAAAATGACCATTGACCATCAAAATTCCTAGCGCAAGCCTATATCATATTCCCTCAAGTGCTCCAGTAGTTTCATAAGACTTCGGTTAATGCCGATAGAAATAGTGTTTAATTACTTTTTCTTATTGCCGCTATCCGAAGGAGTAAGAATTTCCCGTTAATGCTGCCATGTTTTTGTCTATTTTGAGATCTCAGTAGAACTTTGTAATCTTTTCGTATTGTCTCTTAACACAAACATTTTTTTCTGTCTCCCAATAGATCCTACAGTGTGAGAAAAGCAACTTAGTTCACCAAATTGTATCAGCACGTTTTCATGAGGCGTTTAAATTTTATTTATTAATAAAACATTTCCAATGGCCGCTTTATATTTATTTCCTTTGGTAATGTTCATTTTTCCACATCTTTTGACATAATGCTCTGAATTAAAAATCCCTATCCATTTTGCTTCTCTTATTACTACTCTGTAATTCTTTCGCCTCTTTTCTACTCTGCTAAATATTAATCTTTCTAAGCATATCTTACGGTTTGTGACACAGCACCTACAATCTTTAATATTCGCTCTATGTTAAAACCGTCTCTTTTCCTAACTTTACTTAGCTTTTTTTGCTGCTGACAATGTGCTCATTTACTCCTCCGCGAGCAATGTCTTGTTAGTTAACTTCCGTCATCAAAGCTCTTTAATGTTACTAGAAAATGCTCTTTTTAATATTTATCTCTTTATTTCTCCCCCCAAATCCTCATCGATTGTCTTTATTCTTCGTCCTTTTGATCCTTCACTAATTAGTCCTGCATTAAATAGTGGTCCAATATCTCTTATAAACTCTTTTCGCTATTTAAGAATCTTTCTTGACAGCCGTTTCTCCTTTCACAAACACATTAATCTCATCCTCTCTTAAGAAGTTCAATCTGTTAAAAGCACTTCTCATACTAATTGAAGAGCCTGTATCTTATTCATGTTCTATAAATTCTTTATCCGCTCTATCCTAGATTACTGTATTTATGGCAATTCTTCCAGAACGCTTCTCTGAAAATTAGATCGCATTCTAAATCCCCGCCTTCATCTCTGCCTCGGTGCCCTGATACCTACCTCGGTTTCGGCTATCCGTGCTGAATTCCATACTCCTTCTCTCTTCATTAGTAGACATCCTGTTTAGATTATCGCTTTTCGATTAAGCGCCTGTCTGTTTATTCTTCTTCGCTTGTTTCCTCTTACTCCTCGATCCTTTATGAAATGCAATTTAAGTTTAATAAAACGGCAATTTTATTCCTTACTTTTGTTCGTCTTCTTCAATTTTCACAGGATATTTATGGTCATGATAAACTTTCGAATTTCAGTTTTTCACTTATTTTTCCCCTATCCTATTAAATATGTTTCTTTACCGCTCTATTCTAAATCTGTTGTTCAACACGTGTTGGGAAAATCGAATTTTCCAATGAAGTTCTCTCTTTCCGACAAACACACCACTATCTATACTGATGGTTCCAAAGGGCCAAATGGAATTGATTCTGCCTTTTTTTATCCCGCCTTCAATTAGATTCTGGGACTTTTAAACTTTCCTCCTTTTGTTCAGTTTTCTATATAAAGAATCTATTGTTATTTTCCGCCCTGTCATCTTTGTTTCCTCGTCACTAGTTTTCCACAAAGTTCCCAAAATTTCATATTCTAAAAGTGTTCTGCAATGTATCACCATCTCGTCTTCGTGATCCCTCTTTCGATTATGTAATACTTTTCATATGCTTCCTCATCCGTGCCTTTTTTGTTCTTTCCTCGATCGAAATCAATCTTCTGTGGATTCCTGATCATTTAAGCATTGAGGATAATGAATTAGAGAATATTCATTAGCTCGTTCTTCCATTTCTACTTTTCTACTCGTACTAAGTTCTTTTATGACGCTGATATCACGTTTTGTTTCAATATTCAGCCTTTTAATCGTCTATCTATTCTTTTTTCTACATCCTTACTTCCCTTATCGGTGCTTCTCATATTTCTCATTTCCTTCTACTTCTGGCCTACCCTTTAATTATTCTTATCCTCTATTCTTAAGCGATTAAGAATAGAATTTACTTTCTTCTCCTTATCATTTCTTAGGCTAATGTCCTTTTTGACGAACCCATTAAAAAAAACAACAAAAAAAACGTTCTATCCATTTAGTTTAGTTTTTTCTTTTCTTTTCGGCTTGTTAAACAGAAACCTATAAAACAGTTAGGTACGCGAAAAGAATCAGTTAAATACGACCTCAACTTGTTAGTACCGGAAAGATGATGGAGCCTAAAAAATTATAAATACGGGCTTAAAATTATCAAATTTTGAAATGTACTCTCGAAAGTTGAAATGCACGGTGTAATATCTATTTAACGTAAAAAGTTGAAATTTGACATAGAAAACAATCATGACTTAGAAATAACAGGAAAACTTATAAATACAAAGCTTGAAATAGACGCAAAATCCCAAATTATTACGTACCTTTATGAAAATCGTAAAATTGAATTTCGGTACGTACAACAGTTATAATTCGCGAAGAATAAAAAAATTATTATACCTACAAAATTATACAGATTAAAATGAGCACAAAGTCACATTTCTGAAAGTCAGAACACTGTAACTCCGCAAGACGCAGAAGGTTGTTTTTTTTATGGGTTCGTCAAAATAGACATTGGCCCAAAAACAATGGAACAGAGGAGTAAAAGAGACTCAGATCCTTACACGATCAGAGATAGCCGACAGAAAGGAATCAAGAGCTAGAATAACCGAAAGAGAATGAAGGGAGAGAATGAATGAAGCACAGTATGGAGCGGGGATACCGGTTTGTAAGAGGAAGGAATAAAAAGAAGCTTGTTCAGTTGAAAGCGACGAACAACTGAACATTATATGATCGGGATCAGAAATAAATTTATTTCTTGGAGGGTGCAATGGACAATAAGGAGAAGGCACGAAAGAATAACAAAACAGTGAGGAAGGGAGCAAACTATTACCAAAACGTAGGCGGCAAATCGCAGAAAAGTTAGAACGGCGCATAGAAGGAAAGTTAATAAACCAGGGAAAGCGTGGAAGGGAAGGTTGAATAGACAAGAAAAAAGAATTTGGGTTGGAGGATGAGGAGACGTAGGAGTTAAACCATAGTCTGGAATGAGCAGCTGAGGACAAAAGGGTAATATTGGAAGCTGAGAAGGCAAGAAGAAACTTACCGGAAGAGGAAGATAACCGAGCGAATGAGTCAACTAACTCATTACCCTCAATTCCAGCATGACCTGGTATCTACAAGAAGTCCGTTTGGATTAAATGAAAACGGAAAAGATCATGAATCAAGGAGAGAATAAAAAGAATAACGTAGTCGGTTGAGTAAGAAGGGAGGTGAGATGCAATAGTCTGTAGCACGCTTTGAGCATCCGACAGGATCAGGATATTGCGAGAGACAGGAGAGGATCTGATAAAAAGAAGGGCACGCAGAATAGCAGAAGACTCAGCATAAAAGATTAAACAAAATGAAGGAAGTTTAAAGGACTCGAAGTAATTGAGAGAAGGACAGAAAAAAGCTGCACTAACATCATTGGGTCCCTTGGAGCCATCCGTGAAGATCAAAAAATAGTTGGGGGAAAACAGAGCCAAGCTTCTGTTGAAATTCTGATCTCACAACGTGATGAAGAAACGGTTTGGGAGGAAAAGGTGAATAAAAGCAGTTAATAGGATGAAGTAAAGAGGAAAAATTGAAGGAGAAATAAGGGACTTTATAGTGAGTGTAGATATATGGAGAAAACTGGATAAGACGGCCAGCGATAAGAGATAGAATAGCAATGATTCAATTTAATAAGTTCAGTATCTTTAACTTGTAAATAATGGGAAACATGAAATCGGAAAAACTTTTTACAATTCTACATGGGTCCAAATGCAGAACATTTTTAAATACTTCAAATCAAAATACATAGAAACACTTCGAAGAGGTAGAAAATTGAAATTTGCAATTTATAATCCTAACTTGTAACAGGAAAATTGTGAAGACTAAAATATTATATATACAAAACTGTAAACGGGCTCAAATTTCTAAATTGTTACGTGTTCATTTTAAAATCAAAATACCTAACAAAAAATACAAGAAGTAAAAAATGAAATCTGACAGGTGCAACATCCTGAACATGTAAGTAACGGGAAAATTATAAAAGCTAAAAAATTGAAATCACAAAACTCCAAATGAACCCATATTTCTAAAATTCTGTCAAAATACATAGCTTTAAGAACAAGATGTAAAAAGCTGAAATTTGTTTAGTACAACAAAACTTCGAATACTAAAAGTTTATAAATACTAAGCCCTAAATAGGCTAAAAATTGCTAAATTTTGAAGTTCTCCCTTGCTAACTAAAACGCATAGTGTAGTATTTCTCTAGCCCCAAAAAGTTAAATTTAATCAGTGCAACACTCCTGATTCGTAAATAGTAGGAAAATTTTAAAATTCAAAAATTTATAAACCCAAAGCTTCAAATGAGCTCAAATTTCTAACTTTTTAAACTTTTCTGTGAAAATTAAAATACGCAGCAATAAATACAATGCGTGAAAAGCTGAGATTTGGGATCCTAATAAACCTTAAATTTAAAATATAAAACTCAAAATTTTTTCAAATTTTTGAACGTTAAAATTCTTTAACAGCTAAGACATTTCACAATATTTAAAAAACGCAAACATTTGAAAACCCCAAATAATTGGAAACAGGAAAAATAATAGAATCTATAAAACAAAAACAACATCCAGATAGGATCAAAATTCTAAATTTTCAAGTATTATTTTAAAAATTAAAATACACAGCAGTATCTTAAGACGTGTACATTTCTTTCATGTATGATAAAAAAAAAAAAAAATCCAAGTTGAAAACATTTTTTATGTATGATAACTTAAAAGAATGTTATAAAATAATCTGAGTTCACTCTAAATCAAAATGAGTTCCTGATAAGCTAAAATAAAGCTCTGTAATTTGTCAACCTACCTTTTTCTCTTTTTTCTTTTCTTTTCGGCATGTGCAATTACGAAAGTTGGGAAAGAGCGATTTTATTAATTTTATAGTAACATGAAAAAACTAGTAAAATATCAGTAATATAATAATCATGCAAAAACTAAAAAAAAAAAAAGATGACTTTATTAATTTAGAGAACCGAAGTATGAAAATAAAATTTTATTACGGATAATATTCCCAACTATTGATAAAGGGATAAATTATTAAGTCAGCACATTTTAAAGTAAAAAATTTAAATCATGCAAAGAACTTGCACGGGATTTCTATCGGTTTTGGAAATAATAGATTCGTATAAATTTTAAAATTAACGAATTAAAAACTCATTACGAACCAAAATAAAAAGATTTTACAGTGGAGGTTCAAAAATGGTGAGGTTATACTTCCTAAAAAGGTATTTTTACACGAATGCTAATGTATGTATCCATTTTATAGTCTACTAATCTACCGCTTTATCGCTCGTTTTTCAATTTTCCCTCCATGCGTCGTTCAACTCTTTCTGCAATCTGCCGTGTCTGTACTCTCTTCACTTGTAACTTAATTAGTGATGCAGGTTGCATTTTACTAGAATTTAAACGCTCCCACTCTTCGCTTTTATCAATCGGCATTCCAGTCCCTTATTATCTCATTGCCACATCTTCTTCGGTTGTTCCGGCGCTCGAATCCGTTTTATTCGCTAAGTCTGATCGTGTAAACATTTGATACTACCTTTTTCCCTTTTTGCACTTCTTGGGCTAGCGTCTACTTTGACGACCCTCCAAAAAAAAATAAAATCGAATAATCACAGCATCAATCAAACCATCGAGTTCAGAAGTATTATGTCCGAGATTTGATGGAGATTGAAGCGGCGATTATGTGCAGAGATCATTTTATAAGAAATACGGATGAATTAAATGGTGCAAAAGTAAAACATAGTCAAACACCGGCTGGAAAACTTACAAACGTATAATACATGTATAAATAATGTGAAAAAAATTAATTATTGAAGATGTTTTTACAGTGATGTTTACCGCTTATATGGAATCAGAACACATACTGGTACATAAATAATGATAATCGATCCGTAATTATATGTATTTTTTATTGAAATTTTATACTTTAGAAATATTAAAAATAGTGTACCCCTGCCTTTATATGGAGCCGACCAGGATACGCCAGCTGAAATTTCGCTTAATACGGATGAAAGAAGTTATGCTGTTCTCAAAAAAACGTATTAATATAGCGAAAACACAATTAATGGGAAAACCAGGACGTGACCACAGTTAATGAGAGCTGTGACATAAAGATATTGGCCGTATAATTAAACCGATCAGACGTATCATCCCGAACATAAAAAGTTTCTTTAGAAGATTGAAATTGAGATTACGTATACGAATATGAATGATATGCTCCACGTCCTTTCAGCTTTTCGAACGAATGTAAAAAAAAAAAAAAGTCGACACGTTTTAAATGTATTTTGTTGAAGATTTATTAAGTACATCTCGGCATCGCAATACACAAGTATTAAGTAGAATGGATAAAAACAAGAAATTCCTTCGTACACCGTTTAAACTATTGTATAATACGTGGTGAATAAGAGAGGGGACAATTGAGACTGCTCAAAACACAATACACAGGTCTATCCTAAATATTAAACGTAAAGATAAGATCAAAAACGCGATTATTAGGGACAAAGTAAAATATACAATAAATTTTGTTGATGAATATAGAAGGAGAAAGCGGGACTGGACATGTAACAAGGTTAAAGGATGACAGTTGGACAAACTTCGTAAAAAAAAAAAATGATACGTAATAGGAAAAAGAAAAAGTGGTAGATAACACTTTGCGGATAGCATGACGAAATAATAAAATTCTCGCGTAATCGACATTATGGCAGAATTTCTTAGGACCTTAAGGAATGGGCAAGGTTGAGGGAGGCTTTTGCTGAAAATATGGACTTTTTATTTTACTTAAATTTCAAATGTAACGTATACACGCTTCACGTTATCGCATGGTAATGGCTAATAAATAAATAAATAAATAATACGCGGCGACCGAATATCACGTATTTTCCTGAAAGGAATGATTTCTGTAAGCGGAAGAATGCGAAATCCAACTTTCTCTTTCCTTTTCGTTCTTTTAAAATTACATTTAGTCAACAATATTTAGTTTTGTTATATTTTTATTACCTATTGCGTAATATAACTTTTATGCGCCCAGCTATATAATTAAATAAATACAAAAGTAGATCCAGAGACACGTTTTTTTTTTCTTCTTTTTCTGTGAAAGAGTTTTGTAATTATATATAATCTCATATGGTAGACAGCAGAGCCGTATCTGAGGAGGGGTTTTCCGGGTTCAGACCCCTTCTGAAATGTCTGCGAAATCATAACAGCTTGAATTAAATTAACCGAAATTCAGAATAAATTTATTTCTTTTCAATTTTTGACAAAAGAGAAGAAAATTAAAATTTTTATGAATTCTAAGGAAACGACTACTTTTTATTTGTTTTTATTGTAGTGTTCAAATATTGCATATACAATAATTAACTACAAGGCTTTAGTGTACCATTTATAAATAAATATATTTCATGATAAATACACACACACACACACGTATATATATATATATACGTGAACGTCGCCAATGGGAGGCAGGAGGCAGCTGCCTCTTCCCCTGGAGCCTTGAAACTTTTTAATCAACTGGCCATGATGAGTATTCATGAGCGTGTAATCATGAACAATTTGGAAAACTTTTATAATAAAGTAGTAGAACAATTTGCCAGAAACCCACGAAAATTATGTTTTAATTAAGATTTTATTCTTGTTTAATAAAATATTAAGCCTTTACAACTTAAAAATTTCATTTTTCCTATAATTCATATCCTCTTTCTATCATCCTGCCCCCCTGGCTCAACGCGCTTGTATATATACATATATATATATATATATAATTATAAAAATATTTTCGTAACCCCCCCTCCCCCGAAATTTTGGTCCAGATACAACCTTGATAGATAATATTGAAAAATACCTTTTTTCATCAAGAAAATTGGAAATGTCTTAAAAATGCATATGATAATTTAAATTTTATTTAATCTTTAGGTTCGCAATTGAACGAAGTTGCTAACATACGCTTATAGTCTTTTTTTTAAGTAACATATTTACTTTCTAACCCAAAGCGAAGTGATAAAATTAAAATCAGTATATAAAAAAGGTAGCGCGGTAGCCTAGTGGTTAAGGTGCTTGGCTATTAAATCAGAGGACATGGGTTCGAGACTTGTCTCATTCTAGATCCGAATCGCTCCAAGTTATATACCTAATCTGAAATCGAATATTGGTTATGCCAGAGAAATCTGGGAAAGTAAAGGCGGCCGAGGGAAAGCAACTGGCACTCCTACTTTTACATTAGTGCCTTTGGGCTTAGTACATTATGAAAAGCTTAATTACACAATTCTCCGCGCCCTGTTAAGGGTCTGCGACTTTTTTTTTTTTCATTCTGCGACTTACTTTACTAACTTAATGTAAAAAAATTATCGTCATCAAAATCCATAATTGTTTAATGTCAAACGAAATTCTTTGAACGTTATAATAAAAATATATGTAAACAAATTTTTATTCAATTTTATTATAAAAAAAAGACAAGAGAAAAACACTGAAAACTTTTAAAAAAATATTAAAAGTATCATTTTTATTTCCTCTACCCGAAAATACCGGTCTGCCACTTCTGCTGGCAGCAAGTTGAGATTATAGTATAGCAGTTATCAAGTAAATAACCTGCTAAATGTGACGCAATGATGAAAATGATAGCTCATCTGCGAGGAAGTTATAGGAAAGGTAGCCGAAGTTTTAAAAAGTTTACAGCTAGCATCGTACAGAGTTTTATTCGTCGGGAATAATGAAATAATTCAATAATACCTAGCGGAAGAAGTGGATCGCTCTATTTGAGTATGGGAAACTTTTTTTCAGTAAACTTTTTGAAATATGGTGAAAACCGCTATAATAAGAACCCCCCACCTTCACCCGAACATGGATAACAGTATTCACTAAATTGATCTTTCTTTACATAGGAAAGGACTCGCTCGAGCGTCAAAGCGTAAAACGATAGAATTTTAAAACTTTGGTTAGGCGAAGAGCTTTAGTAACTTCCGATTATTTGTCCTTAAGATCAAATTTGTTTGGCCTCAAAAGACTAAAACGGTAATGATATTTTGCTTGATCGTATAACCTCATAACTCGTATGAGATGTAGTATAAAGTAGACAATGCGAGTTCAGTTATGACGGACGCATTTCGAAATAATTTTAATAAAACATAAACGTCAACGAACTACTTCATTCAAACGAAAAAGAAAAAATAAAATAGCCCAGTTATCAAACGTGTTATTTTATAATAACTATCGTTTTTGTTCTGTCGTAATTATTTTTAACGAAAAGCAAAAATCAGAGAAAAAAGAGAGAAGAGAAAAGCACCTTAATAAAAATATTCCGAAAATGTTAAATTTCGGGATATATAATATATACACACAGCATCTTTTTCATTCGAAATTAAAACGTAGACAATATCAGCGAAGATATTTTAAAATGTTATAACCGTAATAGGTAGTACCTGTTGTCCCGTTCAAATCTTTCAAGAAGAAACTTGTTGCAAAATATTCTTCGGTACAAATTAAAAAAGAATTTAAAAAAAAAAAAAAAAAAAAGTATAAATAATTATTATAATGACACTTTAAATGACGTTACTTCAACGAAATACGTTTCACATACCGATCCCAAAGCGCACACAACATACCGACCGTGAAGTTAAGGTAATACTACGGTTAATAAGTAAGAATTAACATAGGCAGTAAACTTCCCCCCTCCGCCGTTCGGTAAGAGCCGGACACGTCTCTATTGCATCGCATGCGATGAAACGCGAGTCATAAAACCTTATTCAATAAATAATAAATAACGCGTCTAACGAACGGAGCAATATGAACGACGAAAAAATCTCATTCGACGACGGACCTAGAAGGAAATCGAACGCGATCAATCGAAATCGATATCCGATCCGCTGAACTATTGAAATCCGATAAAACAGCCCCCGTCGTGCCCGCCCCATTTCAAACTCGACCGTTATATGATTTCCAAACGGTCGTTGCTCAGTGCGCGTTTCAATTTGATGTATACGACGCACAAAAGTCACGCACGTTGCACACATGCGCACACGATACAGCACAACGCATGCACTTGTAGAGTAGACGTCAAGCATGTTGCTACCGGTAAGCTCGTACAGTTGCTGGCAGGTTTCAGTGCCTCGAAGTGTGTACCTTTTTCGTACACTCTAAACGGATTACTATTGCGCTGGTAGCTAACGAACTTTCATCGGGATCTGCAGTTTGAAGAAAATAAAAAGAACCTAATATTCAATTATCGCACAGTAAAAAAGACGAAGACGTTTTTTTGAAGTGAAATTTCTTTAGGGGCGCCTTATATGCATATAAATAAATTTATGGACAGTCAACAAGCGAGCGAGCGAGCATACCTTATGAATGACTATTAGTTCTTAATACGCCTAAAAAATCGTAATAGACACATATAGTCAGTAATATATCAAATTATAATTTAAGGTTCATATTATTGCATTTTATACCACTTTAAAAGACATACATATATATATGTACATATATGTATAAAAAAAACAGAAAAGAAATTCATTCGAACTTAAAATATCAAAAATTAATCAAATGTAATATAAAGCATCGAAAAATGAAAGGCATCGAGCATATAGAGAGAAAATGTCAATGATCTCAAAGGAACGGTAATTGAAGCAAGCCGCATTTTAATCTTAACAGAAGCGTGGATGAATAATGATGATAATATCTACATACCAAATTCCGATTGCATCGTGAAATTTAAACGCCAGAACGTTCGAGCAGGAGACTGTTTGGAAAAGATATAAATAATCGCCATTTATATTTCTCCAAATCAAAAAGGGTCCATGATATAATTAAATTTATACATAGAAGATTACTTCCTTTCACTCCCGATGGTTCAACGTTATTTAAAGAAAATTTACATACACTTCCCCAATGATATTAGCTGGAGACTTTAACGTCAATTTTGCATCAGACGATTATTTGCCTTTAATAGAATTTCTCCAAATCGAACTTCAATTATTAATAATAATCCAAATGAATCAACGACAAAGTATGATGCAGTATTTTCTAGACATGTATTGATAGAATTACATCAAAAACTTATATTTCACATTTTAGTTACTATAAACTTATTGTACTTTTTTATAGAATCTAACAATCAATGAAATTAATAAAATAAATGCACACATTTTTTATTTGTTTTTGTTTTTAAGTGAAACTTTATAGATATATGTATGTTTATAAGAACCGCAGATCTGCCCATTTGATTCTTACTCTTGGTAAATTTGGTGCTAATACTATAACTTTAAATCGTTTTGAAGTTTCACTTCTGCCCTGTACCCCGAGACAAATTCATTTTCGATTATTCTTGACGTTAGTGTTTAGAGATTGAAGCAATATTTCGGAACGGTAATTGGAGAGTGGTCAATTCCTTCAAATTTCAGATTACCAGTAAATATTCAATCACCGCATCCGATTTATAACTGCGAATGATTATTTCGAATGATTCGGTTACCAAAAACATTTCGTAATCGCTTTTCGCTACTCTAGGTTCATTAAACGCACAAAATATCGTTCGTCTGACACTTCCTCGTGCGGTTACCGCGTGATTGTCCTTCGTTTACAAATCTTAAAACCGGCTTGCTTGATATACTACTGTGACTTTAACGACTGTGTACAATCGGTCCGGATTTGGATTTTTTGCAAGGTAAATTAAGAAAAAAAGATCAATAATAATCCATTATATAACGTAAACGAGTATGTTTTAATTTAAAATGCAATATTAAAAAAAAAAAAAAAAAAAATTTAAGAACCATGATATTTTATATTATAATGTGTAATTCGTTTCGCGTATTATTTAAAAAAAGTTAAAGTAAATTTATTACTTTTAATTCTAAACAATATAGATGAATGAACGATTGAATGCGTAAAAAAAATTTTATTTACTAAACGAAATATAAATAATAATTTAAAAAGGGGTGTATTTAAATTATGAAGAAATAATAAACACTGAATAGTTTGGAATGCATACCCCCCCCCCATATTTAATTGTATATGTATTTAATTTACAAGTATACTGTTTGTACACTTGATCATTTAAGATGCTATTTTTATATTTATTTATATAATAATTTTCAGCTATATTCATTAAGAGTTATCTCTATTACTTGTATAAGAAGCCAAAATTGTTACTGTATTTTTCAGAGAATTAGGTTTATGTTTATTTTTTAATAGATGTTCAGTATATGTAGATTCATCATGTTCATTATTATTAAATGATTTTATATGTTCTTAAAAATTAAATGCCGATAATAAATGAATGAATTAAATTATATATTTACAAGTGTATATTTGAATTTCTTTGCAGTTTGAGTTTTGTACTCCATACTGGGTGATGTTGATGGACTATGCCCGAAAATGTTTATAAATAATGTGATTATTTTAATTTATTTAAATATAAATTATTTAATACTAATTTTATTTGTTATTAAGGTTATTATTTATTTCATTTTATATCAATCTTAACTTATAAAACGCTGTATAACCGTATTAAAAAGCAGTAACAGAAATTCGAATAATCAAAGATCAAATTCAACAAATCTGTTAATACATATTATACGTTTTTTCTAATTATCAAACCGCCTTTCGTGAACTACGTTAAAATTATAATTTATGAATAGAATGCAAATAGACGATTATTGAAAAAAAATTTATTAGTAAAACTGGTCTGTCTTCACATCTTTTACATGTAGATGTATATTACATATACCTGTATGTATACTTAATGAATAAGTAAAAGAAAAATAACGGCGATTTTGTAATTTGAGCGCATACACGCGTGACTGAACACATGCCATGGACACTATAGCAGTTCCATGCGTTTCTAATATGAACATATTCGTACACAACGCATAGAAACGGTCTAGAGTTTTTTCACTGTCCTATCATGTATTATCGTATTGTTGTTGATTTTGTTTGAAACACGACAATAGCAATATATATATTTCGAAAATAATGTTCATATTTTCTGATAAAAATTTATATTAATTGAAATTAATTCTATAAAATATGCGAAAATACTACCGATAGATTTTTTGATGTTTACGTGACAAAGCTATGTAATATTTGATGTGATAAAATTAGCGTATATAATGTCCTTTTTTTTTTTTGTTTCGTATGAAAAACTACAATATCGAAATCGAGAACGAAATCGGTTATTTTACATTAATAAAACATTAGACTTAAACGTTAACCATCAACTTAAAATCGACTTAAAAGTCTGCTTTTGAGACGCCAAGTTCAAGGCGTCAGCGACAGAGCCTTCGTCTCACTCGAACCAGACCGGTCTCTGATCGACACGCCGAACTTGAATCGCGTGGACCGTTGCTAACCCAAATTCGTTAAAACCTCTACCAACAAGTCGACTGGAAATAAACGGCGAAATACGAGAAGTATAAAAATGTTACTGTGATCCCGTAGCACCGCTTACGGATGTGCCTATCTTGACCGATCGTTCGATACTCTTCGGACCACCAGAGTCGATTATTCGGCGTCGGTCACAAGAATCCGATAAAACGATGTAGGGGAATATCAACCAAGGGGCATCACCCTCACATGCGACAATGTCTGATCCAAAATGTATAGATTTATTTAATAATTAAAAGATGATAACGCAATGTAGCCTAGTTTATTCGATTATATTGAACCGAACATTACGACTTTGGGATTTGCCTCATTCTGAACTCACGTCGTCGCCCCTGGGCATATACTTGATCCTGAGCAATAGAGAGCAATAAGATGAGAAAGTAAAGTCAGCCGAGAGAAAAATCTGAAGATAATACTGCCAGGCCAGTCTCTTGGTCGCCTTTACTTCTCCGAATTTCGCCAGTAACCCCAATTATTTTGTGCCGAGTAAAGCTGTGAGCAACTTAAGTCGTCCACCGTTTCAAAACCAATCATCTTAATTTCTAATCGCGCTATCATAACTTTATCGGTGGGAGACGTTATTTTTTTCTTTCTTGGAGTATTATTCGAAATAGGATGGAAAATTTACTATAAACGAACGCTATAGGTTAAACTTCTAAATTTCCGCACATCATATATGACTTGAAAACTGAACATTATTCGCGTAGAAATTTGATCTAAAGGGGACCTAAATTAAAATTAGGAAATTTTGAGAGAACTTTTTTACTAAATACGACGCGTAAGCTACATTTATATATTTTTTTAAAAATTTCGAACACCTTTTCAGTTCAAGTTTGAAAATTTATTCAACAATTTTGCAATTTGCCCATCCATTGAAACTCTTAAACTTCCTTTTCCCTGATAGCCTATTTCCTTTTGTTGATGCCATCGCGCTCTTACTCATGTTCCCAAACGTTAGCGAATTGTGTCCTCTTCCGTCTCCAAAAGACCCTCCTTCACATTTCCTAAATCCACCTTCAATAATAATAAAGCCTATTCTTACGAAATCTTTCAGCTCCACTCAAGATCGTGTTCAAAAATCTGTCTGATCAGCCTCCTATTAAACTCTTCTTAATGTATTCGATTTTTTTCTTTCCACCTTCCTGGAATTCATTTATTATTCCTATCACGGAAAAAAGAAAACTCCTCTCTACCGTTCTGCTAGGACTGCGCTTCGAATAACTATTCGAGGGTATGCTTAAGAAGCACCTTGTCCAAGTTTAGGTCCTGCTGATGGTGTCAGTCTTTTTGCCTTTCACACATTCAAAAATCTTTCAACAATAAACAGATTAGCCTGCTTGTATTAACGTTTCCAGCGTCTTCGATAATGCACATTTACCAACTCTTCGAAATAATATTAATAATTCAACCCAATCTATTTCTCTCGCTATTAATCTTACGCTGAATTGTTCTCATTAATTATTCTGCCTTATGTTCCAGGCTTGAAGGATTTGTTTCTCATGATTTTAATTTCAATATTTGTACCATCTCTGCTGCTTCTATTTCTAGTCCATGATATACTTTTTCTCTCGCCTCGTAATATTTAAACGCGATGGCGTCAATTTGTCTTTGGCTACGTTAGAACAATCTCTCTCCTTATTACATCTTTCTATTTCTTCTTCAAAATTTTGTATTATCATTTCCATTCGAATGCAACAATATGGTTCGTATATCTTTAAACTCTACACCAATCCCTCGTACGAATTGCGTTTGCCATTTCGGTGAATTCCTTAATAGTTATTCGTCCGTTTATGAACATACTGGTTTCCTTTCCACGTCTACTCTTGAAGGATAGACTCGCTGAAAATTCTTTTTCTCGCAAAGTGAGAAAACGATCATCCCTTCTCCTTGTTTTTCCGCACAAATCCATAGTTTTTACTATTGCTCCCTTGTTGTCTACACGGTTTTGTTCCCAAATCGCTTCCTACCGAACAGGATTCCACCTAAAATTACCGCTTTTGTCTCTGCCCCTGCCGCTTTTAAATCTTCTATAGTACCAGCAGTTCCTATCACGGGTCAAATACATTTCCGCTTTTCGTTCGTGTATCCTACTTGGGCGTTCGTTTCTAAACGTCTACAATTTATAACCTATAGGTGCTTATTCATTTTTACCGCTCTCCGCGCTTCCCTCCTAAAAAAATCCTATTCTTTCACATATTTCTTTGCGCTTGATTTTTTTTTCGCCCTTTATTATTTCTTCTTATAATCATTCTTTACTTTTAACTTTTCTGATCTTTCCCATCTCTACAGAATGTTCTATCTCTGTTTTTCTTCCAAATTTCTTCCCGCTACAGTATGGTCGCGTAGGATTTCTACCATACTAATAATTTCCCAAGAGCCTTCATCAACTTCTCCAAATCTTTCTATTTTCCTTCTTTCTACATTGTCTTTACTGGTGAACTAATGGCTATCCTACGTTCAATTGTGTATAATTTCCTCGCAAACGTTTCTTTTTCAACTGCTTAATTATTTACAACTTCGTAAGCGCCCTCTCCTAGCTATTTCCTCTCATATTCCACCCACTCTTGCAACTTTATCATTCTTTCCATTCGTTCCTTCATTTGCAGTCTTCTCACAGTATTCAAGCTAATTTCCTAGATTCTATAACTTGGATCGCAGCATTATCTTAATTTTTCTAAAATTCCCGCTTCTAATTTGCTTCTCCTATGTAAAGAACTTTATACTAGACTCTGTTCTCTTTCCCTTTCTAACAAATGTTTACTTTCCCTGTGTCTATCCAACGGAGTCTTTCTAATTATTTTCCTTCACTACGCCGTTCCGTTAATGTCTCTATTATTCGTTTACACTGTAATAGTACTTTGTCGATTTTCACTTTTACACACTCCTAAAACTTTGCTGCATCCTAATTACGAAGCTATTTACGATCCTAACCATATATTTTCTTTAAATGTTCCTCCATCTAGACTAAACTGACATTCTCTATTCTATTTTGGTGTCCCTCGGGTTTTATAATAATCCTTGTTGCCTTAAATCTTATCCATTCCTTCCCTGTTTCTTAATTCCTTCATTTTGACAGCTTGTGACCGAATCTCAGTGTCTCCTATTTTACTCCGAATCGTTTCCATGCGGAGGTTCTGTCGTCGACGTGCTGCCCCCTTCTAAAGAAAACATGATTACACTACCAAATTTTAGTTTTTACCAAAGTTTTCCGTGAACAAGAAAAACAAACAACACGTTAACAGCCACTCACTATAAAACCGGATATTGACCGAATACAATTTTAAAAAAAACGACAATTGAGAATGCATCTCAGATATTGTAAACAGTTTCAGTATAATATCGATAAAACTTTAAGTAAAGTTTAATAAATGGAGAGAAAAAAAACGTCTTCGTTTGTTCATGTTATATGAAATATAGATTTAGATAAAGACAACACATATACACCATCCTGCAGGTAACTGACTGTGGATATAAAGTCAAAACATTAATTAAAAACTTACTTAAAGTAGATGGCTTATTCAACTCGATAACGAGGAAAATACACACACACATAGACACATACATATGTATATTTGTATGACATCTCGTCGCGATTCAATCCCAGCCGACAACGGAAATTATTACAAAAATTAAATTAAAAAATCGTTACTACCGTGAACGCTACCCATTCTGTACAACTACGAGTAAAATGTGCAAATGGATAGTCACGACAAAGTTTCTTTTTTTTTTTTTTCCACACCTAGCTGCTAGAGCTATCAGAGGAAGTTTTGACTTTAAATCACTTGAACGGCATTCCTTCCAGCAAAGGGATACCTAATTATTTATTCTACTAAGTCTAGTGGTTTTATTCTCCGCAACCGTCGTACTTCAGTTGAATTATCGAGCAGATTGACTGCTGTCCTGTTTGGGTGATCGTGTAATCGCATAGCATGTTTCGTCGCTTCTTCTCTTATAACGTCAGCAACATACGAAACAGTTAGATCACTGTGAAGGGTTTTATTGGATATAAACCAAGGAGCATTTGCCATTATCCTTAATATTTTATTTTGAAGCCGTTTTATTACTGCTAAATTTGTCCTGGCACTGCAGCCCCAAATTTGACATCCATATTTCCATACTGGGGCTAAAATGTGTTTATAGATTAGCATTTTATTTTCTAATGATAACTTAGAGCGGCGTCCAATTAACCAGTACATCTGCCGTACTTTTAATTGTAATTCATTCCGTTTAGTCTGGATGTGTTTTTTCCAGGTTAATTTTTTGTCAAGATGAATGCCTAAGTATTTGACACTGTCACTTGGTGGCAATATTTTATGATTGATGGTAACGTCCTTAGGTAGGATCTTTCTGTTGGTGAAAAGTACACGTTTTGATTTCTCCTCGTTGATTTTTATCCGCCACTGCTTACACCATGCGGATATTTCATTGATTGAACTTTGGAGATTGTTGCAAGCAGCATCAGGACAGAGGTTATCACAAAGTATGGCTGTATCATCCGCAAACGTCGCTACTAGGCTTCCTTCGAGCACTGGGAGATCTGCGGTATATATTAAGTAAAGGAGTGGTCCCAGCACACTCCCTTGTGGGACTCCAGCAGTAGCTGGATGGATGTCGGATACTTCATTTCCAATTCTTACTTGGAAGTGTCTTTCTTGGAGAAAAGAATTTATTAATTTATAGTACGGATATGGAAATTTTGCTCTTACTTTGTGAATAAGTCCTTCGTGCCACACCTTATCAAACGCTTGGCTGATGTCTAGAAATGCCGAGTCACAGACTTTCTTTTCCTCCAGGCTGCGTTCTATTTTTTGGACAACTCTATGTATCTGCTGAATAGTCGAGTGATTTGTTCTAAAGCCGTACTGATGTTCCGGTATTAGTTCTTTTTCAATTATAATTTCAGTTGTTCTTTTTAATATCAGCTTTTCATATAGCTTTGAAATTATAGGCAATAGCGCAATTGGTCTGTAAGATTTCATTTCAGAGGGGGATTTGCCTGGCTTCTGTATCACGATTATCTGAGCGAACTTTAGTTGTATAGGATAGTATGTAGTTTTTATCATTGAATTAAAGATATATGTTAGCATAACTAGTCCTTTGCGCGGCAGTTCCTTTAGCATTTTTGCTGTTATTAGGTCATATCCTGGAGCTTTTCTGGTGCTCATGTTTTTAATAATAGCTTTGATTTCTTGCGGAGAAGTTAGCTTTATAGGACGACTCATATCCATATTGGAGGAGGTCTGTGGTAGATTATCAGAGCCTGGAAGTGGGCTGAACACAGCGGCAAAATATTTCCCAAGTTCATCAGCCTTCTCTTTATCGCTGTGTGCCCAACTGTTATTTGACTTTTTTATCGGATGTGATCGTTCTTTGGGTCTTTTAAAGTTTCGTGTAGCTTTCCACAACGTGTAATCATGAGCCTGTGGAGATAGTGACGACACGTAATTTTTAAAGCTATCGTTCTTGAATTTGGATAGTAAGATTTTAACTTTTTTCATTTGCTTATTTAACTTCGTTTTAATTGATGGATCTCTGTTAGATTGCCAAATTCTCCTCAGTTCTTTTTTTTTTTTGCTACCTCTTTTATTATTTCATTAGGGTAGTGTATTATCGGAGATCTAATTTGCTTGTTTGGTGTACTTATCCATGCGGATTTCTGTAAGATCAAGATTAAAGTTTGAAGCGCGTTTTCTATATCTTCGCCTGTCTTCAACGGGACTTTTAGGTTTATGCTCTCTCCAACTACTCGTCTGAAAACTTCCCAGTTTGTTTCCTCATTGTGTAGTTTTGGTTTGGGATGATTCTTAATTATGCTGGTGCTTAGTATTAAAATAATCGCTGAATGATCAGAGAATAGACTGTGGTCGGGCTGTGTTTCCAGGAATCTTGTGTCTAGTCCTTTGGTTATGAAGAAATCGAGCAAGTCTGGTAATTTCCTGTTGTCTGTTGGCCAGTATGTGGGCGAGCCGGTGCTTAATACTTGACATCCATTTTTTTTCCAAAGCTTTAAATAACTCTCTTCCTTTAGTTGTAGTTATTCTAGATGCCCAGTATGTGTTTTTTGAATTGTAATCTCCACCTATAATGTAGGAGTTACCTAGGGTTTTTAAGTAGTCATCAAATTGATATTCTAGGATTTTATGTTTGGGTGGGCAGTAAACTGCTGAGATAGTAATGTTTTTATACAAGCTCTGAATAGAAACACTAGTAGCCTGTAGAAAATCCCGTTGATATTTGATTGTTTCATGATGTTTGATATTATTTTTTATTATTATAGCCGATCCGCCTCGAGGGGTGCCACTCGGGTGTGGGGTACAGTATGTACTATAACCATTTATATGAAAATAATTTGCATTCGTCAGGTGGGATTCTGACACTAAAAGGATATCCACTTTGTTTTTGATTAAGTACAATTCAACTTCTGATTTATGATTAGGAAGACCATTGGCATTCCAAGTAGCTATTTTTAAGATTTTCATTTCTTGTTAATTAGAAGTGACGTTAATGTTTGGATTAGACCACTTATCATTTGGTTTTGTTGAGACATCATTTCCATAATTAGTTCTTTAACATCTTTTAGGAATTTAGTTATAGTCGTTTCTATACTAATAGCATTAATAGCATTATTAATATTAGGAATACTAGCACTGTTTTCAGAGTGATTGTTGTGACCACGACTATCATTATCAGTGTGTTTGTCAATTTGTCAATTAGACATCGATGATTACAACAAGAAACCTCGTTCGTTTTCTTTTCTTCCTTCAGCAGTTCTTTGCCGCCCTTTTTGTTTTGAAATTGCACATATCAAAGAGTTGGTCGCAATCGCGTTTGCTCCTTGTTCTCTTTATTTATAAAACTTCGTCTACTTCTAGAAGTTTCTCTTTTCCTATAATTTTATTTATATTTTCCCGAGTTTTCCCGATATCCTTCTTCGTTTGATGTAAAATTTTTTTTCTGTGAAAGTTTTTATTTTGCAGTCCCATTTCCAAATTTACTTAGATGCCGATTAGTGGTAATTCTTACGACTTAATTTATTATTCTTTTTAAAAGAAATAAATAAACAACAAATATATATATATGTAGCCTATGTTACTCAATAGTGCAGCTTTGTATTGGTGAAAGAATTTTTATTACCTCCTGTATATAACAAAAGAAACAAACAAATGAATGTTCCTTAATAGTATTAGTAAAGATGAGCAATGTCGTCTGCTAATTTTCGACTTGTGTTTACAATATTAGCCTACTAACACGAAAATCGTGGGAAAGACTGGAAACAAAAAAAAACCCTGTAAATAAGATATACAAGAGCCCAAGTAATAGGAATGGATGGAAAAAAAAGAAAATAAAGTGTAAAGCATTAATTCGGCTTGCTAAGAAAATGATGCAGTTATTATACTCGTAATTATACACGCGTAAACGTAACTTCTACATTCAGAGCTTCTCATCGTAAGAGTACATTTTTCGTTTAGCTTTATATCAGATAAAATTAATCAGAATCAATGAACTATTAGTGTAGTGATTTCATTATCAGCAAAAATGTTTTACGCTCTTTAAACATTACATTCGTGATTCATACTTCATCGTTATTATTGTTTTTGCATCTATATTGTATCTAATGTGGGTTTCCGACTCGCTTGTAGAACTTCCAAATGGATACCGTTTAATTCGGCACTGCGACATGAGGTCGACTGTGTAAGATTCAGTCGATACAGCCTATTTACGATGTCGACTTCAGCTGAAAATTCCTCTCGTTCGATTACTACCACTGCACATGAAAATTCCTATTTGTCGCCGTAATGCTACGTTTTCTTTGTACGACGCATAGTATTAGATGAATTAATAATTCTTAAGGAAAGTTTCTGACAAAATAAACCGGACAAATGCCACCGCTAATTTTTAGAGCCAAAAATTAATTTTTAACCTTTTCCTAGAAGGCATAAGGTCGTAAAAATCGTTTCCCATTTTTCACTTTCTCCTCATCCGTATATTCTAGAGGCCGTTTCTCTTCCTCGGCAACCTTTAAACATCAAAAAAAAAAAAAAAAACCTATCAATCCCCTTCTTCTCTCTTCTAACTTACTTAATTTCAACAGCGTGCTTTCAACGATAGTTGTACAACACGATACTATATTAAAGAAGAAAATTAAGAAGTTTTATCGGAGAATAACCGAATGTAACCGAACATTCGACGCTGCGTCTAAAATGTTTCGATTAGAGAATCATTTCCTTGCAGTTTTTCAATACCGACAATAGTAACGCAACTGGTTACTTATTAATTACAGTTTTCTCGTAATTTGGCGCAAAACACAGTCCTACTTACGCTTCAAGCGTGTGTAAAAGTAGCTCCTCTGATAAATTAACATCCGCTAGCACAGACGGCGGTACGATTGGTTGGTTTTTCTACATTGTACCACATCTATTTAAACATAAACCTCCTGTTCCTTATTGAACCGCATTCTTTATTTATCAACCGTATTAATTTAATCATATTGTCAATATATCTGAACAAAACAAAATTTAACCAGTTCCCTCTTAACCGGGAGCGAAGGTCACTGGATGAACAAGCTTTACGAGTGAAAAGGATAGTTAATGGTTTTTACATTACAATTTTTCGCAATAATATATATGCATATACAGTTAGAACTGATAAACGCTATCGATAATTTTGTTGTAATTAGTGTTAAGAAACACGGTTACATAACTTCGCATCGTTCGCAAATAAATACACTACATCGATCGCGCGTAATTTTATAAGGTCCATTTGGAAAAGAACGGTAAAAGTCTACGTGAATAATTTTATTTCTTTTTATTCTAAAATTTACCTTTCCTTTTCAACGGATACGCGCGTTTGAACCTCGTAAATATTTACTCACGGAATAAACGAAAAACCTTGACTAAAATACGTAACATTCCAAACGTTTGAAAACAATATAAACACGCAATTTTCCAAAGAAAGTATGTAAAGCTCTTGCGCAATCGTTTGTGAATTACATTTACATTTATCATGAGAAATATGGTAAATACGAATGTGTTTATTCAACCAAAAAGTATTCTTTTCCTGAAGTCACCGGGGCTGTTAGTTCACCGATGCTACAACGTCGTGTATTAAATAGTTTTTATTCTTTTTTTTTTTATCCTTTTTTTTTCCCGGAGACAAACTCCATCGAATATGCTCCTTTTATGTATATTTTAGAATTATTGTTATCATACACGGTACTCCTTACAGAGGATAAGTGGTTCAATGCTTTCAACTACAATTGTAATGATTAACAAGCTTTAACCGGATCATTAAAAGGTTCGAATAGAATGTACCCGTCGCGTGTTACCCCATTTTAGGATGCATCCGCATTTCCGCATTTTATTATAAAATGGAAAAAAAACAATACCTATAGATTTTATTTATTTATTTTTTTTTTTTTTTTAATAAAAATAAACGAACTAATAAACTTATATAAACTAATTGATGTCCGCTATTCAAGAAATCTTATTAATCTATCGTCGGCCATGTCACCCTTCCAAGTTCACATTTATCACTGAAATAACAATTGAATAAATAAGCGTAATCCTACATTTCTCCGCACTGCGCACTTGTCACGGTCAGAAAGGAAGTGTAGTACCTGTACGATAATATTGCTTCTTTATGTACCGATCAAAAAAAAAAAAAAAAAAAAAAAAACGCTTATCCGTAGTTTTTAAACCTGACGAACCTAATTCAAAAAAGCGGTCGATTGCAGCGGATGGAACTGTAAAGGAGTCTGTAGCAAAGTTGACGTGAAAGAGAAAGTAGAAAACTGAAATTGCAGTCGAAAAAAACCGGGAAAAAACCGAAGTTCCGAAAAAGAAAAAATTCCCGATGCAAATAAAAAATCATTAAAAAATTTAAAAAAAAACTAATAACAAGAGAAAAAAATAGTTTTACGGTTTTCTTTAAAAATTTTTAATGTTTTTCACTTTTTTCCAAATTTTCTTCAGTCAGTTTTGTACGTTTTAAGCCATTAAATAAACGTTTGCCAAAAAAAAACAAACCAACACATACTGTGCATCTTATTCTACACACTTTCAAGTATCAGAATCGGTGTTTAACTCAAACCCGTATTTTCGTACCACATTTCTAGGCGAACGTCACATATATGTATGCGTTAAAAATTCTCCCCAACAGTCAGCAATCACGACCTAAAGGTGCACACGTATGCATTATGTGTTAGTTTCGATGTTGTCTATTTACTTTTCTGATGATTAATTTTAATTTTTTAATCTATTGTCCGGTTTCGTATTTTATATTTAATTGCTTCTTCAGCTACGCTGTTGCATTACTCAATTTCGAATTTCCAAAATAATTACCACTGGCGCGTGCATGACAAAAAATCGAGGTCGTTTCTAAAATCTAGCGATTTCCGAACTATTTATGAGGTGTAAAAAAAGCCTGACTTGGAGTTTATCGATAAATCTTGAAGGATGAGAGCAGAATTCAGACTTAAAATCTTTTTCTCCGTTTTGTCACATACGTTGGAATGTTTGTCGTTCGTAATATTTCGTTTCCACTAAACGTCATTTAAGTAGATTTAAAATACAATGTTTACTTCCTGATCCGTAGCGAAAACTAATGTAATCTAATTTAATCTAAAAATAATGCTTATCTAATACGCTAGAGAAATAAGTATTGAACGATTGAAATTTATTCGTTACCCTTCGTGTATATCTTTTAGTCAAAATGCAACAGATTTCAATAACTTAAATATTAAAATTCGGTAAACGTGAGCAATCCTTTTTTGACCGTTCTGGCAACTGTAGAATAGCGGTTTTACTTCATTTTATAAATATACACGTAGTGTCAGTTAAATTAAAAGCATGTGTACTCGACGGTTTTGTAAAATATATTTAACAAGTAATCAAGAAACACAAAGAATGGTTCTAATTGGAATTTTAATCGAAACCACGGTAAACAGTATTAATATTATTATAATTCGCAAATTGAAAATATGTAAAAAAAATTTTAACTCCGTCAACATCTCGCGTGCAAAGAATGCAGCAAGTCGAAGAGATCGCGACCTACAGTGTTAAAACTTTGAGGACATCGACGTGGCGACGATTACTCCCGAAACCATTTATTATCAGAAAAAAAAGAAATTCTTCGCAGCAGATGAATCGATATGAAAGATTACTGAAAAAGGTCAAATTCACCGTTACACACTTTAAAATCTTTCGTTGCGCAAAGATGTTTAATACCTAAAGTGAAAAAAATGATATCCGTCAACTCGTAAGGCTTGGCTGTTGGCGGCAGTTAACGAAAAAAGCCCAAGAGGAAAAATGATTAAAGAATTTAACACGTTAACAATTTCATTCAGCTCTCTTTGTGTTAGCACGATAAATGATAAGAATACATTCAACCGAATAGACGTAAACTAATGAAACCCGACTGCTGATCAGATGAGATAGCGCATTAGATCGCTGAGTGATGGCAGTTTGTTACCGAACATACTTCATAACGTTATCAATAGATTATCTTTTCGCTTGATCAATGTCCGCAGTCGGCAGCGAATGAACATTGCTGAAGAGATAAGTAATTTTATACCGCATATTCACAATTAACGCGTGAATTTTTAAAATCGAGAAATAATAAAAAAATAAAAAAAAAAGATATTCGACAGAATTTCATCAATGATAAAAATTCAGTTACGAAACTGAAATGCTAAACCGCCTTACAGATGTAAAATCAAAGTCCGGCATCCAAGATATTATTACGAGTTAATTCTTTGCCGATTAAAACTAAATCCCGAATAAATAAAAGATGAAAAATAGTACATGGGCTTGCCCGTGTCTTATTTCCTTCATGCCATGAAGACTGAATAAGAAAAAAAAATGTAAAGAAAATTGGTCGTTATTGTCTGTTCCCTATTGTTCTTTTGGTTTCTTTTTTTCAATTTTTTACACTTTTTTCGTCGTGTAACGCTCATATTTCATATTGAATTTGAACTGAAAGTGCGCTCTCATTAAGTTTAACATGGAGTTAGGGTGCAATAAATCGCAACCTGATGAAGAAGAAATAAGGACCGAATTAAAATCTGATTGGCTCTTCGTTCTCCTCACTTTGTGAGCAAAGGACCTTACTTAAAGAACGCAAATAAAAAACAATATATATATATATATATATATATATATGTATGTATATTGTAATGTGAACACATTACATTGCACGGACTATATAAATAAATAAAATAAGTAAAATAAAATATGACTTTTCAGAAAACACGATGAGAGCGAAAATGTGAGTGTGTGTAAGATCCTGTTGTCGGTCGGGGATGAATATGTTTCCACGCGGTCCCGCCGAGTAAAAGGCTCTCGCCCGATTGACAGAAATGATTGTGATTGGTCAAGGAGAAACGAAAAAAGAAATGATCGGAAAAGGCACGGTTTTGAAACTGTGGTCGGTCAGCTACATCTTTTTCTGGAATTATTGTTTTTTGGTTTCCCCCAATCGTGACGGAAGTATCAGTAACAATTAGGTCAATCAGCCATATTACGTGTTAGCGGCCAACTGATTCGTTTGAAAATTCGGTTAGCGCGAACGTGAAGCCTCGAATACGAAACGTAGCGGAACTTCAGCTGAAGAAATATCTGGACGTAAAACTTCAAAGGATTCTACCTACCATCGATTGCAGTCTCGGCCGCCCGAAGGATATTGGGGCGTCAAACCAACGGACTACGGATCACCCCAGCAACATATGTACAATTTTAAGTTATATTTAAATAATTCTCTTTTATTCTTATATATTATTTGGTAATGTATTAATTATGTATTTTTAGTGGCCGATTGATTAAGAAAGATTGGTGTAGAAGCGAGAGTGTATAAAATAGATTTTAAAGGAAAATTATTAGTAATTTTGTCAATAATAATAATAATATAGTTTTACGTCCGCGGTATTTGCGAAACCGTGGTGGCATCCCTGAGGGCGAAACAAAAATAATTCACATTTCAATATGCGTCATCATCTCATCTACAGTAGTCACCCTAGGTGGGGTATCGTGATTAACATTTGATCCACCAATGATTTTGTGATTCTCCGCCATTTGTCACGATCCTTTGATTGACGTACGCATTGTGCGAATGACAATCCTTTTGTATGTAATATAATATCTGTCCCTTTCTTAGGTGTGCGTACCGGTGGTCGTTTTCCATTAATCTTTCCCACGACCGACGTGCGTTCCATTCCCTCCTGATTTCTTATTATATGTCCGAAGAATTTCAGCACTCTCATTGTGACAATTGTTGACAACCTTTTTGTGACACCGACTTCCTGCAACACCGATTCATTTGTGCGCTTTGCTGTCCATGGAATTCTAAGAAGCCGTCTCCAGCACCATATTTCGAAGCTGTCGATTTTGCTTCTGTCCAATTTTTTTAAAGTCTACGTCTCCGCTGCATATAACACAATGGAAAATACAAGCGTCTGGACAAGTTTAATTTTGACCTTTTTTCTAATGGAATTGTCTTTCCAAATTTTTTTCATCTGTATCATGGCGCTTCTGGCAATTTAGATTCTCCGTCTTGTTTCACCTTCGGAGTCTCCTTTGTTCTCTAAAAGTGACCCTAAGTATACGAAACTTTCCACAGTTTCATAACCGGCGAGTGCCTTTTCATAGGATGGTATAGTATTTCCACGATCGATGATCATTATTTTCGTTTTATTTTTGTTTATATTTAATCCATACTGCATACTAATTTTTTCTAGCTTATTTAGAAGTTTTTCCATTTCTTTATGCATATATGCGTATAAAAATCCTCAGAAATCATATTCGTCGTCAAGATTTTTAGTTTCGAATATGGTGCTTTGACAGCGAAACAGGTCGTTAGTTACATACTTGAATAAGACATTTTCGATAAGACAACGTGTTTATTTAAATTGTGTGATGTGGAAATACAGTTAGAATAACGACATTTTTTAGTTTTATTATTTTCATTTCCGGATTACTTGCTTTTTTCTCGCTTACTACGAATAACTCTGTTTTTTAACGCAAATTTTCGAGAAAGACACGATTAAAAAAATTCACCCGAGTTACCGTGGAACTATTTTTGTTTCACCGCTGCAAGATGTAGCGGAAGACTATAGATCCTACCAAAGAGGCACATCGGGGAAACGTCGATGTAATCCGAGCATTGTTGCAAGCTGTAATATCAGTAAGAGTAACATCATCCGACAAGGTTATCGACTATGACAGTGTTTATATCTGGTTAATTACGATTTCCGTGCGCAAGGTAAAAAGCTACAAAAACATGTTACCCGGAGTAACACTATGAGTACCGAAATGGTCGTTATAACGAAAAATCTGCAGAGAAACGAAGTAAAAAATTCTAAATATGTAAGACAGACAGCATTGTTCGATGCATTACAGCGACCGCTAACCAACAGTCTGTTATACCGAGATGTCATTGTCGGTCAAGACAGCGACGGAGACTTCATATCGGCTTGCTAACACATCGCTGGAAGCTTTGTAACAAACCCGGTAGTCCTGTATCAGCGTTAAATGAAGTGGAACGCACGAGAATTACCCCATCCAACAGTTCAAATAAGAATAATTTGTCAGGTTAAGTGCTCAAATATTACACGACCTATTAAATGCATTCGAAATACTTTCACTTTTTTTAGTTTATTCGTCCATCATCGTGAATCCGTCGTGGAGATATCGTGATTATGATCTATCCATCTGACGTATAAGATGTCACCACTGATCCCTGTTGTGGGCCAATCCAACACATTCTACGAAACTTTTTCTTACAGCTGACTAGATCTATTTCCTTCTACTTTTCCTTCCAGAATTCTCGTCTCAAATCCGTTTGCTCCTATCACATGATTAAAATGTATTTCAGTTAATTACTTCCGATGATAATCTTCTTTTCGCTGCTACGTCTATTTCTTGTAAAAGCGAGCTGTTTGTTCTTTTTTCTGTCCATGTTATTCATAATATACATCTCCAACAGTACATTTCTAACGCATCTATCTTTCATCGATATCGGATTTACGTAGAGTCCATGTTTCTGCGCCGTATAGAAATACTGAGAACACCAGACTATTCACTAGTCTTATTTCTACTTTCTTTGATACCGCGGTTTCAGCGCATATATATATATATATATATATATACGTTTTAGCCGACCATAACACTTTTCGTTATATTTATTCTGTATCCAATTGCCGTTTCAGATCCCTCTCGATTTTTTACTATCGAACCTAGATATCTATACTGTTTCACAATTTCCACGGCAATTCCGGGCGATTGTCGTTATTTTTCCTGTCTATAATCATAATTTTCGTTTTATCATTATTACTCGTCCAAAGAGGCAGAACCCTCTTTTAATTTTTTCATTATTTCTATAAAACAAGTTGCAACATGCTTATCAACATTCATTATCGAACATTAAAAACACCTTACAAATAAGCTTATACTACGAATCATTTGAAAGTTTACTATTATTTCTATCGATAATATCGCACATCCAAAAATGGAGGCACATATGAAATTATCAGATTTATAAATAAATACAAAATAAAATAAAATAATTATTAATTACTCAGAAAATATAATAGACGGCAGATGTACTAGTACTGAGAAATGCTTGATCTGTTATTTCTCACACCGCGTCATTAATAACGTTTTTACTTTGACAATCTGATTTTATTTTCCTCTTGTCTCTATGTTTTGCTAAGACATTTAGGAGTATTAACTTTTCAACATTTTCGATTTTGTTGTTTACTCCTTTAGGCTATAAAAAATATATATACTGGAATTCCTTATTGTTTGTTCTTTAGTTATACTAATGTGTATTTTATGCGTTTCGTGTTCACAAAGCCTGCAATAAAAAAAAATCGTTTTCGGAGGCAGCTCCTTATTTTCCAATCGAGTAAAGTAATTTTCAACTGTCCCGCAGCAGGACAAGTTTTCGGCATCGTTGTGCAATTCGCGAATCAAGCCGATGGACCTAGCCTAACAAGAAAGTTTAATGAAACTATTTCGCTTAGCACCTGTCGCTGGATAGCATTGCTAGTCAATGTCATTCACATCCATCGTTAAAATTGCCAAATAGCTATTACCAGCTAGGCGCAATTTAGCAATTGAGTTTTTTGAAAAAAAAGTAAATAAATAAAACATCTCATTTTCGTAATTTTTATTCTCGGTTTACTTTAGTAATAAATATACCTGCATTTTCCGGAAGTCAAAATGTTCTTTCATTTTATTTATTCCGTTTTTTTCTTTTTGAAAATATAATAGCTCCTTAAAATTCCAAAGAACTTTGTAAATAGCAAGAAGATCATAACCAGGTAAATTACCTGTTTTTGACTGCACAATTGCTACGGTATTGTTGCTATTGCTAAAAGAAACATCGCCGCTTATCTCTTGATGTGCCGATTTTTGAAGAGCTGTTACAGTTTCCGTTAATCAAAAGCTGCAAATATATTAAATAAAATAAAACACACTCTTTCGTAACGATCACCAAAAATCGTTCAACGAACAAAGGTAAATTTTTACAAATCATGTCTTCAGCATGAAACAAAATTCTAAATTACGATTTAAAGAACCAAAAAAAAAAAAAGAAAAAAGAAAAGCAAGTCAGCTGTTTAACTTGTGATATGCGCTCTCTAAATCAAAATTAATTAATTCGCCTAATTGTAAAAGACGAACAAAAAATCATATCTGGTACTTGACTAGTAAATATAATTTAGTATGCGCGAAAAATTTTCTGATAGTAAAAAAGTTTTTAATTATCTCATTAAACATAAAACGGAAAATTTAGATTACGAGTAAAGCTGCAAACGAAATATTCACCCTTTGTTGCATCATACTGGCGGCTAAATTGTTTGTTTCCCTTTTTTTATTAATGCTATTCTTTATTCCCTGTAAATATACCATACACAGTGGAAGAAAATTCGATTGTTCAATCAATAACAAATTAAATTTACTCGTGATTTCGTTTTAAACTAAAAAATAAAAACAAAACATTCGACGAAAAAAAGTTGCAGAATGCCGGAGAACGTTCGGAAAAAACATATGACGTGGATCTACTAAATCAAAAGTGAAACAATGATAGGCAGTATTCAATAATGTAGCACTTCTGTTGATATGATATATTAGACGTGTTCGAGAGTCGCAAACCGTACTCTATTGTACAACATACGCGTAAAACGCTAAACGGTACGTTTTTAACACAGTGTACATGACTGCTCCTTAAACAAAATCGTTAAGATTATGGGCGGAAATAAATAAACCAAATGTCGTTGTAACTTAAAATACTTTTTCCCTCTTATAATTTAATATTTAGGTTATAATTTTATATCTAATTCATACTGAAATAATAATAATAATAATAATAATAATACTAATAATAATAATAACGATAATAATAGTAACCAGTTTATCAATCAATTTATTTTTGCACTACCACAAATGCGTATCAAGTAGTGCGGCCAAATTAATATAATATGATAATAAATGTAGAAACAAAATGCACAAATACTCGTAAATTTTTTGATAAAAATATCTTGCGAAACAAATGAATTTATAACAAAATTAATAATAATAATCAGTTCAGGTCGTGATTCAAAACTAGTCGGCAATATTTTTAAATTAGCCCCGGACGCTTAAAAGAATTGCAAATAAAAATACTAATAAACAAAAAATACGTCTTTATTATGAACTTAAAAAATAATTAAAAACTTCTTTAATCATATTAATTAAAAATTAGTAATCATATCACCTTTTTTAAAAGAAATATAACGATTATACTTTGGTCATATTTTTTTGGCGATACAATAAATGGCGGGTAGCATCGGACATAGTCGTCCGATTTTCCTCTTTCACTTATTCTTCCCTTAAATTTCTTAATATTTCAGGTCTTTCTGCAACAATAGTAACACCCGTTAAAAATACTTTCCATAAATAAGCAAATTGACAAAACAATTGAAGTTTGTTAAAGTAATATTGCAAAATTCAAAACATAAAAAGATGTCCGAGGCTATCCGATCGTTATCACGCAACATTTTAAAACACATCTTTTAAATTGTACAAGAAATGTTACAACTACTATTGAAACCGGTAAATTTATATTATTTCCAACAATATTGAACAATAGAAAATAAAACATATTTAGGTGTTTTGCTTGAAAATCTTCAACTGAGTTTGTCAGGAGCGACGAAAATTTTTAGGCGGGAATAAAACACCCTCTCACGGTTAACTTACTCGGTGCCCACGCCGCAACTGAGCTGAATTTGTTTTCACTCTAAAAGACGCATATTCGCAACAATGCTTTACATACGCGACGCGTTTAGTTTCTTAAAAATTTAAATGTCCGCGGTTATCCGCCATCCGGAAGTACCCGACCTTCCCCTAATTGTGTCTGTGAATTTTATTTTCTTATTTTTTATTAATCGTAAGTAATAATAATAATAATAATAATTGTATTAACTGAAAGCTCAGCAGGCAAAGAATTTGGTCGCAACCTTCAGTAACGGAGAAGTTTACAAATAATAATAATCAAATCGAACCAAATCAATTTATTATTATTATTGCAAACGCGAGTAGTGACAACAAAACGTAAATTAAACATAAAATCTACAAATTAAGTCCGAATACAGGGATAAACGCAAAAATAAATACAATAAAAATAAGCATAATTTAAAGGAAGAAATAAGTAAAGATAAACGTTTAATTAACAAATATAATAAGATGCAATCTGGACATTCAAAGCAAGGTGAAACAAAATTCATAAGTTTTACATTAAAAAAAAGAACTATAAATATGTGCTTATAGTAACTTATTATTCTTAAAATAAATTTAAATATATTAACAGATTTGCATTAGATCTATACATAATATAATAATAATAGCAATAATAATACGAATAATAATAATGATAAAAAAACAATAATGATAATAAAACAGCGATACTAATAACCCGGACCGGATTAAAGTCAAATGCCGCTGTGGACTCAGTAATTTCTGCCGCCCTTAGAATAATTTATAAATTAAGTAAAAATAAATTAATCGAGTAACTGAAGTAAGAAAGGACATAAAAATTAAAAATTAATTTTCAATTAAAAATAAAAAGTTAAAAAAGTTTTTAATTAAAAAATTTCATACATTTTTAAAACATTTATTTACATTTTATTATTATAGTTTTATACATACATTATTTTTACATGTAACAATTAAAGTTTACATTTTTTTATGACGCACTTTTAAAGATGCAAATTCATTTATTATATCATCAAAGTTTAAATTCTTTACTAACTGTTCCTCAATAAATAAAATAGATAAATCATTTAACTTTTGGTGAGACATCGTCGATCTGAAAAAATTTTCAATTCTTTTCATTGCAGAAAAAGAGCGTTCTGCTGGGCAGTTTGTTGAAAACAATGAAAGATAAATTCTAAATGCAGTGTCTAAATTAGGAAATACATTTTGCAAATGTTTACTTCGTATTAAATTTGCCATTTGAATTATATAACATTCTCTTCATTATGATTATTTTCAGTTTTAGGGTTATTTAAATCTAGACACAAATTTTTTTTACTATTTTCCTTTAAATTTTTGTTCTTCGAATTAAGTTTAACTAAATGAAGTTTATCGTGTATGTATGATTGAAAATGAATACATTCTGAAGTTAATGAATCTTCGAGATCTGTAGGGTAATTATTTGTGAGGTCTTTTGCATATTTTATTAGATTTATTTCAGATATTTCTTGATTTGAAATATACTCTGATAATTTAAATTTTTCAAATATTTCTTTATAATTACACGCACGGTCATTTAATTCGACAATTATACTATCTATAATTAAGAAAAATGTTTCAATTTTGAATCTTTCCCGTCCATTAAGTTCAACATTATTCTCTCGTGATTCTCCGCTCAGCAATTTTCTAGTCTTTTTTCGTTTTTTGTTCATATCATATTTTTTATTAGTAAAATTTTCTGATATTTTACTTGTTTCATCTTCATAATGGTCAAATATATTCCCAATGGAAGCTACAAATTTTGATAATAATTCATAAAGATCAACTATTTCACTTAAACAAATATCTGGTGCTTGTAATCTTGTATGAATTGCATAAAGAAATCAAAATAGCCCACCTATGACGAGCAGAAGCCGAAAAAAAATTAAAAATGTTTTGAATTATGTCAAAAAATTGACGAGCTTCAAAGCAGCATTCTGCAGCATGCATACCGACTAAATTGAGTGAATGTACAGAACAAGGTACATATAGACTGCCAAGTTATTTAGTGTTTTTATTCGAGCTTGAAGACCATTATAAACGCCTGACATATTTTTAGCATTGTCGTAACTTTGTCCCCTGCAGTCATTAATATTAAGTTCCCAGGTTTGTAACATTCCTGTTAAAGCTTCAAATAAATTTTCAACTTTATGCCCAACATTATCTTTAAAACAGAGAAAACGTTCAACTGGTTTTCCTTCGTGAGTAACAGTTCGAATAATAAATGGCAATTGATCAACATTTGAAACATCGGAAGTTGAATCTATGCTGATAGAATAATATTTGTTATTTTTTACCTCTAATAAAATGCTATTTAATAAATTTTTTGCTTAAAATTTTGATAAATTCGTCACATGTTGTTGATGATAGGTAAGACACATGGCCGTGGTCTGGATTACCATATCGAGTTATGTGCTCAGCTAAAACAGGATCAAATTCAGCAATCAACTGCAATGACATCATAAAATTTCCATTAGATGTTGATCCAAATTTTTCATCAGTACCTCGGAAAGCTAGCCCCAACTAGACAATTTTCTTATAACTGCAACAACTCTCATAAAAACATTTCTTCAATATTTTTCTTCTACTTCTAGCTGAAGTTTTAAATTATTATCAATCTCTAAATTTAGTCCTCGCTGTAACATTAAAATTTCACATTTTTTATGATTTCCTGAATTCTCATGCACTCGAGCTCTTTCTTCGACATGTTTCCAAACAGAAAAACCTTCGGTAAACTGATTTTTTTCTTGACTAAAAAGACGACAAGGTGCATAATATACAGATCCAACTTGAGGTGAATATACCTAATATTTACGGGTTCTTATCTCACCATTCATCACAGTTCTTGAAAAGAGAGATTTCTACAAATAACGTGACTGATTTCATTCTGGTTTTGATTTTGTGAAATCAAACTCTGGGTTTTGTTTAATTCCACTCTTTAATAATTTATCTATAGTATAATCATTGATTATCCAATTAGCAGGATCAAAACTAACAGAATTATAATCTAATATCTCTTCTAAGTTTGATATATCATCTTGATTGTCATTATTTTTATCACAATTATTATTCATACTATTACTATTACAATCAATATTTTGATTCGTATTGCTGGGGTCATCTTTAGAAAAAAATAAGCAATCAGTTATTTGACTCGGAATTGAATTTATCTCTGAAGGGATATTAGACTCAATTTTATCGATGAAATCATTG
Organism: Icerya purchasi; assembly: GCA_039619475.1. NCBI lineage: Eukaryota > Metazoa > Arthropoda > Insecta > Hemiptera > Monophlebidae > Icerya > Icerya purchasi. The sequence continues at coordinate 149,765,114 of CM077116.1, read as the reverse complement.
TGAGAATTAGTTTTATTATTTACCGGTAAAAAATATAGAATTCATTTTTTTAGATTTGTCAATTTCTTCCACTTGTAATTTTGCTTTTTTTGCTCTAATTTACGCATATTGATGTCCACTTAATCCTTCACGACCATCCATATAGTTGCTGTTAAGTAATATATATACAAAGGCTGAAATAAGTAATTCCTCCACCGCTATATCTCGGGAACAAAAAAAGATTATGCGCTGATTTTGATTTTAAAATATAGGAAATTTTATTTTCTACAAATTACAAACGATAACCTTCCACATAATCGCCATTTAATTCAATACAACGCTGCCACCGTGAAATAAGTTTTCTAATCCCGTTCTCGTAGAATTCTTGTGGTTGTTCGCGCAGACAAGCGGACGTAGCGGTCTATAATTCATCATCTGATGTAAAGCGAATACCCTTTAGATGTCTCTTCATGTGTTTAAAGAGGTAATAGTCGCTGTTGAACGAATTGTTTTATCGATTTTTCTACGCAATTCACCTGTGTTTGGCAGTTCCGGACGACCCGGACGATCCCTGTCGAATAATGGTATCCAATCTTTTTTCGCTTCACGAGCCCAATTACGCACGGCATCAATGTCCATCACGAATTCACCATAAATAACCTTTAAACGGTCGTGAATGGCCGTTGGTTGAAGTCCTTCACGGGTTAAAAACTCGATGACTGCCTTCTGCTTGTACCGATGCTCACTACTTCGTTTTACGTTTTCTACCATATTTAACGCGAAAACACACGTAAGCCTTCAAAAACACATCACTAGAAACTAGATTCTTCCCTTTTTCCAGTGAACACATACGCGATACTGTATCTGTTCGCAGTGCTGAGATCTAGCGGTGGAGGAATTACTTATTGAACAACCTATGTATATATATTTTTGATTCTAAAATTTAAAAAAATCAGATGTAAACAAAATACAGCATATCAGATTTAGTAAATATAGAATAAGTAAAATATAATATAATTAGATAAAATATGAAATAAATGATTGTTTTCCATGAAATCAAACAAGAAAAAGTAAGATAAATTATTTATTATTACTACACTTTATATGTAAAAGTTTTTTAAATTCAAAAAAATAAATTTTTTGTATTGCTTTCTCAGCAGAATTCCAAAAAAATTAATTAAATATTGTCATTAAAGAAAAAAATTTTTTCCATTAAAAAATGAATAAAATATTTATGTAGTTTCTAAAATAGTAATTGAAAACTAAATTTTAGGGATAAATATATTATTTTAAGTATGTTTCAAAAGGTAACTAAATATTAAAAGAGTTTCACTTATTAATATTTGTAATATACTCACATATAAAATTTTGTTCTATTGTTGGAAATATAAATTCACGATATTTTATCACTTCACTAAATTAATAAATACCTTTTAGCATTGGCGCCGCCAGGATTACATTCAGGGAGGTGCATTTGCATCTACACTAGGGTAGGTCAAAACAATCGGCTATTTTTTTTTTTTTTACTTCCGATACCGAAATCAGAAAATTAAATAAATCTTCATTTTTAGATATAGCAGAAGATATCGAGAACCTTTATGGAGGTTTTCTACATAATTGTATTTCCGAGGCTACCACGTGGTACGAGATATTGAAGACAAATGAAGCAAGTGGTGCGGCTTTAAATGAATCCATTGTTGAATACGCAGATTTGATTGCTTGAGCCACTCCGTTTTACCCAACGGTATGTGAGGCAATTAAAATTGATTTAACTATTCCAGCAACAACATGTAGCATTAAACGTACATTTAGCATGTTCCGACGTGTCAAGATTTGGAATCGATCAACGATGGGAGACGCAAGGCTAAGCGGCCTGTGCATGCTCAGTGTTCACATGAAATAAGTAGAGGAGGACACTGAATTTATCGACAAGGTGATAAGAAAATTTTGACAGCAATCCAAACACCTTAAGTTTTATTCAAACGGTGACTCAATAAAAAAAAGTTCTTAATCTTTTTCTGTGTATTTTCTTTCCCGACAGGGGGATGCAAGTGCACCTCCTTGCACCCTCTTCCCGGCGCCCATGCCTTTTAGTAAAAAAGTTTCTATCATCCAAATTAATACAATTGCGCGTTTATAATAAATTGCAGATCAAGTAAAGAACTTTACAGCAAAAAGCACGAATTAACAATATCGATATAAATTTCGCCTCTTTTATGCCAAGCTCACGAAAAACTCCTCTTCAAAGTGTATGAAACAGGGGCGAAAAAAACAAGGCGAATTTTGTCACAAAAAAGCAAAGAAAAACATTTCACAGGTGCGACTCCCCTGTGGGCAGCACTGGCGCGTGTGCTAAGCCGCTTCGAAAGCAACGAAATTAGGGCAGCGGCGCACTCTCACTGATAGGACGACACTGAAATCGGCCTTGGCAACAAAAGTTCCTGTCTCGAGGACGATCACAACTCGACAGAATCGATGTAAAATCGAGCAAAATTCTTTGCTGAAAATCGTCTTTTATAATTCTCGCCGCTTTAATCCCCGTTACAATCATGACTCATGATTAAGTAAAAATAATATAAATTATTAAGAAATGCTGCGTTACAAGTTACATCTCTTATACAAAATATTATATTATTCTAAGAACTAAAGCCTAAAATAATACAATTTTGTAAATTTTAAATATTTTTCAAAATAAAAAATTTTCAATCTCATGCAAATTTGCCGCCCCTCGAATTTTGCCGCTGTGGGCTATAGCCCATTTAAATCCGTGGTGTTAATCCAAAACTGCTAATAACAGTAATGACAAATAACCATGATAAAAATAAGAATAGTAATAAGCTGTTAAAGGATAACAAAGAATTTACTACATCTGTAAGAATAACATTTATTGAGTCCCGTTAATTCTGATATATTTAACTAAATATTTATGTCCTTTTTTATAGTTCATTGGATGTATTTTTAATTCATGTGGTAAGGAGTTAAATAGAATAGCTCCTTTATAAACTGCTTGTATTCGGGTGTGAAATTTTCTGAAATCTGGAACAGGAGCAATTTCTGTATTTTCCGACCTAGTTTTCCCACAGGCAACTGTAATATTGAATCTGTCTTTATATTTGAACACAAAATTTAGAATTTGTGAAGTATACAGCTATTTTATAGATAAAATATCATTATTTGAAGAATTAATCGTCCGTTTTACTGCTCTTTGTAAAACTTCAATGAGACTTACATGGTTTACTGCTACGCCTTCCCAATGCACAATTCCATATCCAAGCACAGGCTGGTACAGCCCTAAATATAATCTATATAAATTTTCAGAAGAAAAATGACTACTTAAATAATAAGAAATATAATTCAATCTTCTCAATTTTTCCTCATAATATTTCATGTTGTTGCACCGTGAAAGTTTTCTATTCAGAATTAGTCCCGGGTATTTTATTTCATAAATCCTTGCAATTGAAATATTGTTACCATATGAGACGTGAAAGTTCCCCGAAATTTTTTGGCTTTGGTAACCAATCATATTTTGCCAATTTTGGCGTTGAAGTCGCCCATGACGATATTGATTTCACGTCGTGGGAGTGATCTAAGCACATTACTCACTTCATCATAAAATAACTGTGCCTCTTCATCTGAAGCACACGCAGTAGGTGCATATACTCGAAGTATATTAATTCCAACTGGTCTAGTCCCCAGTCTTATCAGAATAATGCGTTCATTGATGACTCGATAACCTTTTATTATATTATCAATTTCCTTGTGCACCATGAATGCGACACCTGCCCTGCTGAGTGTGTTACTACTTAAGCAATATATTCTGTAATGATTTCCTTCAAAATGACCTGATTGGTTATAATGTTTTTCGGATAAACCGCAGATTTTTATTTTATGACGAATCAGTTCCTGTTCTACTATGTGAAGTTTTCCAGTTCCTCTTAGTCCGCGTACATTCCATGTAGCAATTTTATTAATTTCAAAAGTTCTGACTTTCGTTTTAGGTTTTTCGGTCACATATTATACGTTCTGATTCCGAAACTCAGAACGCCGGTTGCCAATCGGGTCGCATGGCATATCGGTCGCATATTTCACATTTCGATCCCGAAAGTCGAAACGCCGGTTGCCAACCGGATCATATGGCACATCAGATACTTGTTTGGACATTTCATAATATACGCGGGAATATACTACAGTAGTTTCCCCTTGCTTACTGTAGGATTACAGGTTTTCTCCTATAATGCAGCCGCTCCTGACCTGGAGAACAGACGCTGACCAACAAGCCGTTCCAACATGGAATGCAGACGCTGTTGGATTTCGTGCGGGACACACTTTGTCTGATTCCTCCGTTAAGACCTTTCTGACTTGGGAGACCCTTCTGGTAGTTACACTACCGTCAGCATAGCTCTGAACTTCGTAGGAATTTTCAAGCCCCTCCACCTCGTCACGGTGGTGTTTGGTGATCGAAATGCAAGTGGAGATAAATTGATACAATTTGCTATCGACCAGCATATGGCAATAATTAATACGATGTTCAAAAATCACGTCCGTAGACTAATAACATGGATGTCCCTGGGAGATCGAGTCCACAATCAGATTGACTTCCTATTAATCAACAGACGATGGATCTCATCGTGTAAGAACGCTAAAACACTACCAGGAGCGGAATGCGGCTCAGATCATAGATTATTAATGATGGAAGTTAGATTAAAACTTAAAACAGAATAAAAAGACACCCTCATCGAACATGAAAATAATAAGAACAAAAGAGTTTCAAATAGACATGGAAACGAGACTTAAGAACTATACACAAGAGAATGAAAACATATCATCAGAACAGAACTGGAAGCAGCTGAAAGAACACATTAAAAGTGCATACAAAAACTCACAACCACAAGAAAAAACAAAGCAATGGAAACACTGGTTTTCAAATGAAACAATTGCTGCCATAGAAGAATGAAGAAACTTAAATCGAGGAGTTGAAAACTACGAGGAAAAGAAAAAGTTGTTAAGCAAACGGATTAAAAGACTCTGCCGAAAAGACAAAAATGAACATATCTCCTCCATATGCGACGCAGTTCAAAAGAGTGCGGATAAAATGGACGTAAGACTATTGTACCAAAAAGTCCGATTACTGACGAGAGAATTCAAAATGAAAACCCAGGTAGTTGAAGATGAGAACGGTTCATTAAAAGCGGATGCTACCGAGGTGGCGTAACATTCCTGCGGAAATATTTAAAATAGCGGGTGAAAAGACAGCACATGCTATACACACAATCTGCAATAACGTCTGGAAATCCGGTATATGGCCAGAAGAGTGGTGTCAATCAACATATATTACTCTACATAAGAAGGGATCTCGCAAAAAATGTGACAATTACCAAACAATATCATTAATTCCGCACGTTAGCAAGGTAATGTTAAAGATTATATATGATCGCCTATATAATCTAATGCGTAACGAGATTCCATGAGAACAAGCAGGTTTTATGAAAGGGAGGGGAACACGGGAGCAGATTTTGAACATGCGGCTACTGATAGAAAAAGCACGTGAATATGGTACTATGCTTTGTGGACTATAAAAAGGCTTTTGATTGTGTTCAATGGAATAAACTGTGGCCGATCTTAATTGAAATGAGAGCACCAAGACATTTAGTACGCCTTATCGCAAATTTATATAAGCATAGTACGTCAAAAGTCCGAATAAATAAAAATACATACTCGAAAGACTTTTACCCATCACGCGTTGTACGGCAAGGCTGCATCTTATCTCCACTGTTGTACAACATCTATGGAGAATACATCATACGTAAATTTTTGCAGAACAATGATAGCGGGTTTTCAGTCGGAGGAGTTCAGATTTCAAATCTCAGGTACGCAGACGACACAACACTAATAACCGGTAGCTTAAGCAGTATGGCGCAAACTCTAAGTCGCCTTGAAAAATGCAGCGCTGAATACGGGTTACTAATTAATAAAGATAAGACGAAAATTATGATCATAGACAGGAAAAACGACAATCGCCCGGAATTGCACGATGTTAACGGCGTGGAAATTGTAAAACAGTATGGATATCTAGGTTCGATAGTAGAAAATCGAGGGGGATCGGAAGCGGAAATTAGACACAGAGCAAACATAACAAAAAGTGTTATGTGTCGGCTAAAACGTATATGGGCTGATCGCGCGGTATCAAAAAAAGTAAAAATAAGACTAGTGAATAGTCTGGTATTCTCAGTATTTCTATACGGCGCAGAAACTTGGACTCTACGTAAATCCGATATCGATGAAAGATAGATGCGTTAGAAATGTACTGCTGGAGACGAATGCTACGAATCCCGTGGACGGAAAAAAGAACAAATAGCTCGGTGTTACAAGAAATAGACGTAACGAAAAGATTATCGTTGGGAGTAATTAGAAGAATACTAAAATACTCTTTAGTCATGTAATAAGTGCAAATTGATTTGAGACGAGAATTCTGGAAGGAAAAGTAGAAGGAAAAAGAAGACGTGGTCGCGTTCCAACCAGATGGTCAGACATGATCCGGACAGCTGTATGAAAGAGTTTCGTAGAATGTGTTCGACTGGCGCACAACAGAGATCAATGCCGACATCTTATACATCACATGGACAGATCATAATCTCGATATCTCCACGAGGGATTCACGACTCATTGATGATGAACCAATCATAAATTTTGTCTTATTTTCATTTAGGGAAAGTTTATTACATTGCAGACAACTATAAAATTTTATTTATATCTTCTTGAATTAACATTTGTAATTTTTCCGGAAAACGTGAATTCATAACTGGTACAGTGTCACCAGCGTAAGTAAATATTTTCCCATTTACAGGCAAATCACATAATTCATTTATATACACCAAAAATAAATAAGGACCTAATATGCTGCCCTGTGGGACCCCAGTTTCCTGTATAATGCTATCACTAAGAACACTATTGATTTTTGTCACGTTTTTCCTATTAGTTATATATGTTTCAAACCAATTGTATGTGGTACTCGAAAACCATAAGCATATAATTTCTTTAACAATAATTCTATTATTTACTGCGTCAAATGCCTTTTTAATGTGAAAATAGACTGCTACTACAGATCTGCCTCCTTCAAGATGTTCAAATAATAATAATAATTATTATTGTCGTCGCGATAGCCTAGTTGCTAGAGCGCTTGACTTCCGATATGGCGGTCACGGGTTCGATCCCGAGCGACTACGAACTTATTACAAGAATTAAATAAATAAATACTCTATTAATAATCACGTGGAAGGCAATGACAAACCACCACGTACAACATCATATGCACGCTAGGTCAGTACACAGCAAACCCACACCGGACGGGCTGCACTTGTAGCGCGATTACAAGCGGCTACAATCAGTTCCGAATGTAGTCTTGCGTGTGTACACCTGCGTTGCATATAATAATTGCCTGGTACACAACCTATATCGGTACAGCTAAAAGTGTACAAATAGGTTGCGCCAACGCGCTATGTAGCGTACGGCACCTTAAGAAGAAGAATTAGCCTCAGAAGGCAAGTCTACATAGAATAGAGGAAAAGTTATCTGACACTAAAAGTGCTTTAATCGTGTTACTTCGTGAAATCAAACACCAAATATTTCTGTTTTTTTTTTTTCTTTTTTACTTTTCGCTCATTCGCAATACTCTCTTTTTTAAAGGAATATGCTGCGGAGAGTGCTGTTTCAAATAGGATTTCGTTACTCTCTGGATAAATACATCATCAGCCGCGTCAGTAACAAGTGATTATTGTACCGAATAATTTTTTAACAAAATATTGCACGTAATTTGTTAAATACAAACTTTGGAGCTGGTATTTCATTTCATTGCTAACGAACCCAAGCTCTACGCGTTCGCTAAATGCGTCTTCGTGTTACAATCGGTAAATGATATTGCCGCTGTCAGAAATATACACACACCCATATTCAGAAAATTTGTTTTACGCTATAAAGCTCGTCAAAATGAACAAAAAAGTTCTGAAGGAAAAATCATTTAGCCGAACAATTAATCAGTTATAATTAATTTAATTTACGCGAAGAGCTGAGTTGGTGGTGTAGCAAAATAGCCAACATATTAAGCACTTGCTCTAGGCCATTGTCAAATCATTGTTGATTTGGTGTTCCATAATGAACTAATATACTTTTATATGTAAAACACGTTTATTAAGTAAAAACGCATATACGCATAAACATGGGAGTCGCCAAGGGGGGGGGGGGTCGAGGAGGGCCAAAATCGTCTATCGATTTTAAAAATCAGCATAAGGCCCCCTTGCAATAGATATACTAGACCAACTATAAAGTTCCGTTAGGTAGAAGAGAAGCACTGCCTATTTGATGTACCTACCTGGAAACAATAAGAAAAAGAAAGAAAAAAAAGAGTCTAGCCAACGGACAGATTCTGCAGTGAAGCCAATAGTGAAGATGACGATATTCTAGCAAATAACTATACCGTGATTTAGTTCTAGGTGAGAAGAAAAGATAAAAAATTGCTTAAGGATAGGAAACATATACCAAATCGCTAAAAACAGTAGATAATAAAAATTTTAAATGTAAATAGATCGGAATTACGTGACAGCGAGAGGTCAGAAAATGAAATGGAGAAGTCAAAGACACGTTTGTACGAGTTAAAACAAAAATTATAAAGATAAAATTACGCAACAATCACCGAGGCAGCTATAAAGCCTAATATAGATAAGCACAGCGAATATATGTATGGACACAAAGGAGATGTATAGTACAGCGTTTGTGAATTATTACTCTCCTTTACGTGCGAACTGAGCCAATATTTCTTGTGTCCGACCAACTGAACAAATAACCAACTTCTTCTTTGGCGCGCATGGAAGGGTTAAGCGATGACCCGTAAACTGATTACGTGAATAATTTGTATTACAGAAATAAATTAGAAAAAAAAAAATAATAATACAGAAATAACAAAAATTACAGAAATAATTTATCGCATAATTTAATTTCGCATAAACAAATCTGCGACCTCGGTTTATTTGATAAATAATAAAATAACTTAAAACAAGTTTATATATATCATACATTGTTTTGATTTAAATGTATTAATTTAGTCATCAGAGTCAGCAACCGGTATCTTCTTTCTTTAGACCGCCAGTAAAGAAGGAATGTATGTATATAAGTGAAAATTTTAAATCTACTGTACGCTCTGTTTTTATTGAGTATCGCGGTTACTGAAGATCCGATGATACGGGAACTTATATTCATCAGCAGATTGATGGCTACAAGAAAACAGGGTTACTTGTGGGGTTATCAAAAAAGTGTCGCGTTATGGGCTTCAGTAACATTTCCTTTAACGAATTTCAAAAATTTAACTGAAGAGATCGGTAAACTGCACAGTAGAACCACTCGTCACGAGGACACGGTTAATGCTGGAAAGGAAATTTCTGAACACTTGTTTCAAGCCTCAATTGAGTAAATCGTTTTGATACGGTGTTCTGGTTGCAAGCGCAGGAAAATAAAAAAAAAATTATTCTGATTTTAAAAACAATAATTTACTTGGAAAAACAGAATGTGGTCACAGAAATCCGTTTTCCAAAATGCTTTCCACATAAAAAATTAAAGTAATTTCAAAGAAATACTTTGATTTCGAGTTGATGCAGAAGATACAATATTAGAAAATCATTTAAAGAATCCAACATCAAGCATATGTAAATAAAACGATCTAAAACAGAGGTTAATAGTGCTGTCGATTAAACTTTGGGTGAAATTTTAAACCGAGGTTCTTCCTCTACGTATCCATAATGTTTGAGAAATCTCCATATCTGTCAGGTAAAGCTCAAGTTAGTATGATAAGTACAAAATAACTTTATTAGTGTGCGACTACCAGATACGCGTATCTTAACATCAAAATCTGAAACTACAAAATATTCTGAAAAATAAAAGCGGGGGCCGCAGATTAATAATTAAATATTACATAATTCGTACATTTTGTCCCTCCTCTCCTTGTTACACCTATGTTCCTAGTTCCTTTACTCTGTCAGTTTCTAACTGAACTCTTCCTTTTCTTATCTCTTCTAGGAGACAATTCGGGAAGGAAGCTAATTAAAAAAAAAAAAAAACGTGAGGAAGGTAATAAAGTATGGTTAATACCAGAAATGGAAACTAATCATGGAAGCGAAGAAAACTTGTGGAAGCTAGAAGGGAGATTTTAAGCAGAGAGATAAAAATAATGATCGTTACGATAATTAGAAGGGTAAATATCAAAAACCAAAAATTTAAGATAGATTTCTTTTATATAAGGACATGAAATTAGAGGATAGAATATTTTTAAAACGAAACGAAACAGCAACGTAAGACAAAAAATCGATTATTATATTACTCTTAATATCCATATAGTTTGAAGTGTTATTATATCTTATTTGGCTTTTTATTTCTTATCTCAGGGATGCCACCGCGAGTTTTATTCCCGCGGACCTATTTTATTATGCTGTTATTATGCTGTTATTATGCTGATTTTTATTAATTAATATAATTTCTAATCATAATAATAATTATTAATATTATTATTATTATTTTTTAATTAGCTTATTATTTTCTTTTTATATACATATTTTTTTTTTTTATTTTTATTCGCGTACACAAGAATGTTAATTATTATTTAGTTATTTATTATCAACTAGTACATAAATTTTTCGTGGACGGTCGACCGTAATAAAATTTGAATATTCTTATTTAAAATCAAAAATAATAGAATACTACACTTTAAATAATAAATTTCCACCGAATGGTTATTATAAACTTAAATAAATTATATACATATCTCGAATTCCGGGGTGTCGTTGCCGATGATATGATGATGCTGATTTGTTGTTCCTCTTCGTTGATATTTTCTGACGTAGGACTTTTGGTATTCGAATCTTTTCTTTCGTTCTATTTTAACTAAATTAATTCATTGATATTTTTTTTTAATAAACGCGATAACATAATTATTATTTTATATGGCCGAATATGACAACCACGGAAAGCGTCTGGCCGATATCGTGGGCCACCGGCGGCGCGGACTCCCACTCAGCCTTTATTTAAACCGTCTTTTTCCGACTCCAAAATCTGAATCTGAACGACTGCCGATCGTTCGTGAACGTATCTCCGATCTCCAAACCAAATCGAAGATCCCTCCACCGTCGGACGGCGTTTCCTCCAGCACTATTTCCATTACGTCAGACGTGACGTAACATCACTCCAAGCATCATCAACCCCGATCATTCGCCGAACTACACACACATTTACACTCCCGCTTGCCTTAGATTCTATGTTAATTACTAATTTGTTTATTATATATTTTTCATGTAATGTACACATTACAAGTTGGAAACCGATAGAAAATAAACACAAACAGTGAATGGAGATTTCAAATTCATTATCTTTATCCGAGTCTTCATTTCTAAAAAAACTAACCTCAGTTTTAAGTCATTCACATTGATCGCCTCTTTATTTTTAAAAATGATTATTCAGTCAGCATACTCATCCGGTATTCATCATTGACCACCACCGATCGGCGCGATTTCTAATAAACAAAAGATATCATTGAAGTCGGTCCAAATGGTAAAAAGTTAAGCGAATTTCGTCAATGATGAGCTTGTTAATGGCACTATGACGGTTTCCAATAATATTTTATATGTTATCCCTAAGAGGAGACTGCCATTTTTTAACGTTTAATTTAATGATGACCGAGTATCTATGTTGGCGCTGCCATAGCTAAATTTCCGAATGAGCAACAAATCATTAAAATCGATCTATATGAACAGAAGAAACATGAAAAAAGGAAACAAAATAACATACGCGATAAACATATAACCTCTTTAAAAGTATGTAGCATTTTTGTTCATACTTGTTTGCTAGAAATAATTGCATTTTCCGACATCGAACTATACATTTTATTGTTCTTGTTAAAATTTTATTTTCCGTGATAATTATTTCGGTTGTGTTCGTATTTTATTTTTCCTTTTTCCAGCTGACGATGAGCTGTGTCCGAAAAAAATCACTGAAGATACGTTACATTTATTTAGTTTGCTATTAGTTAATTTATTTCTTCTTAATTATTAATCATTCTAGCAAACCGGTACGAATTTCAACGCTATTTTTATTTTCATACTCACTGTGTTCCTTTATTTTTAATTAACACTGTTTTTATCTTAGTGGCAAAGGTATATATAATAAAAAAGTGTACACATTTATAGTTGAATAGTTCTAAATATAAATTATGTCTTTATTACTTTTTATATTTTACTTAATTCATTTTTGTATAGTAATTTTTTTAGTAACCTGTAAAGATATTTTTCTTCAGGAAATATTTGAGATCCCTAGACTTCGATAATTAAGTAATATGCCTATTATTAATTAGAATGTAACGAAAAAAGCCAAAAAAAAAAAAAAAAAAAAAACTAAAAATAAATAAATTCTTTTTATTATTTCCAAAGTGAAATTCGGATTTTTTTAAACATTAAAATAACATGTAATTGCAGGAAGATCACCGGAAAAAAAATTACACAAAAACGAAGTAATCTAACAAATAGAAATTTTTATTTACGCGTTAATTATTGGCCGACCACCGGAAAAGAAATCAACCAAAGTTATTCCGTTCGTCAAATCCAAGTCTCGTTATGAACGCAGCAAAGGAAGAACAACAATGACGATTGTTAATCTCTTAAATTTTTATTACAAACTGTCAGCCAAAAATTCTTTAAAACTAAATCGCAATTAATTAGAAAACTTATCTCCTAGTTTGAATGTAGTAATGCAGTGTTTTCTATGGGTAAAATATGTTTTTTAATCTTTTTCCTTCCCCTAAAGGCAAAATCCTATGAGCGTCCGTGCTTAAAAACTAATTGTTGTATTCTTCCTTACATTCAGTTTTCTTCGCATCCTGCATCAGAATTAGTGGCTGAAGCAAAGTAACGTATTTCCTAGTAATGTGATCGGCTTTCGGCCTCGATTGTATTAGCCTTTTTGTATTCCATATATACACATATCTTTTATCTAAAAACATTATACCTTGGCTTCCTTCATCGATGTGTGTCGTCCCCTGTGCTTTTGATAATGTTCATTTACCTACTTTAAAAGATAAGATAACGGCAATTAACGTTCCGATTCAGTTCACTTCCCTTATTATCAATCTCATGATGAATCGTTCTACGCATCTCTCTGCTTCATCTTTTCAAGCTTCAAGAACGGTTTTTCGAGGTCTTCGCCAAGGTTCCTCTCTCAATCTTCTTCTTTTCAATATAATACCCTACCACTGTGGCTTCTCTTTTTCTAAATTTTTTTTCTTCATTCTTTGCCGATGATGTCCTACTCTTTGACTCAGCTCACGATATTATATCAGCCAGGGAAGCGTTTAATTGAACTCTTACTGTGCTGGAACATTCCCTTTCCTTAATTAAGCTTTCTATTTCTCTTACTAAATTTTGTTATGTCGTATTTACTCTACAACCTTATAATCTTTTTTCTTTCTATCTATCTGTAGTCAATACATTTTTAAAGGAACTGGCCAGCCCCTACTCTCATTAGCGCCGTTGGGCTTAGTACATTGTAAACTTTAACTTCACAATCTCGACGTCCTATCAAGGGTATGGGACTTACTTTACTTTTTAATCGTATTAATTGTTTTTGCTATCTCGGTATCTTCCTGGGCAGTCGGCTATCCTTCTTCGATCACACCAAATGTCTTTCCTCTTGTGCAATCAAAAAGTTAAAACTGCTGAAGGCCCTATCTCCAACCAAATCGGGCGGTGATTCTTATATCCTCATTTCTCTTTATAAATCCATCGTACGTTCCAAATTTGATTACTATTCATTTCTTTATAGTTTTTCGGTCTTAGTCTCGACTCCCTAAATTATATTTAATCCAAAATTCACGCCTTCGTCTATGCCTAGATTAAATACTCTCCTATTCTAGCAGTTCTTACTGAATCTAATACACCACCTCCTTTTATTCGCAGATTCTATTTGTCACGTCTCTACTCTTACCTATTCTTACCTTTCTATTTCTCGGAACTTGCGTTTCACACCTAGAAAACCCGCTATTTTATCCCTCATCTCTCTTCGGCATAGTTTGTTTTTTTCTTACACAATTTCCATTATTTTTCTTTTAATTTCACCGAACTCTGCCATCCTTCTAAAATGTTTACTATACCTACGCTCTCTAAATTTCTTCCACAAGCCCTAATTAGACAAATATTCCACAGTACTATCAATTCACAATTTCCATCTCGTATAGCCGTGTTTGCAAAAATGGTTTAACAAGGTTAGGTGGTGTCAGTTCCTATTTTATTCTCCCAAATTTTGACTTTTCAGAATCTTTCCTTCTGCCTCTTTTCTGGTCCATATCTATAAACGAATTAATGACTATCCTACGTTCCATTTTCTTCATTTCCTCCAATCACCTTTTCTCTAAACTCTTGGTTATATCTGACTCCATGACCACCCTTTAATTCATTCTTCCCTACCTGATCATTCCTGTAATTTTATTATTTTCCGCATACGCTCACTTATCCACGTTCTTTCTTTCCCTCATTCCATTCAAATTTATTTTCTGTAGATTCCTAGTTATTCAGGTATCTTCGGTAATGAAGCGGTGAACGCTCTTTGACTTGGGTTGTTGTTTCTTCCCATCTTTTTTTCAAAATAATCCCCTACTCCAATCTCGCTCCGCTATGTAAAAGTTTTAATCTTAGGTTTTGTCCCGATACGTGCTTTTCTTTTTATCTATCTGTTCAACTAGTCTTCGTGTCAATCAGTGGTTCTCTTTGTTTCCTCCATTTCATCGTTCTGTTGTTATCTCTATTATTCGTCTGCTCTTTAGCCATTCTTTATTGCCTTCCTCCCGTTTTCATGTTTCGTTGGTTTCTCCTCCGTATTACCTTCTCCTCTCAAACGAAGAGCATGTATGCGATGCTGATCATACGTTTATTAAGTGTTCATCTCTTTCTGTTGAACGTTCTCTATTCCAGTTTGATGCGACTTGATCTTCCTATTCCGTGTTGAGTCTCTTATATAACCTGTCCTTTCCTTTTCCACCTATCGTTCCCATTGTTTGTTCCTTCCTACTAACAATATCTGACCGCATCAAGATATATCTGACTCCTTCCCTTTCTGATTATTTCTGGATAAAGGTCTCTGGTTGACGACCCCCCCTCCGAAAATGTTATAAACAAAATTTAAAAAAAAACGAGTCAATTCAAATGGAAAAAGTTACAAATTGGCTATTGCAGAAGTATTGTCGAAGCCCTAAAAAAGGAAGAAGAAGAAGAAGAAGAAGAAGAAGATAATTCTTCAATGATTTAATGGAAAGTAATAAACAGAAATGAGGCAATTATTTTAAAACACGTGTGAAGTTGTTGTCTGAAGAGCGACATAATGAAATAGGTATTTAGGAAGCTACTCGTGCATAGGTGATTATACGAGTAGTAACAATTTGTATATATTATCAAAGAATAAAACTCCAAAATAATGTAAAATGAAGGTAAAAAATTCGCAACTTATTAACTAAACGGTAACACGCAGTTGGAATAGTACCGTGATAAATATAACTAATTGCGCAATTCTCACATACCCTATCAGTTCTTATCAGTTTTTAATCGCATTAAAAATAATAATCAATTTTCATGAAATATAAAAAATGAATGGCCAATCAACCAGATGCCAGACGCTGCAGTTCATAATAATTACCTCCCACTGCGAAACTCATCAAATACTGTCCATAAGTGAAATATTTCAAGGCCTCAACAGTGGCAAATTAAAAGATGTAGAACTCATCTTTTGAAGGACCATCTCACCGGCTGATTCTAAATTTTACGTTCATTTTCTTTTTGAGTAAATTGTTAATTGCGATAAGTTATTCATTAATTTTACAACGCAGAAGTCGGGAAAATAACTAATCAGTCAATAATGTAACTATTAAATTTTTTTATAACATGTGTAGAAATTTCATTCGTAAGTTGTACTTTGGAATAACTTATTAAGAAAAAAGCACGATGTGTATTCCCGAAAAAAAAGGAATGAAGACGGAAAATTTTATAAAAAGCTAAGTAAAAAATCGCACGAAAAATTTTTTTACATTGCTATTCTTCTTCTTCTTTAATCATTGCCTGCTTTCAGATTTCATCATTTACGATTATTTATAGATGTAATGGGCGCCATTTATTCCGATCTCTACTTTTCCGTATCATGTCCTACGTTATCAAGGCCCGTTATTCTACTTATTTGTTTCACATGTCTTCTTTCTTGTGTTCCAAATCAGTCGATTTTACCTTGAATTATTACTTGTTCCAAGTAACGTGACTGAAATAGTTTATCGCATTTCTTTCAATTGATAGAGTACTTAGTGGTTAGAGTACTTAGTGGTTATCTTTTACGTTTAACCCTGCTAGAATCGATATTGTCTATAGTGTTCTTAAACTTCTTCCATGAACAACAAGGATCCTAAGCTCTTGCTAACTGTGTACAAACCTCTCACTTTAAGTAAATTGACCTCTGGATGACAAGTTTATTCCTCATCAAACAAAGCACTACTTAAATCGCTTGACACAACCCACCACACTGCCATACGCATTATCTTGGAAGCGCATAGGACGTCGCCATCGTTGAAATCTGTTCACTAGCGGGTATCCCGCACTTAACGGTTATCCGAAACTCCTATGAATTCAAGCATCTATTTCACCACTGGTACCAAGCTAAGCTACACCGCAGCGATAATTTAAGGAATCCCACTATCGCCCCTTCCAAACGATCCCCTCCCCAGTGTACTATCACTCCTTAGGGAAAATGGAATTAACTGGAACTCTGACCTTGCACATCAGTATGTTCAACTCCCCTGGGAGGATACTTCGATTATTGCGGACTTATCCCTGCTGAGCGATCGCTCGGACCAGGATGTCACACTGTCATCCCAGTATGTAGCGGAAAAAATGAAAATTTACAGTCAGCTGTACACAGATGGTGCCAGAGCAAATCCCCTCAAGGGGTCCTCACTGGTGGCTTGCGCCTACGACGTGGAGGGATCTGTTCATGCGGTTCGACTACACGACTTCTGTTCAGTGTTGAAGGAGGAGCTGTATGGTATTTTCTTCTGCCTGAGGGAATATCTGCAGTCTTACGCCGAAATGAATTTCTAATCACGGATTCCTTGCGATCGATTAGGACACTCCCGACACCAAAAACTTTACACACACTGTCTCGAGAAATTAAGCACATCATTAACTTGTTTTCTCGGGCTGGCTCACAGGTAACGTTCTTGTGGGTCCCGGGTCATGCCGACGTGTAGGGGAACGAGCGTGTGAATTTGGCTGCTAAGGCAGTAACTTATAGACATAGAAATATTCCACAACTATTTGCTGGAAGGAACATTTCCTCCCTCTGCCTGTTCGATATGCAATTCCCCCATTTTACCAACTGCTGAACAGATTTTGGAACACTGCTTGCCTGCAGGCATCTCCAACTTACCGTCGATTACGTTGTCAAACGAACCAAAACAGGTCCAGAATATGCTACACTATATTAGAGCGGCTAACCTATTAAAATACTTCTAATCTTGCATTGATTCATGTACTGTAATAATCTCGAAAATTACACACAGCACATGGACCATATATATACATATATATACACCTATATATATATATATATATATATATATATATATAAATAAAGGATAGTATGGTATTTTTATATTTTGATTAGTTTACCTAAGGATGATCTTACCATATCTATTCTTTATGCGATCTCTTTTCTTTGTCATCCTGTATATGGTCCCAGATAAATCTTTTGATTTTTTATTAAAATATCTTTAATTAAATTTAGACTATATTGTAAAGTATTAATTCCATCGATCCTCAGGAGTGAGCATTTTGCACTATTCAACTTTAAACTAACTAATGAGCCGACTTGTTCGATTCTATGAAGCAGCTTAGACATTTCTACTTCTGTGTTCGCTATAAGGGCTGTGTGATCCACGTCTTTCTAATTATCCACTTGTCATATATGTTGAAAAAAATCGGTGACAATATGTAGCCCCTTGCCTTCTCCCTTTTTTTACATGGAATTTTTTTCATGTCTTCTTTTTTTGGACTCGTCTCAATCAAGAACTTTCGCCCAGAAACGATAGAAAAAAAAAGTTAAATTAATTAGATCTCAATATGACTGAAGATTCCTAAAATATGAAGGAAATAATGGCGGTAACAACCAACAACGAAGGAACAGGACAAGATATAAGGAACACAATAAAGAGCGGGAAGCTTTAATTTAAAAAAATGTGAATAAAGAATAGAACATTCAACAGAGGGGGAAGAGCATTTGAGGAAAACAATATAATGAAGGTAGAGATACTGATCCCCTTCAAGAGGATATCACCTTGTCGCGGTGAAGGGGCTTGTGTGCTTTAATGATGTTAAGAGCTATGCTGGCAGTAGTGTAACTAGCGGAAGGGCCACCCAAGCCATACAGGTCTTAACAGAAAATTCAGACAAAGTGTGTTGTGTTCCCTCTGGTGTAGGAAGTAGCTACATGAAGACTAATTTGAGGCTAATGAAGAATGACTTCATTCAAGGCTCAACATTAGAAATTCACAGGCGACTATTACATATTAATATCATCGGCTGTGAAACTATGATGACGGAAGGCAACGGAATACCACCGTTATGAATATTGATCTAGCAAAAAGTCGTTTAGTGCACACCAGTAGTTATTGCATGCAATCTTCTACAACAGAAGAAGCAACATAATGATGATAAATGATGAGAGATAGTGATAATATAGAGAAGTTGGTCAGAAACGATGAAAAAGTAAGAGACAAGAGGAAAATGATCGAAAAAATGTAAGTGACAGCGCATAGAAACATATGTGGATGATTTTGATCATTTCACACTTCTCAGTTTGGTTTTGGCCTTCATTGTATGTACACAGTCGTTCCGAGCGGTCAACAATCAGTGCTAAATGTAAACGTGCCGTTCTTTCCCTAGAGAAAAAAGTGTTGATTATAAACCGTACTGGAGATCATGGTGAAAGTGTAAAAAAAACTTGCGGATGAGTTCAGTGTAGGTGAACAGACCGTGTGTGACTTAATCAAACGAAAAAATGACATTTTTAAGTTCATATCTTCTGCAGAATTCACTTCTGAGCTATCAGCTGCGGGAAAAAAAATGAAAAAGTCATCATTATCTGACATGGACTCTGCTCTTTTTGAATGGTTTAAACAGAAGCGTACTGAAGGAATTCCAATTTCTAGGCCAATGGTTTGTGACAAGGCAAAATGGTTTCATGAAAATTTGAAAACTGAAGAAACATTTAATGTTTCACAGGGCTGGTTATTTAGATTCAAAACTCGACACGGTATAAGACAGTTGGACATCCAAGACGAATCTATGAGGCGAGACTTGACTGCTGCAACATTGTTCAATGATGAATTCAATTCATTGCTTTCAACATTGAACCTGTCTCCTGACCAAGTGTACAACGCGGATGAATCAGGTTTATTCTGGAAAATGCTATCCTCGAAATCACTCGCTGCGCGATCTGAAAAATCAGCTCCCGGAGACAAATCTAGCAAAGAACGGCTGACCATTATGTTCAAATGCGCCTGGAACACACAAGATCAAATTAACCGTAATTGGGAAAGCTGAAAAACCAAGATCTGTTAAAGGAACAGAAATCAGATATTTTCCATGTGATTATTACAATCATCCAAAAGCTTAGATGAACCAGGGGCTGTTTTTCGTGAATGGTTTTTCAACGTTTTCGTACCATCTGTAATGAAATTTCTGTATGAGGAAGGGTTACCTAAAAGAGCTGTTCTTCTGTTTGGTAATGCCTCTTCACACCCTTCAGAATCTACTCTGAAAACAAAGGATGGTCAAATTTTTGTCTACTACCTACCACCTAATGTCACTTCCTTAATCCAGCCAATGGATCAAGGCGTGATTTCCTGTTTGAAACGAAGGTACAAAAAGATTATTCTCCGTTTTCTTTTACAAGAAAATTACAATTTTGACTCAATGAAAGATTTTCTGAAAAAGTGGACTATTAAAGATGCCATTTTCGCAGTATGTGATGCTTGGGAAAACGTACCTGCAAGTACGTCAAGACTTTCCTGGGAAAAAATCTGAGATCAAGATTATGATGACGAAGAAAATATAGGAGAAGAAGATATAGAAGCTTGTCTTGAGCTGGCCACATTAATTCCAGATTTCACTAACGTCGATAAAGACGATATTGTTGATTGGCTACAAAAAGATGTTAATGAAGAAGAATTCGAATGTCGATGTGATAGTGACATAGCAGCTCATTATGGCAGCACAAGTAATACTCCATCTACACAACAGGATGATTCAGAGGACGATGAGAGTGACAATGATGATAGTGTTGGCGCCGAAGAAGAAAAAATTCAGCCAAGTCAAGCAATGGAATCAGATGATATCCTTCTAAACTTCTGCAAACAGGAAAATTTTGACTTCCATGACGTCATA
Organism: Icerya purchasi; assembly: GCA_039619475.1. Lineage (NCBI taxonomy): Eukaryota > Metazoa > Arthropoda > Insecta > Hemiptera > Monophlebidae > Icerya > Icerya purchasi. The sequence goes on along the minus strand of CM077116.1, from coordinate 149,744,634 downwards.
AATTTGAGAAAAATTAAAACTGAGGTAAGGAAAATCATTTCAAACCGCAAAAAACAAACACTGATTACTTCATATTTCAAGCCCTGATAACATTATAACGTGACATTGCACGCCCATATTAATTCGTTAAATAAAAAGTGTCTCGATTAACCGTAGTTTTCATTTATCCGTACGACCTTTCCCCGCCATTACCCCGGATAATCGAGGTTCTACTGTATATATTTCTTTTTTAAATAACGTTAAGCTAACAGAAGTAGTAATAATAAAAATTATAATACGACTAGTTCAGTAGGCTTGAAAATCTTCAATTGAGTTTGTCAGGAGCGACGAAAATTTTTGGGCGGGAACAAAACACTCGGTCACGCTTTACTTACTCGGTGCCCGGGCCGCAACTGAGCTGAATTTGTTTCTGCTCTAGAAAAAAGCCAGTGATAATAATCAAATTAGAAAAATCGCGAGCCAGAAATAATAACAAAATTCAAATTATTCGATACACACTGCCGCTCAGCTGATAAATGAAGCAGCCTACGATCGAAAATAACCCCGAACTATTTCGCTATCGATCATCAACACGATTTGCAGTATAATTCCTCTTAATGCTAAGAATGTGAACCATTACAATAAATAATATCGTTGCAAAAATAAAGTCGGTATAACTTTATGTAGACTAAAGTTTCTGATGCTCTGGGCTGTATTAGAGAATGTATTACAGGGCACAAATTGCATACGGCGTCAAGGATCCACTTTATCATCCAAGTGTAGGGAGTGGTGGAAAAATCGGAAATAAACAAAATTCGCAATATACCAATAAGATATCCGCAAACAATAACAATTTTGAAAACCGCTGTATCAAGAATACCGGAGGCACAACATGATGCGTAGAAAATAATGATTACCCCCATATAGGAACATTAAATGGTAAAAAAGAATATTTAACTATCGATGATTGTCGATATTGTAGTCAATTAGTGAATGAAGATATATCACTTTTTTTCTATTTTTTTCCTGGGCGCGTCAACTATATGGGCATTAACTCAGCGCGAGTGAAATTTTTGGAAACTTCAATGTGCAACAGTGGTATTCGAACTAGGTCTTACCTGAAAGAAATTCCATCTAATTAATTAACTACGCAGTTAAGTAGGTGATAAAAATGTTATGTGATGTTATTACAGGTTTCCTTGTATTTTTACATAGTTTTTTATAGAATTTTATTTTATAAGAACGATGTATCCGTACCGATTTTAATAAAGTGTTCATCTTGTTCTTCCATATTTTGTTGTAGTTGAGCTAATATCCCATAAATTAGTTCCGAAACCTACCTTCTTATAAGATGACGTAATTTTTATGATCAACCATATCGTGTAGTAAGGCACCGCATTGTTACATTTCTTATACAAAATATGTTTTTTTTTCATGTTCCTGCGGGTAAATTAAATGTGTCGTCAACCGAGCCACTTTCAACGGGTAAGGACTCCATGCCAAAACTTGACTCCACTGCAAGAACGAGTAGTTTACCTAACTTAATGCCATTTTGGCGTACTGATCCGGAATTATAGTTTTCCAAACTAGAATCTCAATTTGAGTTAACGAATACTAAAGCAAGCAATGTGAGATTTCATGGTGTAGTCAGCGTTCTAGAGGAAGATGTTTTTTTTTTTTTAGGACCAGCAAAACACAGCAAGTCACTCATGCGCGGCAAATACCAAGTGCTTAAATATAGGTTTTAATCAACTAATCTTGTAAGTCGCAATTATTAAACGTAGATCGTCAAAGAACTTTGATTGCTCTTAATGCAGATGTCAAAATTAGCTGCAGAGAAAATCAACGAAAGCGCAATTCGTGAATTAGGGCTAGAACGATACTGCGATCGGTGCATAGTACCTACCAGCATTGATGAACCACTCCATTACGCACTCTAGCGGAAATTGCGAACCGCGTGAAGTCAGAATATGTCGGCAATCAATGCAACTCCAGCAGAGAGATTACGACTGGTATCACGAAAATTTTGGACCGAAAGCTGGAAAATGTATTCCGCCGTGTGAAATTCGGTGGACGTATTTAATTTGTCTGATAGGTCGGCTATACCACTTGAAAGACTTCTTGTTGCCATCGCATATCGCATCGCGAATTTCTGATAGATGCAGGTGTAGATTGTTCGGTTTTAACAGTGGCTAAACAGATAAGCTTCCGAACTCTTCTTCCATGACGACTAATAGCGGCAAACGGATCAGTAATTTCGGTTTTTGACAAAAAAACTTCAGTTCAGTTGGATTTAGGATTCAAGAAACCGTTTCAATGGACATTTACCATCGTAGATATTTCGATCCCGATATTAGAGATTGAATTTTTTGGTACACCATCACCTTGTAGTCAAATTGGGTAGCAAATGTTTGGTTTCTAGCTACAATTAATTCTCAGTTCGTAGTGCGATTTAAAAACAGCTCTGGAGTGTATAGCGTCTATGAAATCGCTGGTGAAACGCTTCAAACGTTTATGGAATAACTGAACAATAACAACTTCACCGAAGGTAAATATTCAACATTACATCGTTACAACCGGTCAAAACCACGCCGCCTGTCGCCGAAGAAACTGAAAACAACTCAAGATGAGATAAACAAGTGGATAACTGAGGATGTCCAGTTCAATTAGCCCATAGCACCGAAGGCTGATGGTTCGTATAGAATTTATAGTGAATATCGGAGATTAAATTCAGTCACGATACCGAGTACTCGCTTTGCAACATTCACTATATGCATGGTCGCATGGTCGGTCGGTATTCTCGAAAATCGATTTTCGGCCGTCCTGTAGAAAAAAGAACAAAACGAGTGGTATGGATGAACGGAAAACATACCACTTCTGTTGGCTTATTTCATTTCAAAAAGATGCGATTTGCCTAAAAAATACCAGCTCCGCCTTATAACGATTTATCAATGAATTTTTTCGGGATTGCGACTTCGTTTTATCACCAGTTAATAATCTTCTAGTTGCGTCCAGTTCTCTTACAGAACATATCGCGTAACTGGAAAAAGTATATTAGATCCTGACGCAGCGTACTCTAAAAATTAATCCAGACAAGCGCGAATACGGACCGGACCAAATTACATTTGCAGATTATTTGATCACCAAGTCGATGATCTACAGATTCGTATTATCTGAAACTAATAAGAATCGAATAAATGATGAGTTTCCATCGTCTCTTTATTATGCATATCGCCGAACTGCAACGCTCATTGGCTGCGTTGACCGTAAAAATGTGACAATGAAAGATACGCGTCCCGTCCAGCGAACCATTCGCATAAAGAGTAACAAATAGCCATACTTTTCATCATTTGTCATTTCCATCCTCCTTTACCTCTTTCTGTATTTTTCACGGACATTTATTTTAATAAAGTATTACGTTTAATTTTACGAAGCTTATACGTACCATTGCTTAATAATATCTACGGTTTAAGCCTATAATTACGTCAAGTTCGAGCATTTGATATAGTTTAATTATACAAATAAATGATAATACCCATACATAAGACTCGGTCTTATGGGACATCCTAGCTATTATCCATTAAAAATAATTAAAAGAAACGGAAATTTTTCGATTTTGTGATATATGTTTCGTGAAATTCTAAAAATATTTCTCCTATTTCGAGATCGATCGATACGATTTTATACGAAATTTGTTCCTATCAAATGGAAATGTCTGACGTTCCACTTACATTAGTTGAATAACTCTTAGCCTGCGTAACACCCGAAATTAAATTGCCCTGTTCATTCATAATCCCCAGAAACTCATTACAAATCTCATGAAATACTATTTAAATCACTTTTCTTTTTTTTTTTTTTTATGTAGAAATTCTAACATCATAATTTTAGTTAAACTAATCCTGTCTTATTTTGTGAACGAAAAAAAAATGGAATACGTCCACGTTAGGTTTAGAATATCGATGAGACATAAATCCAAACTTAAACTATTAAGGAAGGATAGCCTTAAGTTATTAACATTCGAGAGGTTATCCGCCTGCCCGACTAAAACAAATCGACGTCTATTTTAACAATGTTGATAGCCTTGTAAAACGGTTTAAAACGTGCGAGTTAACAAAATAAAAGCGATATTAATGAATAAACGAAATAAGAATAATCGAACGGTAACTGTGATGTATACTTGTGAAGCCGATGAAAGTCTCCGCGCGACAATATGAACTTAAAAATAATTAATTCTCTATTAGCTTTAATAGATAAACGATAATTTTTTATCGTTGTCGTGCGAGACATCAAGCTGTTTGTTATTTTTGATGATTATTCCAAGGTGGCTATTTATTTCCGCGAGCACGGTCCGATCGCAGTTTTGGAGAAAATCATTCGAATCCGAAAGTTTTAGCTGATACATCGCTTCCAAATGCCAGGAAACACTTATTTATTGCGTTTCTCGTACGTAATCAACGAATTATTTTTAACTTCAAAATGTGAACTTTGATCGCGCAAGTTTCTAATTTTCCTTTCAGACAATTATATATCGTCATATCGCTGAGTCGCACGCGTATATAGTACCGCGATCAGAATAAACACGTAACAGCGAATAAGCTATTAAGTAATAACGAAATTGTATCATAATTATAGTTCACTTTGTATTATACTAATTAAAGTGAAATAAATACGCCAACGATTCGACGCTGATAACTATCAGTAGGTAATTGGAAGTCGATTATGTAACAAAAATTCAAGCTAATTATAAAAAAATAATCACCGCGTTTATTTTAGGATAGTAATAATTTGAACGAATATGTATATATATATATATATATATAAGTCTTCGTACGCACACGTACTATTATGATGATATGATGAATTATCATTTTTAACTTCACAATTTAAAAAGAAACAAAACGCAACATTAATTACAATCATTCCCAGAGCAGATACAGATATTCCATTTTTTTTTCTCTCCTTCCTTTGATATTGGTATAATTTAATAAATATTAATATTACTATATAACCATTTTTAGATTATAACCACTGTTAATCATTCCTTGTTTCACTACTCTTATCAGAAGCTACCAGTGAGCGCCTAATTTTTATCTGTAATTAATTTACGAGATTGTTGGGAATTATGTTGTCTGTACATATTAGACGGTAAGCCATGAAATAACGTGTCTAAACTAACGACAATCCTTCTAGAACCAACACTCCGGAACATATTATACTCGTACATTCAACTGATTTGTTACATAGTTTGGGTCCGGTATGTAAACTGAATTGCTAGTTGTTTTGTGTATAGGGGAAATTCTTCCTTATTGTAAATAGTAGTATTGTATAAGTTCTAATTTTAGGTTGTTATTATTTTATGGAAGATTTGTAATTTCAGTGTGTTTAAGAATCGTCGATATATTCATATCAGTTAATTGTATATGATCAATTACTGTTTGCTTTATTACAAATAAACGATATGGCTGTGTTGAGAACCTACAAATGAGCGGTTGCCTTGTGGGTTCTCCATAGGGGTTATATATATATATATATATATATATATATATATATATATATATATATATATGTATATATGTATATATGTATATATATGTATATATATGTATATATATATGTATATATATGTATATATATATGTATATATATGTATATATATATATGTATATATATGTATATATATGTATATATATATGTATATATATGTAAAAAAAAAAAGGAATGGAAATTTTTATTTGATTACAGTGCAGAATTTGTCAGTTTTGCTAGTGTCCGTTCATCGTTAAATTTTGAAAGACGCCATGGAAACTTATAAACGTTAAAGTTATCTGTAAAATTTTAGAAAATTTATTTCGGCCGTTTGGAATTTTTTGTTAAAAAGACCGAAATGATGACGATGAGTAACAAATTATTGAAGTAATTAAAAAAGTTAGCATATAAAAACTCTTACACGATGAAAACTATTCCTGTTGTTACGAATTTTAAATACTTCCGAGTAAGGGCATACTTTCGGGAAGGTTTGGACCACCCAAAATTTTGGAAAGATTTGATATTAAAGCCCACCCAAAAGCACAGAAAAACGAATAATTGCTCAGAGCAGTACACTTTGAGCGGCGAAATTATATTTATTATACTTCCACTGTAACGGAATTATTTTTTTAAAGTGATACGCTTATACTGGGTTAAAAGCGAAATACTATGCCTTTTTCATTCATTTTCGATTATATTTTATTTATAAAATAACCGCGCCATTTATTGCTTTCTCTTTTTTTTTTTTTTTTTTTTTTGTCGCTTTATAGCGAATGTAAAAATAGTTCAATGCGAAATGCTTTTCAACTTTTCTTATAATAAACAACAAACAAATAAAGGTTTTATTTTTCACACGGAGACAATTCTCGTTTTCTCTCTAGCGCAATAAACTTGTAATTCAACTGGAACGATTATTGCTAATCATATCTGTTTCATTTTTCACGCTATCAGCTTTTAAATTCGCATGACATAGAAAAAATATTTACGGATTCCGGAAGTTAGTGTACACAATTCAGTTTATTTGAAGTAGATTTTTATTGCAAAAAAAAAAAAATCGGAAAAAACTGAAAAGAAAACGAAAATCAGATGTAATTTAGATTTTGTTAGTTCTGCAGTTTATCGTATGGCGCTGGTTATTGGTGTATCCTAAAATAACAAGTTCAGTCAAGCATGAGGTTTCATGCGCTGAGGATTCCGTATGAAAGTTAACAATAACTATAATTATTTAGTATGTAAGAAAATTTGTTTGAATAAATTTCTATTTTTATTTTACTATTTTAATTTAATATGTTAATAAATTTCAGAGATCTTTTCTAATAATAATTTAAAACAGTAAAGCAAAATACTAATTTGAATCGAAGACTTAGACTAATTTGAAGTGAAATGTAACGGTTATGAAGAAAAATTAATTAAATCCTTTTTTTATTTATTTTTTTAAATTATTGGTTTAGATTTAATAACTAATATTAAGGTTTTATGATTTTTTAAAATGTGTAATTTTGTTAATTCCTACACCTATCTTTCTTGAATAGCCGACCGTCAAAGATATTTAATAAATATATAAACGAAAACACGCAAAAAATATTAATTAGAAATAATATTGATGCTACGTATCACTCTGCTGCGGCTGCTAGAATGTTGGTGTTCCCTGCTGGCAGGTTGGTGTACGTTGGTGATTGCATCCTGGATTCTCGGCGAATGGGAGGGAGAGACACGGTAATCGAAATTATAGTTTACGAATTTTGTAAATGTCACTAATTGGAAAACCGAATTTCGAGGCAATTTGGTTACTTTGTTATTAAACTTTTTTCGGTTGCAAGACGAACTGGTTACTTTACCAGAAAAGGTCGATATAGTTCCGCGATGTGAAAAAGACTGTCGTTCTACTGTGATGATTTTTTAACAATTCGGTATTTTCTTTCGACTCTCTCAGTATGTTAGACCATTATTAAATTTTTTTTTTTTTATTTATTTACTAGCATAGGTCGTTAAATTGTTTAACAAATCGAAATACTATTCGCATCTGTTTTTCATCAGGCGGACGTACCACCTAAACAAAGATGCGGTGAGTCCGTTCCTTTCATTACAGTTCATAACAACACTAACACACCTCGTAATGAAAATAACCAAACCAAAACCTGCGATCCTGTTTCGTTTCTTATCCCTCGTACTAACACTACTAACGAAAATTATAACAATCCGAACCAAATTCTAAAAACCGCTGCAATCTCGTATTCCGATAAAGCCAAAAGAAAAATAACACCGATTAACAAACCTGTTTATTTCGTGCATTCAAAAAACCCACTTAAAACAAAACCAACATTTAAAACTAAAAAACTATAAAGTTCTCGAATCAAATCCGGTGCTTGCTAGTTGTGCGCGTGGTGGAATAATATTATCCGTTCGTGCGGATATTAACTTTCAACAGATAATGTTACCATCCGACATTCAACCAGTAACAGTCGAAATTCGTAAGCCAGTTCCACGGGAGTCTCTAAACATAATTCCGAACCGTATTTAGAAACTTTCAAAGTTGCCAAAAACTTCAAACAGTTCCTCCCCTCTAGCGCCGCGAGTATTACAGCTAAAAATTTTGAACAGGGTTAAACATATGCGCTTCGACATATATTTCGCAAGTTTGGAACATCTAGGTTTGAAAGTTTCGTTAAGGAAATAACTTATGGTTTCGTTCTCGACAAATAACGATCTTTCCATCGATCATGACCGGAAAAAAAATATTATTTTTGAAACTTTCGAGCTTTCGGCGCTTAAGGTTCTGAATTTTAAGATGGAAACCTAGATGTTCCAAAGTAAATAAATAAACAGGGACGCACATTTTTTTAACCTTGTTCAAAATCTTGAACCAATACATAAATTACAAGCGGGGCTACACGTCATTTTTCAGAATTTTATGAACTTTTAGTAAATTTCAAACAGTTTTGTTAAGAAAACGAAATACGGGTCCGTTCCCAAAAAATAGCGCTCTTTCCAATAATAATACACTTGAAAAAATTTTTTTTTTTACAAAATTTCGAGCTTTTAGAGCCCCAAGTCACTAATTTTAAAATTGGAAACTTAGATGTTCCAAACCAGAGAAATATACATGGATGCCCATATTTACTACTTTCCTCAAAATTTTTAGCTATAATACTCGCGTCACAAATCAATTCTCTCGATTTTTTGAACTTTTCAGCAAACTTTGAAAGTTCAATTAAGAAAATGAAATACGGTTTCTTTCCCGACAGATAGCGATCCTTCAAACGGTATATAACATGCGTCAGAAAAATAAAAAATTTTCTTCAAAATTTCGAACTTTCGGCGCCTTAAGGGTCCAATTTTAAAACTGAAAATCCAAATGTTATAAACTTGAGAAATATAAGGGGATCAGCACGTTTTTAGCCGCGTTCAAAATTTTCAGCTGTAATATTCGTGGAGCTAGTGGAGAGACACATAATTATTTATTTTTTTTTGAACTTTTCAGAACTTTGAAAATTTCTTTAAAAAAATGAAATACGGTTTCGTTCCCGACGAATAGCGATATTTCTAATGATATATCACAAACCTAAAAAAAAAAAATTTTTTTTTCAAAATTTTGAATTTTTGGTGCCCCACAGGTCTCAGTCTAAAGTTGGGGTCCGATTGTCTTAAATCAGAGAAATATACGTAGAGTAGCGTGTTTTCTACCATGTTCCAAATTTATAGCTGTAATACTCGCGTCGCAAGAAGGGGCCGGTAATTGGAGCTGACGCTTTTTTGAACTTTACGTCAACTTTGAATGTTTGGTTAAGAAAATGAAATTTGGTTTCGTTCCCGGCTACTAGAGATCTTTCTAATGATATATCACAAGTCCAAGAAAAAAAATATTTTTTTACAAAATCTCGAGCTTTCGGTGCCCCGAGGGTCCAATTTTAAAGCTGGAAACTCGGATGTTCCAAACTAGAGAAATATACGTGGAAGCGCATATTTTTAACCGTGTTCGAAATTTTTATCGGTAATATTCGCGGCGCTAGGGGGGGGGACACGTCATTTTTCGCGCTTTTTTGAACTTTACGGCAACTTTGAATTTTTTGGTAAAGAAAATGATATAAGGTTTTGTTCCTGATAAATAGCGATCTTTCAAACGATATATTACATCACCGGGAAAAAAAATATTTTTTTACAAAATTTTGAGCTTTCGAAGCCCCGGAGTTTTATTTTTAAAGCTTGAGACCCGGACGCACCAAATTACAGAAATATACGTGGAAGTACATATTTTTAACCATGTTTTAAATTTTAAGCTATAATACTCGCAGCGCTAGGCGACGCGCAATTTTTTGAGCTTTTTTGAGCTTTATCGCAACTTTGAAAGTTTGGTTAAGAAAATGAAATTCGGTTTCGTTCCCGACTACTAGAGATCTTTCTAATGATATATCACAAGTCCAAGAAAAAAAATATTTTTTTCCAAAATCTCGAGCTTTCGGTGCCCCGAGGGTCCAATTTTAAAGCTGGAAACTCGGATGTTCCAAACTAGAGAAATATACGTGGAAGCGCATATTTTTAACCGTGTTCGAAATTTTTATCGGTAATATTCGCGGCGCTAGGGGGGGGGGACACGTCATTTTTCGCGCTTTTTTGAACTTTACGGCAACTTTGAATTTTTTGGTAAAGAAAATGATATAAGGTTTTGTTCCTGATAAATAGCGATCTTTCAAACGATATATTACATTACCGGGAAAAAAAATATTTTTTTACAAAATCTCGAGCTTTCGGTGCCCCGAGGGTCCAATTTTAAAGCTGGAAACTCGGATGTTCCAAACTAGAGAAATATACGTGGAAGCGCATATTTTTAACCGTGTTCGAAATTTTTATCGGTAATATTCGCGGCGCTAGGGGGGGGGACACGTCATTTTTCGCGCTTTTTTGAACTTTACGGCAACTTTGAATTTTTTGGTAAAGAAAATGATATAAGGTTTTGTTCCTGATAAATAGCGATCTTTCAAACGATATATTACATCACCGGGAAAAAAAATATTTTTTTACAAAATTTTGAGCTTTCGAAGCCCCGGAGTTTTATTTTTAAAGCTTGAGACCCGGACGCACCAAATTACAGAAATATACGTGGAAGTACATATTTTTAACCATGTTTTAAATTTTTAGCTATAATACTCGCAGCGCTAGGCGACGCGCAATTTTTTGAGCTTTTTTGAGCTTTATCGCAACTTTGAAAGTTTGGTTAAGAAAATGAAATTCGGTTTCGTTCCCGACTACTAGAAAGATCTTTCTAATGATATATCACAAGTCCAAGAAAAAAAATATTTTTTTCCAAAATCTCGAGCTTTCGGTGCCCCGAGGGTCTTATTTTAAAGCTGGAAACTCGGATGTTCCAAACTAGAGAAATATACGTGGAAGCGCATATTTTTAACCGTGTTCGAAATTTTTATCGGTAATATTCGCGGCGCTAGGGGGGGGACACGTCATTTTTCGCGCTTTTTTGAACTTTACGGCAACTTTGAAAGTTTCGTTAAGGAAATGAAATTCGGTTTCGTTCCCGACAAATAGCGATCTTTCCATCGATATATCGCATGCCTATAAAAAAAAATATTTTTTTACAAACTTTTGAGCTTTCGTCGCCCCGAGGATCCAGTTTTAAAGTTGGAAATCCGGATGTTCCAAACTAGAGAAATATACGGGTATGTGCGTATTTTTAGCCCCATTCAAAATTTTTAACTACAATACTCGCGGCGCTAAGGGGGGGGACACGTCATTTTTTGCTGTTTTTTGAACTTTTGGGCAACTTTACATAACTTTTGTAACGTAATTTTTTGATTTTATGAAAGTACTCCTGCATTGTAGTTTATATTTTGAATTTCAGCGTTATAAGTTTATCTAGTGACGAGTTATGATTTTTTAAGTGATTTTTGAGGTCGTTTTATGTACCATATTATATATTATTGACGGTTTTTTGGGTTTTTTGCCGCCCAGGGTAATCGGTCATCTTCAAGTTATAGATCGTTTTAAAGATAATTTTAATTGTAATTTATGTTCCAAATTTGAAGTTTATAAGTCAAGCCGTTCGTGAATTATTGATTTTTATTTGATATTTTTGTCATTTGTGTACCATCTTATAAGGGTTCCGTACATTATATGTATACGGAATCCTAAAAAGTAGTATATACTAGATTTTAAAAAGCGTAACAATTGTCACTTAATATTCTTGTTGTTTCTGAGATCAATTTTTTTGATTTTTACCCCCCTATCCCCTTGAAAAAGTGGTTCAAGTACGCCATTGCTTCGGAGTAATAATATTAATAAGTTTAAATTTAACAAACGTGTAAATTATATAACTGATGAAGCAAATACATACTTTTATATGTTATTAAAAATTCAACCTAACATAGGTGGTATTAATTAGAGTAATAGAGTTTGAAAACGGTATCGTTCGAGCAAATTTTCAATTACTGTCAAGCATATATATTACAAATATGAAAGATTCTGCAATGAATAATATTTTAAAAACTCAGGCTGAGTATAGGCAGTGTCGATGGCTGCAGCGTCATTTGTCACCGAAATTCTACCGCCTAAATGAAGCTGCTTTACTAGCAGAACATAAAATGTTCCGATCGTCATTTACCACTCATTACAGATTGCTAGAACGATATAATGAGAAATTCAACATAAACTAACAGTATAAAAAAATCTCACGAATATTAAAAAAACTTTATAAAACACATTAAATATTTTAAATATCTGGCAAGAAGGGGGAACAACCAGAGCAACGGTAGATTAACGCACAAATTATTATTATGCGATATAAAGGACTTAGATTAAAGGAATTATTAAGCGTAAATTTTTTGTGTAAATCAAGCATTAACCAGTCATGACGGTTTTGGTACATATTTGGAGCGTTTTAAAATTACCCTTCTGACACTTGTGAATTTTATGAACTTGATGTCCTGAAACAATTTGTCATTTTTTATTTGATTGCCTTTGTACTAAGAATATTATTAAAATGGTTTTAGTATTGGTAGTGAAATTATTATTAATGATGTTAAAGGTTTAAACGTGTCGAACTATAAAGCGTTCTTTAATATTTAAAAGTTAGGCTTATTGTGTATACTAGAGGGCGGCAAACTACGGCCCACGGACCAAATCCGGCCCGCCGTTTACTTTTAATCCGGCCCACGGACCAAATCCGGCCCGCCGTTTACTTTTAATCCGGCCCACTGAATAATATTCTATTATAAAGGCATACCGCCGAAAATTTACATCGTTCGAAACGCAAATAAACATTAAACAAATTTGACCATTTTCCATGCTGTAAAAAATTACAAACATTAGCAAATTTCCCATTCTCAAAAAAGTTCACGCAGGATATATTTCCCGAACTTATACTACAGTTACAATAGCGTTTCGCGAATCTCGATGCAAATGCAAAAAGTATTTCCATGTTTCAAAATCCATTATTGAGAAGTTTCCATCAGACCTTCAACTGGAAGTGATTGATTTTGCAAATTGATGATATGTTAAAAATTATGTTTAATGAGATCTAACTTAATTCTATAAGTATCTTTCGGAAGGTAAATATGCTCAATTAAAATCATATGCACGGGGATTTATATCCGCACTTAGGCCAAAAAGCCTTTTTAAGAAATAAAGTATGTAAAATCGCAATTCATATTATTATTGACAGATGACCATTTGCAAACAACTTTAATAGTAGAAAATACTAATTTCAAACTCCGGTATGATAAAATATTATCGCAGAAAAAAGCAATTACATTCTTCACATTAGAAATTTTAATCTATTTTATAATAACATTTTTTTAATATGTAAATTAAATATTTTATTCGTTCTTTTTTGTAAGTGGTAGTAAAATGTGTGTATATACCTATATATATTACGCAATAATACCCACTTCATAATAAAAAAAATTAACGCTTTTTTTTGCTCTATGAGAAGATTACCCATTTATATTTTCATATTTGCTACTTGGCCCGCCGAGCCTAAATTTTTACAATCTGGCTCTTTCTAAAAAAAATAGTTTGCTGACCACCCCTGGTGTATACTATAAAAACCGCGACTAAGCCAATTGGCATCGTGGCCATATTTAAAAAAATAAAAAAAACAAAACAACAACAACAAAGAACTTTAGAATAGTTTATAATACTGAAAAATTGTAAAATGCACTAGCTTATCGAAAACATACATGAAAAATTTGAGCTTGAACTGAAAAAACAGGAATAGTATTTAAAGAACACCGATTGAACTAGTAGATTCCATTTCCGATTCTTAAAAGATTACTTCTAAATTCATTTTTGATCATTTTCGGACTGAATTTGAAAACAAAAATCCTACCCTATATGACCCCTCAGATACGGCCCTGATAGCATATCATTTACTCTAAATTGGGTTGCAAATTAAAGTCTGCTATATTTTACTTCAAGTTTGTTCTTTGAAATAATTGTTGATAATTCTCAAAAATGTTTTTGCGACGTGGTTATTCTTATCTTCTTCCAAAAATGTTTAAAACTCAAATAATCTGGTTATATTCTATTATGCATTTTTATTATCCAAAAAATGAATTCGGCACATTTTATGTCCAATACAAATCTAACAAGTTTACAAATCGATTTGGAAATTTCATAACACAAACTACAGTTTCATCTAAATATACATATATATATCTGTCAAATTAAATTTCGCCGAAACAAATTTATACAATGAAAAAATTTAAAAAAAATTACAATATAATAATTTGACGCCGACCACAAAAAGTTAATATTGCTTAAGAATTATCATAGTATCCTTTCATTTTGAAACGTTTTAATTTTTTATCAAAAAGTTAATTTTTACTTTTTAGTGCGTTTTTATTCAATTGTCTAAGATGAATCTTAAAGTCGGCAATCTTTCGTTCTTTTTAAACTGTTTCATTTTACAGCTTTTAAAGTTAGCGGAAAATTTAATAAATTAGCTACACCAGATATTAATTTGAATTCTCGTGCTCCGCAAATGGATGATTTAGCTTCATTTCATTTAGAAATGGATAAAAATTAAACGCGTGATCCTTAATTTTTCTTTGAACAATTATGACAGTTTAGAAGTTTGATTGCTAAAAATAATATATTATAGATGTTGTAAGATACCTAAGAATGAAAATCATTCCACTACTGGTGTAATGACATTACTTGTTTCTTTTGCCTTGATTTTTAGCTTTTCATTGTTTAATTTTTGTTTTTTTCTTCACATAGAGAACTTGAACTGCTTACGTTATTCATGATATTTAGAACATTTACATTAAAATGAGAAATTGGTTTCTGTATGACGGAAGAATCAATGTCACACTTCTTCGAAGCTGACTATATAAAATATCTACAAGTGGCATTATTCTGCTAAAAAAAGAAAGCCAAGAACAAAAATCATAACTTTTCACGTATTTCACTGAAACCAGCAACCCGATAAATTGTAATGCCATCTAATGTTAACAGTTTTTCCACATAATTAATAATAATTTTTTTTTTTTGTAAGTAAACGCTGTATCACAATCGGGTTCTTCAATAGAAATTTCATCTAACACTAGGAGCACGTGGCAACCGCTTTGCACAGTTGTATCTAGTACCACAGTTCGTTTTGGACTACTTGGAAAAACATTATAAAATTTTTGTAAGTTGGAAAATAAAATATCGGAACACTACAATTTACTGAAGCTATTTCACTCATTACTGAATTAATTTGATCAGCGCAACAATGAATATGTATTCAGCATAAGAATAAGTCTGCTCCAGAATTGCTTGCACATCCCTAGAAGAACCGAACATAACAGATGCTCCATCATAAATCTGGACTATCAGTTCGTTAGGATTTTCATTTATTTTACGTATTTTAAGTTGGTCAAGTAAATACGTTGAAAATGTTTATGCATCATATTTTATAGGAGTAAAACAAAAAACCCAATACCTTTCTATCGGCTTAACCTTGCGAATATAATGGTAGACAATGGTCATTTGAAACACATTTGAAATGTCTCTAGTTGCGCTTGCAATTGCTACCAAAAAATTTGCTCCCTTTATCTGTTTTGAAATTTCCTCTTGGCAAGTCTCCAACATAATATTTCATTTTGAATTGTTTTTAACATTTCCTTGAATACTGTGCTGTTTTCTCTAAATGAGTTTTGAGAACAACATCTAATTCTAAATTGAAATTTACTAAACCCTTAAAAATTCCGGGATTAGGAATGTTTCTGTTTCATTATGGCCTCGTAAGGCCAATTTAAAAGCGCTACAGAACCTAACACAATTAATTGGAATATTAACAAAATATACCTATCATGTCCAACTTTTTCATTATTTTGAGCAGTTTTTTTTTTTTCACGCGCACTGTTAATTTATTAACTGAACCAAACAATACAAATTTTAAAATATTCTTAATATGTGCAGCAGCAGACAAGTCATGCCTTTTAGTATTATAAGTTAATCGATTTATATCAATAATGCCAGTTATCGGCCATGATTCTTCACCGCCAAATAAAATACACGGAAAATAGAAGAACCCACTTTTTACATTACATCCACACAACTATTCACTATTATTATAAAGTTCCTTTTTTAAAAACTTGTCTTTTCCTGACGAAACTACTTACGTTATATTTAAATTTGGTAATCGTCTCTCAAATTTTTTTAATTTGAAGTTGTTGCTCGACAGCAAGATTGCAAAATAAATTCGCTATAAATATTGGAATTCATTTTCGAACAAAATACTAACAAAATAAATTCGCAATACAGAAAAAAACAAACATTTTAAAACCCTTAAAATTTAAACAAAAACACAAATTGAAAATTAATGTGAACCAAATGACATATTTTACTAATTCGAATAACTCGGCTAAATTATCCTCGATTCGGCTAAATTACCCGTTTATAATTCGACTAAATTATCCGCTTATGATTCACATTTTTGATATCAGTTCGATTCCATGATTGAATACTGTTATTTATAAAGTTTATCTACAAAGATGCTAACAAATAAAATAATATAAGAAACTATTAATGTACAAAAAGTATATTAAGTTTTTAGCTAATACATTATTTGTATTGATACGTTAACAGATTTTGATATAATTTTACTGATAAATAAAGTAATTATTTTCATTCCACTTAATAAGGCAGCACCGTGTTACGTTGCTTATTGCGTTAAATGAAGTGCAACATCTACTGGCGATTAATGACAGTATACCGCGTTGTGTTGCCGGAACAACAAGCTGGAACCGTATCGCACCAACGCTAATTTATAACACTACGAACAATTGATAGCAACAGTAGATAAACACACAATAATCAGTTAGAGGGTGTTGTTGTTTGTAATTTACAATAACTTACGTTCCTGTATTTAAGCTATTTTCACAATAGCATTGGTTTAATTTTCATTGTTTAGTCATATTAATTTATATAACAAAAATGACAAAAAAAAATAGAAATTTTGAAGTCACGCAATGAGATTTGTTTTGAAATGTATTTTGTTTTCGCGTTAAAATCGGTGAACTCTGATAGCGCGCTCACACGATTCTTATTTTTCAACCAGCAAAGTAAGCACGTTCCATTTATTTATTTGCTAACACAAACAACTGACTGTATTCCGTTTCCGCTTTCGTTATATGTTACACGACCTAGGTCGCCACAAATACGAGACTCAGCAAATATTTTCAAATAACCTTACTATTTCGTTCGAATTTGGAAATTTAAAAAAGAAAAATCAAATTTTTGATAAGCTTAAACAAATGCACGAGGAAATAAAAAGTACAAGGGCGTCGCCAGCCGTTGAGCCGGGGGGGGGGCAAGATGATAGAGAATATGAGTTATAGAAAAAATAAAATTTATAATTTGTGAAGGCTTAATATTTTATTAAACAAGAATCTTAATTAAAACATAATTTTCGTGGATTTTTAGCAAATTGTTCCACTACTTTATTATAAAAGTCTTCCAAATTGTCCATAATTACGCGCCTAATCATGGCCAGTTGATTAAAAAGTTTCAAGGCTTCAGGGGGGGGGCAGCTGCCCTCTGCCCCTCGTTGGTGACGCCTATGATCACATGTAACGACATAAATACCAAGATTGATAAGGCAATGGAAGAAATTAATAAATTAAGGAAAGAAAATGAAGATTTGTGAAACGAGATCGGATAAGTCAAAAAAGAAATTGAACTACTAAAACAGGAACTGCAAAAATTGAGTCAGTACGCTCCCGAGTGGATAATGTGATAATTCGCAGAGTATCGTATCGTCCGTAAAAGGGGAGAGTGTAAAGACGCTAATAAATAGGATAGGAACAATACTAGGTGTGCAGTTGGCGGAGTAGGATATCAAAGCAGCACATCGTCTGCATAAAAAGATCAACCATTCCGCACCGGCGCCAATAATCGTGAACCTTCACGATAGAGACAAAAAAAGCGCAACTACTGAGTAATGCAAAGAAGTTGAAGATAAACAGTAACGATGTTGCCTTACCCCGATCAGTAGCGATTTATATAGATCGAGATCTGATCGGCCATATTATGAAACTTTATGCAGTTGCTAGGCTATCGCGTCAGGAAGATAAAATTAGCCAAGCATGGTGCGGAGACGGTAAAGTGTATGTACGGAAAACAGACTCAAGTAAAGCGAAAATAATAACTAGTGAATCAGATCTCGAACGGTTGACTGATGATTCCACTCAGGAAAGTACCACCACTGGGAACATCAGCCACGCAACCAAGCAGATAGATAAGATTAGTGCAATAGATTCGGCAATAAAAGAAAAACACAAAGGTGGCCAGAAGCAGAGTTCTATCGATAAGTTCGTATTGACAGCATCTACATCATACACACAGTCTCCAACACTAGCACACCCAGCAACACACACACAAACGATAACACAATCACCTCCGACCACACTCGTGTAAAAAATAAACAAAACATTATAAATAAATGAAACGTTTCTCGGCCTGTTATGAGTGTGAATTGTTCTCACTCAGAAACGCCGGTAAGCGAGGGTGAATATACCTTTTTTCCTCCATCACTCCCGTCATTTAAAAAATACTAATAAAAGTTTAGTTAAGCGCAAATTGAATCAAACCAATAATATAAAAAGTAATAAAAACAAAATAAAACACAAAGTTCATATAGCATACTCTGAATGTAAGGTCACTTAAAAGCCCAGAAAGCCTGATTGAGTTAGAAGAGGGATTTCACAAATTTAATATTAAAATTTTGGCATTGTCCGAAGTAAGAAGACCTGGAGAGAAAATTTTATACACACACAAAAGGAGAATATATTTTATTATATAGGTAACAACTTAGGAAAAAATTGAGTCGATTTTATTATTAAAAATGAATACATAAGTAATGTAGTGGAGATAAAAGGAGTTAACGATAGAATAGCAAGCTTAAAAATAAAAATCCATAAAGTTATACTAATATGTATAATTAAGTTTATGCTTTAACTACAGCTGCAGAGGATTGGGAAGTAGAAAATTTCTACGAAAATTTAAGAAACATTTTAAATTCCCAATTTCAAATAAAGAACAACAACTTAATAATTATGGGAGACTGGAATAGCCAAATAGGGCAAAGAGAGAAAAGTGAGAAACAAACAATGGGTTTGTACGGTTATGGAAAACACAACGAAAGGGGTTGGATGCTCATAAGATTATGTCAAGAATTCAATCTAAAAATAGTAAATAGTCCGTTTAAAAAAAAAAATAGGAAAAATAGGATGGTCATGGATATCTCAAAACCAACAGTATAAATCACTAATAGACTATATACTAGTACCTAGCAAGAATCAGTCAATTATAAATTTCAAAATAAAAGGTTTTAAGGTCCTTAGAGCCAGAACATATTAACAGATGTAGAGGGTCGGTACTTTGATATTAAGAAAGGAGTTAGACAAATAGACAGGGAGACCCATTATCACCGGTTTTGTTTAACTGTGCTTTGGAAGATATTTTTAGGAAGTCGCACTGTTTAAATAAATGGAAAAAGAATTTCTAGTTTAAGATCTGCGGATAACGTGGTTCTCTTGTCAAATTCCTTGGAAGAAATAAAAATTATGATAACAGAACGATGCAGGAAAAAAAGTCGGGTTTTCCATAAATATCGGAAAAGCGAAAATATTTACTAGAAACCGAAACGCTAAAATAATACAAGTAAACGGAATGGCCATAGAAATAGTAAATCAAGTAACATACCTAATTCGAAAATCGTACTGAAAAGGAAGTAAATACTAGAATAACAAAAGCCCGGAACAAGTATTGGGCACTAAAGTATATTTTTAAAGGACCTTTTAACAATTTCCACAAGAGTCTAATTTTCAACGCGACTATTATACCCAGTTTAACATACGGCAGTCAAACCTAGTGTCTGACTTCAAAAATTATTAATAAAATAAAGGTAACACAAAATACAATCGAACGGTCTATTTTAAATATTGAGAAAAAAGATAAAGTATCACTCAAATTGATGAAACAAAAATTAAAAAATAACATAGATGCAGTCAGATATATTAGAAGACAGAAATGCGCTTGGACCGGTCATGTAGCAAGAATGAAGGATGACAGATGGACGTACAGAGCCACTTTCTGGTTTCGTGCACATTATAAAAGAAGAAAGAGACATCAGTTGATAAGGTGGAGGGATGATTTTAGTAATCCCATTAGAAAAAATGTCCCAATTTTATGTAACGAAAAATGTCCTAATTTCATATAATGTTTGTTATATTTTATACGATTTTTATGGTTGTTATTAAAAAAATGTCTTAATTTTATGTAATGAAAGTTAAATGTTAGGATAGGATTTTTGTGATTATGTTAATGAGCCTAAGATTTACGTCGTAATTAATATATGTATATATGTATGTATAAAATTTGATTGTAAAGAAATGATTGTAATTTATAAAATTTTAACCTATTAGTTGTTAATATCATACAAGAGAAATAAATATAATTTGTACATATACTCGTAGGTAATGCTTTTGTACATATCTTTATAAATTGTTTTCAAATGCTTTTATTGTTTCTTTTTTTTTTACATTGCACTGATACATTATCATAAGCAATGTTGCTCGTGTAAACATAGTATAGGAAAAGATAAGAAATGGAAAAAGGAAAAAGACAAAGAACAGAAAAAGTTGAACCTGGCAGCTCCAATAAGGCGTTAGATTAGGGTTAATAATCAGACCAGGCAGCAATACCCATACTAAAGAGTGAAGTAAATGCTATTAAAAACAATGAAGTTTAATTTACGAAGTCCAATATAATTTAAGTGATAGGTAGCGCATCAGAACACCATTTTCTACGCCTAAGACGTCTGGATGGATCTTCTGAAATGGTTGACATACATGCGACTAATGTTCGGGTTCGAACTAAGTTGCAATTTCTCAAAGAACCCTATTGTATTGTTCTGCTTAGGCATTAGTGAGGAATGGTACGTGTAGATCTGAATGTAGTGTTAAATGTGAAACATATTATTTCGGTGCGGATGTTATGAAGTGTTTTCGATTGTTCTTTTGGAATTTTTGCCAAGTTAGATTTTGAAGCTGTTCCGTATAGTTCCAATCCGTACCTCCGAACAAGGGTTATCATTATCAAGTGCGGTTGCCGTTTGATATTTAATTTCAGGACTGATTTTCTTCCTAATAACGGGCATGATAGCCTGCGCGTGTTGATGCCGTTTTTCCTTTTATTGTTTCTAAAATTTCAGTTAAATATTGATCTATAATTAGAAAGGAAAAAAATATTTTCAATTTTCAGTAGTTACTTGATGTATGTTTGATGGTAAATAAGAATATTAGTAGACAGTATCGTTATCTGATTTCCATTTATTTTTTCAGAATATGTAATTCTAAAACATGTAAGAAAATTTTTGAAAAAAAAAAATGATTTATGAAGTAAAATAGCGTGTTTATTAATTTTTTGTACACGTTTTTATAATGATTAGTGTTGTTTTTTGTTGTTTTTTTTTTTTTTATTCCGTAACACCAAATTATTGTAAAATGTAATTGCAAACAAAAATAACTCGACAGTGATAATTAAATATGTAAATGTTTGAGGATGAAAATCTGGTGGAAGAATTTAAAAATTATTTACAAGCGCAGAAGAAAAAGCTTCTCAAATCTCGGCTACATTCATAAATTACCATTTCTTGCTTAACAAATTGTCAGAGATAGAGATGCAGCGTGAAAACTTCCTGCATATGTCACTATTAAAAGAAACGTCGGTGCTTGTAAATCGACTTCCATGAAATAATAGTCGATTATAAAATTATGAAGAACAAATATAGAATTATGCGTTTTTCTAGGTAATGATTAAAACGTCTATGTATGTAAATGGATGTAGCGTTACGGGGCATTTTAATTAATCGCTCTGATATAAAATGAGTAGTGAGCACAAGATTAACAATAATGTTCATGAGAAATCAAACAAAACTAGTATTAAATTGTCGATAGAAAAATCATCTGGGCAAATTAATGATCACAATAAGGAAGAAACTTTTGGATATAAACTACCATTTCCTCCTGAAACTGGAATCACTTGTGAAACATCAGTTTTAAATATATTCCGAAATGGGTTTATGATGGAAACTAGCTGTTCTATTGAAATACCGCAGTTTGATTACGATGAAAATAGAACGTAAAAGGAATCTGAGTTGATACGTAGCAAAAATTAAAATAATAAGAACAGCTTTACTATTACTAATGGTGTAGCATTTACAGCAAATAGATATACATATATGCGATAAGTGCTTCAATGTTTTATGTACCGAATTGTGTCTTTTCTAGAATCTGTTATTGTTAAGTTTTCTTTCAGATATTCCTGGCAGAAATATTTACAGTAATATAGTTGAAACGTAAATAATTACCAGATATCATAAATGCAAGTACAAACTTAACTTAAAGGTAAAGATACATTGAATTGTCCATTTTGTACATTTAAAATTATAAAATACACAAAATGCATAATAAAACATCTTTAAATCTCGCTAATACTTAAAACATTACTTCATTAATATAAAAATAAACGTTTACATTTCCGTTATTAATTTTTACTGTTTGTAAAAATTTTTAACATTATTTTTTTTCTTCATTTCTTAACACGCGAAAATAATGAAACATATTTTACTTGAAGCAAATATTATTTAACAATAAGCCATGTTTTTTAATAAATTTATTACGTTGTATTTTTTTTTTATAGATATTGATTATACTCACAATAGCAATATTCGCGTATCAGTTGTTTTACGCATACCTGGAAAAATAAATTATTATCTCAGCATCTGCTGTTTTAATATTTAATCATATAGACTTGTGCGAAATACAGAGCGAGATTTTTTGCATTCTTTCTTAATCAAATACTTAATTAATTTCAAGTATTTTTTTTATCTCTTGTTTGTTGCTATTGTACATAACGAAAATAAATGTGAATATCAATTTTTTTTTTTGCTTTAAATATATTCAGATGTGTTTTTTAAACCAACGAAATACACAGTGATTTTTCAAATTAAAAAAAAAAATCTTAAATTTACTTTATACGGGTCTTTATAGAATGTAGTTTAAAACTCGTGAAGGAAAATTCACAAAAACTTATACAATATTTTGCTAACAATTTAAACGAATTAACACCACGAATCAACCAAAATTTAAGTAAATGTTAAAAACACCATATTTTTCACTTATTTAAACTTTACAATTTTCTAATAACATTACACGCAGTCGTATGTTGTGAATATACAGTAAACATTAAATTATGGTCTTCTCTTATTTTATTTATTGTGATTAAAATATTATTGCCTTTTATTCGTTATTTAATTTGTAACTACCAGTTTCTTAATTTTTAAAATGCAGTTAATTCTGGAAGAAAATTATTAAAATTTATAAATTAATAAGTAGAATTTTTTTACAGAAAATTATTTTCTTTTTTTTTTGTTTTTTATGCTAACCAGAATTTGTTATAGTTAAATACAAATGCGTACATTTGCAGCGAAGTAAAAATAAATAAATGATTTAAATAACATAAATGTAAAAAAACGAAAGTATTTGAATAAAAAGAAATTGAAAATAAAAATTTATTTGTTTATAAATATATATATATATATATTTTTTTTTTTTTGAAGTCTATTTTATCATTTTTCAAAAAATTGATCTACTTTTTTCATTTTCAGTCAAATTGTTTCCGGTAACCGTGTTATCGTAATTGTTTTTTTTAATAATTGGCTAATGGTATATGCAAGTCTTCGAAATTCGTTTGATTATTTTTTTTTTACCGCTAATTTTCCATATTTTTAAAATATTATTAAAAATTAAAAAGAATCATTGGCCCATGGGGGGATCGAACCCACGACCTTCGCGTTATTAGCACGACGCTCTAACCAACTGAGCTAATGGGCCACCGATGGTAAGTTGCTGAAAAAAATATTTATAATTAAAAAAAAAATACATTTAATAAAAATAGAAATTATATAAAATTTAATGATCACTGCTTTTGTTATTTATTAGAGCAAAAAAAGTAATTTTTCTTTTATTTCTTAAAAGTAAAATATTCTGAAATGGATTATTTTTTATGTAAGAAATCTGCGATTTTTCCTAAATATTCAATGAAAAAGAAATATGTTTAACGAGTTTTTATAAAACAAGAAAAGCAAGAATAATAATGATGTAAATGAAATAAGAAGTGTTTTCCAGTTAAAAATGGCAAATGTTTGCTTTTTTAGATAAATCTATAAAGTTATACTTCTTCATGCGCTAGGAATTAAAGATGAAATACTTTATATTCTTTCTCCACTAAATGTGAATGCAACATCAGCTGTGAGGAAAATATTGGACTCAAACTTTTTATCAAAAATTAATCATCACCAACAGCAGAGAATTTGCCTGCTTGGTAGGGCTCATCCCAAATGAATGTTAAATTTATGAAGCGAACGTATGATTTGTATGGTAAAAAGTAAATTTTTTAAAAGTGAAATTTTAATCACAGAATTTCGGTTTTTAAAATTACATATTTGAAACATAAAGTAGTATATCAAATAAAGCATGATAGAAAATGAGAACATTTCTTTTACAAATTTAACACATGAGGATACGTTAGTATGGTTGGAACGTCATAATACTATTTCGTAATTCATAAAATATTCAATGTTATTACATAATTTTTAGAAGTAAACTATTCTACTTGAACTATAAAATCTGCTAGTCTCCTCTCTACTATTACACAGTTTGATTTTGTAATTACGCTGATCATAGTTACAACCAGTCATGGATTTACACCACGGACTTAAATGGGCTACAGCCCACAGCGGCAAAATTCGGACGGCGGCAAAATTTTGCATGAGATTGAAAAGTTTTTTCTTTTGAAAAATACTTAAAATTTCCAAAATATTATTACATATTATGGCGTTTTAGTCATGAGAGGAATGTGATAAAATCGTTTTTTAACTTGCATTAATGTACAGATAAGTTAAAATGGGAATATATTGATTTAGGTAAAATTTCCAAATGATTATAGACAAATGACATGTAAGCAGGGGAATCGAGAAATGAATTTAAAATTAACGAAGTGTAAACCGTAACGTGTATTATTATTAGGCAAAACAGTGTTATATTAGCAGTTAAAAGGAAATTCTCGAAGTGTGCATGAGACAATGGCTGGTCGGCATGACAGAGGTTAAACAAGAATGGAAGAAAAACTGAAAATTCACAAATGTAGTAGCGGTATCTCATTGATACGACAAAGGTTAGAAGATATTTTGAAAAATTATTTATATTATTTCTTGCCGTACCAAACGATGAAAGGTGATCAAAGCAGTGTGGCACTGGGGCACTGCGGGAAGTAACCTGTTGAAACTATTCTAAATACTGAATCTAATGAATAAACACACTAACGGCGAAAATAATATATTAAGAATAAATGTACACTTTATTTAATTTGTAATCATATAACAAACAAAAGTAAAAACTCAATGTAATTGGAAAAACCAACTCTAACAACACTACAAAAAACACAATTACAATAACGTGATAGTAGGATGGGAAAAAACACAAAGAAAGATTAGCGCTGAATATAATTCGCTCAGCAGGACGCTCCTTTCCTACAATGAAAAGAATTAAAATTTTTTCAGATCAACAATGTCTCACCAAAAGAGTTAAATGATTTATCTGTTTTATTTATTGAAGAACAGTTAGTAAAGCATTTAAACTTTGATGATATAATGAATGAATTTACATCTTTAAAATTGCGTCGCAAAAAATGTAAACTTTAATTGACACATGAAAGAATAATGTATGTATAGAATTATAATCAAATTTAGGTATGTTTTAAAAATGTGTGAAATTTTTTAATTGAAAACTTTTTTAACTTTTAAACTTTAATTGAAAATTAATTTTTAACTTTTATGTCCTTTCTTACTTCAGTTATTCGATTATGATTTTTATTACTTAATTTATAGATTATTCCAAGGGCGACAGAAATTACTGAGTCCACAGCGGCATTTAGCTATAATCGGGCCCTGATTATAGAACAAATGATGACAATATGATTTTATATTTGAAAAAGCAGTACATACCGCTCATTTATTTAATATAAACATAGTAAAACCAAGCGAACTTTAGGTCATCGAATCGTCGAAATATTTTGACTGACAATGTAAAAGAATATTACCTACGGACTGCATGTTTGTATACCATTTACTGATTAGATCAGTTCTGAACTTAAAAGTTAATTTTCAAAAGATAGATATAACAAGTTCAGTCAAGCATGAGGTTTCATGCGCTGAGGATTCCGTATGAAAGTTAACAATAACTATAATTATTTAGTATGTAAGAAAATTTGTTTGAATAAATTTCTATTTTTATTTTACTATTTTAATTTAATATCTTAATAAATTTCAGAGATCTTTTCTAATAATAATTTAAAACAGTAAAGCAAAATACTAATTTGAATCGAAGACTTAGACTAATTTGAAGTGAAATGTAACGGTTATGAAGAAAAATTAATTAAATCCTTTTTTTATTTATTTTTTTAAATTATTGGTTTAGATTTAATAACTAATATTAAGGTTTTATGATTTTTTAAAATGTGTAATTTTGTTAATTCCTACACCTATCTTTCTTGAATAGCCGACCGTCAAAGATATTTAATAAATATATAAACGAAAACACGCAAAAAATATTAATTAGAAATAATATTGATGCTACGTATCACTCTGCTGCGGCTGCTAGAATGTTGGTGTTCCCTGCTGGCAGGTTGGTGTACGTTGGTGATTGCATCCTGGATTCTCGGCGAATGGGAGGGAGAGACACGGTAATCGAAATTATAGTTTACGAATTTTGTAAATGTCACTAATTGGAAAACCGAATTTCGAGGCAATTTGGTTACTTTGTTATTAAACTTTTTTCGGTTGCAAGACGAACTGGTTACTTTACCAGAAAAGGTCGATATAGTTCCGCGATGTGAAAAAGACTGTCGTTCTACTGTGATGATTTTTTAACAATTCGGTATTTTCTTTCGACTCTCTCAGTATGTTAGACCATTATTAAATATTTTTTTTTTTATTTATTTACTAGCATAGGTCGTTAAATTGTTTAACAAATCGAAATACTATTCGCATCTGTTTTTCATCAGGCGGACGTACCACCTAAACAATGATGCGGTGAGTCCGTTCATTTCATTACAGTTCATAACAACACTAACACACGCCGTAATGAAAATAACCAAACCAAAACCTGCGATCCTGTTTCGTTTCTTATCCCTCGTACTAACACTACCAACGAAAATTATAACAATCCGAACCAAATTCTAAAAACCGCTGCAATCTCGTATTCCGATAAAGCCAAAAGAAAAATAACACCGATTAACAAACCTGTTTATTTCGTGCATTCAAAAAACCCACTTAAAACAAAACCAACATTTAAAACTAAAAAACTATAAAGTTCTCGAATCAAATCCGGTGCTTGCTAGTTGTGCGCGTGGTGGAATAATATTATCCGTTCGTGCGGATATTAACTTTCAACAGATAATGTTACCATCCGACATTCAACCAGTAACAGTCGAAATTCGTAAGCCAGTTCCACGGGAGTCTCTAAACATAATTCCGAACCGTATTTAGAAACTTTCAAAGTTGCCAAAAACTTCAAACAGTTCCTCCCCTCTAGCGCCGCGAGTATTACAGCTAAAAATTTTGAACAGGGTTAAACATATGCGCTTCGACATATATTTCGCAAGTTTGGAACATCTAGGTTTGAAAGTTTCGTTAAGGAAATAACTTATGGTTTCGTTCTCGACAAATAACGATCTTTCCATCGATCATGACCGGAAAAAAAATATTATTTTTGAAACTTTCGAGCTTTCGGCGCTTAAGGTTCTGAATTTTAAGATGGAAACCTAGATGTTCCAAAGTAAATAAATAAACTGGGACGCACATTTTTTTAACCTTGTTCAAAATCTTGAACCAATACATAAATTACAAGCGGGGCTACACGTCATTTTTCAGAATTTTATGAACTTTTAGTAAATTTCAAACAGTTTTGTTAAGAAAACGAAATACGGGTCCGTTCCCAAAAAATAGCGCTCTTTCCAATAATA
Source organism: Icerya purchasi (assembly GCA_039619475.1). Classification (NCBI taxonomy): domain Eukaryota; kingdom Metazoa; phylum Arthropoda; class Insecta; order Hemiptera; family Monophlebidae; genus Icerya; species Icerya purchasi. The sequence goes on along the minus strand of CM077116.1, from coordinate 149,716,548 downwards.
ATACACTTAAAAAAAATTTTTTTTTTACAAAATTTCGAGCTTTCAGAGCCCCAAGTCACTAATTTTAAAATTGGAAACTTAGATGTTCCAAACCAGAGAAATATACATGGATGCCCATATTTACTACTTTCCTCAAAATTTTTAGCTATAATACTCGCGTCACAAATCAATTCTCTCGATTTTTTGAACTTTTCAGCAAACTTTGAAAGTTCAATTAAGAAAATGAAATACGGTTTCTTTCCCGACAGATAGCGATCCTTCAAACGGTATATAACATGCGTCAGAAAAATAAAAAATTTTCTTCAAAATTTCGAACTTTCGGCGCCTTAAGGGTCCAATTTTAAAACTGAAAATCCAAATGTTATAAACTTGAGAAATATAAGGGGATCAGCACGTTTTTAGCCGCGTTCAAAATTTTCAGCTGTAATATTCGTGAAGCTAGTGGAGAGACACATAATTATTTTTTTTTTTTTGAACTTTTCAGAACTTTGAAAATTTCTTTAAAAAAATGAAATACGGTTTCGTTCCCGACGAATAGCGATATTTCTAATGATATATCACAAACCTAAAAAAAAAAAATTTTTTTTTCAAAATTTTGAATTTTTGGTGCCCCACAGGTCTCAGTCTAAAGTTGGGGTCCGATTGTCTTAAATCAGAGAAATATACGTAGAGTAGCGTGTTTTCTACCATGTTCCAAATTTATAGCTGTAATACTCGCGTCGCAAGAAGGGGCCGGTAATTGGAGCTGACGCTTTTTTGAACTTTACGTCAACTTTGAAAGTTTGGTTAAGAAAATGAAATTCGGTTTCGTTCCCGGCTACTAGAGATCTTTCTAATGATATATCACAAGCCCAAGAAAAAAAATATTTTTTTCCAAAATCTCGAGCTTTCGGTGCCCCGAGGGTCCAATTTTAAAGCTGGAAACTCGGATGTTCCAAACTAGAGAAATATACGTGGAAGCGCATATTTTTAACCGTGTTCAAAATTTTTATCGGTAATATTCGCGGCGCTAGGGGGGGGGGGCCCGTCATTTTTCGCGCTTTTTTGAACTTTACGGCAACTTTGAATTCTTTGGTAAAGAAAATGATATAAGGTTTTGTTCCTGATAAATAGCGATCCTTCAAACGATATATTACATTACCGGGAAAAAAAATATTTTTTTACAAAATTTTGAGCTTTCGAAGACCCGGAGTTTTATTTTTAAAGCTCGAGACCCGGACGCACCAAATTACAGAAATATACGTGGAAGTACATATTTTTAACCATGTTTTAAATTTTTAGCTATAATACTCGCAGCGCTAGGGGACGCGCAATTTTTTGAGCTTTTTTGAGCTTTATCGAAACTTTGAAAGTTTGGTTAAGAAAATGAAATTCGGTTTCGTTCCCGACTACTAGAGATCTTTCTAATGATATATCACAAGCCCAAGAAAAAAAATATTTTTTTCCAAAATCTCGAGCTTTCGGTGCCCCGAGGGTCCAATTTTAAAGCTGGAAACTCGGATGTTCCAAACTACAGAAATATACGTGGAAGCGCATATTTTTAACCGTGTTCAAAATTTTTATCGGTAATATTCGCGGCGCTAGGGGGGCGGGGGACACGTCATTTTTCGCGCTTTTTTGAACTTTACGGCAACTTTGAAAGTTTCGTTAAGGAAATGAAATTCGGTTTCGTTCCCGACAAATAGCGATCTTTCCATCGATATATCGCATGCCTATAAAAAAAAATATTTTTTTACAAACTTTTGAGCTTTTGTCGCCTTGAGGGTCCAGTTTTAAAGTTGGAAATCCGGATGTTCCAAACTAGAGAAATATACGGGTATGTGCGTATTTTTAGCCCCATTCAAAATTTTTAACTACAATACTCGCGGCGCTAAGGGGGGGGACACGTCATTTTTTGCTGTTTTTTGAACTTTTGGGCAACTTTACATAACTTTTGTAACGTAATTTTTTGATTTTATGAAAGTACTCCTGCATTGTAGTTTATATTTTGAATTTCAGCGTTATAAGTTTATCTAGTGACGAGTTATGATTTTTTAAGTGATTTTTGAGGTCGTTTTATGTACCATATTATATATTCTTGACGGTTTTTTGGGTTTTTTGCCGCCCAGGGTAATCGGTCATTTTCAAGTTATAGATCGTTTTAAAGATAATTTTAATTGTAATTTATGTTCCAAATTTGAAGTTTATAAGTCAAGCCGTTCGTGAATTATTGATTTTTATTTGATATTTTTGTCATTTGTGTACCATCTTATAAGGATTCCGTACATTATATGTATACGGAATCCTAAAAATATTATAAATATGTTTGACCTGATTCTTAAACGTACAAAAAAAAGTTAATAATTTGGATAACATTTTACAAGCAGCTAAAGCAGTAGCAATCGTCCTATCTAATTGCTAAGCTCATTATACAAAATACTCTTCCCAATACAAGCCAGAAGCAGTAAGGCTCCGTAATAAATCGCTCTTAATAGAATTACAGGTTTTTAATCAAGTGACGATTTCAGGTGGAGATAGTAATGGAACAAGTACGTCCTTAATTTCAGTGACCATTAATAAAGTGCAATTTGATTATATTTAAAATTTTGAATAGCTACACATAGTTCTAAATTTGTTCATTAAAGTTTTCGAGCACAAAAAAGGTGTAGTTTGTAAGTTATAATTTTATCGTTTCATATTTTATTTTTATATTCGTCATTACGTTCTGCCACTACATTTTAAAAACTTTGATATTATTTTAAAAGAAGTGAACATTTTTTTAAACAATTTTCACTAGACGACATTATAATTAGTAATCAATTTTGAAAATATGTACTCGATACAACGTTTGTAAAGCAATAAAAATATAATTGTACTCATAAATAGTTTTATTACTAGAGTTATTTATAAAATAATATACGAATACAGAGAAAATAATGTATATAAATGAAATTGAAAATAAAAGTAAATTAAAAATTAAATACGCGACTATAACTGAAAAGTAATATATTCTAAAATTAGTCGAAACTTTCTTTTGAAAAAAAAAATTTATATGCTCCCGATATTTAGATAGATCTTTATCTGGCAGATTTTGTCTTTTTTCCCCTATTTCTAAAAATTTCGTTGTAGCTGTCCTAGAATTATAAAATGTTCCTGCGCCGTTTGGGGCATTACACATTCTAAAATTTAGATATTTTCGGATATAATTTGACTACTTACTCCCTTTTTGTATTGTACCAGCATTGCAGGATGTACCCCGTCATTTAAACCATGCGACCATTTGCAACACAGATGAACTCAAACTAATCTTCTATTTTAAACATATGACATACAAAAAAATAATAATAATAAATGAAATAAAAAAATAACTCCCAAAAAATTTTCATCTAAACCACAATGTTACAATCGACCATGAACCTGAATAAGACAACCAAAACCTAATTGAATATTACAAGGAGGATTAGGTTCCTGAAAAATATATATCTGCGTCTGTCGAATAATTTACCATAAAATAACTAATGACACTGATGCCCTGCAACTAATTATATCGTGACCACTGCAAATCAGATTGGACATTTGACTTTGAAAATTTTGCAAAATTCGAGGTATGTTCTCTATAGGAAGACGACGGATCAAAATAAGAAATTTAAATTTTGTCGCTGGTCTCTTCTAATTTTCCGAAACAAATTAGAAGGGATGAAAAGATATGAGACGCCTCCGGAAGCAGCTTCCTTAATCAATAGATGATCGACACTATCATTTCTTTCTATTCCAAATTAATTCGGAATCCAACAAAATTTCAAATTCATTCCTTTATTAATTATGATAAGACAATTATTTCTTATTTCATATACCAGTGGGTGTGATTTATATCGCCCTGTATGGCTGACAATAAACTTAGGCTGTCACTAATAATTAGGTGTATCTTTTGTTGAATTCAAGTGAGATTGTGAAAAACTCAAAAGCTTTATCCGCAGCAAATAGCTGAGCAGTATAGGCCGTCGCCTCAGGCGGCAGCTTAAACTTTTGTAACGTTATTCCTTTGATCAAAAAAAAAAAAAGCTGCGCCTACTGCGCTACCACGTTCTTCGATTTTAGAACCGTCAGTAAAAATTATATAACAGCGGATCGTGATAATGGTTATTGCTTACATAATTAAATCGCAAATTAATGATATGAGGCGGTAGGTTTTGGCTATTCAATTCTTTAAATAAGCTCGTATCGATATCCAACTGTTAATATTGATATCATAATGAAATGTAAAGTAACGCGATGAATGTACGCTGAGCCATATTTATATTTGACAGTAAAGGCTTCTTGGAATCAACAAATCTCCGGTCAGCATTAACTCTAAAAGTACCTGACGGGAAATAAAAGAATCGGTAATTACACAATTTCACTAAAAATTTATCCGCTAAATCATCATAAAATAGAGCGATGGGTTTCAGCACATAGACATAGTTTCGGAGTTGTTCGGATATTACCAGAAATAAGCCTCATAATCAAATTTCGAAGTTTCTCGAGTTTATTTAAATTCATTCTAGAAGCCAACCCATAAAAATAGATCCATAATCCAGCTTTAAACGAATTAAGGATTCGTAGAGTAAACTCAAAATTATCAGTTTCCCACCCCAAGCTGTATTATATGATAGACTTGAAGGAATTTATGATCACAGCACAATCTATATATAGACTTGAAGGAATTTATGATCACAGCACAATCTATATATAGACTTGAAGGAATTTATGATCACAGCATAATCTATATATGTGACCCGGCTCCGAAGAAACCCGGCTTATTCCTAAAACTCATTATGCGAGAAAAACGCGTTTGAAGTTTGGGAACACTGTTTCATCCTTTTTAGCAGCTGCTACGTTGTTTTTTGCTTCTGTACAGTGTTACTGCTAGTATAGGAGTTATCCGGGAATTGAGAGATGTGCATGAGTGTGGGTATGTGACGTGTCAACAAGTTTATAAAGAACGTTGCCCACAACCCGAGGAAGAGGAAGAGGTCGAGGAAGGGGTCGTACAGAATCAGATAAAAGCCGAGAGGTTACAAGCAGTTAAGGAAGTGAAAGAGGACGTGGTAGTCGCGGACTAAGAAGTGGCAGTCGTGCAGAAAGAGGTGGCAGTCGCGGAGAAAGAAGTCGTGAGGAATCACATGAAAATAGGGGAACAGGACGTGGTCACGGAGGGAGACGTCGAAGGAGCAGTAGAGAGGCTGGACGTCGAGGTCGAGGCCGTTCTTAAAGTGATTACCATAGGTAAGAATGAAGCAATTTTTCGATTTCCTATTCATTTTTTGATCTATTTTAAGTAAGTTTTCATGTAATCTCCTATTAATTTTTCGATCTATTTTTTATCAATTGCGTCCTCATTTTTGTACAGGTTATTGGCAGTACGTCTTATTTTTGTAAAGCTTAAAATTGTAAATAAGAATCAAATTAATTTTTTCATGTATTTTTTGTAAATCGTGCTGGCATTTTTTTTGTAACTAGCAGCAGAGATGTCTTTATTCTTGTATAGCTCGAAAGTGTAAATAAGAATTAGATAATTTTTCATGTAATTTTTGTCAATTTTTTTTCATATATTCTTGACACGTTTCATAATTCGTGTAGTTTTTGTAATAAATATTGGTAGTAGTATGTTTCATTTTTGTAAAAGATGAAATATTTTTCGTTCCAGCAGCACCATGTCACAAAAAACAATTCATTATGAGGGAAAAGGGGGTTCAAAAAACTTTTGAATGTGTAATCTGTTAATTATTGAAAAAGAGCAAATTTTCCACTATTTTGCATACGACAGGGGTGAAGAAAAATTTCTATATCGCCGCTTATAATTATTATTTTCAATTTCTACCAACGGCACGTCATAAAGAAGGGTTTGAAGACATGGAAACCGTCGAAATCCGAAAATTGATTTTTCAGGCATAAATCGGATTTCTAAAAGCGAAAATCTGGAAATATTTGAAAGGCACAGCAATTATTAACATATCGTTGCAATTACCAGGTCTAAGAAGCTGAAAATTGGCACCTAACGCAACGATACTATGTACTAACGAAATCTAAAAATGCATTAAAAAATTCAAATTTATTAGGGTGAAAAAGGGGGTAAAAATCAGAAAATCGCTTTTTAAAAAACTAATAATCACGCTACAGCCGAAACCATTTACACCAGATAATTGAAATTTTACATGAACATTACTTATGTACTGACGATGAACAATAAAAACACTTTTTTTGAAAATTCAAACTTTAAGGACTGAAAAGGGGTTACAAACGGTTATCCAAAAAACACAATAATTGTAATATTTTTGGTACAAACAGGTTTATCAAATTGTAATTCCACATGAAGACATCTCATCATATGGTGTACTAAAAGTGTACAAAATTTTTTGTAAATCCTCAAAATTTTAAAGGGGGAAAAAGGGCAAAATCTGGTTTTTGAAAAACCACAAATCACTCTACAGTTCAAACGAATTGTAATTATCACGTGTAATTTCATGTGAATACAGTGGTGTATGCACTGAATATGTCGAATAAGACTGCCTTTTTTGAAAATTCGAAATTCAAAGGGTGAAAAGGGGTTAAAAACCGCTTTTCGATGAATACAAAAATCGTTACAATTTTGGTTCAAATAAGTTTACCGAATTATAATTTCGCACGAAAAAACCTCATATGGTCTACTAAAAGTGTGCAAAATTTTTTTTAAGTTCTCAAAATTTTACGGCCAGAAAAGGTCAAAACTCGGTTTTTGAGAAAACCAAAAGTCACACTACGAATCGTGATTATCCCGTGTGTGAATACAGTTTATATACTGAAATAAAAACGCTGTTTTGAAAATTCGTTATTTAATGAATGGAAATGTACCAACTGTTATATTTTTGGCGCAAATGAGTTTACCAAATTGTAATTTTGCATGAAGGTGGTCTACTAAAAGTGTGAAAAAGTTTTATAAAGCCCTCAAAATTTTCGGTGGGGAAAAAGGCAAACCCCCATTTTGGAGAGAACCAAAAATCACGCTATAGTCCTTTCGAATAGTGATTATCACGTGCAATTTCATGTGAATATAATGTATACACTGAAGATGTTGAATAAGAATACTATTTTGAAAATTCGGACTTTAAAGGGTGGACAAGGATTAAAAACTATTTTCAAAAAAATATAATTTCGCGTGAAGACATACGCGTATGGTGTACTAAAAGTGTGCATAATTTTTTCCTTCTCCAAAATTTTTTAAGGGAAAAAATTGCAGAATCCCATTTTTGAGAAAATCAAAAATTACGCTGCAATCTAAACGAATCGTGATTATTAATGTGAATACAATGTATTTATTGATGATGTCAAGTAAGAACGTTTTTTTGAAAATTTGAACTTGAAGACGTAGAAAGGGATAAAAAACCATTCTCCAAAAAAAATACATAAATCGGTATATTTCCCATAGAAATGAGTTATCAAATTATATTTTTGTCTTAATATTCTTTATACGGCATACCAGAAGTGTACACGATTTGTTATAAGTACCCTAAAGTTTAATTTTATCAAAGGCTTCACCCCGTTTTTGGCATAAAATAATGATTACGCCTCAGCGGAAACTATTCGAATTTATTATCAGAAAGCCAATTTGAACACACCATATTTCCCGGAAAATATCAAATGAGAAAGATTTTTTGAAAAATTAAACTTTATGTGGTGAAAAGTGGTTAAAAACTGTTGTCAAAAAATAACTAAAGTGTTATATCTTCGTAATAAATATTTACGAAGGTTGTCAATCATGTCTTCTTCGAATGTTCCTCACTTTCTTCAGAACGTTCTCTCTTCTATTCTCAGCTTTTGGATCTTGGGTCTTTCTACTCCATACAATGACTCTTATGTTCCTTCTCTTCCTTCCTTGTCAGTTGTTCCTATCCTAGCTTCTTTCATTCATTCTATCTCAGACCAGATTAAAATCTGATATGTTATGCTCCTATTACTTAGATTCCTTGGTTGATTGGGCTGTTGTTCTTCGTTAGCGTACCCAAAAAAGTTGAAAAAAAAAAAAAAGAAAAGGTTGTTCAAATTTTTTTAATATCTTTGGAATTTTAAGAATGAAGAAGGGTTATAATCTATTTTTACGAAAACTTAATTTCACACATAACATCCAAAAAGAAGTATACTTTACGCATTTCACTTGGTTTCGGATTAAACTGGTTTAGAAGCTGCAACTGTCTAAAATTCAAATAGCCAATTATTAGGAGGAGACAGAAATATTTCTGTCGAACAGTTTTTATCGTATCCAAAAAGAGTAAAAAAACATACTTCTATCATAGTGTCAAGTTGTGTTGTGATTATTTGTTTATTTCAAAGGAGATGATGGTGGTTTCATTTCATCCCGATGTTTTTTTTTCTCTTGAGAGATTCAACATGTTCTCTCTTTCCGATTTAGTTTCTTTTTCTTTTTGGTTCATTTAGTATTTTGTAACAGTGTGAAGAATATGGTGTTTATTCTGAATTGCTAGGTAAAATTAAACTATTTTTATTATACTAATCAATTCTTTTCTGTATTGTCTGCGTTCGTTTCAAAGGGTCTAGCCGGTTAAAGGGGTAAAAGTGCCTTTGAACCAAACTTTATAAAAAAAATATATATACATCTAGGGCATGAAAAAAGTAGTTGATGCTGAAAGTTTCAGACCCCTAGTGCTTACACACTTCGATTTCTAAGCTAAACCAAAATAATTAAAAACCCAGATCCCATGCGTGCACACTTCGTTATACATATCTATTGTCTCGCTCAGCTTAGGAATGTGCGATTAAAATTTATTTTACTTTACCTCGTCGTATTAAAAATAAGACTGAAATTTATCAAAAAAAGTCATAATTTAGTGAAGTAATTCGCTAGAAATATTGCACGCGAGGAAGCTATATAGATCGGCTATTAGTGGATTCGATTTAGAACTACGAATACTTCTAAAACAGGAAGAAAAAAAAACGATCTATGCGCACACACGCGTGATATTTTACCACTGCCTTAGAAATTTTAAGCAGGAATATTTACCAAATGCCTATAATACAAGAACCCTGCGATAAGTTCAAAAACTGGATCTAACATTTAAAATCAATGTAAACAGTAAACGAATCGCTGGAGAAGATTGCGAATTCAACGGCAATGAAGATCAAAAATTCCGTATTGAGAGAACACATTCAACACGAAATTTATATGCATTTTCAAAGCGTTTTCAAAATTTTACTAAAGTGCGGAACTTTAATAAACTTCGTCGACTGTCTAGAGTAAAATGTAGAAATAGCTTGTCTGTCGAACTTGCATTGCACGCTATTATTGGTTAACCGGAGCCAGAAGTATAAGTAATGTACTATTCACTTGGTTCGTGCGTTAATAATTTCCGATCTAGCCGTCGGCGATAATTTACTGCAGGCAACAGTAATATTTCAATGAAATAACAACAACGAAAAGTGGAAAATAAAAATCTGGACAAGCAAACGCGTCTGCTTAATTTTTACCGGTGCATGATGGATTGGAATGAACTGGAACGCATAATAACGTCCAGTGCAGTCTGCACTCGTTTCGCTCGCTAGAACGTTTAGCAATACAGTAACGACGCAGAAGGTATGATATTGAAATTTACGCGCAGTTCTTGCCAGTAAACTTAATTACACTAGCACACTACATTACGTTCATTCATTATGCAAGTAAGAAGGCTGGACGATGGTCATACTCTACCCAAGTGCAGTTAATTGGTTATTCCGATAAAACCACAACCCCATTAAAATGAGCATTCTGTCTCTTTATATGGAGTGAAAATCAGCCGAGAAATTTCTTCAAATTATCTGCTAGCCACATTTACGAACATTTATATCGAATTATTTCTCTGCAAAAACGTTGCATAACTTCGTTCGGTGATAGTTGCAATACTCTACGCTAATTTGCCCAAACAGCGATAAAACATTCGATTTTTCTATCTACATTATATTTCAAAATTCAAAAGCGATAATTCGGTAGGAATAATAATTCTCAATGCTCAGCTCGTTATTAAATTCGAGGGGACGGGCACTTTTACGGCAGAAAGTGCTGCAGTAACTTGTGTTCTCTTAAGGACATTTTTCAAGTAAAATAAATTTCACTGCGAATTATTGAATTTATTATATATTCGAAAATATTACGGTTATAAATAGCATTAACTTTTTGAGTTCAATATCGAATTCAAATTAAGAATAATTATAACATCTTTAAGTATATATTACTCGTTTAATCGAATAATTATTTCTTATTTTTTACTGATTACAAAAAAAAGAGGTAGCGCGATCACGGGAACCAATTTTAATGATCACTTTTTTTTTTTTGATGAGCATTATCGGTGACAACAGATACCTCGGCAGTCGAACGTGCAAAAAAGGAGGTCTTTTTGAAAAAATTTCCATTGATGTAATCAGAAATATAGATGGGATAATTTTTAATGTGGCTAAACAAAAAAATTAAAAACATTATTAATGCTTTATAAACATATATAAATATATATATATATATATATATCTGGCATACCACCCAACACGAGCACGTTTTTAGCTACTAAGGCTATTACAAAAGGCGGATGTACGATCAGTATTTAGAGATAATCAATTAATTTGGTTACTTTAATAAACTGAGGTACAGATGCCGCTGCTGTCAATGAATTAGCAAGGATACTAATTATCGGTGTTATTTCGTGAGACCCGATGACCTGAATGGCTGGGCACATACTTAGTATGTGGGAGATGCTAGGGGCGATGCTTTGTAGGTAGAATAGACAGATTGTATGAGGCGGAGCTCTTTGGAACATAAAGTGTCGTGGAATAGGGCTATATGACCTGCTTGCAGCCGACTCAGAGCGTAGAAGTCTGCACGAGACATGTTCTCTTCTGGCCATCAAGGTTCAGTTATGGCTTTAATGTGATCTGAGAAAAGTCTGACAGGAGACTCAGTGCTCTTTTCATGCGGACGAGCATTTGACTAAGAACAAGACTGAAACACACCATGTTGCAAAGGCGTTTTCGGGTACAGGACAAAGCATTACTGATCGATCAGATACATCGACTCACTAAAATATTAACGTTCACAAAACTTATTAAGAATAACAGTTTGTTGCCTATAATACACCTACTTTAATAGGAAATCGCATCTAACATCTCAAAACAAGCGTATTATTTATGAACAAATAATTTTGCCAAAACTATCATATGCAGTAATAATTTCGTCGCCAACCAACCAGTTTCAAAGAATTCAAAATCACTGTCGGAGACTAATCCTAAATACACCAGCAGCATCAACTCTATGCATAATTATCTAAAAATGCCTTACATTCGAGAAATAACTACAAAGAACACGCGGAAATATGTTGACACATGCGCAGAGCATCCAACTTTAATTAATAATATCGGTCACTATGATTACCAAACACATTTAAGTATAGATACAAAAAATACAAAAACATACAAGGATAAAACACAAATCTCTTGACACACATTTAAATGCAATACTTTGCAACTCTTGTTTTTTGGGCGACATTGTAAGAAAGTAAGCGTTAAAAAATTAGTACCTTTAAGCTAGTATAAGTTATTTATTTAATTCTCTGGTATTTAACTAAGTAGATGCATTTTAGTTTCAGCGCACAAGTTAATATTGTCATACATTAAAAATTACTAATTAATCAAGTTTAGTTGTTCATGCGTGCAGGTTCTTTCGTATTTTGAAATTTTCCTGCAAATTAAATCCTGTTAAGTTAACTAATATTAAGTAAATTATTAACTAACATGCCCATATCTCGTAAGAAACAGTTTTTATCTCGGTACCGAGAATTATTCTTATTCAATTTCTGTATTGTATTATATATCGAAGGTGTACAAATAAAAGTTTTTCTTTTTTTCTTTATGTAGATTTTATACGAAAAAAACAGTTTATGAACTTATTTCTGTATTGCAAACATTTGGCAAATATTTCTATGTTCACGAATTATGCTTAAAATTTCTAAAGGAGCGGCATACTATTACACGTGCATTCGCATAATCAATAAAAAAATGATCTTTTTTATTTGTTTTGTTTCAGAAGTAGTGTAATTCTAAATCGAATTTACCAATGAAGAGAGCCGACCTGTACAACCTCTCATATTTTTCTCCGTTCAGTTTTTATTTTCCTTTTGTTTTCTTCCGTGATACGAAATCTCAAAAATTTCTCAATATAAAGTATCTTGCTTTTATCAAATTTTTATCCATATTAATAATTTCGCGAAAAGTTAGTTTTTTGTCGCCTTGTATCTGTTCGCTAAACCTGATATTCTCATCTACGGTTAGTTCTAAAAATATTTAATTTTCTTAGTTATTTTCAGAGTTTCAGTATTAAATTTAAGACTCCAATGCGGGAAAATACATTCCAGAAGGAACGAAACTGCATTCGTCATTAAGATAAACTCCGAAGAACTAGGAAATTCATATATTTGTGGGAAATTTATAAATGTCGATTACAAATATTGACTTTTCTTTTAATTTTCCGACTCTCAGTATTGTCATAGTTTTAATCTTTTGGCCGAAACTGAAAGTTCGACCGAAGTCAAAAATACCAAAACCAAAAAATTAAACCTGTATTTCGACATTTTATAAAAATGCTGACCGAAAAAAAACTCCGGAAAAAACATACCTCCCAACCGGCGCGCTCAGAAAAATAAGTCGAATCAATATTACACCATTTTATTGATTATACCCATCAATTTTTAATCATTTCATTCAAGCTCCTACACAAAGTTAAAATCTATTATTTATAAGACAACTTTGCCATGATTTCAGTAAATTTACTTCTCCATAAAGTTACCCCTGCCTTTAGAGCCGGTTTTTTTGGGGGTGGGCTAAGGGAGGCCGTAGCCCTGGGTGCAGTCACCAGCGGGCTCCGCGTTTTTAAACAGAAAAAAAATTAATTTTTTGCATGCAACATTTAAGCTTTTTTTTTCAAAATACTCAATAATGTAACTGTACAAGATTTTAAATCTGCGTTTTTTATCTTAAAACGAATTGAATTAATTTTTACAAAATAAAAAAATAATATATGAGTTCATTAATAAAATTATATACTTTTTCTCTTTGAAACTTTCTCTTTTTTTCCCAATAGACTAAATGTTACATAAAATGAATATTTATAGAAATTTATTGCGCTGAAAAAAATTAACGAATCCTTTAGCGTACCTATTGAATAATAAATAAACATTCGATAAATCGATTAATCGTTAATTCTCAAATGTTAATACCCATGCAGTCATTGTACATTTTTCTATGTAAAAACGTTTTACAATTTGAAATATTCCTAATTTTAATAATATTTTATTTTTTACTTTTATTGAAAGTGTTAATTCCTTTTTATTTTGAACTGTATAACAATTATTTAAAATAATAGCGAGTTTTAATCGATCGCTGATTTTATAAATTGTATTTCGAAAAATTTAATAAATCATACTGCATTTCATTTACTTTTTTCTAATCACATAAACAATTATGGAATTTTAAAAATACAAAAGAACATAATCAAAAACATCACAATAAGTGTATCAAAATTAGCTTGAAAACCACTGTAGCGACAATTCCGGCGCAACGTTGCCGCCACCGCTGTGGAAAATATTTGTTTGTAGAAAAAGAAAACAAAATGTTAGTAATGAAAAAATTACAAATATTAACATATATATGTGTATATAAAATTACTTATTTGACGTTCAATTTATGTAGTATTTAGTTTGTTATGGTAAGAGTCGATGAGTCCGGGGGGGGGGGCAAGATGATAGAAAGAGGATATGGGTGATAGGAAAAATAAAATTTATAAGATGTAAAGTATTAATATTTTATTAAACAAGAATAAAATTTTAATTAAAACATTATTTTCGTGAAATTGACCATGATTACGCGCCTATGAATGTTCATCATGGCCAGTTGATTAAAAAGTTTCAAAGCTCCTGGGGGGGCAGCTGCCTCCCCTGTCCCCCGCTGGTGACGCCGATAGTAAGGAAGTTGATTTGTGTAAAGAGAGCATAATTATAATTCCATTAGTCATTCATACGTACGCAGTACATTTTTTTTTGCTTGTTTGTTCGTACATATATAATAATGAATTTTTTCACCATTTTTTCTTTAAAGGGGCCCGGCTCTCGTTTATGGATAATCCCGGACCCAGTAAATCCTTAATCCGCCCCTGCCCTGCTTGTTTTCGTATTTAAAATTACAAATTATCGTATAAATTATGTGGCGCTTTTTAATTGCATCTCTTCAAACGTATAAGTTTAGAAACTAGCCGATAGATAGCGTCTCGCGCGTATTCTACTGCAGACGCGTGTACATTTTTGTACTTATTAAACGAGCAGTTTATTTCATTACGCGACAGAATTATTCTGATCTAGTAAAGCAATTAACATACCTGAATAATAAAATATCGTACAAGCCCGCTACCGTGATATAGTTGGTTAGGCAATGATGTTTCATTTGGGTAGTACATACTGTTGTTGCATATTGAAACTTTCGAAAATTTCACTTGCGCCGTGTAAATGTTTATGGTTGACGCGTTAAAAAAAAATAAAATAAAAAAAAAATAAAATAAAAAAAAAATATATAACATTAAAAACAGCTGATGAAACGTAATATACTAAATCGAATATTTAAATATTCAATTAAGCTATTTTCTAAATTATCGGATAAAAATGAATGTATTCCAGAAGACGAAGAAATAGAATCGGAGGGATGAAATGAGTTGAACAAGTTTAAGAGGGGGACAAAACAGACAGATTTTCTTTGTATTGATTCAATAGCCAGTCGTCGAGGTCTCGGGTTCGATCCCGGGCGACGACAGAAGTTATTACGAAAAATTACAATTAAATAACCGCTAATAGGCAATGGCAAGCCACTACTTACATATACCACCACATGCGCGTTAGCCGATACGTAGAGCAGGCAGACACACGCGGAACTGCACTGCAACGCGATAAATCAAACATTTACGATCAGTTTCAAGTGTAGCCTTGCGTCTACACTATCGTCTCCATTAGCGTCGTATATTAACTGTTAGCATGTAAATTTAGCAGCAGGTATAAAATGCATCTCCCAATTTGCTTGGCCAGCACGGGAGATTAGGCCAACTTATCATATCAGGTAGTTGCTTACACCCAACAGTGAGTTGATACGGGCAGGTCGTGTGATTCAACAGCCACTTTAAGGAGTTTTTGTTGGCATGCTGCGGCAGTTGGAAGAAGAGGTAGAGAAAGGTTGAAAAAAATCTGACGTGAAATCTAAAACAGTATTCTTTCCACTGTAGAATGTAATATGAGACATATTAATCAGTAAAAAAGAAAGAGTAAAAAGGAGCTGGGGAAGAAAACTGCAGTAAACTATTATAAGCTCTCACTGCATAAATCATCGGTACCAGGGTCATGCTATCAACTAACATAGTTAAGGACGACAAGCAATACCGACATGATTTTCACATTTTCGACTAAAATGACAATTTATCCAACATCTCGGAAAAATAACAGTAATATGGCTGGATTCATTAAGTACGTCTGAAGAATTAGTTATCGGAAAATTATTAAAAGTAATAGAAATATTCGCATCGATGGGCTTATTAATATTTTCTACTGAAACAATATTGTTTTTGGAAGTAAATGAATTGGACGACGGCGAGGAAGATAATTTTTAAACAGTTTATTGGCGACATAGTTTTAATAACAATACCGAAAGGATTAAAGGGAGCTTTATCGTCCTCCGTCGGACGAACCGGACATTAATCTAAACTAGCGATAAATTTAGATAACGACCGAGCGAGAAATGAAACCGATAAGAGAACGAAACGAACGAAATAAAATATAACGACAGAAACAAAAATAAAAGCGGATAATACATATAAATTAAACAATCTCGCCGATCTGGATAACGCGAGTAAACTTTATCACGCGAGTTAGGAAGTTCCTTCTAAAATTCAGGTAAATAAAGGCTAACTTTTTTTTGTTATACATAACTCCCGTGTCCAGTTGTTTTATATGTTTTTTTGCTTCTTTTTGGTGTGTTTTTATCACTTTTTTTTTTTTTTTTTTTCAGTGCCATGACCGTTCTTGATCTTGGGCTCATCTGATGGCAAGTTTGATTAATTCTTTGTAGACAACCCTATCCTTTTCTGTGTGGAATAGTTGTTCAACACTGTAACCTGTCCATGTCTGTAGGTTCTTGAACCAAGATAATCTTGTTCGTCCAACTTTTCGTTTTCCTTTCACCTTTCCCATCAATATATTCTGCAGTAATGTGCACTTCGGTCTACGCATCACATGACTGAAGTATTGTATTTTTCTTCTTTTGACAGTGTCAATCAGCTTCTTTTCTTTTCTCATCGTCTGCAGTATCTCAGCCTTTGTCTTCTTTTTGGTCCACAGGATCCTGAGTAAGCGTCTATAACACCAAAACTCGAAGGCTTCTAATCTGTGAAGTGTTCTGCACGTCAATGTCCACGTTTTGACACCATATAGTGATACCGAGCAGACATAGCATTTCAGAGTTCTTGAGCTTTGAGTGCCTTCTTCATTTTCATGAAGGCAGAACGCGCTTGCTCAATGCGACATCTAATTTCTCCGTCTGGGTTACCATATTTATTGATCCAGGCACCGAGGTATTTGTATTTATCGACTTGTTCTGGTCTGCCATTGTTTATCACTACGTCGATAGGGTGTGGGTCGCTTGAGATGGCCGCTACTTTCGTTTTCTTCACGTTAATTATCAGTCCATATTTATTGCATATTTTTTCCACCGCTTTTGTTAAAACATTAAACTAATTTTACGAGATCTACCTCTATTCTTATCTCTTCTCTTATTGCACACCACAAGATTGTGAAAACTTCAGAAGTCCCATTGATCGTCTAAAAAGCAGAGTTAACATACAGACACGGCGGAAGACCAGGTTTTCAGCCGCCATTGCAGTAACACTGCAAGGTTTCATTGGTACAACATCTTTGAATAGTGCCAACAGTCGCTAGAGGTTGAAAGCAACTCTTACGATCTGAAGAGATGGTATAACCCGGTGTACCGGCATCGACATAGCGAACGGTCTGTAATCAACAATTCATTATTTCGCTCGTTTAAGGATATTTCGGAAGAAGAGGATTTACATACCTCTGATCAAAAACATTAGCACACGCGCACTACTAAAAATTGTTCGTGCTAGATTATTTTCAAACGGCTTAATTAAAAATTTACTATTGACGGAAACTTCAAACCAGTCCCCCGGAATCCTACACTTTACCATCTTAAATTAACTTATACATATACATAATCGTGTAATATTTACTAATCTTAATTTATATATCGCGACATCTAAATTATCAAAAATACTGAAACGATACTGAAATGCTTTAATAAATATACTAATTTAAAATATGCCAATTATTTGCGTTAGCGGAAGAAGATATAAGAAGTCACTGGTTTCGGATCAATCACGAGTGTACGGAAAAATAGCAGTCGAAAACTGTTGACGGCGAACAAAGATTTCTATTAGTACGCAGCCCCGATAACTTTCGCCGATGTTTCCGATAATTGACCATTGAACCTTCCCTGTGGAATTGTGTGTCATGGCAGAAAGATTGCGTAATTTCTGAAAAAATCGATCTACCAAAATGTTATGGATTCGGAAGCGAAGCGTAAAAACACCGTTTAAAGCAAAAGCAATGTCAAAATGTTCGCGATATGTTCACGGATTTTCGTCTGTTTCTGCAGTAAGTACGAGAATCATCGTAGTCCTCGACAGTCACAGTCGCTCATCTCTCTAATCATGTTGATACCTTCTAGTTTAATGCTTTTCCCACCCGAGAATAGTAGTATACGCTTGCTGTCGCCGCTCTTTACGGTAATTTCATTGCATCGTTGCATTTTACGTATGGTATGAATGTATATATAAAGGTTCGCAAAGATCATATGCAATAGCGATAGTTTAGAAAACATTGACTAAACCGAGCAGGGTGTGCAGATAATAGAGTACATTATTATTATACGCTTGGAATAGAGTGACAACCGATTTATATGCGGCATTATAAAATATAGTACGCTCCTCCATCTAGGCGTTAGATCGAATTAATTGTCACCCCAAATAAGTGGCCAAGAAGTAACGGATTCGGTGAAAAGAAGGATAAAAAGGCAACACAGTCGCAGAATTAGCACCTACGTGAACCGTTAGAGGAACACGGCACACACGCTTTTGTTGCAACACCGGAACGTACAAATCATATCCACTCTTTATCCCCGTTTTGATAAATAAACACTGAAAACATTTTTACTGCGCCGAGTCAATCAACAAATGCACCGTGTCGCAATGCAGTAGTAGAAGACCGAAAAATAATAATAATAATAATAATAATAATAATAATAATAATAATAATAATAATAATAATAGCAACAACGAAGAGAACAAACGACACTTATAATATAAAAGAAAGTGTCGCAGACATCGTGCTATTGGACTGGACGAATTCGAGAGAAGAAATATATGCATTGTCCAAACAAAAGGCAGTTGCATCCGATAGGGCACGTATACCACTGTTACTAATCTGAAATTGGATTATTCGCTAACAGACCGTTTTCATTTGCGAAATTGCAGGTGTAACTGCGACACAGGCCGGGAATACGGTAAAAAAGATTACTACCGCGAAAAGTGCATCCCAAGTATTAATAAATGAATGATTTTTTCTGCTTTTATTATTATTATTATTATTATTTTTGCTATATTGGATTCATAAGGTTATAGCGCTGCTCAGACTATAAGACAAAATCCTTAGTGTGTTAACCTTGACGAAATATGCGCCACTACCAATGTAATAGGAGTCATTTCAGTAGGGGGAACCACTTGTTCCGAGCAAAGTTTAAATAACGCAGTCGAAAATATCACCTTTATAAGGAAAAAAGTTAAACCGGAAAAGGAGAAAAGTATAGTTCTCTAGAGCTTCCAGCGGCGAATTCTAACTACTTTATGCAGTCAGGGAAATTTCACAAACGGAGCAAATTGTAAAAGCCCGCGACTGCGACCTATGGTACTCGAGAAAATCCGATTACACAGACTTGCCTGCGAAATTAATTTGAAACCCTGAAGCGAGCTACGTGTAAACAAAATATCACGAAACCGATTATTATAATTCGAATGAATTTCCGAATCTTTGCGGAACCGTAGGATGATTGAACATGTAAGTTTGGAAAAATATTCTTATAGTCAGACCGACTCAAACGAAGTAGCGAAGCGTTAATCGCGCCGAATTTTACTATCTGATGAAATAAGTCCCGCTCTCTTGCCCTATTCCGAATAGATCCCTCTAAATTCCGTGGTTGGCCCATTTTTGGATATTATCCAGACAAGAGTCTTTCTTATTCCTTTTATCATAGAGCCATTATTATCGTCTATAATAACTTGTATTTTTCAATTTTTCTTCCGTCTTTTTATTATTGTCATTAATACTCGATTAATTTTAGCATTTTTTCATTTTTCATCTTCATCGTTCAAATTTTTTGCACCCACTCTTCGGTGACACCATATTTCGAACGATTAGATTAAGTACGGCTCTCCCTAAACGTGCTTATTTCGGAAATGTTGAACTAGATTCGAGCTGCTTTATTACTGAACGCCGGATAACTGTCTCCATACCATAGAGGTCCCGTTGAACCGGTTCCATGTTGCAATAATCACGAAACGTTGCAATTGTTAATATTCAAATAGATCTATTAAAATTACTAACAACGTCTTTGTTGAAATTTTTTTGCAGACTTTATATCCGAGTTTTGCCGTTCTACAGCCAGATTATCAATACTTGGGCACGCTTTTCGTGCCAATTTCTTTTTCATCCGATAGAAGTTCTACGTGCAGCGATTTTTTTTTTCTTTTTTTCCTTCGCATCTAGAACTGACTATACCACCGTGATCAATAAGTTTCAGGAATTTGTTCAGAAAATAAAAAATACCTGTTTATTCATCAAAACCGATTTTGTCCCCTTCAAAATACTCTCCACTGAACGCAATTATGCCAGCGGTTGATCTAATCCCCGAAACATTTGTTATATTCAGTTTTCCGTAGGAGCCATTAGAGCCCCGTCTTCGATTTTTCTATTGTCTCCTCTCGGCTGCTGAAACGCATTCCCCGAAGCGGTTTCTTAAGTTGATCGAACAGGAAGAAATCGCAGCGAGCTAAATCAGGCGAATTTGGTGGCTTTCGAATAGTATTCGTTCTGTTTTTTACCAAAAAAATCACAAATAACGATGGCACTGTGCGACTGTGCGTTATCGACGTTCAAAATCCAGGAATTGTTTGCCCACAAATCCGGTCTTTTACGATAAATTAGTTTCACGCAAACGTCTCATAACGGCCAAATAATAATCCTTGTTGACCATCTACTGTTCTAGTGAGAATTTATGGTGCAGAACGCCGTTGTAATCAATGAAAACCGTAAGCATCACCTTCTTTTTTGACTGAAAACGACGTGTTTTTTTTTCGGTCTGGGCTCATTTTGGCATACGGCATTCATTCGCTTGATGTCAGAATTGCCTGTCGTACTCACAAACCCACACCTCGTCTAAGGCAATGATGCATCTGATGAATGTTGGGTTGGATTTGGATTGAGAAATCATGTCTTTCGCGATATTAACGAGGCCCTATTTTTGCGTGAAATTCAGATCTTTCGGTACCAGCTTTGCAGCAACACCATATCTTGGAGGGATCCATAAGCGATATTCATGTCCTCTAGTAGCTCTCTAACGGCTAACTTGCGATTTTCGGCCAACATTTCTTTGATTTTATCGATGTTTTTTTCGGGCTTTTATGTCGATGGCCTACCACTGCGTTTGTCATCTTCAATGGACTCACGACGATTTCTGTAGCGTTCATGCTAGACATGAACATTTGTTTTCGATAGAGTATCATTGCCGAAACACTTCTCTAATCCGTGTTCCACACAAAATTTAATACATACTTGTTGATGTAAAGTTAATTCCATTTTTAAAATTGTAAAAATTCGAAAACACGCACAAGACAGATGTATTCAAAACGGCATAACTTTTACTGATGTCAAGCTCTGAAATTTGGCGAGAATATTAATTACAATGTAGCAACTTAACAAAAAAAAAAAAAAAAAGTGAAATCGGGTAACTGGTAGCGCGCTACATGGTGGTCACTCTTGAAACTTTTTGATCAAGGTGGTATAGTCATTTATTAGATGTTAATGTTAATAAGATCGTGAATTTCAAGATCATTAGCCAGTCCCCAATTTATTTACTAAATACCCACGCTAGGGGCCAATAACGTTCCTTCTCTTCAACCTGTTGCAACTTGCTGGTTGCTGTAGTAAATTCGTTGCAAGAGCGTTTTCATTTCTACCTGGACAAGTGATTTTTAACTGACAGCTTTATTTCTTCTGTAACATATTATTTCATTTGTAAATCTGCATGTAGTGTTTCGTTGGACACATACCATGCTGCATATACCAATATGATCGTAGTACGTTGTTGTATTCTGTTCATACTACTTTTGGAAACGCATTCCCATAATTCAGCTGCGTATAATGGTTTTAGTACCGTGTGATATAGCAATATTTTATTTGCAATATGTAATAGGAAACGAAGTTCAAAGTTGTCTTTAGATTAAGTTCCGTTATTGTTGTTTTGATACGATGAAGCCACGTAAATATGTTTCCTCCCAGTGTACTCCAAGATATTTTACGGATGAATATGCATTTGCTTGTTATTTACACAGATATACGATATTTGTTACGTACGGTTTTTCTCTTTTTAAAAATAATGCGGTTACTAATATTTTCATTTACTACTATTTTCCATTTATTCGGCCAATCAATGATTTTATTTAGCACATCTTGTAAATTTTCTGTGGACTTTTCTCTGGATTTTTGTGCGTTCCCATGATTGCCATGTCGTCAACGAAAGTTGCTAGTCATCATCTGTTTCTGGCATATCATAAGTAAACAGTAAGTACAAGAGAGGACCAAGTGAAAATCCTTGAGGTACACCTGCCGCAATTTTATGTATGGAAGATTCTGTTCCATTTACTACAACTCGGAAATATCTGTCTTGTAAGTAAGATTTCAAAATATTGTAATGTAGTATTTTTTTTCATTTGTAAAGTATTCCCGGATACCGTATTTTTTTTTTTTTGTTTTTTTTTTCAAATTTCTTCAATTTTGCTAACTAGCCGGTGCACTTGTTGTACTGTTGAGTGCCTAGTTCGAAAGCCTGATGATTTGGTATTATTTCTTTTTTGTCGATGAGATTTTGTATTCTCTTTTTTAGAAACGTTTTTCAAAAACTTTGGCCAAAATTGATAGGAGCGAAATTGGCCGATAAGAAGAGACACTTTGAGGAGGTTTACCTGGTTCTTTTAAAAAATCATCATAACATTAGCGAATAATTTCTACAATATAGGAACAAATTGAAGCCGTAAGATAGCATTGTATATATAGCATTACTAACGCTTTCCTTGAAAACTCTTTCAAACTACATCCCGTTATGAAATCGAACCCTGGTACCTTCTTGTTACTCAATTTCTTTATTACTCCATTAATTTCGCCTGGTGAAGTTAAATTGATTATATTTAGTGAATTATTTGAACTTTGATTTAAATAATCATAGACAACATTTTCGACAGGCGATTTTGTGTTGTGCGGTTTAAAAATTCCTGATAAGTGTGTAGTGAAAAGATTCGCTTTAGCAGCATCATATCCAACTACCATTAACTGCTTTTATCGGTTCATTTCTACGTATTGGTTCATTTCACGTGCGGCGATTGCAGTTTTGTAAACAATTTCGACTTACTTCTTGTCTTTCTCTCTCTCTCTCTCTCTCTCTCTCTCTCGTTATCGTATACTTCGGTATAATCATATCACTTTCATCATTAATTCGCTATTTTTTAATTTTATTTCAAATTCGTAATAACTGAAAAACCTCACCGCAGAATTTTCTAATTTACTTTCTCGATTTGTTACTCTCTCTTTTTTGGAAATGTCAAAGTTTTCTATATAATACATCTGTCTTTGACGTATTTTTAGTTAATTCCAAATATTTCACGAAATAGCCGTCTACAATATTCTGTCCCATTATTTTATTAAAATATTTTATTTTCCAGTTTTGAAAAATTTCATCATATTCACTAACTGACTGAAATTTCTAAAATTACGCGTTTTATCCGGGATTATTTCTAAAGTGACGTGACATATGGTGATTGTGCGGTTTGAAGTGTTTTAATTGGCAAAATAGTTAGCGGGAAAGGGTAAAACTTCTGACCCTGTTCTACTCTTTGTTAAATACGGCCAGAATTAATACACGTATTATATATAAAGAGAGAAAATACACAGATATTTTTAGTCGATTTTTTAATAAATGAAATTTCTTAAAGGACTTATGGAATTTATGTATTGATCACTTTCAATATCACGAAAGTAGTGGGGTTTTTTTTTTGGGGGGGGGGGGTATTTGAAATATCATGTAAAACAATCTTCAACTGAATTATAATCTTTACAAAATCGTTCAACTGTTCTTCCACGACTGGTGCAAAACTTACAGAACTCAATGTTAGGTAAAGGACTTACTGCTCCATTAGCTGTTCAATGAGAACGAAATTTTCACGTGTTTAACTTTAAAAATCGGAAAAAACCAAAGATTTTAGGGAAAAAACGTTAAGTTATGTAAACCCCCTGTATACTGCTAAGAAAAAACATTGGATAATTTGTTGGAAAACGCGAATAAACACACAGTGTGAAAGTTTAATCCTATTTCAAATTCTCCAACAATCAATACTGATATGTAAACATGTTATAGCGGAATTAAACGTAGCCCTGAGAATTCGTACATTTAATAAATTAAAATTTCTTTTATTACATCGACCGAAAAATGTTTCTTCACATTTTTAGCCTTATAACAGAAAATCGGTTGATTTTTATACATAGTTGACATTTTTGTTGCAATAAAATATTGTACCGCGCGGATAATCTTATATTAGTGCAGTTTAATTCGTATTTTGTAATTCGAATAATAGTATCTATATAATGCATTTTATATTAATTCGAGCGCATACGTCCGTACATTAGTATTTTGTCCGCTGTAATCGTGCATTTTTAATTACAGCTTAAAAGTATACAAACTTTTATACATAACTTCTGACTTTTGACACAAATATTCCTGGAGTAACATGAGACATGTTTAATTCTAATGTATTTGTTATTAATTACCGTTGAATGAAGTGAAATTGCAATCAATATAGAGTTGAAATTATTTTAATCGGTAAAAAAAAAGTTGCTTGTAAAGTAGTTGATATGTGTTCTCTTCCGTATCTTAACAGTGACCTCGTTAAAGTTTACTTTATTGTATTACTAAGATGTCCGAAATAAAGGACAACTGAATTTTTAGTGAAAATATAAACTTTACTAGATAAAAAGAGAAAGAATATTAAATATTTAAAAATGCGGGCAAATATATGCTACATAAAACAAAGTCGTTTTCCGCGTCCTTGTCTATTCTATGTGTGTCTGTTTGCGCCAATCTCGGAAAATCTAACTACCGGTTTTGTACCACACCAGCGGTTAGGCTGATTCTTGAGGAGGATTCTAATAGCGCAAAATTTATAAGTTTTTAGTGTAATTTAGGCGATCTACACAGGTTCTTGTCAGTGGAGTGGGAAAAAAAGATAGGTAAAATACACTTGAAAAAAGTTTAAAAAAATTAAAATGTTTACTGTAGTAAAAATTTTAAAAAAAAATTAATTTTTAGACATAGATTTAAAAAAAATGTTTAGTTTGATAATAAATTCTATTAATACATTACGTTAATAATTTTATAGGCAAAATTTGAAACATTAAAAATTAAAAAATAATGAAAACGATGAAGAACAAAAAGCTTGTTTAGCGTAGTTAAGAAAGCACATCTCACCATCCTCGCTGCAATAGGCAACGGACCTTTCGTAAATTCGAGAAATAATCGACCCGTTTAAAAATCGATTTGCACCAAATGGAGGAACAAGTGTGATCGCGGCATACGTTGTTTTAATCGTTAGGTAACCGATTATTTTTAAACTCCAGAACGCATCGGTCCAGTTCGGAAGACTCGGAAGGAAAATTACAGTCACTAATGCAATTCGTCATCACGTGTAGTCAAGGTGAAGTCTGTAGTTTAAAAGGGCCAGAAGAAGAAACACCTGCTGTTACCGCGCCGTCACTGTTAACGTCTTATCTGCGAGCAGCTAGACCTATGCACACTATCCGACACCGGAAATAGCCCCAGGTAGACCGTTTGTTCACATTGTCCAAAATGATGTCGGTTCATTGTCGGTGCTATTCGATTCTTCTTTTTTTTCCCCAGCAAGAACCTTTCTTGCGCGGAACAATGAATAAAACTAGTTCTGGCTTTGTGGAAATCATTTTTTTTTATTTATTTATTTTTTATTATTGCAACTACCTTTTTTTTTTCCGCTCGCAATAACAGCGGTTCTTCCGAAAATTTCACATCTCGATCGTTCCAAAAAGTTTGTACGGTATCTCCAAAATGAAACTCTGAATTTTTAAAAACACTAAACAGACCTCTTAATAACGATCAAAATTATTACAGTGGAGCGACAGTAATTCTTTATGCGAAGGGTAAAGAACACAATTCGTGTAATCGTTGAAGTCTTGCCAAGGTTCGTGAGACAACAAAAATTATAAATGGAATTTTATTAACCAGACGAAAAAAGGAAATAAATTCAGTGTTCGTATTTTACATAATTTGTTTAATTTTTCAAATAAATTTTTCAACACTGAAACGGCAGTCCAACAAAATGCGGGCGGCAACTGAATTTATTTTGTAAGAAAAAATAAAAAGGTGTTTTTTTCCGTTATTTTTTTTTCCCAATTGGCCAGTTCGATTTCAATCAAAAATTTAAGTCGCTGTTATTTTCCAATTTTTATATGGATTTGCCTGCAATTTCATCAACGGATCCTGTAGTGTTTTACATGTTTTTATGCATTTTTCGACTGTTCATTATATTTCTCACATTCCCAAACAAAGCGAACCCCGTTTCGTGCTATTTTCACACCGATCACTATCAACTAACCCCAAGCGTTTTAAATAGACAGAACAACGTAATGCCCGGATTCTACCGTTTGTAACAATACAGTCCCAATTAGTATCTAACTTGCTAAACTACTTAGGGCTTTTTGCTTGTGCGTGTATTCATCTTATAATAAGTTTTGTCAGTTTTTATAGTTTTCCTTCTATACAAACAACTCACACTCTCTGTTCACTTTCCCTTTTACTTTTCGGAGGCAATCTGCGCCTAATTCTGTCCATTCTCAATCAACCACTCGATTTACAGTAATATTTATTTTACCAGTTTATCTGCCACCTTGTTTTCAGTTAAACCCATACGACCTATTATTCACTTAAAGGCTACTTTACCTGCTTTATTTCGATTACCTAATATTAATCATTATTGTTATCTTGAAATTTCTGTAACGCTGGAATGCAATCTGATAAGAAAATATATTTACCGCTATGCTTCTTGCTTAGGAACGTTAGCGCTTTACATATATATTAATTACAACGTAATTCTTAGACTGAAAAAATGTATCAATTTTATGTAACGTTTGTTATATTTTATAGGATTTTTGTGATTATTATTATTATTATTATTATTATTAGCCATAAGTATATTTCTATATATTATAATTTTAATTTATAAGTAATACTATTAGCCCTTATATCGGTTAAAGGCCTTCCTCAAACGTGCCCATTCACGCCGGTCCCAGGCTACTCTTTGATAATGTTTATGTCCTAACATTTTAGAAATATTATCGTCCTACCTTAATTTTTGTCTCCCTCTTTTTCGTTTGTTATAAAGACTCCAGTCCGTTACAATCTTTGTCCGTTTATCGCTTCCAATCCTAGCTATATGTCCCGCCCAGTCCCATTTTTGTCTTTTTATTACTCTATTAAAAATACTAGTATTGTTAAGTTTATTCCTGATATTTTTATGTTTAATTTTATCCTTTAGCTTAACTCCTAACATCGACCTCTCTACTGACTTCTGCAGTCTCTCTATTTTATTTTCTAAATTTGTAGATAAGGTCCAAGTCTGACAACCATAAGTAAGGGTAGGTACTACACAGCTGTTTAGTATTGTACATTTTAGACTATTACTATATGGGCCTTTAAAGATATGTTTTAAGGACCAATATTTCCGTCAGGTAAGTACAATTCTACGTTCCACCTTTTTTATTGTTCTATTATCCGCCGAAATTAATTGACCTAGATAAATAATATTGTCAAGTCTTTCAATCCTCTTATTATCCAATTTTATTTCTTTATTCAAACTTCCATTTGACACCCATTTTGTTTTTTCTAAATTTATACTTAAACCTGCCTCTTTTCCTGCTTCGTTGAGTTCGTTTAGCATACTCTGTAAATCATCTATTTTATCCGCTATTAATATTATGTCATCAGCAAATCTGAGGTTATTTAGAAATTTTCCGTTTATTTTTATACCCATATTTGACCAATCTAATTTCTTAAACGTTTCCTCTAGTGCTGAACAGAATAGTAATGGGGAGAATGGGGTCCCCTTGTTTAATACCTCTCCCTATTTCGAAAAATTTACCTATTTTATCCGTTATTATTCTAGCTTTCATGCCTTTATACATATCATCGATTATTGCTCTAAAATTCTCGTGGACTCCTTGTTTCTTTAATGCTCATAATAGGAATTTATGGTTTAGTGAATCAAAAGCTTTAGTATAGTCGATAAATAATAAATTTAACTCTATCTGGAATTCTTTACATTTCTCGATTAATTGGTTTACAATATGTAAGTGATCAATTGTTGAATAACCATTTCTGAAACCCGCTTGTTCTGGAGGTTGTTCGAATTCTAATATATTTTTTATTCTATTTGTTAGGACTTTTGAAAAGATTTTAGAGATGGTAGAACCTAGACAGATTGGCCTATAATTTTCCATTTTTTCTTTGTTTCCTTTTTTATAAATTAAAATGATATTTGATTCTTTCCAACTTCTAGGAATAAGATTGTAAAGTATACTTGTTGTAGCTACCTTCAGTCATGGAGACGCGAATATAAATAAAGGTATATATAGCCATCAATGTTTTACTGATATATTTGACTTCTACTAATACGGTAGGTCGGAAGAGAATTTTCTTGCATATCGTAGAATGCAACTCCAGCGGCTTCGTATATATATATATATATATATATATATATATATATATATATTATCTTTTATGGTATCTGTATCGATTTCTTCAAAACTGTTCCTGTTTGTTATATGTTTTTTTTTTTCTTTATTGTGTTGGACTTGTCAGCAGCGGACGATTACCTATCAAAAAGAAAAACGTAGAACGAAAGGAAAATTAAATCGTCAGAGGAGTTATTCGGAGAAGAAGCAGACTGCCAGAACTACTAAGAAGAAATAAGAAAAGAGTCAAAAGAAGTCGATAGTAGAACCTTGCATGTTTTATTACCATCAGCTTGTTCATTCTTGTATTTGCTTCTCATCCCTACTTCCAATTCAACTTTCTGTATTCCATTAGTTCATACACAGGCACATTAAGGCTTTCCAGCAACTTTTGATGCTCTTAGGTACTAATGACTCTGATGATTAGTACTAATGCATTGCTCAGACTCGTCTTGTGTTTATTACGGCATACATTTAGTTAGTTTTTATGTAATGGATGCGATCTATCGGCCTTAATTTTAACGTAATATTTATTTTGTCAAATACTGTTGATCTATAAAAAACGAATCTTCTCCTGTCCCCCACCGGACGTTATCGGGGTAGCGCGAGCTTGTACTGATAGCAGTTTAAGTTATCCTTTTTTTTTTTTTTTTTTTTTTTTGGACTCGTCAACCAAAGACCTTTACTCAGAAACAAAAGGTAAGGAAAGAAGTCGGTTATATTTTGATTCGATCAGAAATTTTAACTAAAAAGGAACAAATAGCAGGAATAATTAGTGGGGAAGGAAAGAACAGGATATAGGATGCACAATAAGGGGTAGGAAGTCCAAGCTTAAGCAAATAAGAATATAAGGCAGAACGCTCCACCGAGAGGGATGAACACTGGAAGAACACATGATCGGCGTCGCAAATAATTGCATCATCCGGATGGAGAGGACAGTGTGGAGAAGAAATCAAGGAGAAACGAAATCTGGAGGAAGGCAGCAAAGAATGGCCAAAGAGCATACGAACAATGGAAACAACTTCAGAACGACGAAGGGAGGGATGCAAAAGAAACCATGAATATGCAGGAAAAGTAGGCTAAACTGACAGATGAAATGAATAATTATTAGAAAAGGAAGAAACATAGGTGTCCGACTAAAATCGGATATGAAAACCTTTACAAATTGATAGAAGGTTATCGGATGGAACTTTTTTAAAAAAAAGACGAGAGGAAGCAGCAGCAGCCCGAGCCAAGGAATCAGCCGCTTCATTGCCAAATATGCCCGAGTGGCCAGGTACCCACAGCAGATCAATATTGACTGAATGGAGATAGGAAAAATTGTGAATGAGTGAACGTATACGGAGGACAACAAAATGTCATACAAATGATCAGGAAGGGGAGAGGATATGGCCTGAAGGGCGCTCAAAGAGTCAGAAATAATTAAAAACTTAGAGGAAAATTGATTCGAGGAAATGAAAATAATAGAGCGAAGGATAGCCAACAACTCGGCTGTGAATATGGAACAGAAATAAGGAAGTCGAAAAGATTCTGAGAGGTTAAAATCAGGAAGGATGAAAGAAGCAGGGAGATTTTTTGCAAATGAGGGGAGGATAAATACCTTAGGAGGATGACAGATGTCAGCGAAGTCGAAGGAAAAATAAGGGAGATTATTGAACGAGATAATATACGGCCAAAATGAACCGAGACGATGTGAAATAAAAGCCAGAATAGGGGTTTTGCTGGGAGTGAAGCGCCAGCTATTATAAATCGAAAGATAGGACTGAACATGGGTAGAGGATGCGAGAGGTTTAACAAGGAAACGATAGCCTAAATAAGATCTTATTTATTAACGCGTCCTCATCAGTGCCTTAAACATCATTAATGTAGTGTATGCGTGTGATCTTCCTAATCACTCCGATTACATTAATGGGTTTATCGGTTTTCCTGAACCATGTTTTCTGTTAGCTCCGACTGGTTTAACTGAAAATCAAAATGAACACTTAAATATTTCTTTGCATCATTAAACTTTGTCGAATTTCTATTTATTTTGATTAAAGGGCTGCTCTTTAGAATTAATAGATACAGTAATTATCATTAAAAAAATAAATACGAGCTATATGGCAAGGACATTTCAATCTTTCATTTTAATGTGAGCGTTTTCACGGCGGCCATTGCGAAATTTTTAAAACCAAATAATCCGGAACTGATACACTGATAAACGAAGAACAGATAATTCCCTATTTTTCCTGCTACCGTTTTCGAATAGGTTGCGAACTATTTGGCGAACTTAAATTTATAAGGCATAGTTTCCGTATATTAACGTACCAATTTAACCCTTATCATAAATTACTTCACGGAATTCCGCATTCATTCCGTTCCAATATATCATAAAGAAGGTGGAGGATTGGAACATTAAATCGGTTGCTCAAAAACCACAAGAATACGGAGAACTTCGAACAGGAATAAAAGGAGATTTCGAATTTTCGTTAATCAGCATTCTACTTTTTCTTCAAGCACTATTGATGGTCGAAAGTAAGTAGAGTTTTTGAAAACAAAAAACGATCAAAAATAATTGAAGCGAAAGCGAAGAAGGTAAAAACATGTCATCAAACAGGCAGCGCAAGCGTCCTCGAACTACGCTGCTCAAAAGTAGAATAAAAAACAGAAAGCGTAAACATTTTGAACAGGCATTCCGAGATGAGATGATTTTTCTAACCAGCAGAGCCGTTCGTAGAAACGGACATCCCTTGATTCTGTTCCCTTTCGCGAAACCGATTTAAACGTCACGTTAGCAGATTTAGAACTCTGACCAAAACTGAAAACGAACACGATATTTTCTTTTTGTCCTTTTATCGGTTAAGACAATGTGTACTCGAATGAACATCGATTTCAGACTTCTCGGTTCGCCTACTAAATATATAGGACGACAAAGGATTGTCCTCAGCTGTTGAATATTACAATCAATTCATAGGATCCGTACTTTGAATTTTTTTTTTTCTCTAACCTTGAATCAACCGAGTTTTTAATTAAAGTAACAGATTAGTCTTCCAAATTGACATTATATATATTTTTTTAAATATTTGATCTAGTTAAGACATCAACAACCACGTGTTCTAGGCCGAGACAATTTTTTTGTCACTTAAAGTTGATTCTTCTTGCATTTCTTCAAAAACATCGTCTTCTAAATTGTTTACCGGAGATATATTTTGATAAATTATACCAACAGTGTCATGTAATGTGCCTTTACCTGAGTCAGTGTCAACAAAACGATCGAAGTTGTCAAACGCTACTCTAATACATAACCCATTTTCAGTAACATAACCTTCAAGACACAACACGGATCGGCTGGTTGATGAAAATGTAGCCTCTGTTTCTAATTCTTCAATCGTATGGTAGCTGCAGCAATGGCTATACCTGTTTATGATCTCAACAACTTTTCGGGAACTCGTTATACTTTTTAATGTTATACCAAATGTAATATGTTTACTGGTTTTTATTTTTCCACGTGTAACATTAAAAATTAAATTGTCAGCTAATGAGAAACATTTTCGTTCATGTTCCGTGGATTTTATACTTTTGTATCGATACCTTCGAGTAATGGTGTTTTTTCCATGTCTAAAATAGCAGCATTTTGGATAACGTCTTTCTCTTCTATAAGAGAAAACAAGTCATCATTGACTATAAATAACCTTTTGGTACCACAAAATTTTTTTATTGTTCATTAATATTTTTTTATAACTCATCTTTATATATTTTTTTTTTTTTTCAATTTCATCTTAAAGTGAACTTTACTGAAGACGTTGTCATACTTATCACCGTTTGTTATTGCTATGTTCGTTATTATATCTACATAACTAAGAGTGGAATGTTTTTTGTTCCAACATACTTTGATCAATAAAACTACAAATTTCATCAAATGCTTCTTTAAGCAATTGTAAATTTTTGTGGTAATTAGTTTACAGTTTTTCGTCTAACTCTCGTAATGTATTAACCTATGTCTTCTTCTGATTTCCAACACTTTAAGACTTTTTTAAAAAAATTTTCGTTAAACACAATAATTTTTTTATTGTCTTTTGAGCAAATTAGCGAATGATAACGAAATTAATAACAAAACTATGGAATAATAACATGTGATACAGAAATACGTTGTATTATAGGATTAAGAATACTCCAAAATACTAGGAAAAACTCTAGCGTGCTGTAAGTCACGTTGTTACGCGGGAGCCAATCGCATCGCAGCGTCCTTCAACTGAGACAGCTGCCGATATACGCTTCCTCTTACGCTTTAACCTACCCATAGGCGCTACTCTCACTCAAACTCACGTTGAACATTCCCAATCGCCCGGCAGGTAAAATGTCCCACCAAAACGACCTGTCTTTTTGTAAATATTCATTTTTAGCCACGAATATTATCCTGTATAAATTTCATCGTGCCTCAAGTACATTTTTTCGATTTTTTAAAACATAATTTTGCAAGCACTTTTGCCCCGGCTAAATGATCTGGCTTTTTGATTTTTTAACTCCTCAAATACTAAATTTTAACATGTTAAAATTTCATCGTGGCTCAAATACATTTTTTGCAAAAAAAAATTTCCCATCTTTAAACATTTAAGGGTCGCTTAAGCCCCCTAACCTTTTTGCCAGGTCTGTCTTGCATTTAGGTATTATTAAAGGACGTATTGAGTAATTTTTCGAAGTGCCTCAAATACTTACCCAAAAATGTTGATCAGCTCTCGGGCTAATAGTACATATGCTATATAACTTTCTGATAAATATTATACTACAAATTGAGAAAATTTATCAATCGAAAGAAAATATTAAATTTACAGCAACACACAACACAATTTACTACACACGATACAATTAGTACACATGAACATGTAACTTCACTTTGTAAGAGTTTATCAAAAAACAGAATATCAGTGAATAACATGTCAGCGCCCACACTTTTCATTTTAATTTTTCATGAGAAAATTTTTCCCATAATTATTGTACTTGTTGAGAAAATGTTTTTAAGTTGTTAAGGGATTTTTTAAATTTTTTTTTAGTGAATTTTCTTTGGTACTTTTTTTAGAAAAGTGTGTTTTTAGATTTTTTTTTATTTTATACTTTTTAGTTATAAATGAATTTTTCGAAATATTTCATAAAAGTAGTTATTAAAATTATAATACATATTTTAGTCAATCTATATAAATTAAATGTGTGACATTTTTTTTTTTTCTATTACAATATTAAAGCTTTATTTAAACATCATGAGGTCAAACATGTCCGGAAAGAATATCTCTCATGCGTTTCATTTCTTTTAAGGCGGCAACATTGCAGGGTTTATTACCGGTTAATTGAAGACCATGAATAGATCTAACTCTACTTACGCTGACGTATGGTTGTCCTGGAGCGAAAAGTTTCGAGCCTAAATATACGAAACAGAGTAGTCAACGGCTGGGTCTTGCATTTTCGTGCGCGTCTAATGTCGATCCAATACAAGTCATTGCAACTGAAGCTGAGAAAATACGTTGGCTGACTGAGGCACCGAATTTTGCCAGACACTCGTCGAGAACTGCACGCTAATAGGCAGACGATCCTCTCAAACTTTTCGTGATCAAATTAAAATGTTCAATCTCTCCGTCTGGTCTAACGAGATTTTTCAAGCAAGTCTACATCTTTGATTCTATTCTGCTTGAACATGGAAATAACCGTTTTGCTGGAAAGAGGGCTGATGTTGTGGTCTCAAGATTCGCCCAATTCATTGATGAATTCCATACGGAAACAGAAAATAACATGCAAGCTCTTCCGCTTTCAATTCGGACTCGGTATTAGCGATATTATCCCCCTAGTTTTTCTTTTGATTTCTTTAAGATTATCAGAAACCTCCAACAAATTCTCGACATCCGGCTGCGCACGGCCGATTGGAGCCATTACCGATGTTTGGACCTGGATGTTCAATGGCTGCGACTGATGCTGAATATTCATTTAGGCTCAGGCATGTATAGTGCTTCGATAATATTCACGTCTTGTATTGAAACATTCTTGAGGTGCATGTTGTGTAATAGATTTACCAACAGCCTCCAAACGAACCTCTTTATCGGTTTGGCTCTCAGCTTCACGATGTAGGGCGACAGCATTGCGGACAGCCTCTAAACGAGCTTCATGTTCTTCGTAATTTTCATTTTTGCATGTAGCTGTGAACGTTTCTGACGATCAAGTTCTAATCGAATTTCACGCTGTACTTTCGTTTCAGCACTTCTCCATTACGATACATGTTGATTATGATTCTCTAATCTTGCCCGCTTAGCCATTATCATTTTCTCCATCCCTCTTCTCATGATATTTTTTACGAGCTTTTTCCAAGCGTCGCTTACTTTGAGTGGTTGTTTCTCTCCTTATTATGAATAATTTTTCATACTGCAGCTAACGGAACTATAGACATAAAAATGATAATGCTAAGCAAGCAAGGTTGGGAACATGTTTCTTTCTCGTTTCCTACTCTCGTGTTTTTTGTTTTGTTTTTTTTTTCTATTATCCAGTAACAGTCATATACGGCCCATTCCATATGGATTCAGCGAGCAAAAAATATCGATCGCTTCGGTTTTTTTAAAACTTTCGGGGTCGTAATCTACTTTTCTCTCGAAAAACGTTTTTGGAGCCCTGTAAAGATCACCTTTTTCGGGTTTTCAAATTTATCTGAAAAACTTTTTAAGTAATTAAAAATCTAATAAGACTAGGTAAAAGCTGATAAAATATCCTACATTTAAAGGGGAAAAAACGTCCCGATACGAAAAATTGGGCTAAAATTACGACCATGTAAAAAAAATGTTTATTTTCGAAATAAAACTTTCACACGATGTAAATTTTAATATCGTGCTACAGGGCTTCAAAAACGTTTTTCGAGAGAAAAAAAATACGTGTCTCATGCGAAATTTAATGTAGATTACTACCCGGAAGTTTAAAAAAAATCGAAGCGATCGATTTTTTTGCTCGTTAAATTCATATGGAATGGGCTATGCATGTATATTTATATGTACGCGCGTCTAACTAGGTCCCACCTTGTCGAGGTCAGAAATGTTATTTTGGGGATTGTTAGCGTTTCTGATAGAGTGAACACTGCTCTTTCCAATTCCGTAAACCGCAATGTGATCCGACCTCGCGTTCGCGTTCTATCGTGAATGTGCCTCGCCTATCGCCTGGTTGCTATGCAAAACTTTAAACTCGTTTTTCTCAAAAGTATTTTTTTTCAAATTTCAACTTCAAACGCAAATATCTCGATGAGTTTTGTATTTAGAAGGCTCCGTTAGATCTCAATCGATCAAAAATTTTATCTAGTATACCGTAGTAGGCTTAATTAGATGCACGTACACATATATTATGAAGATATTTAGCCAAATTCCTGATCTTACATACCCTACAGATCCTGTAACGCGTATAGGTCGAAAACAACCACGGATTATTATATTGTCATCTAAAACAAAGGTCTATGTAAAATTTTAGAATTTTTTTATCAACGGAAAATTCCCTAAATAGAACTTCTCAAATTTGATTACAGACAATTAAACAGACGTGAAAGTGAATTAAAGAAAAAAGTGTTAATAATAATAAAGTAATGGCATTAGATACGGTAATATATGCAAACACATTCATCTATTAATGTGCATAAAAATACAAGCTTACACAATAAGAAGTTAAATAGAGAAGTACGAGTATTATAAAAGCGTAATAAACCAGACATGACGGTAATGTGCAAGAAAATAAAATACATACTTATCTACATCACCATAACACATTCAGTCTTCTGTGTAAAACGTATGATACAACTATTAATAAATGTATACCACCAAGGTAGGAAATGAAATTCTGAAGCAGTTTCGGTAACATTGTCAATGACGAGGTTATACCAAAAACAGTCTTGCAAACACCGTAATAAAGCGGAAAAGCCGCTATTATATTCAGTTGCAGAAAATCGCAATACACTTAATATCAATATAGTCGGAAAATTTTTAGCGACTGAAATACAGTCTTAAACCTGGTTTCACCTACGTTCTTCGAGTTATATTTCAAATAATACTGATAACATTTACATCATCAACTCCCCCTCCCCCCGCCCCCGAAAAGCTTCATCAAATCATTTTGTTATTTGTACTTATTTACGATTTTTTCGTTATTCTTTACAATTTTTTTATTTATTTAGGCGAAGTTAATGCATTTTACAGAGCTTACGAAAGAATCCGCTATGTCTGCTTCATTTTGTCTTAGCTATACCCCAGTCTAATACATCATTATCACCAGCGCTTTTATCCGTTCTGCTCCTGATAACGGTAAAATTTGTCCTCGATTTCTGTACTTCACGGGCCAGCCTCATACTCCGGTACGATTTCGAAAAGTCTTGAACTGCAGGGTAACACACATACTCGGTCATGGAAATTAATTGTGTAATCGAATTTATTTCTAATTTCCGGAAACAATTTTGTTTTAGGAAATAACGTGGACGAAACTACATGCATTATCGGTTTAAATCGAAATCTGCGGAATCGATTTATTTCACCTCTACGAGAAAGACAATGTGCCCTTAAGATAGGTATACTCGCCTAATACGTTCCGCGTAATCGAATAGTGTTTTTACTTTAGCAGATGGGAGTAAAGAAATCTTATCGAATACACCGCCGTTTAAAAACATGAAAGGACCGAGATCGATGAATATGAAGGAGCTCAGAAGAACAAGACAAGTCGAAATTTCGGAAGAAATAGATAGAAAGAGGAAGGTTTTTAATTAGGAGTCGTTCGGATAGGGAGAAAGCTGAGAAAAGAAACGAGAAAAGGGGAACGAAGTATAGTCGAATAATGGATACGTAGAAAGAACGGCAAAGGTGAAACTCGGTCTAGAAGATCAGGTTCGACAAGTGAATAAAAAGAGCGATTATCGGCAGACAGCGCAGGTAACCACCCGGCTGAGGTCTAGAACCGATTACGTAAAAGCAAGAGATAGGAGTTTGACCTCTTTTTTTTTTCCCGTAATGAAATTTCAAAAGCATTGGCCAAATAGTTTAGCTGCCGGGCCAAAAAAAAACAAAAAAAACTCAAAAACTTTTCATAAAAGTATGAATTTGTAACAACGAGCACTGTTGCTGCCTACCAAGTGACAGCTGCGATTCAGAAGAGTAGTTAAAACGGTGTAGCAGAAAGTCACGGTTGTTCACACTGTTCATTGCAGTATTAATTTACCACCGACACATTTCGATCGTATTTCGCGGTGGTAAAAATGCTGTTACTGTGGCAAATCGATGTTTTATTTATCGCTATATCAACCCGCTGAGTGAAAAAGGAAAAAAAAACATTTTTCAAATGTGTACCTGCACTTTAATCAGATTACGAATTATTGTTTAAAAAAACATATCGGGGAAAAAGAATTCTTTGAGTATACAGAAGGACGGTAGTTGGCAGCTAACAGTTGAAAACAAATCAGAATAACTGTAGAAGTAGCCAGTACTGTAAACAATGATTGCGAATGGTTCTAAAAAGTCGGAAATAGTGTAAATAAATCTCGTAAAAACCGTTAATTATTAAAGGGGAGCCGACTTTTTGGATTCCAGATTTAGACTGTAACAAAAATTGCAATAATTCGTTTGCATGGTGTAATTACCATTTTCATTTCGAATAAATAAGCTACCTTTCGGTTACACCGTTTAAAGGTAACACATTTCTTACGCTCTTAAACTATTAAAATATTTCCTTTCATGCATCGTACTTCTCAGGAAATAAACGCTAGATAATCTAAATAAAATAATAACATTTAAAAGAATAAAAATGATTTTAAAAAAATACCAAGATTTACCGTAAAAATTTAATAAAAATTAACAAGAAGTAAATAATAATTATTCGATAAAAAATCATATATTTTACGGTAATACTTAAAGAGGTTATTATGATTATCCTGTAATAACATTAATACTTTATTGTACTCCTACCCATATTTTTTATTACTATTAACTTTATGTTGTCAGTAGTTATTATTATTATTATTATTATTATTATTATTGTTTGCAATCACTAAGTAGGTGTATATATGAATGAGTGTATTAGTGAGTACGTGTAACTTTACCTTTTACATGTGCATATGTATGGATGAATCCTTATCGTGCTTAATTGCTAGTTTTTTTGTTTTTATCTTAAAATTTTGTTTATTTCAATAAATTTTTATTGTTTGTTAAATCCGTCGCTCGCGCAGATCTGCGCACAGATGGTATATGTATATGTACAATAATAATAATAATAAACTTGATTTGATTTGATTTGATTATTATTATTATTATTATTATTATTATTATTATTGTTATTGTTATTGTTATTGTTATTGTTATTGTTATTGTTATTGTTATTGTTATTGTTATTATATTAAACGATGTCCGAACGAAATTCATATAATTTCTTACTTTTTAACCGATCCCCAAAATTTTATCCTTATTGTTCATTTCGTTATTAGTCTTAACGTTGGGCGCTGTCTAACCATTTACTCTTGCCAAAGACAATTCTTAATTCTATTTACCGTGTTTTCGTTTATTTAGTTTGTGATTACAGCAATATTTTTTTTGTATATAAGAGCCGTTTCTTTTTGATAATTTCACCTGAAACTGGTAGAAGAATCTGTAATCTCATTTTCCAAATCAGTTTCGGTTCGGCAGTCTCCAAGACTCAGCTCAACTCTAACTTGAATCCTAGTCTGGAACTCCGTTCTATTCGAGTCCTGTTCGGTCTTCTCCACTCTTAATTTCGGTCTTCTCCACTCTTAATTTCGGTCTTCTTCGGAGTTTTCTTTCTGCTGCATTCGGCAGTTAATTGTTTGTTTTATCTGTTTGTTCAACCTAGTCTTCATACCAATCCGTGGTTCTCTCTGTTTCCTTCACTTCGTCGTCCTGTTGTTGTCTCCATTATTCGTCTGCGTTCTTAAGCCATACTCTATTATTATTTTCCTCTCGTTTTCGTTTTTCGTTGGTGTCTTCGCCATACTGTCCAGTCCACCTAAACGAAGAGCATGTTTATGACGTGTTTATTAAGTGTTCATCTCTTTCAATCGAGGTTTCTGCTTTCTGTTCCAATTTGCTGCAAATTGGTATTCCTACTTCATATTGGACCTCCTACATCTTGTCTTTTCCTTCTTCACACATCATTCCCATTGTTTGTTCCTTCTTACTAGCAATATCTGATCGCATCAAAATATGATTCATTTCCCTTTCTAATTGTTTCTGGTTGAAGGTTCCTGGTTGACGAGCTCAAAAAAAAAAACAAAAAAAACAACAAAAAAAAACGTTCTTCCAAGTCGTAATTTTAACCAAGCAATAGGCCAACTAATTTTCGTCAAGTATATCGTTAATAATATGGCTATTTCTCGTACTTAATAATAAAATAGATTACGGACCGCTTTCCTGTTTGAATTAACGACAAAGAAAAATAAACAGGGTTTTGTCTCAAATTGTTACCTTTATTCGTCTCCGTTCGATCGGGAATAGAGGAACACAACTATTTAGAGTCTTTTGCATACCAACAATTATTAAAAAACCACATTACCACAAGGATAACAACGCAATCAGTCGTTTTTTATAAGCCAGGTATTGGAAATATCAGGAATATTTAATGCGATTTTCAATTATGGTTTCGAATTTGGCGTGCTGAAACAAATGAACATTATCTTTTATCGAGTAATTATTTTTTACTTTTTAGTGCATTTTTTAAATCTTCGGACCAAATCTTGAAGTTGGTATTTCCGTTTTTTAAAGAACTATTTAATTTCTCGATTTTTTGTATAAATATTTTTGAGCGATAATACGAAGGACAAATCTTCCTTAAAAGATTCTAATATTTCCACTATATAAAACTCGGTATTGGTCCAGACGCAGTGCTCAAATTCCGTCAGCAATGGCCTTATAAATCACGCTTTGGAGTTTCAAATTTATCCTCTGCATTTGAATGTACATTTGTATAAACTACCGTTCGTAATATTTGTGGTCGCTTGCGTCACCGCTTCTTTAATTTTAAATGTTTTCACTTTATTCTTATTGAAATTTTTCGGCTAATTTTTATGTGGTTATATCGAACGAATAAAAATATTCCTCATAAGTGGACAACTCCTTTTTTTAAGGTTTATTTTAATGGCTACTTATTTAATAATCGTCGACACTCATCGGTATACTTGTATAGGTGGCGGTGTCACTGGAATAACTCCATTTAGTCAGAAGTTATACGCTGTAATATAATGACGTAATGTACTAATATAGTTATGTGTATTCAAAACGCTTGTGTTTAGAGCGACCGCTCTTAGAGCAGATAACTGAGAGGGTATTCTGGTCTGGAAGCATACATTTTAAGCGTTTTTTCGAGCTCAATAAAAAAAAAAAAAAAAAAAAATAGAATGAAAATATTTAAAATTAAAAAAGTCATGTCGGTAAAGTTGGGGTAAAAAAAGAGGAGGTACTCTGATTGACACGATTACAACCTTTCTGGTCATCTAAAATAAACTTTAAAAACAGATTCTTAATCAATAAGAATGCCATTATAGCCCCTACCTAAGAGAAAACGGAATGTTTATTTTCACAAAATGGTGACTGTCTGAAAAAAAAATACATTTTTCGACTACTTTTTTTGTCGTAACTTTTAATTTTTTAAAATAGTAGAAAACATAATTTTGACTCGAAAGTGGTCGGGCTGATAGAAGGTTATATTTTCGGAAGCTCGTTCTGATTTACAGGCAGTTCTATCTTGCTTACATACAAAAAATGTAAACAGGAGGGTAAAAATGGATAGTAGCGAAAGAAGTTGAAAATATTATTCATCTATGTCAGCTTATAACGTTAATTAATAGAATCACCCTTACCTAGAAAAAATATTGGTCTTTAAAATGAATTTTTTATAGGAGCGTGTAATAATAAAGTAAAAAGTGAAGTTTCGAATAGTGCCATACTTTGACAATAACACATAGCATAATACAGGAAATCGGAAGAGTTCAGAATGCGTTGGAAAGATCACAGTGATAGGTATAAAGTTAAAAATTAAGAGAAAGGTTATACACCATCGAATTTAAATATAATTACAATTTTATCTGGCTGATTAAAATGGGATTGGTCACATACATAGCCGAGTCGTTAAGAGTTAAATTGATAAAAAAGTTAACTGACTGGATTATCTACAATCGAAGAAAAAAGGATAGTTAAAAACTAAGATGAGATGAAGATGTCATAAACATTTTCAAAGAATATAGCATATAGTCGAATTGAATGAACTCGGTAGAAAGATTACTTGTTTTCAGGGCTACTCTGATATGATTCTAAATATATTTAAATACTAGACTAATTATTAATACTAGATTGAACCGGATATTTTTTTTTTTTTTTTTTTTTTTTTTTTTGGGCTTGTCAACCAGGGACCTTTACCCAGAAACAATTACAATAGGAAGGAATCACTTATATCCTGATACGATCAGATATTGTTAGGAGAAAGGAACAAATAATAGGAACAATTTGTGGAGAGGGAAGAGATAGAACATAAGAGGCGCAGTACGGAGTAGGAAGACCAAGTCCCAGCAAACTAAAGTAGAAAGCCGAGCACTCAGCAGAAAGAGATGAACACTCAAAGAATACATGGTCCGCATCGCAAACATGCTCTTCGTTCGAGTGGAGAGGACAATATGGAGAGGCAACCAACGAAAAACGAAAACGGGAGGAAGATAAAAAAGTACGGCTTAAGAGTGCAAGCGAATAACGGAACCAACAACAGAACGACGAAGTGAAGGAAACAAAGAGAACCACGGATTGGCAGGAAGACTAGGTTGGACAGACAGATAGAAAGAACGATTGTTAGAGAAAGAGGAAACGTACATATCCGACCAAAACCTAAGATGAAAATCTTTGCACAGAGGAAGGATATTGGACGAAGGGACTTTTTTAAAAAAGAAGTGAGAATAGGCAGCAGCCCGAGCCAATGAGTCCGCCGCTTCATTACCGCAGATGCCCGAATGGCTAGGAACCCACAGAACCGGATAAAATTAAGATAGATTAAAAAAAATTAATTGGTTAATCATTTACTTAAAATTCTAATACTGATAATCCATATTAACGTACAAAATTTACAATTCGCTAAATATCGATATAAATATTATTAATTAAATCAGTGTCCAAATAATTCCACCGACTTTAATTCATTCTTGTGTTTCTCGCTGTGACATTTGCATCTCAATCGAACGTAGGAAATGGAAGAAAAATTTTGAATGAAGAAATGCTATTAAAAGAAAACCGGTCGCTCGAGTTAAACTGTCTGGAGAAAGAATTTCGATTTTAGAAAAAAAACAAAAAACATTAAATACAAATATGTTTATAAAACGTAAAAGTCTGACGGAACTGAAAAAGTTTTAAGAAACAGCGAAAACCTAAAAAGAAAACAAGTCATATAGCACCAAAAAATTTCAAAGAAAAAAAAAATCTAAACCCTTCAGTGATAGATCAAATCAAATCAAATATATTTTGGAATTTCTACAGGTGAAACCACATATACGCAATACTGCGCCAGCAGTGGTCTGATACAAATTTAAACATTAAAAATTGAAAAAATTACGAGTACTTATAACTCTATAAATATAAATATTAAAACTACAATTAATAATGGTAGCGAAATACAAAGGAGTACGAGTGTTAAACAAAAAGTGTACAAAAAACAGAAACTGAAAAAACAAAAACGGTACCTTAGAGGATGAAGGGGGAAAAAAGGTTTATCACTTCTAAATTTAAAATACGATTATAATGAAGTGTGATAAACTAGTATTAACATTTTACAAGATGAAATAAATATATATATATATATATATACTAATACAAGTTTACGCACTATAACTAACTATATAAAAATAATCATGGACTAAAACACATATTCGTATGTACACACGAATGTTCATAAATTAGCCATCTCCAGAGATCACGATATATATTTAACAACAAACAAACAATCATCAAATCAAAACAAAACCAACTCCGATTGAATCATCACTTATGCTTTCAATCTTAAACACCTAGATTATCATTCTACCAGCCATACATAAACTAGAATGTTCACATATTACACACCCGTAATGGAACGCACATACGGAGACAAGATAATTAACTAACGAGTGTACGAAAAATGCCATAGATGCAATATGTCTTAAAAAATGAAAAAGCGATTCTTCTAGCAATAAGTAGTCCGCTCTACCAAGATCAACAACAGCCGATACTAAAAGAAATATTTGGAAAATGGACTAATTAGCTTCAACCATTTCGACGTTCTAGCAGTCGACGGAAGTACTCAAAAAATCGTGACCGCGCAGTCTTATGCATATATTAGTTTTCTAGTTCTACACGTGCAACATATTCACCATACTTCAGATGTAAGCACTTATCACGAGCGTGGCTCACAGTTATTCGTGGTAATTTTCTATTGCAAGTCTATTAACGATTAAATTTAAGTTTATTAATAATTCTTGCTTATCACCGTCCAAGTTCGGACTTTACCCATTTCTCGGATGATGGCTTTACGCGTACATCGAGATTGGTAATATTGTTTTCAAATGGATTTTGCTTGTTGAAGAATTCTAATTAACTTGCCTGATAGTAGTAATATTTCATGGTAACAATACCGCATGAAATATTACGTACAAAAATTACTGCAATAACTTGAATTTTTAATTAACATAATTACGGTCGAATTCTGAGAAAAATTGTTTTATGATACTACGCCGACGGAGCAATAAAACGACTCCTTCGTTCGATTTTTTCTCATGACTGAAATGATTAAATGAGCTGGCAGACATTTTCGCTGTGCAAACGAAACT
Organism: Icerya purchasi; assembly: GCA_039619475.1. Taxonomy (NCBI): domain Eukaryota; kingdom Metazoa; phylum Arthropoda; class Insecta; order Hemiptera; family Monophlebidae; genus Icerya; species Icerya purchasi. The sequence continues at coordinate 149,672,514 of CM077116.1, read as the reverse complement.
GACAAATTCAGTAGTTAATCGACGACTTTTATCGAAGGAATGTTTCATTCCGGTTGTACACATCGAAATTATATAAACCTTAATTAATATTAGTCCTAGTAAATATATATATAACTTATATATAGGTATAAAGAATAAAGAAAAAACCATACACATACATTCATTCACTCAAAATAGTCATATATACATTTGTATAATGATAGCGTTCGCAAACAATATCGTCTTTATGAATTCCAAAACAGTAAGTTGAACGAAAAAGGAATGACACAAAAACAACAACACAGAATACGTATATAGTCAGTAGCTGCATGACTGAACTATCTAGGTGAGAGGAATTCGGATGCAGTTTGTTTTTATTCTTTGCACCACTCCTTCAGCCATTTCACTACCTCCTTTTTCCACACACCTATACTGTTTTCGTTTATAATATGATTGGTGATAATACTCATTAATTTAATTACAACCGAATCATCGTATGTTATCAATTCGTAGATTTGCCCCTCTAGGATATATGTAATATATATTATTTTGTTTTCTTGTTATTCGAGTTTTTGGCCTAGTTGGTAACATTATATTATTGATATTATATTCGAGTAACCTGTAATAGTATATAGTAGTACATCTTTTTTGGTCACATTTCATCATTTTACCTCCACCATGTTAATCCGGAGTCATTTCGCCTCCAGTAGGGTAGTATAATTTTAAGACACCTTTTTTGATTTTTACCTATTTTTTGTAAACTCTTGCAAGGCTCGCTGATAAATGAAATAATACTGTAACTATATCGCAACACACGGCTCTTTAATTGAAGATGCCCGTCTTTTAGAGACCATCGTATCAATAAATTTTCCGAGCTTATAAAAAACTCCGCGAATCTTCTTATTCCCAAAATTAACTCGGGTAAGGAATACATACCACCTAGTCTTATAAATTGTTCACGAAATTGATTAAAAGCAAACTAGCCCAATTCCGCAATATCATATCGAGCAATAAAGTTAAACTTAATGTTAAAGACCGTACCAAACTGGAAATTGGTTGAAATGTTTGAAAATCATTTTGACATAGCTGTACATTTCGCTTTCGCGAGCGAATGAAACAAAATTCACAAATGCAGGTAAAACTGAACTTCTAGCGAACTCGTCTATTTAAAATACGAAAGCAATAACCTTACTCTACCATATCGTATGCTAATAATATCTCCACTAATGATTAAACATTTTTATCAGCCATTTATACCCTTCTCACCGACGACTGGTTGTATTAATAAGGTTAAATTATTATCCACCGGTCCTGATAGCATCTTTACAGCTGTGATCAAAAAATTTTCATATAGAATTACACTTACCTATAAGCTGGAAAAAGTCGATTATTATCCTGATAGACCTATAACACTAACAGATTCTCTTAAGCAAAATCGCCGAGAGATTGATTCTAACTAGAATAATGGAATACCGGGAAGAAAAAAAAGATCCCTATGCTTCACCAGTTCCTTTTAGTAGGCTAACTGAGTTTGTAACGGGTAACTTTAATTTATACAAACACACTAGATTGCTTCTGCTTAACCCTGAAAACCAGCTGCCATAAAGGCTTAACCTGCAAATTAATTCAGTTCAAATTCCCAAAACACATTATCTCGTACTTTTCAATAGTTATTTGGCTGAGATTCTCAATGAAAATTAGCGATGCCTATTTCGTCATCAAAAACCACAGTGGCTGATGTACCCCAAGGCAGCTCACTCGGGGCCTGTTTTTATTTAATATTTTTATAAACAATTTTCTCAGACACTTCAACAAGCTGAATTAGTGTTGTACGCCGACGACGCACTTTGCTTCTTACCGAATTGACACCATTAAAACCTTCATCAGAATAGATAAGATACTTCATTAAATTGAATATTTTAAATTAAGTTAGTTCAAAATCAAGTTATTCTTTTTAAAATATCTAGGTAGCATATTAAACAAACGTTTAATAACACTTTTAACGGTCAATAGTCTCTCATTCGAGTAATAACAAGTTTTTAATAAAAAATGTAAGTTAGAAATATTGTACAAAAGTATTATTTAACCGGCATTCCTCTATGATGCAATTTTTGCTTGTATTATAATACGGGAAATTAGTATGCTTTTTGACGTTGCAACACTAATCATTAGAATAAAAAGCGTATTATATATTGCTTTTTGTAATTTTCAGTTTTTGTTATTAAAGTATTTCGAAAAGTGTTTATCTCATCAACTTAATGGGAATTAATTTTTTTTAATTTTCCTCCTTGTTCGTCTTATCTTTTTCCTACTTATTCATTTGTGATCTAAGTTAATTTTAATTACTGGTGGATTTCGAAAAAAAATTGTCCATTTTAACAGTAAACTAGTAGTATAATCAACAAAGTAAATACATTTCTTTGAGGTAGCAACGCAAATTTAAATAATTAAATAATATTAGTCGAAATAATGATAAAAAGTTCACAATAAGGAACAGTGTGAACAATGAGAAGTTTACGATGGTAAGGCATTTGAAGAAGAAAAAATACTATGTACTAGCTTAATTGTTACTAAAATATTTAAATTAGACAAATATTTATAACTGTAATATGTAAAAATGTAAATATATAACAAGCAAAACAAGAGTAACTCGGTTATATTTTTATAAATACATTTCATATTGTACAGAATACCACATTAGAAAAATATGTATCTGCTCTAGCAGTTCGCATTAAGAACATCACTATATTCGTTATAATACGTAATATTGGAGCGCAAAATTATTAAAAATAGGTAAGATTCTCCAAGTCTAAAAATAATTGATGGACAAGAGTGTGGATTGAACAGTGAGGATCCGCTCGCTAAAGAATCGTCGAGACGGGCGTAGAATTAAACGTGTATAAAATTCGTTGAAACGGATCGTCAAACGAAAACTGAGTTTGAGAGTCGCGGCGCTGCCTTTATGTTTGTTTTCGAAACAGTTATTTTTAAGATGGAGCATGTCACCTCATTTTCATTTCTTGTACTTTTTATCTGATAAAACCGCGGTATAATGATGGTTTTGCCAGATCGATTTGTAGTAAAACGATAAAATTACGATTTTTACCATTTTAAGTGCAAATTCGGCAGATAAAAGAATTCAAAAGTAGCGACGACTAAAAACCCGTTCTCAAACATCTGTCCTTGACGCAGACACCGTGTTATTAACGATTTTTCAAAAAACTAAAAATCTTAATAATGCTTGCATGCTGTCCTTCCGGATTTTAACTGAATCATTTCGTCTTCCTTCTTTCTGTTCTACCTTTATAAACGAATTAATGACACTAGCCTACGCTCTATTATCTTCATTTCCTCCAGTCGTCTGTTTTCCAATTATTTGGTTATTTCAGACTCCATGAGTGCTTTTCCTGATCACTCTTCCGATTTCATCATTTTTCGCATAAGCTGTCTTATCCGTTTTCTTTCTTCTCGCTACTCCATCTGTGTTGATTTACTGTGCGTTCGCAGCCACATGGGCATTAAAGGTAATGAGACGGCAGATTCCTTGGCTCGGCTTGCTGCTTTCTCCCGTTACTTTTTTTGAAAAAATTCCATCCTCTAACCTGAATTCCTTATGTAAAAAGTTTCACCTCAGACTTTGTTCAGATATTTACCCTTCCTACTGGTTCTTTGAGTTTCCGTTTCACTTGTGTTTCAGCCACTTTCGCTATTCCCTTTTTTTTCTATCTAAATTGTCCTCTCCACCACCTCGACGAAACGGTGGTTTGCGACGCCAATCACATCTTTTCTGAATGTCCATTCCTTTCTGTCGAACGTTGTATTCTACATTCTTGTCTGCTGAAACTCAACCTACTCCTTATTGTGCATCTTATATTTTGTCTTTCACCTCGCCATCCATTATTTCATCCATTAGTTCCTTTATGTTGTCGATATCTGATCGATTCAAAATTAAACGGACGGGTCTTTTCTTTCTTATTATTTCTGGATGTAGGTCTCCTCGGTTGGAGTGCTCGAAGGAAAAAATAAATAAATAAATGAAACTAGCAGCGAATTTTGCCCATAAGAAATTCAGGCTTGGGCAGAAGGAACGGATCGTTATGGAAGATGGAAAAAAAGGAATGCGGTATGCTTGACGTTGCAGAATTATTTATTAAATCCCGAACTGTTGAAATATAAAGAATCTTTAATGTAGTCCTTCTGCATGTATAGCTTCTACAGCGAATCGCGTTTTCGTTTCTTCCAGTATCGCTTCACACTTCGAGACACATAATCGATGCGAGAAATTATTTTTCCAACTATCGAATATCTCCCAACTTATTCAATTTTTTCAATTATCGAATGTCCCCCAACATATTTAATTTTTCCCAACTATTGCATGTCGCCGAAAACATATTTCACTTTTCCGACTATTGAATGTCGCCGAAAACATATTTCATTTTTCCGACTATCGAATGTCCTCCAACATATTAAATTTTTTCAATTATCCAATGTCGACGTATTCAATATCCCAATAGCTTAAATATGATGCAAAATTTTTCCATTTTTGTCCGTTTCGCAATCTAACTTTTACACTCTAAATTGCAGTATTTTGAATTTGTTGCGAAATTTTTTAATTCTAAAAAAACTCGTTTAATTTTAAATGTATTTTCAACGATCTAGTATTACACGCATGAACAGGGCTCTAGCTTGTTGTTTCCCGGATTAATTTATAGATTTATAGTCTGGCCGCATATTTCACATTTCTCGTACTTATTTTGTTTTGAATAATTTAAATTTGTAAAAAACAGGATATGTAAGAGATCAGATCACGAGGATGATTTTTTATTTAAAAAGTTGCTTTCAGTCGTAAACAAATTAACCGGTATTTTGTTGTTAAACCACTTCTGGAAGTGATGATTTCGCAAGGACACACCGAAGTTGACTCGATATTAAAAAAAGAACATCTTTGATAAATAACCGCCATTTGGCGCGCAGAATTAATCGAAACACTACGCAAAATAAACATTTCGTCTAGGTTATTCTGGGAAATATTTTAATTCGCAGCAAATAATAATAGGCTGTTGTGGAAAAAGGATGGCTGCAAAATCTGCGACGTGAAAAATGTAGAAATATTTGTATTTCAAATGTATTCGCTGCAGTACAACTTTAAGCGCTGCCATAATACCGTGCTGTGTAGCGAGGCAGTGTTCCTGATTAATATTAATTTCGATTAAAAAAAAAAAAAAAATTCGTCGCTTACGCTCCTGATCTGTTTACTAGTTGATAATAATGTTTCGCATTGTAAACTTTCCCAATGTCTTGGATGAATTCTGTTTTTTTGTTTTTATTTTTGTTTTGTTTTTTTTTTTTTTTTTTTTTTTTTCGTTTGACCATTACCAAATTACAGAACTAGATTGATTTTATTCTATTCTTTTTTTTTTTTTTTTTTTTTTTTTTTTACAGTAAATAGGAAGAAATAATTCGAACCATACATCGAAGCTATTTCGAATAAAATTAATATTAGGTACATCTTTCGGAATATTAAACATTTACCAAAGGTATACCCGTATAGAGAGTAATTAGGAGGAAAAAAATAAGCCAGACCGAGTTCAAGGTGGAATACGTTTTCGAACTCGACCAGTACAGAATGCAATGTTCAAAAACTCAGCCCTTCGAGCTTCGCAATGGGACAAGCTGAACCCGTAATCATTTTTCTTGTTTTCAGTTGATCAGGCGTCATTTATTTTCAAAAAAGATCTCGCATTTGCACGGAATTCATCGTTAAATTTTGGAAGGTTATGTACCTTTCTTCCCCCGTTACCCATAATTGTTCCTTCTATCTCTCAATTCAACCTTAACTTCCTTTTAATCCTTCAGAGTTTTCTTTTCTTCCGCGTTCTATTGTTCTGTCCGTTATTCACTTACGCTTTAATCACACTTTATTGCTCTGTTTGTGCTGTCATCTCTCTTTGATTTCGTCTCCTCATTGTCCTCTACATCCTAATGAAGCAATTGTTTGTTATGCTAATTACACATTTTCTTTGAGTGTTCCGCTCTTTCCGCTGATTGTTTTTTTCTTTATTTACTCCTCTTAAAGCTTCCTACTCTGTATTGTGCTTTCTATATCCTGTTTCTTAATTTAAACTCTCCCTATCTCCTCTTCCAACCTCATTCCCTCCTGTCTTCACATTAAGAACCGCTGGCGTTCTGTTCCTGATAAAATTCCGATCCTCTCTTACATAGCTTTACGGTTTTCTGAGGTTTCTCCATTTGTTTTTTCCTATAGCAAACTCCCCCTTATTTCTCCCATAATTTCATCATCAGCATATGGCGGCTAATAAATTTCTCTCTGCTTCCTGTTCCACTTCTCCAGCGGTAATTAAATCTGAATTCCTTCATACACTAGAATTCTCATTTCGCTCTCATGTATTATTTTTTATCGATAGTTCTAAAATGAAGAGGGGTGTGGGCGGTGTGTTTATCTCCCCCCCCTTTTTTCCCCATCATTCTAAATGGTTCCCTTCCTTCTGCTCTATCTTCACAGCTAAGTTAGTTTCCATTTTTCGCGCAATATCCTTCATTTCTACTACTAGCGGAATCTTCAAATTCCTCATCGTTTCCGATTCGAAAAGCATCTTTCAAGCAATATCTCCTCCTCCTACTGATTCCTCTAATAGGATTATTTTATCAATCCGTTCCCTTATTTCTTACTATCATCTCGTTCTATTCTTTTACACTTTCTATGGATTCCCAGTAGTCACTCGGTATTCCGGCTCCTTACAGTGCTTCCTTTATCCTCTCCTTCCTATCTCCATCAATAATCCCTTTACTTCTTTCCTTTATTCTTTCCATCTCCTATCGCCTCAGAATTAAATTTCTTGGAATAATACATTCAACTGGTTCGGTTAAAGCTAAAGGTGAGCCAAAAAAAAAAAAAAATTTCTTCCTCGGTCCGTTGTCCCCGCCATTGGTTAAACATTTCAGCTATTTCCGATCCAATTAAGTTCTAATTGGTTGACCCTTTTTCCTACCATTTTTTCCGGGTGGATGCCCCTGGTTAACGATTCCCTCCTCCTAAAAAAAAAAAACCTTTGCCACCTTATATAGAATCTAACTAGACATAATTATGGGATAAAAAATACATGTATACTAAATCCCGGGCTAAGAACGGCATAGTCATTAGTACATTAAGATAACAAAATTTGTATAATACACTTAGCTCACAGCCAGAATTGATCCATGCCCCAGCTGATGTGTGTCAAAGAATAACGGTTTCGATAAATGATAAATTGTTGTAATTAATATTGATAAGAAAGAATTCGATTAGGAAGAAAAAGCAAAAATCATACGGAATTTCTAAAGGAGACAGTAAAAAAAAATCCAAGTACATTTAAGAAAATACAAATTGAAAATATAAACTTAAACTAAATTTTGCGTATTGCGAAAGAAAAGAAACAAGAGTCCGAAAATAAATAAAGACCTTTGAACGCGCATTTTATAAGCCTTTCGGTGGTCGTAAACATTAAAGCAAAAGTGGCGAAAAAAGATTAAATTAAAAATAAAAAAGTAAATTTATATAATAATATTATTTCGTAAAATGAACTTGAAAATTAGAAATTGTTCCTCGTAGATACAAAGAATACGATGGATGAAAATACCGAAAGACATCAATTGAGCTATTTTTATTATCTTTAAATTTCTCGCAGTTAAGAAGAGAGTTCATTTGTATCTCCTAAAAAAGCTATATTAAAAAGAATGATAATTACCTTTCTCCCGGTTATCTGCGTGAATGAAATTAAGGAATGTATGAGGATGTCGAAAACAAGGGTTTTGCATATCATATCATTTCAATTTCCTGAAAGGTTTCTATCGTTAGGTAGAGTAAAGTCGATTACGTCCAGGTACCCGTGATACGTTAGTTTTATTATTATGTCGTAACGGATATGAAAACTAACGAAGGTGTCTCTATCATTTCAGCTCTTCGTCAATTTTCAACCTCGCTCTACTATTACGAAGTAGATTTAATTTAGCGTTAGATCATTTTTTAAGCGATATACGAACAAGGAAAGTATTGAAAACGACTGATTTATATTAAAAGAAAATTAATTACTGATTTCCTTTTTTTTTTTGATTCAATGATTATTTTACGCTTTGGACATGATAATAATTAAAGGAAAAACAAAATGAAAACTCACTATAACACTAAACTAAATCTACTGACTAAGGCCGAATAATTTAGACCAAATCACTGAGATTAAAACGATACGACGCCAAGATAGAGCTGCCGATAGTACAAAGGTAACACAGTTCTATTTTAAGTTATCCAATTGAAGGCTTTGTTTTTTTCTTCTTCTTTTTGATCGTAAAATAACAAAATTTAAAACTATAAAAAATTACGATGAAATTATTAAAACTGTTTGCACGAAATTCAACACCGCAAGCGAAAACAATATTAAAAATTCCCGGTAGAAATACAGATTAAATTATTACGCGCCTTTCTTTTCTTCTGTGATTTAAATATTAAAAAAAATTTAACGAACAAATTTAAAATTGCTTAAATTATTTTCAATCTTCGCAATTTTATTTTAATTTTTCGAATTAACGGACGAAAAATTATTTAAGTAAAATAATCGCAAAAACGAATTCAGATTAATTTAATTTAAGATGCTGATTTGTAAAATGAAAAGATCAATAAAATCTGTCTTTTTTCTAGCCGATAAATTAAAAATTAACAGAAATTTTTCCCATTTGTAATGCGACAAAGCATTTTCAGGTGCCACCGTTGGCAGATTTTTTATACGACTTCTTTTGGTATTGTTGCTACAGTGGTTTTCACGCTAATTTTGATACACTTATTGCGATGTTTTTGATCATGTTCTTTTCTTTATATAAATTAAACGGCCGTTTTTAAAATTCCATAATTGTTTATGTGATTAGAAAAAAGCGAATGAAATGCAGTATGATTTATTAAATTTTTCGAAATAGAATTTATTAAATTAGCCAACGATTAAAACTCGGTTTTATTTTAAATAATTTTTACACAGTTTAAAATAAAACGTATTAACACTTTTAATAAAAGTAAAAAATAAAATATTGTTAAAATTAAAAATATTTCAGATCGTAAAACGTTTTTAGGTACAAAAATGATACATTTAAATAAAGAATTGTTATTAATCGATTTTTTCGAATGTTTATTTATTATGCAATACGTACGTTAAAGGAAGCATTCATTTTTTTTGAACGAAATAAATCAGATTTATCCTAAAAAAATTTCTATAAATATTAATTTTATGTAGCATTTAGTTTATTGGGGAAAAGAGAGAAAGTTTTATCGAGAAAAATTATATAATTTTATTAATGAACTCGTATATTCTTTTTTTTTGATATATTTATGTACGTATAAATTAACTGAATTCTTTTTAGGATAAAAAAAGCAAATTCGAAATTTTGCATTTTTACCGTATTGGGTATTTTGGGGAAAGGAACTTAAATTTTGAACGTGGAAAATAAAATTTTATTCTGTTCAAGAGCGCGGGATTCCCGTGGATGCTGAAGCCCAGGGCCGTAGCCCCCCTTAGCCCCCTTCCTTAAACCCGACCGTGATGCTATTAATTAAATGTGACTATTATTTTCTTAATTCTTCCAGCAGATCTGTTTTTGTTTCTACAAATCAGTTTACTACACGACTATTTCGTATCAGTTTAAAAGGTGAAATTTAATATAAACTTACGCGATTTATCTTTGCATTCATCGTCGTATGTAAGTAAATAATATTTACCAGATGGAGCGACATCTATTTTTATCACTGATCAGTGGACAGGTTTTTCGCGAGTTTTGAATTATCTTGTTTTCCTCATTTATTTTTGTTGCATCGAATTTATTCATTAATATTCTTGAATAATAATAAATCATCGATATTTTTCATGGTCTATAGAGATTTTAAAAAAAAATTGTTTGTTACATACCTATATAATCTTCCTGAAAATTTTATTTTCATCTTTTTCTGAAATTCATTATTATTATTATTACTATTATTACTATTATTTCATTTTATTCTCAGAATGATCTTTCCGGTATTTAGTACAGTTTGTGATAATAATCAAGTCACTGCTGCTTATTTTTATTATTCTAATCTATATTATCTTGTTCTTATTCTTTTTACTGTTTTATTGGTTTAGGAATTTTCGGACTATGTTATATGTGTTCTGAATAACCGCTTTTTGTGCTTTTGTGTGCTTGTATTTTGGAATCTGAAGAATGTTTAATGCTTCTATGAAGCAGTTCATAGTTATTCCTGTAACTGACAGTATTAATGAAATAGCCTTTTCACCCTGGCCCATGTGATGTAATGACCATTGCAGTTCAAAATGGTGTATGGGCGCCCCAGGAAGAAAAAAAAAAAAGGGTACAACTAGAACTTTTTGCTGCTTCCAGATCTGCTTGATTTTTGTTACTAATGGTGTATATTTCATTATTTTTTTATTATATTTCTTCTCTACGTTGTTATTATTAGATACCGTGATATCTATTAAGTATTTATTTCTTGTTTGTTTGTTGATTAACATCTTGTATATTTGCATTTACTGTATGATCCGTTCATATTACTGTATCCCAATGTAGTTTAATGGTTTTGTTTTCTAAAACTCTTTTTAGGTATACTATTATTATTATTAGTATTAGTTTAATAAAATTCAACTATATAAAATAGATACGGAAGTGTAAAACTTCTATTTTAAAAAATATCGCAGTTTTTTTTTTTTTGTTTAACGGCATTAGAAGTAGTTATTATTTATAATAACTGTGAAAAGTTCGTGCCTACCTTGCAAGTTAAAAATGATAATTTCTATCATTTAGCCGATGGTTATTTTTTATTCACAGATAGTGTCAGATTATTGTATTTTTGCTTAAAAAAATAACAAAAAAAAAAAAAGAACTATTTAAGTCCACTTAGAATATGTAATACTATCCAGCGTATTTTTTTATTATTTTTTTTGTATTTTTTTTTAGAAATCTATATATTATTTCGGACTATTGAGCCTGAAACTAAATTTAAATAATGAATTGATTTGCAGCGAAGTGGGTAATTTTTTTCTATGAAAGTTTACTTAAAAATACTGCACGTTAGATTGGTTACTCCATCAGTCAAGTTCCATTATTTTGTACTCGTATTTCATTAAGTAATTAAATAGTTCGTTCGTTAAGCTCGCTTTATTCAGTGTTAATATCATTAATATATAACACGATCATATATTCTACTTTAGTTAATACTGTGAATTCTGCTGGAACTGATGCATTCGAATGTAACATTAAGAAACGTGACTACCTGTGAACCGTATCTCTCTCATGTAAAGATTCATTAATTAACATTTCAAGCGAAACAGGTAGCACATAAATTTTTCTTTAACTTTTAACGATGAAGGAAGTTCAGCTCGCCGTTGCATAATTTTTGTTCAGATACTGTTATATTTACAATCACGATTGCCGGATTAAAATAACGAACCAACTGGTTAACATTAGAATGTTAGATAATGATCATTTCGGAATCGCGCTGCTAACCTACTTATGAGTTCGCCATAGTTTTGTATTATCTTTTTATGGAAACTTCGGTAAAATAGAATTTTTTTTTATTTTTGGTATTTTCTAAACTTCGCAATCAATCAGTAGCGGATGTAACAAATCACAAAGTGCCAAAGGTAGGAATGCTAAAAGGGAGCTAGGCTAAGTTTTCCGAAGTGGTCAAATAATTGGTCACAGTAGAGTTATAATTGTTACGAAAATTAGAAATGAACAATTCTCCATACTACCGAGTTAATATCTAAATTGAAATATCTTAATACTTTTTTCGGGGAAAATACTACAGTCGGTACTTGGAAATTGAAAAAACTTACTGCGCGGGGAAGCAGCAAAATTAAAAATTGAAATTCTCGATACAGTGAAGTTAGATGGCCGGTAACTGGTATAATTGATAAGACAATTATGTATTATTCAGGATTACCAGATTTCTTTGTCACAAACGTCGCAGCGATACAGCTGATTTCTAATAAAGAAAGAACCGGAAAAAGTAGTAAAACATATATTATAGCTCCGATTTCTGATAGAATTATCCTCTATCGAAACTTAACAGTACTCCGGTATTAGCAACTATCTATAAAAAAAAACAAAGTGTCAAGATCTGATTGTTGCAAACTCCCCCCCTTCAAACTTCCAAAACGTCGAATTTGTATTTGGGAAGCGCCAGACGACTCTTCAAAAACTGTTAGTCAGAACCCAATTGATTATAATCTCCATTAATAAACGATTTAGAAACTCTTTTACCTATGTAAAAACCTACCCAAGTGCGGACATAAACTCGGACCACAACCTTCTAGAAGCAAACTGAAGAATACTCAGAAGCTGTCAAGGGACTGAAAACTGCTGAAAAAATGAAGCAAAACTCGAAAAATCAATTTCACCTGCATTACATAAAAAAATTCCAGAATTTCAAAAATCACTGTGGCCTCTCCTTTAAAAAAAAAAAACAATTCCGGAAAAAGCTGAAGTACAACTCAAACCGGAAATTATCGAAGAAATAATATGTTCAATCGGTAGGATCACTGAAATACGGAGTGAATAATATAGAAAAGCTAACAAGGAAGTCCATTAAGAAGACGCTCATGAAGTGACCGATACAAAATGAGGTCAAAAATGAACACAGAGCGGCTAGTCCACTCAGCCTATAAAAGAGAAAACATCATTCAAAGGGCTTTGCTGGATGGTCATTTATGATCAAGCTGGACTGAAGGAGAAGAAAACTGCTCTTTGTCCGAAGTTGTCACGTTTTTATTTTCTAATTTGTGCTTTTAATCTTTTGTTTAGCATCCAGTCTCGTGCTTTATACGTGTTGCAGTGTCGCGTAACCAATAGTATAAATTATTCAGAGTATTAGACCAAAAAAAAGATATACACATTCACTTTGTTTCTTAAAATCAGCACAACAATAGCCTCCTGTATAAAGCTACTTAAGTTGGACTTTCTTTTGTTCAAATGATTTTTATCGGGGTTTGTCTGACACGTTTGGTTACATTCGGTTTGTAGCAGTATCTGGGTTAAAATCTATTACGAAAGTGAGCTGCAAGGGCGTTGGAAATTCTAAAGACACTAACGTTCCGAGCTAAACAAAAACAATCAGGCAGACACACTATGGCAATTAGTCTACAGTGTACTGAAGGGACAACTCAAGGTAAATTTCTCGCTAACTGAAGTTACTGGAAGCTACAAAGATTTCAAATTCACCTCCACGGTGGTCATTACATTTGTGTTTCGGGTCAGATACGCTTGTGTTATATTATTTATTTATTTATTTTTTATTTTATCTTTATTTTTTTCCATACCTGCTTACAGCATCATAGGCTAGCAACGTCTGGGGGGGGGGGGGTAAATTTGATTGTAGAGGTTAGTATCAAAAGGGGCGGAAACAGAGTTGTCTGAGTCTTCTAGGAGTAATATGTTGGCGAAGCTTTTGTATGCTTTTTGACGCTGTGAAAGTGTACCTGAGCAGTCAAATAGAAAGTGACGAACAGAAATCGGAGCGGCTGAGCAGTTTGGGCAGACTCGGCGAGGGGTGCGAGTAAAGAGATGGCCACGTGTGAAAAGAAAATTTTTCGTGGTCAACAATGTGAGAAGTATCTTTATTTTTATTCTTTGTTGTTGTGCCGTACGCATGCGTTGCCAGTTATCATGACATTATGTATCATGATTTTTAGCTACATTTATCAGGTCTTCTTGTAAAATTCCTCGATCAGGATATCTTGATTTTCGGCTCTCTCTTTATTTTTAGTCTCGGAAGAATATTCATACCCAGATTACTATTTCACCCCCCCCTTGAATAATCCATTTCTCTTTAAAAAGCAATGATTAATAAAGAGAAGTTACTTTCTTTTTTTTTCGTTTTAAATTTTACTAAAATTGTTTCAATTTGATTAAAATTCGTCTATTAAAGTTATGGGAAAGAAAACCTTATCGTCTCGGTTTGAGCCGTTTCAAAATAGTTGTGCGATAGGTAACATATACGAATCTAAAATAAAATGAAAAAAATCTCAACGGCGAACAAACCGAACCATACTGTTAGCGCCTCGCGCGCATCTTATCCTTCGTTTTTCTTCGGAACATTTCCATTTTTTTAGTAAGTACGTTTCTCACACGCTTCGCATTGTCTTTTTTGTTATGAAGTTTGCGATACTCTTTTTATCGTCTGTTCCTGTGCCCGATAGCCTCTTGGCGACAACATTGTGTGGAGCAAGGTTCTCGAGCTACAAATCTTACATTTACACCAAAGCCCAAAAACGAGGCTTTCCCTCTCTCTCGGCCGTTTCTGGTGAAATTGTTACTCAACAGTTTTTTTTTTTTTTTTTTTTATCTGCATACAATCTGTTCAGTTGAGCAATAAGTAGTAATGTTATTTTATGTAAACCATGGTGGAACGGTTCCAAGTGGTCGCTATTCCTTATTTGTATGTACGTTATTTATTGGAATATGTTGAGCTATATAAATTAATGTCTACGGACGAAATTCCAGTTCAACTAATGTGTCGTTTCAATCGTCTGAATCGTACGCTATTCTGCGAAAGATTGGCTGCTAGCGGATTGATGTGGTTTCCAAGTCGATGAAAGTATCTTCTAGCAAATTTCAACCGATAAAGATGAATTTTTGTTCATTAATCGATACATGTTACGGCATTTGATGTCTAGTTGTTTTCGTTTTGAAATAATATGATTCTTGAAGGTGAGCCGTTGGTCAAGATGTAACCTGAGATATTTCATAGCACATGAGTTGGGAATTGTCTGCCCATTCAGCTGGTTCGGCAAATTTTGCCCGTTGTTTAAGGTAAATAAAACCGGTTTTGACTTTGATTTGTTAACTGCAAGTCTCCATTGTTTAAGCCATTTCTCCACATATAGCAGATGATTTTGAAGCTGTTCGGTGGCTATGATGTTATCTCGGTGAGTTGATAAAATAGCCGTGTCATCAGCAAACATAGCTGTGGTTGTATCATTATTTTCTGGGAAGTCGTGTGTATAAATCTGATACAATACGGGTCCCAGTACCATTTTGGCCTCGCAAGAGGCTGTGCCCCTTGACCACTCTTTCTGACATTTCTATCTTTTTCTCTTCTGTACTTTTATGAAATGATCAAAATTTACAACGTAATTCTAAATCGGTCCATATGAATATAATAACATAATCACAGAAATCCTATAAAATATAACAAACGTTACATAAAATTGGGACATTTTTTCTAATGGGGAGGTAACCTAAGAATTACGTTGTAATTAATATATACACACATATATATATATATATAGATATAGATATAGATATAGATATAGATATAGATATAGATATAGATATGTATTTATATTTTCACGTGAAATAATAGCACACGTAGCAACACTTGTATATCTTATATTTGCTGTTGCTTTTTTAGTGAAACTGTGTCGCCGAAACGATACCAGCAAAACGATTAGCTACATGTGCAGATGCCGGAAGTAAACCGAGTAATGAAATGTATAACATATTTTGTTGCAGAGGTGAGTAGACACATGCGAATGATGATGATAGGAAATAATAAAACAAACGGACGATATGCATCAGCGGCGGATCACCGTGTCATAGAATGATCGTCATCCACTATCAAACGATATAATTACCGGCAGCGTACCTGGTTCTGCGTTACACAACTCGTCGCTGCCGTTAATTAGTTCGTTTCAACTTTGTGCAGTCGGAAGACGACTTGATTGGATACAACGCGTTCTTGTCAACCGTTCGCTTGCAGACTTGTCGCGAATTACTGCCTTCCTTTCTTATTCGTTTTAATTTATCCTTTTACGCTACTCAGTTGACACCGACTTCGGGCTGTAGCCGCTGCATCCATTGACAATCTGTCTCGAAAACAACGAGCTCAAAGAATTATTATTATCGGCGCGCTTTCGCTTTTAAAAAAGTAATCCCCGACAATCCAAGACTTACGTAACAGCGGATTTTGTCCAGCGCAATAGTATCCTGGTCCATGGCAACAAGTAACCGTTTTAACGCTTTAACGGTAAACGTAAACGAGTTCCAAAAGCGACGAACAACAAAATGATACTGCATTAGTAAAAGAAAAAAGACTAAGTTCTTAAAATAGCTCACAGCAACTCGAACTAAGCAATATGCGTGTCAGTGATCGTAAACCGAGTTAAAAGTTCAAAGACTAGCTCTAAAAGGCAATTTCAATATCTCCTCCCCGGTGCTCTTGTTTAAGATTTAGCTCAGGTGAAAAGTAGGAACTAAATACGATTACTCGCTTTAAAAGGCACTTTTGGTTTGATTTTTAAGTTTTACGATAATTCGTTTTCATGAAAAATGGAAAAGCATTTCAATTGTGAAATTGGGAATTTAACAGCATATCTAATGTTAGAAAAAGTTTGTTTATTAAATGAAAAATCACAGCGATTATTTCCGGCCATTAAGCAAAACGCGTTACTTAAAACTGAAATCGTTATACGAAAAACTTCAAATCTTCAAAACTTCAAAAATTTCAAAAACTTCAAAAACTTTTTTATAATAATAGAAGAGATTTGTTAAATTAGTAAGAGAATGAATATACAGCTGAGATTCTTTTTGTTATCGTCATGTTTTGTTTCCGCCATTATTACTCCCGCTTCTTACTACTTTTACAGTTCAAAGTAGTTTTGTTTTGTTCCGGTTTCTTTTTCTTTCTTTCCCAGATTTTTCTCGTTGTATTCGTCTTTTCCGCAATTTCGCGTGACTTGTTATTATTTTTAGCCACTTTCTCGATATTCAATTCTCGCGTATCATGATTACCCTTCAATTCCCGTTTTCGCTGGCATTTTTTATATAGCCCTTTTCAGGCTCACCGTTGGTTTTTTCATGCGAGTTCAATAGAAACATTAATTTACCGATACTGCATTTTCTTGTGCAGCTTGCAAAGGAAGCAAAACAATTATCTTTCTTTTTCTTTTTTTTTTTTTTTTTTTGAAATAACTGTAAAGGGTCCCACGAGGCTAATGCCTATGTTGTGGGTGCCCAAACACTTATTATCGTTTATTGTATAAATATAACGTGCAATATAATATCAACGTCCGACTATAAACTAAGCTATTACTATTATTATACATGTCGGCATATCTACTGCAATAGCCACAAAACCACGAACGCATAAAATAACACAACAATCTTCATAAATGAAGCTAATATCTTATCCTCTTAACAAAACGTATACACTTCCGATCTGGAAATTTATAACTAATAATATTATTACACAGTATCACCGCAAACATATTCCAACCTATACAAACAACCAGACAGTACAATCAGGCAAAACAAATACAACACAGATGAAATAATCATAATGTAACGCTATTAATGTTAAAAACAGAACAATATACGTCCAACGCAACATAGTTAACTACAATAAATACTCTATACAAATATCCGAAATAGGTGTAATTATGCTCTATTATGCCACATGCACGCAAGCCCGAATACCCTTTTATATTGTATTTGGGGGGTGGCCAAGAAAACTACAAATTATTACTCCTATCCCTGCAACCAAGCAATTAACCAAATTTTTATTTTTTCCTTCCAAAGTGCTAAATGCTGTTCTATCCAGATATCCTTCGGTACATTTAACAATAAATTCATCAATACATTTTCTTCGACATTATCTATTTTATTATTTACCCCCTGTCTGAATTGAAAGGACAATTCTTTAGGTACCCTGGTACACTTCGCTTCTTATCTATTAATGACAGTTGCACGTCTTGCAACTTACCTTTTAGCAGCTTGTGATAACAATACATCGCTTTTGGAGGTAGTTCCTTATTTTCTATCCATCATACAGGTTCAGAAATATTCTTGTTTCCCAGATTTCTGGAGGGAGTTATTAATTTCAGACATCTCCCTAGTAAATTGCTGATTTTACTCATTTCCGATTTTTTTGCCTTGCCCGGTATTTGAACAGCATAATGGACCCTCGACGCTATCAAAATCTTATAATACATCCTTACTACATCGTGGGGCATCAGAAATTTTAATCTATATAACGCTGGTATGGATTGCCTTATTTTTAGACTAAGGTTATTCATATGCATTATTTTCCATGTCAATGCGTTGTCAATCACTAACCCCAGATATTTGTAGCTCTTAACAACTTCAAGTAACACACAATCGGAGGAGCAATTATCGCAATGATTAGCATTCCTGTGCAACCAACCTGCACAGCGTAATGTTATTTTCGGTATAATTTTTCTATGACGACTGGGGGGGTCCTTATGTACATTATTTGAGTTTTTGTTTTATTGATAACTTCTATCATGGGCCCTCCTGGTTACATTATCCAAATCTTCCTGCAGTAATTTTTCAGCAACATGTATATTTTTGTGCTTTCTCACAATGACGAAGTCATCTGCATAAGCAAATATGGTAGAATTTTTTACAGCAGCAAAAACCGAGTTTGTGTAGATAAGAAACAGTAATGGCGCTAAGACTGTTCCCAAATCCGTAGTAACGACTGCCTCTGCGCTTTGTATATTTTTGATTTTCACTATAATCTTCCCCGAATTGTCATGTAATTGTGGAACCATTCTTTTTGTTTACCTAATATTCCTATGTTTTCTAAATCCCACATAAGCAGGTCATGATTCACCGAATCAAAGGCTTTGTTTAAGTCTAAAAAAGCTACTAGAAATATACTACCTTCAGCCATACCACAGTTAACTTGACTTACAAACGATTGCAGTAACATTGTAGTAGACTTCCCCTGCCGAAAACCAAACTGATTATCCGCAATAAGATAATTTCCTTCAAGAAATTGTGGCAAATGCGATGCAACATAATGTTCCAGAATCTTTGCAAATGCAGAAATTAACGTTATTGACCTATAGTTTACAGTTTTTGAGCGATCCCCTCGTTTATATATCGGTTTAACGATACCTAGTTTTAAACCTTCGTGGTATACAACTGGTTTTTATGGTGTAATTAATAATTTTGGCGAGGAGCGGTATAAAAATCTTTGAGTTACTCGTTACGTCTTTAACTCGTATTTTATCTCATCCTGGCGCTTTATTTTTGTTTAATTTTCTCAATATCATTTCTACAGATCCCTCCGTGGCTAGAGGTAAATAAAAGGATGTCAAGTGATTGCTTATTTCCTCCACTGTTGATAACTGCCTCTTACAAACCGAAAAACACACATCGAGATCAGCCGTAAAAATTTCCCGAAATTCCTCAACAGTTTCCGTTGGGTTAGTAAAAGTTTTAATTAACCGCTCGTCATTTGAAGAGTAGCCTTTGCCCCATGTAAAATATTGTTCACCAATTTCCATGTACTTTTTATATCATATGCTGTTTCTTTTATTTTAGTGGTGTAATAGTTGTACTTCGCTATCCTAATTTCCTGAACAATCCAATTTCTATATTTTTTGTAGTTTCTTCTGTAAATGAGGTTAGTTGGATTGCCTTTGACTCTACTGAAATAGAAGTCTTTAATTTTTGTTAGGTTCAGTATTTTTAAATTTATCCATTGTTTACTATCTTTCTCTTTTTGGCTTGAACCTCAGCCAGAGTCGAATAAGCTAGTTCTATACAACTGATCAAAAGTTTTTTGTATGCTATTATATATCTTATCCGCTGACTCATCCTTCAACATTTTATCCCATTGGTAGGTGCGTATTTTACTGTTTCTTAATTATAATATCGCGCGATTCTCTTTGACAAGAATAATTTAATAGAGAAGCATAATTATATAATGATCAGCGATTTTCGTTGTAATAACCCCAGCACATATTGTTGTTTCGTTTATATCATTCGAATATGTTATCAATGCACGTCAAGTCTATCTCAATTAATTTCTTCCCGTGTAGGTAGATTTATTAATCTAACACACCCATAGCCATTAACGATGTTTAGGAACCGATCTCCGTTACTACTTTCTTCTTTGAATAGATCAATATTAAAATCTCCACATACGATAATTTCTTTGTTACTTATTTTCCCTAATAAATCGTTGAGTAGCACTAAAAATTCGTTGATTGGTTTATTAGGCGATCTATCTATAGTAACATTATACTTTACTATTTATCGATATTTCAATGCTAATATAATCGCAAGCCTCTGTTCCCTGTACTAATCTGGGTACAATTACTATATTTTTCCGAAACAAAGATCAGTATGCCGCCGTTAAACCTCACTGATTTCTTAAATAAAAATTTACCATATCCCCTCAGATTATAGTATTTTGCTTCTAATAGGTTTATGTTAATTTCTGTTAGGACCAATATGTCAATTTTTGTGTTGAGAGTAATTGTAACGAATTCATTCAAAATATTTTTTTAGACTTCTAATATTAAGATGGAGTAATTGTAAAGGGGTCGAACTATCATTCCCCAAATGGCTAAAAGTCCTCACCTGCTCCTCCCATTTACCTAAACTTTCAAAATTCTGACAATTTAATATATTGGGTATTTCGCACATAACTACTGAAAAATTAATACTTAAATTCTATTATCGTAATGTTAACGCACGCAAATAACATAAAATATCTATTATACTACTATAAACTAGATTCTTATACTATTTTGTTAAGATCGTCCGAGGTTTTTATTGGAAAGGAACGCTCTTGCGGGTTTTTACGAACAAAAATTTTACCCCATTCTTCAGCCAAGTAAACTGGTAGTTTAGCAGCTTGGTTTTCTGCTTGGTTTCCCAAAATAAGGTCCGATAATATCTGGATAGATTTTTATTAACGAAGATTTTGAGCGTGGATGAAGTGTTTCCAGTTATGTCTTTATCCCAAATAACCTGCGCCTTTTTCTTTACCATCAGCTCATCTACGATTTTACGATTTGCTTTAACTGTTACTGGGTTTGGGAAGTTTTTGTTCCTGGCCGGAAGCCGATGTACGGCCACGATATCCTCCTTTCGTATCTGACAGTTCACTTCCCCACCAATTTTTATTACTAAATCTTGCAAGTCTTCATTTGGCATCTGTGATACTCCATGTAATTCGAAATTTTCCCGTCTTCCGTACTGCTCTAAGAGGTGAACAGTAGCTGTTAGTTCGATTATCTTTTCGTCCTTCTGTTTCGTTTCTAGCGTCAATCTTGCAACTTGCTCCCTCAAGAATTTTAACTCTGCCATTATTGACTGATTTATTTTTAGTGTTTCATCATATTTATTCGATAAAAATTCCGTCGTGCGCACCATTTCTGCAATGTTACTGTCTATTTGCCTTAATCTGTCGGTCACATCTGCTCTCTGATGTTGCTCATCAATTTTACCGCTCTCTGTGGCTTGATTTTTTCGTTTCTTCTCATTCTCGTCAACACTATCGAGGCTTATTTGTCGCTTAGTTCTTCCCTTTGGCATGATTATTAATTTTATGCTTTAAAACAGATTTCCTTACCGCTTGTTCGACAATAGTGAAAAACCGAGATAACTCTTCCAGCAGTACAATACTTCAAAATTATTTTGTAACTGGAAACTCGATTAAATATTTTTTCAATTTTAAGGAAGTCTATAAATATAACCGTTTAATTCGAAAAACTTTTTATAAATTTAGCACTAAACTAACGGCATGTTTCGGGGAAAATTAAAATTTTGTAAAAATACCACGAATGTTCCCGAAAAATGTCGTTAGTTTAGTGTTAAATTTATAAAAAATTTTCCGATTAAAAAGTTGTATGTATTTATAAAGTTCCTTAAAATTGTATTTTGTAATTTTTTTTTTTTACTTAAGGAGGGATACTAAACCACACACTGCATGTAACTACGTAGGTTATCGAAATGAGTGGACCCACGTTTTTAAACAGACTCCTCAGCTCGTTAGACTGAACGAAAGTCATGAGATTGTTCAAAGCGGTCGGGGTGTTTGAGAGGATGTCTGCAAGCGATGTAATCTGGTCGCGATGTAACCCATTTAGACGTGTGCATTTCAGCAAGATATGCGAAATTGACGGGTATTCATCGGTAGAACAAAGTGGGTAGGTATTTGGCTTTAGAGCTTGTTTGATGATGTAGTCGCGGGAAAAAGACGTATGTCCCGTTCTCAAGCGATTGACTGCCGAGAACAGTCTGCGTTCCGTTCCGACCAGAGTCCACCATGGCTCCGTCGTAGGTTTCAATTCCCTGAGAAAGGTCGATTGAGACATCCAGTCATAATTCCACTCTGCGAAGACTGCATCCGACAGGAAACTTCTCAAGGATAATGGACTGAAAGCAAATAGCGGCATTGGGCACATCAAGGATGACCGAGCGACCAGGTCAACCCGCTCATTCCCCGGAACTCCGGCATGACTGGGGACCCATAAAAAAACTACTTGGGCATCCTCTTCGGCTTAGCTGGTATAAGATAGCCAGAACTTCTAGGAACATTTATGATTCCGGGTGATCCGACTGGAAAGCACGTATGGACTGCAAGCAATCAGTCACCAGTAAGATTCCGAGCGGTTGGGATCTCAATTCTAAATATGCCTGAAGACAAAATAACACAGCATACATTTCGGCTTCCGCAATCGATACAACGTTGTTCAACCGTATGTTCTCTGTGATTCGGTCCATTTCGAAAGCGCATGCAGCTGGGATAGCCTTGGACTCATTAGCTTTGGATCTATCAGTGTATGCTTTCGAAAATTTGGTATATTTATTAATAATTCCTAGCGCCCTGTGCCCTCGCAGTGCTGGTGCGTAATTGTTATCGGTGAAGGTTGTGATAGCATCTACCTGAAAAGAAGCCCAGGATGGAGGTAGTTTTGTATAGTCCATTCTGGGTGTAAAGTGGGGCGTGTAATTAATATTTTTACTTTCTTCTTTTTAATATATTTTAGTTGCTTTACAGTTCTCCATGTTATGTTGCAGAAACAGAGGTGATTAATCTGTATTATTCCGCTTCTGACATTTTTTATTTGTCACCAACAAGCGTATGTCTTTCGGCTCAACAGGGATCTGAAAGTGATACAAAACCTAAGGTAAAAGAGACCAACTTCCGGCTCTTCTATTGGCCAGTACTACGCATAATATCTCGTTTGTCTTCCTCTAGCTTCCTTTTCTGGGTTAACTAGAAACGATTGCCCGATATATGAAATTTTTAAGTTTTTACGTAATTATATATATATATATATATATATATATATATATATATATATATATATATATATATATATATACATATACATATAAATATATATTAATTAGAACGTAATTCTTAGGCCACCCCCCATTAGAAAAAATGTCCCAATTTTATGTGACGTTTGTTATATTTTGTAGGATTTTTGTGATTATGTTATTATATTCATACGGACCGATTTAGAATTACGTTGTAAATTTTGATCACTTTGTACAAAATATAGAAGAGAAAGAGACAGAAATGTAAGCAAGAAGGGTCAAGGGCCAGCCAATGAAGAAGTTTACTCTTCTGTAAGAATTACAGAAGATCTAGACCTGGCGGTGTTGGGGGCTTACCTCCTTCCGAGTACCGAAGAGCCAAGTTTGTATATATATATATATATATTAATTACAACGTAATTCTTAGGCTACCCCCCATTCGAAAAAATGTCCCAATTTTATGTAACGCTAAATGTCCCAAAAAATGTCCCAAAAAATGTCCCAAAACATGTCCCAAAAAAATGTCCCAGAAAAATGTCCCAATTTTATGTAACGTTTGTTATATTTTGTAGGATTTTTGTTATTGTTATTTAAAAAATGTCACAATTTTATGTAATGAAATATGTAACGGAAAATGTAACGAAAAAATGTCTTAATTTTATATAACGGAAGTTAAATGTTAGAATAAGATTTTTGTGGTTATGTTATTTTTTGTGTGTGTTGATGCCAGTAAGAATTACGTTGTAAATTTTGATCATTTTATACAAAGTATAGAAGAGAAAGAGACAGAAATGAAAGCAAGAGGGGTCAAGGGGCACAGCCCCTTGCGAGGCCAAAGTGGCCGAGTTTATATATATATATACACATGTATATATAACTTTCTTTCCTTCGTGCATGTACGACGGGACTTTTAGCTTATTTATGATTTGCATGGGGTAGCCTGTATATTACTGGCTCGGATAAATGATGCGTTTCATTTTCATGGTTACTTCTATACTAGAAGCATTTCCATTATAAGACGATCGTACACAATGACCATCAATAAAACTCCAGTACGAACGTTAAAAATTTATTTAAAAAATGATTTTTTACACACGATTGTATGTTGCAAAAATCCAAATTTATATAATGATCTAATAATTAAAAAAGAACATTATTTTTGATTTATTATATTAAAAGATTACACTTGTTTTTCGCTCTTGTACCTTTCTGAAAATATTTATTGCCAAAATTTTATTGCATGTAAACCGAAATTGTATATAAATTAGATCGGATTAACAGGAAATTGTATAAAGTATATCGCATACCACAGTAAAAACCAAATCGCTACGCAGTATTGTTTTGATGTGCTGCGTTTATACTGACTTCGGGAAAAGAAAAAAAAGTCATGTTTCTTTTTACACGCATAATTTTTGGCCACGCGGATCGATTTTATTGATTCTTTATTTATCCATATCATTGAGCAGTAGTGGTACTATATGAGTACCGATGGGTATCGGAACAACAAACCGCATAGTCATCAAATAATAACGTGAAAGAAAGGGAATCTACAGTCAGTACGATTTACTTAGCGACCCTAAGATTTACATGCATAAATTTAAATATTTTACTGTAAAAAATGCGTAAGGATATTAGTATACCATTCTTCAACAATATCAACACTTATTAAAACACTAAATTAAAATAGTTAAGGACCATAAAATATGAATAATACACTCATTTTCAACATAAGTCAAGTATTAGAGCTAATAATATATCGTATTCATCTTATATACATATATTACTTAATTACAATTAACTTCTAATTTCACTAAACTGCGTCTAATTTTCAAACAAATACATTTATACCCACTACACATAGTAAAACAGTATTTATACGTAAGCCAAAAGGAATGCAGCTAAAAGGAACCACCATACATTAGTACCGAAGAACCAAAAAGCCTTTTATTTTTTTTACATCATTTGTAATTATTCACTTTCCCCATCAGTTCGCCGTCCTTTCCTTCGTCTACACATTTCTCATTCTTTGCAGCAAGCTATCAACCAAATT
This sequence comes from Icerya purchasi, assembly GCA_039619475.1. Taxonomy (NCBI): domain Eukaryota; kingdom Metazoa; phylum Arthropoda; class Insecta; order Hemiptera; family Monophlebidae; genus Icerya; species Icerya purchasi. The sequence continues at coordinate 149,647,367 of CM077116.1, read as the reverse complement.
TTTGTATTTTGTCTTTCCATTATGTTCAAATTGCATTCGTCTCTAATTTCCTTTGGTACGTTACCCAATATCTGACTCAGAACTTCCTCTTCAACATTTTCAATTTCATTGTTAATCCCTATAGGTCTTATAAAACATAATTTGTCATTATCGTTCCTAGTCCCGTAAACCCGTTCTCTTGACGGTAATCTTCTTTTTTTCTGTTTTATACCTAAATAGCTTACTGTAATAAAAAAAACATTTTTGGATACATTTCTTTATTATTATCCCACCAAGTATAGTATTCGTTACGGGATTTTACGAGATTTACACTTCTCCAGCTCTGTAAAAATATTTTCAAACATCTTTTTTGTAGCTCACTAATTTTCCTTGATTCCGTTTTTTTTTCGGCTTCCCCCAAATTTCGATTCTGTATCTAATCCTAGACATTATTAACGAGTCAAAATGCAATCTCGTGGTTTTGTAATTCATAACCTATTTTTAATTTGTATAAAGCCGGAATAGTCTGCCTAATTTTCCTAGCAATGTTATCAATGAGAAAATTCTCCACGTTAACGCCTTATCAAATGTTACTCTAAGGTATTTAAAATTATCAACCGTTTCTATCGGATCACAACAACATGAAGACAATCTACATTATGCAACACTATTTTAGGAAACTTAAAGTTTTTTATCTAGCTGCAATAGAAACTAGATCTTTTTTTTTTCTCCAATTCACTTTTCCGCGATAAATAACATTAATAACTTTTGTTAATCGTATTTGCTCTATTATTAAAAATTTCTCTTAAGAGATTCCGCCATTTTTCATGTTGTTTGATGACTGCTGAGTATCTGCACTCACCAATACTTACCGATATATGCATGGTTGCCCGACTGACCGGCAACTTTACTAACAAAGAATTAAAATAGATCATCAACATCGGCGACAAGCAAACAATAGAAAAAGTAACCATACGAGCCGAACGTATATTTTTTGAAGTCGGTAGAAATATTACCAGTGATAGAAATATAGATTGAAAAATTAATTTTTAATATGGCTAAATATTATCAGCGTTAATTAGCATATATTAGGATAAATAAAACGAATTATAATAGTCTTAACAACACGTAGAATTTTTGTGGTTAATATTAACATTGAAATCACAATTTTTGTTTTTTTTAAACCCCCCTTAGGTTTTGCTACCAGAGAGCATTAGCCCAGCAAAAAGGAATAGATGCATGGAATAGAATAAAAATTATATTTTTATTTTGTCGACAATGGAATCAAGGAACACCCCTAGAACAGGAACAACTGAGAGAATAGGTAGAGAAAGGATATAAGAGTCGTTGAAAGGAGCAGGAAGACCAAGCTTTAAAAGATGACAATAAAGTAAGTCACGCTCGCGAGATAAACCAGAACACTCGAAGAGCACGTGATTTGCATCACAAACATACTGGGAACCTTCAAGATCCAATGAACAAAAGGGAGATGCAGCCAAGGAAAAGCGATTTAGATAAGAAGGAAGAAGACTATGCGAGAAACGGAGGCGAGATAATTTAATAATTATGGACCGACGCAAACTGGGAAAATCATAAAACCAAGGACGAGAAGGAGGAACAGGATTAATCAAGAGATAAAAGGAATTAGGATTAGCGAAAAGAGATACATAAACAGAATACCTAAGATGGCAGGATTTAGTTGGAAGAAGAATATTGTGTGCTCAAACCCTACTAATAAAATTCCCATTGGAAACAGCAGCTTTAGCAAGGAGGTCGACGGCTACATTTCCATCAATGCCTGAATGTCCGGGAATGCAAAGAAAGTCAATCTAAGTAGACCCGTCGATAAGAATACATCATGAAGAAGAGAACGAATAGAAAGGATAATAGCATCAGTGGAAGGAGAAAGGGGAGGTGGAGATAGCGCTAGAAGAACACTTAAAGAATCAGAAACAAGAAGGAATTTGGAAGGACTTGCAGAAGAGGAAATATAAATAATGGCTTGTAGAATAGCGATAGATTCTGCAGTAAAGACAGAACAAAAGAACGGAAGTCTAAAGGACCGAGAATGAAAGAACTGAGGGCACAAGAATGCCGCCCCTACTCCCCTCGGGCTCTTCGATCCGTCAGTAAAAATTAAAGAGTGATCGCGGAATAGAGAATTTATTGTATTATTAAATTTCACACTGACGATATGAAAGGGAGAGGATTTATGAAAGTATGGCATGAAAATGATATTTGGTGGCTTTAACAATTTGGAATAGACGTAAGAAAAGAATGAAAGCTTGTGATGGGAAATGACAAAAGGGAAAAATTTAAAAAGGCGAATAGATATATGAGGTAGTATAGGAATTTTATTGGAGGAAAAATGCCAGTGACGAAGAATAAAAGAATAAGAGGTACTGATATTTGACGAGGAAGTGGAAAAACTTTTGATGAGAAAGCGATAACCCGAATAAGATCTTCGGATGAACAGAGGACAGATGTTAGATTCAGATAGAATGGCTGGGATAGAAGATGATCTCAAAGCTCCGAGACAAAGCCGAAGGCAACTGTTTTGGAGACGATCTAATTTGTAGAGAACGGATTTGGAAGAGTTGCCATATAAGAAACTGCAATAATGCAATCTAGAGCGAATGAGAAATTTGTACAACATTATTAGCACAGAAGGATCACCTCCCCATCTCGTGGGTGAGAGGGCTTTAAGAAGATTTAAGACTTTAAGTGAGGAAGCATATAAATGGCTGATATGTTCATGGAACCACACTTTTCTTAGTTTTTATATAATTTTTAAACCACTTAAGTTGATTATTTTTAATGCCCAAATTTTCTAAGTCCTTGATAAATAATTCATGGTCAACTAAATCATACGCCTTAGATAAGTCAATAAATGTAATTAAAAATTGATTCCCCATTGATAGTCCTGTGTTTATCTTATTTACAATCGTTCTCAATAATGTTATCATGGATCTTTTTTTCCTGAAACCGTGTTGATTTTCATAGAGTAAGTTGTTTTCTTCCACATAATTTTTTAAATGTTTATCAATGTAGTGTTTTAATATTTTAGCTATTACAGATGTTATTGTTATTGGTCGGTAATTTTCAAATTGATTTTGCACTCCTTTTTTATATATCGATCTAACAATACCTCTTGTAAGCCCATCGGGAGTGTTAGCTTCCTTTATAGAATAATTGACCATGTTAGTCAAAATAGCAATAAAAATATTTGAATTTTGTTTAATATCTTTAACCCTAATATCATCTCGTCCAGGTGCCTTATAAACTTTTAGATCGTTAATTATACAAGCTCATCTCACTGACGGAAATACTATGTCTTTGCTCTAACGCGCATTAACCATAAACTGAATAATTCTTTCTTTAGTGGAACGTGTGTTGATCCTATATTGATGAAAATCGGTAGATACTAACGTAGGAGTCAGTAAATCAAACAAAACACAGTTCCCTCGGGCACTGCAGGGTTAAATAGGCGCGTTTTATAGAAGAACTTCGCTGAATAGTAGATCGTCCGGCAATTGCGTTTACTAGTGTATAAAACAATCTTATCAACTGGTTCGACTACCCTAACTCCTCCGATCGGCCATTGTAAAAGAAAATTTTCAATCGTGGATCGCCAACCTTCAATTTGGAGCCGGCGGATGAAGAAGAAGAGGTGTATAAAAATGTTCGTTGTATTTAACGTCGTTCGTCAGTACCTATTTTTTATTTTTCTTGTATTTTTTTTTCGGAAAATTTGCTTTAAATTATCTTTTTATTTTTAGCGTTTTCTAAAGTAGTCATAAAACGAAATTACTATTTAAAAAAAAAAGTTAATACGCAATAAAGAAAGGTTAGCCGAAACGAGAAGAAGAAGAAAGAAAAACGTATGTATAATACAAATAGGGGAAAAATGTAAAGAAAAATTGACTTCAAATGTAACATTTTTCATCGTTTTTACATAGCCAGAGGTGAACGAAAATCTTAAACGTTACGCAAGCATTATCGTAGACTGTGAACGATACGTACTCCATAGCCTAATTATCCGATTAGTCGAAAAAACAAGAAAACAGATAATAAATAGACGAAAGAAAATTAAATACGGAGCGTGTTGGTATTTTAAAATGAATTCGTATAATTTTGATGTTTAAAGTAAAACACTTTGACCACTAAAACCGCTACGTATTTGCTTTCCTTATTGTATAATGCGGTGATTCATGCACTAGAGAACATTCCTCAAGAAACGCCTCAATTAATTTTGAAAACCACATTAAAATTCATATACGATAATATCGGATATTACATTTATTTCATATTTTTCTTATATACTGCGTTGTTGTGAAATATACCGCATGCTGTTAAGAAATTCCTTCAAAATTAGAATATGCTGTACTATCGAAAAATTCGCGAGTACATAAAATCTGGAACATATCACTGTTGAGAGTATACACTAGACGGAAGATTTGCTTTTAACAAATCACATTTTAAGTAAAACTAAGTTGTTTATTTTTGTTTTTTTTTTGAAATTTAAACAATGAATTAATATACTAAATTTATTCATTTTTTGGAATTTTATGCTAGTTTCTTTATTGTTTTTTTTTTTAAATTCACTAATTCTTTGTCATTGTAAAGAAGGAATAATGATAATATGTACTGTTTTTTCTGTGATTTTTTCTGAACGCACTGTGAGAAGCAAGGGCTAAGATTAAAATATAATAGTCTAAGATCCGAAGAGAGATCGTCCTTTCTGTTTATCAAATGAAACACATTTTTTATAAAATTTTATATATAGACCATCACAACCCGAATGTATTACCTATGAAATTATGTTCATGGCTATCCTTAATTTTAAAAATTTTAATTTAATTTTTTTTTTTCATATTTCACCCCTACTTGTTCATCACCAAAAAAAATTATTATTCAAATCAAAAGTCCCTAATGTAAGGAATATGCCAAAGTGGTATTGCCTACCTGTTTCTGTTCATTTCTACCTGGCAAGCAGGTATGGACAGGTAAGTTGAAATAAGTGACTGCACCAATCTGTTTACCGATCGAAATATTTATCAAAATAAAGATAATTTAATTACAAACGCGATGATATAGTATTGCCTGAAATAAACCGTTCATGAAACATTATTGCCAACGTTTAAAGTTTCAAAATCCGAGCCAGTAAGGTGAGAGAAAGTCGAGCGTCCTACTTATTGTTAGTGCGATAGAGGAGGACGGAGCATAGCAGCTGCTTACGGCGTGCCGGTTGAATGAAAGAGAGTGCGCATGCTCTTCTTACATGCGATTAACTAAAAAATCGTTCGATTTTGTTGGTTATCACTTCTCGTGTTATGGCAAAGCTACTATTTTGAAAAGTCAATACCATGAAGAATTTCAAAATTTTGTCAAAAATCATGAAGTAGGTACATAATGAATTTTGTTCAAACTTAATGATCCTGAATTAGCCGACACCTCGAATAATCCTTTTTTTTGTAAATAAAGAAACTATTATAAAGAATATGTTTCTTTTTTTAATAACTGTTTATTTTCTTTGCTTATATTTGGTATAATTTCTTTATATAATAGGTAAAATATTTAGAACACGTTTTTATATTTTAATATGTATATTAAAATATAAAAATTATAATTGAAAATAATTTCAAGTCTGTTGTAAGTCGCTCCAAAATGATTCCCGGCAATAGAGAAGTGCTGCCTCTCTCAATCGCATGTAAGAAGAGCATGCGCACTCCCTTTCATTCAACCGACACGCCGCGCGCAACTGCTATGCTCCGACCTCCTCTATCGCACCAACTAGGACGCTCGACTTTCTCTCTCGCGCAACTTTGCTTATTCGGATTTTTTTAAAAACTTTAAACGCTGGCAATAATGTTTCATGAACGGTTTATTTCATGCAATACTATATTATCGCGTTTGTAATTAAATTATATTTATTTTGAAAAGTTAAATTAAAATTTTTAAAATTAAGGATAGCTATGAATACATTCGGGATGTGATCGTCTATATATAAGATTTTATAAAAAATATGTTTCATCTGGTAAACAAATGGGTGAAGGACGATCTCTCTTCGAATCCTATAGGGTGGTAATAATTTAAATAACGTAGGACGATTAATTTTGATACTTTTTAGTTCATACGTCGGCCACCGCGGAGTTTATTTCCGTGGAAGTAAAGTGTGGCGATTTACTCATGATTATTATAACTAAATTATTATTATTATTATTATTATTATTATTATTATTATTATTATTATTATTATTATTATTATTATTATTATTATTATTATTAATTAGATTGATCACCTACAATTAAGAAAATGGAATATGATCTACATTTATTATAAACCTGTACATGAATAGGAAACGATAAATAATAAAATCAAATTATAACATAAAATTGGAAATAAATCTATATAAATTATTCTACTTATCTCGAAACCTGGAGGTGAGGCAGATGGTATGATGCCGATGATACGTGGATCCTATTCCGGCCGTCGGCCTGACTTGGGAGTTCGATCCGCGACTGTTTGCTGCTTTGTAACGTTGAAAATTTGTTCCCAGTACTTTTCGAAAAACAAGTATACACCATTTCGAACTTATTCGATCAGAAATATTACAGGCAAAGTCTGAGGCAATGTTGTGCTCCACCGGCATCGGCTCGTAATTACGTTCATCTTTTAGTTTTTTCCGATCTCCAAAATCTGACTTCGATTTGATCTTTACCAGCCTCGAAATCAGACCAAAATTTCGACCAAATCCAGATTCAAAACACGACTAAACTCCGTCCAGCTGCGGTTCCTCCAGCGCTCGCCTCTGGCCTGCGTTACGTGACATACCATCCCGTCTTGCTCCCTCACCCCCAACCGATCACCGACTCACATATACATACACGCACACACCTACACTCGCACTTCTTATTGGATAATCAGATATTTTTTTTTTATTTCTTTATTTTTTTGTTTATTTTATTTTTTTAATATATATATATATATATATATATATATATATATATAAAGTATGTAATGTACACATTAAAATGTATAGAAATATGGGTTTTTGTATACTTTAAGGTTTACCATCATCAATGAATAAAAACTTGGAATTTCAATACGGACGAAGGATTGATGGAGTTAGTTGTAATTTTTGATAATCTGCGAGAGTTTGGACGTAGTTGTTTTTTCTTTTTGGGGGGGGGGGCTTATATGGAAGAAAACCCATTGGCCATTATATTAGAGCAAGGTTAAATTACAATTTTTGATGACATTATAAATGAATATAATGTCCAATACAAGACGATATTATTTGTAGCCAAGAGCGAACTTCTTTTACATGGAAGGTCTACTTTTAGGTTTAACCAATGAATTATATAATACTGTTTGAGTATTTTTTTATCGGCTGCATTCGAAAAATAAATGGGCCGCGTCTGCCAACCTATCTCTATCATTCCGAAGTGGACAAATAGGAGACTCCTGCTTATATACATAGAATATGGTAATCTGTTAACCCCAAATCGTAACCGACATATCGTCACTATAAATTTCCGAGTATTGGTTATCCCCCCATCCGAAATTGGAACATACCACGGAAATCTAGGGATATACGGTTGAATGTAATTCTCATTTTTATTTACTTATTGAATTTATCGATTTTCAAAAAACATTCTACTTTTTTAGGAGGCAGAAGTCGAATTGTTCAATTAGATGAAACTAAATTTATCGAGATTCCAGTCTACTTAAAATTATGGAAAATAATGGATTAAAAACACATTTACTACAAATAACAACAAATTTTCTGAAAAACAGAGTAATATCGCTATACAATGAAGATAACGAGAAAATTCTCGAGCAAGACTTAACATCAGGAATACCACAAGGTTCGTCGCTTTCTCCTACATTATTTAACATAGCTATGTCCGAGGTGCGTAAAAATATAAGAGAAACAGAAAGAATTACATTGCTAAGCTATGCGGATGATCTATTACTTATTGTAGGGATAGAAGAAATCAAAAATGTTGTATTAATAAATAAAAGCATCGAAAAGGTCAACTCGGTACTGAACGGCCTCGGATTAAGTCTTAATTCAAACAAGGCTCAAACATTACTAGTCTCACGAAAACATAACGAACATGAGTTTTCACAACAATTACAAAAACAAATTTTTATGGGACATGATAACTTATGTTTTAAAACAGAAATGAAATATTTCGAAATAGTTCTAGATCAAAATTTAAATTATAATAAACATGTTGAATATATTATTAATAAAATTAAAAAAAGTTACAACAAAATGAGATCACTGTATAACAACACATTTGAATTCGATACAAAAAAAAGAGAAATTTTGTATAACGCGCTGTTCCGCTCCATAACCTCTAGCTTATTATGAAAAGTTGAGGAAATCAGATATTAAAAAACTCAGATCATTACAGAGAATAATATTAATAGGAGTTATTTCTGCTTACAAGACCATATCCTACACTTCGGTCTATGCAATAGCAGGACAAACACCAGTTGATTTACAATTACAACAGATTAATCAAATTAAAAGAATTAATATAGAGAGTAGGCTTGAGAAATTAAGTAAAACAACCATACAGGAAAAAATTGAACAAGTAAAAGACGAGACAATAAAGATATGGCGAGAACAGTATGAAACGTAAATAACAGGAAGACGAACAACATAGTTAATTCCAAGTATCAAGGAAAGAATGGAAAACAAAGAACGAACCTCTAACTATTACCCTACACAGTATCTTACAGGACACGGTAATTTTGCTTCTTATCTAAAAAAATTCAAGATAACAAGCAGCAGTTTATGTAGAGAATGCAAACACATTCAAAATATGCCAACAATTTAAGGATATAAGAAGAAACTACAACATAAAAGAAGGTCTTATGAATTGTTTCAAAGAAAAAATAACCTATCTGTAGGTCAGCAGCTTTGTAAGAGAAATACTGAAGGAGAAAAATGAAATATATTAACCTTAGGATATTGTATTATATATATATATATATATATATACACACACGCACACTGTTAATGTCAAAAAAAAAAAAAAAAAGAAAGTAGATATTTAAAATTGATCATACATTCTAATTTATATATTGTGCAATTTATATTAAGCGAAATCCAGTTGATCTCAAAACGAGAAGTGTTTTTGCAAAAGTTCTGGGACAACTGCAATATAAATAAACTTGCCTCACCAGTTACATCTGAAATGGGGACCAAAAAAAAAAAAAAAAAAAAAAAAATTATCGAGATGTAGGCTGGTTTATTTGGTGCTATCCATATTTCTCGTTCGGCAATTTCTATTTATCCCCTGTTTCTAACCGATCACCTCAAACCTCCTTACTCTCTCTCATTATCCAATCTGATGAATGGAAAGGAGCTGGTTGTAATTCTCTTTCCAGTGATCCTAATCACAACTAACGGACCGTAAATAATTCGGAGGCATTCACAGCGAGGAGTTACAGCATTGAACATTTATGTCGCGAAGTTCAGAGTAAAATTCCGAGGAATGTAACAGTAGGCAAGAATTTTTCCATTACTCTATATGGCGGAGTTTTATTCTATAGTGCAATCTCGCCGAGTACGTAAATTTCTTAACACTACTATCGCAAAAATGTTAGTTTAGAGTTTTTATTCAATAACAGAAATTTTTAAACTTCTTATTAGTTCTACGTTATTTTATCGTTTTCCTCTCTTGTCAATTTGTTTCCCTTTCGCGCCATTTATAATCGTAATTTTAATTTGAAAAAGCATTAGAACTTTATCAGAAATGTACATATTTTTGATAAAGTTGTAATTTAATGTTTTTTCAAATTCTGATCATCAGAAAAGTCATGAATTATCGAGTGTATCTAGTACCGTAATTTTATTGATCGCTTACCGAAAATATTATAAATTGAGATTATTGAGATGGTAGAGAAAGAATAAACGGGAAATTGTACTGCGTGGGAAGGTTTAAGTGCAATGAATTAGAGTAAAAAAAAGAAAAGAAGAATAAGAAAAAAAGAGAAGTTTTTAAATCACACTCTAAGAAAATGTATACTGTAGATACGAGACAGGATCAAAGGATTAAGAAAAAATCTTAAATTGAATTTAGAACGAAAAGAAGGAGGTAAGTTACGATTCAAGTGTAAGATATTGAATATTTTAAAAAGCCTAAAATTAAGTAAAGAGATTAATCGAAGAATGGTTTTTGTGAATAAAGAGATAATGCGAATCAGAAAAGGAACAACACCATAGAGACATCAGTGTCCTCATATTTGATAACGACATATTCGATATAAAGAGAAATTATTGAGGGAAAACTTGGTTAATGAACGGTGATCGATCTCGTTTGAATTTTCACACGGCCAGGACCTACAGGAAATCAATTTCGGCAGAACTGAGATTCGAAATAATAAAAGGAGTAAGCAGAATAATGAATTCTCAAAAGATGGGAAAGAAAATGAGATGTGATCAAATTTTTTTTTTTTTTTGTTTTTCTTAATCGGGTTCATCAACATGGACATTGACCCGAGAACTGGGGAAAAAAAAAGAATCAGATTTTTATGAGATGTGAAATACTTGGATGACAGAAGGGAAAGAATAAATGACACTTCTTGATAAAAGAGAGGATGTGATCAGTTGTAGAACATTCTTAGAATTGAAGACTAGGAGGAATTTATATCGGGAAAAGAACGAAAGTGAATAAAAAAGAACCGTTCGAAAGAAAGGGTGAGTAGGTATAACCTCGCGGCTATTTTAATATAATCCTAATTTTTTTTTTTTATTTCCTTATGTTTTAACCAGTTCTTACTTTTTTTTTTTAATATGTGCTAATGGTTCTCTGATCGTACGAGTTTCGTGTTTCTCGTTTATTCCGAATGCCCCAAAAATGGTCGAGGTACTGATATTAAGTTTCTGTATTTTATAAGAAAAATTTCGGTTATAGCTCTACGTCCAAAATACCCATCACCCCCCCGGGGGGCTAAAAAGAGCTCAGAATTATTCCGAATTTAATTTACAGGTAAATCACTTTGGAACTTGGAAACAGGTTTTCAGTGAAAAAAATTACAAATACGACTTTTAGCATTTAGACCGCCGATTAGCCTAAGTGTTGGAGTTTAGTAAGAATTCGTGAAATGATGTCGAACGGTTTAGTTGGCTAACGACAAACAGTATTTATACGAGCCTTTTATTACCCGAATTTTACTTCGTATACCCGGTAATGCACAATTTACATCGATGCAAGAAAGTTTTCGATTTTCTATTGAAACCGAATTTATTTTAGTTTCGCGAATGCCGGCGTTATGTATCAAATTTTTGCGTAGAAAATAAGAAATTTTTGTGATTTTATTCTTCGATCGAGTTTTTTGTAACATCGGTGAAAGTAACAATTTAAAAGAAATCAAACTCTGAACAAAAGCTCATTAACGAGTTAGGCAACACCGACCAGTTTAGCGAGTAGATTTTTGATATTAATATGTTTTAGCTAAATTAATATTATGAAAACCCTTCAACGTACGGGGTCGCAAACGTAACTCTTTTTTTTGTTATTTCCTCTAGTTCTATGTTATAGTCGACGTAAAAATGATGAAAATTAGTAGGGTTTATAATGTTTGGCAAATGAATAGTGGATCTCGTTACAAATATTCGGACTGCGAGAAAAGATCACAGTTATACCTGAAAGAAACTCTGTGTTACGTTATATAATGATTTCACATCGTTACATTACAGGCGTAATTAACGTTACGGCTATTAGTAGTTGGCAGTGTATTATGCCGGGTTTTCTTTTTCGTTCGTTCTTTTCTTAACAGCGGAGTCACCTACTTCTTTTGTTGTACTAATTAAAATAACATTCCTACGGTAGTCGTCTATTTGACCGTTAGCATCATTATGTATTGCGCGCGCGAAGTGTCATGGATACAAAATTATTGAATGGATTTAAATGATTATTTCACGATTACGGAATGTTCAGTTTTTAAAAAATATCAAATATTTCAGCATGCTACCTGCCTGTTGAATATATCGAAACCTGTTTTTTTACACGCCGCAAACGATAATCCAGCGTCTTGTTGTAACAACATCAAAAAATATTTCACCGATGACTGTTATTTTAATTTGTTGCATTTTTGAGTACATTATTGCCAAGCATCTTCTTTCGTCTTGTCTATACTTGATTTTCCAAAGTTTTTTTTTTTCCATCAGTTTACTCAGTTGATATGTTAAATGAAAAATAAATTAAAAACATATTACAAAAAAAAACAAAAAAAAACATATTTCTTTATTCTGTCGAATATTTTATTTCCATTCCTACCAGTCCTTCTACATTCAAAATAATGAGACCGCTAAAAACATTGTTTACATTATATTTATGTGCATACTTCGCTGCACCTTCGAATATCGCCAGATAACGCAATCTTCCATAATTCTTACAGAAGGATCAGTTTTAATTGACTACGTTTTTTTCGAAAAATTAAATGAATATAAACATTTAAAAAAAAAATTACAGATTAACTGATTAACCATTTCAAAATATTTATTCGATAAAATTTTTTACGGTAAATTTATTTCAAAATGTTACTGTGATTATTCCGTTTTGAATGATTTATTCGATAAAACTTTTTACGGTAAATTTATTTCAAAATGTTACTGAGATTAACCATTTTAAAATATCTCTATTCGATAAAATTTTTTACGGTAAATTTATTTCAAAATGGCTTTTATTAAAATATTTTTCCTAGGACAGCTTTTTCATATTACTACTCCCTGTGTGCCGTGTTTTTTTTTTTTTCTTTTATATGTACCACTTTTTCATCGCTACATAATTTTTATGTGTTTTCCTATCACTTTGCGCTGATAAATTATTTCGATTTTTTTTTAATTTAAATTACCCGTTATCTTTTTTTATATGTAAAAAAGTTTACACATTTCGATCTTGTTTTTCTTTCTTTTCTTTTTTTTTTTTTTTATAATTTTATTTACAAAAAAAAATACGAGTAGTAAAATATTTCAATATCAATCAAAAAGCCAGAAATAATTAAAATGCGAACGCTGCTACAGAGTTGATAGTTCCGCAAAAGTACACGCTACATGTGTGTGCGATTGAAGCAAGCAGATGAGGGGAGCTCCTTTGCGGAGAGGTGAGCAAGCAAGCAAGGAACTCTAAGATTATTATATTGCTATGTTTTAAATTTCCATTATTACCTCGAATACGGAGCTATTCTATGAAGCATGTTCAAATTAATTTTTTTTTAAATGTACGTTTAAATGCTTACGTTATTAACATAAAATAAATGAACTACTTAATAACAACAAAAAAAAAAAAAAAAAAAAGTATAAATTAATTTACTCTAATGAATTAAAATAAATACCTTTAATTTAGAAACACGTTTTCGTTCACAGCCCCCTCTCACTGTTTCCTATATGATATGAACAAGAGATTCTTATTGAACGATCAGTTTTTATTTACGACTTATTATTTCATACAATAATTTCTTTGAATTTTTCAAACTCGACGATTTTTTTTATTTGTTAAATTGTTTCACTCGTCATTGAAATATTAAATATTCCACTCTTTAAAAACTCCTTTCAGCCACCAATCTTATTTATGATATAAAGCGCTTAATATAATAGAACCTTATGTATATTATTTCGATTACTTTAAATTGATTAATTTTCGCTAATAATTTTATTCTAATAGTAGGGAAAAATTGAAAATAGGTTCCATAGATGATTGTGTTCTAATACGCAATTAAGAATCTATCGGATAACAACAGTGCGTCAACATATACATGAACAGTATAAGAGGAACAACGAAAAAAAACAAAAGAACAAAAAAACGTAAGAAAATGTTAACAAAGAATTCAGCTAACGTAATCTTTGACCACCTTCAACTTGGAATCTGCTGGAATTCCTGCGGCTGTTTGAGCGTATCGTTCTACAGTGCAACTACCAGCATCGATGCTACACACCCACCATACACCAGCAGACGATCATCAAAGAGCGAGACTGGATAATGGTTGTCCAGAGTCAACGACGATGCCGCGACTCGGAAGATGAACTGGTAGAAAATTAATCAGCGACTTCGGGCGAGTTCTTCATTGCAGTAATGTACGCGAGAAATAGGCGGTCGCGAAGAGAGAAGGATGCGGCCTGCAGACAGGGACGGTGCAAGTGAAGATTAAAACAGCAAATAAATTACGTAAATATACTATTATCTGCCTCGTATCACGTTCCATGTTCGGTAAATATCCGCAGTCGGCGAATGACCGGATATATTTATCATTCATTCGTGCTCTACTCGGAAAATGAAATAGAAGTTAAATTTATTCGCACGCGGCATCGCTACACAGCGAGCAACTGTTTGTAATTTTAATGATTAAAGAAAAATTCCACTTCCAATACAACTATGTACATAAGACAGGCCTCTCTTTCAACTCATGCTGTTCCTCATTAATGGCGGTGACGTCTTTCCCACACACACACACACACTTTTATTCATTTAGAAGGATTTCCTTGCTTGGCTGCCGATACTCAAATAAATTGTAATCTTATGGGGAAGTCTATATTCGCATTCGTTGTGACCGTATACTTAAAAATGTTAAAGTCCAGTTGGTACCAGCGTCTTCGGCTCAAACGATGCAGTAACGAAATATCAATATCGTAATGTACAGCAATCAAAAAAGAAAAACGCTAACCGATCGGAGAAGAACATTACAGGCTTCCTATCTGCATATAGAAGGAAGCTCATTCGATTTAAGACTTCAGTGTTACCACGCGATTTCGCATAGATTTAAGGAAAAGAGTTCGCGACGTTAGTGAAATAGCAAAAAACGAGACTAGTTGGCTGGTCGTTTAGTTCAGATTATAACTAAATACATGTGCGCTACATATCGGAACAAAGTTCACATGATATTTAGCTTAGGTAATAATCATTCGACCGCAAGCACGTAATTCACGTACTCATTAACAGAATAACATATCGCTACAACATCTCGGAGCGGAAATTGATTTTGCTATTCATTATATCTGAAAGCATAGTCCGGCTAACATAAAATTGTTGCAGTCACACGAATCAACGGGATTACTTTTGTTTCGATAAGGTTAAGAGTAGTCACCTGATAAAGATCGAAGGAATTTAGGAAATTAATCTGGAAACGAATGGTAGATTAGAACTGATCTATAATTAGAATTTGATAAAATTCAGTGAGCTAAAAAGCGACAACCGGCGATGAAGGAAATCAAAAAATGCAAATGATACTACAATAATGAAAAAACCGAAATAAAAAAGAGAGCGTCCATCAAAGATGGATAATCTCATGCGAAGAAGGTAATATAATGAGTAATTAATAAACATAAGTGAACATCTTAAGAATCAACAGTAAACAAAATGCGCCAGTAATTCGGAACATCCAATCTTTCGTACTGGAAAAGAGAAAAGAAATATTAGTTAACATATAAATGTAGTATATATCGTTTGAATCTAAAGGAGACTTAAAGAAAAGATGAGAACATCTTAGTAAAGATTAATGTAGGGTGTATAATCGGAATAATTTCTAAATCGAATTACATTTAGGTTTCCTTCAGACTCAGATCATACATCCTACATTATTTTTTTGCTAATATATTCCCCCGCTTTTCTAATTGAAGGTAATTAGGTCTCCTCCTCTTCTAGAATTATCTTTTGAAACTAGTGAAAAACTGTAACAAAAGAGCAATCTGTCTACTTTTAAACTTCCTAATTTATTAATTTCGACTAAATCGTTACAACGGTTTCTAACAAATAAGTTGACCCACACATCCACATATTTGTATATATATATATATATTAATTACAACGCAATTCTTAGGCTACCTCCCATTAGAAAAAATATCCCAATTTTATATAACGTTTGTTATATTTTATAGGATTTCTGTGATTGTTATTTTAAAAATGTTACAATTTTATCTAACGAAATATATAACGAAAAATGTAACGAAAAAATGTCGTAATTTTATGTATGGAAAGTTAAATGTTAGGATAGGATTTTTATGGTTATGTTATTTTTTTTGTGTTGATGCCAATAAGAATTACGTTGTAAATTTTGATCATTTTACACAAAGTATAGAAGAGAAAGAGACAGAAATGAAAACAAGAGGGGTCAAGAGACACAGCCCCTTGCGAGGCCAAAATGGCCGAGTTTATATATATATATATATATATATATATATATATATATATAGTACCTGATGACCGAGATTTGCTCAGATCTATTGTGAACATTCAAAACAATCAAATTATTAATAAATTTTGCAAACGTTTAAAAATAAGTATTCTTGCATGACACGAATAAAACCAAATTTAAAATTCTCTCTCATTAACTAGAAATATTATTAAAATCATCGCCTCTGTATATATCTACGATGATGAGTTTAATTGACGTAAGACATATATATGTATACTGTATACGTGGAGAGAAAGACAGAGAGTACCTGGTAACTGAGCTTTGCTCGGATTTATTTTGAACTTACAGTACATTTAAAATCCCATACCCTTGACAAAGCGTTGGAGATTGTTAAGTTAAGGTTCATAATGTGCTAAGTCCAACGGCATTGTGCGAGGAGGAGGGTCAGTTTCTTTCTCACGACTACCTTTACTTTCCCACATTTCTCCGGTAGCTAATTCAATTTCACATTAGGTATAGATCTGGGAGCGACTTCGATCTGAAATGAGATAAGTCTCGACCTGTGACTTTTGCTTTGATAGCTGAGTACCTAAACTACTAGGTTATTGTATTGCCTTACATCAGTAGCGAATCCTGATATTTTCCCCAGTATTTTTCTAGACAGAAAAACGTTAAAATGAAGTTAACTCGACATATCATCGCACGCACTACACCACACAAACGAATACAAATTGTGGAGCTCGTTTTTTTAAGAAATTTCAGAAAACTAAAAAGTAAATTTATGAAAAAGAAAATTGATATTTAAATTTTAATAAAGAAAATGATTGACGTGAACAATAAAAAGAGGAAGAAGAATAATGCAAAATTAATTAAAATAAATAAATAAATAAATAGAATCATTAAGTAACATAACTTCAAAACCATGAAATGAAATATATACTGTGCCTTAGTCTTATAATAAAAAAAAAACAACTTTGAGATATATTATTTAAAGGAAAGTTATTAAGAACTCTTTGCTCGCATTAACAAAATTTTCTGAATAGCCAAATTAAATTCATTGGTACACTACACTACCACGTCTGTACCATTTTTGTTTGTCACAGTCGACAGATTTTCACTAGATTTTGCTAAGCGTATTTATAAATCGGGCGTGTGAACGTTATTTCGCTACGATAAAGACAGTTAGACATCACGGTATCACAGTGAAAAATGAGTAATGATACCACTGATTGTTTGGTTCCGGTAGAAAAATACCTGTTTTATTTAACGCTTGATCTGATTGGCTGTTTACACTGGTATAAGTGTACAATTATCAATGTGTTCTTAATAACTCGCTAATATCAAAGAAGTATTCACAGCGTCTAGCGCGCACAAAACGAATTTAAGCATATCATCAAATTGTAATTTAACTATTATTACTAATAGACCAACTACAATTTACATTAAGTATTTCATATATTATGTTTTCTCTCCGCATTCTCAAATAGGACTTTTCGAATTATATATATATATATATATATATATATAGGCAGCGTGGTAGCCTAGTGGTTAAGGTGCTTGGCTACCAAGTCGGAGGTCACGGGTTCGAGACTTGTCTCGTCCCGGATCCAAATCGCTCCCAAGCTTACCCAACCTGAAATAATTGGGTACCAGAGAAATCTGGGAAAGTAAAGGCGGCCGAGAAAAAGGAACTGGCCCAAGTATTCTCATCAGATCCATTAAGCTTAGTACATTGTGAACCTTAACTTCACAATCCCGACGCCCTGTCAAGGGTATGGAACTCACTTTACTTTTTTTTATATATGTATATTCTATTATTGTTCACATTATAATACTCGTATTTTTTTCTGTATTTTTTCTGGTTTTTAATGAAATTTCGTTTCAGCCGAAACCGGCGTCGAAACGTGACCGCGACATTGCTTTTTTTTTGTTATTTAAAGTAAACAAATTGTAATTATTAAATAAACGAATAATATTGACGAATAATAACAATATTCGCACGTATGATAATAAATTCGAGTTAATTACTGCGCTAACACCGCTTAGGCGGGTTATAAACAACGGTTATTATCTTAATGATTAATAAATAGTTTCGGTAATATTTACCTTCTACTGTTTACGAATATATTTTCAGCTAATCATCGTCAACAGAAATGACTGATGTGACGGAAATGGTTCTTTACGGGAATCTATTTATTATAGGAGGTATAATTTTTTAGTAACTGTTATGCGCTGAAAATGATATAACGACTCGTGTAAAAAGAATATTCGGCAACCACTAATCAAACATGCAAATATATATTATTCTTTGAACAATCGAACTCGTCAGCTGTCGACAATTAAGCTTATTATTTATTCGAAAATTTCCAATATTTAAAGAAAAAAAAACCGAACAAAATTTTTCAACACGAACCGGGAAACGAAAATTTCATTCGATGTTTGTTTAATGAATGTATTTAGTATGAGAACGGCTCTTTAGGAACGAAGCTAATTTGTCATATTTACAAAAAAAAAAAAAAAAAAAACAACAACAAAAAAGGATAAATAAACATGAAAAATCTTTAATTAGTGTTCATAATTTTAACAGGAAAGAACGAGCAGTTGTGCCAGATGTAAAGAACGTATGCGTACGTGTGACAGCTCAAGTTTATTTATGAAGTAGCGTAAAAAACAAAACACTCCCCTCGATGAAAATTCTTAAATTCCTGTAATTTTTAAGATATTTTTATTAACCAAATCGATTAAACGAATCCAAGCTAATCAAGAGCCACCGGCGGTTGAGCACATTCTCACAAATCGCCCTACATTCTAATCCTCCAGAACGAGACACGGATTTGATAACCTCAGCCATGTTCTCTCAAACTCAGAAGAAGCGAACCAAAGTGCAGTCTTCCAGTTCGTCAGGGACAGTGGATTAGGGGCATTCCTGTAACCGGAGACTCTCGGGCCGTAATAGTCTAGATATTATACACGGCCCGGGGTCTAACCACGGTTTGAAAATTTAAAAAAAAAGAATAGCGCGAAATATCGTTTTTTTCGTTATCTTTTCTTTTTTCGGGGGCTTTTTCATTTTATTTTTCTCTTTCGTTGTTACTGTTTGTTTTAATTTCGCTCCTGTTAGTTCACCTGTTTATATACTGTTGTGATCGATTAGAGTGTGTGCGTATGCATGAGTTAATCAATCTGATTGGCTCGAAAACTAGACACCATTAAAAGAACTTCCTACACTTTGCCTGTTACGAACGACAGATTATCCTGTCAGTCAAGTTTGTGTGTTGTATGGTATATACATCGCTATGAACAAAAATAAAATTTTTCAACAACAAAAACCATCGCAACCCATTTCTGTAGACGGAAAAAGTGCGACCGCATAGTAAGCTTAACTGTTAATAACAACCGCATAACGTCCATAAATAAAGTTAAAATATTTAGGAATGACATTTGACAGCAAAATCACTTGGAAAGCACACATTAACGCATTGAAAACTAGCTGCGGTAAAAAAATTAAAACCTACTGCGGAAGCTATCGCATACAACCTACGGCGCAAGCAGACATAATCTATTAATGCTGTATCGTACCCTTGTAAGGTCCAAAATGGATTATGGTGCACCAGCCTATGCTTCCGCTAACATATCGACCCTAAAATGTTTGGATACTATCCATCATACCGCTTTGAGGTTGGCAACTGGAGCTTTCCGAACCTCCCCGATACCGAGTCTACTATGTGATTCAGCGGAGTGGCCATTAGATTTGCGACGAACTTATCTAACCGTGCTGGCTTTCAGCATCATAAGGAGCACAGAGCCAAACTCTCCAGATGATACCACTGAGAACCAGAACGGGACAACAATTGATCACGTTATGTCCATTCTACATCAGCTAAACATCCAAATTCCAGTACTGGCCCGGGACCCGATATCTCCTATACCACCATGGTGCAACCGAGCCCAGCGCGGCATACAGAGCTTTGAAAATGCGGAAAGCTCCGTTAAAACGATTAACAAACGTGCGTCAACTTCAAACGTAACGGTACCGTTTACCGACTTTAAACATCAGCTTAAATGCCATTTTAACAACATCTGGAACAGCGATTGGCAAAAGTTACCAACAGGAAATAAATTACGCTCCATAAAATCGTCCACGAAACCATGGCTTTCCTCAAGCCGAGAAAGCAGAAAACAGGAGGTAACGTTATGCAGACTGCAACTTATGTACCACTCGCCTTACACACTCATACCTGTTAAATAAAGAACCTGCGCCCCGGTGCCGGACATGTGATTGCTAATTAACCGTCGAACACCTACTGATTAAATGTCCAGTTTATGAATATTATCGGAAACAACATGGAATACCATCGAATTTAAAGGATCTGCTGTGCGACGAAGAAACCGTGCTTAACCAACTATTCCAGTTTCTAAATTCTTCTAATTTATTAAAGTTACTATAATTTTGCTAATCCTCGTTAATTTCTGTTTATTTTCCTTTTTTCCTTTCTTTCAACTTTTAATTTTGTAATTTCTTGCCGTGTCTCTAGCCTAAGTTGCTGTGTACGACACGTAAAATAAATAAATAAAATAAAATTGTTGTTGTGGTCAAGCGGTTAAATAAAGAAATAATCGTACGAAAGAAATCTACGGCGACCCTTAGACGGAACAATGTCATATGGTCTGCATTCGACTAAATTAAAATCCAATCATCTTTTCTTTCCTTCTTCCGTTTCCGGCGTGAACGTTCTTCGTTGGCAAATTTAAAAAAAAAAAAAAACGAAAAACACACGACTGTTTATTCTTCCGTATTCTGGGACCGCCTCTAGTCCTGACGTAATTAGGTATTATTGACAATAATTATATCATCGTACAGTCTAAGAGATGTCGGAAAATATGTGATTTTAACAAGGATTATTTTCGTTAGGCATGCGGACAGTTTGGCTGGTGAGAGACTGTGCGTTTACCTATGTAAGGTTACAGATCCAGCGGGCGTTAATTCTAACGAACGATCGATTTGGCGTGTTTCTCAGAGCAATTAAAAAACGTTAAATTCTACGAGAAAAGTTAGTTGGACTTTTTTTTTTTTTTTAGGAGGGGGTCGTCTTTAATCCAGAGCAAGTCACATTTTTGTATATTTTCAAGGTGCAGCCGCGAAATTCGAATCAAGTTGTCCCCGACGAAACGTACCACTGTCAAATTAACTACTCCGCAGTAGCTGGCTTACTTAAAAATAGTTTCGGCTATTGTAACCAGCCCCCGATAATATTCTGTGTATGATTGTTCCGACAAATATCAGAATTTCGGGCCTACTAGCAATATAAACAGCATCTGTACAGGTAAAAAGGTAACAAAAGTATATGATGCTAGCGAGACGTCATTGCTTTCTGTGAACTATTGCCGATATCAATTAAATTACCAGGAGGTAGTTTCATCACACTATGCCTGACCTTTATTCGTAAATAAATAAAAAATCATGTCTAATTTATTTTAGCATAGCTGAAATTTTAATGTTTTTTTTTTTTTTAAAGCCCCCTTTGGGCATGTCAACAAAGGATCTTCTTCTTCTTCTTCTTCTCGTCTCGGCCAACTATGGACCACGTAATTTCAGTTGTCGTTCTTTCTTTTGGACTTTATTTGCGCCCGATATTCCTTCATTATATAAACCATAATTAATTTATCAAACGAAAATTAATTATGACTCGTGTAAGTTAACGTTTCCGCTGTTGTGTTTTATCGATCAGAAACGTGGTTGATTAGAAGATAAGGAGGAGAAAAACTTGTTCATCACATACCAGGGTGGCACACGGAAATATCCAGTTGTACATTTAAATATCGTTCTTTAATAATTAAATATGATTATTAATGCAGTTATGTCTACCCATAATAATTACAGCAGTTTCGTAAGATGAGCTATATGTCGCTTTATTTTTATTTTATTCTTATCTGGAAAGTTTTAATTTATTTATTTTAATTTATTTTTTCCGTAAATTGTTCTGTAGCGCCTTATTTATACTATTTTATAAAACCACTGTTCACGAACACTTCGTATTTGTGGTTGTTTTCTGTCTTGCATTATATTGTAAATATATGATTATTATTATTATTATTATTATTAAAATATAAAATAACGGAGCCGTATAAGGGGAGCTAAGGCAGAAAGAACATTACGAAAACGACAGAGACAAATGCAAGTTGCCATATCAAGCATTCCGCGAATGAAGGAGGATATTGACTGTGAGATCTTCAGATATCAGTACTTTCGAAAGTTACAACTTGAATCTGCAAAGTAATCAGCATTTATTTTTGGTCTTCTCTTGAAACCTGTGCGAGAAAGATATACGCAATGGTAATTTTTTGGACAAAAAAAAAAAAAAAACCGAAAAAAACCCTGAAATATAAAGATGATTAATGAACGGTGAATGCAATTAAATGATTAAAACAAGATATAGGTAGATTGCTGGCTGCCTATATAATAAAATTATGTTTAGGTAAACATAGAAAAAGAAATAGAGTCTGTAAACTGATGTTTAGGAAGAAGCAGCAACACGGTTCCCTACATTATGGCCATCCTTGCCTCCTTTGCATCTCCTGTCGTTATCCCTAAAAAAATTAAAGTTTAACCCTATTTTTCAAGTTATTATTTATCGGGATGTATTTAATTATTGTACGCTAATAAATCCATATTACCATTTAACGATGAGCTGGAAACGGAAAAAAAAAAATAAAAAACAGAATCGCATACTCTAAACAAGTGAGAAATTTGGTAAATTAAAGGATCAAGGGCGTTAAAAGAAAAACACAACAAGATTGTTGAAGAGAAAAATACAAGTCGACGATGAGGCGCAAAAGTGACAATGGAAAATTGTAAGAAATTTACAAAATTATCAATGGAATGGAAAGAAATAGACGGAGATTAAACGGGTTGCATGTTTGAGACAATTAAGAAACAAGTGCGCATTTAATGATGAAATGTTTTTTCCCTTAGGCACGAAGAGCTGTCAGTTAACTTTTGACTTGACCCGATAACCGACAATATAAAAGTGTAACGCCCAAAAATACCGAAGAATGATGAAAATAATGTTGTAGACATTGCACGATCAATACTCAAATAAATTGATCACCATGTCTACTTTAATTGAACATGTAAATGAAATAATAATAATAACAGTAATAACAGTTATTGGTGTATTTTCATTATTTAAAATATTCACATTTGTATTTATAATTAAAGTAAAAATTGTGCAGTTCTATTAATAAGATTACACAATGAGCCTAAACAGTGAACTGAAAAAAATGAATGAACGAAATAACGCTAAAATGAACTAATTGATTTCAATAATTTCATTAACAAATGCGTGTTAAAGTTGTTTTTTGTTTTTTATCGGAATAATGATTGAAAAATTTATTTAAAAAATACGTTACTTCGAATAAAGAAATAAAAATTCCTGTTTGAATTTGGATAATATTAAGGCAACAACGCTGAAATATCGACTTTTATCTTCATTCAAAATGGACAACAAAGCAAAAGATCCTTCATTGAAATTTGCATACTGCTACATTTGCTGCAATTTCAACAACGATTGTAGTACCGCTCACTGATTTTGGAGAGATTTTCGAAATAAGTTGATTGAAACTCTCGTTATTATTCTGCGTGTAACCTCCAAGACACCGCTGCAAAAGTGCGTCCTTGCTCAAATCTTCGTAGATTGGTTTTATCGCTTCACTTCATAATGCGATTGCCTTGACTCTTCTTTCGCTCTTTCACTAGACGGAACATACCGAAGCTCTTTGCATTTTTTAATTGACACTTTGATTTTGAAGTTCGTCTACATATTTATTTCCCTTCGGACTGCTAATTGCACGAATTCTAGTACCGATCTTTTTTGACTCCCTTGCTATCTCTTCATAGTAGTTCTGGCCGTCTCCATCTTCCCCGAATAACTTTCTTAGTGTCCTCAGTTTCCTTTTGTCCTAAGTTCTTCCTTCTTGGTGGGTAATCGTCCGTAGCTGACAAGCCCAATAAAAAATTAAAAAATTAAAAAAAAAAAAAAAGGCTAAACCTTCCGTTTTGTATGTGCGAAAAGACATTTTCCCATCACAACTAACGCACTTCACTAATGTAGATGAAGTTGAAAATACTAAAAGGAAGTCTATAATTCTGTAATGTTTCTCTAAATCTTGCTCTACACTTTCTACAGTACTCAGTTTTATTTATTTACACGATGCGCTGGACGCTTCCGCATCGTCATTTTTGCGTTTTGGGAATTTCTTTTTTCTCGGTCGACCCAAAATATCACCACCTTTCTGCCGATCTTGTCTTGTCACTTTTTTTTGCATTTTGCAAATAAATAAATAAATTTATCATGTCACAACACAAACCGAGCGAGAATACAGCTACAAACGAATAAACACAAACAAAAATTAACTGAAAACTACGATAAAATTTTACCGTCTCTGTACACATCCGCTCGGCCGAAAGTGTGCCTGTAAACTGATATACCGGAAATACACAATATATGCAAGGCCAGTGTTTACATATTTACAAAGACCCATAAAAGTAGAAAGTAATTAGGAGTTTACAAAGGGATTCAAGCAAATTCCAGGTAGGCGCGTCAAGCAGTTGTCAGGCAGGTATAAAAATCGAGCATAAGAGCTGGTCGCTTGAAACATCTTCGTTAGTTTTGTTCCGATTTACTTGAAATTTTGACATAATACTTTCAACATGTTGTACATTCGAAAAAAAAAAAAAAAAAAGTTTTAAAACCTTCCCCCGCCCTTAAGAAGTAAATAAATTAAGCTCATCACACTATGGTTAATAACAAATTAAAAACAAGTAAAGATAAAATAATTATATTAATTAAATGAAATGAAACCACAAAAATGAACTTCCTACGATTCAAATGAACATTTAATCTTGACTTAAAACCATAATTACTATTGGCAACACTTCAGCATGTTATTGGGTGGGGAGGGGGGAAAGTGTGTAATAAATATCGATTTATATCGACTTCTTTCCACCGACACATTTTCGTTGAACGGACTGTAGTCGCTATTTACCGAAAAAACAAAAAAAAAAAGGCTATTTAAATTGTTCTCTAAGGGGGCAAAACCGAGAAGGAAAAAAGATCAAACTGCGCAAGTTTTGTAAAAAATTATATTTTTCTACCACGCGACACCTGTTTAGACAAAACTGTTCGAAGCACGTTCTCTATTTCGTCCCTAATACAAAAATCCAATTATTTTAAAAGCGTTTCGAAATATTGTTAAGTTTTATTCCAGCATGTAATTTTATTTACGTTCCCGGAGCATGATGCGACTGCTTTTTATAGTTTCCATTATTTTTTAGTGTGTTATCGGTGGCTAGACGCAAACTTCGAAAATGCAGGGTCGTTTAAGTAACTCATTAACGGAATAAAGCGGAATAGTTGTCAGAAAAGGCAGCGCGAGCGTTACTAATGATAGGTTTCCGCGAGCAACCAGTCAGCAGGGGTCACACGGCGCCGCTGAGGCATTTGATAAAAGAAGAAAAAAAGTAGTAGTTAATTTGAACAGACAGCCGAAAAAGGTAATCGGTTCGGTTGCAAAATAATGCGAGCCTTTTTGAAAGAGGACAATTAGTTTTAAATAGATACACGTGCGATACGAGTCTGACAGAAGCAGGAATAGTAGATTAGCTGCACGGGCCATATCTGAAGATAAGATCTTTGTTTCGTCCAGATAATGGTATTGAATGATGTGGAAAAATGTCGTCTCATTGTTACCGCTGTCAGATTATTTCTTACGAAATAGCAGTTAACACAAGGCTAAGAAGAAACTAGTTTAACTATTGACAATTTTCGGTAGTCGCTTCCGGTCAGGAAGATTTATCGATCGAGAACTATTTCAATCATTAGATTTTCGGTTCGAACATTGCGCAAATGTCGACAACGTATTGATGATCAGTTTCAGCGCGAACATATTGCAATTTTTTGCCTTCTCTGGTTACTTGCGGGCAGACAATTCTTCACATAGCAGATTTGACTAATTGAACGATATATATATATACATACATACATATCGTCGTCCTCTATTCTCACTAGATTTCGAGTATAAGATTATCATCTAATTCAGAGGAGAATTAGAGGATAGAATAGCCGCGTAATTCTTAGGTTACCCCCCCCCCCCCATTAGAAAAAATGTCCCAATTTTATGTAACATTTGTTATATTTTATAGAATTTTGGTTATTGTTATTTAAAAAATGACACAATTTTATGTAACGAAATTTTTATATAGTGAATGTTAAATGTTAGGATAGGATTTTGGTGATTATGTTTTTTTTTTTTTCTGTTGATGCCAGTAAGAATTACGCTGTACATTTTGATCATTTTATACAAAGTATAGAAGAGAAAAAGACAGAAATGAAGGCTCTGCCCCTTAAACCCTCTTGCTTACATTTCTATCTCTTTCTCTTCTATACTTTGTATAGAATGATTGAAATTTACAACGCAATTCTAAATCGGTCCATATGAATATAATAACATAATCGCAGAAATCATATAAAATATAACAAACGTTACATAAAATTGGGACATTTTTTTGGGACACTTTTTCGGACATTTTTTCGAATGGGGGTTTGCCTTAGAATTACGTTGTAATTTATATATATATATATATACATACATGAAAAAAAAATGAAAAATTTTAACCCATTAGTTAATATTATATTTATCGAATGCATCAATTAGAAAAATTTTGTGTTTTAGAAAACCCTAACTGCTTGTATTTATTTATTTATTTATTTATCTATCTATTTACCAGGGTTGCTAATTTGTGAGTAATTCCCCAAACTGTAGAGAATTTCAATTTGACTGGGTAATCTGTGTGGACGGTAGGCAGTCGTTAGAAGACGATGACAGAACGGGCCGGCCATCGATAGCTGTTACCGATGAAAACGAGGCTCGAGTGTGCGCCCTCCTGATGAAAGATCGTCACATGTCTCTCCAAATATTAGCTAACGAACTGAATATGAGTAAAGAAACGATTTTGAAAGAAAAAATGCACCGTAAGAAGGTGTGTTCTCGATTTGTTCCGCACTTCCTCACAGCAGAACAGAAGCAACATCGCGTCGATTATTGTTAAGGCGGATCCGAACTTTCTAACTTCAATTGTTACTAGAGATGAAAGTTGGTGCTTCCAATATGACCCTCTGACAAAACGTCAGTCATCCACATGACTCAGTCCAAGCGTTTCGGAACCTCAGAAAGTGCGCCAACAAAAATCCAAGGTGAAAACCATGCTCATCGCATATTTTGATGCAAAAGGGTTAATTCATCACGAATACCTGCTTCTAAATCAAACAGTGAACGTTTCCTACTACGTCGAGGTCCTAAAACGTCTCGAGCGTCGGATTCAGCGCATACGGCTCGAGTACAAAGAGCCCGGATTGTGGAGTCTGTTGGATGATGGTGCGCCCGCGCATTCGGCTAATATTTGTCAAGCGTTATCTCGCTAACAATCAAATCCCACGGATCAATCACGCTCCTATTCGCCTGATTTAGCACCTGCCGAATTTTTCCTGTTCCCGAAGTTTAAAATGCACCTGAAAGGACGATTTTTTGACAACGTAGCCGTCATTGAAACTTGTTGCACCGAATGCCTCAGAGCCATTATTTCAGAAGAGTACCAGGGAAGCTTCGAATCGCTGTACAAGTGCTCAAATACGTTCATACTTCGGGAAGGTAACTATGTTGATAGTTAATTTGAATAAATTACTTTACATCCAATTGTACTTCATTTATTTCAAAAGTTCGGGAAATTTTCCGACTCACCGTGTATACGTAATATACATCTAGTGAAATACGCAATATGAAATCCATCAGCAGATTTCGTAGCTTTTCCACTTCTACTCTAGAATTTCCCAACATGCAGCGTTCTCCGCTAAACTAAGTAACTTACTGAAATGTAGAAATCCTAGAGGGAAGACAGGTCGGCTAACAAAATGATACGTGAAGAGTTTGAGGAAAGCCGGTATTACGTGTGTGTAACTTGAGACAAGACTTCTGAGGCTGGATCTAGAAACAGAGACGGGTGTTCATTCTAAGGAAGGCTGCGAAAGTATTCCTAGAAAAATTCAACGGTTAGCGAAATCATAATGTCGGAAATACAAGTTTACTGCTTGTAATGCAGGGCGGCAGTTACATCATTATCTTACTGGGGTTCTTAGGGAAGTGATTGTCTAAAAGCTCGATAGGGAACATTTTCAGGCAAAAATATAATATGATGCTGCATTGGAGAAAGCAAACCACTAAATTCAAATTCTTTAATATATTATATGATATTAAAACATGAACATGTGATTGTGCCTAACGATCGAACTTGCAATTGTCAGGTGCTCGGGTTTGTTAGAGCGAAATAAAACGTCTCCTATGAAAAAGATGCGACTAGCAATAACTAAAAAATGAGGGAAAGGAAACGAAAAAAAACAACATGGAATATCAGGGCTTTATTCGAAACTGGAAGATACTAAAAACGGAAAGATTGAAGATAGATATTTTAGGATTATGTGAAATCTGCTAGAAGCGGAGAATTTGAAATGGAAACCTGCACCTTTTATTACTCGTTTGAAAATGAAGAAGGCAAAGAACACAGAAATGATGTAGGGATATTAATTAAGAAAAATATTAAGAAACGTGTATTAAAGGTTTTATAGCGATTTCTGATAGATGAATGATCGTACTGATAGTTTCTAAACCATTTGACATTGGGTAGT
Organism: Icerya purchasi; assembly: GCA_039619475.1. Classification (NCBI taxonomy): domain Eukaryota; kingdom Metazoa; phylum Arthropoda; class Insecta; order Hemiptera; family Monophlebidae; genus Icerya; species Icerya purchasi. The sequence goes on along the minus strand of CM077116.1, from coordinate 149,618,498 downwards.
AATTCAGTTCGATTAGGAAGAAAATGTATGGTTTAAACAGCTATCACATAACGTTTATACTGGTTTATGTGAAGATCTTCATTAGAGATCAGATAAACTATATAAAGAGGTTAATACAAGATTCCGGGATGAAATAAAAAATGTTCAAACTTATTGAAACGCAGAATTTATCGCTTTTGTTTGTTTGCTATTCGATAAATATTTATTTCAGATAACAACAATTTTTACATAGCCAGATATTTACAATGGTCATACGAAATGCAGGTTTTCTAAGCGGCCAAAAACCGTGAACCTAATAAAACTTGTCATAAAAACAAAATACTTCACATTTAAACGAAATGAAACGAATACGTAGATAGGAACAACTCTGGACATGAAAGCAACAAATGTAGAAAAAGAATGACAGTGAAAGTAAAAAGGTACTGATTGACATTACATAATTTAAAATTTTTTCGAGATTTCGAATTTTTCCTGTATTCTTGTAACCAAAATACGCTCTCTACCTCCCATAGAATGGTTATGAATTTTTTTAAAATTATATACATTTTCAAAATTTAGGCTTTTGAATTTTAAAATTTAAGGGGTTTTATAATTTTGCTATATTGCAATTGCGAAAATGCGTCGATTAAGAAAACAAATAACGGGCGAGGATTTTTTGCTCATTTTTATTATTATTATTATTATTATATATATATATATATATATATAATATGGGGGTGTTTGCGTGTGTGAACGTGTAAATTTAGTTGAAATGTCGACGGATATTGAAAAAAATTGGTCGTAGTGAAATCTTACTGTCGTTAAACGCTCGTATTTTTAAGTAAGTGTATGCCTGACTACGGATCTCTCGGTACGGAAATAGTAAACCACCTTCACCGCCTTCAAACATGTGAACGACTGATTATTGAAGACCGGATCCATGTTTCGTTTGGACAGCGTTCAATGCTGAGAAGTTCTAACTAATGTTGCTTCGCACAACGGAAATGTAGTCCACCTAGTGCATTATTTTCGACATTGAGAATTCAGAGAATTCATCGACGTTCGTATGATCGTTTTATTGTTGTTTTATAATTCTTTCAGTGCCGCACGCGTTTAAAGTGAATGTGTTTATTTGTGGATATATTGGCGCGCGTTCTTCCGATACTTACGTATTTTAACATAACTTTAAATATAGACTTTTAATATCGGTATTTTTTCACGTTTTACCTAAAATTTATTTACTCAATATAAAAAGTAATTCAAAAATTGCCTAATCCTTACAGTCCGACTTTTTATCATCACACGAAGCATGTTGTTAGCCTTGGAATCTAGATATTTTGCTTACAAAGGACAAATTCTCGATATTTTAAATAATTTACCTTCCGATTGTAACATTATAATATCACTGTAAATGAATAAATTCAAACACAAACTTCTTTCTCAGTTGCGTAACTATCCCGATGGCCTTCAAAAGGAAGTACAAAAAATAACTAGAATATCTGCTATACTAAATTTTCCAATAAAATATCTCAGAAATATAGCAACGAAAAATCTACTATTTATAAAGGAATCCATGATAAAGAAATAAATTTGACCAAAGTGGAAAAAGATAGATCGGAATAATTATCGCTCTTGACTTTTTACGACAATTATTAAACAGCCTGTGGAGAGTAAACGTGTATATTTTAAGCTATTTGAAATAGCCCTTCAACATACCAGGTGCTACAGATAACTTTTGCGCACTCCTTATAGGTCCAAATTCCTCCTCGATCATTTTAGAAATATACCCATAGACTGAATGAAGGACTAGCTCTGCTCTTATTGTTAGTCACGTTCGTAGGGTTAAAAGTATCATAAACAAATGTATATCACGTTAGTCCTTCAAAAAGTAGCTCGGGGAAAATGTGTATACAAGAATTTTGTATTTGTTTTAAAAGAGAAGTGATCTCATTCGAACAATAAAATTAAATAATGTCAAAAACGATGTACGCTTTTTATTTTACAGTATAAAGGGGGGGATTTTACTTAAACATGAATTATACTAGCAGAATTAAAAATAAATTTGAGAGTCGTCATTAGTTTGGACAGCAATTTAAAATTCTACACCCGTTTTAATCACATTAGGGGGAAAAAAAAAAGTTTACAAATTCTAGTAATTTCGAATATACTTAAAACAATCGCGTAGATTTTATAAGATATTATTGCGTATTAACGCATAATTTGACCTAATATTATCTACAGTGATATTATTAATATATATGGGCAGCACGCTAAATATTAACAGATATTCCAACATAACAAATAAACACATAGAAAATAAATGTAGTGCGGTAGTCTAGTGGTTAAAGTGCTTGGCTACCAAATTAGAAGTGTCATAGGTTTTCAAGACTTGTCTCGTTCCGGATCCAAGTCGTTATCAAGTTTATGCCTAATCTGAAATTGAATTGGCTACCAGAGAAATCTGGGAAAATAAAGGCGGATTCCAAGTAGAAACGAACTGACCCCCGGTATCCTCATCAGATCCATTAGGCTTCTTAGTACATTATGAATAAACTTCGTGATCTACGAATCCTTATCAAGAGTATGGGACTTACTTTACTTTTACTTATAGAGAATAAATTAAAAACGGCAAAACGTATTTTCTGATAATGTAACAACATCACGTGACTGTGAAATGTTTTTATTGAAATAATGTATTTTCCGTTTATCCTCTATTTATTACGTTTATGTGTTTATTTATAAATCGAAATTTTGTTAAACAATGTAGTAACGTAGGAAAGGCAGGCTCGCAGGAGGGTGGCAAATTGTGTTATTTAAAAAAAAAATTTCAACCAATTGCCGTAATTTTAAAACAAATTCTTAGAACCGTAATAAATTTAGCGCAGGAACTGAAACTGAATTTTGTTTTTTTTTTCTTAGACCCCAATGGATGGGAAAATATATTTATTGTAATATATGTGTTCGAAATACAGGGGTGTAAATGAATGTGCAGCTTAAACAGAACGAAATAAAGGTGGTGTGTGCGATAGTAGCCTGCAAGATGTACTTACATTATTGGAAGGGGACAGGAGACGAGATGAAAAGCATAGTCCCGTCACCGACCAAGTTGTATGCGAAGTAGTTTGTAGCAACAGTGAAGAACGGATAAAAAGACGAGTTTATAAAAGTAGAAACATGTAAATATACTGTATTATACGAATATATGTTCTTAAATAGAACTCTTAATATAATACATAGAGTAAATTAAGCATGCCGAAAAGGCCACGCCGCTCAAAGTGAATATTATTAATGTAGCATTTCTCTTTGAACCTACGTTTCATTTTTAACATAAAACGAAATTCGTGTAACGATAATAAAAAAATATCAGACTTCAAAGGTTGCGCGGAATATTTTCTTAATTAAACGTAGTATAAATCATATATCATTCCATTTGTTAAGTAAATTAAAATAATGAAATTATAATTGTTTAAATAAACACTGTATATTAATTTGATGTTTGTTACAGTGTTCATAATTGTATTATTTTAATTTACTCAGTTGTATATCAATTTCAAAGAAAGAACGTAATAACCGACATCATATACTCCGGTACCTTGCTAGCTGTTTTCAAATTCGTGTGCACGATCTTTAGTACTACGCGTTCACTGGCTAACTTGATTGCAGAGTTTCTGCAATATTCGTCGACATGTTTCTAAATAATCGTCACTTTTAAAACTAAAAATTATTAAATTTACTGGTAATTAATTAGAGATGAAAATAAATTATAATGAAGAAACGAGTAAAGCAGTAAGTACGTATTCACTGACGTTATTTCTCGAAATAATTGTAAAGAAGTAACATTTGAAAAGAAATAATCAAACTTTGCAAAAAAAAAAAAAATAATAATAAATTTTTGCGTCCCGCATCGGGCAGCGCAAGGACCACAAAACTTGTCAATTTCTTCACTTAATCGTCAAAATAAGGAGTATAAAAATAAAATCACGAGTTAATCTGCAGTTCATTCAACCAGTTTAAGGTATCACACTATTTACATCGTACATATCTTTTTTAAAAGACCGCGCATTGTGTGCTAAATCGTTTGGCGAGGATTTCTGCAACAGATTGAACTTATTTCGATCTACGGCTAATTACGCCATCGAAATAGTCAAACCCGATCTTCGCCGCTACCGATTAAATCGACAGCTCAGTGGAAAAAATCATTATTTTCGTTGCTCGAGTCCTTATTAGGACTATTTCTACGCTTTCCAATATAGAGGCGTTCATTTCTATTCTCAACATCCAGAAGGAAGAGTTTGCCGACCAACAAGTTGTAGTGGTTACCAGGGGCACCGCGCGGAGGCGAACCCTACAGATCAACCTCCCGGGAATGGAACTTCGTAGGAAAAAAGTGGCGACTCCCGAACATAATTCGAACTGGCCATGGTAGATTCGACCATCTCCTGCAAAAGCGGGGCATTTCCGAGCTGGCGAGTTATTACCGTTGCGGTCATCCAAAGCAAACAATAAAAAAGCGCTGTTGAAGAATGTGATGTGCCAAAAATGGTGTTACATTTCAAGATCTACACCAATTTTGCGACAATTCCCTACACTGGCTTTCCAGATTAGCGCTCGAACTATATAGATTAACGTCTTACGATACGAATAAAAAAACTAGACACGGTAGACATGTCGAATGTTGATTCGAAAAGCAAAAACGTTGGAAAGCAGACACGTCAGGGTGTTTACTTTTCGAATCGAAATTCGACATGTCTACATCTTGAAGCAAAATTTGGCGTGTCTAGCTTTTCCAATGAGCCGTCGGTATGATAAAACCATCAACTACTAGTACATGGTAGCGATATCGCACAGGACTATGAATTATTAAGCGTAAAATTATATGAATATATTTTTAATTAAAAATAAAATTAATATTAATCAATGAGTTAGCACCGTACAACGTATAGGCTTTTTACAAGGCCGAAAAAAGAAAAAAAAAAAACGATAAAATTAGAACAATTTAGGGTTACATTAAACGCATATTTCATAGAAATAATTATCAAAGCGGTATATAATTATAATGAGGTCTAACAAAACGGTATTTCCCAAACATTAAACATGCAGTAAGTTTTTTCCATACCTCGTATTTTTAAGGTACAATTTACAACCAGTCATGGTACTTTTATAAACGTATATTTATGTAGATTTAAAATCGTATACGCACTCGGAAGGGTCGGATCCAGAAGAACATTTTGGGGAGGGGGATTATATAATTGTCGTAATATCTTCTACGGTAGGCAGTAGATTTGAGAAATATTCCTTGTTTCATAAAGAATATCAAATAGCAGCGACCTTTATAGGAATTTAAAAACGTTTTAAAAATACGTAATTATTACAATTTTTAATTTAACTTTTGTCTTATATTTAAGGGTGAAAAATAAAACGAAATTATATAAAATCCCAGCTAAAATGGTGATTTAGAAATAGTAAGAAAGATAGTATTTTTTTATTAGACTTTACTTCTTTTTTATTTTTGTTGGTAATTCGATCCGAATTCTTTGACCTCATGGGGAAGTTTAAATGTATATATTTCTCATTAAACTCTATTTTTAATTAAAATTACAAAATAAAAATTAATAATAAATAAAAACGGCGAAAAATCGATGCTAATTACATTTAAAATAGAATAGAAACGTAACATTAATAGTTTTACTAGAAAATAGTATTAAATATTAATTATTATAATCCGTAGGTAAAAGTCATATAAATATTTAATAGCATAAATTAAGTTTCTCTGTTATAACAATTTTTTTTCGTAGAAGCTTTGGTTCTTTGGAGGGGAATGTCCCCTATCCCTTCCCTGTAGATCATCCGCCACTGCGTATACAGTATATAATTTTAAAAGAGCACCAGTTCAATATTAAACAGATGTTATCGCACAAATAAAATATTCAAAATAGTGTACACGCTACGGATTTAGTTGCAGACTTGCTTAATGATTTTTAATTTATTCGCAGTTAAATTGCACGTCGGAAAAATAATACAATTGTATAATACTGTAAACATTGAATATTTAGTAATAGTCTCCTATAAATTAATAGAAATGTTGTAAATCTCGCAATTACGGCGAAACTGAATAGTTCCTGCGTCGAATACCATTATAGTAGACTGCATTAAATTGAACAGACAAAGAAAAAATTGACTCGCGCGTGTGTCGGTGTGTATGTAGAAGAGGACGAACGCATCAAACATGGCCATAAAACCGTCTGTGAAGAAAATTTTTTGCAATTTTCCTACAGAGCTCTAGCTGCAAATTGACAAACAGGAAAACGTGTAAGAGAAATTTATTTACCATGTATGTGCGTGTTATTCACCTTTCTTTGGAGCTTTGTGCAATTGCCTTAAGGTTGCGTCTTTGTAGAACGAGCTATTAATGCGCCGATTTTGAACAACTTTATTACCATTTCCGAAGATATCATTGTTGTTAACTTACATACACGCACCGATACACACATATATTAATATACATTATTCACTGAATTTCCTCGTTTACGCTACGTTGTTTTCGCTGTTCCTTACGCGATAGAGCGTTAAGAGCGTGGTTAAATTCAATACGCAAAACATACGTATTAGAGACTAGGCTTTATTAACGGTAAAAAACACATTGTAACGATAAACCAATTCCACCGACAACATTCGGTTTTCATTCTGTTTGTTATTCATAAGTCGTCTGCGCAATGAACTTGCAATGGATTGCTGTCGATGCAGTTTATGCCGGATGAAGTCGACAAATTAAGGCAGATGTCCTTCGGCATACGCGCTAAATTAGACCATGTCTTCCATTCTTACGACCTTTTCTTAGGATCCTCCCACTCCGGCTTCATTTTTAAATATCCCCCTTGTGTCGTTCCCACAGTTTAAATCTCGATGTTCCTCAAATTCTGTTTCGATCGGAACTTGCCTATTTCTAATTTACGCTACATTAAACGTACTCGTTTAGACTGAAAATTCTTCCACACGCATTAGCACCTATCCAGAAACAAAAACCATTTTGCCCGTGCGTTGTGTCAGAGCTGGGCCACTGTCCGCGAAGAATTTTACTTTTCCTTTCATTGTAAATTGTTCAAATACTGTCGTTCATAATGTAAAGAAATGCACACTGTTGCAACTAGCAACATAATCAGTTTTATACAAAAACAAGGATCCTCAGAAGTAGCGTCTACGTAGTCACTAAATTCGCGGACATAAAAATGCGAGCAAAACAAAGAGACAGTTTTGTTCGTTGAAAACTTGCTAAAAGGTGTTTCGCGACTCGTTGATATGAAGCAGCAGTGTTGTGCGATAAATCCGCAAACGACCCACATTACTCGATTGTTGGATACGCTGACCGTTCTAAATTACTGGCACAAAGTGTATTCGCCAGTTTGTCCTTGACAACTAGAGAGCCATGCTCTTCGTTACATGATTCCTGTTACAGTGCAATTTGTCTTTAAAACATTAGCCTTCTCTTCAGACGCGTACAAAGCTGCTATTTTGTTTCCCCTAGAAATCAAAATCTTAAAATCGTGTTATTTCACAGTCCCGTCGTCCGTCAATAACTTTATTCGATCCATAACCTTCTATCACCATCTCAGAAGCATGACGGTTGTATTAATATCTCTGTGTAATTGTGGGGGGGGGAATCCGTGTTAGACCAAATTCCCTATTGTCCCTCAAAACCCGTTCATTGAAGATTGGTCCTTGCGAAGGTTATTGACAGCCGACCGTTCACTGCTGGAATTCATATTCGTAGCGTACGTTTATTTAATTTTTTTTTTTTTTACGTATGTTTTCACCCATAATTTGTACCCCTGTGTACCAATTTTAGTTATTCTTTGTTCATTCGAAAGGCGCCGATCAGTGGCGGTACCACATGAATACCGGATAAGTATTTTTGGTGAAAATACTACTAAAGTAGTCACTAAATCACCTTTTCGAAAAAAGAAACTTCGTAGTCCGATCAATCATACATATCATGAATGTGAAAAAACGCGATTTACATGCTAATTACAGACGGAATTCGAACATTCGCTCAGCAATCTAGAAAATGACATCGTTTTGGGCTGCTCGCATCTGAATTATCATCAAAAATATTTACACTAAAAATTGCGAGAAATAATATGCACAAAGATAATAATAATAATAATAATAATAATAATAATAATAATGACTCGATAAAAGATAATTTGCAGATAAATATACACTTAATGAAGGATTCTTGATACCTTAATGAAAGTCTCGGCACACCAAAAATGCAACAATAATTAAAAACTTCATCAAAATATTCCTGACGCTTCCAATACTTGGCTCATAGAAAGCAATGTTATACTTGCTTAATAAGCTTAATTATTGTTGAAATTTTAATTTGGTTTGCCGAGATTCTAAGGTTCTAATGTTGTTTAAAAATAATTATAACGTCTTTTGAAGATATTATGTTTATAAAACATAATATTATTTTTTATCGAAATGAATTAGTTTTTAGTACATTTTTATTAAATTTTTGGAGTTCATATCGAAGTCGCTGTTTCTGTTTTTGTTAAAAAAACTCCTCTATTCAATATCTATGTTATCAGTCATTTTATTTATTTTTACAACGTATGCGTACGTTCGTCACACTTTTTCTTTTGAACTGAAGCTTTTGAATTGTCGTTTTTAGCTTTGCAACATATATTAATGACTATGGAGAATTTTTACGCCGAAGCTTATTTAAAAAATAACATAAAAAATGTTTTACGTGTAATAAAAGTTGTAAAGTTTATATGTAACGCTTTTCTTCTAACGGAAGTATTGTTTGAAAGCTATTATCGAAATCCGCGAGTTGTGGCATAAAGCGTTCTCAACAAACGACAATTAGAACAATTACGTAAGTGACAAAAGTGTTCACGCAGGTGCGGATCCAGAGAGACATTTTGAAGTTTTTTTTTTGATTAAGAACTGTATTTCAATAGTGTCTTTTTTTACAATACGAGTTCACGTGCAAAGGCGCCAGGCCAAGCACCGCCTTTAGGCTTAATCTTGACCTAGAACCTTCTTACAATAAACCTTAAATAATAAACTTTAATTTTTTTCTTTTTTTTATATCAGGATTTGAGAAACTTAATGCTACATGATCTGGTGGATTATGCACTGTGTACTTATTTATTAGACAATAATATTTTTATTTATTTTTTTTTTTTTTCTGAAAGACATGTGCGATTTATTTTGGTTCGATTTACCATTTAGGCTAGATTGTCTTGTCCGGGTATTAATATTGAAAATTATATATGTGTTAATGAGTAGATTTTAAGTGTAATGATTTTTATATAATTGAGTAATGTAAATCACCGTAGGTTGTTATTTTTTCCAGTAAATTTTGGTTTTAAAACTAAGAACACGAATTTTTGAAATTTAGTTGCCAAAGTTGAATTGCTCAAATTGAGGTTTTCTATGTTGAAGTACCTGATATCGTCATACTTACTGCAGTAAAAAATTACATAATTGGTGTTTTCGATTTCCCCCCAGTCACATTTGTCATCTTCAGTAATTTTGTATTTTTTTAAGTAGGGCTCCGAAGTGTTCGTGGTCAGTGAGGAGTTGGGTAGTGAAAAAGGTAGGTGTTAACTGTAAGCCTGTTCTAATATTTGAGATTAGCCTGTGGGTATACCGACCTGCTGTATCTCTTTCCCGCGAGTTTTGCCATATGGACATGAAATAGGTTTTAATGTATCTTTTGAGTTGTTTAGTGACATTTTTATATGTAAGTCATGGCGGATTAGCATGTAGAAATTGTTCTGAAGAGGATTTATTGGAGGCAGAAAGTTCATTATTTGATGGACATAATCGTTAATATATTTAAAAATTTTATGGTTTTTTATGGTAAAAATGATTGATCTATATTTAATTTCTAGGTCTAGTGAAAGGACTCCCCCGTAAGAGCAACAGCGGCGCTGTGAGAAATTGTTCTATTAGCTCTGCAGGCGTTTATTAAGTATTTACGTTGTGTAGAGTAGATTTTTTGCTTTAGGGTTTTCTTTTTTAGCTGTTGGAAAAACACAGAGCTACAGTAACATACTGTATTCTCAACAAGTGACTTATACAGTACGAGTCTGTATCTGCAATGAAAGCCCCATGTATTTCTGCACACTTCTAGTAATTGATAGTTTTTAGCGTCCAACTTAGTCTATGTGTTGTTTAAAGGAGAGTTTATTGTCTGATATAACTCCTAGGTATTTGAAATGTTCGACTACTTTTAAAGTGATCCCCCTGTAAAGTACTTTAATATTTTTCCTTTTTAGTTTCAGGGAGTTTGTGAAAAGAGACACAAAGCATTTTTCAACTGAAAGATTAAGCTTTACTTCATTTATCCAGGCTCCGAGTAATTCAAGCGTTTTGTTAGCTGTTCTTTCGAAATTAACTTTTGTATTGCCCGTTATTATGAATAGTAAGTCATCTGCATATGCGCATAGGTCAACTTTCTTGTCGTATGGTAGAGCTTTGTTGAATAATATATTTCAGAAAAGTGAACCTACAACGCTACCCTGTGGGCAGTCTTTATTGGTTTCAGTATTTGCTCTATGATTACCTATTTGAAGAGTTACACGTCTGTTTTTAAGGTAGCAATATATTGTACCTAGCAATGGTATGTCTTTGATCAGAATAGATTTTAAAATGTCAAACAAAGCAAGTTGCCAGCAGTTACCAGAAGCTCTTTTGATATCCATTCCCATGAGGAGAACGTTCGGTTTTTTTTCTTAAGGCTGCTGCTAATCTTGCTAATCGCATAATTCACAGCATGTTCTGTGGACGGACCTAGTCTGAATCCAAATTGTCTTTTATCTACAAAGTTTGTTGAGTTCAAATGGCAAGTTATCCTATTTTTAAATAGTTTTTCGTAAATTTTGCTTCCAGTATTTAAAAGACATATTGGGCGATAGGAGCTTATGAGATTTGCATTTTTGTTTGATTTATGAAGTAAGATTACGTTTGCTTCGCGCCCGGGTTTAAGAAAATAGTTTAAGGAGAAGATTTTTTTTTTTTTAATTTTTTATAATGCTATTTAGTCCGGAAGTATCGAGAGGAGTCTGTTGTGAGTGAGCAACGTTTTCCTGTATGGGAAGTTTAAAGTTTTCTCTCAGTATTTTCTGTTTGTTGCTGCCTTTGTCAGTGCTGTCGAACGGAAAAAGAGAAGATAGGGAGTAGTTTAGATTCTCTGTCATATTGGTGATTTTATCGTAGTTATTTTTTGTGAAAAATAAAATATTGTTTGGTTTGTTTGATTTCAAAAACGTTAATTTGTAGCTTAAGCCCCATGGTTTAACATTTTCAGAGCAAATTTGGGGGGGGGGGAGTTATATAATTACATTATATCTTCTATGGTACGCAGTAGATTTGAGAAATACGTTGTTTCATAAAAAAAATCAAATAGCGACCGTTATAGAAATTTAAGAACGTTTTAAAAATACATAATTATTATAATTTTTAATTTAACTTTTGTCTTATATTTAGGAGTAAAAAATAAAACGAAATTATAAAATTCTAGCAAAAATGGTAGTTTAGAAATAGAATAACAAAGGTAGTATTTTTACTGGACTTTACTTCTTTTTTATTATTGTTAGTAATCCGATCCGAATTCTTTATTCGTGAGCAAGTTTAAATATATATATTTCTCATTGAACTATTTTCATATATATTACAAAATAAAAATTAAAAATAAATAAAAACGGCGAAAAATTGATGCTAATTACATTTAAAATAGAATAAAAACGTAACATTAATAGTTTTACTAGAGAACAATATTAAATATAAATCCATAGGTAACATTTATACAAATCTCGTATAGTATAAATGAAGTTTATCTGTTATAACAAATTTTTTCATAGAAGCTTTGGTTCTTTGGGGAGGGGATGTCCCCTATTCCCCTTGTGGATCTCCCAATGGTTCACGACTGAAACTTGTAGAAGATATTATACGGACGTTCCGCTAAAATATGTATTAAATTTAGCAGATTGGAACTAATAAAAAACAAAAAAACGGCGGCAAATGGAAGAGTAGGGAAATAAAACGATGAACTACAAAAGGTAAATTGAAAGATGATTTAAACGAAATAGCTGGGAATAATTTAAGCTGCGGATTATTTAATGAATAACGAAAGGGAATAAACTGATAAAAAAAGAAAAGAAGAAAAACAGGTGATAGAATAAAAAGAATGATACAAGAGAGGAAGGAAACGGGGTTAATGAGCTAACTAAGAAGCCAAAGAGTGAAGGAAAAAATTTAGGTGAAAAATACGACATCATCATTTGTAAATTATTCGTGGAAGACACGCAGATTCTTTTTCAGAAATAAATTTGTTCACCAGCCGACTGTTTGTTCCGATCGGAAAAGATATAAATGTATAGAGAATTTACGTTCAATTGGTACGTTTTTTTATATTGCGTTTTCCTAACTCAACGGTAATTCGTTTAAAATTTCACTTTTCCCGATGCTCAAAATTAAACGAGCCGTTTGAAGACTCTTCTTTTACCCTTCATTGAAAGTAACCAATTTGTATTATCTGACACAAATTCCTGAAGCGTTAATTTGCGGTAATCTAATTTTCCGGCATTTCAGTAACATGCAAAAGCTCCAGAAGTATTTAAAATCCGCGATTTTTCCAGTGCCATACGAAGTTTCTGAGCACAGACGGGGCCACCTGTACGCTCTAGTTGTATTCAAACTGTGAGTGTAGACGCAAAACTTCACTTGAAACTAATTGTAAATGTTTTTAATTTATTGATATAAAAATGCAGTCTCAAGCGTATGCACCAACCCGGGCGCATGTGAATTAGGTATACGCGGTGGTTTATCTATTATATCAGTTAATTAATGATTTTTAATGATTTCTGTCGTTGCCTAGGATCGAGCTCAGGACTTCCGAAATCAAATGTTCTTATCGCAACTATTTAAATAGAACAACTTTTCTAAATTTACAGCAACCGTTCAGATCCGGAACTTCACGGCTTTATTCTTAACGTTCGAAATTACGAAAAAAAAAAAAAAAAAAAAAAAAGGTAATATGAAAAGTAGCGGAATTTAAGATGAAAAATTTTTAAAGAAAAGTACATTGGCACACTATACTTCTCAGAATCGAATACCGTCGAAATTATACGAGTAGACCTAAATTTGACTATTATTATCATTTTTAATAGATACAGCTATTTCATTTTTCCCATTGTTCGGAATTTTCGTATTCCTACTCCTTAAAGTGCAATAGGACGCTAAAAACGTACATTAATATGTATATAAATATTCTTTTAAAATAAGAAAGAAAATATTGACTAAATTTATCGAACGCTGAATTACGGCTTCATGGTACGGTCAGTCATTTGCGGAAATTCTACACTTATTTGTCTAGAGAATTAGAAGTAGATGCGTATATGTTCATTAAATAAGAATAAACCTTTGTCGTTTCAGTTCACTTTTTACAATCAGCCTTGAATCAAATTTAGCAATCCGATCGATGAGCAAATGAGGATGAACAAAAGTATTACAGTGAAAGTCTCTACAGCGGTATCCTCGTAGTAATATAATAGATAGCACCTTATTTGCAGATTTATAATGCACGATTTATTAGCGATGGAACATACATATATATACATATCAAGCTGCATTTGCTATATTGGAATATGTTTTCGCCGTGTATTTCATTTACGGTATCGCTGGTAGTAAAATATGCTCGTACAAACTAGTTTTAGTAGGTGAAACTACTGAATGTGAAGAAAACTGCTCTCCTCGAAAGAAAAAAGGAACACATATCAATTTCAATCCTTTCTAATCACCTGCCGCGATATTGATCATGTGTCATGCGAAACAACGGTTAATGGTAAGATTAAACGAATTTTAATCGGTTTTATATTCAAAATTTCTTAATAAAACACGTTCAGTGAGATGAGGTTTTCTGGTTAATAATAATAGTACATAAAACTCGATTCTGTTGATGCAGATGTGTCTAAAAGTCGTTGGCATTATAACTGGTTCTGGGAAACTCGTATGTCTCGAAATCTTGAAAGGGCTACATTCAACGAACAAAATGTACTTTTCGACTCGGCAAAAATTAATCTTTTACATTCTAATGCTTTCGTTTATTTTAACCGCCGTTCAAAAATTATAATTACTGCGCCATACGTATTTTTTCTCATTGCTTGTAAATTAGAGTCACATTCTCTAACATGTTTCGGTGCTTTTACGCACCACGATGGCAATATTAACGAATTGTTACGTATTATTTTACGCATTAAGTTTTTTTAAAAGGTAATTTTAACATAGATTGTCTATATCGTATTCGAAATTAAAATGTTAAACATAATTCAGTGTCACCGTTTTCGTTTAGACACAATGGTAATATACTCGTACTCCATTTAAAGAATTACTATTACGAAAATTATTATTATACTCGTATTTTTTTAAACTGCTAAACTTCATATTGTCAGAAAATAACATAGTCCACGAAATTATAATTAAAATCTCGCTCTATATTTTTCGATTTCAATAACTAGTTCCGATAATTTAAATGTTACACCTTTTTAAAGCATAAAATATATGTTTTCGTGAATACTCAAATAAAAATCACTAGTTAATCTCAGATTTCCAATTAAAATTATTAACATAATATTTTATAATTTTTAAAAAATTGAATCGTAAGACATTTAAATTTACGTAATTTATCTTTGGTAAATTAACAGTTAATAATAGTATATTATTAGGTAAATTTAAATATTATGCTAGATATTAATTTCGCCGTTTCGATTTCGAATCCCAAAGATTGCGTCCCTGCTTCCCCTTATTGTCTGCATTCCTTTTCACACAGCTCCTTACGATCTACATCAACAATTACTCAATTTTAAAAAATTGATTAAGAGAGCGAAACGGGTTGATTGTATTGTGTTGAACTTGGTAGAGATTATTTTACAAAGTTCTTTTTTTTTTGTATCTTATGTTTACCGGTCAGATTGTGTACACTTTATAACATTAACCGTAATCCCGCTCTGGTCTTGAAACTAAAAAGGAAGTAAAATTTACAGTTTATTGTTTTGTTGTTTTTTTTTTTTTTTTTTTGAGACTTCTATCATCGGTCTAGCCTGCGTCTTTCGATAGAAACAATAATAAAAATTGTTATCGGTACCGCTAAAAACAAAGAAAAATCAAACAGACCACATCACCGGCGGCGCGCAGCCGAATCGAATAAATTAGCTCTCGAATAAGGGGAGAGATAAAAAAAAAACAAAAACAAAAAAGCTGCATATCTATATTGCAAAATAAACGAGCGTGAAATCCGTTGAATATGTCATCAAATCAGCAGCTTTCAAGTGTTACCCT
This sequence comes from Icerya purchasi, assembly GCA_039619475.1. Taxonomy (NCBI): domain Eukaryota; kingdom Metazoa; phylum Arthropoda; class Insecta; order Hemiptera; family Monophlebidae; genus Icerya; species Icerya purchasi. The sequence goes on along the minus strand of CM077116.1, from coordinate 149,603,171 downwards.
CCGTATTGAAATCACAGATCAGTATTTCTGCATAACTTTATAGATGATTCGTCAGAACGATCAATAACAAAGACGAAAAATACGACATTTCTAAAGTTTCGATTTATGCAAACAATTTCGTTTTACGATGTTGATAAAATTTAACTTCAACATAAAAACATGCATGCGCCTAGTGTATATACATTGCGAGCGTGTTGATTTTTCTATCTTTACAGCTCAATTCAATGTAAGCTTCTTCAGCTAGATGGTGCAATATTATAATCACGCAAGGTTGGACGTCTAGCCCTCTCTCTCCTCGTTCCTCTGATTCCTTCCTTATACAACCCATTTCCAATTGGTAGCCTTGATTCTAAGCCTTTCTCTCTTTTCGTCGTTCTGCTATTGTTTCTTTAATGAAACTAAAACTCTAAAACATTCTCTTCTTCCCTCTTCTCGTTTTTAATTTTCTCTTTCACCTTCTCCCTATTGTTGCCCTCTCCATGTTACTGATTCTCCCCTTGCTCTTTGTACAGAATATTCTCTCTCCTATACCATCAACTCTTGGCGCTGGACCTTCCAGCTTCTTTCACTGATTCTTTTATCCTTTTTTTCCCAACTCCAGCTGTTATTATTTCCCTTTGTGTTTTCCATTTCTATTCGTATAACGATTTAACACCTTTCAGATAGCTGTTCTCGGTTTTTCTACCAAAGCCGCTGACGTATGTTTTTCGGGGCTGTTAAATTTAGTTATATGTGAATAATTATACTGCAAAGAAGAATACGAATTCCGTTCATGATTGAGCGCTGATATTAGTTGGCTACTAATTAACGCAGCTGATACACTTGTCGATGCAACCGTTACAGAGAACGATCAAACTTTCTGCATGGGCGTTCCTTTGCAATAGCAATTGGAGAATGTCTTCTACGCAGCTCTTCCGCAGTAAGAAATCACGAGAGACGTTATCAGTACCGCGCACTGAATATCGCCCTATCATCGCCATTACTAACAGTGAGAACAATAAACCGAAATGGAACGGCGTTATCGGTGCCACGCGCGTAATCTGTAAAACTAATTACGGATGTAGAAGTCAGCGATTTCACAGCAATCACGCCACACACACATTTTCTTCCGAGTAAACTTGTCCCAAATACTGGCGATTAATATCTGTAAAGAGATTAGTGTGTACCTGTAAGTATACCGGACGTACAAGAAGCTCTACACATCCTTTATACATGTAGTCTCATACGCTGAACAAACACCGCTAGGTAATTCATCCGCTTAGATGTTTACACAGTGTAGAAAGAGGACCCACGTTGCACCGTGAGCAGATTTTACAATTGTTTAACCCTCCTCTACCACTGATTGTTCAATATTGGACGAAAAACGCTAATACTCCGGCGAATAATTTTGTTTCAAACGGCACAATTCGATCGTGCCGGTAGTTTATTGGATATCCACAAATGTTGGCGAGTAACTGCCATCGATAGCGATTAATATAATTTTTTTGTAATTTTCATTAATAAAGTGGCGCTTTTAGCTAGGGTTTTCTTCCCCTTTTTGTTTTAAAAAAAAATTCCGGCTTTTAGTATCTCAATTTAAAAAAGTTCACTTCGGATATCTTTTCTTTCACTTTTACGAATAATCGTCCCTTCCATCTCTAACCCAATTCTCCAAATCTTTGCTTCTTTCTACTCGTGTTTCCGTCGTTTACTTATGCTTTAATCTCACACATGCCGCCTTCGTCTCGCCCTTTCACCTTAATTTTGCTTCCCCTACTCGCCAGCCAACGGTGTAAGCATTTATGATCCTAATTTAATGCTCTTCTCTTTCTGCTGAACTTTCCTGTATTCATATTTTGTTAAAGTTTAGGCTTCCTGCTTCATATTGTACTTGGTGGGGGGAGGTCAACTACAGACATTAACTTAGCACGCGAGTGAAATTTTTGAAAATTTCAATGTGCGCCAGCGGAATATTCTGCGCGAATGAATGCCACTGCCTAACCAACTACGCCACGATACCCCTGGCTCTCATTGTTTTTTTTTGTATCTTTTGTATTCTTCCCTGTCCGTTGTTCTCACGCTAGTGGTTATTAACAATTTCCAGTCAAGTTCGGATCTAATTAACTCTCCCCCTATCGTTTTTTGGACAGCTGGTTGACGAGACTACAAAAAAGAAAGAGAAAAAATAATGTTTTTCATCGAACGTGACAAAAATGAAGGAGAAAATCAATCGGGAGTCGACGAGTTTTTAATTACAATATTATAACTATCGCAACAATGAGTAGTTCATTTGTAAAATTTTTATAAGATAAAATGCTTTTTTACAAAAAATAAATACCGACACTTGAAGGTTTATTATAAAAATTTAAAAATGCACTAAAAAGTAAAAAATAATTACTCCCGATGAGAAAATATATATACATCAGAGTGATATAACACTTAAGTGGTGATATCGTAATTCTTATACAACATTAATACTTATTAGAGTTGGAATTAAATTCATGTTAGGAACAATTTAATCAACATTTAATGCAGTTTTTAATTATTCTTTTAATATGAATTTGATGCCAACTCCAAAAAATTAATGTTGTATAAGAATTACGATATCACCACTTAAGTGTTATATCACTCTGATATATATATTTTCTTATCGGGAGTAGTTATTTTTTACTTTTTAGTGCATTTTTATTCAATTAAATTAAAACACTTTAATAAGAACAGATATTTCCACGGTGTGAAAACACCAAAAGCTACATTTCCATGGTAATTTGGCAAATTTATAGTATTTTAAGTCAATAAATCTAACCCGACGTTGAAACTAATCATGAATGAAAAGCATCCAAAAAGCTTCAATCTCCCGCATTATTAAGGATAACTCAAAAACTATCGGTCAGATCTTGATCAAATTTAAATGGGGCCACATGGCAAACACTACCTTTCAAATAAAAGAAGAATCATCAAAATCGGTTCATCTAGAAGAAAGTTTTGTGGTAACACACATAAAAAAAAAATAAAAAAAAAAAAAAAAAAAAATACAGTCGAATTGAATACCTCCTCCTTTTTTGAAGTCGGTTAAAAAACGATGAAAATTGTAAATCTCGACAAAATTACGTATTATATTTACAGTGCTAGATGGCGAATAATTCGATCGCACTAGTCGCAGAATAAAACAATTGAAACTTCATTAAACGAATCTGGGAAATAAATGAGTTCTGCGGGCAAAAAAAAAAACAACAACGTATTACTACTACATCGTCACTATAACAGGATATACGACTCTCTACGCTTATGTCGAAAGCCGATATGCAGCGAAACCAAATTTGTACTAATTGTCAATTGTTTTTTGCGCTCTTTTTTAATTAATATATTTCAACTTACGATAAATGACAATTTTTAATCGCATCACATTTACATTCTTACTTATAATCGATTAAGCTATTCAGATTTTATGATTAAATATTTTAAAAAAGGTAATTAATATTTAAAGGAATACGTGTACCGATGAAAACAAAATATGTTTTAAAAATACTCTTAGAAATACGTACACCAAAAAAAAAACACCTTGTATAACAACGAGTAAACTCATCAATAGTATAACAACGTTCCATTCAACTACGATCGTAGTCTAGGATTTAATTGTTCTAACGCGTTCTGATTACCCGGCGAAATAAGCCTTAATGATGATAAACTGCATGTCAAACTTGGCTAGGCTAGCTTTAACCTCTAAACTGTCGATTGAGGAAAGGCTGACTGTACGTGAATGTCCTATTTTTGCGATAAGCTTGCAGCATCCGAAAGACAGATTTCATCCAGCTTCTAAAATTGATTGTACAAGGAGAACTCGTAGAAACTTTGATCGAGTAGCTTCCGATCTCAGTGTGTCTTCTGGAGAAATCACGAGTGTCAAGCGTCAAATACAAAACGTTCGGTTTAGTCGAATAAAATTCCAAAGATCTTTTCGTTATCGCGACGGAATTACCGATTATATACGACCGGTCTGAACTTATAATTAAAAAATTGAGACACGCCTCCAAACAAAGAAAAGGCTAAAAAAAGGTAATAAAAATGTATTTAACGACGAAAAAATCCAACGAAAGTGAAGCCGAAACGAAAAGAAGAAATCGATTCTGCGCTTGTCGCTCGTTTCAGGAGCGAAGTTGCAAAGTCTCAATTGTTTTGACGCATTTCCATTAGCGGGAATCGAAGCAAATCACTATGTGAGAAAGTTCGTATTGAAAACGTTCGAATATTCTAAGCAACTCGTTCGAAACAATCGAATTGTGCTATAAAATAAACACGTTTGGAAATAATTGCTCGTTATTAAAACAGAAATCCCACTCAAACGGTAGTAGCCTTTTACTAAAAGTTGCAATATTATATATTGTAATATCAGGAGTTTTTATTATATAATAAAAAAGAATTGAAGTACGTGCATCATAATTACTCAAACGTGAAGTTAAATGATCCATTTTTTCAAAAAAAAAATAAGTAATTTTCATTAAAAATAGATAAGTCCATATCTGCTCGTTAATGTTTATAAAATAAAACAAATAAATACCCCTTATTAACGAACAAAATTAGTATTAAATAATTTACACTTTATTAAATTAAAATAAATACCTCAATTTAAGGAAACGTTTTCGGACGTTATCCATCATCAGCTAACAATATAACACTCAGATAAAACTAAAATGCTACTAATTTCTAAATTAATCTAAATCATTCTTTAAAATTCTGAAATTCGAATCAGCATCAAAAAAGAACGACACAAATCTCTATCAGTGCAGAGTTTCCACCACCTTTGGTATAATGAATCTCTATATATATACATATGTATAAAACAAAGTCCGGGTTAGTTAAACCATTTATAACTCAAAAACGGCTGGACCGATTTTTATGATCTTTAATTTTAATTTGGATTTGTCTCCGCCCCGAATGGCAGAATACGAAATTTAAAAAAAATTTATGAAGAAAATTCATTTTTTTTTTTGCTGTTTTGGCCCAAATGGGAGGGGTTTAAATCATTTTTAACCGTAATTTTTGAATTTTATGAAAGAATTATTTGGTGATGAGTTATTTATGAGTCGTTCTAAATTTCATAATATATATTCTAGATGGTTTCTTGCCACCCAGGGTAATCGCCCAGCTTAAAGTTGTAAATTGTCGTCGATAGAAGTTTAACTGTAATTTTTTTCGAGCTATTATACAATTGAATATTTTTGTCGTTTCTGAGCCATCTTATTAAGATTATTCCGTACATTACATGTCAAAATCGATATAAATTTACTTTAAGAAATTAAATTACTTTAGAAATACGTTTTTTCGTATATAGCCCCCATCATCAGCTAATAGCACAGAGTACATACTTTATTAAAAATCATATAAATTGAGTGTGTACTCTGTGTTGTTAGCTGATGATATAGCCCGAAAAAACATGTTTCCAAAGTAATTTACTTTAATTTTTCAAAGTAAATTTATACTGATTTTTGTTATTAAGGGGAATAATACCTAGCTGCCACGTATAATTAAAATACTTTTCATTTTGATTTTTGTACATTTATTGAACTTAATTCATTTTGAATATTAATTTCATCTTAATAAAATAAGACACAACATTTATTGATTCTGAGGCGGTACGAAGTTCGCTGGGTCAGCTAGTAGTATATATATATATATATATATATATATAGTTTTCCCGCTGTTTGTTATTTTCATCGTCGCTGTTGTTTGTTTTGATGTGTTCCTGCACGTTTCCTCAGTTAGAAGAGAAATCAATATTTTCATTAAAATCGAAGCAAATTCCTTTAATTAACAAAATTTCCGGGCGCTTATCGTTCAATTTTTAAAAAAAAAGGTGAAATTTTTTTTTTTTTTTTTTTCTATGTTGTTTCGCTAAACACTAAAATTTCGTATTAAGCTTTGCTTGTTGTCGGTTTATCAGTCTACCGCATAAAAATACAATGATTAAATTCCAGATCTGATTCAATTGTATTAAGCGGTTGTTCCGTGTTATTTTGTACATTTATTTACGGTAATTTCAACTGATGATGGAAAAAAAGGAAAAAGCTTTTAGACGACACATCCGCTAGTCGCTGACAACGAGCGAATTTAATAATCGCAAAACGAGCAATAAGGAGAAGGTCAATAAAATAAAACGATTTAGTTGTTACAAGTGTAAAATGATTTTTATAAAAAAGTAGCTTCTCATACGTAAAATTAAAAACAAACGATTTTACACAATTACATTATTATTAAATAGTTGAGAATCAGAATTTGAAATTAAAAAGATATTCTATTCCGCGTCACGTCATGAAATCGGAATTTTTATACACTCGTGAATTTAAATCACCTTTTATGACTTACGCAACAGAGTCGGTGCAGACTATTTCTGTTCTTAATCATTCCGAATAGAGTTCTTTGACCCTCTACTTAAAGCACCGAATGCTACCGTAGCTCCTTCTCTTCATCAAACCTACCTTCGTTTCTCAAAATACCCTTATCACGTCTGATTCGCAAAGTGTTCCGCAAACCATCTCCTCTCCCCTCTCCATCTACCGATTTTGCAATTAGTCTCGCACGTTTTCTGATCCCTTTTCCGTTCAATCGATATTGACTCTTTATGAGGATTCGTGATTGCTCCGAAATCGAAGGCAATGTGAGTCAACTGATTCTCCAGCAGATTTTTCAGCGTATTCTCATTCAACAATATTACTCATCCGTCCGCAATCAACTCTATAACGTACAACTCTGTTATTCCTATCTTTAACCTTGATACCTTTTACCTGTTTGTTTAGCCGTCTCTTCTTTCTCCTCGTTCTCGGTCTTTTCCGCTTCTATGCAGCGCATTTTAACCTCTCTACTATATCCGCCTGCGCTTTGCACACAGTTTGCTGCCTTCATCGCTTTTCGGGTTTTCTCCCGCGCGCCATCTCCATTCTGTCCTGTGACGCTAATAACGCCTTATCCGAATATATCTCTTTCAGTAGAACGGCTTTGCTTCTACCCAGCTGTTTTACTAATTGGTAATGTACTCTCTACAACGCTTCGTCTATTCTTTCCTTTCCTTCTCGTTCTGTTATCCGATCCCTTCATTCTCTTTCTCGCTCAGTTCTCCAGTACAAATACTGACATACCGCAAATAAAGACATTGGTTAAATTTTTCTTTTGATTGGGAAATTATATTGGATTACGTGTCCATTAGATTCGCGCATTAAATAGCAGATCCCTCTTACACTCGAATCATCAGTTTATTGTGTGTTTGCTCACTAATCGCTACAAAAAGTTCATCTTTTATCCGTTTTTTTTTTGTTTTTTTGTTTTTTTGTTTTTTTATTTAATATAACCAGACAAAAATTAGCCAAAAAATACCAATATTAACCATCGTGAAAACTACACACACGTCTAGTGGCGAATCGCAAATTTTTCTCGGATACCCTGAGAGATACAAATGTTTAAAGAAAACACAGTTTTTCACACTCAGATTTTCTAAAATACTTAATAAAAATAATTCAAAATTTTAAGCCAAAAGATTCAAATATAAACATATTTTACGGATTAAAGTAATAAGATAATATTAAAAAATTACGGCTCAGCTTTTATAAAGGACGAAATTTTATTTAAAAATATTGATTTGATATTGATTTGAATTTAAAATCAATCATCGTTTGAGATGAAGCCGCAAACCAACCCCAATCATAATCAAGGAACAGTAGTTGTTAATTGCAATTTTAGCAGTTCGATCAAATCGACACTGATAATATGGGCATTTTTCAACATTCATTTACTTCATTTCTCCTACTCCTCACTTGTGTTTAATTATATGAGCAGCGTTTACTAATGCTGCATCGTCGATTATTTCGCAGTCATGAGCTGAGAAAGCCGATTCTACGTAAACGTGCCTTTCTTGGGCAGCGTGACCTCTCCGGTCAACCGCTAGTTCATCGGAATTATTTAAATTATCCTCAATTCGAATAATAATCGAGTAAAAAAACGGTAAAAATATTTCGCGTACGATAAACACTTGTCTGTAAAGATAAGTATTGCTTTACGTCGTTGATTGTCGTTGAAACCAGTTTAATATTCCAGCAGCTCCAGCAAGAAAATTTTCATATGATACATTCACCTTGATCAGAATTTGCTACCTGCCTTTCGGCTCAATTAATTTGGGTTTAACGTCGACAACCAGCAGCACTCCTCCTGGTTTATGGTAGCGGTACAAATGCCGTGTATATTTCGAACAATTGCGCTAAAAATTCGTAATTCCCTTGGTGCAACGTTAGTAGTTAAAACATCTGAGCAAACATCGAGTATTATTCTGCTGAAAGAAATACATCGCAAAATATCTATTTATATGATTTAAATGATACGCAATTTTTATTCACTTTTTTAATAACTCCCCATTTTAATAAATTCATAAAAATACGAAAAAAAAAAAAGCGAATGTGAGGCATTTTTCAATTTTCAACAGATTTTCTCGAAGTAAAAAATTGATTTTATACGGATGATAAAAATGTACCATTATTTTTATGCGCGTTTTTTGATTTTTTTTTTTTTTTAAATTATCTAACTGACCCCTTAAAAAAAGAATTATTTTATTTCGCAATTTTTAGGCTAAATATTTTTGAGCAGCAAAACAAATTGACGCTGCTTTCTGGACTGTGTAAATTTTGGATGTTCATATTTTTCCTATATTCTAATGAAAATAACGTTATTATATAACGTACTCAATCATTACTTACCGATGATACCCATCGAACACTGACCGGTACAACTTTTAATAAACAAAGAGTATCATTACACCGCATGGTCAGAAGTTATATTGGAAAAACCGTTATTTATCGGGAACCAAAACCGTATTTCATTTTCATGACGAGACTTTCAAAAATTAGCATAAAGTTCAAAAAAGCGTGAGAAATGACGTGTCTCGCCTCCTTGCGACACGCGAGTATTATAGTTAAAGAATTCCGAAAAAATTTAAAAATACCCGCATCTTTCTCTAGTTTGGGGCATTCGGGTTTTCAACTTTGAAATTAGATCGAAAGCTGGAAATTTGTGAAAAAAATATTTTTTTTTCAGTCATATGACCCACCGATTGGCAGATAGTCATTTCTCGGACACGAAACCATACTACATTTTCTTAACGAAACTTTCGAAATTGGCAAAAAGTTAAAAAAATTCTCTCTCTTTGCGGCGCCAAAAATCAGATTTCTTTGTTTTGAACTTAGTGTATTAGGTAAATATAAATATTACAGTTATCATTAACTTAACATACGGATCCTTAGCGCATGAAACACCATGCTTGACTCAACTTTTTTTTTAAATAATTTTTCATTTCATATATTTTTAATTATAATCTATACACCGTACAACCACAGTAAAACTTAGCACCTATATGAAATTCCAAAGTTAGGTACAATATCTGTCCATAAAAAGAAGTTTTAAAATCAGTTCAACGCTTTTACTAGCGCAAACTTCATATCAGGTTATATACACATGCATACATTAATGGCTATGCAATTTTTACGCCAGGGGTCTTCAGTAAAATGTCCTGTCACGAAATTTGTCTCAAAAAAATTTGTCCCTTTTTAAGATTTAATGCGATATTAGCGCTCCTACATCCCCTGGTAGTGAAATTTGGAACTCATCGGGAAAAGCTTCCTGTCACGAAAACTGATAAAATGGTTTTAATGCGATATCAGCGCTCCTACATCCCCTGGTGGTGAAAATTGTAACTCTTCGGGAAAAGTGTCCTGTCACGAAATTTATTCCAGTCACAATTTTATGTAACGAAATATGTAACGAAAAAAAGTAACGAGAAAAGGTAACATGATAAAATAGTTTGCCTAGGTCCAGATTGCTCTCCTACAACTTTGAATGGAAAATGTCTCGTCGACGAGACTGGACTAACCAGCCGCTTCGCGACCTAAGCTTTCAGATTTGTAATTGTTTTCCTTCGTGAATTTTTAATAAGGATTGCAGCATTCACAAAATGTTTATTTGATTAAAAAAAAAAAGAAAGAGAAGAAAAAAAAAAGGATATGAATACGTCAATTAAAAGGTAAAATTTGGACTAAAGTATCTCAAAAACTAAAACTACTGCCAGGGTAATATATTTTTACAGCAAGGGTCATCAGGAAAAGTGTTTTTTTTTTTTTAAATGGGCTTGGTGTTAGCACTGACCCAACTACATGGACTTGGATCACCTACTCAGATTCTGAGGCGATCGGAGATAGAAAGTATAAAGAAAAGAAGAAGGGGAATAACGGCTGGAGATGGGAAGGAAAGGATAAAGGAAGCATTGAAAGGGGTAGGAAGATCCAAGGCCAAAAGTTCGACGTATAGATGAAAGCACTCAGGAAAAAGAGCAGGGCATTCAAAAAGGATATGGTTGGGGTCGCATATAAAGGGAGGATCAGTAGAGTGGAGAGGGCAAAAGGGAGAAGGTGAAGGAGAAAACGAAAAACGAAAAAAGGGAAGGAGGGAATGACCAAGTCTCGGTCTGATTGAAGAAACAATAGCCGAGCGCCGAGAAAAGGGAAGAAATTGGTACCAAGGCTGTGAATTTGGAGTAGGCTATAGGAGGAGGTAGAAGGAGGAGCGATTGGCAAAAAAGGAAAGGTAGATGTCAATCCATAGTTTGGTATGGAGACTTGCGGAGAGGAAAAGGATGTCTGAGGCAGGAAAATTCGGAAGGAAAACGTGTTCTGTCACCAAATTTGTCGCATATATAAGAGACTAGTTTTTTATAACTGATAAAATGGTTTGTCCGGATTGCCCTCCTACAACTTCGAATATGTTCAATAAATGTGATTCGATTATATTGTATCGTTGTTGTAAATAAAGATTTCTTTTTTTATCGAACGGCATAGCCAATGATAAAGTTTACTCTTCTATAAGAATTATAGAAGAACTAGACCTGGTGGTGAAGGGGGCTTGCCCCATTCCGAGGCCCGAAGGATCGAGTATATATATATATATATGATCTGTTTTATATATGTATATATCTACCCGAATATATGTGTATATATAATATACATATATTCGGGTAGATATATACATGTATAAAACAGATCATTAGTTTCGTTTTTTAAAAGAAGAGCGTTGTTGAATACGAAGATAAACATTATTTTACAAATTACTAAAACCACTTCACTATCCAAAAGGTAGTTGTTACTATTGATGAGAGAAGAAACGAGCAGCGAATCGAAATTAATTCAATTTCTTTTTCAGATTAGTTCGCTTCCTTTCTCTAGCCGATAATGTCGCAATACGCTAAAACCGAAAAATGTTAGATAGTAGCCGACGCAATTCAGCGGTATATTGGACAATAATAAAAACGGAAACACCGGTTACAGATTACATGGGAAAATTACTTCAGTAAATTGAATAGCGTTCAGTGTGAGGATCGGTTCTTGTGCAATAGCGGGACGATCAATTTTAATCTTTTATTCAATTTTAAATTCGATTTATCAAGCATAGACATGTTGCGCCACTATGATATATAAAAGTATGGCACAACGATCCGAAGGCGTTAGAGGTCGTTGCGGGGAACTTCGCCTTCCACAAGAAGCTTTTTCTATTCTTTCGGTAATCGAACAGCATTTTCGGTTAGTATTTTTATATAATTATGACAGTCTCTTTATTTGATCGAAATTAGCTCGTCGATAATCCTTTTTTTTTTATTATTACTCGTAATTACCGACTATTACACTACTTATAAAGGTTTCACAATCGCCATAGCCGATTTCGAAGCTTTCCGACGAACACAATAGTATTATCCATTGTCTCTTCCAAAAGCGATGCTATTTACGTCTTTGTTTCATTCTGTAAATTCCGCTATATCGAAATTAACGAAAAAAAAAAAAAAAAAATCTAAAACTAAAAATAACACAATTTTCATCACCCGGATGTCGCCAAAATTGTTCGCCGACGGCGAAGCTTTTGATATTCCATTAAAATCCCCATCCTGATCGAAACTAGGTACTTCCTTCCAGATAATTAAAAGAAAACCAGCGTTTCTTTTTTTTTTAAGTTTTATTAAGAACATTTTTTCTTTTTTTTTTTTTTTTTTTTTTGGCTCAACCTTCGCCATTTATTTAGCCAGTCCTTTAGAAACATTTAAATGTTGCAAATCGTATTAATTAATATCCAAGCAACAATTGGGCTTGCTTCGTTGGGAGAGCGTTTTTTTCACTTTCGATGATTACGTTAGCTTCATATATATTTTTTAGTCCGTATAGAGTTACCGATCATCTTAAAAGATCTTGTTTTTTTAATATTTGTTGTCGGTTTTGATTTTCAACGGGTTGAATAATGTTTAAACAACATCAGTAAAATTGAGAGCAATAAATAATCTAATAAGTTATTTTACTTCTAATAACACGATATTAAGTGTATTTCTTTTTCTTTTCTTTTTTTAACCTTATTACAAATTGAAATTGTGTACGCATTTATCGAAAATTATATTTCAATAATTTTGCAGTTAAAGAGAACGCGAAAAAAAAAAAAAAAGTAATAAAAAAATCGTTTTATAATTATTATTACGGAACATAAATTAAAATACATTCAAATTACAGAGCGTATAATTTAAATGTAATTTGAGTGATGCGTAAAACGTGTGTATATAAGCAATACCCCAATGCTTAAGAAAACAATGCATTATATTCACGACGAAATTTAAAAAATTCTTCCATAAATATTTCGTTTCCTTAACCCGATAAGCTCATCACCGGCAAAATTTCAACGTTTAGTTCTGAACCAATAGCCAGTTTTATACGGTACTAGCGCCATTTTAGTTTAGTTAAATCCGTATTATCACCCAGAACTATTTACCCTACAAGTTGCGGAAAAAAATAGTTTATTTAGAAAAGAAAAAAAAAAAAAAAAAGGAGAAGTAACAACTTTAGGATTTACCTTAAAAATTTTAAATAAAAATGCACACTAAAAAGTAAAAAATTATTACTTGTCAAAAGATAATGTGCAGTTAAATACACGTACATATTTAATGAGGAGAACATTACGATTATTTTTAAACAACATTAATACTTTAATCACAGTCTCGGCGTGCCAAATTTAAATTGCGACAATTAAAAAACCATTTTTGATGGTGTGTCGTATACTTGGCTTAAAACGAGTGACAGTTGTTATACTGGTTTAATATGCTTCCTAATTATTGCTGCAATTTGTGTCGACTGTAATAAATTTTTTAAGATAAATTATAATATGTCCTTAGGGTGTTATATTTTAAGATACACTATTTTTTATCGAATAATTGTTTTTTACTTTTTTTGTAGAGTAAATTTTGAAGTCGGTACTTTTTAAACTATTCTTTTTTAAAACCATGGAGCTTGGCTTCGCGCGCGAACCCCGCTCCCTCCGGAATCGTAATACGAAAATTTAAATAAAAAAGTGTTTATTGTGTAAAACTTCATATAATGTAATATTATAAATTTACTTTAGTCGATAAAGCTACACACTCCGACCATATAGAAATATTATACGTCTCCCGAATCAACATTAAAACCAATTTCATCGAATATTAGACAATGCCGTGTTTTATTTATAGTCATTGAAAATATGTTCAAAATACATGTCACAATCACCTCGTTTGTGTCCAGCATAATTTCTCGTATAATCTCTGATAAAACGAAAAACAGTTAGAACTAATCAAATCATTAAAACGGAAAACGTAAGCGTTGTTTTATTTCTTTCTTTGAAAAATACAACGCCATATAGGCAAAATTTCATACAATTATGAAAGAAAATATTTTACAGTGTGAAGAATTTTTTTATATTGTAAAAAATTATTTTATATAACAGAGAGAGGTGAATTTTCATTCGGGCCTAGAATTAAATTTGCTGATTAACGTATACACACACATTTCAGCGTCTGTCTTCGAAATTACATTTTTCTTAGATATGCGTTACTGTTTCAATTTTTACACCCATCACAACGAAACAATCGCACCAGCACCGTTCGATTCGGTAATAAAATACGTGCGTCAAGCGCGCGTGTACAAGAATTCTCTTTTGAGACAATCTTTAGTGATTTCAATCGAAACTCCGAAGAACACGGAAAAACATGGTGCAGTAGTTAATTTTCGGACATCAGTTGCCGCCAAGTATTTAATTTTTGATTATCAAATTTAACAACGGATCACTATACTTCCTGGAGAGCGTAATCGTTGAAATTCGCCGATGCGCCGTATAAATAGAAAAAAATTAGTTACAGATAATTTCGAAGAAGAAATTCTGACAGATAAAAACGGGCGATTTGTCCGAGTGATTTACGTCGCGGAGCAGCAAAATTTTGACTACATTCGGACTTAAAAAAGATCGACGTGTCTAATTTCCCGGTCGCGTCCGATCACGTACAAGCCGCGGTCAACACAATCGCGGTCCGAGTGAAAGTACATTCGAATAATGGACGCATCAGATTGCACGATCACGCGATCGTGTGCTCGGTATCAGAATTTTCATCTGGGAAAGGTGAGCACAGGGTCTCTACGTAACGTTCCGATGCAAAAACTTACGTGTTTGGTCTTTGCCGCTCAGTAATAACTGGCACCTCCCCCTACAAACGATTTTGAACTATATTCCAGTCTGTCTCTCACCGGAACGTAACGGTATTCTAGTTGTAAACAAGAAACTGTTAAATAATAAAGAAATTTAAGTTCATTTTTGTCTTCTCGCGTAATTATCAGACTTATAATAACAACGGGCAACAACGAACGAACGAAATTAGCCTTCGTCGCGTTTATCTCTTCAAATCTGTTCCTTTTTTCCTTTCTTCCAGCAGCTATGGAAACAGTTTATTTCTTATTAAAGGAAGCTGGTTGATCGTATTTATGTAATTAACGAAACGGTTTAAATTCCTGCAAAATGGACATAAGCAATGTTTTTTAACATAGAGTGTTTCGCATACGTCCCAAATGAAACTGATGTTGATGCGCACTGAGTCGTTATAGGAAAGGTGATTATTCTGAAAACCATCTGAGGAGGAATTTTTTAAATTAAAATAATCCTTCACGACTATTAGCAATAAATTACACTTAGAACATTCGTCGACGTCCGGGTGAAACGTCATCATCGGAAAGTCAACTTAATGAAGATGTTTTCGCCGACTTCCTAAATTTTAATAATACCTTTTTCGTCCTCAGATTTAATGAGTCCCTCATTATTATTGGTCAAACTATTATTTACAATTAATAGGTTTCAATCGAAGCTAAAGTTAGGTTTTTTCCAGAACAAATTCTAAATATTTTATTAAAAATTTAGAAATATTTATACCTACTTTTTAACGTGTAATTTCCTATATTGTTCGGTGTACTTGATTTTATTGAATGGTGAATAACAATTCTGAATGAACTGAAATATTAAAAAAAAACAACAGAAGTACCGACTCAAAGGTTTACTCTAAAAATTGAATGAAAATGTACTGAAAAGTAGAAAATAATTACTTCCGCTAAAAGGTAATATATATATTTAAAATATAAATATTTGAATCCATTTTCTGTATTTAATAAAGGTAATATATATCTTAAAATATGCCTTAAGTAGATACCACAACTATATTCTTAAACAACATTAACACCTTAATCAGGGTCTCAACACAACCAATTCAAATTTCAACAATAAAGTTAACCTTAAAAACATTTA
Organism: Icerya purchasi; assembly: GCA_039619475.1. Taxonomy (NCBI): domain Eukaryota; kingdom Metazoa; phylum Arthropoda; class Insecta; order Hemiptera; family Monophlebidae; genus Icerya; species Icerya purchasi. The sequence continues at coordinate 149,587,535 of CM077116.1, read as the reverse complement.
AAACTTCCATGTTGGACATAATTAAAACACCATGTTTAAAAAATTAATCTTAAAACTTAACGTTTCGGAAAGCTTACACATGGCCCCGTTTTTAATCAGACCTTGACAGATCGATTTGTTAGCCCAAAATCCTCTTATGTGCAAATTTCGTGAAAGTCTTTGGAGCCGTTTTCGAGTTCGAGGTACGTACATATATATATATATATATATATATATATATGTATATATGTATGTATACATATATATGTATATATATACACAATTCATGGCTCGTATAATAATAGTAGATATAACTGAATTCTTGGAAGGACTGCCAAGTTCTAGAAATCAACTGATCTATGATACGGAAGTAATCAGTGTCATGGGTTTAGAGGTTAAACTTGTATTTCAGATTTAATAAAAAGTAGACAAAGAATAATTTTTGCTTATTTACCATGGAAAATATAAAACTGAAATATCGTGATAAAAATAAATTTATTCGCGATGTTTATAAATATTACCCAATCTGAAATTCACTTTCAAATAAAGAATTATTATACTATTTTTTAAATATTTATGAATCTGATGAATACTTTAATGGACCTGCAAGTTCAGAAGAAATCCGAACGAAGCTCGGTCACCAGGTATTTATAATTAAACGCGAATTGAATTTGATTCGGGAAAATTAACTTTTCACGTGGTCCTCAGATTTCAATTGCAAGATCCAATCTAAACACTTAAGTACATTTAAAAATTGAAAAATTAAAAAAAACTTTTACATATAATTGAAATATTTTTTCCAAATATTTGATTGGATGGATTATATTAATTCCGTTATTATAATAAATCAATATTTCAGTAAATAAATGTACCCTACCCGACTTTTCGGAAATAGGGAGGAGAAAAAAAATTGAAATAATTTTCTAGTAGAAATAATGTTCATGAAATTTGAGAGAATACTTTTTCTTACTTTTAACCTTAAAACGAAGGTAAACCGCCATTCTATTATAAATGTGATAAAAAAATGTCCAATGAAATTCATAGTTAACCTCTGTGCTTAATAAAACAGCGTGGGTACCTTCATTAATTCAATAGGCAGCATTAAGGAAGATCAGCTGCGCTCGTAGCGTGAAATGTGAAAGGTGAAATGTGCAATGCAAAATGTGCAACTGAACACGGCCCATTTAAACATTAAACAAAACACTGTCCACTACAACGGGAAACAGTTGGACACTAGTGCAACGAGCTGAACGACCCCGATGATTGCTAGTTCAAAAACAACAAATCCGTTTTACGCCCGTTAATAGTCTGTGTTAAGACACCCCTGTACTAGATTTATATTCTTTTTAATATTCTCTAATCTAAGGTTAACTATTATACTAATGGCGAACTACCATGGCTTGCATAGATTATTATTTTGCGTGTACATTTAAATAACTCCTAAGCTAAAATTTAGCGGTAGTAACCATATTATAAACGTCATGAACATAGCAAACTACTTTTAATTAAACTTAATCAGAAAATATTTCTTAAATACATTTTCTGATAAAGTTTAATTAAAAGTTTTTTGCAATTTTATACAAGCGTCAGAAAAGCATAAATAATCAAGCAATCATAAAGGTCGATGGAAAACGGCAATTAAAACTCTTCTACTGTACGCAAAATTTACTGTTAAGTCTAAAAAAATAAATTTTCTCGCTATTTCGTGATACGTGAAGAGTACATAACGCAGTCAATTAAAATTATAACATTAGAAATTTTATCTAAAGCAATACCTATACATCAGGAAGTTAACAGAGCGTGTACTAAACCCTTATCATCTCACTAAAGACTAAACACTTGTTGACTCAAAATTTGTTTAACACAGTGTTTATATAGTACTAGCTTAACTCGGCAGACGTTGTCCCGCCATTGTATATTTATTTATTATTCTATATATATATATATATATATAATGGATGGTCTGTATATTATAATGAAAAATCTATAAAACTTTGTAATGTGTAAAAATGAAAGATTATTCATATTTAAAATAATTATTATTTTTATTATTACAGATTTACGATAAATTATATAATTTTTTTTGCTAATAATTCACGCGAATGAACAATATATTTTAATATTCCATTCGTCGTATAACCGAACTAACTTTAAATATCTCAAATTAATACCAACATGTAGGAATATGCTACGTTACAGTTAAAATTGACCAACATATATATAGATAGAAAAAAAAGGAGAAGCCGAGTTTCTAAATGGAATTTCTATAACAATTTAATAAACTAAAAGATGTATATATATTTATATATATATATAAATTTCGCAACTAATAAATACTGGAAAACCACAATATTTGGCAGCCAGTAAATAATTAATCGATACACTAAATAGTAAATCGATTTTTAGAGAAACATACGAAATACATATTTTTCCAATTTTTTATTTGAAACTTAATTTCTTTCCCAAAATTATCCCGCTTCCAATTTTCTTTCGTATTTTCGGATAAATCTATCTCACTGTTCCAAAATTCATTAGAATCTACAGAAAAAAAAACACCTGCATTTTATTGTATTTTTTTTTTTTTAGTATTTTTGCAATTTAAATTTTGGACTTTTTTCTCTTGATCTCTGCAGAGTTACAACCAAATGGATAGCATCAAAAACTTTCTCCATGAAAAAGTACATATATGTGCCAACTTTCATGGTGATCGGTCAACCGGTGTCGGAGTTTATCGATCTCATATATACGGACATCCATTTTTATATATATGTATAAAATAAATTATAGAAAAAATCCTTCCGTCCCGTTAGTATAACAATTGCCCTATCTAATTTTTTCTAATCGATCCAACGCGAGTATAAACGAGTTTTCTAATATCGCCAGCTTCGTATTTCAACCCAAAATGACTCTGCTACATATAATATTGAGTCCTTTATTCTTTTTAACGTACAAAATTAAAAAACAAAAAATGGCTCCAACATACGATAATCTAAAGCGCAATGCTTTAACTGACTATAAGGCACGTATAGAGGACAATGAGATGGCGGATTCCTTAACCCATTCCTCCATTTCTATGAGCGCATTTTTGGACACCTTTTCAGCTCATAATATTGCTCTTCTTTGCTTAAGTAAATCATTCCAAACTATGGTTCAACTGCTATTCTTCTTTATTTTCTAATCCTGTCTCCTTTTACTTCTCTATTCAGCTATCTATTGAACTCCGTTCATAGTTTTCTACATGTCCTCTCTTAAACGCTTTCTACAATCTCACCTATTTGTTGCCTCCGCTTTCATAATAATCTCCTTCCTGCATAATTTTTTCGGTTTCATCTGCTTCTACTTTATTTTGTCCTTTTCACCCTCTTCCATATACTTTTCCTTGTGACTCTGATATCATGTTTTATCTGAATGGGAACAATCGTTCTTCTATTCTCTTCCTTAGGAAACTCGGTATCCCTACTCTACTTATCGGTGCTTCTTATATTCTCTCATTTCCTTCTACTTCTGTTATTCCTGCCTCCGAATTATTTTTATCCTCTATCTTTAAACGTTTAAGAATATAACTTTATTTTCTTCCTCTCATTTCTTAGGCTGTTGTTCTCGTTGACAAATAAATTTAACAAAAAACAAAACAAGGCTTAGTCTTCCGAGTAAAGCAAATATCGAATGCTATAAGGAGCAAAAAAGTGATCAAAAAGAACCGGAACTCGTCGCAGTGTAAGTCACCTATGGCTAGTAAACTAGATGGAATTGGTTTTAACTGTAATTGCAGAATACTTGTAGATTCCTACTATGTTCCTATTCTAATGGCCGCTCTTAATCTACTTATTTCAGGTCTTTTCATTTAATTTCACAACGAATCGGTCTCTGCGTTGCGTTCTCTTTTAAATTCTTCGCTTTCATATTCAGTGTGGTTCTGATCACATATGTGTTTGTAATTCCTTTCTACAATCTGTCACGTGTAACCTTAACGTCTCCCCCCCCATCGTTCCCAATTAGCTTCCCTTTGGTGGAATGAGAAATGCAGTGCTGTATTTGACTGTAGCTGATTCGCTATTAAACCTTTCCGTTTAAATACTACAACCTAAAACTTTTCCTGCTCATAAAGGACAAACGCAAGAGCCCAGGATATACTTAAAACCTCAAAGAAGCTCCCTCTTAAAAGAATTTTCTGCAAATGGAAAATGGCTAGATCCTTTAAATTCCAATTCTCTAAATGTCCTTCGATAATTCAACATTTCTCTTCATAATTTATTGACTTTTTATTGAATCTGTTGCTCTTGCTTACGTTTCTAGCTTTGACGAATTAAATTATAATTCTCCTTCTCACTTCCTAACCATTGCCTTTTTTATTTGAATGAAATAAGGTCTGTTCTTTTAAAATCTTCCAGCTTCGCTTCAGGTCTCGACGAGTACCTTTACGCTACACTTAAAAACCTGTCTGAACATTAATATTCTCCACAAACTTTTTAATGTTTTTCTTTCCACTATAGCAAAACTAGTTACTACTGCTAAAAAAATTCTTGCTTACATCCGATTTCCTTAGTATCGGACATTAAAAAACTGCTTGAAGATATCTTGAACAGACATCTTATTTGGTGGCTAAACAGAATAATGTGTTTCCCCCATAATATATTTGACTTTCGACCTAATAGTGGCCCTCCTGATTGTATTGGTATTTTTGTTTTCAATGTATATATATATATATATATATATATATATATATATAAATCTTTCATCTGGATACACCCTGTATACTACTTTATCGATGTTTCCTGTGCTTTTGATAATGTGGATCCGCTAACGCTGAGAGAAAAATGTCAGCAACGAACGACCCAGTTCAATTTTCTTTTCTTATCATTAATTTTATGATAAATCGTTCCATCCACCTACCTTCTCCATTTTTCTATGCTACAAGAAAGGTTTCCACGGTCTTCGTCAGCTTCTTCCCCTAGTACTATTTTTTCCAATATCTGTACTATTAGTATCATTTCTGTTCAATTGAATTCCTTCTCTTTATTCTTTGCTGATGATATTCTACATATTGTCACTGTCAACGAAGCTCTCAGTTTACCTCTCATTGCACTCTGGATCTTTCCGCTACTAATTTCCTATCATTACAATATTTTTGTAGTTCCAGCTAATATGTTTATAAGGAACGCCGAATTTTTTCATGCGATAAACCGATATTGTCGAGTTCTAACGTATACCGATTTGAGCTATAAGGACTACTACTACGGTGTACCAATTTTTAGTAAGCATAGCAAAAGTATCAAGAGTAAATAAAGTTAAGGGGGGATCCTGCCTTAAAAGATCAAAAAAATTGATTTTTTTGTTATTTCCGAAGTCAATAGATAAACTATCCAAGCATATATTCACAAAGTTACAAATGTCAATTCGAAGTACTTTTGGAGATACAAAGCTGAACGAAAAGGAGCGTCAAGCAGGTGTATCGCATTTAGCCAGGCTCGGGGGCTCTTCCCAACCTTGCCTCCTCTACTCCATTAGAACAATTATCTCTGCGCGTGTTTCTACTTTGAACTTCTGTCAGCCAGGTTCAGGTGCTCTCTTCGCCCTTCTATCTTCTACTTCGTGATGACAGTTGTCTGTGCACGTGTTTCTGAGAAACTCGGTGGTAAGAAGCGGCTAACGGAAGATATAAAAAGGTTAATAATTTATTATGCTTTGGAAATTAGAAGAAATATTGATTCTGCCCGAGAAATGAAAAAAGCTGTGGTAGCAATGCTAGATCATTATTGCTCCACAGACAAATCCCCTCGACACGAAAATTTTCCAACCGGAATCGATAGTTGGTGTGAATTGCGCAAAGTTGAATGCACCGATCAGCTCGATTGATTGACGAAAAAATTGAGAAACATGTTCGCCCGATTTATGAAGAACTATCAAATGACAAACCTTTTAACGAGATGTTTAGCCGGTCACGCGAAATTCAAACGAGTCGTTATCAATCCGAAGCACTTGCATTCCGGCCAAAAAGTCGTTGGAATAGCCGCCTACTTGGCTACAGGCATGTTCAACGAAGGATATTCAGCAATTTTGAATATTATGCAGTTGATGCATTTGAATATTGGCCAGCAATGCAAAATGTTTGTTGATACCGCCGACGCGCATGGATCGAAAGAGAAAATAGGCGCCAGTCACTTAGCACCAATGGGGCTCGTACGGCTTGTAGACTCGAACAAATGCATCAGAATGAGTTATTTGAGGAAGCAGAAGGCATACTGTATGGACCAGGAATAGCTAATTAGCCAATCATTAGCGCAAGAAACAAAGATTTATATTTTCTGTTATTGAAAACTTTAAAACTCGTTTTCTCGAATTTTCATTTTTTCGATTTTTCTGAATTGGCGGGAGTGATAGGAAAAAAACTGAACAACCTATTGACATGAACAAAAATTTATTCTCTTCAGTATTGAATTCGCTTCTATGTGAACCAACAAAATTGTTGGAAAAGTATTTTTAGAGGTCTTTTACACAACATAAAATAACTTTTTTTTGTTGAAAAAGCACTTTTTTTTTCAAGTCTGAAAAAGTCATAATTTCTCATTTATTTAAATTTTTTTTTTTTAGTTCACACAGAAAAAAAGGTGTAATAATTGGAAATTTATTTGTTTTTTATGTTTGTGACAAGAATTGCGAACTGCATCTTTCCCACCAATTGCGAACTATAGTAAGAAGACGTTCTAGGAAAAGGATCATTGCTCTGCAGTTTATTATTATATCTTCTTCTTCTTCTTTTTCTTCTTTACGCCATCTCCGTTCGAAGTTTGGCGATCATCTTGGCTATTACCGGCTTTGATGTTGCGGCCTGCTGTAGTTCTGTTTTGGAGCATCCATAGCATTTTCTTAAATCACCCGTCCAGGATATTTTCCTTCTGCCAGTTTTTCTTTTATCTTTAATTTCTCCATTTAACACGGTGTGAATTAAATGGTACTTTTCTTGTTGTCTATACACATGTCCAAAGTATTTAAGCTTCCTTTCCCGAATTGTGCGCAACAGCTCAGCTTTCTTTGAAATGCGGTTTAATACTTCTGCATTTGTAATATGATCCCGATAGGATATTTTAAGCATGCGACGATACACGTACATTTCGAAGGCTATTATTTTCTTTTCAAGTGTCTACGTAAGTATCCAACTCTCCATACCATAGAGTAATACTGACCAGACATAACATTGTACGAGGCGTAGACGTAACTGGAGGTTTAGATCTTTCCTGGACATTAGATTTTTCATATTCAGAAATACCTTTCTTGCTCTCTCTATTCTTGTGCGTATTTCTGTCGACTGGTCAGTTTCTTCATGGAACCAGGTACCAAGGTATTTCATTTTTGAAACGCGTTGAATAGTCTGGTTTTTAACGAACAACATCTTTTTCGCAAGGGTATTTTTATCAGAATTCCTATGTACAGCTATCCATTTTGTCTTGTCTCTATTTATTTCTAGACCATACGAACTGCTAACCCCTACTACTCGGTTTATCATATTTTGAAGTTTCTCTATGTTATCCGAGATCAAAACAGTATCATCTGCGTATCGAATATTAGAGACACGTTCTGTTCCAACTTCAATACCGTCTTGTTTTGTGAGAGCTTCTTTGAAAATAACTTCAGAATATACATTGAAAAGCAATGGGGACAAAATGCATCCCTGGCGTACTCCTTTTTTTATCGGTATTTCTCTAGAAGTTTCACCCTCTGTCCGCACAGTTGCTGATTGCCCCCGAGTAGAGTGTCCCAATTATTCTTCGTATGTTGTGATTAATAACAATGTCTTCCAAGATCTGCATTAACTTTCCGTGATTGATGCAATCAAACGCTTTCTGATAATCGATAAAGCAACAATATAATGTTGACATCACGACATCTTTGGGCTAATATATTCAGCGAGCAAATTGCTTCACGTGTGCCATAGCCACCTCTAAATTCAAACTGGTTTGCACCTGAATTCTCCTCGCACCTGGTATAAATTCGATAATGAATAACCTTAAGGAATATTTTTAAAATATGCGGCATAAGGCTGATTGTGCGATACTCCTTACAGTCAGTTGCATTATTCTTCTTAGATATTGCAATAAACACTGATTTGAGCCAATCCTTTGGCATACTACCTATCCGTAAAATTTCGTTAAAAAATTTGACTGCAAAACTTAATGCAGAATGATTTGTTTCGAGAAGTTTGAGTAATTCTCCATGCATCATATCTGGTCCAACGGCTTTTCCTGATTTCAAATTTTTGATTGCGCGCATGACTTCACCTACTTCGATATCGTTCATAGAATCATCAATTTGATTAGATTTTTCAATTACGCTATCCATTGTAGGTCTTATATCATCAAACAATTTCTCAATGAATCCTTCCCAGCGTTCTAATCTAGACTACTTTCCAATTATGAGGTTACCGTCATTGTCTTTTAAATTTCCTCCGCTTACATTGCGATTCAAATTTGTGAATTATTTCACTTTTTTGTGTACATTAAATATATCATTTTTAGATTGTATATCTTCAATTTCTCGGCATTTACCATTCAGCCATGCTTCACATATCTTGCGTCGAATTTCTTTATGTAATGCCTTATATTTAATCTCGTTACGTTTAAATTTTCTTCTCTTTCCCATAAGACACAATATGCCATCTGTCATCCATGTTTTGTTTTTCTTCTTTTTCAATGTACCGATTATATTATTTTGAATGTTGTCCTACATAGCCTTCCATTCACCCCATACCTTTTCGGTGTTATTCTCCTCTTGTAAATTATTAAAGGTACCGCATAATATAGTTTTGGCTGCTTCTTTGACATCTCGATCCTGGAGTTTACGAATCTCAATACACAGAGTTAGAGGAGGCTTCTTAATTTTGCGAAATCCTATTCTAAGTGTAATAACAACCGGATTATGATCCGAGTTAGCGTCTGCTCCCGGATACGTACATGCCGAAATAACGTCCTTTCTAAAGCTCTTCTTAATGAGTATGACATCTATTTGATTGCGGTACTCCCCGGATGGTGAGGTCCAGGTATATAATCTGCGAGGTGGTAGTTGAAAGAAAGTATTCGTAATCAACATGTTATGCTCCATGCATAATTGAATAAGTCTATCGCCCCTATTATTTCTTCTGCCTAGTTGAAACGAGCCAACTACATCTTCATATGCTCCTTGTCCAATTTTTGCATTCCAGTCGCCTGATATGATTGTGATTTCTCCTCGTTTGGTTAATTTTAGTACTGTTGAGATCTTTCTAAAGAACTCCTATATCTCTGCATCATCTTTGTCTGCGGTAGGTGCATAAACTTGGATGAAGTTTAATGGACGATAGTTTGTTTGACATTTCAATAATAAGATCCTTTTAGATATTGGTATGAACTCTGCCACCGAGTTACTGATACTCTTGTCTATTAGTACGCCAACACCTGTCATGTGGTTTCCTTCGTCTGTGTCACTGTAGTAAAAATCTGCGTCATCTAATCTTGTACATCCATTATTAGACCACCGTATTTCGCTCAGTCCTAGTATTTCAATTCCTAATCTCTTTCTTTCAGCATTTACTTTATATAATTTACCAGCCTGGAAAAGGCTGCGGATGTACCAGGTGGTAATACGAGTCTTTTTATTGATAATTTTATACTTGCTCTTACTCTTTCCTTCGTCATTGGTCAGCGGGGAGATTCTTCGCACCGTTGTCCCGCTGAAGTACAAGATTTCTAGCCATGATGAAGATTGGGAAGGTACTCCGGTGGTTTCCGTTGCCTTCCGGATGTTTTCAGTTAGGGTTTTCTCCCTTAGCCGAAAGAACCCGGTTGAAAGGCGCCGGATACTCGCCTACTCGCCCTAGATTAACATTCGTCAATCCGACTGGGACACGAGTGAGTTGCTGATAGTCTGCAGTTGTTGCGCAATAAAAAACTTAACGGTATTTATTAGTAGGAGCACCTTCAGCAAGTGAACCTTCCACCGTTTTCCTATCAGCGATGGATTGTGAGTTATGATTTAGCTTTTCTGATCAGCGCTTTTTTTTTTTTTATTTAAATAAGTTGTGGGACTCATAGGGAAAATATGCCCTGTGCCCGACACTCTTATTATATCTACTTAATAAAAATTATTTACACACTTCAAATACGTAAAAAAGTATACCCCAAAGTTCTCTGGACTGAGTTGTTTTTTTCTCGTTCAAAAAAGAGCTTTTTTAAGTCTTCTAAAGTTAAGACATCTCCCGTGCACGTTTCCCTTTATCCAAACTGTGTTTTTGTAAATTTATTATATAAAGAAATACCAAATTAATCTTTTAGTAATAATATTTCCTAATATTCTATTACTCGAAGATAATAACAGTGAAATCAAGTAACGTTTTTATATTGAATATTCTGTAATATTTAATCTATAATCTTTTTTTATTATGCTTATAAGAAATTTATTTCAATTTTTCGAAGAATACATTGTCAATTAAAGCCAACTTTTCTATAGGAATTATAAAAGAATTTAAATTCCAGCGTGTCCCCCTATGGAGTAGTACAAAGGATCGAGTTGTATATATATATATATGCATATATAATATTTTAAATACCTTCATTATATTATAGCAGATCAGTTAAACCTATAAGTCGAAGTAAAATGTAGAATCCGATTCCCGAGTCATTGATAAAATAAAAACATACCCGAGTAATCGTTCGGTTAATATCGAAAACAGACACAATAAATTATATTGTGCCCTATACATTCTCAGATAAACTATGATGTAATCACTAAAACGTTTAGAAGCGTGTGAAACGTGGATTGATCGCAAAAAGAAGAGAGCTGGTGTCTATGGACGACACCCGGTAGGAATGATAAAGTCACTCGTAAAGTATACAATGAAATAAAACAGTTTAAAAGAAAAACCGCACTACTTGCACTTCGCGAAGTTAAAGAAGAAGCAAAATTAAAAGAACAGAATTTTACTAACAGAAAACATCAAATTTCTTCGTACAAGATACTTTATCGACGAGCGTTCAGTTTGATGTAGGAAATCGATGTAATTAAATAATTACAAATAAAATTTCAGAGGGGACAGTTATTTTTATTTTTTCTCCTTCCTGCACTCTCTCATTCGTATACCTGCATCTCTGCTGTACAGTATGTATGCGTATGATATATACCTATATACTGTTTTTTTCGTAACGGTCGGACATAACGCTCGATTTTTAACAGTGGATTTTTAACGCTGGATTTTTTTTTTTTTTTGATTGCCTAGCTCTGGTCGTTGCAACCTGCGATAAGGAACTTCATTCCAGAAATACTCTAAACAACTTGGTTACGATAAACATCAAGCAAAACAACTATTATAGCTGGCTGGTGAGAAGTGAGAATTAATTAAGCTAATTCAAAGAAGGAAGAGAGAATATTTTGATGAGATAATGAGGGAATCCAAAGAGAAATATTTAAGAGAAATAGTCGAAAGCAAAATGTAAAAATAAATTGAAATTATTTTGGATAAGGAATTTACAACGCTGGAGTGATCATGAAAAATTTAAACTTTATAAATGCAATCAAAGGCCATAACTACGTGTGACATGAAAAATAAGCAGAAGAATTATATAAAACTCGATTTTTCCGGTCCCACCAGGGGAGAGACTCCCTGGACTCTCTATATTTTGACCCCTTATAATTGGTAAGGTTTTGTTTTTCAAAATTAACTTTTATGACCATGATTTCGTTATAACAATTTTTCATTATTGCCAGCGTAAGAATGACATGTACGCATACCAACTGTTATCTTCAGCTTCGTAGGCTTGTTAATAACAGCGTATTACTGGAGGTTGCTATTATTGACTTATTAAAAATCAAATAAAACAAATTTATAACTTTTCCAAAAAACATTATTATTCATATTTATTCAATAACAATTTAACTAAAATCAAAAATAAGTAATTATTTTTTTAAATATATATATTAAAAAACATTGAATTTATAAATTTATGGTTAACGCTCGAGGCTTTATCCGTAACAGAAAAATTTTAATTGAAAACTATTGCGTATAAAATTTCTATTATATAATATTATTCGTATCTTTTTAGATTGAAATATAATTTCACAATCAAGTATTTTTTATCGATTAAGAAATAATTAGAAAGAAAAGGTCAGTCAAGTTTTGAACGCAAATTAAGTAGGTTTCAGTATTAAAATATTCCGCGATACTTCCCTGCAGAAAGAGAAAAACGAAATGACCCGATAACTGAAGTATTATCCATACAGAAAAACATCTCTTCAATAAAGAAAAATAATAAATATGTGTCACCCCATTAACTGTTCAAAACAACGGTTTTTTTAAACAATAATTACTTCTTATCTTGCTTTTGTTTTGCATGCGGAGAAATTTCATCTTCGACTAGCCTTAATATTGGTTAAAGTGGAATAATTTTGTTCGACATGTGGTTTTTGCCTGAATTTTTGCCTTGCTGTCGTCTACAGTATTTTCCCGTAGCAGCACAACTAAATATTGTCGTTTCGAAGAAATATTACATTCGGTTCCAGACTTTAGTCGGACACCACCGTTATCTTATTTTGCGGTAATTTTGCTAATAAAAATATGGCCGTTTCCCGTAGAACGCGCCAAACAAATCCAAAACCGGACCCAGCAGATTATGACGTAATATTCACAGTTTCGCTTTCAGTTGTGTAGGCAATTTCCGGATTATCCGAGGCACGGCAAGCTCTAGAACAACCGGTATATCATCTTCGCATGACGCGACCTTCGCGATTTAGTTTTTAACGACTATTTGCAAAATAAAGATCATCTCTCGTCTCAAGTGCTGAGAAAGGTGTACAACGAACAGTTGAAAAGTGGTTCTTGCAGCATCCAACGAAAAGCGGTTGTCGTTGGTAATTTTAGAAATGATTCCACTCCTATAGAGAGCGTATCTATAATTAAACGACTAGTTCATTAGGCGTGTTGAATTTGAACGCATTTCGATAACAATAATATCCAATGTCTGCGTACAAATATATAATTATCTTTCTTCGGAGTGTGCTTATAGAACAGTTTAAACAGAACGAACGTGTTATTAAATAAGTTTAAATCTAAAACAATTTACACGGCTGAAATTTAAATTAATATTTTTCAACTTGGAAATAGCTGAAAGAAATAGTTTCCATTAATGGGTTCTCGCAGCAAACTAAGATACGAGCAATTATCTTCCTGTTTTTTCTAGCCTTTTTTTAAGTTTGTACCGTACTTATATAGATGTAAAGAAATATACTACTTTCTAGTTCAAAGTTATAAGAATAGTAAAAATATGCGGTTTAAGTACAAAATTAGTTTCGAAAAAAAAAACTGTAAAATTTAATGTTTTTCTCGTGCACAAAATTATTATTTTTGAGCAGAATTTAATATTAAAGTTAATAATATTTCATGACAAAATTTTAAACAGTTTGTATAATAAATTATTTTTCTGGCTACATTTACAAATTAATGCAGGTGCAAACCAGAAGTTAGAGAATCGTAATTTTTGTTAAACAGATTTTAAAACGAATTACTGTCAACTACGTAAATATAGATTCTTTTATATTTAAACCATAAACGCACCGTCTGTTTTCAAAAATATCAATTAATAATTTGGTTGATTAAGAATCATTTGGTTATTTCCTTTTTTTATTCCTCAAAACATCGCGTAACAATAATCCCATTTGGACAAAAAAAAACAGGAAACATATTGAAATACGAAACTTTTTTTTGATACGTTCCAAGAATACCGTATTTTACATTTATATAGGTAAAAAAAAAAAAAAAGGAAGATAAAGTAACGATTAAAACAAATTTTAGAAATAGTATCGGAGGTCCAGAGGCTGGCTATGTATATAAATTCTGTCCTTCCCGCCTCGCAAAGGAGCAAGCCTCCTTCACACTCAATCTTTCTTCTTCTAAAATCCTTCGCGAAAAATCGTTTTGCCGTTTTTTATTTTAAAAAAAAATCTTAACAATTGCACAGCATTCAAGCTTTGTTATCTTATATGAAGTAAGGAAACATAATCATGAACAAAAATATAATATACACCGGGCTAAAAATGGCATAGTCAATTATATATAAAAATTCGATTTATTGAACTTAACCATGGGAAACCCTCAGAATCTCCAAATATTTATTCTTCTATAATACTTATAAAAGAGTAAATGTTAATTGACCACGTCATTTTCATAAGAAAAATGAATTAATATAATTTGTTTTATACTATAAAGCTCATCAAAAAGAACGAAAAAGTCCTGTAGGAAAAATTATTTGGGCAAACAATTAATTAGTTACAATTAATTTAATTATTTAATTTAAATGAAAAATATTTTTTTTATGTAAATCAATATTTTGGAAAATAAAAAAAAATAAAAATATTGGAATGGAATAAAATACGTGTATAAAATGTAGTCGTAAATGTATAGTCAACAATGATTTTTCAATGGCCTAGAGCAAGTGCTCAATATGTTGACCATTTTGCTCTATTACCAATTCAGCTCTTCGCGTAACGTTGTTTACGCCCCCAGTTGCAGAAGTTCGGGTGTACGTCGGATGTCGTCAAACACTACGACGGTCCGCTGTATGCAGTCGTTTCGTGTGTTGGTTGGTGTACGATACACCTTTTCCTTAATATAACCCTACAAGAACAAATCCAGAGGAGTTATATCGAGAAACCTTGCTGGCCATTCAATCAGTCCGAGGCGCCCTTTCTACCTGTCCGGGAAGACTTCATCCAAATTCCTTTTTAATACATATTTTACTTCTTTTCAATATCTATTTTATTTTTGTTTCAAAACATTGAATCATAAAAAAATTATTTATTTTTTTATTACAAGGAATTAATCAAATTAATTATGCCCAAATGATTTTTCCCTCAGGACTTTTTTGTTCATTTTGACGAACTTTATAGCGTAAAACAGATTTCTTGAATTAGTTTCAAAACACCCTATATATATATATATGCGTATGTGTGCGCGCGTGTGTGTGTATTTGTGTGTGTGTGTGTGTGTGTGTGTGTGTGTGTGCGTGCGTGCGTGCATCTATAAACACTTATGTTTTGGGCCTTGCCATAAAGATAGAAGAGTTGATTTCGATTGAGTTTATCAATTTTTCAACATCTTATTATCATAATACAAGAAGGCAACAAATTTTATAATGTGATTTGTAAATGAAAAGAGTAACAGGATTTTTTTATTATTTCAATGCGGGAATTAACATAATCGTTATATATATATAGATATCCTTCGGACTTCGCTACGGGGAAACTCAATAGACCCTCAATGCTCTTGTCTTCTATATTTCTTCTTATAGAAGAATCGATTTCAGCCACGTAATTTTTCGGAAAATAAAATAAATGTCTTCGAAGCGTAATAAAAAAAGTTTTCAGATTAAATGTTATATATTTGGTTACTCGATAGGAAAACGTAACAAAAGGTTACAGGATTTTGGTATACCTCAAGCGTAAACATTACATACTAATTAGTTAATATAAATCTTATAATTTATAATTACCTTCAAAGCTATGGCTATTTCACAATGTAAGTTTAATGAATTTCATATAATTTTAGAAAATGTTTGCAACAATCAAGATCTAATTGAGTACGTCCCTTTATTAGTGACAACTTTATTATTACTCATGCTGCTATTAGATTTTTGATAGTCTCGAAATTTAGTTAACCTGCTATATTTATGGCGGCTAAGACAAGCTTTTCTTTGACTGCGTGTTGCAGTTTATCCTTTTCTTTAATTAGCATATCTTTCTACGATATTTAGGACTAAAAAAAATAAGGAAACCCGATACGAGAGGCAAGATTTAAGCCGATACTTTTAAAAAGAACTTCCGCCATCGCCAACTTTTTTGGGGGCTCATCAACCAGAAACCTGTATCCAGAAACAATTAGAAAAGGAAAGAGTCGATTATAGTTTAATACGATCGGATATTGTTAATAAGAAGGAATCAATATACCGGGAATAACGCGTTCAGAGAAGAAAAAGGGCAGAATATAAGAGGTACTATAAGGAGTAAATCAAGTCTCATTATCTATTCCTTTAACTTAATTAAAAATCCAGAAGTTTAAATTTCTGCGGAACAGCCAATTCAATTCCGAGCTGGATAAGGTCCAGTATGTGCTCCAAGTTTCAAGACGCTGTAATGTTTAATGTTGGTAGTTAATTATGCCTTGCTAAGGCTGCTTCATTCGTGATAAATTACTGCGAATGAAGAGAAAACATTTGCAGCTAGTGTGCAATGTATTGCTGTGCTTGCCGTAGCAGTACGCTCGAATAATGAACACAATTTTAGTGACGTATTAAGTTAGTTTCAACTAAAAAATGTAAATTATTCATTGTAATTTTTCCGCCACGTTTTAGTTGAACGCGGAATCCTCTTCATTAGAAAGTAGTCTAAGATTAAGCGAAAAATAAAAAGACCTTGATTTTCAATACAGTACCGTTCATTAACTATAACAGAACTTTTCATGATTACGAACTGTAACTTGGACTTCAGTTCTCTTTAAAAAAGAGAAAATTGGCGTTACGTAAACCGAAGACTACTCCTTTTTCTTATAGTTCACATAAAGCTCTAATTACGAATATTTGAACTGTCGCCACAATCGTGTTCTGTACGGGAGAAATTTTCGCGATACATCTCACATGTGTTTCAAAATACATACCTTTCAAACTCGCATTGGATAGAAAAATGTTCACATTTTTTCCATAATAATATCATCGAATCGTATAAATAGGAAAAAAGAGGGGAAAAAAAGAGTTAAAGTCACATTTATTCTCGTTATTACATTTATTTTTCTGTTTTGTTTTTTTTTTTAAATTCTATCCTTCTTCCTTTTCGGGTTATAATACCATTTATTAGAAGTACATTTATCTCATTCAGAAGTCAAAGTAAAGCCAGTGAGTAATAAGAATGATTAAAACGCTTAGGGATTGTAATGAATATAAGTATAAAAAAATATCTCAGCCCTTCGGACCTCGTAAGGGAACAAGACGAACCTCCGATCTTTTTTCGTCTAAAATTCTTTACGAAAAATCGTTTTCAATTAATTAGGTCATTCGTACACGGATTTATTTTTTAAAACATTTTAGCAATTGCACGGTATTCAACATTTGCTATCTTATATAGAATCATCTAACGGAATATAATCATGAAATAATAAATATAAATCATACTCCGAACCAAGAATGACGTAGTCGATAAAACTATACGATAAAAAAACAGCAATATATATATATATATTTTTTTTTTTTTGAATCTCAACCCTCGCCGATTTAGCTCCTTCATTTCATAATTTTATACTTTTAATCATTAAACTCAAACCATTATTCAGCAGTACTATAAGCCTAAAAATTTATATTAAACAGCAGGTCCGTGTGTGAAATACGTAATTATGGACTGTTTGGAACTAGACGATTATAAACAACTCCGGAAATGGTACGATCGCCTGTACTTACTTTTCGTTGATGTAAAGTCCCTGCTCTGATATTGAATTGATAACTAAAAAATTTATACATAAAACTACGTTTACCTCAACAACAATTTAATTGTATTTTCTAATCCTCTAATTTTTTCTTTTTTCTCCCGTTATAATGTACGATGTAGGGAACATTTTGAGCTACATTCCACTCTTGTCGGTTATTGAAATATTCATCTTCAAAAATTAATACTAACATTGTAATAATCCATTTTTCGTATTAATTTAAATTATTGTAAAACAACTAAGAAAACAAGAAGTTTAATTATTCACAAAAATTACATAAAACCGACATATTTCAGAGTCGTATGTAACTCAGAAACATGTCTGTATAACTCCGAAACATGTCTGTGTAACTCCGAAACATGTCTATGTAACTCTGAAACATGTCTATGTAACTCTGAAACATGTCTATGTAACTCTGAAACATGTCTATGTAACTCCAAAACATGTCGGTTTTATGTATTTTTTTTATGAATAATTAAATTTCATGTTTTTTTGGTTGTTTTAAAGTAATCTATATTAGAATTTTCCCTTATAACGCAATCAACGGGTGACTTAAATGCGAAGCATGGAGCTTGTAATGGTTAACAATTGAGCAGGTTGGTTACTGTTAATCCGCCAAAGTGCAGCTTTAAAGTACTGACACCTTGTGATTTTACGTACTACCCCGATTATGAGAGATGCTTGACTTAATACTCACAAAAAATTTTAGTACAATAACTATACCCTTTATTCCTTGTCGCCTCCGACCATTATCAGCACTCCTTATCATCGTGTAATTAGTCTGCTCTTTACTGTGCAAAAGCAAACTGGAAGTTATACAAGTTGGAAATTGCTTAAAACTTAAATTTAAACGATAAATTTTGCAATTAAATTAAATAAAAAACTTTATAAACCATTAATGTATTACAATTAGTTAAAATGTGTAGAAAATATTAAAAACTCTGACTAGTTAGACTCCGCCGTTAGCAAAATTCACTCAGACCATTCTGCACGCTGCTGAAAAATCAATTCCTAGAGATATGCTAATTTTAGTTTTATAATTCCGCTTCTTTTATTACCGGCATAATAAGACCAAAAAAACTGTGTACGATCTGTGTATGCATTTCTTGTGAAGTAACCGTCACGCTTACTAAATTTATGGAGTAATCATGAGTGGAACAATTACTTTGTTGCACTGACACCGGCAAAAATCAAAATTTATGTAAATTGAATGAACTTCTCCGAAAGCAAACGTTAGTACTTACTTACTAGAAACCGGTGAAACACGCGGTATAAAACTGATGACAAATTAGAGTTAATCGTTTCGCATAAATATCCAATATGTCTCAACGTCGTGTGCTCCTTGTAAACATTTTTACAACGTTAGCCAGATAGCCAGACTCTTACGATTAATACAAGGACATGTCTCACAGTGCAGTCTTTACTTTCATCTCACCTAAAGAAAAATTTGTTAAATATATCACAGAATTAAGACGGAACAGTTCATACGGGGGACAACGGCGTTGCCGCAGCAACGATTGAAAATTTACCCGCAAACGGTATAATTTAAAAAATACAAATTACTACACACAATAATAATGGGTATGATAGAATGAATAAGAAATCCGGAAAGAAGAAAGACCGCCTGGATAGATAATATAAAAAAATGGACTGGAATTAAGAAAACAGAAGATCTAGTCAGAATAGTAAAAGATCGTAATCAATTTCAGCAGATAATCCAATCCATACATGATGATTAAGCAATACCCGAATCGGGTGGCATGAGAAGAAAAAGAAGGTATAATTTACCCAATACAATCATTCCATATTTAGAAATACTTACTACCCTGTGTAATGGAAAAGTACTAAAATAATTGTCATACTAAAACTTGGAAAAGATCCAACCAACGTGTGTAATATTCGCCCGATCAGTCTGCTAAGTAATTTAAGTAAAATCGCCCCGAGTAAGCTCCCTTAAAACAGCTGCAAAACAAATAAACATTTACTATACAAATTTAATAAAAATTTGTTTTCTTTTTCGGTTTTTTTTCAATTATATTCAACAGAAACTTATCAAATTATCTATTTTATTATTTCTCGGGGTTTTTTGTAAATTTATCCTGAATTTTTTCGATTTCTATATTATTATAAATAATCTTGATTTTAACAGAATACTTATAATTTTAGTAATACTTAGACATGTTGTGTATATATTTTATTAAAAAAAAAATCTTTTCTTCTTCTTATATTTTAAAAAATTTCCCGAAAGTTGTGTTTTGAGAATAGTTTTATTTTTCTTTCAAGAGCAGTTATGGGTCCGATAAAAACAGAAAACCATCTACAATACTGTTATTAACGCACATTTTTAAAAAGCTGCATTTCTCAGTAGAAACGATATGCAATTACAAAAAATTAAACGTTGATTTTCGTGATATGCAAATACTGAATCTAGATTTGAGTGTTCCGATTAGCATTTGAATATCTAATAATACACATGCATATGCATACAATATCATCATACTCATCGTAGTGCTATACTCAGCTTCTAAGCGTCGGCGACTACTTACCTATTTGTACATTCTGGCTGTACAGATAAAGACAGTATACTAGTCAATTGTTACATGCAACGCAAATGTAGACCCAGGAACTGATTGTAATCGCTTGTTATCGCGATATAAATGCAGTCCCGTGTATGTCTGCCTTCTACACATCAATTAGCGCACATATGATGGTAGTTTGCTATTACCCTATACATAACCATTAGCGGTTAATTTAATTACTAATTTTTTTCAATATTTGTCGTCGCCCCTAGGGTCGAATTCAAGACTTTTGTAACGGAAGTTGATCGCAACATAGCACACAATATATTAATGACAGTGTCCTTCTTGGCCCGACCCCCGCTACTTTTTCTGTCACAAAAATTTGACCCAAAATATGATATTAAATAAGGATTTATTTATTTTTTTTGTTCCGCAGTTGTAAAAAATGATGATGTTGATTTTCCTCGTTCTATACGAAGTACAGAAGTGATAGAAAGTGTCCCCAGAAGGGCCGAGTTATATATATATATATATATATATATATACTTTCACGTATAATGCGAGATTGCGCTCTGATAGATAACAATTATTAAGTCGCAAACTGTTTGCACTTCTTTATCCGATTTTACAATAGAAACTAGAAGAATTAATGGCTCTTTTGAAGAAAATAAACGCAAAAATAGAACGTTTAGACAGCCAAAGCAGTCGCTACGGAATTTTTTTTGTGTTTTGAAATCGCACTTACCATCAATACATACCGCTATTTCTATTTTTAGGGGGGAAACAAAAAGAAAAACCTATTAATAGAAAAAATAAAAAAAAAACAACAAACTGTATATAAGAGACGTGTACCTAAGCTAGGTGTCGCAGCGTAGTTGGTTAGGCACTGGTGTTTCGTTCACTTAGAACCTGATTTAAATCTCGATTCTACAAATTAAAAGCATAGAAAAATTTCACTTGCACCAAATAGATCAACCTCTATGCACACTTCACAACCGAAATTAAAACAATACCAGAATCCGTAATATGTCTCTTAAAAATCAGAACTCGGAGTGTGTCGCACCTCTTTTATTTGTTGTTTTTTTAACCTGATAATCGTTTCTAGCGCAATACTTGAACAGATTGCCTGAAAACCCTATCGACTGAAAAGTTTTTCTGTTTTGTCTCATTCATTACTTTACTAATTCTATTATACCTTCAACCACTGATTGAAAATCTACATTCAGCTCTTATAGAATAGAGGACACGTATTCTCTTCGCATAATTATGTATTTGAAAGTACCCCTTCTCAACAGGTGTCTTTTACTCGCGATCTCTGCCGCTTACAAGTAAACGCATATGAATCCCATTCTGACTGTTGGACGTATAAGTTGCGCATAACAAGCTTAATCTACATCATTCTCTCCATAAATAAATAGACTAGCGCAGTTTCTATGTTGTCGCCGATAGTTGTCGTGACGTTTATAAACAATGGCAATTCTTAAATAAATAAATAAATAAATAAATAATGTATACTACATATTGTATTATGCGGACACGTGTTATTTACGGGAGCGCAAGACGAGACATGTTTAAGTCGTATTAGAATAATTTTCGTAAGTTCATTCTTATCATGAAAACTTTTGTTACTCGGTATAGTTTCAAACTTTTATTCATTTTCTAACTCGCTGTGCCGGTATCATTTATTTATTTATAAATTTTTCAAATATAAAGTGTTAATTTATCCCATCTGCCCGTCCAGTCTGCAGTATGGTGAATATTTAAAAAAGGGTAATTCAACTGCAAATTTACTCATCTCCAACTTAATGATCTAATCACGTTAATCAAGTCGAATAAGCGGAATTTCCGATTAGGTTGTTAATATAAAAAATCTCAAATGCAATGTTCATAAAACTACAAAAACATTATTCCATCAACAACAATCGTTAATGTAATAGCGTAAAATGCATCTTAAAAAAAATAGAAATTCGCTTAGATAAAAACACTTTATAAAAACAATGATTATACCAACCATTACAAATAATCTATTTACAAACTAAAGGTAAAGCTTGTCTGGAATAGAACTTGGTCCAAATATCGGCGCCGCACACTGAAACTTACAAAAAGTTTTACTTATGCTGAATTAATGATCACAGTTAACACGTCCAAAAAGAAAAAAAGAAAAAAAAACTGAAATAATTTACCCAGATAGATTCGTAAACAGACACATAAATACACTGCAGCAGTACACAATAAAATCAAAAACAACATAAAATCATTCAGACTATCCGGAATATATTCTTCATTCGTAGCAATGCACAGAAAGCGCTAAAAAATATTTCAGAAAGTAAAGAACAAAGAGATATTTTAATTTTTTAACCGACTTAAAAAAAGCAGAAGGTATTCAATTCGACTGTTTTTTTTTTTATTTCTGTTTATGTGTATTACCTCAAAACTTTCTTCTAGGTGAACCGATTTTGATGATTCTTCTTTTATTTAAAAGGTGGGGTAATTCTCATGTGGTCCCATTTAAATTTGATCAAGATTTGACCGGTAGTTTTTGAGTTATCCTTAATAATGCGGGAGATTGAAGCTCTTTGGATGCTATTCATTCATGATTGGTTTCACCGTTGGGTTAGATTTATTGACTTAAAATACTATAAATTTATCAAATTACCATGGAAATATAGCTTTTGCTGGTTTTTACCGTGGAAATGCAGTTCAAAAGAAAGAAATTGATTTTTTTTAAGTATAAAGTATGGAGAATAGTGTGAAAAAAAATTTATTTTTAACAAGAGAAAAATTCAAGTACAACGCTAAAAATTGTAAAATAAAATGCTTTTTTACAAAAAATAAATACCGAATTCAAGGTTCATTATAAAAATTTAATAAAAACGCACTAAAAAGTAAAAAATAACTCTACTCCCGAAAAGAAAATATATATATATCAGAGTGATATAACACTTAAGTAGTGATATCGTAATTCTTATACAACATTAATACCTTAATTAGAGTTGGCATCAAATTAATATTAAAATAATAATTAAAAACCTGCATTAAAAATGTTCATTAAATTGTTCCTAGATATTGTTACATGAATT
This sequence comes from Icerya purchasi, assembly GCA_039619475.1. Classification (NCBI taxonomy): domain Eukaryota; kingdom Metazoa; phylum Arthropoda; class Insecta; order Hemiptera; family Monophlebidae; genus Icerya; species Icerya purchasi. The sequence continues at coordinate 149,564,469 of CM077116.1, read as the reverse complement.
TAATGCCAACTCTGATTAAGGTATTAATGTTGTATAAGAATTACGATATCACCACTTAAGTGTTGTATCACTCTGATATATACAATATTCTCTTACCGGGAGTAATTATTTTTTACTTTTTAGTGCATTTTTAAATTTTTATAATAAACTTTGAAGTATCGGTATTTATTTTTTGTAAAAAAACATTTTATATTCCTTCTAGATAATACATAAAATAAATAGTGGAACATTGATAATATGTAATATCTTAAATATGATTATTAAAATTCAAGAAAATAATAATACAATATATATTTTTAGTGCAGATTTAGTAAGCATAATAAAGAAAAAAATATGTCCCTGACAGAGCTAAATGAAATAAATAAAAATCCCTCGGACGGAATACACGTCATATAGGTAAAACGGGGTAAATGAGCGATGGCAAATGCGAGAAATAGCAAAATCGTAATATTCCCTTTAAATTTAATCTCATCTTTTATCGAATATTTTGCTTTTTTGGTATATTTTTATTCAATTTCAGACGAAATCTTGAAGTCGGTATTTCTGTTTTTTAAAAATCCATTTTATTTAGCAATTTTTAACTTAAACATTTTCGAGTGATAATACGGGGATACAAGCAGCCTAGTTTCGGCACTGTATAAAGCATTAGCTTAGTGATAATATTCAAATTTTAACCAGCGACGAGTTTGTAAATTACGCTTACGGCGTTTTAAATTAATTTTTTTTAATTTCGAATCTGTATTTATTTGTGGTAATTTTAAATTGAGAATGTTTTAATTTTTTGTCTCGTTAAAAATTAACTTTTCTTCACATTACTTCCACGTGATAAATTGATAATATTTTAAGTCGATCGTATTTCGTATACTAATGAACATTTTTCTTACGACGTTTGATGATTAGTAAATGTTCACCTGTGGCAAATTCTCTGCGACTTCCGGTCATGCGACCAAGTACGAAAGCCAGTTTGTAAAAGAAAGAAATCTGCCACCGCTTCTCTGGCAGCAGAGAATTAACCGGGCTAAAGAGATGACAGTTTTCATTTTGGCAGCAGACGATGCGAAGAAAAATATTTAATGCGGAAATCGCTAGTCGCCGCCTGTCACTGTCGAGTGGCAGTGAATTCCGATTTGATGATCTTTTAGTCTCTTCTGTTTTGCGCGCCAGTCACTGTGAATACTTCTCCGGTACTAGTGAGTCATTGAGAACGCATTGAGAAGCATATGAATATATAACAACAATGTACGCAGACAACAGATCGAAGCGATTAATGAACCACAGGTACTTCGCCACTTTAAGCGAACTACATGCGCGCTGTAACACATTGTTCATTATAAAACTGTGACTAGGTTACCGTTATTTTATCACAGCGAATTCCATACGCCTAATTTATAAACACGCTCGGCGAAATATACCGCTAACAAAAATCTGTTAACTGCGACAAAAAAAAAAAAAAAAAAACGATACAAAAACGATAATGCAGCGAACCAGCGAAAAAATGTATTAATGCGAGTAGATGATTTAATTTTTAAATAGACTTCTTAGTGTGTTTATAAAATTCTCTTCAAATAATTTGTATTACAATACGATAGCACTATATATAATATTTCATTTTATAGTTCTTAAATTAAAATTACTTAATAATCTTTTTTATTCGTCTATTTATTTTTTGAATTCATTTTGCCTTATTCTTGTCCAGATAAATTATTTCTTTGATCAGAATTTTGAATATTAGTATCCTTTTACATAAAATTAATTTGTTACTTTTTGAAATGTAAAAAAAAAACCAAAAAAGTTAGTTGTTAATTTGTTGTTTTTTTTCTTCTTTGGGCTCGGCTAACGAAAGGGTGTTAATCGGTTTAATATCGCAACAAACTTTGTAAAAAAAGTGGAACAGGTTGAAGGAAGTCTAAAACTTTCAAAATAGTTGCGAGCAAGACGTAGAAATGATACTCCAACGCCATGAGGGTCCTTCGATTTATCAGTAAAAAAGAGAGAAAATGATAAGAAAATAAAGAAATAGTATTAAGGAATTCTTGATTAGTAAAATCTTATGGAATCACAGTGAGAAGACAACAAAAATAACCTAGGAGAAAGTAGGAAATTTGAAAAATTAAAGGTAAAATATCGAAGTTTATTGTAAGATATAATTTGCGGAAGAAATTTGACTAGTCGATTCGATAAGAGAAAAAGAAGGGGATTTTTTTTTTAAGAAAATCGTAAATTCTGAAATATGAACTAAGTTTTGAAGAAGAAATTAGAATACACTTTATTGGTAAAGGAGGAACATTAGATTCAGCGTGGATTGCGGGAATGTTGATTTTAGGGCTCTCAACCACAAACGAAGACAGCAATTCTGAACACGGTCCAGTTTGCAAAGAGAGGATCTGGAAGAGTTACCATAGATGAAGGAACAATAATCCAGTTTAGAACGAATTATAGATTTGTAAAGGATAATTAAGGTACCAGGATCCCCTTCCACTTTACTAATGAAATAGATTTAAGGAGATTTAATCTTTTACGAACGGACATACGAAGGTAGTTCATATCTTCGAAAAAGGAGAAGCGACTATTTAGAAAGAGTAGAAAGATGTACTGAACGATTTTGGAAAAGTCGAAGAACAATTGAAATAAAATGGGATGAGAAGTTGATGGAAAACACTTTATTTTTTAATTTTTTAGGAAGGGAAGATTTTTCCACACACCAATTTCCATACAATAAAGATAAACAATAAGTGAAATACACAGATATATTAAAAAGAAGAATTAAGGTGAAAGAATATTTGGCAATTCTTTAAGTCGTAATACGAAAACAACAAAACAGTCTGACAAATAATAACAATACAATTCAGCAGAAATATAATTTCAAAATCATGAATTTATTGATTTCTTTTTTCGACTCCGTAAATTCGGCGATAGTTTTAAAAAATCGAAGTTAATCTAAATAAATTAAATAGAAGTGTTTTTAAAAATTATAATAAAAATACAACTGCAAAGTTTTTAACTTTTAGCTGGCGTTTCTTGATTTAAATTATTACGGTGTTTGTGATTAAATATTTTTTTCCTATAAAACCGGGTAAATATACTGTGCCGTTGAAAATTTTACTATATCGGCCCGATATTAAAACCAAATAAAAATCCATCCCTCAAAAGGCTTTTTTCACGTGTTGAGTAAAACATCGGAATTAACTATTAAGGCTACATCGAATTCACCGCAATTCTAAATTGCTGAAAAAACACATTCCGTACTCAGACACCAATGCGTAGCTCGGATAATTTGAATATTTTAAGTATCGAAATTCGAGTTAATAGAAATTGTCGTTTAGGAGATATTTTAGGAATTATCTCTCGCGGGTCTTGAAAAGCTATTACTGGCGGAATACGATGTTCCAGAAAACATTATATTAGATCTATCGTAAATTGTTATTCTCGTAAAAATCTTACCACACTTATCGAAGAAAGAGTATATAAGCGTACCGCGCAGCATTCTTTTCGCTTTATCGTTTTGAGAAACTCGAAAAGAGAATTGTGTACCATATTTATGATGCAATACTTAACAGCTACCGCACACATTGTATGCAGCCGTAATGTACATCAGTTTAAGCGTAAAAAATTCCGAGGCATATTTAGCTTGAAATATCTACGGATAGAACAAAGGGCATGAATTGTCCAGACGTAATATCAAAATTGAAAATAAAATTGAAATATATTTTGTTAATGATTGCGTTAGATCTAATCTGGCATTAAGTTAAATTAGAGTGAAGAATTAAAACGCATCGAAAGTAAATACTTACGAACTATAAAGGATTTAAAGGGCTCCGACCTGAATGTGTATCAAAACGGCTAGACCAGCCTCAAAACAAATTTCTTCACCTATAAACCACTAATACGTGTGTCTGAATAACTTCTGCAAGATCTCTATCATTCTCAAAACAAAGACGATACAATGGAATTCTTGCAGAAGAATGTGTTGGATTAGAAATCTCCAATTTTATTTTGTGAGCGATAAATTTTCGCTTAAAATCCAAATCAATATCATTCAATAAACTTATTGTTACCGATATTACATTAATAATGGCCATAGATGAAGAGTGCTTGATAAACAAGGATTGTCAAGTTCTGCAGTAAGCTAACTGATGAAGCTGCGCTGTTCGATTCCGAGCATCGTACTTATTTCAACATTCTTATTATACAGATCTAGCGCTAAAGCTAATATTTTGTATGCAATACGAATGCGCATGACTGCACCTTAGCAATGATGTTAAATGGAGGAGCTTGTGACTAGGGGGAAGTGGATTCGATTGAGTATGTAATTTTGAGGTATAATACACTGTTGCCAGAAGATTCGATTACGGGACGAAGAATTAAGTAAACCGGAATATAAAATAGTATTCGGATCGGACTAGCTAAACAATTTAGTTCGCGACGTGCCAGCAAGATATGTATCCAATAAATATTAGCGAAGAAAGAGGAATTTTACACTTTTTCTCTAAATACCGTTATATTCTTCGTCCAGCAACTTAGTCCGATGATCGCAGTATTTTAACTTCGTAAACCGGTTTGTCTACACTTTCATCCGGTTTACGGTTTACGGTTTACAGTTAGAGTAAAGAAATTCCGTGAACTAAATTAAAATTTTACACAAATCGAGAAGACTGTAAAGCAAAAAAAAAAATCTAATAACCTATTCCACTACGTTTAATTCGTTTTGTAAATGGAAAAAAAACAAACAAAAAAAACGTAAAAATTTATGAAAAGAAGACAGAAAGAGGGCATTTGTGTAGGAAATCGTAGGAGGCAAACAAAAATTTCTGCTAAGAGCAAACAGGTTTTGAAACCTTTGCATAAATTAAATGATACGCATTAGAGTTAAATTATGCTGTGCAAAGCTTCTTGCTGCATAGCTCTTGCTATATGCACTAGTCAATCTCACCGCTGAACTAGTGTAGCAGCAATTTAAAAAAAAAAAAGGGAAATAGTTCAAGTAGTGAGCGAGTGATCTTGACGTCGGTGCAATCGAAAGAGAAAAAGACGTAATAAAGTACTGAAGCCCGACAATACTTTTGAATACTTCAGCGGCTGTACGATTTACAAATAAGGAAGAAATAAAAGAGGAAACATTCAATACTAATTATACAAACTGATTTAAATATCTCATTTTGTATGTTACCAGAAAAGTTAGATAAGAAAGAAGTAAAGAGAATTTAGGGTAGAAGGAGAAAGACAGGAGAAAACAGAATGAAGAAAATTCAGTCCCGAATCTTCTTACTTTCCTTCCTATTTTTTTAATCGTAGAAAGAGGAATTAATTTATCTTTTACGTTACTGGAAAGAAAACGAGATAAAGAATCAACAAAGGAAGAAGAAGAAGAAGCAATGTCATTAGAAGAGAGTATTTCCAAAATGGCTGAAGAAATATTTTCAATTAAAGGAGAAGAAATTGGACAAGAGGAGTTAAGAGTGACCAAAGAGACAGTATTGTCATTAGCCGGATTTGGGAGAATACTATTAATTGAAGTAGAGTTAGGCAGAAGAGGAGTAGATTCATTGCAAGCTTATCCATTAGAGGGAGATGCGATACAGTTAGATGGAAGAGGAGGAAACTGCGGAGAGGGTTTACAAGGTGCTTTGGAGTTATGGATTTTATAGAAGGTAGGAGATTTAGGACGCTGGAAAAAATTGGAGAGGAGGGAGGCTATGAAGGAGACTCAGAAGAATTACTAGGAGCAAAGCTAGACATTGAGACTCTGCCGGCATATGAAAAAGCACCAGATGCTAAATTGTTGCTTTTAAAATGGGAGGCCTCCTGGAATGAAATATTCTCAAATGCCGTAATACGTTTTATATCCTTCTGCTTGTTCCATTCGGGGCAAGATCGGTCAAAGGCAGAGTGTGTGCCCTTGCAATTACGACAGACGGGCGGTTTCTGTAAGTTGATGCATTCTGAGACTGGGTGCTTAGAAGCACAGTGCGAACAGGTGTTAGAAGAACTACGACAGTGTTTTGCGATATGTCCAAAAAGAAAACATTTGGAACACTGCGTAGGCGATCGGACACTAGGAGAAATAGTAAATAAATCGAAACGAATTCCGTGAGTGGTACTATAAAATCTGAGTTCGACTGAACGAGTAGAGATTTTAACGCCGTCCGAAGAACGGCATATACGACGGATAGAAGCAATGGGAATTAGCGATTCGATTCCTTCCAAGATTTCATCTTCGGAAAAGGACGGATGCACGCTGGAGATAACGCTCATTTTAAATAAAACGCTATTGGGAATGTACGCTCTGATGTTATTTTGCGTGAAAAAGATAGGATAGACGAGAAAGGCGTTAGCGGAATCAACAGATGAAATTTGATTGCGACACGACTCCCACCTTGAGGGACAATGCTTAAATGTGACGAAGAGACGGAACTGATTAGCTTGGCAAGGGCCAAGGGATGTAGATGACCTAGGTTTTTTTCTACAGAGCAACATTTAGCGTAGACAGTGAAAGGCCTCGGATGATCAGGAGAAAACATTAAATTTTTCTTGTTAGCAAAACTATATTTGCTAGTGTTATTGTTATTATTATCATTGCCATTATCACGGACTACTAATAGTAACGGAAATAATTACGACATTACGAAACTAGAAATCCTATATAAAATAAGTTTGCTTAATTTTGTTATCAAAAATAAGAGTGAATTTAGCATAACGTTAATGCGGGGTACTACTAGATCATCTAATACTTACTTCGCTGCAGTTCCATACGAAAATTCAAATAGGGTACACTGGTACTATTATATATAGCTCGCTTCCGCCAGGAACAAAATACTTATTATTAAATTACAAGCGTCGTCGTAAACATTGTTTAGTTGAATTCAGTATTACAGTGTTGGTTGCTTTGTGTCATCTTTTTTACGGGTGCAGAACTACAGCGGGTATACCTGGCATTATACCAACCTATTCCTTCTTACAGCATAATTTTCTGGGGGTGGGGGTGCATCTAATTATCTTATTAGACCTGTAAAAATCCTGAAAAATCCATTGTTTAAAAATATACAACTTCGGGATATCAGTGTAATGGGTAATGGCATCATGCATTTTGAAACCCTGTACAAGGCAAATTTGTTATATTTTGTAATTAATAATAGGGACAGTTTTCAAATTTCTCTAGTGCGGGTTTTACTAGATCCTCGAATAGCTGCCTCAATTCCCAGATCCTTTAAATATCATACAATATTACAGGTGAGATATTCGGGTACAACTCTCGTTAAATTATACGCGGCGCCATAAGATTTGAAATATCGCTTCAGCTAACTTATAGTTAGAAAATTATCTTTTACATACATATCGTTTCCTGTGACGATTGCTTGCTCCTTTGACCATTACTTTTGAATAACTATAATACGGGAACAGATTAAATTGGTTTTATTTTATGGAATGTGAAATAGAATTTGCCTATTTCAAGATGGTGGTATTAGACCGGCGAGTGGGTTGATAATTTCAAAATTTCATCAATATTCTCTTTTAAACTGTTCAGAAATGTTTATTGTTTTCAGTATTTTATATGTAGCGATTTCTGGAAATTATTGCGCGTAATTGGTTTATAATTTTTTATTTCCTGTTAATATTTGCACATTTAAGAAATATTTATTTTGTTAGTTATTTGTATATGTAATGAATTTTCAGAAGTTATTTTTATACTTTCTATATCCCTGTAAGATTTTCTTTTATATAAGAAATTTTTATTGTTCCAGTTATTTTCTTACGGAGCGATTTTTAGAGATTATTGTTGTAAATATGTAAAAATGCTAATTCATTTTATTATATTCAATCGTTGCTTCTTATTTTGTAAATAGTTATATTAGATTTAGATAATTTGCTTGAATAGTCTATCGCTCGCGTATCATTGCGCATAGATGGACTATATATATATATATATATATATATGTAATAATAATAATAATAATAATAATAAACGTTATTTGATTTGATTTGATTATTATTATTATTATCGTTGATAGACGTTTCACGTTTGTTTTTGATCAATATATTTTGACATGTCTTAGTTAGTTTTTATTGGTAAACTGTGTATATGAAGAAACTTAGAAGTACGTAGATCGATTTTAATATACATATGTGTATTCCAACCATTGAATTAAATAAATATAGTAATATTCACCTATACCGTCACCGCAGTTAAACAAATCGTCTGATATTTCTTTTTTGTCTTTACACTTTAAAATGGCTGTAAACTGTACAAAATGTGCTGCCGGTCTTCCAACTAACGACGACTTCGCAACCTGAGGTAAAACTTCAGTCGACCTGAACCCAAAAATCAAAAAAATGAAGTCTCGAATGGTCGTGTAAAGACTGTAGTTCAAATTCATCTCTGCCTACTCAAGCTATATATAACAACTCAATTCTAACTTTTATCAAAGATGAGATTTCAAAGTTATTGAATAAATTTAATCGTACTTGCAGTTTTGCTGTAGAATATAGTAAACAAATGTATATTGTGCAGAACAACCGAAGACTTTTTTTTAGCACGTTAAATTCCAACTTTATTCTATCATCATAAGCAAACCAAACCACGTCTTTTTTCTCTTTTTTTTCTCTCTTTTTTTTCTGTTAGAAACATGACCAGTCATGTACAGAAGAAGAAAGGTTAGATTGTAATACACGCGGAAATGAAGGAAATGAACTCGGCCAAAGCGGGAACCGCATTTAAAAAAGAAAGCGAAAATGCGTAAGATGCACAAAAAGGAATTGGAAGGTCATAAGAATTTGAAGAACGGAAAAGAACACTCGTGTGAAAGAAAAGAACATTCAAAGGAAATTTGATCCGCATCACAACTGGGTCGTGATCAGAACAATCAAGAATGCAACGAGGAGAGTAAATAATAGAAAATTGAAAAGGAGATGAAGAAAGGTTACTTTGGAAACAAACTATAGAGGGAATAATAAAACGATCAAGATGAATAAAAGCAATCGAACCAAGACGTGATAAGAAAAGAGGCTAAACTAGACGGTAAAAGAAGTGAGGATTAGATAAGTAGGTATACAAACTATGATTTGGAATGCATGCGCTCTGATGGGGAAAGGATGTTACGAGTATAAAATTTATTGATAAACTGACCGTATTGGAGAGAACAGAGTGAGAAAATGAGCTAAAGTGTTGCCTACGATACCGGAATAAGCTGTAAAAATCGAACAGATGGAAGTTTAAAATGTTTTATAGTGTATAAAAAATAAAACATCGAAACTCCGGTATTTTCATCGCCCTCCTAGAAAGTAAAAAGAATATTGAATGAAGAAAATAAAGAATTTAAAGTTTGGCTGAATTCGATTGTTGAAATAGGGAAAAATTTAACTAGCCGTGGTAGGAGGAACAAATTGATCGTATGTACAAGGTCTGACAGAGGAGTTTATTATATGTAGAAATGAAAGAAAACTAGTGAATTGGACGTTAGGAAACACGGGGAAAAATAGGAATCTTTTGAAAATAAAAACTCCAGTTGGTTAAAGCGATTAGATAAGAAGGAATTAATTTGAAAGAGGTAATAGAAAATCGTTTAGGAAGCAATCGCTGAGGAAAAATCTGCGAATATACATAAATTCTGAGAGCATTAGGTAGGGAAGGATTTCAAAAATAAAGGTACGACTTTTGGACTCGGTCCAGTTTGAATGAATAAGAAATACGCCTCTGGGAAGATAATCGACCGTTTACAATAATGACGAGATTACAAAATGAATCAACTAACGGGCATAGATAAGTTGTTTAAAAAGATATCGATCAAGAAGATATAATATGGATGAAAGGAACAGACAAACTGATTTAGGAGGAGAAATTCTTAGATGGGGGATATTTAGGTGGACAGCATTCAAACATGTGCAAAGAATTATTAAGATTACCCTTAATAAGGTGATATTATGGTGGATCAGGCCCGTTCATAATGTGCCAAGCCCAATGAATTCGGAGAAATTATTGAAGGCCAGTTTCTTTCTCGTATGGTCGTCCTTATTCTCTCGAATTTCTCTGTGGTGTAATAACCAAAATTTGATTTCAGATTTGACGGCGCACCCCTGCAATGTATAGGTGACACGTTACTCCATGAATATAAGCCGAAGTTTAACACCTAAAACTAGCTGACTTTTTAGTAATCCACTAATAATACGTATATTTTTGCGTTTTATGAATTTGTCGCTCCATTATTTGTTTCACGTTTCATTCAGAAATTCACTTTTCTCCATGGATTCGCTTCTTTACTTTTCCCGTTACGTCTTCTTGTATTTCTTAAACTTTTTTTCGTACCCTTCATTAGCCCTTATTTCTATTTTAGACGTTTTCACTTTAACATTTAAATTGCTCTTTTCTCCTTCTTATTATTATTATTCGCAGCTAATTGTTTTGACTTTCTCGGCTAATAGTAACGAAAAGAATAATCACCTCGGTCTCGTGTACGGGATATTAAGAAGAGTTTTATTTTTTTTTTACTTCAGTAGTGACAATTTGGGTCATAATAAGTTACATGTTTGTAAACATTTTTAGGTTATTAAAAAATTATTTCTTTTTCTTTAAAAAAAAAAAAATATATATATAATAAAGTGTTGAAATCTAAGAATCTTAATCATTACGGCTTCGTTTATTCACGTTTATATGCGACAAAATTTAAAAGTATTCATTATATTCGGTCATTTGTCGACAAAGCGTGTTTGACATCGGCTCGACATTAAAATTCCACGACTAAAAAATTAGTAAGTAATTTAAATATTTTCCTGGCCGTCTAGCCGCGAAATAAGTGCGCAAACCAGTTGCTAGGTAGCTGCTGGACGGAATAGAGCTGCCGAGTTTACTGGGCGTTCAACAATAGTTAATTAGTCTATCTACGTATTGATGATAATAGCACGGTATCAGGGAAGGGACGGAATAATAGAGCTGGGAACGGAAGAACAAAACGTTGACCTCCTCACATGGAAACCAAAACTTCTCTTAGGAGGAAGGTACACTACGCTGTTCGGCAGTTTGACACATTCTCGCTCGAACTTAAACGTTTTAATTAGAACCACGGTAATAATCGCAACGCATCGTCCTAATGAAAGACGGGCTTCGGTCGACGACGAAGACATGGGCCACAACACTGCAAACAATGGCGACACCGTCACGGAATTCTCTTCACATCGGTTATTAATGTACGCACGTAAACACATCGTACGCGCACGTTTGTGCCCCTAGACGTTGCACGCACAATCGGACGGACAGAATTTATTAAAACGCCTCTACTAAGGAAACTTCGGTAAATATAGTCTCCACTCCGAAATCGAATTCAGCCGTAACACACTGACAAAGGTTGTCGTTAAAAAGAAACGAGCATCCATTACGAGTAACATCCACCAGCAGTGGCAGATGGATAAAGCGAGTTCAATGCAAATTTTTTTTCATTAAATACATTTTTAAAAGACCAAATACAAATATTACCAAACTTTTCATATTTCTTTTACTAACCTTTAAAAAAAAAAAAAGAAAAAAAAAGAGATATTTGTCCGTCGCGTATGTTTAACTTTGATTACTTAAACGGATTTCAATGATCCTATTTGATTACTTAAAGGTGTACCGGTCACTGGTGGTACCATATAGAAGTATCGATGAGCAGTAGTCGTCATGTAACGTGAAAAAAAGGGGCCCTGCCTCTTTAGAGAAGTATTAATGAATTATTAAATAAGATTGACTTAAAACATCGATTTTTACCATGGGAATATGGATTGGAAAGGAAACTAACTTTTAACGCAGTCAGACGTAAAACATAAAATGTTATCAATGTTTATAAATATAAAATGAATAAATCCCTTAATAACAAACTAAAATAAGTGTATTAAAACAATTTTCTTTAATAAATTAAAATGAATAAATCCCTTAATAATAAATTAAAATAATTGTATTAAAACAATTTACATTAATATATTAAAATGAATAAATCCCTTAATAACAAATTAAAATAAGTGTATTAAAACAATTTACTTTAATAAATTAAAATGAATAAATCCTTTAATAACAAACTAAAATAAGTGTATTAAAACAATTTACTTTAATAAATTAAAATAAATACCTTAATTTAAAGACACATTTTCGGATATAGCCTATTATCAGCTAACAACACAGAGTACAGTGCAGAGCGCTTTTATCTTTATCTAAGTGTACTCTATGTCGTTAGCCGATGATGAGTTATGCCGAAAACGTTTCCTTAAATTAAGTTAATTTAATGTATTAAAATTAATTTGCACTTATTTTTTTTTGTTATCAAGGAGTATATATTTTATATTTATAAATATTAAAAAACAAATTATGGATTTATCTACATTTAATTATCGATACTATTTTACATTATAAATGTAGATTCGAATAAGGGAAACAAATTTGCAATCCATAGCACCATTTACAAGCTCATCACTAACGAAAATATTATGTTACATTATTGCCCATAACTTTTGACTAAGTAGAGTTATTCCAATGTTAGCCTTTGTTTACTAGTAATTGTATCGGTCAATCCATATAAGCATATCGATGAGTCTTCTTCTTCATGCTTCCAACGCCAATATTTGACGTAGGCCTAAATTCTTCCACCGTTGTCTGTCCTAATTGTTTTATTATATCATCTCATCATCTTTTGGAGGGTCTTTCTTGTTTCCATTTTCCTATGTGCAGAATCATCAGTTCAGTACTTCCCTTATCTATCTTCCGTCTGTTAATCTCGCAACATGTCCTGCTCAGCTCCATTTATTTATTGCAGTTCTGTCTACAGTATCCTCAAATTCTGCGTTTTTTCGTATATCGGAATTCCTGATTCTGTTATTTAGTTTTATTCCCATTTGTCTTTTAACCTTTCCGATTTTATGCACCGATTCTTTCGTTAAAGACCAGGTTTCCGCTTTAAAGCTCAATACCAATAGACGTATTGATTAAACAGTTTGGTTCGGTTTACTAGAGCGACCTTTCTTTGTAAAATCTTTAACGTTATGCACCGAAGCTGTATTCTCCTTTTAACTTCCCTATAGGGCCGTTTTTTTAGTTGTAAATTTCTTACCTAAATATACCATGGTGTTGACTTTCTTTTACAGCACCTTGTTCTAAATTTATATTCATGTGGTTTTCTTCATTTTTTCCATATTTCAAAACTACTGTTTTCTTTTCGAGTTTATTTGAAATCCATCTTCCGGTGTTTGTTTTTTTTTTCTAATTCAAGCATTATTTTCTGAAGTTGCGTTTGACTTTCTGCTATTAGCATAGTATCATCGGCAAAACGAAAATGATTTATATACTAACCGTTTACATTTATCCCATTAGTTCCGTATTGCGGATTTCTTAACGCCAATTCAAGAGTAGCATTAAATGTAACTTCCGTGAAATCACTTTATCTCACTTATCGATGAGTATCGGTTATTATTTACCGAGCGGTCATTAAAATAAGCATTAAAATAAGCATTAAAATAATCATTAAAAAAATGGAATTCCCTTGAGAGAAGTAGTTTATATGCTTATTATAACCGAAGAAAAATTTGCCAAAAAATTTCTACTAGAATAAAATGAAAGTTCTAACAGCTAAAATTTTAAAACTAAAGGGCGATAAACGCAGGGACAAAATATTATTAACGTCACGATGGAAATGTATATCTGAATAGCGGTAATGATTTTGAACCCAACTTAGCGTAATTTACAAGCTCATTAAGGATGGGAATATTGCGTTTGAACATTCGGTACTCAGCTTTACAGAATGTAACAGCATTTTTGGTTAATCTTTCCGCATTGTCGTTCCCCTCAAAAACATTTACACTAAAAATTGTAGAAATAAAATTATTGAAAAAAAAAAAAAATACCGACTTTAAGACTTGCTTTAAAATTTTAATAAAAACGCGCTAAAATGTAAATAATTATATGAAAGAAGATAATAGATTTCAAAGGAATATATGTACTTAAAAATATTATGATTGTTCTTGAACAACATTCACTTTACGGAGTCAGCGCTGAATTCAAATTGCAATAATAATTAATAATCGTATTAAATATTTCTAATGTTCTCTCGCAGAAAATCAGTGATTACATTGTTATTCTCTAACATGGTTCCTAATTACTGCTGAAATTGTAATTAGATGCGAACTTTATTAAAGTACTCTTTAGGAATAATCGTAACATTCTTACGTATATTTTACTGTAAATTATCTTTTATCAAGTAACTATTTTGTACCTTTTTTATAGAATTTTTATTTAATTTTTATTGTAAATAATAAAGTCAGTTTATTTTTAAAATCGATTTTTTGATGTTTAAATTTCAAAATTTCTAGACTTCTTTTTTCTTCCATTTTTAGTCAGGGATAAATTCTGTATTTAAATTTTTATCGCGTCATATCTCAGAGCTCAACTTTATAATTAATTTTTGTTTATCGTTTAACTTAAGCGACTGTTAACCGGAAAGAATGTAAACTGTAATAATATCATTTTTACCGTCAACACTAATAATAAAAACAATGCTTATAAATAATTTAAATCCGCTCCCATCGACGCTTGGACCGTTTGTTATTAGTTGCGCCGGTGAGTCTATATTTATGGAAAACTCGGACAAACTTTTTAATACACTGATTATTTAACATTTATATAAACTAAGGGATTCTTAATTTCGAAAACCCATTGGCCGTTTCAATATAATCTCCATCATTAAATTGAAATCATTCAGAACACTTTCCTTGTTAATTTTAATTATGATGTCTGCCATGCCGGAAGATATTTTTACTTTTAATAATACAAAAAAAAAAAAAAAGGTAATCATCGTCGGTGTATCATTTATATTTACATCTATATGTATGCGTAAACTAGGTATCCATTTCAACAAAACGGTTCTTAATATAGTGAAATAAATGTCTTTTAACGCAAAATAGAACTTATAATCACAGATCATCCTGCGAACCACGTTAATAATAGTTTACACGTACGTTTTTGGAACCGAAATAATTTTATTTCACAAATTTACGTCACTCCCGGTTTAGTCGACAATATACGAAGCTCGTAATAAAACCGATTTGAACGTTCGAAACGCAACTGGCTGTACTAAACCTTCAATAGCTCAAAAGTGTCAAAATACTGCCTGTAATCCCCAGTGTTCCTTGTTTCGTCTTACGTTCCGACTTGTAGCTTGCTGTAGTCGATGAAATGACAGTCAAATTCATAAGAATCGAATTTAAAAGCTCGAAAGTGTGAAAATGGCACAGATACTGAACAATAATCAGGTCCGGAGACTACATCACTCGAAACGATTGGTTATTATATAATAAACTTTAATTATACGTATGCGTGTTTAATTATGTCGTCATGAGATCACATAAGGTACTTGACACCCTGACCGTATGCTACAAAATTGTACATGTTCAGTATGTGTATGGTTATACAAGTTGCAAAGTAGCTTTTAGAATTATTGCACGGTCTGAGTAAATATCAAAAATAGGGGGGAGGGGGGATTAACATTTCATGTTATAATTTTAATAATAGTTTCACGAAATAAAATCTTCTTCGCTTAGCTTGCACCGCAGTACCATTTTTAGGATTCCGTGTTTTTATTATAATATCTTCCTGTCTTTCTTTTCCAACTGTCATTATATTTTCGATAAATGAATCAAAGTCGATTGTACTGACCTTGATTAATCTTTAAAAATATTATAATTAAAATCATTGCCATTTCTTTATTGCATAATTATACTCGTGGTAACGTCAACAGTCATTATCATTATTGTTATTATCGTCACTACCACTCTCTACGATACAACTTGTATTATTCTTTAGGTAACAGATAAGGATGCGTGTACCAGTTTACAAGCAGCTGATTGTACAAGATTTTTTTTTTTTTTTAAGGTTAGAAACTTATACGGAAACCGTATTGAATTCATGGAAATTAGGTCGCGAATTTCGTAAGGACATTAAATTTAATTACGGTAAACATGTAAACTAACATTACGGAAAAGATACTTTTTCTCGGTTGACGATAAATTAATTATTTATGAAAAAACATTTAATAAGATCACAACGTTTGCATATGTCGACCTACCTCCGCTATGATAGAATCACAGGATTGCCAAAAAGAATGCTGAGAGTAGTGAATTATTTCAGAAAGCTTGATGATTATATTCGCTTTAGGCTTAAAAATTTTAAAAAGAATGTCGTTACTTTTTTCAAAGAAATCAACTGAAATACACGCGATAAATTTGCTAATACTATTGAGTGTGTCATTATAAAAAAAAACAAAAAAAAAAACAAAAAAAAAACAAAAAAAAACAAAAAAAAAACAAAAAAAAAACAAAAAAAAACAAAAAAACATTCGAATATAAATAAAATTTTTAATAGAATTAAAAATACATTTTGGAGCGATTAATTAATTCATTCACTTCAGATTAATTTATATTCTTGTAATTTTCAAATTTAAAATAAAATAATAAAATTACAAACCTTACAACGAATTAAGATTTCACAAAATAAAGGACCGTTTTCAGATGTTCAGCTTGACAAATATGAAATAAAACAAATCACTCGGACAGTATATTTTATTATATTTGTTAAGCTAAAAATGGGCTTCACTCGAAAACGTTCTTTTCTTTTGCGAAAACGTGTAATCTTATATCATATTAACAAATAGCATGGAAATCTTTATGCTACCTTCGGAATTTATTTTGAACTTTTACAAACTATACAGAGTTTTATTACTTAGTTTCTCCGTAACAGCTTCTAGATACAAAAATAAAAGTCAGTTTTAACATCAGTATTCTTTGCCGATTAAGTTTAACTAAAAGAATGTGACGCTAATTTGTTGAGTTAACCTGCGTTTCGTTCTTATTGTTGAGTCTCGCGTAACTTTTCTCATTATTTAAAACCGATTATGTTATCACCACCTCCGCTGACCAGCAAGTTGGTCGGCCAACAAGCCAGAACAAAAGCCGATCTCAGCGTTAATAAAAATAAGCCAACAACACCGACAGCATCAAGCAAAACAAGTAATAGCGTTCATATATCTCTAACTTCACTACACATATCTTTACTTCCAACAGTCGGATTAAGATGATTACACGCACAACCTCCTCTCATACGCACGCGACTAACCCCCACACACGTACCTCCTACACACACACACACGTAACGGTACAATCCGCAGACAACACACAGCAATTCGACATTGCGCAGGCGTAGCATCGTCCATCATCCGCTACAATCAAACAAAGCACAATACTGCCCCTCGTTGCGGATGCTGGACGATTCTAATATAATCAGATAAAATTGAAATCAAGCGCGTTATTTAATCAAAATAAAATACAAAACGAATAGTAGTCTTTTTAAACGTTAAAACCGTTAAGTAAACAAAATAACTTTTTCGGCGAAAAAATTAAATCAAAGAAAATAAAACTTCTTTTAATCGTTCGGGCATCATCTTACCATATATATTTCACCGCATTCTCTTGGAGATCATTTCGTTGCGATGAAATCAGTCACGGGCAATAATCGGGATATAACTGCGGGGTCCCCAGCTGACGCGTTCTTTGCCAACGGCGGTACGATCACGTTAGGGAAACGGACAATATTCGGCTAACAATGTTATTCCATCAAACGTATCGGCCACTATGACAGATGAAACACTTTTGTCACACCTCATTTCAACACTTCCCCTTTTAAACTATTGTTACCAATATTAGTACTACAAAAGTTGGCGAAGACAGGTATATGTGGAACATATGAACTGTGCAACTGCCCCTAAATTATTTCTCTTGCGTAATAAATTACTACAGCCGTAGAATCTTCATTCAATTAACTAAAGTAACGTAAGTCCTATAACCTTGCCAGGGTGTCGGGGGTTGTGATGTTAAGGTTCATGTTGTATTCAACGGCATTCTGATGAAAGTAGGGGGGCTTGTTCCTTTCTCTCGGCTGCCTTTATTTTCCTAGATTTCTCTGGTATCCAATTATTTCAGGCTGGATAAACCTGGGAGTGGCTTGAATCCTGAACGAGATAAGTGTCATCCGATTAGAAGACCGCATTTGTTCAAGCTGTAGAAAAGAAAATAGACCTGTGAGTACACGATGACTCTTCCCAACTCTCTAGACACCACCTGTCAGCCTGATCAAACATGGCCGGCTCTCTACATTAAACAACCAGATAAGGAAGAGGGGAGTACGCGTCAACTGATCCGTTTAACGAACCGCCAACTTCAGAGCCAGTTGACGTAATTGAAAGAACCGAGCACCTTTTCGACTCGGAACAACGAACTTTCTTAACGGGATTTGAGAAATTTAGAAAATTTATCCAGACAGTAGCAATACACCCATAGCTACCTATGCAGCTAAATATACAAAGAGCTATGACAAATTAGAATGTATGCTCGCTACAGTTAAACTATCTCTCATCACCGGTAGAAGCATTAAGAGTCGATACTCTCAAATCATCGGAAAATTATCAAAACAATCCACCACAATGTCTGAAGACGTGCAACCTCGCGACGATAGTGCACCGTTCCTCCCAACACCAACTAATAAAATGCCCATTCTCATATAGCCCGTCCGGGGACTTTCACGTGGTTTATACAATGTTGCAGTTATTAAAATGCCTCTAAAGTCTCATCCATGCGCTGCAGAAATCTCGGCAATGGCATACAGCACATGGATCATAAAAAAAAAAAGAAGTGTAACTGAAATGAATAAAGAAGAAGGTTAGCCAAAACTATCATAGTTTAGTTGATTAGCCAACATTGTTCAATGAAACTGAATATACTGAAGTGAAAAATCTTATCATTTACGTCGGTCTTATAAAAATGTCCCCTTTCGTTTTTCTTTTTCTTTTCCCTTTCCTTTCGACGCGTCAACTATAAACATCAACCCAGCATAAGTGAAATTTTTACAAGTTTCAATGTGCAGCGGTGGAGTTAGTTCTTAGATGAATGTCCTCGTTGACGAACTCGAAAAGAAAAAAAAAAACTGAATTGAAAACTTGCTTTTTTAAGTGATCATGTTTAGCCGAAGGAGAGTTCGAATAATTTCACAGACAATTTGTAACAGAGCCTTTCAATAAAAATCCTTCGCTCGCGAACGTGCGTGTCGCATATAGGCAAAGTGTGTACCCTCAGCTCGATTGTTACGCTATAAAAAAACGAACACTTATCGTCAAAACTGTTTGCAGCCACCAGCGACTATATTAGCACTCGTGCGAAAGAAACATCTAAATCGAACTGCGCTTCAATCTTCCTTGAAACTGTGACACCGTAGTAATCCTTGATTGCCGACTCAGTCTCATATTTATGCGAACCTACTGCTAACTATGGCCTAACCGATATTGAAATAATACCAAAAATAATGTGTAACATAAACGAACATCACGCTATTGATTGTCCACTATTCCAACTCCAATGTTACCCTCATAAACATTATTTCCCGCCTTAAAGACAGTTCCAATTTCTTAAGTTTCCATTTATTCCTTGTCAGTCTTGTCCGCGGAACTGCTGATTATGTTCCGATGCTTATTTCCTCTAGTTACGTTGTCTTAATTCAGATTCGCACACTTGTCATCGCGCTATAACAAAACGTTAAAAAATCTGCCAGCTCTATAGCAGATGTTGATCGACATATATGCGGTCGGATAACAAAATCACCGCCGTCGTCGGCATAACCGTTGAGAATATACTTGCCGTTGATTTTGGATTGCGTTCAGTGCCAGAATGTCTTCAACTTGTGAATACATGGTTGTGTTCACAATCCATGCGCTGTGTGCAAGCACAGCTATTCCGCCCGGTCTACCTCGTCAATGGAAATACCTGTTTATTGAACTGGAAACATTTGTAACCAACGTAGGGCGCACCTGTATCATCTCCGTTCGTATAATATACGCGGCGATTGTAACTCACCGTTAACGGTATGTATGTGTATATAAATATATATATATATATATATATATATATAACCATAACAATTAGCGGAACTGCACTCATCATCGTTCCACACAAAGCTGTTTCGGATCTGTTAAGAACTCTAAACCTTGCAGACTTTTCAAAATTAAAATCAATGTTATTAACATATTTTGTAGATGGTTTTCTAAATATTCCGATAAACAAATGCGAAAAAGAAAGGAAACCCTTTATAAAACTCAAAAAAATAAAAAGATCTTTTTGGACCGTCTGTCATCGACACGGCCGTAAGTATTTTTGCGTAACAACGTGTCTATGATTCGGGAAAGCGAGCATCACGAAAATTAATTAATAGTACATCAGAAATCATAGACTGGTCCTTATCATGTCACACGCATAAAAACGATCGCTCTAACATTAGAGAACTGTTAAAACTGTCTTGGCGATTGAAGGACAATCAAAGCTTGCGCGCCGCAAATGATAATAGAATGCTAGACATGTTCACGTCATTATCAACGTCCACCTCGTAATTTTAACAATTTCAGCGATTGCTACGTAAAAAATTATTATCGATTAGAAAAAGTAACTATTTTCAATTATTATTTCTAGTTGCTTCATTTCACATATCCTGTAACATTCTCCGTTTGAATAAGCCGTTCGGTCAGTGTCTATAGCCTGACAATGATAACTTTTACGTATGGAGCACGATAAGAAGTACTATTACAGTTCAATTTAATGTACCGCTAATTCTTCAGCCATATTGAACCTAGCATACCCACATTTCACAGCCACGTTTTTGTATATGAAGCATGTAAAACGAAACGAATGAATCAAAATTTTTAACAACTAAAACGTTTAAATTCACACACGCAACAACTCATATGCCCGCGAAAGCTCTATTCTCCGCACAGGCGACCCACGCGTGGCCGTGGGCTGTGCTTGTGTTGAATTCAATATGCGGCGCTTGCAAAAGTCGTGCGGGCGTGGGTTGTGCGTGAGCTGCATGTGCGCTGAATATGCGGCGGACTTTAAGGAGTAGTTTCCGAGGATACTAAAGAACAAATTTTCGAGTCACTCACTCTGGGTACGAGTCAAAGCTATGTCGCGTCAATAAATGAATAAAAACGAATAATTTCAGTATTAAAAAAAAAAGACAAAAATCAACATATATATATATATAAAAAACTCGGCTCTCTGTTCCTCGCAAAAGGGCTCCGCCCCTTGACCTCGCCTGGGGACACCCCCAAACCCCTAGCTCTATTATTTCTGTACTCCGTATAGACAAGGAAAATTGACAACGTCATTCTTAGCCCAACTCCCACTACTTTTTCTCCCACAATTTTTTGTCTTCTTATATTAATTACAACGTAATTCTTAGGCTACCCCCCAAAATTTTATGTAACGTTTGTTTTATTTTATGGGATTTTTGTTATTGTTATTTAAAAAATGTCACAATTTTATGTAACGAAAAATGTAACGAAAAAATGTTTTAATTTTATATAATGAAAGTTAAATGTTAGGATAGGATTTTTGTGATTATGTTATTTTTTGTGTGCCGATGACAGTAAGAATTACGTTGTAAATTTTGATCATTTTATACAAAGTATGGAAGTGAAAGAGACAGAAATGTAAACAAGAGGGATCAAGGGGCCAGCCCCTTGTGAGGCCATAATAGCCAAGTATATATATATATAATATATGTAACGTTTTGGAACAAAAAAAGTGACGGAGTTAAGACTAAGAATGACGTTGTCATTGAATAACTAAACAGGTTAGCAATCCATTTTGTCGATACTTTGTCTTCTTATATGTTGTTATATGTAACGTTTGGGGACAAACTAAGAGACTAGGATCGGCGTTGTCATTAATATAAAAATAAAGCGAAAATAATACGCTAATAAATAATCGTAGAAAAAAATGGAAATGATGAGAATTTCTCGATGTTATATTCTCGTGTCATCGAAATTTTAAACTAAAGACGCGATGCGATACGAGAAAATTTTCATTACGCATAAATAAAATCGTGTCAGACCCTGAAGGTTGGCCCCTTCGTCGTGTAGGAAAATGATTAAATTTGACTGTGTCCGTTCGCGGTGCTCGTAGATAATACACAGCACAATTAACGCGACTGCTGCTGGAAGTAGCCGCCGTCGTAATTTCCATAGTGCACCGAAAGAGCATGTCGGTACCAGCGATGATGACATGAGTAAGATCACTTTTCAGAATTCATTTTTTTTTTTTTTTGCTTCGCATTATGCATAAAATTACCAAACAGAACTGTACAAATTCCCGTATTCTGCTAAAAATATTAATATGTAAACGAACAATTCATTAAGCTATATTATTTTTTATAAAGTCACAATCTTAATAGCAGTCAACGTTTTTACATTTAAATGATAGCACATCATGGGTATTCGGTTATTGTTAAACGAATAATCTGTACTGCTTGTTTCAGATGTACATATATGAAGAAATTTTTGAACTGATTTTTAATGTCAAGACAAATTAATATTTATGAAAAAAAAAAAAAAAAGAAAAGGTTTTAAACGTTTTATAATTTTTTGTCAAGTAATTTCTGGCTAGTAAGATAGAATCGTTTGCATTAAAATGTTTACTTACGCAGGAATCGGAACAATTCAATTTTTAATCGGTACAAGAGAAGAGAACAAAAATGCGAGAATTAGGAAAAAACAAAATTCAAGTCTGAACAGTTGTTCCCCGAGATACTCTCGTACGATCACCAGTGTTCGGAGCGTACGCCTCGTGGGCTAATTCTTTTTCTCGTGTATGCTCGCTCGCCGATACACCTGAATACGTGAAAAAAACAACTTTTCGATTTTCTCCTGGTGCCGGTGAATCGGCTTTGACGGTGTATTTCCTGTCTGAGTTCGGCCGTCAATTTCGGCGCAGCGATGACAGGAAGTTAACAAAGAGACCGTCTCTAAAATCGCAAGTTAAAAGACAAGAAATGCCGGTGGAAGGACGCCGGTTCTACCCCAGCTCGATCGAGCCAGCAATGGCAACACTGTGACCAGCGACTACGACGATAATTCGGTGTGTAGCAGCGACAGTAAGTCGCGATGTGCAACCGGTACGCCGCTTCGGGTCCGGTCTGAATGTCGCAGGACCAGTTCCTAGTCGCCCGCTAGCTCGCTCGCTCACTCGCTCGACGAAGGCCGTCGAATTGTCGCACATATCAGATGATCCCTGCTCCCGGGCCAATTTAATCCTCCGTGGTAGGCCGTGCAGACCGTTTCATTTGGCAGCGCCTTCCATGTTCTCGACGATGTATGTTCATTTTTTTCTCGTTCTAGAAAATAATTTTTCGTATTTTTTGTTCGTTCTTCTTCGTCCGCTGCACATTTCGCGATAGCATCATCCTGTAGTATAGTACACGATTCCGTATAATTCTGTTTAAAATCGTTCTAATCGTTGAAATTTCGCGTGTGACTTGTTACTTTATTCACTTTTATTTATTGTTAATTAGTTTTGCTTATTTTTATTTATTTTTTTTTAGTGTTTTGCCGATTATTTAAATTTTCGTTTAACCATCATTCTTGTCGTCATTATTTTTCTTACCAACACTGTGCTGTGCGCCTTTTCCGTCTGTAGGAGAACTCCTGATCTGTAAGTACTCGGTCTGTTTTTCGATCTATAATGTTTATTTTTACCTCCGGATCGCGAAATAAATTTTAAAGACTTTGCCAGTGAAACAAGCGTTTCACCATAAACCGCGAAAACAGCTTACCCCATTCCTTTTTTTTTTTTTTTAATTTTATTTAAAAGAGATAATAATAAATCACTACGGAATGTCATGTAGATATTTAAAAATTTGCATTATTCAGGCGTCCTGAAAAAGTAATTAATAATTATATAATAATAGTCGTTAATTTTTCGCCAGTTATTAGGATGACAATTTTATAAGAAAGCGTGTACTTGTAAATTTCGTTCCTCGTCCGATCTAAAATAGATCATAAATCCTATGATCTAGCCTGCAACCGTAGGCCAAAAGCTCCCTCGTGAATGTAGTTATGAAGGAAGAAGAGAGGAACATTTATTTGAACAGCTCGTTAACAATATGTATATTTGAGGCAATGATTTATGGACTGTGCTGGAATCTAACCAACTATGCTGAGATACCGTGACATTTTAGAAGGCAAAGGTAATAAGGATTTTACAGCAAGAACCGAAAATGTAAAATAAGCATTCCTTTAATACCGAAGGAAATTCTTATTGAAGAATACAAAAAAAAATTAATTTAAAATTTTTAAAAAACATAAATATATTCGCAATTTTACTTTTGTTCGTACTTTGAATTTATCTGTATTTTCAATGTGCAGCAATGAGATTCGAACCAAGTTCTCTACCTGAGCAACTTAACCATGTGCACTACGCGGTAGCCGGCTTTTTTTCAAATTTTTTTGCTTGCTTCTATTCTTTTTTCTCACGCCTATTATGCTGCGTTTCGTCGCTTCATTCGTATAATTTATTTCCTCCGAACGTGCTACTCTGTATTCTAATCTTCAGCGCCTTGGCCTTCCTACTCCTTATAGTGTCCACCCCATTCTTGCATTCCCCTCTCTCAATATAGTGTTCCTTTGTTGGCCTTCTTTATCTCCTCAATTTCTAATTTTTTCCTTATATAATGTACAATTCTTTACATTGAGTAAGTTCCATTGTTGACGTGCCTAAAAAAAAAAACTTTATCCATTAATTCACGTTCTGAAATATTAAAAACTATCTTAATTTTATTTAGATTTTTTTACACTTCCGCGTACTTTGGATATATTTTATAACGTAACATTAATGTATGTGCACGCTTGAACTGTACAACGGTCATTCGACGATTCTCTAGTCCTTTATTGGGACAGAGCGAGCTTCGCGACGTCCTTTGGTTCGATACCAATCAATTATTAATTCAGTCAACGTTCAGTAATAAAACACCGACATTTTCTAAAATACTCTCACCTGTTTGATTATAAAACCGGTTTTAATATTAATTTTACTATTCACATCGGTGTCTTAATAATTCGAAAACTAAAAATTGATATAATTGAGATTCCATCTGCTTTACGTATTACAGCGGTAATGATGAAAACAATATGTAATCATTAAAGTCTTCATAAATACGGCCAGTGCAAGACGACGAATGCTGCTGCCTATATTTTTAATTGAAAGTTATCCTCCTCGTCACTTGCAAATTTTGGTAATTAAATCAATTTTTTCGCTGTACAGTTTGAGCAATTTCAATGGATCAAATTAGTAGATCTGACATTTCTTCTCGAACCATTATTTTTATTCGATTCAGGTGAATTAAAAATCACTTATGAAACTATTATGTATATTAATTTGAGAAATGACCGAGTAATATAATTGCGTTTCTAAGCAATTCTTAAACTTCGTTTTTAAACAATAATTTGAAAACGAAAGAAAGTTATAATGAGTACTGAAAAACAGAAAATATATTCGACTGCTATGGGCTTGGTTAAATGATAAATATTTACATTAACATTTAACATAATATTAACTTTGAATATCACCAATAGTTTTTAAAATATTTTTACACGAAGAATTCAAAAATCTTAATTTTGAGGAATTGTTTTTAAAACTATTATATATATATTAATTATAACGCAATTCTTAGACCGGCCCTCATTAGAGTTTGTAACGATGAACTACCCCAATTTTATGTAACGGGAGTTAAATGTTAAATGATAACACCATTAATATTTTAATTTAAAGGAAATAAGGATAGGATTTTTGTGATTATTTTTTTTTGTGTCGATGCCGGTAAGAATGACGTTGAAAATTTTGATCATTTTATACAAAGAAATGTAAGCAAGAGGGGTCAAGAGGCAGAGCCCCTTGCGAGGCCAAAGTGGCTGAGTTTATATACATATATATATATATATATATATATATGTGTGTGTGTGTGTGTGTGCAAATATATATATATATATATATATATATATATTTTATAGTTTTAACGCAATTTTGCAAATAGCTCTGGGCTATCTAGCAATTTTAATAACATAGTATGGATGATTTGTGGAGCTCCTTATCCAGCGACAAGGATTTCCGCTGCCTGTATTTTAATACTTTTTAATTATAATTGTTGATTTATAATAAATCTGTCGGCTTTGTTCGTTCTGATTTCTGCCGAATTGTCTAGTAATCCAATGGCTAAGATATTTTTGTGATGATCTAGTTTAATGCCATATTGCCAAGCAATTTCTTGTATTTGTTCTTTGACAGGTTTAACTGCCAAATCTGTGTGCAGTGTAAGATTGCTTACATACCATGGGGCGTCTGCAATTATTCTTAGTGCTTTACTTTGGAAACGCTGCATTATCGCTATATTACTCGGTTTAGCACAGCCCCATAGTGGACTTCCGTACACCCATACAGGTTTTAGAATGTGATTATACAATAGTAATTTATTCTCCAGCGATAATTTGGATTTTCTTCTTATAAGCCATAACATGTTCCTATACTTAATATTCAATTCGTTTCATTTTTTAACTATATGGCTTTTCCATGTTAGTTGTTTGTCCAAATGGATTCCGAGATATTTTGCTGATTCCTTAACCGGAATTACCTGATTGTTAATGTGAATATTCTTGATGTTGCAGATTTTTTTATTTGTAAATATTACACGGGCAGATTTTTTCTCGTTGACTACTATTCGCCACCGCTTGAACCATATCGAGAGTGTATTAACTGCTGATTGTAGGTTTATTGCGAAATTTAACTCTGCCCTTCGAATCTCGCAAGGGCGCAAGCCTTTTTCTTCTAAATTTTTTTAGAAAAATCGTTTTCAGTTGACTACGTCATTCTTTTCCGTTTTTTATTTTAAAAAAATCTTAGCAATCGTACAACACAGCATTCAACCTTAGTTATCTTACATATAAAGTTGTAATGGGACACTTTTTGTAGTGTACCCCGGCGTAAGAATGACATAGTTATTAATATATGTACACATATACATTCATTTTTACTGACCC
This sequence comes from Icerya purchasi, assembly GCA_039619475.1. Classification (NCBI taxonomy): domain Eukaryota; kingdom Metazoa; phylum Arthropoda; class Insecta; order Hemiptera; family Monophlebidae; genus Icerya; species Icerya purchasi. The sequence goes on along the minus strand of CM077116.1, from coordinate 149,537,563 downwards.
GGCCATCGCCCTTTAACTTGATTTACCCATTCTAATTCATCATCCTATTTTTCATCTTTTTTTAATAATAGTTTTTTTCCTTTTCCTGTAAATCTATTTTATTATTCTTAATGTATTTATTACAAAAATCTACATTCTGATGTTTGAGGGGAGTTCACTAATTTTTTGTTTTATAGATACCGGTAACGTACATTTAATTTTAATTGAATAACTCGGATAGATAAATAAATAACGTCGTAATACCAAATGCTAATAACGTAAAATACTTAGACATGCACTTGGACGCTAGGCTGACCGGGAGTACTCACATTCAGAAAAAAATCGAGCATTTGAGGTTTAAAACTAGAACCATGTCGTGGCTGTTAGCTAAAATATCACGGGCTTGTCGTTAGAAAATAAAACTCTATTATATAAAATAGTAGCTCTAAAACCGATCTGGTTGTACGGTATACAGCTGTGGGAGTGCGCAGTAACATCCAACTTACGGATAATATAGCGATATCAAAATAGGATACTGAGAACCATTACTGCAGTCCCCTGTTACGTCTCAAATTATACCCTCCATAATGACTTAAACGTCATGTTTGTAAAGGATGAACTCAAAAAACAAGCAAATAAACATGTCGCCCGACTTAACATTCATATGAATCCACTTGCTACCAATTTTCTGGATAACTCTGGTGAAATACGCAGACTGTGGCAAAATAAGCCTTTAGACTTTGTCCAGCAATTATAAAGTTCAAAGGGAATACTACTGAGGACTACCCCTCCACAAAACATTTTTTATCACATTAAATTAATCGCTAAATGACAACTAAAGTTGGTCAGTTGTGATGAAATAAAAAAAAAATAAAAGAACTTGGATAGATTGTGTGGCAAATAGGTTATACTCATGCGCACTCACTAATCTTTATTATCCACATAATAATAAGAGTAAACAATCTAGTTTTGTGTTTATATTATAAACTTAATAATGGCCAAATGGTTTCTTGTCAGGCAAAAAAAAAAACAAAAACGTATAGAATCTAAGTGATCACCAAAATTCTTCTTTCTTTTTTATATTTCTAGCACACACCAGTCGCCTTTGCATCATAATTAATGCATCTATCGTTATTTGATTTTCTTATCCTTATTTTCAAATATATACTTTTTAATCAGTGAAGTGATTTAATTTTTAGTCACACTTACGATCCTGTCTGGCTTTTGCGAACTGATCTACACCACTTCGTTGCCAAATATTCTTTCCGCATGTACCGGTATTCGTTTAGAAGCTACCACACAATTCTAATTCCACAATCTGCTCTCTAATTGACTGATATATTTAACTCCACATTATGTATTATCTTCGAATATGTTTTTTCTGATCTATTAATGGCGGTAAATAAATCTGATAGAATCAATAAATTTCTACTTATCCCATTCTTTATACTTCTTAGCGCCATATTAATAGCGTATATGTATTCTCTTCATAAATTTCCTGCTCACAATATTAATCATATTTTCAGGCAGTTCCGTATTATATTATGGAATGATATTTATTTTTCTCTTTTCTCCAATCCGAATTCATTTTTTCTTTCCGTCCAGCCTTTACCTTCTCTGACCAGCTGGTTTGACAAGTTTCCTTCTCTTTGTTGACCCCTGATCACTGTCGTATGTCGCCTTCGTTTTTCGGTCATACCTTTCTCCCTTCGTCACTTTTTCGTTTTTTCCTCGTCTCTTCTCCGCGGTGACCTCTTCACCCAGAAGATTCCTTTCTTCTTTGTGATGTCGATCAGGTCTTCTTCGAATGTTCCTCACTTTCTTCAGAACGTTCTCTCTTCTATTTTCAGCTTTTGGATCTTGGTCTTCCTACTCCAACAATGGCTCTTTTGTTCTTTCTTTTCCTTCTTTGTCAGTTGTTCCTATTCTAGCTTCTTTCATTCATTCTAAAGGTAAATAACGAACCGGCATATTCTAGAATAGAAGCTCTAAACATTTCTATATTATAATGGACTGCTGAATATCATTTCAACTTTTTTATCAAATGATCCATCCGTAAATATTAACTCGTAATTCTTGTAACTGTTATTTATTAGCTCACTGAACCGACCTCGTATTAGCTTTCACGTTTATTAATTGAATTGCATTTTTATTAATCTCTATATGTAAGTGGTACCAGATTTCCTTTCATTGTAACGTATAAATTGGTATCCTATGTTAAAAATGTTTTTAATTGCCTACATCTGCGATAGCTATAGTTATTAAGGATACAATCGGTTTATTATTCCAACATTTTTTTCTAATATTGTACTTTCATAACTAGTCATTCTACGCGGAAATGTACGATTCAATGCTTGCTCAGTGCTCTACGAGAAACAATTTGTGTAAGAGATAAAGTTCAATGGTACACCCATATTCAATCAATAAACGGCAAAATAATGCGAGACCAAACGGGAAATATCACTTAAACTGGCTATTTTTTCTAAAGATTAAAATGTAGCCTCATTACAATTGCTTTTTAAGCAATTTACGAAAAAATACAATAAAAGTCATTATGATTCCTATAAATTATTGTCACGAGTAATTAATAATTAATTTCTAAGATGTTTTAAAGAATATTGTTACCGCATCCTAATTAGGTATTAAGTAAAAAAAAAAACAATAAAAGTAAATACTAATATTTTATAACCGATTATCGTTATTATAGCCGTAACAATTAAGCTTAAATGTAGCGGCTCCACGGCCAGCGTACAAAATAAATGAGCTTTATGGAAAACTATCAGTTATTTTACAAATCTAACTTGACGGCAATATTGTTTTTTTTCAATGTTCCATTAACATTAAAGTAATCTGGAAACCTCACATTTACCAATGTAATGACAATGTCGAAACCAGTTATTTCTGGAAAATTATTACTTAATTTTTTTTGTTTTATTTAATAAATAAGTTGTGGGTCTCACTGGGCAAGTATGCCCGTTGCGTGAGTACCCAACACTCTTATTATCGTTTATTCTAGTAAACAAAATTACAGTTAATCATTCTTACTACCTAAATCGAACGTATTAAACCAAAAAATAAAAATTAAATATATCAATCGACGCAAATATATATATATATATATATATATATATATGTATGTATATATGAATAGCACAATAATACACCCATACACAGGAACCGTTTACATATTAGACGTCAAATACATTAATGTACGGGAAAGAAAAAGAAAGGAAACTGGTAAATAGATGGTCTAAAAGAGCCCAAAAAAATGCTGCAGTAATAATAAAGGGAAAAGAGGATGTAGCAAAATTCCTTAATCTTTGCACCATTCTTTCAACCACTTCCTCACTTCCGTCTTCCATACACCAATTTTTTTTTCGTTTATTATGTGACTATGGTACTCATTAATTTAATTAAAACCTGACCATCTGTATTGTCGATTCGTAGATTTACCCCTCTAGGATGAACGTAATAGGTATTATTTTGGTTCCTTGTTAATCGAGTTTTTGGTCTGGAAGGTAACTCTTTACATTATTGAGTTTAAATTCAAGTAGTCTGTAATAATTAATAATAGTGCATCTTGGGAGACATTTCATTATTTTCCTTCCACTAGGTTTATGTTGTATCACTCCACTTCCAATGGGGTAGTATAAGTATCAAACACCTTTTCTGAATTTTACCTATTTTATTGATTTCCGATTTTTTATCCTCACCCCATATTTGGATCCCATATAAAATTCTGGACATTATTAATGCAATTTTTCCAGTTCAATGATTTATCGATATATATTTTCCTACTTTATTTAAAATCTGTTACATTCACTAGAGGTGGACATGAGCATGGATGAGTGATTTTATTCCCGTAGCGTTCATGTAAGCATTCATTATTATGTATACTGATTCGCGGGTGATGACACTCATACGTTTAGAGATATTACGAATATGGAGTAGTTTTGATTTATTTTCATTTATACATAACCTCCTGTCATGGGCCCATTTACTGAGATTATCGACATCCTGCTGCAGTAATTTTTCCGCCATCTCTAGATTTTTATGTATCATTAATAATGCGATGTCATCGGCAAATACATAAACCTTCGCATTTTTGATGTGCTTATACCCAGAAGTCATTCTAAAAGAGCCAAATTTTAGTTACAAAGAAAGACAGACATTCAGGTAGGCAAAGAAATCAGTTTTCGTCATATTATTAATTAATATTTAGCGACAGTTGCGGAATAGCTGTTAATAAAAAAATCTTAAAATGAAAGTAAACTAGTTCATCTTTGTACCATGGAAAGTATCCAACAGATTCGTCTGACAATTATGCAACATATATAATATATATATACATATATATTTGTATATCTTCATATATTGTTTACCGAACACTAACAAATATATTAATTCCTCCAGTTTCCTATATATTGTGTGCGTGTTGTATAATGCTTCAGTAACATTCGCCACACGTCCAAATGTGATTTATAACGTTTATTGTTTTGCTTCGGCTGAATGAAACCCGGTTGCATCGTTACCGTATATCATCGTCTACATACGTATACGTTGATCTGAATTAAGATTAAATGAAATGGAATCAGATCGGTGTTTCACATTTCTGGCTCATTTTCAGGTATTTGTCGCACGTGTTCCTCGGTATTTCCCTTGGCAAGTGTGTAATTGTTTATTAGATGGAAAAATCTTCGTGGCTGATTATGTAACCAAGCAGTGATATCAGTTGCGTAATGTCACATGTCTTCTTGTATGAACCATCGGCTGTTTATCACACAGCATTGCACCTTTAATTCCAGACGGCGCTGATTCGCTCGGTGTTTAGATCTAAAACCGTGATTTACAGTACGGGCAAGACATTAAGTTAACAGGGGAAATTGCTGATTTATGTTTTTTTCTTTTAAAGTGCGTTTTTTTCATGATGAATAATACTCAAAAAAAAAAAGAAGAAAAAGGAAAAAGGAAAAAGTAAAAAATAAAAAATAAATAATGAAAAATAAAAGTTCAGCTCAAAGCTCAATCTACGAAAATTCCGAATAACGACGCTAGGAGCTTTGTTTAGAATTATTTAAAGTAAATTGAGTGTGCTTTTTGAAATAGCAATCGAAACAAAACTGCCCATTTTAAGTTGGTGGTATGATTATCAGCAACAATCCCGGGGGGGGGGTGAGGTGTTGGGGATCCGTCCTCGAAGTTTTGTAGACTCTTTTTTTGATATTGGAATTATTGGTACGTAACATTTTAAATGAAGAACAAAAAAAATATTAGAGATTAAAATTACTTTGGTTAATTCGGTTCAAAGTGAAAAAGAGTGAAATTATGAGGTGAAAATTCCTTCGAAACTAATTTCCGGTGGTTGACAGCTTTTATGTTTTGATTTGTCGTCAACAGCTTGGCGTTTCAATATATTATAGGTTTGCTGCGTATCTCAGAAAATTAACATTTCTCGGTTTTTGTGGAAAAACGATAGCAACAACATCAAGTACGATGTAAACTTTTTTTATTCGGGAACAGTGATGGCCGCTGTATAAGAATATATGAGCGCGTAAACCACCGTGAAAAAGAAAAAAAATAGTCAAATATTTTCACTCGTTTAAAAAATAAAAAAATATTTCGAATTTTTCTTTTTTTACTTTTGAAACGAATCGCATAAAAAGTAAATTTGTTTTTATATGTTTAATAAATAATTTAAGTTCGTAAGTGTTACCAAAAATAACGTTTAGTATAAACACTATTTACCTCTGATAGAGCATATATGTAAATAAATCCATACCTGTTTGTTAATATTTATAAATATGAAATAAATAAATATTCCTTGATAACAAACAAAAATAAATATAAATTAATTTTAGTACATTAAAATAAATACCTCAATTTAAGGAAACATTTTCGGGTATAGCCCATCATCAGCTAACAATACCGAATGTATTCAGATAGTTTTTAGTTTTATTTGAGTACAATTTGTATTGTTAACTGATGGATGGGCTATGCTTGAAAATATTTCCTAAATTGCGGTATCTATTTTAATTTATTAAAATTTATTAAAGTAAATTATTTTCATACTTATTTTTGTATGTTATTGAGGTATTTATTTATTTTACACTTACGAAATATCAAAAAACATTTAATCACACGTTTTGTTTAAATTCGTTCACGATTTTTATGATTTTTGCCTTTGTATTTTTTTATATCAATTGAAATCGAGTTATGATATAGTTTGGTATTTACAGTTTAACATTTTTTTTTGCTAATGGTTCTCCCTTTTTGGCAATAATTTTAGGGTTCCGTACTCATATAATGTATGTACGGAATCCCTATAAGATAGTTTAGAAACGACAAAAATATCAAATAAAAATCAATAACTCACCAACGGTTAGAGAGTTATAAATTTCAAAATCGTATCATAAATTTCAGTTAAAATTCTCTTTAGGACGATCTATAATTTCAAACTAACTGACTACCCTGGATGGGGAAAAAACCAAAAAAAACCTTAAGAATATATAATAATACTGAATTTAAAACGACCTCAAAAATCACCCTTAAAAATTTGATACTCATCACCAGATAACACTTTAAAAGTGAAATTCAAAATATAAAATAAAATGCAAAAGTCCTTTCGTGGAATCAAAATATTAGGGGTTAAAAAATTATTTACCCTCCTCCCCTTTGGGCCAAAAACAGCAAAAAAAAAAAAAGCATAAGTAATAGCCGGAGTAAAAAACACGGGGAAACCAAAACATATCTCAAACATATGCTTAAAGGACTGCTTCATAGAAAAAAAATATAGCCGAGCTTATAATTTTATATTCAGGCCGTTGGAGCGTCAAAAGCTTCCGAGCTTTTGAAATTTTTTTTTTTCCCGAGCATGTGATATATGGATGAAAAGATTACTACTTGTCGGGAACGAAACAGTGTATTTAATTTCCTTAACAAAACTTTCGAAGTCGTCGAAAAGTTCAATAAAGCACGAAAAATGGTATGCCCTCTCCCCGCGTCTTAGCGACGCGAGTTTTATAGTTAAAAATTTTAAACGAGGCTAAAAATATGTGCATTCCCGTATATTTTCTAGTTTGCAACATCCGGGTTTCTAACATTAAAATTAGACACTGAAAGCGTCGAAAATTCGAAATTTTTCGAAAAAATTAATTTTTTCCAAGCACGTGATCGGAGACGAACCCGTATTTCATTTTTTCGACGAAATTTTCGAAGATGGCGACAATTTCAAAAAAGCACAAAATATTATGTGTCTCTCGCTTACTACTAGCAACTCAAAAAAGTACCTTTTATAGGACTCGCCCTTTGGCTACGCCACTGTAATAGAATAACGCTGGTAGAATGAAGACTTGGCCAAGTGATAAGGGTCATGATTATTAGAAAGGGAGGGTAAGTGAACAGCATCAATAACCGGAAATGAAAACTTTTATGCTGATAGGACGTTGAAAAACCAACGAGCCAACGAGGCGGTGGATTCCTTGGCTCGCTCAGCGTTACCCTCTCCACATTTTGTTAAAAAGATTCCTGGACATAATATACTCCCCTCTCCAAATAAATCATGTCAGACTTTGGTCGGATGTATATTCTCACTTCATTTCGAACCCTAACTCATTTTACCTTTCCGTTTATATAAACTCGACCATTTTGGCCTCGCAAGAGGCTGTGCCTCTTGACCCCTCTTGCTTTCATTTATGTCTCTTTCTCTTCTACACTTTGTATAAAATGATTAAAATATACAACGTAATTCTTACTAACATCAACACAAAAAGAAAAACAAAACATAATCACAAAAATCCTATCCTAACATTTAACTTTCATTACATAAAATTAAGATATTGTTTCGTTACATAAAATTGTGACATTTTTTAAATAACAATAACAAAAATCCTATAAAATATAACAAACGTTACATAAAATTAGGACATTTTTTATGACATTCTGCGTTACAAAAAATTGGGACATTTTTTCGAATGGGGGGTAGCCTACGAATTACATTGTAATTAATATATATATAGCTAATTATAATTTATTTATGAAAGTACTGGATCCGAGGAACTGTAACAGATTGCATTTTGACTGTTTAGCTTTTCTTGTAACGATAATGGGAGGCCGCTAAGACATGTGGTATTCTTGCAGAATACGTGGTACCGATAGAAGATAATGCAACGATTATACTAACAAACTAGAGTGGTAGCTTGAGTCCACGCACATTGTTCAGCCTATGTGTTAGATAAAATTTTCGGATTTGAAATGGCCTGGTTGTTTATGTTGAGTGTTAATTTTACATTTTGTCCATTGTTTCTGCGTAAATTCCTGATACAAATTTGGCTCAACTAGCTCTTTCACTTTGTCTAATTAACTTTCTTACGACTGCTCTGTATTTCCGGAATGTTATTAGATTACTTGAATTTCATATTACACGGAACTCCTTTTTTTTCTCCTGTCATTAATACTGTTACACCAGGGTATATTTCTTGTAGAAACAACGGATGAGGGTAATGAAATAGACTGGCTGGTATCATTAATTAGTCTTTTATTAAATGAATTAATCGCTAAATTTATGTCATGCTGTTTTGGATGTTGCATATTTTGATACTGAACATAAAATTGATCGCAGTTAGTCTTTTCCGATACCCATTTTCGCGGTTTCAGCATTATTGATTTTATATTAGGTAACTATGAAACTATAATGGGAGAGTGGTCGCTGTTACATAGATCATGATGCGTTTTACACGAAAAGTATTCCACTATACTGAGTCCAGTGTTGAGTGAATATGGCTGACAGTTTCCCATTTGATATATTAAACCTTGTATATGGATTTTTTGTTGGGTATGATTAGCTCGTCAGTTGAAGATGATTAAAGATTATTAGACCTCGCAGGACGATAATATTTTTACGTTGATTCCAGCAAAAAGCGAAACAAGATAGTTTATTACGCTTTTTTAATTTTTTCGGCCCGGTTAAGCTTCTATTAGCCAAAAAAATCTAAAAATAATAAATAAAATCAAAAAATTAAATTAAAGGCATTTTTAACTGATAACAGTATAATCGAATTGAAATTATTGCGAGGAAAAAATTAAAGAAAATGGAAAGTTTCGATAATTTTATTTTCAAAAATGTTATTTAACACGGGAACATCTCACCGCCGGAACGGAGTAGGTGAAAAGTACAAAATTGGAGGATGATAATTACTGCTTAAAATGAGATTTAAAAAATAATGCAATTTTCCCATAATTAAATTAGCTGTGCGATTAAATTCAAATATGGTTATTAATATCTCTATTTAGAAATCACGCCCATATCAGTTGCTCCAATCCCAAGTTAAATAGTAACGGCCGATGTATTCGGAAAAGTTTACAACTATTTCGCGATGTTTCATTTAGCGAATAATCCGTGGATCGACATAAAACCGAAACACAAGCGTGATGAAGCTACGGTGGAGAAGAAATCAAACAACCGTGATCACTATGAACTTATAACTCGACTAAACCGCTTACCATCTCGTTTGATTTTATTCAAAAAGTCGAAAGATGGAATGAACGGGAATTCCTGATACCTGTTCGTTTCTTTTGCAATCAGCACCGTCATCCAGTAATATTCCACAGTACTCGGAGAATCCGGAAATAGTTGATAACTCCTTTTCTGAAATATTGAAGCGAGCTTAAACATTTTTCAAATCAATGACTAGCAACGGAACTGGAAGTTACTATTCTGCAAGGCAAGTGAGATCTAAGACTCCATCCGAGAATAATGTAAAAAAAAGTACCTCAGACATTTTACTCGAATTCTAAATATCAGTTGCGAAAATAATACAAACTTCCCCCTAGACTATAAAACATTTGATTTTTCAATATCGAGAATTACACAGCTCTACAAATAGAAATCTTAGCTGGTATATTTCTGCTGTCGTACGTAATAAACTTTGCCGGAGCATCTTCATAGACCTCTTTACACACTATCCACGAAAGTTGGTCACGTAAAAACTAAACTATAATACGACTTTAGGAGGCCATGTTAATTCACGAATTTATATATTGTATAATTTAATTGTGTTTTTTTTTTTTTTATTTTGGTTATTAACATTTTATAAATAACCCATAGAAATGGTGGAGATTAATAATATTACGCTGAATTAATGTTTTTCAATTTTGGCGCAAAATATTCGTCGAACACCGCTAGTAGTTCTGACTTTCGTGTGTTTACAACAAATGCGGATGAGTGATCGCATTTCGCTGGCCCGAGGAAGTATGGAATTTAAAAATCAGATAAAACGTATGCATTCGGCTATATTTTCCGAACTGACGTTTATATGCAACCGAGACTGGCTTCGCTACTGGCCTTTCTCTTTTGTTGCACACACAACCTGCGTGACAGGTTCGGTGATTCAACAGATTTGAATTTAAGTAAAATACACATTCCGATTCAGGATCGGTTTTCATTCGGTCCACCAACAACTCGGTATAGGTTACTTTTCATTCCGCCCGTGTGTACCCGAAGCTCCACAGGTGGTCTGACCATATCTGGGGACTCTGGATCAGTTTCTCTGTTGCTTTTGTTTCAGATTCTCCGATATTTTCTGGTTCATTATCGAAATTGTTTCAACTCTGAAAGTAAACGTAATTTAAACTCGCGTTCCTGGTTTTTTTTCGTTTTTTTTTTTTTTTTTCTTTTTTGTGATAGTATAGAAAAAACTTAAATGATAATCTCCAGGCACGATACAAGTCCTTCTACCTGCATTTGTCTGACTGTCGGCAACTGATTCAATTTTTACGAGATCATATTTGACAACACAATTACTCCGCACCGATATCTTTCTTCCAAAATAACTTTATGATATATTTATTTATTTAACTTTAAATGCGAATTTATAAAACTCGATCCTTCCTCGTCAGACTCTTCTCTAAGTCTTATAAAAGAGTTATAATTATTAATTGGTTATAACTTATTCTTCGCAAAATAAAAAAAAAATGTCTTATTGGTGCAAAAAACATTACAAATTTCGTTGCAGGTTTTTTTTTCGTTAAGAAATGTTCTTATAACTGGGCCAGCCTAAAAATAAAACCATCATTAACATGTAAGCACTTCACCGGGGTTTTATCTGACGTTTCTGCACAGCGTGCCGTACTAATGACTACCCTAACTCCTATCGAACTACAGGTTTATTTCAAATAATCGCTGAAACCTATATAACCGTTTCCGTAAGACTATTCCTTCTGGACAGTATGATAACATTCTATATGCACTACTATTAAAAAGCCATTCGTTCGCTGTACATTGTGCGCGTTGCAGTCGTTATGATACTCTACGTAACATCTAAGACGCGCAATAATTATAAATATCGACTGGTTTCAGAGACTTGATCACAATAATCACGATAACAATCATCCGATTCATCGGAAACTTAATCGTAATTATTGCGTATGTTAAATGTTCGTTTTATTTCTTCATACAGTTATAAATAAAAAAATACATCAGTATCACTTACTACGATTAATGTGCAACAAACGAATGACTTCTCCTAATAGTTATCATACCGGCCGAAAGTAATAAAGTAACTTAAGGAAAGGATTACACGACGGGAATCGGCCGATATTTTGAACAACCTGTAGTTGGATATTTTTTCTTTTTCTCGGATCGCCAGGCTATAGGTTAGGTAAGTCCTCTGTATCGGCTTTTTAATAGAGTACGAGGGGCACACTGCGCAGAATTGTCAGGTAAAACCTAGCAGGTTCCTTATGTACTAATTGCGTCGTTCTTCACTGGGACGCTCATAAAAAGGTCTTGTAGTATTCTGTAACAAAATCTGCAACGTTTGTTATCCATCTATTTGTAAATTCGATCTTTTGAATTGTCAGAGATAATTTTAAACTCATCACTTTAAAATTCAGCGCTTATTCAGAGTAGGGATTAGATTGTAACAAGATGTTCGTTACTGTAACTCATATTAGCAGCCATATTGAAATTATGCGGCAATAAACTTTCGGGACCCCGTTTACATAAAACTGGAACAATGATGAATGGTAACCGCATTCAACAACAACATGTTTGCATAACAGTGTAATAATGAGAACAGAACATGAAAACGGGTTACATGTAAAATCGAATCTTTTTCCCGGCTGATTGTAAATTCGAAAAAGCTTTTCTCGAATTTCTAAAAAAAATGATTGTATTCCGTCGATTGTACGATGAAAGCGTTTATTTCAAAGCCGATCAGTTTGATTGTGATACTGTTATGTGTATTTCATACATGAACGGATTGGTAACAATGTATATATATATATATATATACATTATGTATACGTATATAATGTATAGTATACACATATTCTTGCGAAACTATTTATTGATTTAAACATGAACAATTTTGCTTGGACCACGTTCAAGCGACTTTTTCGATAATTTTATTGATTCGACTTCTATAACTGATCTAATAAAATATTTTTTGTATTTATTTTCTGCTGCTGCGATGTTAAGGGGCAACATTTATTCACATCTATAACAAATGGTTTTTATGTTATGCAGAGAGATAGAAAGAGAGAGAGTTCAGCTTCATAGCAGAATTTCGATAATCCGATGCTAGCGGCGAATTCCATCACTATATCATCGAGTGTGGAAAGTCATAAGAAATTAATGACAACTTTTTGTCGAGATTATTCAATAAATTAACATTGCGCGCTATGATTACTTTTTACCGCGACTGCGCATTTTTCCTAGAAACTATTTTGCGTGACATCGAACAAGTTCCTACCAGTCGGTAAGCAGGGAAGGGTACGAAAGAAGGTAAAGCTCGAGAAATTTTTGTTACGTAGGGTAAACGATGTTGTATTCCTTTCGATTTTATACGTTTATTGGTCCCGAGAGTATTTTGAAAATGTTTTGTTTTTTATCGTTTTCGTTCGTTTAGGGCATCCGCTTGATGATTACAGTACTCCCGTATTCAATTAGGAAATCTCAACGAAATGCGCAGAAATGCTATTATCTTTTCTATTACCACTTTCAAATGCTTTTACAAAGAGGTCCTCATCTGTCGGAAACTATCCGTGGTGATATTTACCGATGACGTAATAATATATTTGACAAAATAAATATTTCTTTTACGTCATTTAATATACACTTTCAATTACATGTTCCATTACATGCTCTTCTCACTGTCACGTATTAGATGGCGACACTCTAGACCGGTGTTTTTCGAGCGTATTTAATCGTGACCCACCACCTAATTGAGGTGTATTTTTTAGCGGTCCGCTGCGGCATACACTGTATACCTTACGATCAGTAATTATTAGGAAATTGTAAATTAAATTTCGCGCGATAAAGCAAAACGATGTTTTTTTCGTTTTTCTAAGTTGGCACAACTACAAGTCACACTTGTGTTAAATTTGAAGTCATTAGTTGTTGTTTTTCTACAGCTGCCCGAGTAAGTGTGTTTTGCGTTGTTCAGCGATTAGCGAAAAATATTATTTGAACAAAGAGTGTGTTTGAAATTTTGTATTGGCAGCGAAATTTCGTGTGCGAAAGCACTGGAAATGTTGCAGGAAGCCTATGTGATGGGGACTGTGCTATAACAAAAACAAGTGCATACAACTGGTATGGTCAATTTAAAGATGAAGACTTTCCGCCTACTGAACGTTCGTCGACCTCAAATGCAGCAGAAGACGTCCAAATTGTGAAAAAAATCTGTTAGCATTCGTGATGGAACAGCCCAGCATATTGTGATCGATGTTTTATATGCGCGACGCATCGTAGCACGACCCGTCCCCAAAGTTTTTAATCATGATAATGCGCTATCGCACACGCCGGGCGCATTTGTACGTAGGATTTTTTGACTAAAAATAAAACTACAATGATCGATCATGCACCGCATTGGCCAGATCCGCGTGACTCTTTTTTTAATCCCCCGACTAATTCGAGGAAAACGATTTCACACTGTTGACGAGATAAAGCAAAAAATCGTTGGCAGCGCTCAAGGGCATCACTTCAACTGCTTATGCCAAGTGCATGTGTGTTTCGGTCCTGATGGATCCTTTTTTGAAGGCGATAATAAAGATTTAGCATTAATTAAGCCTTTCCCCCTAAAGTTGAAAATGAAGAATCTGAAGACGGTTTAGCAAAGCTGTCTACTTCTTTTGATAATAAAATCTCTTCCTCACCCGTATTTATAAAGAGATTTCTAATGCGGTCGAGATTCGTTTCAACATTTTGAAAATATTCGTCAAACTGCGCTGTTCCATTACATGTTCTTTAAAATTTCGGACATGTTTTTTTCTTCTTTGGAATCAAAAATACTGTTTTTGTGGGAATTTACATGGGCTATATCGTGGACACGTTGTTTTATTTGCTTTAAATTTTCATTTGCAACAGATTTACATTTGAAAGAAATAACCCGAATGAATATTTAATACATAACAATAAAATAGTTCTAAAAACAAGCTAAGACGCGTTGAAAGTGAAATAAAGCAATATCAAGGTCAGCGGGGTTTTTCGCGCGGGGAAAAGGGGACTAAATCGTTATTAATTACTTGTTTTAACAATTTTTAAGTGTATTTTTAAAAAAATTTTATTACAATGATTTTTCCGGTAAAAAGTGTGAAAGTAAACAAAAGACAATCAAAAGGACCATGACAGACCATAACAGACCATGAACCAGCAAAGCCGAACGTATTACCGGACGGTATAATTTTCCAATCACCAATCAAGGTCTCCCTCTATTTAGGATACTTTCAAAGCGAAGTTTTCCCAGCGTGGAGCGAGCAATATTGGACGAGAGGAAGACAAATTTTTTATCGAGTACAACCGTAACGAAAAAGAAATCCTTGAAGAGGGGAACCAAAGGAAAAATTTAGAATATTAAAAATATCGAGAAGAGCTCGAAGCGACCGACTGGTAGGTTTTTGAGAATGCGAAAAGTATCTAGAGAAGAATTTTATTAGAATTCAACGGAATACACAATTCGTTGATATTGAATAATGAGGTTAGAAAGTGAAAAAAAAACACATTAGCCAATGAAGGAGGAAAAAGCTCTTCAAAGCTAAGGAAAAATAGAATCAATGAAAGAATTAGTTTTTGCAATTTTTTCTAACCGTCGCACACAAATTTGAGGGAAACCCGGATATGAAATCGCAATATTTTTACCGATACTTTTGAATCATAGGCTCCGAAGTTAGCAGTTGGAGGATAAGCACGGAAAGAAGTTTTAAAAGCGCCGATACGCACACTGGATGATAAGAAGTTTTACGATTTATGCAATGCAGATGAAGCAACGAGGCGCTTAGCATTTGGAGCAGAGTTAAAGACGGTGGTAAAGAGAAACTCGAATAGATCAATTAGGTTAACCGGTATTACACATATACAGAGTTGAAATTCATATTAGGTTGGAAACGTGAAAATAATCGAGTATATTGATTTTAAAATTCCAACGGCAAATGTGAAGCGATATCAATTAAAACAATAGATTTCAAGTATTTTTATCATTGGCCGCAATCAGAAAAAATGAGACTAGTAGTTCCCGACAAATTTTAACGATTAAAACGTTGCGAAACACCAAAGCTTTGTCGAAGTGAAGATGTGATCCAATACGTGTAGAAAAGTAATTTATACCGAGCAATAAACCAGGTAAAAAAAAAAGAATAAAGAAAGTAAAAGAGAATTTTGATATCAGAATGCATCACTCTTTTATTCGGGAATGAATTTATTAAATCAGTAATTTTTCTTAAATTAATTCTCCGTACAGTGCGAAAAAAGGATCGATGTCATTAGATAATCCGGGAAGTCCGATCGAGATTACGAGATATTTCATTTCGTAAAAAATGAATAAAATATGAAGTTATTAAGCGGCAAAATTAATTCTTGATCCGTTCTGTTCATCGTTATTTCTTGAATTTGCCGCTATCCCAGCTCGCCTACCATCGGTAACGTCGGACGAAATAAATAAAAACGAATAACACAATTGTCAATGCACAAAAACTATTGATCGAACAAAAACCATTGGCACTCGTAATTAGTAAACTATTTCCTTGAAGCGGAGGCGCCTATTCTCCTATCTTCAACTGGAAAAGAAATATCACCAAAACGTTCTGAAATCTGAAAGGTAAATTTAATTACACTCTGATTTGGAAAATAAAAATACACTAGTGTATGTGTGTACATATATATATATATATATATATATATATATATATATATATATATATGCGCGCGCGCGTGTGCGTGTGTGTATGTGCATATATGGAAACTTGGCCCTTCGTAACTCGCAAGGGGCTTCGCTCGTTGACCCCGCCTAGAGACATCCCCGGGCCAACAACTCTATCACTTTTATACTTCGTATGGAATGAGAAAAATTAAGGTCATTCTTTCCGACTGCACGACAAAAAAAAATAAATCTTTATTTAATGTCACATTTTGATACAAATTTTTGTGACAGAAAAAGCAATGGTGGCCGGGCTAAACTGACGTTGTCATTAATAATATATATATATATGAATATAAATGTATATATATATGTATGTATAAATGTATATATACATGTATGTATAAAGGAATTTACGATGGCGCAATTGGTTAGGCACCAATGTTTCGTTCGAATTCCGCTGCCCTATATTGAGAATGTAATAAAATTATCACTAAGCTGACAAATCCCCCACCGAAAAAAAAAAAAAAATATGGACTATAGGTGACTAATATATGAATAAATTTGTAGTTCGCGTCTGATTCGGATCCAGCTACCACAGATTGAAAATGTAGAACTATTACTTGTTTTTGCTGAGTTTATGCCCATAGTTGAGGAGAAGAAAAAAAAGAATAATGATAAATGATCAATAAAAATGAATTATATTGGTAAAGAGATTAATTTGGTTTGGGCATTTTGCGTTCATCTTTATTACTGTTGTTTCCTTTCTAATTATAATTCAGCTCTCCTTTAGATATTCGGATAATATTTAGACTAATTTTAGCTCTTTATTAATGTCCATTTTCTTTTTTCTGATACTAAAGATCGGATATTCCCCCGAAAAAACCATTACTAGTGCACGTATTTTATTTAATAGTCAATCTTAAGATGTTTAGTTATGTTTGTAATTTTTGTTATTTTTATTATTTTTATCATTCTGCCTGATCATAAAATTTGGAAATTACCACCACTGCTCGTTGATGAGATTTATGACCGACTCCTTTTGTTTATTAATAAATTTCGCATAGAAAATTTATTAGAAAATCAAAAAATCCCTCCTGTAAAAGTTTTAGTAAAAAAAAAGTTTTCTCCGTCAAAAATTAATTTATAGAAGAAAAAAGCAGAAAATAAAATCGAATTTCAGGTATAATCGAAGAAGAAGAAGAAGAAGCAGCAGTATTCTGCAAACAGGAAATACCCGTCGGTATCAAACGATGTATCGCGTTTTAGCTCGATGTGCATCGAAAGTATCGATTATCAAAACGTGTGGGTGATTCAAAAAATCGATCTGTATGCTCGACGGATTCGGACTTTATCTAAAAATCGGTAAAAAAGTCGCATTTATCGCGGTTTTCATCTTTGAGGAAATACCTCTTTAGAATATAAATGATACGAAAAAGTTTTTCGTATAAATATAATGGCATAATAATATTTCGTCGAGTTTTTAATTATAGACAACTACGACAGAAATATTCAACTGTTAGAAGGGGCGTGTAGAGAACATGGTCGGTCTGTTCTGTTCAAGTTCAATGCCTGTATACCACGGGGGACGTTTTCCTCCTGTTATTTATACAAGAGTTTAGGAAGGCGTTTCGTAGCCATATATTTTTTTGCGGGAACTGGAAGGAAAAATGAAACCGAAAACAAGACCCAGTAATTACCATTGTCCACCGATAATATTCTGCGCTCGTTTAATTCAACCTAGATGGTATAATTACAATTATTATCTCACAGCGTGAGCTGATGCATGAACGGGGAACAGTTTCCCCCGTACACACTGGCACACTCGCAGGCAGGCCAGTTTTTTCTTCCAGATAAACTTCCAGTGTGCATTTACCTCTCTGCACCTTTTCTCGAGAAATTTATCAAACCTTATCCGGTCATTTGTTGGTATTTTTTCCCACTTACCCGACTAACGATGATACACACTAGTTTTTATGGTAGTCACGCAAAAATAAAAAAGAAACAAGTAAAATACGAATTCGAATTATGATTTTATACATTACCGACACATTTTTCAGCAAAACAAATTAAACGCATCACGTGAAAAAGATGTGCTAATAACTCTCTCCTACCGTTAATAATTTGCCACAAACCCGAAAATGTGTTTTTCTTTTTTTTTTAATTAAACCAATTTGTCCATTTCAACATCCGAAGAAGCATAGATCGGTGTTTATGTTCAACTACAGCATCATTGTAACTAGTTTTTGCAAAATGACTAAATCGCTTTTTTTCGCACTTTCTTAAATCACTAGTGATCCATGATTCTACATCAGTACGTAGCGAGCGACAGTGTGAAAGTACTCACGAAAATATAAAATAAAAATATCAAGAACATCGGAAACGAAATAAAATAAAATATTATCCAACTATGAATTAACCGCACCTTCCCGGAGAGAATGTAGCCCGACCAAAACCTGTGTTAAAGCTGTATAATTCGCGCATGAATTAACAACGTGCGACATCGTTTGAGCCTCGCCACAATCACACAGTTTTGGCTCCGAAAGCCTCCATTTATTTATTAAGTTTAGTTCTGATTCGATTCAGATTGCACCATGCTAATCCTAGCACCAGATCTCTAGATTTATAATTAATTGGCTGTTTGCTGGAAACTGTTCTTTCCACCTGGTAGCCGCGTCGTTACTATTCTGTAATTCGCTGACCGTCATCCATGTTGGTTTTCTAGATCGAGGGCGTGTGGGTAGATTATCTGCGCGACAGAGACCTCCACGTAGTGCAATATTTTTTAGCAATATTTTGCTACGTAATTGTACGGCTACCCCTGTAAATGGTTATAGTGAGTTATTATTGATTTTGGGTAATTTTGCTACCACAGCCACACGCATAGTTTATAGTAGAAGTAACAATTTATTAAAAGTGGCACATTAAAACGGTTATCTTATTACAGAATGTGTATGTAATGTGTTTATACCTGGCAACAGGTATAAAATGCATCTTCCAATTTGCCTGGCCAGCACGGGAGATTGATCAGGTTAACGTAACTCACCAGGAATTGCTTACATCCAACAGTAGATCGAAATAGGCATATTGACATCGTATCGTGATATATTTTTATATATATATATATAAATATATATTTATTTATTTATATGTGTTACTTTCGACTAATAATTGTGCAACATACGAATGTTTAAAACAAGGAAAAAAAGTATAAAAATTCCGCATTCTGTAAATAGCTCAAAAATTATCTTTTCTCTCCAAGTATATTTAAATTATTCTTAATCTCGCAACAACGAAAAAGGAATTAATTATTTTGTTTAAACGCAAAATAAGCTTAAAATCGTTCCTTATTTAATTTTTATAAGAACACCGTTATACATATATTCTATTCCATTACTTCGGGGAAATAGTCGCATAATCGCTATTAGTCTTAAAATTAATTATCCCTTAAATTGCTATACTATTAATTTACTGTTTATAATAATTCGTACTGTGATTTTGTGAAATCGCAATACCGTTCTGTAATAAACAAAAACTTTCCGGTTACATTGAAATATTAAACATTTTTAGTGCCTAATTTATTTATCATTCTATTCGAATAAGCTCATTTTAAAACTACGTTCTTTATTCAGCGGAATGATTTTTTTTCGACTCTACTTTTCACTCGAACAAGATTTATTATCGATGTACGTCAAATATTACTTCCTAGGATCTTGATCATACAACATCAGACAGAATTTTGAGCAGATAGACGGCGATCTCTGTTACGTGGTCCTATCATCTGAGTAGGGTCGCTGATTAAAGTCAACTGAAACACGCAATGCTTTCGGTGATAGGTCCCCCGTTCTTAATTTAATCTCAGCGCAATCATGATGGTGACAGTGTAGACGCGTGTTACGCTATTTCAAAGTGGAATTGTACATTTTCCCTTTTTGCTAACTGATTGTGCACATTAATTTTCATACATTCGATATTTAATTTTCGCCACATATGTTATTTGACCTTTCCCGTTTTATCTGCATTCGCTGATTTCCTAATTTTAACTTCTGTGTACATCTACCCATTTTTTGCAGTTTTTGGAATCCATTTTCCTTGAACTGCCCATTATTATCAAAAACTGTGTGCCATAAAAACCCCGAAAGAGCCTTCAAACTCCAATTAATCAGTACAGATTGCGCGCCAGTTGGAATATTTCTCCTCTCTTTTCAGCTCCATGATCTCGACAGGCAGTAAATATACATTACCCAATGCAGACAGCACCGGGCATCACGAATCATTTCTCCTAGTTTTCCGAAATGAAATGTGTACGTTTCATTGTGCATCACCGTCAATTTTATTTCTATCATTCTCAGTTCCATTTCTCGAAATTTGTTTTAGAACCGTTGTAGATGGTTCCCGAATTTTCAGCTGAAACTGCTTACTTAAAAAAAAGTTCTTGAAAAATAGTAAAGCTATATATATATATATATATATATATATATATATATATATATATATGTATGTATATACACGTTGCACGAATGTTCCATCGCGAATTGTTTGTAAATGTAACAAACATTTAAACAAACAAAACGAAAAAGAAAAAAAAAAGAAAAAACATCAACACCGTATAAGAAACCGCTTTATTTCGGGCACCATTACATAACCAATCCGTTATGTTGTATACAAATATTTTTATCTTTCCCACAAACGCGAGAACAGTTTTAATTATAGGCCTCCCTGTTCGCAGCTAGTCCTTCTTATTACCAAAATCACCTCTGGAGTCACGGCTGCAAGAGTACCTTCGTGAATGTGTAGCACGCTGCGGACGTGCTTTTGCGCTCGCGGCAAATTACGTACCTCTATGAAATCACATGAAAAAAAAACAAAAAAAAACGTAATATCGTTATTTAGGTTGCAGCAACAGGCGGCTCGCCCGGCGGCTTACAAATCTGTGTCGTTATTCATATCATTCCCAAATTCTGCTGGAACACAGTATTACATCGGTCACTGAATTCCAGTCACATGTGGCTTGGCACGAAAGTGCAGTAAACGTTAGTCGTGTCGTAATGACTTTGTAAAGTCTCCACGCATTTTACCTGGATAAACACGCGACACAGTTTTTTTACGAACCTGACCATCGCTGTATGTCAATGATGTTCTAATGCCGAAGGGGTGGGCGTGTTTACCGCGCAGTGCAAACGGGCTATGGAAATTTTCGAGAAATTGAACAGCTGCGAGTGGTTAAATGTAATTGGACCATACAGGGGAAAATATTTATGGAATGTTAAACGGTGTCTGGGGTAGAGTAGCGGAATTAGCGCGAGACTGACAGATTAGTTAAGCACTCGATAAGAATATTCCCTGTACTGAAGGATAAATTAGGAATAGGAGTCGCTGTAGCTTTGCGCGTTACTAGCATCTGATGGTTGTTTCTGTAAGTGATGGAATGTAATGTTCTGTCATGCGAAAGTTTCCAAAGTAATCTACGAGTTTGTTAGTTTCTTTTTTTGGTTGTACCCGGTGAATTTATAGATTGGCGTCCCTCTTGACGGATAGAAAATCATAAATGGATAAGGATCTAGAACGGTAATAGTAACGAATAAGTAGAAAGAGAATGATTGCGGCGGAACGTTAATAGCGTGAAATAGTTTAACATCGCCCCAAAAACCAGTCACCAACTAGATTAAAACCGCCGGTCAGATATAGTGATGAACGAGATGCGAACATTTTTTTTTTTCAAAATGTACCATTGAGATCAGAAGTAAAAGATGTGCATGGCGGACGAAAATGGAGCTAATGACCAGCTGTAGCCCGCATTATCATTATCAACTCAGAAATGAAGTAAACCACGCAGAGAGTATGTAAGCCATGCGTAATCGTCGCGGATTAAGAATATCACGGTAATGAATAAGAAACAAGACGCGTTTGCATAATAGAGCATAGGCCAGAATCACTATGAATATGTCGAGAAAAAATAAAGAAATATGATCGACCGGAAATGAGAAGAATCGTAGAAACCGAAATGTTCACAATCAAGGATTTCTATCGGGACTTTAAACGAATGCACAAGTCAGTACACCGCTGTGTTTTTTTAGTAGTACAACAACTCTTCTAAACTATTAGTTATTAAACGCTCGTTTGTTATTTTCAAATTTTTGGATAAAAATGACTTTCTCGGCACTTTTAATGAAAATCATTTCCAGGGGGAAACTACCTAAACAAATCTGGGTTATGTTTGCGTGCCCAGAAGAAAAAATGGAAGTCAGCTGTTAAATAGGGAGGTTTATTTACGTTATATAACACAGCACCTTCGGAGGTAGATAAAATTAAGAGGAATACTAGCAGCAGAAAGGAAAATACCATCCTTACGCTTTTTTTAAAAAAAAAAAAAAAGAAAGGGCCATTTAATCGGTGTGTGCGCCATCGGGCAAGAAATACCTGAAATATAATAACAAAGGGGAAAAAACTTAACACGGAGAAAAATCGAAAGAAAAATGCCGCAAATGACTCTCTGTGAGAGAGAATAAAAGTAGAAGAACTTAAATAGTTAAAGGTTAAGAGTGTTGAACTTGAACAACATATTAAAATCCAAACGGAGAGATATATGGGTAATTGCCCGATTAGGAGAAGAAAGGGTACAGCGGTATAAAGAAAACTGATGATATCTGCCAGTTACAAGGAATGGACAGAAAAACGTGAAAACCCATGCAAGAGGAAACCCCCTGCTACGGATAAATAAAGGCTGGTGAAAAAAAAAAGAACACAGCACGTGCAGTGCAACAAGTACACTGGTGTTTTTTCGAACACTTAAAAAATAGTGTCTCGGATATCTGACAGTGGGTAGTATTCAGCCTATGACTGTAGTTCTATTAAATTCTTCCTTATTTCTTTTAATTTAATATCCATTTTTGTGGTCGCCAGGATCGAATTCGAGTTCAACAGGTTCGATTATTCATCGAGCATTCAAGCCGTTAATACCGACGGCCTTGAAGTGCGCGTACGTTATGCACGTTAATTCGAAAGGTTAACAGGGCGCTCTAGCAGTAATGAGATAATTTTTTTAATGAAGATGACGAACATAATGTATGTCTACAATGCAATATATATATATATATATATATATATATATATACATATATACATATACATATATATACATATACATATACATATATATACATATACATATACATATATATACATATGGTATTACCGGCTTAAATAATATATTTATTTGCAAGCAAAATATATTCTCCACTGCCTATTTAGAAGTTTGAAAAAAGAATAATTTTTTTACGTGAGGCCATGTTACGTAGAGTCATAATACACGTGTTAATGGAAATCACACACATTACTTTTCTAAAGTGAAGCAAATTAATTATTCTCATTTATTATTCTCACTTGGCTAATGATTTAAATTATGCATTAAGGTTTTTTTTTGTTTAATATGGTATTTTTGAATTTTCATTTTTACTACAACTCCTAGGTCCTCTGTCATACTGTGTATGAAGCAAATATTTCGTACATTGTTTTATAATCGAAAAATTTCAGAAATATAAATAAAAATAGTCGTAAGAATTATTGCAGATTTATGCTTTATAAACAGGCCAAAATGAAAACTTTTTTTTTTTCTATTATGTGCGCTAACAACCTTTTTTTCGAATCTGTTAATATTGCTGGGTTTTTTAGAATTTTTATCGAGGACAAAAACCAAATTTATTTGTAATATATATTAGCTTTAAATTAGAATTAGCAAGCTGTATCGCTTTTGATGAAAATATCTGATCTTCTAAAATTTTGAAAAAATCAATTTCCGTAAGGTCCCGATATGTTTTTTCTTCTTCAGTCTCTTTTCAATTTCAATCGCGTTCTCGAAACATAAACCCCGATCTCTCCTGTATAGGGAAATAAATTAAAAACAATTTTGCGCGATTTATATAAAAATTTCTCTGCTTATATTTACACGTATTAATAACTTAATAATTTTTTAAATTCACACTCAGCACCAAAGTTTAAAAAAAAAAAAACAATTAATATTTTAATAGATATTATTTATTAAGCGTTGCTATTTCTACCCAAAAGGATGAGAATCGCTTGTTTAATACTGCTAACTAATAGTCGAAGTTCCCTCCGTATATTTTTGAACCGTGTTATTTTGTTTAAATTACATAAAAATCTGTTATATAATTTTATAAAAATAATATTTTGGTTAAAATAAAATCCTTTTGAAACGGATGTGAATTTTAATAAAACTGCAGTTCCAGAAATTTAGCGAAACGAAATTATGTCGAAAACACTATCAGTTTTTCCTCCAAATCGCATAAGCCATAGAGGAGGGAGGCGCAATCATTCGTTTAATTCAACGTATTATATTAGCGAAACAGAAACCATCAGAATAAGTTTAAGTTCCTTTTTTACCCCATTTTACAATTTTTATCGATATTCTTATTATTGTAATATATTATTTAATATTTTTTAATACGGTTTTTTCCGATATTCTAATTCTTTCTTTGTAAAATAATTAAACTTGCATCAATTCACTGTAATTTTCATCTCTATTTCGTGTCTAGTATGTTTGAAAATACGTTGTGTATCCTTGTTTACCTGATAATCGGATACTATAATATTAAACCTTTAAAGGTATACACATATATGTATATGTTAAAAATTTTCCATACCCCGATATCAACTGTACGTTGTAAAAATTCAGTTTATAATATCTACTATAAGTCCCTCTTGAACTGTTCAGAAAAAAAAAATCTATTAATTTCATCCTTCTGCATCCTTTTTCACCTGTGCCAGTGTATCTTATAAGATCAAAAAATATAATTCACCCTCCGTTGAAAAAAATCTGGTTGCGCTCGTATATGTGTGCGTTTGTACATTTTTGTTACCATTGCCATGTATACATAATGCAGACAATTTGAAGAAATTTTAACAGCATTTAATTTATATTTCGAATTAAATCCGGAATAATTTTATTTATATTTTGATCGACCCCTTCGTTCACGACATTGCCAATCAGTAAACTTATAAGAGCGTGGATGTATATATTCTTGAACTGTACACTGTTATAATGTGGCCGTTCGACAACATACTCGTCGTTTGTTAATTAAAAGTAAAATATTTCCCAATAGTCAACTAAATTCATTATTTTTTTTATAAACAAAGTAAAAATATAGTTTTCACGTGCTCTTTTTTTTAATATTTTTACATGTTCCATATATTCTGCAAAAAGACTTATCACTTTACAATAAGAATGTACTTTTATAATATGCAATTGGATACGAGCAATATAACTTCCGTGACATACGTTGTTGCCAACGGGCGACATTGCAGTCGTAATATTATATACAGTTACTGTTTCATAAATATCTTAGTTTTTAGTATCTTTTGCTTAAATTATATATTTTATGTGTTTGTCAAATACTTGTTTCTTTTCGCTATAATTGTTTTATGTATGTCTTTCTGTAATGTATTATTTTTTTTTATATATATATATATATATATATATATACACATAAAATAATACGTAATAACATTTGTAGGTGTTAGGGAAGGCACAGGTATAATTATTCTCTTTTACCCCCTCATACAATATATGTTCCTGTCATATTCCATCGATAATATAACTTCGTATATTAGTAATGTTAAGCGAAATCACGTATTTTAATGGAAGATACTCATTATCAGTTGGTAGCGGTAACGATCATGACGCTGAAAGAAAAAGAATAAGCGGTAACATTGCGATAAGGTTCTCGACATTTTCCGTAGAAATAGGAACAACCGTATTTATTAAAATTCGCTTAAATTCGCTTAAAAATAAAAATCGATTTTAGACAGAATTGGCTACATTCGAGAACTGCTTACTTCTTCACTAGCATCGGGATTCCAAAATTGAGAACAATACACCACCGTTGAAGCAGCTGATTTTCTTTCATCTAGAAATTGGATAAAACTAATCACCGCCTTTAAGAAACTTTCTAACGAGAAACGAGCAAAGTTTAGTGAACTTTCATTATCGCGAACGTCTCAGAAATGGGCGCGGGCAAATTAGCCAACACATACGAAAAACCTTCAATTCTCTAACCATACGTGTACTTTTATCATTATTAGAGTATTATTAGTATTACTATTATTGTTATGATTATTGTTATTATCATTATTATTATCTTTTAATAACGTCGTTAACGTTGGTTACTTGTTCTGCCTTTTAAAGCACGCACACGCTAGCGAACTGAGCAGTGCCCAGGTAACCCGGCAAGCCCTCTAAGGCAAATAGCAAGATGTTACGCTCGGCACTTGAAGTCCTGCGACCAGTCCCCCTACGGTCATTAACTGCTTTATGTATCGCGCTCAATCCTTCTAATTATGCTTCGAACCGCGAATGAGCCATCGTTTGTTTTCATTCTGTTCCCTTTTTTTTTTTTTCGTGATCCACGTGCATTATGCTTGCAGCACTGCCGGGCGGCCGTGTTGCTTGACTTCAAAACCATCTCCAGAAATTTATTCTCACTTTTCTCGCTGTCTGCAGTTTGCCTTCTTCGTTTGTCTAGCCCCTCCCGCCTCCGCCCTCCCCGCTCGACAAATCTATATTCTAAGCTGGATGCGTTGCACCGCTTTGTCAACGATACTGTCGCTTTCGTATGCGACCGCATTCTATAAAGCCCATCTCCAGTTACACAAACTGATGATCCGCAACTTGAAATTACCACCTCTTCGCCGTTCTTCGCCAACTGCCAACCGGTAATTTACTCAATAGCCGACGATAATTTTACACTTTCTCTCCTTTATTTCATCGGTACGTGTCTCGCATTTTCCCTATTCGTGTAGGAAGTTAACGGCGAATTAGCAGACGTGTATTCGTCGAACTCGACGTACGCTCCTAGTGCAGACGTATCATCATTGTGCCAACTGTATAAATGTTGCATGCTCTCGCTAAAGGAATTCTTTCAGATTAGAAGCAACCCTTCAACCGAGCACAAAACCAAGCCCTTTCGAACAGCTCTTTATACGCAGGCAAAATCATGCTGTCTAAACTTGTCCGATAAATGTTTATCTATCATTATACGTCATTACACAAGGTCTATAGCATATGCTTTTTTTTACTTTTTTTTTTTTTTAATTTTTTTTCCGCAAAACTTTTAACCTTACGCAGAGATTATAAGGATTCTTTATTCATTCGAAAGTGTACTGCCATGGCGTACAGATACGGAAAAAGTGGTTCTTCTAGAGAAATTTCTAATGCAACAGACACGAATAACATAAAATAGTCTATCGATGTTATTTAGTCACGACAATGAGATTGAAAAGAAAACGAATTTTTAGTATAAAGTCAACTAATCAGTAGCTCATTCTACAGTTAGATAGTTTACTCTTCTGTTCAACAACGTTTTTTTGTCATTGGAATACAAGTGTATATGTAGGAAAAAGTACGAAGCCTTAAAATTTTGAAATTAAAAGAATGCCGAATACAGGTGACAAAATATTGCCGGTGTTAATTACTATTAGAAATGTAGAGAAAATTAAAAGCCTCATAGCGCAAATTAAAAAGTTCATTGTCGACGGAAGTATTAGGTCTTTTTACAATACTGCGTATAACTTTTGACCGTCTCGACTCTAACAACTTCAATGATATTCTTTGTTTATTAGAAAATGTACCGAGCAACGTTCATCATCCCTTATACACTGAACTAATGAGTGCCGGCAGGTATTTAATGAGGGGACTCATCATTAGTCACCCCTTAGGGAAAATACTGTGTTTTTATTTGATATCAATCAATCAAATCTATTGTCCCTCGCAAGGACTGACATCGTAAGAACTTTTTTTTTCCATTTGTTCCTGTCTTTCTTTATTTTCGTCTTGTCACGGTGCTCTCTGTCAAAATTAATCGGGTGGTTTTCCGTTTGCCTTCTCCATCGCAGTACCGCAACCGTACTTTAAGTATCCTTATAGCGTCGGCGGATGTCTGGTGAACAGCCGTATTTATGTAGTAGGCAATGTATACACCTGTACTCAGTACTGCTAGACCGGCCGCCAGCTGGACAAAAATTATCCAAAACATTTTCCTCGGAAATAGGGAAAATATGAACACACGAAATTTTTAAATTTAGGGAGGACCATATTCGCGAGTGGCAATGTATTATCAATGTTACTTCCCATCTGGAAATGTAGATTTCAGTAACGATAATATAACGCGATTTAAAAGCTCATCGCGAACGGAAATATTGCATCGGAGCATTACTTCTGAGTCGGCACTTACAATTAGTTTTATGGAAGATAATCAGCATTTTTGACGGCCTATTTTTATTTTAATCGAAAACGTTTAAAAATTGTGGAAAAAATTATTAAGAAAAAAAAAGAAAGCCGGAAGAAATTCCCCGACTTCAAAATTAAATTTAATAAAAAACGCGGTAAAAAACAGAAAAACGCGTGGTAAAAGATATAATACATTCACAGTAAAATATATCTTAAGGAAATATTACGATTATTTTTAAATAACATTAATTTTTTGAAGTCGGCGCCAATTCAAACTACAACAACAATTCGAAAAAAAAAAACACATTAAATATTCCTGATGTTTTCAGTACTTGGCTTAATGAAAAGTCAGATGTATTGAAACATTTAATAATACGGTTCTTATCTATTGTTGCAATTTCGTATCGACTGTAATAGCGTTGTTTAAGAATAATTATAAAATAAACTCTCCGGTATATTACTCTCTGAATATTATTTTTTACCTTTTGGTTCGTTTTTATTAAATTTTTTTAGTGCATCTTAAAGAAGTCTCGATACTTTTTTTCAGAAAAAAAAAGTTGTTTCCGCTATATTCAATTGATGAAATATGTAAAACATTTTAATCTTTAACTTCGTAAACAACAACAAAAAACAAAAGAACATTTTTTGGCTTACCTTTTTACTTTGTTTTTCTTTTAAACCACCTCTCATTTGATTTATGTGTGTCTATGACCTTCAGCCCAGATCAAAGTGTGTTAAAAATGTTCAAAATGACAAAGTATCGGTCCTATTTAATAGGTTTCTTTTTTCACTGCGTTATAACTTTAGGAATTCGGTTAATACTACCACATACATACATAAGGAACGGAAATAAAAACCGTACTGATTATTATCCGTACCTCGTTTTAAATTCATTGCACTTTTTGATCGCTGTTCCGCCAATGTTTTTGGTAAGATTCGAGCGCGATTTTAAATTTACCAGGATAATACCCCATCTGTAGTATCTTTCGGTATAATTTCACAGTTAGTTTTTTCTTTTATTCTTCTGTGTATAATCCGCCGTCGTTAACCTTTTTATCTGGTTTACTTTATCAAAAAAAGAAAAAAAAGGTTTTTCCATCTATCACCACACCAGATAGAGTTTTCGCGGTTACAAATAATTCCCTAGCATCTGTATATCATCGGGATGTACTCTATTTGCCTTTTTTTCTTTCGAATTCGTATCGGCTATAATGAATCAAAGTGAAATAAGGGATTTTAAGGTTGATTAACTAATTTGCGATAGAACAAAGCGTAAGACAACACTAAATAATACACGGCTGTTTCATAACACCACTACGCCCTCTCGAGGGTTTAAGAAAGAAGAAGAGAAGAGAAGAAATAATAGTAAACTAACGACGGTTATGGTATAAGAGAGAAATTAAATTCTGCAATACGGAAATGGCGGCAAAAATGACGAAAAGAAAAAGTTGCTCGAAATGACTGCTATTGGGGATGTTTAACCATCAGAGCGGTACAAGTTGGACATAGCTTTATAACATAGACGTATTAAAATTACTGTAAGTATTAATTAGTAAAAAAAAAGGTTACATTGTAAATAATTCTTTATAATGATAAATATTCATTTACAAAAATCGCATACGCAATTTAGTACAATATTTTCCATACTGCAAATATTACTTAACATCCTCGACAACTATTGTGTACTATAATAGATGTTTGTTCTGATCATTATATAACTAATTTGCCCAAAAAATAGAAAAACTAAATGGAAGAAATAAATTTTTGGGCAAAAGTATATAACAAACAATTTTTGAGGACAAAACGACTACTCATTATACCCAAGGGATGCTAATATTTATTATATATATACATATGTGAGAACATGTACGTTTTTTTTGGGGGGGGGGGGTCGTTAACCAAGGACATCCTAGCTGTTGCATCTGATTTCGCCGGCAAATTATTAACCGGTTAAAAATTTAAAAAAGAAATAAAAAAAATTATTTTATCAGCAATTTATTTTAGTTTCTTTTTATTTTATCGAATGTAATTTATCCCCTCTTCACTAACAAAAAGCCTATAGGTGGTCGGCTAAATTACATCAAAAACTTATAAATTGTTTTCTAAAACTTTCCATAGGAATTAGTCTATCCACTGGTGAATACTAGAATAAAAGCGGTTCGGAAGTTCCTTACTGCGCATAGACAGACAGACAGACAGACGTGAAAAATAATTTTATTTTTCATAAATAATATATATATATATATGTATATATATATCGACTTTCCCGGTTTAGGAAATTATCGATTAGTTTTGGATATTAAAATCATCCATAGATTTCATAGTTATATACTATTTAGCGCCATGAATATGTTTGTCTCCGAGACATGATATCTTTATAAACTGAGAAACTAATCTATATTTTTGCGTTTATTTCACTGATTGCAAAAGAAACGCGAAGTGTGCACAACAAATAAAAATTTAATATCTCCTTTATTTACGCACTCGATTTAATAATAATCGAACATTATAAATTTTACTATCGTACACAAAGAGTTTTCATATTCATCGATAATCGGAGACTCTGGCAAAAGATTCATTGCACAATATGCTATGTGTAATTCCGTTAATTAGAGAAGAAATGAAAAATCCTTTCCAAATTCGGGATAAAGATAGTTTTTTAGTTGTTTTTTTTTTTTTCTCGAGAAAGATATTTCCATCTCCGCCACGATAAAATATTTTTAACGATAATTAAAATTTTACGATCGTTTTTATTTTTGAAAAAATCCCAAAAAGAAAATACAGACGCATGATTACGTGTTTGCACCTGTTTATGAAACGACGTAGTTAGCAGTGTGACAAGACACACACGTATGTGCTAACGAAGAATGAAGAAAACGGGTTCAGTTAAATAAGTGAGCAGCGGCCGCCAACTTGTTTCTTCTTTGTTACCAACAATTTCAAACGGGAATTTTAAAACTTGATTTCAAACAAAATTTTACATTTTCACTTTTTTTAATCTTTTTTTTTTTTTTTTTCTTTTTTAAGTTCACGTTTTACATACGACCAGATAACCGATTCGTTTTTCTGTAGGTCAGTCGTATGTATCTTTTACATCCTTCACGGGAAATGGAAAATAAAAATATATCATCCATCAGCGTCGGATCGAGTACGGGGTACCTTTCAATGTCTCGCAGATACTACGATTTCGTGCTGGAATTTTTTCTAATATAGCAGAATCATTTTTTTCTTTTTTCTAAATACAAACAGGTTTTTACGATTAAAAATCGCATAATAAATTGCCATTCGCGAGAGCCACCAGTAGTGCAGTATTTATTCTCGTCATTTAGCGCGCGCTAAGAGAAAATCAGTTGTATGCAAGAAGGGGGCGAACATAACCACCACACGTGTTTGAATAAATTGAAACTGTGTCCATTTTTTACGAATTAATTAAAACACAAATTCAACGCAATATCAAAGCAGCCCGGAAAGTTGCTCCAGCTTAATTTCTCGTTTCCCATATTCAGAAATATCGTCACCGGTGCGTCCCTGATAACGTAATTTGTGTCGTTAGATTGCGGTTGCCTGGGGGAATTTTACTGCGATCAACTGTCGAAGCGCTTCTAGAAAACAAACATGAAAAGCGGGTCTATAAAAAATGCGTCTCGATATAACTATATACGTATATGCATATATGTATATATATATATATTTATTTATTTATTTATTTATTTACTTATTTATTTATTTATTTTTGCCTAAAGTTGGGCTGCTACTTTCACACCGAGTTAATCCAGTCATGTCGAGTCAAATAACGCCCGATGTCCCAATCATATTACACTGGTCAAAAAGTGTTCTACAACGGATGAGTAGTTTTAATTAGCAGTGACTGAGCTCAGCAGTTAGCGTTGTAATGTTTTATGAAATTTGTAAGAATTAGTGTTGATTTTACTTCAAGATTCATAGTATGAAGATCGATTAATTTTATCATTCTTCAGCGGCTTATTCGGAGGAAGAAATGCGAGAGAAAATATTTATAAAATTTAATTTAAAGAAGAATAAATTATGACATCGCTGAATTGAATTTCTTTCCAAAATAAAAAGATTGAATAAAACTTTTTTCAAGTACACCCGAATATGTATAAACAGTTTCATTAACAAATATTTTACTAATGAAAATTTCGGCTCGATCCACTCATTTGGACTGGGTGATTAGTGCACAACACTCGACGCTGAATTATACGGTATCTTGTATTGTTTACAGCATATCTACCTACCTAATTCTCAAAAGTCCTTGTAATTACGGACTCAACAGCATCTCTCTATTCCGTGCTCGCAACCTAAAGACCCACTGGTTTTGTCAAATCCAACAGATCATAATTAACCTCATGAAAGGGAACTGCAAGATGTCATACTTATGAATTCCTGGCTTTACTGGAATGCCTGGCAATGAAAGGATAGACATGGCCGCACGGGCAGCAATTTACTACCCTGCGGGCCTAGATATCGCCCAACCATCGTCAATAAAAAGACTATTCCAGTATAAGTCTAAACAGGAATGGAGGCCATACTGAGCTTCTCAACAAACCTTTTTAAGACCAATCAACTGAGCCTCGGTGGCCACCGGAGGGTATGTCTCGGGGCGACTTTACAATAATTAATCGCTTCAGAATGGGGCACATTTCTCTGTCTCATGACTATGTTTTCTGCAGGACTTTGCCTCACACAAACTGCTCTTTCTGTTCCTAACCATGTTATCCTTCAGTTCACCATATACTTTCAACTTGTACTAAATTTACAACATTCCGCTAGTCCTTTAACCTAAATTTTCCTTTACAGAAGATCCTCGTCAATTCACCTAGAACGGTTGCCAAACCTTGGTATTATGTATATATATATATCAATGACTAAATTTTACGCCACGGGTAATAAGAAAAATGATATAGTGTTTTTATGTCAATAACGTTTAAAATTGATATAATCAAAATCTACTTTCATTGAAATTATGGAAAACGTAGGAACCTCCCCCTAAACGGTTTTACATTCCCATTTTTTTTTATATTACTTCCGGCGCAACAATGACATCGTCAATATATTAACAATCCTACGCCATTTTTATCACTCCCCCGAGATAAAATGAAAATCTTGTATCGATTAGAAAATAACCGTAAATTAATAAACTACGTAATCAATTAAAACTAGCTCTTCTTTAAGAATTTTACGATTCGATTAATTGCCGAAATAAATTACGGAAAAATATTTTTATATTTTTGTATACTATTAGAAATGGAACGGAAAATTGTTTTTAACTTCCGAACTAGGATAAACAGGGTTTTCTTTTCTTTTCCTTCTAGTAATAACTATAGAAAAAGTATTTCCTTAAGGGATATTTTTGTCCCCTCCCCCTTTTTTTAAACACCGGACGAGAATCTACAATGAGGAACAAAAAAAAGAAAAAGAAAGAGTGCCGTCGTTTCAGATTTGGTTCAATATTGGCTGTGTAAAAAAAAAACTGGTAGTTGGTGCATAGAGAAGAGAAAGACACGGTAAATAAGACACGTAATAGGGAGCAAGATGCTGGAGTTTTAGCGAATAAGAACGTAAAACACAAAGTTCGACAGAAAAGGGGTTGTTGACATTTAAAAAAATGTACATTAGTATTACAGATACGTACTTCATGCGGATGAAGAGGACAATGCGGCGACTTGAAAGGGGCAAAAGTGAGGTGAAAGCCGGGGAAAATAACGAAAACGTAAACGAATACTAGAGACAACAGAACGGGAAAGCTCTTGAGGAACTAGGAAACAGAAGGAAAAAAATTATGAAATTAAGGGATGAAATTTTTTTGCAGTTTGTCTATTTAATTGCGGTTTTCCTTCTTTTCATATAGACATTTCATAAATATCATAGGAAACATCGACACTATAGATGCACGCATATCCTAATTCCACGCGATGCGAATTTTAGCGAAAAACCAAATTGAATAGTTCTAGTAGCGTTTTCAGTTAAATGAGCATTTTCACATGTTACAAAATGTGTCGTTAAATTTTTCATTCACACAGTCGCCGAACGAATAAACGCACCTCTGCGACAGAGAAGTCGTAGGTCGTTGTTTGTACACTTGACGAAATTTTCACGCATAAAGAAATTTGCCGCATACAGTATTTCGAAAAAAAAAAGCAAAAAAAAAACAAAACACGCAGAATAGTTATTTCTTTTGTGGCAAAAATTAATGGTGATATGGAACGAATAATGAGCATTTCATTTTTGTATTTTGAAACTCCATGTAAGAGTGTCCTTAATCGCCAATGAAAACTTCTAATAGACATGGTGTAAAAGTCAGAAAAGTGAAAAGCATCTACTATTTCCCTTTCTTACATTTTAGGATGGGTGCATTCTTTAAGGCGAACATTTTCGTTGATAACACCGATAGCTCTCTATATACAGAAGAAATATATGCAAAAGAATTAATCGATTTATTCGCATCGGTTAATTTTTAGACCATTAAATTGGATTTTATTAGGTTTTTCTCTTAATCAGACGGAGAGAATATACACGTATAATCAAAACGTTACTGCTAACAATCATATAGTCGAAATACATAACTTACGAGTGCAATAAAGTTATATACATATATATATATATAATTTTTATTTATGCGAAGAAGTATCTACAGTGAGCAACGAAAATATTCGGACACTAGGTAATTTTTTCATTTTTTGATTAAAAAGTTGTATTTGTGCAATCTTTTTGAAACAAAAATGTAAGGGCGTGTTAGGACAGAGCATTAGGTAATAGAGACAGTAAAAACTTTCGATGCACAATAATAATAACAAACGGAAATTTGAAACACAAAATAAAAATAGTCTATTGAAGGTGCAACAAAAATATTCGGACAGCTTCGATAAAACTCAAAAATTCAATTTTAAAATCACCTTTAATATTTTGTCGGTAACCCTTTCTGTTGAATAACAGCATTCATCCTCCTAGGCATCGATTCAACTAATTTTTCTGTAAATTCGGGTGAAATTTTTCACCACTTTTGCTCGATAATTATTTTTAGCTGTGTTTTACTTCTAATATTCGTTTCCCGAATTTTTCGATCCAAGTGGATCCACAAATTTTCGATGGGATTGATGTCCGGTGACTGAGGTGGTGTTTCCATGACGTTCGGATAGATGTACAATAGCCACGACTGCGCTTTGTACGATTTATGCTTAGGGTCATTATCTTGGTAGAACTTGAAATTGTTTTCCAGACCCAATTTTTCGGCACCACATTTCAATTTTCTTTTCAGAAGGTCGACGTATGTATCCGCATTCATATTACCTTCCATAAACTCCCAATGTTTGACTGTCGCGTTCAGGTTGTATTTTTTAAGCTCTGTATTCGGTTTCCTCCAAATTTTTAGACGCCCGTCACTTCCGAAAACATTTAATTTACTTTCATCAGTAAAAATTACAGTTTTCCAAAAATTTACATCACGATTAGCGCCTTTGCAAAGTTGAAACGTTTTTTTCGATTTGTTCCGCTGACTAAAGGTTTCTTTCGCGCGACTTTCGAATTGTAACCGTTCTCGTTAATTATTTGACGCATCATTTGTGAGTGAACTTCAATATTAAGTCTTTCGAGTATTTTCGTAGGATAATTTAGGCGCACTAATTGCTGGATTTTTGTTTACCTGCCTCGTTATGAACCGCTGATCACTTTTGACCCATTTCTGTGACCGACATGTTTGTGGAATCGAGTATCTTCTTTTTCAAAACGTTTAATGATGTCGCCGCGACAGTGCTTTTTCTCATATTTAATAACATTGAAATTTTACGAACAGAAAATCCTTTACTATGATTACGAATCACCAACTGTCGTTGCTCAAAAGAGGAGTTATTGCCTTTACGAGGGATTTTTTTAAATAAATTTTAAACCGAACGTAAACATGAATGTAGCATGTCAAATGTCGATCAGCGGTTCATTGAACAGGTTGCCTTTGGTATGAAATGACTCACCCCCGGTGAATATCGTTGTCTTATGGAAAAACCCAACACTGCTCGGCGTACGTACACGTACACATCCGAATATGTTTGTTGCCGTTTGAACAATGGTTTTATTGATGATTTTTGTTATTTTTTTTTTTGCTGAATTTATTACCTTACGCTCTATTCTAACCATACCCTTTCATTTTTTTTTTCAAAAAGTTTGCATAAATACAACTTTTTAATCAAAAAATCAAAAAAATTACCTAGTGTCCGAATATTTTCGTTGCTCACTGTATAAATATAGTGAAACATTCCCCGAGTGATAACTGCGAGCATATGTAATAAATATAACTCTTTTAATCTTAGTATCAGCGGTCAAAATAATAGAAACAGCATAACGACGATCGCTTCAACAAAATACGCGTTTTTCTTAAACGCCGATTTATAATCATTAGCAGTTCTCGATATTATTCGATAAGTCGACATAATTTTGGCGATTAGCGACATCGGATGCTTACCTGTGTTTAATATTAATACAGGCCCAAGGCTTATTGTATACTATAGAACGATGTGCCTTACACACGTCGTAATTACGTCACTGCTAATTGTCCGACTACTATCGAGTTCGGCGATTTGATCTATTTAGGGCATCAACAACTATTGGTCATTATTTCCACCAACCGTCGTATATTTTAATTAGATCGTGTAATAAAAATACATGTTTTCCCCGATTTTTAATATCGTCGCATCAATGATTATGTTCTCTAGTTGTGATGGTCCACTTTCCCCATTTCATACGCGGTAGCTAGTGAAATATCATGAAAAATAATGGAAGCAAAACTTATAAATAAGGATTTATAACTGATTTCAATCTTTACGTGGAAAGGTTGGAATAAGTAAGATCGTGTAAATTACTAAATTAGCGCGCGCAATGATTAATTCAGATTAGAAACGATTTCGGAGAGATTAATTATCTCCGTATGAAACTTAATTGATTTTCAAAATTGTTCCTGATCCGAATTAATCATTGCGCGCACTAATTTTGTAATTTACACGATTTTACTTATTCCAACCTTATAGCTATAATGATGATGGCACAGCTAGAGTTAGGAAAGAAGCCGATGATATATTTACCGGTTATTTTTGTTTATTTATTAACTATATATTTGTGTTTTAAAAAACCTTCTCAGTATATAAAGTTACGCTTGTTTTTTTTTTTTATTTATTTGGACTGGTCCACTGTGAATGTTAAGCTATAAAACTTTTTTCGACATTTTCAACGGGTCCAGCGAGATTCGAATCGACTTCTGCTCGAACGAAATAGCATTACAGCTAATCAACTGTGTTAGCTAGATTTACATGGCTACTAAAAATACGGCGTATCGAAAGAGAAAATAATGAAAACCTGAATAGGAAATGATCGGGCATGTTTTATTTGTACACATGATTACGGGGAGCAGGTTAACATGCACGTAACGCGATACCCCCCATCCTCTGTTTTTACCTTTTAATACGACATATTTCGACACTGTACGAATGCACCAGTTCCGGAATGCGAAATGGTTTAATTTACCGCCTGTTTGATGACACATATCAGCTGTCACCGATGTGTGTAACTCTGATTCTTCCATCACTACGTCTGCGTTCATTTGTTATCGTGTACGCAAGAGCCATATATGTATGTATAGCAGAAATTTGAGAGGTTTTTTTTACTTGTTTTTGGTTTTTTGATTCGTTTTCTTTATTTTAATTAATAATTTCCACCGCTCCGGAAATTAGAAAAGCGTAAACATAAAATAATCCACGGAAGAATTTTTTCAGCGTACTAACGCTGATGAGACGTCATTCAGTTTTACTTACAAGAGCGAGAATTTTTTAAAGATGATCCCATCTGTAATGACCAGAATTATTTGTCTGAAATAAATCATATAAAAAATATTTAACCTTTCCGGTGTATAACCGTAATTATTTTTGTATCTTACACTGCACAATGCACATTTGTTTATGTAATTTTATTATGCACTTCATTTTAATACGAAATGGTAAGTATAAGCATGTAAAAAAAAAAAAGACATAATTGATGTAAAAATAAAGAAATTTTAATTATAATTAAAAAAACAGTAAATTTAGGACAAAAAATTTTGCAAAACATTTTTATTACAAGTAAAATTAATAATCACGCATTATCAAATCTGTTACTCTATTTTACAAAACTTAAACACGGCAATGGAAGAGAATTCAAAATATTATTAATGAAATGTATAATCAACTCAGTCGAAGGAAATACATTACTGATGTAAAGTATTTAATTTTTTGTCTATTTATAATCATAGTATATCGACGTTAGAAGAAAAAAGGAAAGATGGACTTAATACAGTGGCGGATCCACGAGGGGTGAAACAGAGGACACCCCCCACCCCCACACAGAACCAAAGCCTCTATGAAAAAATTTGTTATAACAGAGAAACTTCTTAATTTATACTATAAAAGATTTGTATAAATGTTATTATACCTACGGATTTCGTAATTAAGTAAAAATATTAATGTTCCGTTTTTATTCTGTTTTAAACGTAATTATAGTCATTTTTAATTTTTATTTTGTAATGTAAATGAAAATAGAGTTCAATGAGAAATATATATATTTAATTACCTGGAACAAAGAATTCGGATCGGATTACTAACAAAAAAAAAAAAAAAAAAAGGAAGTAAAATGTCTAATAAAAATACTACCTTTCTTACTATTTCTAAACTACCATATTTAAGATATAATTTTATAATATCGTTTTCTTTTTCACCCCTAAATATAAGACAAAAGTTAAATTGAAAATTGTAATAATTATGTATTTTTTTAAAACATTTTTAAATTTTTCTAAAGAGGAGGTCGCTATTTCATTTTCTTTATGAAACAAGGGGTATTTCTCAAATTTACTGCCTACCGTAGAAGATATTACGACAATTATATAATTTCCCCTCGCAAAATGTCTCACTAGATCGCCCCTGCTTAATGAATCGTGTTTTCAAGGAAACTTGTGGTATAAAAATGATTGAGTAAAAACAGTACTTAAATTTAATAAAAGGATAGTACAAATTTTTAAGTGATATCTGTTACAATTTAAGAAACCCTAACAAAGAATAACATCTCATTAAGGACGCAAGTCGATCATCTGAACTTGTTGACCATAGTGTGGTAGAGTAACACGGAAAATAATTTTTTAATTGGAGGCTGTAGTAATAGGCAAAGTTAAAAGAAATCAAATAAAGGGATTAGTTTTAGAGCAAGCAACTGGAACCTTCTACGGATTTATTAAATATTCTAAATATATTCAATAGGGCACGTGGAATTATTAATCGGTAGAACATTTTTATCCGGAGGAAGTGTTGCTTTTCCGACAAATTAGTATTCAAAAAAACCAGATATTTATTGGTAAAAAAAGTTTCGAAAGCTTTACCATCGAGAAAAGCAACAATCTGCTTTTAAAATGCTTTTGTTGTGTCATCTTGATTTTCTGCAAAGCGACGTTCGAATTATTCCATAATAAACTGCAGTCATATACATTATTAAAGTGAAAGCTTTAAATAAACAGAACACTAAAATTGCATTTTTTTTTTTTTTTAGTTAAGGCGCGCGCATGCTCAATTATTTGTATATACATAAACTCACCTCTGACACTATTGTTCGGTTATTTTCAATATATTCTCTGTACATCTCGCGTTTTTTTATCAACTTCAAAAAAAAAAACTAAAACTTTTCTCGACATTTATCTCAATGTAATTGTTCGATTACATAAAAATTTATCGTTACATCATCTGACGCACATCTCCCCGTCAACTTCTCTATACAGTTTTGAATAACTGTATCATCTGCTTTCTTGTTTCTCAGAAATTCAGAAATGTAAATATCCTGCAATTCTGACAGAAGTGTATGAGTGCATTCTGTCACGAATGAGATAAACGTAGGGTATAACTAAATTGGTAATTTTAAACTGTAGGAGAAAAAGGAAGGGAATTTAAATGAAGAATTCGTTTGACAAAAATTTCTGTGCAATAAAAATTTATAATTATCTCCGACGCAACAAATCAATTTTTTTTTACAATATTATTAAATATAATAGTCGAAGCTGATAGAAAAAAAAAAGTATATACGTACATATATAAATTATAAAAAAAAATTAATTTCTGTAAAAAACTATTAGCTATTTATTTCGCTTAATTATTAATTATAATAAGTTAACAAATTATCTCTGTACCGGTGTTTAAATTGATTTGCAGATTTTAATTATTTTACATTTTACATTGAATTTATATCCGCCGGTATGGATTCTAAATTATTGAGAGGAAATTCGAAAAAGTAAGTTCAGCGAAACATACGAAACTTAATGAAAAGCCGAATTTTTTTTTTTATCGTAATATTTCTTACGCGATCCTTATTTCAATGTTTGACACTGTGCGAATTAAATATTTCTTCGTAAGGTTCAACGAAATAAATTAATTCTTCCATAATACCTTTTTAACCTTTTCAAACAAATGCTTGTAAACACGCAATCATGTAACACAATTAAACTAAAGTGTATGGAATGCAATATATCGATTATTTAGCATCGAGTGGAAATACCGCTCTGACTGATGAAAGAAAAATTCAACATTTTAAAACTGGTAAATCGAACAAATCTGAGACTTTGTATGACTGGATTAATTCAATGTGAAAGTATAACTGTACACAAATTTCAAGCGTTTAGACGTTAAACAATTTGATCAAATATTAGTTCGTTTTACAGTTATATCCGTCCAGATATTTATATAAAATTTAAACAGATGAACTCGCAATCTATAAAACATTTCTAATTACAGTTTTCATAGCATAATCAATCAATCAATTTATTTAATTCAATTATATACATGCTTAAATATTAATATACCTAAAATATATTTATCAATAATAATAATAATAATAGTAATAATAATTTTTAACGTGTAAAAAAAAAAACGAATTTTACTGGAGCGTTTCGGAAATTTTTCAATCTGTCCTTGGCTGCATCGATAATTTTTAGATGTGAGCCTTAAATTCCAAACTGTCCGGTCGGTGTAATATTACTTAGCCAGGAAGCTGGCGCAGACAGAGATGCATGCAAAGCTGGAATTATGTAACCAAGAAGTAGTACTCCAAGTACCCCAGACTGGCTTGTAATTCATTTCCACGATACACATCATTAATTCGGTGCAGAAGCATAATAATGAACTACGACTGTTCGAGCGACCCCATTCATCATTTTTTAATGTTATTAATCATTTCCCTCACCTTCCAGGTTGCCTGTTGAAACGTTACAGTTACGTGCACACAAATAAAATCATTACACATGACACTACCTAGCTTCGGTATAGACTTAATTTTACTACGGCCTCCGGGTGTATGTATAGATTTTTTTTAAATACATACGTATATACGTACGTCTTACTTCTCTACCATTATCTTAAGAAGCGTCAGTTTATTTTTATTTTTTCTTCAGTTATCCTTTTTTTCATACGGTATTCGAATTAAATAAGAACGGGGCCATTCAACTCCTCTGTCTTGTTTATTGCGCTAACAACCAGCGAGATGACGGGTCTCATCATTACCATATGCAACGAATAACTCTACATCATTTCGCGCTTCGCACTCGTATATAACATTCCGAGTTTTTGAGAAACATGTTACGAATCGTTACGAATACACACGGCAGGTGGGGTTCCGAACTTTTTTCATGTACTTTATCGACATTTTTTACAAATTCATTCAAAATTTCAACAAATTTTAAAAACTTCCGAGAGAACAGTTTTCATTTTAATTTAACGCGGAACAACAATAACACATATTTGTTTGCACCCTATTGCAATTCGAATGTATCCTTTTGCCATCTGAACTCCTTGTCATATTTACCGTCTCGGCATCCGATCAAATTAAAGTCGTAAATAACTTCTTTCTCCCCCTTCCCTTCCCCCGGTGTCTACGTGAAAATCCTTTTTGACCGGCCCACTCTACGCGCAAAACAAAAAAACGAACAACTAAATATAGTTCACAAGGAACACGAAAAAACAAAAAATAAACGTTTTGCAAATAATATTGCTATAATAACATCGGCAAGCTGTTGTTTTTTTTTCCCTTTTTTTTCAACATAAACGTATTTTATGTTCCAAATTTTTAAAGACCAAATAAGCGCTCTTGCTTTACCGCGATAATCGGTTTCGTGTCAATAAAAAAGTTAATATTTGACGGAATCTAATTTAAAAGATTTTTCGTCTTTTTCTTACGCAACTCGTCATCCTCTTAATTTAACACGCTATTCCGAATTCCCTTAATATGTGTACTTCCTCTTCACAGATAACTGACCAAAATTGTTTATAACATAATACAGCAAACGGGCACGTAGCCGAAACAGGGAGAACAGGACCTGATATCTAATTTAGTAAAAAATATTGTCCGAGGCTTTAGGCGAGCATATAACAAAAAAAGATAACCGCCTCGCGCAGTCAAAAAAAAAAAATTGCGACCTCTTAATTTATTGATTTCCCATTTAAATATTTTAACGAGTAAAACTGATCAATTGTATTTTACTGATGTGCAATTAATTGGTTGAAAATTTTAACAATTTTTGTGGAAAAGTCATTACAACTTTTTTATCTTTTCGGAAGAAGAGAAAATTTTTAGAAAAAGGTCTTAGCAGGAGTTTATCAGAAAATTTTTAATTATACCGCTCTCAAACTGGTATTTTTTTGTGATTTTATACCTCCTCGTAAAAGTATTTTTTTTTCCCTACCCTGGGCGCGCCAGCGGCCTTGACCCAACAACATGAAAAATTAAGAGTTATAACTAAATAGCCAGGCGGTCAGAAATGGAAAAGGCGAAGGACAGCAGCAATGGAATAACTGAAGGCAATGGGAAGGAAAGAATATATAGGTAGCGTTGAAGGGAGTAACTAGAAGTTGGGCGTAAAGAAAAGAGCGTTCGTTAGAGCGTGCAGAACATTCGAATAGGATGTGATTTGAATAACAGATACAAGAAGGCTCAGAAGCGTGAAGAGAGCAGAAAGGAGAAAGAGCTAAAGAAAAACGAAAACTAGAAGAAGGGAGTAGAGAATGATTGATTCTAAGCCTAATTAAGGAAACAACAGTGGAACGACGACAGGTAGGAATAGATTGAAACCAAGGCAGAAAACTAGGAACCGATTGAATAAGACAGTACTGTGAAAAGCGATTTGAGAATAAAGACATGTCAGACCAAAGTCTAGAATGATTAGAGCGTGATAGAGAAAGAATATCTGGGGAAGGGAAAGAGTCAAGGAAA
Organism: Icerya purchasi; assembly: GCA_039619475.1. Lineage (NCBI taxonomy): Eukaryota > Metazoa > Arthropoda > Insecta > Hemiptera > Monophlebidae > Icerya > Icerya purchasi. The sequence goes on along the minus strand of CM077116.1, from coordinate 149,493,943 downwards.
GGACCAATGCGGGTGGCTCAGCGAGATGAAGAGTCATAAAAGTTAATTCACCTGTGTAGTTAAAATTATTTACTTTGAAAGACCATGTTCCGTAACATCAAAACCAGTTGAAAGAAGAGAACTAAAAATGCAAATTCTGAAAAAATTGTATAAAACCGGTAAGTATTGTATCGGTGCGTCTTTAAACATTCATTTGTTAAACGGAGTGAAAAAGTAGTCTAATACAAATTCGTAAAAGTTTCTTTTGTTAAAACATTGAGTAGACAAACTGCGAGCAATATTTCAAATAATTTCACTTTATATGCGAATCTTTATCATCATCAGGTTTGTGGCCGACACCGTTCGATACTAAAGACTTTACAATTACAGACTGAAAATTCTCCAAATTACATCTCCTTTCGAAAAGAATTAAAACTAAAAACTTTTGCAGCTAATAACAGCATATCAATCGTATGACCGACACTAGGCCTCTTTAAGATAAACTTTTTTTTTTTGATTAGAAGTGTTTCCTTTTTTATTGATTGAAATTAAGATAAAACCCATTCAATGGGCTTATCAGGCGCAGTCGTAAAACCATAATAATCCGATAAATCGATGTTACTACCGCCGCGTAAATTAAAGTAATCGACTAATGTATTTCAAAGTTACTTTGCATTCATGTTATTGTCTGCACCTCTGATTAAATGCATTATACTATTCGATAAGTTTTTTGGCAAATCTCCAACTATCGTTTCGTAATTAAGCGTGATATTTAATAATTGCGCTCATTAAAAAATGTAATCAACTACAATAAATAATCGGTAATTATCATTTCTGTAATTGATTACCAAAAGTAATATCAGTTAAATGCAATTCTGGCCCGCAATCGATTTTCCATATAATCTTTAATCGTAATTCATTACAAAATGCAAAAAAGCTTATTCTGAATTGTTTTGCATATGTTCCGTTTTTAACGTGTAAAAACAAAAAGCGGTTCGATTTTTCATCTGTCAATGAATGGAGATTTTTATTTTACAATTATAATTTTACACTGGCCATATTGTTTTAAAGTGTATTTTCCGATTAGGGAAGATCCAGATCGAACCCGTTACACTCCACCAAGGTAGTCAGATTAGCTAATAATATTTCGTCCGAATGAAATTCTAATCCTGAAAATATCGAAAATTATCTTACTTGCTTTAAAAGTTAATGCGCTTCTAGAAACGAGCCAAAATAAAAAAAAGAACAAAAAAAGCAGTCAAACCTATGTCCTAATTCTGACTACAGCCGATTACCTAAAAATCAGTGAATATCAAGCAGCACTAATAAAATCGATCACGTTTATATTACCATACTAATCGATAACTCCTAGAATCAATGAGGTTGTAATTGAAAAATCGAACGAAGACAGACACCCCGGTTCACACTTAGCATTTAATTCAAGGTTTCGCTGATTATTTTAAATATAAATATGTTTGAGTTGTGCGTTCTTCTGAATATGCTGAAGTTTGTGTACCAGTTAAATTCATCACTGAGCTATCGCTCTGATTATCTTCATTAAATTTCATTACGGAAAATGTTTTCTAACACGTAATACACCTGTGTCATTACTTTAAGATCTCTTTAAGGTCAAAAAACAAAAAAAAAAGGAAAGAAGAGAGAATGGAATGTTAGATTCAAACAGAAGCAGTTATGGCAATTTTAGAAAGATTATGCAGCTGCAGGATAAAATGGATGTAATCTAGACACAACTGAACATATATTCGTATAATTTATTCCCGGAATTATATTATTCGCGGAATAGGAGAACCGTGTAATGCCAACTCTACCGGTCGTTGAACTCCGGAATTCGATAATTGAGCTTCTAGTACAGTTCACGGCCCTGCTTAGACGGTGAACTGGAATACGGCTGTAAAAAGAAAATCCTTTTTTGAAATGATATATCCGAAGCAAATTTCTCCTTGTTTCGATTCTTAAATAAATGAAAACGAAACGCCATTATCGATATCGCTCTCAAAACCGAAAATTCCTATAGTATCAATAGGCATCAATGTCTTATCAGTGTGAGTTGATTTTTCATGGTCATAATAATTACTACAATCAGAGAATTATTTGCTTTTTCATTGATACAGATGCTTACGTTCTGTGTACGCTGTTCTTAATTAGCGTTTCTGTTCTGTAACTAATTGACGACTAGCAGAATTAAAATTAGTTCAAATTTACTATCCGTAAACTATCTTTTTGTGTTCTCCAATTTTCTTACTGGAATTAAAGCGTAGATAAAAAAACGCGATTAATCGAAATCTGAAAAAATGAACCATACATTACCACAATGATTACTAACGTAACGCAATATTCAGGATTAGATTTTAAAATTTTTTTTTTTCTATTTCTACAAAAAATATTGCATTTTTCTGTAAAATCTCAGTAACTGAAAGTATACTAATAACGTAAGATTTCACTGCTAAAAACTATTGGCCGGCAACCATGTCGCACGGATAGCTCATTATTATAAAAAATTGATTTAATTGATATATATATCCCAAGAAAAATAGTTCTTATAAACTAATATATATATATATATGTATATATATATAATTACAACGTAATTCTTAGGCTACCCTCCATTCGAAAAAATGTCCCAAAAAAATGTCCCAAAAATGTCCCAGAAAAATGTCCCAATTTTATGTAACGTTTGTTATATTTTGTAGGATTTTTGTTATTGTTATTTAAAAAATGTCACAATTTTATGTAATGAAATATGTAACGAAAAATGTAACGAAAAAATGTCTTAATTTTATATAACGGAAGTTAAATGTTAGAATAGGATTTTTGTGGTTATGTTATTTTTTGTGTGTGTTGATGCCAGTAAGAATTACGTTGTAAATTTTGATCATTTTATACAAAGTATAGAAGAAAAAGAGACAGAAATGAAAGCAAGAGGGGTCAAGGGGCACAGCCCCTTGCGAGGCCAAAATGGATACTTTTTTTTTTTTTTTAGCTCAGCTGTAAAACATTACGACTGAGTTATTTTGCATATCGCGAAAAATTTAGTATAAAAACACGCTGAAGATGTGAGAACGATGTGTGTATGCACTGGTTCATTGGTAACGTTGCAATTGTAACTTGGCTCCATTGCAGTTCAGTTCCATTCATTGTAATAGAAATTTCTCGCAGCGTCATACTCAAAGAGATAGTAGTTTGATTATTTGGGTAACATAACCTGATTTGTCCGACACACTTAACGATAACAATTTCTTCGATGTTATCGATATAATACAGAAATGGTTCTCCTTAAATGTAACATACTTTTGTTTTAAATCTGTCAGCGAATTGCTTGACTCAGCTCTACCCACTAGAGGTTTCCCTAAATATTTTATACGTCGCATCCCGAAATATCCTCAACGTCTTGTCGACATATACCCATTTTTACAAACGGCTAAAATAACTAAAACACTCACACATATGTAACCTTAGTGGCAGTATTGTGGGTTTTTGTACTACTGTTGAATCTGAAAAATGTGATGTATTTAAAAGAATCTATAAAATCATTTTGATCTAAGTCAAATTTGTCAAGTGAATCAGTATGTGACAATGTGGGTGTACTGCTTTTGAAAGACAAATTCTTCATTTTAAATTATGACATTAAAAAGATGGAAAAAATTGAGACATCGGATTTTACGAAGAAGTAAATTATACTTTGGTAACAACACATATTACACCATTATTTGCTTACGGGCGAAATAAAAAATTACCGAGGAATTCTATGAAATGACTATTCAGAAAACCCGTATTCCTTTTAGTTTTCTAATATGCTGAATAATCAATCCGTAAAATTGCTAGCTGGCTGTTCATTTCACCTGCAAGTAGTGGTGAGATGTATTGTTGCTGAAAAACAATTTACTTATTATTCATGAAATCAGTACGTGTTTCGTTTCTGTCTTTTTCAAGTCATAAATCATTTCAACATTAAAAAAATTGTTCTTTCAAAAGCAGTGTGTTCCCACAATGATATTTCTTATTTGACAACTTGAATGAGCTGCACCTTAGAAACCTAAATGGAGGGACAGTGAGGAAATAGTGGAGTTGTTGTTAAATATGCAAATAGCGGTAAAAGCGAGTTATGGTAGAATACAGTTGTCAGTTAGAGTAGCATGTCCTATTTGCGAACAATTTATGAGACTGTAATGTCACCACGAGACTTCTTCTGACAGTCAATAGGGTTCTTGGTAATGGGCTTAATATTTGATATAAAGAAAGATGGGAGTACGACTTTCATTTCTGATTCCGTTTCAGTTTCTCAATATGCTGTTCAGTTAATACGATTACACGTTAGTTATTTAGCGATAAAAGATGAGTTGTTGCCAAAGAACAATTTACTTCTTATTCGTGAAATCGGGTGTCTGTCTTTGCTGTAATTTTTTGAGAATCATAAATCCTTTTGAAACAAAGAATTTGCCTTTTTAAAAGCAGTGCGCCCCATTCAGGGCACATACTCGCCGTTTACAGCGTTAATGTTGATGCGTGGTTCCCCAGCTCTAAAATCGGCCCATTTATAATAGCCTCTGAAGTTGTACACGATATAAGTGGAACTGCTTAAAAAAAAAAAAAAAAAAAAAAATCGCTTATATCATGCCTTATTACAAAACTAATCTTTTCTTTTCTTTTCCGCCAACGATCGGGAATTGAAAAAGGAGCGGATAAAAATTAAGGGTTGTTTACCACATTCCACGATCCGGGAATTTCACAATCCAACGTGGGTTTTAGTTTTAATACGGAATTCTTGGTCGTGTGTTTTTTCAGAATAAACGATAAATCGGTTTCGCTCGATAGCTTATCAATTCAAATATTCTAAACAAAGCCGCCAGGCCATAAAAAAAAAAAAAAAAAAAAAACAAAAGCGTTGAATATACGTTGTTGAACCAACGATAAAAAAAAAACAAGCAAACGAAATAAAAATAATCTATTTCCGTTTCTATCTCTCTCTGTTAGTAAAAAAAAATTCGGTCAACTACTTAATGTTTTAGTTTTTTTTTTTTTTTTTTTCAGATTTATGATAAAATTTTGAAAATTATTTAAATTTCAATAACCGGAAATAACTAAAAATTGAGAACACTCGAATAGTATTTGAAAATCTCTGTTTGCTTCGTCGCGCTTTGATGACGTCAACTAGTAATAGGATTAGTAAAAAATTTGTTTCATACTAAAAGGCTTTACCCCCTGGCTCGCTCAGCCGCCATTACACTATTGTTTATTTTAAATAGTGTCGTAAGAGGGGGCGTCGAATTTACGCTAAATGGAAATACATATCAAATATAGCCGGCAATAAATTAAGACCACGAACGCTACCTTTTATACAGTCAGCTCCTGTCATTAGGTCTCCCTACTCCCTATAACTCTTCCTTTATCCTCTCCTTTCCTTCATCTTCTGTGGTGTCCGCACTGCTGTCCTTTGTTGCGTCCATTTCGGACCGCTTAATTATTTAATTTATTAGCTTAGTTTTCTTGTTGTTGGGTCAATGCCGCTGGCGCCCCAAAAAAAAAAAAAAAGAAAAAAAGACCGATAGGAATTGAATCGAATATCAGAAAATAAATAAATAATAATAAAAATTCGAACGATTATTTCTGACTATTAGCGCGTTATTCAATGTGCCGTGTGCAGTGTTATACTCACCATCCACCATATCCTTACCGAATGCCCTTCATACTCCTCGGAAAAAAAGTTCTTCAACTTGCCTTATTCCCTTCCCCTCATCCTTAGTGCCAACTCCTCTTCACTGTCCAACTTAATTCTTTTCCTCCATAAGTCTAGAATCTACTCATTAATCTAAATCTCCTTCTCTTCCCGTGCCTTTAGACATAGTGGCTGCATATGACACGTAAATTTAACTTAATAATAATAATAATAATAATAATAATAATAATAATAATAAAACTGAAATCCTTATATGAATAACTTCAAAAATTTCTTATATAATAAAGGAGAAAAATAATTGTATAAAATTATCTGACCTATTTTTACATAAATATTTTAATTTACAAAAATACGTTCCTTCAAAATGCGCGCAGAAGTATAAACATTTATTGTTCCGTTTTAAACAGTTAACAACACTGCCGGTAGCAATCGAAGTGGTTGCGGGGGATGAAGACCCCGGATGTATTAATGAAATTAAAGAATTCGCTAATTTTCGTCAATCACCTTTGCAAAGGTTTAAACTGATTCCGAAGAATTATTGGCCTTTTTCGTACGTGCCTGCATATTATATGCAAATACATGCGGAACAGTTTTATTTAATATAAAAATTTACCAGACGGTAACCAGTTATTTATTGATTTCACAAAAAATTTTCCCCGCGGTGTGATTGTATTTTTATGTGCTGTGTCATTAACAGAAAACGACTATACAAATGTAAGTCCGATAAAAGCATTTTATGCAATTTTATGTAACTTACGGAGAACCAGTTTGGCAAGGTGAAACTAGTTATTTAAAACAGCAGCTACTTTTATTGGCCAACGCTAAATAGTTTCCTTATGAAATTCATTTTTTAGTTATAAAAACGATTCGTCGAGGATATAATTGAAGGTTTCATATAAAAAATGTTAATCAATTTGAGAAAAATTGATGTAACCATTTTACCGATTTTTTTCGTAAAATTAAACATTTGCAGCGAGCGTACCAAAACACTTAACAACGCGTAAGAGATAGAACAATTTGAACCGGTTCCATCTGATTCGAATATTGCAAATAACCCCGTTTCGGAACGAAAACGGATCGTAAGTGGTAAAATCAGAAATCCCCTAAAACAAGAGTCCCGTCTATCTCTATCTGTATCCTTAATATAGAAGAAACATAAATAGTGAACCTTTTTAAAGAGGCGATAAGCGCAAATGGCTCTTCAACTATTACTAATATCAGTTTATACGGAAATGTAGATTCCTAATATAGATGTATTTAAACCCTCCCCCCTAAATCCTTCTTCTTCTAAGGTATATTTCACTGCAAACCATCTTTTATGCTTTTTTTTTTTTTTTTTTTTATTACTTTTTAACTCGTTTTTATTTAACTTTTAAAGTAAATCTCGATTTTGACATTAAAAAAAAAAAAAATCAATAGAAAAAACTATTTTTACCCTTAAAAATACCGATTGATTTTGATTTTGAACATGTACGAATCAAACTTAATTCGTTAATAATATCCAAGCGCGTCCGATTCCGTAACATCTGCAGGTATAATCGTTAAAACTGTTTCACCTTCCGCGTAAAAAATTAATGTTACATCGTTACTTCCACTTTCCATGACGTCACTTTTGTGCACTTTTCTGAGCAGCTCTGTTGATAGATATAAACAGTATCGAAATTTGGTTTGACCCCCAACCGTAAAACGTAAAAAAAAGAAATCCGTTCGAATCTTTTTTTCCTAAACGTTACTCCTCGTGCTGCACATTGTTAATGCACAAAAACCAACGTAGTAGTGTTATCGCTTAATATACCTGATTACTTTCGAACAAAAATTAAAAATCAGTAATTTCCACAAACCATTTCGCTGAAATTTATCGACTAGAACTTCAACCATGTTTGTCGGATTCGCACGAGAGGGGAACTTCCCATAACTACGTCTCGTTCGAAGCGACGGCTGTGTACGTGTTGCGTGATATATATATATATATATATATATATGTGTGTGAATTTTAAAAAAATAACATGGTACCCTACTAGCGAAAGAAGAGTACTATAATTTATACCAGCTGAAATGCCTGTACGACTGGCGCGCTAAGGACAACGTTCCGATTTACATTATTTGCGTGGGCATTCGCTTGTTGTTCCGTATACATGAAGTACCAGGAAGATGGTCGAACAATACATTCCGTACGAGGTCTATCGATATCATCACGGTCTTCCAATAGTGTAGTACGATGCCGTAAGTTCGACAATCGGCATTTTTTTCGTTTCTAAATATCATGCAGATTCGGCAACTCCAAAGTTGGTGGGCAGACACGAAAAGTAGGAAACGCGTCAACAGCTGCGACTACTAAGAGACAGGGAAAGTAAAAGGAAAAGCAGTCCGCGAATTGGCGCTACAATGTATTTTAAAATCAAGGACACGGACCAGCGACGTGGCGAGTCACCGAGATTGCAGAATACCAGGAATGTCGACCGAATCACCGGACGCAGGCTCCCCGTTATATTGTTAGCGTAGCCGAGAACGGTTCAGCTGAGTTCGAGTCGTTAACATTGAACCAAAGAAAAATGTATCCAGCTTCAGGCGCTAATTCAAATAGCCTGTCTCCGGTACGCGAACCCTATTATCGCTACATGCAGTACCGACTCCGTGAGGCATGCTTGCTCGGTTACATCATAGTAACATTACCATTACATAAAGAGCTCCTACACGTATATCGCTTAGGTATTCGTCGGAATTATTAAAATGCACTTTATCGAACGACTTTTTGTAAATTTTACCGTTTCCTCATCTTTCAAATACGCGCGCAGCCATACACGATTCCTTGAACGGAACATGGACCGGGAAACTTATTTTCATGAAAATAAGCAGTAATTAATGAACCTAACTGAACATCTTCAGAATAAATATATTTTCGGCCGAGAATGTTTTAGAAAAGAAAGGAGGAAGAAAAAAATCCCATAGTATTATGTCCTATGTATTGTGTTCTTGAGATTACGAAATTAAAAAAATCTAAAATGCCGGAACTTTACTTAAAAATAATAAAATATCGGAAAATATCGTTTTTTTTTCAAATCAAAATGATACATGCAATAAAAAACTAGTCGGCGATTTATAGTATTTTTTAATTTTTAAATTAAAAAAAAATAAAATAAATACAAAAAACAAAAAGAAACCTGTTTTAATGTTATTTTGACGATACATGTTGTCCAAGTCTAAGTGTTTTCTAGCTGAAGATAATTCAGGTTGACCCTGGATGATAAAAGGTGGCGTTATTTTTATTTCGATTAAATTTTGGTTTATTTTATTTTATTATCGTTTAAGCTTATTCTCATGGATTTTATTTATTTCCGCAATTTAAAATCAATTTTTTCGGTCGGTTTAATTTTAAATACGTCCCAGTTTTGTCCCCCTTTTAATAATTGCTCGTTATTGTTAATTTCATTCGCAGTTCGAATTATTCGTTCCCTCACTTCTCTTTAAAATTGTTTCTTTTTTTAATTGTTTGCTACGTTTTCCCGCCTTTTTTTGAGTTTCTTTCCCAGGTTCTGTTTTGTTCTATTTCAATCGAAAATCACTCGCAGTCTAATTTGAAATCGCCCTTTTCAGGGTTGCCTTTACGATAATTTTTTTTAAATTTACCCCGCTTTATTTTTTTATAGGAAATCTTGAAGTCGATTTTTTTTTAAAAATATTTTTTTCTATCTGCTCTAACCAATAAAGTTATTCAATACAGTTGTAGTATTTTGACGAAAATAGCGCGATAGACAGTTTATTAACGAGTGATTTTTTTATTTAGAATTTAAGATATTACCGATAAAAGTTAGTAACAGTGAAATAAGTCCCCCCCCCCCTATCATGCGTATTATTCACGTTACGAGTTTTACATAAATTACGTAAAATTGCAATGCGCACGCGTTATAATTAACCTCTCACGGTGGTAATATATGTATATAAATGTAAAGAAATAAATACGCGGAAGTATTTAATGTACGCGAAGAACAGTAGAATTTTACATTTCGGACAGGCTCATTTACAAATCTAATTTGCCGGTAGTTATTAGGCGATTTTTTTTTTTTGTTTTTCTGCGTAAATCTGTTAGGTTTTTCTTTTTTTTTGTTCATCGATAGCTATCTTAAGGGAGCTCTTATGATGAATATCCTTCCCCGTCGTCAGCTGTATTACATTCACAATGTGGCTTAACCGTGAGGTATAGTGAAAGAAAATGATGCATGTTAACAGCAAAGAAATATGCCTCTAATAGTCCAAATGTCAGTATTGTGAAGGTCGCGCTCTCGAAATTCTTTATACTTTTTTTACGTTTATGTATATGTAGCACATATCGGTACGAACTGCGAAGTAACGCACGATTCGCATCGATACGCCAAATAATTACTGTTTTAATCGAATTCACGGAAACTTCGAGACTTCGTCTTATTATTTCCCGCGCTATTATTAAAATTACAGATGCGCGGAAGAAATAATATTAGGGTCAGTCGTTTAAAATTGAACGCTCAATTTTGTGTATTTTTCGCTTATTATTTTATTGTCTTTAAACGGTTAAAGGAACACACGCTGATTTCCGTCCTAACATAAAGCTGCTATTTGTGACTATGTGCACCTCAACTCGGTCATGTTCGAAAGAGGGTTTTTTTTTACCTCGATCGGCTTCATCCAGTTAGTCCCCATCTGTCGACGATCGTAACAATTTTCCAGACAATATACTTAGATATTCGTAATGCACCGATTGTATGCAAATTTTTTCATAGAGGCTTTGGTTCTTGGGGAGGGATGCCCCCCCCCTGGATCCGCCAACGATTGATATATATATATATATATATATATATATATATATATATATAAACTCGGCCATTTTGGCCTCGTAAGGAGCTGTGCCCCTTGACCCCTCTTGCTTATATTTCTGTTTCTTTCTCTTCTATACTTTGTATAAAATTATCAAAGTTTACAATGTAATTCTAAATTGGTCCATATAAATATAATAATATAATTACAAAAATCCTATAAAATATAACAACGTATTAATTACAACGTAATTCTTAGGCTACCCTCCATTAGAAAAAATGCCCCAAAAAAATGTCTTAAAAAAATGTCCCAATTTTATGTAACGCAAAATGTTCCAATTTTATGTAACGCAGAATGTCCCAATTGTATGTAACGTTTGTTATATTTTATAGGATTTTTGTTATTGTTATTTAAAAAATATCACAATTTTATGTAACGAAATATGTAACGAAACAATGTCTTAATTTTTTATAATGAAAGTTAAATGTTAGGATAGGATTTTTGTGGTTATGTTATTTTTTGTGTGTGTTGATGCCAGTAAGAATTACGTTGTAAATTTTGATCATTTTATACAAAGCATAGAAGAGAAAGAGACAGAAATGAAAACAAGAGGGGTCAAAGGGCACAGACCCTTGCGAGGCCAAAATGGCCGAGTTATAGATATACATATTATCATTTTTCGAATAATTATTTGTTACTTTTTAGTGACAGCGGTTTTTGAGTACTTTAATAAAATTTTTTAGAAAATAATAAGTTACTTATTTCTTAAAACCTAACAACGAAGTTGACCATGATGTCAATTTAACTACCGCCTGCAAAATGACACGTTTCTTTTAACTAAAGAAAGCTGAATATGAAAAGCCACAAAAGCACCTTAAGATGTGACTCTTACTTTATACTTTAATAGACAAGTTGGGATTGTATTGTGACCCCGTATTTATCACAGAATTATGCATGTATCGGAAGTGCATTATAATAAATGTTTTTTTTTATTTTTTTTAAAAAAAAAAAAAAAGGAAAAACCTACGCGTCCACTAACGTTATGTTTAGTTCCGTATCGTAATTAGTTTTTATGAAATAACTAAATATTTCTTTATATTTTATTAAATTACTCAAAACTTCCTAAACTAAATTTTCACGAAATCTAATGTTCTTAATGATTGCATTGCACACCAATACATAGCAGGATGATATGCACTAAAAGTAAGTAACACCATTTGTTCAAATGAAATCGTACAACAAAATCAAGTCTACATACACATGCGTGCATACATTCACACATAGACCTTTGTTTTGAATTTTTTTCTTTTTTATTATTGTTTTTTTTTTGGGGGGGGGGTCTCCATATTTGAAAACATGAATATATCGAAAAAAATTTCAATTTTCGCTATGATTATTAAAATATTTCAAAACATATTATTACTTGTAATTATTAATATGCACGACGAGAGTGCATGTAGCTAGATTTGAAAAACTAGGTGGCACTGTTGTTGATGCACACTTTGTAATTACGTATAATATGTTAAAAATGTTCTCATCGACCAATTAGTAAATGTACGTTAAAATATTGCTTATTCATCTTTTACGTACTAATTAATACGAATGCACACGAAGCGTGAAAGTAATAATTACCATATTGCAATTGTCACTCAGAAGCAAATTTTACGTGGATGGGGATGATGTACTTTGTCTCAATGTCGTTAACAATTTTTCGAGGATTTTTAATTTATTAGAATCTAATTATCGAGATGACCGTTCGCAGAATATACTAATGAGGAACGAAATTTTTTTTGAACCTGGTTACCGCATATAGCAAACACCAACACTTGCTACTATTATTAAATGTTACGTCGGAAACGATCACAAAGCAATATTTAATTTGAAAAATCGTATTATTTTTCGGCGAATACACAGCTTCTCGCTGATAACAGCTAATTCGAGAGAATGAATTGATACCGATTTTAAGAGTGACTTTGTGCAAATATTTTCTTTCATATATTAAAATAAGGCTATCATCAGTATATTATACTTCAGCGCACTATTCAGTTTTTGTATTACGATTATTTTGTTATTGTCTACGTTTTCCAGGGGTTAACCATTTAATAATATGAAAAAAAGTAAATAAAAATGGTTATCTAAGAATATTTTTGAAATTTCCGATTTACTTAATAATCATACGAGTGCAATTATTTTTCAACGATATGAAGAATCTTGTTTTCGTTTTAAAAAAACATTCATAAACCGTACAGTATAACCAGTTTTCATAACGCTTTGTAATGCAAAGACTTTTATAATGTTTTTTTTTGTTTTTTTTTGTTTTTTGTTTTGACTAATCTATTAATGTTTTGAAACAGGAATCTACAGTACGAGCGCCGTGTAATGATTATCGCAGCATGCTCGACATCGCCATCACTCGGATCAGCTTCTTTATCGCGCTATAGGAGATAAGCTATAGAACCGTGAAGCAAGATTTTCAAGTAAATAAAATGGACAACAACATTGAAAAGGGTCACCATCGCATTACCGTTTCTGGTCCGGTCGAAGAGCTATTCGAAGAGATAAATAGTAAAAAGTCATTCACTTACAACGCAAACAGTGAAGGTATATTTTATGCTCAACTTTATGTATTATCAATAGGATTTTCACTTTTCTCGAAAATACTCGAAATTTTTCAACACAAAATGATTAAAATAAATGGCCGCGTTTGTATGAAGCCTTTTCGAAATCAATAACAAGGTGCTTTTTGTTTTTTTAGGTGGAAATATATCTGTCCGAAAAACTGTACTGTTGGACCCTGTTCGTTCTTCTGAACATGGCGGTGGTAGTAAAATGAAAACAATCACTGTTGTTAAAGATATCGATTTCGGCGACAGTGATTCTAAATTTGAAAACATAAATAGCCCGACAAGAACTAACTTTAGATCCGAATTATATTTTTCTACCTCCGATTCTGAAAATGGTATACTATACATACACACACACACATATATATATATATATATATAAATATAAATAAATATATCAACTCGCTCCTTTGAATCTCACTAAAGGGAAAACGCTTGGGCCCCAGACGCTAGTTCTCCTATAATACTTATGAAAGACTCGATTTCAATTGACTGCGTCATTCTTACAGATTTTGGAACACGATTTTCTTATTGCCCTCAGTGTAAGATGACAATAATTAATGAATACACATACAGACACACAGGCACTTATATATATAATAATTGAAAACGAAAGTTTCTGGTCTAATTTCTGATATGATTGACTAATAACGTTGATTAAAAAATACGTAATATTAAAAGAAAGTAGAAGATTTCCAGATTGCAAGAAATCGAGACGCATTTCGTCAAATGGTTGAATCCATGAAAAGTGGTTAAGCTATACCCGAATAGGGTTGCACGAAGAAGAAGAAGAAGAAGATTCAATGAAATAAATCTGGTTTAAATTTTTTTTTTTTTTTTTTTCGATCACATAATAATTTGACTTCATTTTACAATTAACATAAAATGATTTCGTAACAATTTCGCGTGTTGCTCGACGAGTAATCATAAAAATCTGTTTAAAAAGCCTTTAGAAAATTGAACAAAAACAGCACAAAAAAGTTACAACGAATTAAATTTCATTTTCCTATTGTGGAATATTCTTATAGCGCGGATAAGTTCGGCGGTACTCCTCGTGTCAGTGTTCCTGAAGGATGATCATACTTTTAAAATAATCGCAGTATTTGTTTATACAAGTGCAAGCAAGAGCGTTTATCGACATGAACCCCCCTCCCGTGAAGATGTTATCACACTGTCAGCGATGCATTTAACGGTTGCAGACTGCTGATTTAAAAGTTAACTGGGCTACCTCGAACGTTCCCGTCCCTACAGATTAAATTGGTTTCGGTGAGCATTGATACGAGACACTAAATCCTACGACCCTAATGACGACCGATACAGACATTTTTCCCGGTTAGAGTAATCACTATGCCGTTTATCATAGTGTAGAACTTCGGGCTATTTCTTCTACACTTGTTGTAGCGTCGATAATGTGTTCGTATCGAATAAACCAAACGTGCGTTTGGCTAAACGAAAAAATACTCGATGCCCTCTTCACCGTTACAAGCACCGAGAACGCAGATTTACTTCTAACACGGCAGTGGATCGCCTATCGCCTCGCAGGGAGTGACTATACCCGAGAGCGATCCCGAAACTATAAAGGCAATAGTCGACTGACTGACAGCGGGAAATCTCTCCGCTATTCTTCATTGTGCCTACTCGATTCAAGCGTGTACGAAAATTTGCCAACAATGTTCGATCGGGTCGTCGGTGATACTCAGACTTACATATTGCTACTGAAAGATATTTAAAATGGAAATGTCGCCTTCAGAATAATCTACGGCACACAATTAATACCGCGAAATATAAACTAAGAGAGAGTCGTCATTTGCAATACACGAAAAACTGATAGAAAAACGTGTAATGTACGTTTTAAGATTGAACAATTTAAACAACGGGTACTTCTGTCCACGGCGTGAATTTGGCAGCAGTACCGCCGAAAAGTCGATTATCGACAAAAATTATGTCATCTTGCAATTTAATCGACGCTCGATGCTGCCTACGTAAAGGGGGCAGATTCATAATTTTAACTGTTTTCGTTTAATTCTTATTTCTCTACCAGTGTGTAATCGCATTTTGAAAAAAATCCCCGATATCGCATGTAAAAATCTCATACCTTAGATAATGCGATAAAAACGACTCGGAGAAAAATGCATCGATACAAAAATATCGCAATCTTTCACACGTTTCGATATAATCGTTCTCTCAAGCCTCTCAATTATCACGACCGCTAATAGCATCTTCATATTAAATATATATTAAAAATTATACAATAACAGAGACACTAGTTTCGACTGTCATTCGTTTAATCGTGTACACAAGTACTTTTCAGTTATTCTATAAAACTCACAGCAGACAGCTCGAAAGATATTGCGACGCAAACAATTAAGAATTAAACTGTTTTAATCGCTAATTCATTAAATTCTATCAAAGCTGTTTTGAAAATTTACCAGTAACATCGAATAAAAAGGGAGCTCTAATTAACCGGTGCGATATTGCTCTAAGACACTGAATTAGTAAAGCCCGGAACCTCGAACACACATTGAATGATATATGCGAAGAATTATTATAGATTATGTATCAGAAAAAGAATAAAACAAATGTAATATTTGTCGGAAGAGGTAAGTTGCCGAAATGTAAGGTCTGAAATTTTTTCCAAAAGTCCGCTGATTCAAAAGAGGCTCGAGTGTATTTTTGGCTTTTTTTTTAAAAAAAAAACAAATAGGATTTCCAATCACGGGTATAATTTAAAAACAAGTTCAGTCAAGCATGAGGTTTCATGCGCTGAGGATTCCGTATGAAAGTTAACAATAACTATAATTATTTAGTATGTAAGAAAATTTGTTTGAATAAATTTCTATTTTTATTTTACTATTTTAATTTAATATGTTAATAAATTTCAGAGATCTTTTCTAATAATAATTTAAAACAGTAAAGCAAAATACTAATTTGAATCGAAGACTTAGATTAATTTGAAGTGAAATGTAACGGTTATGAAGAAAAATTAATTAAATCCTTTTTTTATTTATTTTTTTAAATTATTGGTTTAGATTTAATAATAATAATAATATTAAGGTTTTATGATTTTTTAAAATGTGTAATTTTGTTAATTCCTACACCTATCTTTCTTGAATAGCCGACCGTCAAAGATATTTAATAAATATATAAACGAAAACACGCAAAAAATATTAATTAGAAATAATATTGATGCTACGTATCACTCTGCTGCGGCTGCTAGAATGTTGGTGTTCCCTGCTGGCAGGTTGGTGTACGTTGGTGATTGCATCCTGGATTCTCGGCGAATGGGAGGGAGAGACACGGTAATCGAAATTATAGTTTACGAATTTTGTAAATGTCACTAATTGGAAAACCGAATTTCGAGGCAATTTGGTTACTTTGTTATTAGACTTCTTTCGGTTGCAAGACGAACTGGTTACTTTACCAAAAAAGGTCGATATAGTTCCGCGATGTGAAAAAGACTGTCGTTCTACTGTGATGATTTTTTAACAATTCGGTATTTTCTTTCGACTCTCTCAGTACGTTAGACCATTATTAAATATTTTTTTTTTATTTATTTACCAGCATAGGGCGTTAAATTGTTTAACAAATCGAAATACTATTCGCATCTGTTTTTCATCAGGCGGACATACCACCTAAACAATGATGCGGTGAGTCCGTTCCTTTCATTACGGTTCATAACAACACTAACACACGCCGTAATGAAAATAACCAAACCAAAACCTGCGATCCTGTTCCGTTTCTTATCCCTCGTACTAACACTACTAACGCAAATTATAACAATCCGAACCAAATTCTAAAAACCGCTGCAATCTCGTATTCCGATAAAGCCAAAAGAAAAATAACACCGATTAACAAACCTGTTTATTTCGTGCATTCAAGAAACCCACTTAAAACAAAACCAACATTTAAAACTAAAAAGACTATAAAGTTCTCTAATCAAATCCGGTGCTTGATAGTTGTGCGCGTGGGGGAATAATAGTATCCGTTCGTGCGGATATTAACTTTCAACAGATAATGTTACCATCCGACATTCAACCAGTAACAGTCGAAATTCATACGACAGTTCCACGGGAGTCTCTAAACATAATTCCGAACCGTATTTAGAAACTTTTAAAGTTGCCAAAAAATTCAAACAGTTCCTCCCCTCTAGCGCCGCGAGTATTACAGCTAAAAATTTTGAACAGGGTTAAACATATGCGCTTCGATATATATTTCTCAAGTTTGGAACATCAAGGTTTGAAAGTTTCGTTAAGGAAATAACTTATGGTTTCGTTCTCGACAAATAACGATCTTTCCATCGATCATGACCGGAAAAAAAATATTATTTTGGAAACTTTCGAGCTTTCGGCGCTTAAGGTTCTGAATTTTAAGATGGAAACCTAGATGTTCAAAAGTAAATAAATAAACAGGGACGCACATTTTTTTAACCTTGTTCAAAATCTTGAACTACAATACATAAATTACAAGCAGGGCTACACGTCATTTTTCAGAATTTTATGAACTTTTAGTAAATTTCAAACAGTTTCGTTAAGAAAACGAAATACGGGTCCGTTCCCAAAAAATAGCGCTCTTTCCAATAATAATACACTTGAAAAAATTTTTTTTTTACAAAATTTCCAGCTTTCAGAGCCCCAAACCACTAATTTTAAAATTGGAAACTTAGATGTTCCAAACCAGAGAAATATACATGGATGTCCATATTTACTACTTTCCTCAAAATTTTTAGCTATAATACTCGCGTCACAAATCAATTCTCGCGTTTTTTCGAACTTTTCAGCAAACATTGAAAGTTCAATTAAGAAAATGAAATACGGTTTCTTTCCCGACAGATAGCGATCCTTCAAACGGTATATAACATGCGTCAGAAAAATAAAAATTTTTCTTCAAAATTTCGAACTTTCGGCGCCTTAAGGGTCCAATTTTAAAACTGAAAATCCAAATGTTATAAACTAGAGAAATATAAGGGGATCAGCACGTTTCTGGCCGCGTTCAAAATTTTCAGCTGTAATATTCGTGGAGCTAGGGGAGAGACACATAATTATTTTTGTTTTTTTGAACTTTCCGGAACTTTGAAAGTTTCGTTAAGAAAATGAAATACGGTTCCGTTCCCGACAAATAGCGATCTTTCCAATGATATATTACAAGCTCGGGCAAAAAAAAATATTTTTTAAAAATTTTGAGCTTTCGGCGCCCTAAGGGTTTTATTTTAAAGCTGGAAACCTGGATGTTCAAAATTAGAGAAATATACCTGAAGTTGCATATTTTCTAACTTGTTCCAAATTTATAGCTATAATACTCGCGTCGTAAAGAGGGAGCTACAAATAAAAGCTCACGCTTTTTTGAACTTTCCTGCATCTTTTAAAATTTCGTTAAAAAAATGAAATATGGTTTCGTTCACGACGAATAGCGATCTTTCTAATAATATATCACAACCCGAAAAAAAAAATATTTTATTTCAAAATTTTGAGCTTTCGGCGCCCCAAGGGTCTAATTTTAAAACTGGAAACCTGGATGTTTCGAATTAGAGAAATATACGTAGAAGCGCATATTTTTAACCGTGTTCAAAATATTTAGCTGTAATATTTGCTTCGCTATGAGGCTAAAAAGTCATTTTTCGCGCTATTTTGAACTTTTCGGCAACTTTCAAAGTTTCGTTAAGAAAATGAAATAAGTTTTCGTTCTCAACAAACAGCGATATTTGTAATGATATATCACAAACCTAAGAAAAAAAAAAATTTTTTTTCAAAATTTTGAATTTTCAGTGCCCCACAGGTCTCATTCAAAAGTTGGGGTTCGATTGTCTTAAATCAGAGAAATATAAGTAGAGTCGCGTATTTTCTACCATGTTCCAAATTTATAGCTGTAATACTCGCGTCGCAAGGAGGGGCCCGCAAATTGGAGCTGATGCTTTTTTGAGCTTTACGTCAACTTTGAAAGTTTTGTTAAGAAAATGAAATTCGGTTTCGTTCCCGACTACTAGAGATCTTTCTAATGACATATCACAAGCCCAAGAAAAAAAATATTTTTTTCCAAAATCTCGAGCTTTCGGTGCCCCGAAGGGTCCAATTTTAAAGCTGGAAACTCGGATGTTCCAAACTAGAGAAATATACGTGGAAGCGCATAGTTTTAACCGTGTTCAAAATTTTTACCGGTAATATTCGCGGCGCTAGGGGGGGGGACACGTCATTTTTCAAGCTTTTTTGAGCTTTACCGCAACTTTGAAAGTTTGGTTAAGAAAATGAAATTCGGTTTCGTTCCCGACTACTAGAGATCTTTCTAATGACATATCACAAGCCCAAGAAAAAAAATATTTTTTTACAAAATGTCGAGCTTTCGTCGCCCCGAGGGTCCAGTTCTAAAGTTGGAAATCCGGATGTTTCAAACTAGAGAAATATACGGGTATGTGCGTATTTTTAGCCTCATTCAAAATTTTTAACTACAATACTCGCGGCGCTAAGGGGGGGACACGTCATTTTTGCGGTTTTTTGGACTTTTGGGCAACTTTACATAACTTTTGTACCGTAATTTTTTGATTTTATGAAAGTATTCCTGCATTGTAGTTTATATTTTGAATTTCAGCGTTATAGGTTTATTTGGTGACGAGTTATGATTTTTTAAGTGATTTTTGAGATCGTTTTATGTACCATATTATATATTCATGACGGTTTTTTGGGTTTTTTGCCGCCCAGGGTAATCGGTCATCTTCAAGTTATAGATCGTTTTAAAGATAATTTTAATTGTAATTTATGTTCCAAATTTGAAGTTTGTAAGTCAAGCCGTTCGTGAATTATTGATTTTTATTTGATATTTTTGTCATTTGTGTACCATCTTATAAAGATTCCGTACATTATATGTATACGGAATCCTAAAAAAGAGGAAACCGAATATAATAGGCCGCTACGTCTGGCGCATACATTTCGTTTATCGTTTATCATAGCAAATCATGAGTCGATAAAATATCAGGCGCCTACAACTAAAATCTACCGCATTCGAGATTAATGTCTAATGTTTTATTTCTATCGTGTCACACCAACTCAACGCATTGGACGACCTTGAAACAGTTTATTCCATTTTGTCGTGAGATGTAACATTCTCGAGGTGAATTATGTTGGCGGCTAACTAGATGTTTTTTACCGAGGCCTAGACAAATTAAAATACGCGCATCTCTTAAAACTGAAGTATTATTTCTGGTTTACGTTTTTTTTTCCTCAAATTAATTAATTTATCCGTTAATTTATTCTTGACGAAGATCTCGATCCGGAAAGAAGAAGAAGGGAAAACTTCGGATACATTCAGAAATATTGATAACACGGTAGAGGAGGAGTCGTCCCGTTATCCGAGTTTTCCTTGTCTGCTATTGGCTCCGATTTATGCGTTAAGGCGCGAGCAGAATATTATTCATTATTCGTTCGCAACGGAGTTGGCCATTTCGTAATGATTAACGATTACAAGATTTTATATAATTGTGAAGTCTATTCTCAACCAGTCTCGGGGATATTAATCTTCTGAAATAGTTTCAAAAATGATTTAGCGTAATCAATTGTACTCTTTATTAATCGCAAATTAATGAAATCACAATGCTTAATTGAGATTTATGAAAGAAACCGAATAGATTAATTAGACATATATATATATATATATATATATATATGCGATAAATATGTAAGTGTCCGGATAATATTAGTTTTAATCTTAGTAATTATGTCTGCACGAAACATAATAAATAATACAAATGCGGAACCTCCCACGCTTATTAATTAATAAAGTACGCGTACTATATTGAAAGATTAAAACTATGTACACCTCGAGATTATCGTAATTATGCATTGCGGAGTTATCGATTTTTACAATCGAATACACGTTTAATATTTGCACAGGAATCATTATTCTAAATTCTAAAAGTATAAGTAACAAAACAGAAAATAAATAAGACGTCTTTATCCATTTTCAGTTGCCGCGGTGATTTTTTTCTTTTTTTTCATAAACCCTAAAAATACGATGATCACTTAAACATTGGTCGCCTCCTCCCTTTTACAAAAACTACTCGTTTCGTAGAATTTTTGTCGAGACACAATAAATCTTAAACAAACGGATTTTTCCGAAAAATCGCTAAAAACGGTCCTAATTCGTGAATTTCATCGAAATCGTTAGAACCGTTTCCGAGAACTTAGTTTTTTACATATGTGAATATATCTACAAATGAACGTATTTAATTTTTCACAGATAGTTTAAAAGGTAAACATAATAACGGCAACGGTGATGAAACTGATTACAAACAGAAGCGACTAGAATTCGTCGAGTTCAGTCCAAAACTGAACAAAGATGTACAGGCTTTTCAGTTTGATCGTTCGGATTTAACGGCGAACGTGAAATTATCAGGCAACGAAGCGATCAACTTCGACTGGAACGCCGCTACAGTGCTGAATGGCAGTGAGGCCGATTTTAGTATTGAACAAAACCGGCTTACTATGTCGCAGCAGCAGCAGCAGCCGCAAGAAAATGAAAGTGGAACTTTCAAAACCATCACTTATTACACGGAAAGCGATCGGGTACCAAATTCGACAAGTGGCCACCACCGGTCGTCGAAGATAAGCGAAATATCCAGCGACGGGCTGTCACCGGCGTCCGGAAATTCGGATCACCGTAGCGAACTAATAATACGCTCGTCTGAAAAGAGCCGGCAGAACGTGAACAAAAAAATCGACGACAACTACCCGATATCGACATCGGCAGACGATAATATCGGAACGGATGCCGTTAGAAGAGTCGGGTTCAGTCCAAAACTGAACAAAGATGTACAGGCTTTTCAGTTTGATCGTTCGGATTTAACGGCGAACGTGAAATTATCAGGCAACGAAGCGATCAACTTCGACTGGAACGCCGCTACAGTGCTGAATGGCAGTGAGGCCGATTTTAGTATTGAACAAAACCGGCTTACTATGTCGCAGCAGCAGCAGCAGCCGCGAGAAATTGGAAGTGGAACTTTCAAAACCGTCACTTATTACACGGAAAGCGACCAGGTACCAAATTCGACAAGCGGCCACCACCGGTCGTCGAGGATAAGCGAAATATCCAGCGACGGGCTGTCACCGGCGTCCGGAAATTCGGATCACCGTAGCGAACTAATAATACGCTCGTCTGAAAATAGCCGGCAGAACGTGAACAAAAACATCGACGACAACTACCCGATATCGACATCGGCAGACGATAATATCGGAACGGGTGCCGTTAGAAGAACGGTTCGTGAAATCACCGTTAGCGAACGCACGCCCGGACGAAGTCTGTACGAAGTGACGGGCGCAGATTCGGCCACCGACTATGCCAAAAGAATAGTTAGCGAGGTAATCGAAGGAGCAACCGCTGCCGCTGACCAGACCGGTCAGGTCGTTCACGTATCGTATCCGAACGAAAGTAGGACGACGATCGAATACAGCGAGAAAGTCGCGCGGCAGAACGCTGACGACAGTGCGAACGACAATAACGCTGCTCGGGCAGATTCCCGGATAACAGCTAGTGCCGAGGAGAAACGTCGCAAATTCGTAGAGATCGAACAGAGCGTCAGCAACGTAAACCGACAGTTGGTATCCTCGGATAACGAGGACGAAACGGGCGATCATTCGGCTCGTCTCGTTTACAGAGTATCATCGCCGACTCGAGAAAGCGACCACCGCCTCCGAGGAACCGGTGAATCCAGCACTGCAAAAACGGACAGCAGTAGCGCTGGTGCGACCGACCGCAATGTAACCGTTAAAACCAGCCGCTACGAAGTTACCGCTAAAACGGTGCACGGAACACCGTCTTCCAACGGCCGCGAAGCCGTCTCGGACGTTACGATATCTGGGCGTAGCAACAGCAGCGCACAAACTGAACACGGTACGAAAGTACTTTACGATGCGCCCATTGCTCATCACCAAATCGGCGGTAGCGGTAACGGTGACAGCAAGATTTCCCTCCAAATACAACGAACCGGTAACTTAAGCGCCGAATGCGCGGATCGCGTAGTCCGTGAAGTGTCGCAAAGTCAAAAGGCCAATGATAACTTTTCTCATTCAGCGCGGGAAACCGAACGAACGGTCACTAAACTGACTGCTGCCGGTCAGATGGCACGCGAAATATCCGATTCCAGCGTTACGTTAACGATCGAAGAAGAGCTCAAACCAGGCGACGAAAGCGTTAAGCTGCTGGTGAGCGGGCCATCTAAAGGTAAGTGTATAGCGAATTACGTTATGCTGCTGATCTTTTTCTGAAGGTCAATGGCGATTCGTATCGCAAACGATATTCTGATATTAACGGTATTACGCTCGTATCTGGCAAAGAAATAAGAAATTACCTCCTTCAATAAGATCCCGTCGCTCTTGATTCTTTACATGTAACATAATACTCTTTTTCAGTTCCCCAGCGATCGAAATGTATTCACCCGACACAGACTATATGCAATTAGCAATTCAGCGTTCTCTGGTCTTGGAACTCTTTCTTCTGCGAGCACATTCTTTCACCAGGACGTTGTTACTGGGAGGGGAGAAATGTCGTTCCTTGATAAGAAAATGTCGCGATTTCGAAAAAAAAGGGTTTACAAAAGAAAAAAGTCGTTAATCAAATTTATTGATATTTACATAGGAAGAATATAGGAAATTAGGCAGCACGGTGATGGTGTTCATTCAAGGTCAACTCTGAGTTGTTGGCTCTTATATTTGAAAACGTTAACATACTCGGGCTAAATTAATGTGTTTGTTTATATCTGGAGAGGTGAAAAAAAAAAAAAACGAAAACGAAAACGAAAACATGTAACAAAATAAAGTAATAACATATATTTATAATCTAATTTAAATCTAATGTAAGAAAGGTCGTTTAATAAAAATGTTTAAACCTCTTACTATTACCATTAGTATGTAAACATATATTAAAAGAAGTAATACGATTATCCATTTCTATTATTATGTTAATCCGGATTATCAGGAAAAAACAAAAAAAACATTATTTAAATTAAAATACCAACATGTTTTGTATTCTTGGTAATAATTTTTACCTTTTTTCTATACATATATGTTATAACATTTTGATACTTCAACTTAAATAATGTATTAACCAGAATTAAATATATATATACGGGTAATTGATAAATATTTCTATTTGCCTAAATTCTTACGGAATTTAATTAATGTTTATTAGAAATTTTAAATTCAGCCCGCCACATAATGGTTTTGGGGAAAAGTACTTGATCCTGGAGATTGCGAATCGATTTTTAAAAAACGATATTAAAAACCAGTCCCTTTGTTGACCTTTACTTATGTACATTGCAAATATCGCACGCTCTCTACCGTCATTACAAACTGGCCGAGAGTGTGACATTGAAGTGTCCAGAGTTCAGAATACTTGGCTTTTCGGAACTTGCAATGTATTTCCTCCTTTCTAAATAGTTCTTTTCATTGTCTACTTTTTCGATATATATGTATGCATACATACATACATGTATATATTATATTATACATATATATGGGCTAATTTGACAAATCTAATTTTTTCCTATCTATTTAGGCAACATAACGTACATAGTTGTAAACCGAATTATAAGAAACTATATAAACTAATTATTACTGGCTACTTTTTATATAGTCTTCATTTTAACTGCTTCATTTAGTTTTACTTTTACGGTTCCGTCGTTTTGTTATAAAAACGGGGGGGGGGGGGGGGTAAGGCGCGTTTTCCTTTTTACCCGGATTTTTATAATTCATCATATTTAACAAAAGAAACTGTACTTGCTTTTTATAATTGTCGAATATCTATCGGGAAAAACAAAAAATCAGCAAACAGCGTCCACTGTCGTGATTAATAAAACGATCAAAGATTTATATATCATTCTAATAATATTGCCGTTTAAATAATAACAGTTTTATGTTTCTGGTATGTATTCAGTCTTGTCAGTTACCACGCCGGAAATTAGGATATTAAACTTCCCCTTCTCATCCCTGCTGATTTTTTTATCACTTTTGTCAGTTTTGATAGTTTCGTGTTAATCTTCTGCAATGTTTTACATAGAACCTCCTAAGCTCTTTCATATTTCACTTTCATTCTTGTTTATACTAATAAGAACTCTTCCACTCGATTTCCCCAACACTTTTTCCACCATTCATATTTCCGATGCAACAGAAGACTTTTCATATATATATATATATATAGATAAAACTCGGCCATTTTGGCCTCGCAAGAGGATGTGCCCCTTGACCCCTCTTGCTTTCATTTCTGTCTCTTTCTCTTCTATACTTTGTATAAAATGATCAAAATTTACAACGTAATTCTTACTGGCATCAACACACACAAAAAATAACATAACCACAAAAATCCTATTCTAACATTTAACTTCCGTTATATAAAATTAAGACATTTTTTCGTTACATTTTTCGTTACATATTTCATTACATAAAATTGTGACATTTTTTAAATAACGATAACAAAAATCCTACAAAATATAACAAACGTTACATAAAATTGGGACATTTAGCGTTACATAAAATTAGGACATTTAGCGTTATATAAAATTGGGACATTTAGCGTTATATAAAATTGGGACATTTAGCATTATATAAAATTGGGACATTTTTTCGAATGGGGGGTAGCCTAAGAATTACGTTGTAATTAATATGTGAAAATATAACAGTTAAACCCGATTCCTCCGCGCTCCCACGAGCATTAGGTTTTTTTTATTAAGGAAAAAAAAGTAATTTCATCCATTATAGACACTCGGGTCCTAGTGTCTTCCACGAAAATCGATTAATTCAATAATCGAATAGATCAAGATAAAAGACACAAAGTTAAGAAAACCAAATAAATTGATTAAAAAAAGTGAATAAATAAATAGATAATTTATTTGGAAAATCAACTAAATTTGTGAAAGGCTATACACGAAAAAAATGTGTTAATATTATTTAGCGACAGCGGGGTACAATAAAACGGTAAACATCAACTAGATGGAATCATTTTAATTTTAATTACTCAACGAGTAACGGCGACCGAGTACTAATAATATGAACGGGCGAATTATTAACCTATAACGATTAACCGATTTGAAATAACGGCCCCGACAACGTGTGATTTTCAATAAGTCGCTCGCCGCTCAGTATGATGCGTGCATCTGCCACGGGGATAAGCTGAACAAAAGAACAATATCAGGGATAACCAGAATGAAATGGGTATATCGGAAAAATAATTTCAAATACCAACATTGTCATAAGATGGCGCGATACACATACCGAAACCATTCTATCCATCTATCTATAAGCGGCGAGTCCTCTGGTACTTCTAGTCGTGTAACGAAGTACCAAAGCAAATTGAAAAATAAAGAAATCTGGTTGCACTTCTCTAACAGCAGAGATTAACCTGGCTAAAGGACGAAGACAATTTTTAGCTTGCCAGTCGAAATCTCGGGAGCTACTCTTTTAGATACTTATTGGTCCCACCAGTGTGGAGAAGAACTGAATTTCAATTTGATCATCTACTCGCTTTACAATAATGCTATAAAAAAAGAAATCAGGTTGAGTGTCAAACTAACCGAGTACTTCTCTACTGTGGCAGAACGACCTGCTGCAAATTTTTATTTTGATCCAAACGACGGCACATCCTCTACAACTAAATATCTTGTATGGTTTGCAGTACCCCTTTGAAACTGTGTTATCATAGTGAAATAACATTGCTCACACCTGTTATAAATTTTCGTATCTTATTGTTGATTCACAGATATGAAAATTACATAAATATAAAAAAATAGTATATTCAGTAGACAGGAGCTTATACACTTTAGTAGGATATTATTTAGTAGGAATGCATAAATGAAAAGCAGCACAGAAGTGATAGTGTAGCGAGTCAATGATATATATTAGATCAGTGTAGTTTAGAAGAGTTTGTTAATATGAGAAAACGTACTGATTTCATTTTCATATAAATTTCTTAATGCGGTTTTAATTTTCTTTTATTTCTATTTTTTTTTTTTTTCATTATAAGAATCGGGCGCTGTACATATTTCACTTTATAGTTTTAAAGTTATATTACTTAATAATGCTTTTTATTTTTTTATTTTTTTTTTAA
This sequence comes from Icerya purchasi, assembly GCA_039619475.1. Classification (NCBI taxonomy): domain Eukaryota; kingdom Metazoa; phylum Arthropoda; class Insecta; order Hemiptera; family Monophlebidae; genus Icerya; species Icerya purchasi. Next base: position 149,466,778 of record CM077116.1, on the reverse strand, counting down.
ATTCATTTTGAATTATTCCCTTTTGCTGTTCGCATAAATTAATTATAGTAAATTTGTTCATTTTCTTTATCTAAATTTAAATATAAATTTTCACTTAAACTTAATTTTTTTTGGTTTTAAAATTTTAAAAAAAATGGTGGCTCCGTAATTTGTTTATTGAATATCAATTCCATTTCAACATTTTTCTGTCTTAAAGAATTTCTAGAAAAAAAAATCAAGATTCTCCACTAATTATATATATATATATATATATATATTATATTTTTTGCAAGACAAATGAAACGATGATCAAGTTAATTACCTAAAAATTTCTGGAGAACAATCTGTAAATCTATGCAAAATTTAATTCTTAAAATACGTATTTATTTTTTTCGTATTTTAATTAGTGAACTTTGCTTAAATTTATTCCAATTATTATACTAGACGTGAGGAAATTTCACAGTGATAGTCGACAACCGAAAAAAACAATTACCAACTTCTCATAATAGATTACTAATGTACATTTCTTGTTCAATATTTTCCAGTTAGTTTATGAACCAAATTGTACATTATACCAAAACACAAAAACTAAATTGAAGCAAATTGCATTGCAATTAAAAATTTCAGATAAATTAACTGTGAAGTCGGCCGGAGTAGACAATTTTGCGTTTGAGAACGATCTTGAAGAAGCAGCTATGAAGACACGGGTAAATGGCTTAGCTACCCGTACGTCGAACCAACAGAACGGGCATAACAATAATAACGGCTCATGCTTAAATAACGTCAATCAGCTGGAGAACGGTACCGGAAAAAAAATATCAGCAGCCGCCGCGCTACCTACCGATCAAAATAACAAATCTCCGGCAAAAAATAGCGGCAACGACTACAAAAGCACCGAAGAAATGGCGGAAGCTGTGAATTTGGAACTGATAACGATGGGTGCCAATATGGCCAATGGAATACCGACTAAAAGCAAGAGTGCCATCGTGAATGTTAATCCGTACGACGAATATTTCATACCGGTTAACGAACATAAAAAGTACATTAGGTACGTTGCTAAAGCAGTACAGTTCTTTTAATTATAAGCTTTACTATTACGCTATCGGCTTGTTGTCGCTGTTAGCAGATCGTGTATCATTTTCGTCGATTTAGCAACCTGTTAAAACGCGTTACGACGCAAAACTCGAACTACATAAGTAAAAAAGAAAAAGGAAGAAAAAAAGTGTGGGAAGCGAACAGCACCGAGTCGACTTTGAAAAGCGAGAAAAAATTTAGCTCTACGCAACTTTCATAGAAAATTAAATATACCTACCGATTTTAATCGTATAAATTGCTACATTTTTTGTTTTTACGATGTCGGTAATTAAAAGTTTTTTTTTAAAGAATTCGTCGCTTAATTCCATTCAATTTATAAAGTGGAAAGATTGCAATTCTTTTCACTTATTCCGATTGTAGGTTGTTTTGTTTTATTTTTTTTTTCGTTTTACTAAAATTGTAAAAAACTGAAAGAATATATTGATAAACGCTTAAAATTCTGTCGATAACTTATTATACACGCAATATAAATGGATAAATAGAGAGTTTCAAAGTTTACATATTCTTTTTAGATTAATTTATTTTTTATAACAATTTTATTTACTATTCATCTTGTTATAATGGATAATTTTAAACATAAATAAACATAAAAAGATATGCTAGAAACGTTTTCCGGAATATCTTAGTTTTAATATGCTTGATGTTTCGTAATGTACCTTTTCTTCTTAATTATGAGAAAGTAACAAAAACCGTCCTCGGTAAAAAATTCATAATTTACTTTAGCCGATATTATTTGAAAACAAAAAATTTAACATCTTGTTTTCGGATATGGGAAAATTATGGTAAGGACCACCTCCTCGGAAACCAGTAAGACTCGATATTCTAAGTGAGACCGCAGACCGTAATTCCGAAACTCGAAGACGATATGACAACTTCCGATTACACTTATTTTAAATTTGTAATGTTATTAATATGTAAACTTTTGTACACCGACGTACGTAACCTATGCGCTACCACCAAACGTACGAATGCGTCATTGAAAATAAATTATCTGATTTGATTAACAGTTCAACGAGACACTCCCATTTAGAATACCCTACGTACTTTTTTTTTCCCCTATATAAACTAGTAAATTCAGCATAATACAGCTATGCTTGATACTCAAACGAAACACTTACGCTCAGGTCTAGTTTCGAATTTTTTGCATGTCAAATTAAAATTTAAATAAATATATCGGTGACAACAGTAACCGCGAGTAATACCGATACAAGATACAAGAAATACAATCAGAATTCAGTAATCGATATATTTATTTCGGAGTTACTTACATCAGTTGTTCTACTTAATGACACGAATTATTTGTATTTTGAGATTATTTTGCGTCTACATTATTTACCGTTATTATTATTAATGGAAATTACTCATTTATTACTAGCAAAGTAAGCACTCTTGTTATTTTTCAACGTCAAACCGAATCGTCTACAAAATCGTACCAATAGATATTACGCCAGCAAGCAGTGCACTTGATCTGTACTTAAATGAGTGTTCGCTCACCTGAAGTACTCTCGCCTGCGCTTTCTAATACCAGTTATTTTTAATTCGCAGTCGTTATGATCTTTCCCTTTTCGTTTTTTGATTCACTAAACTTCTGTTGTTCCCCTATCAGCATCGGATGACATGGAATTTTAAAGTAAAAGCTAATTAGTGCTTGTCGCGGTGGCATCTAATTTTCGGCTTTTTCTTTTTTTTCACACAACAGTTTAGAGCGTCATCATTTATTTCACGAAAAATTGCAAAAGTTCAAAAAAAGTTACATTATAACCTGAAGAGTGCAAAATCACTTCACGAATGCGTAATATTCATTGGTTAATCGTGGCTTCTATTTTTCCGCTCTCATCGTAAAGAGTGGTCGAGCAGACTGCTGTTTGAATAGACGAAAACGTGTATGTAACAGCTTTAACGGCGATATAAACGTATTTCAAATTGATGTTTACAGAGGAGAAAAATTATATGTGACGAAGGATAAACGGGATATAAATAATTCGAAAAAAACCTGTTGCATGTGGATTGTCGGTTTTATAATATTGTTTGTCGCTGTTCTACTGGCTGTATTGATTGCAAGTAAGATATAACACGTACACACATTAAACCGTTTACGTTTAACATATAGTGTATTATTTATTATTACGAACAGTTGAAAAAGATATTAAAATGTAACTTACACAACGATCCGTAATTATTACCACGTTCTTCTCAATGCCGCATTTTAAACAGGCTCCGGCCATGTCGTATAAACGAATGTGAGAATGCGGACGTTGTTTTAACGGGGAAACATTTATACAACGGCAGAGGGGGAAAGTGTACGGTTTTAGGAAATATTTTAAAATGCATTTTTTAAATGTTTAACGATTTCAGAACAAAACCCCGGTTAATACAAAATTCTGTTCGCAGAATATCACAAAAAAGTTTTAGTTTTATTTGTATTTTTCATTTATTTATTTACTTTTTTAATAATTAAATAGGATGTTTTTTCCTCCAGTATGATTAATATATATATATATATATCTACGTGCTATTTTAGATATTATTAACGAAACTGCAAATAAGAACGCCGTAAAAACGCCAATTTAAGATTCAAAATATTCAGAAGACGCACGAATTTATTTAACGTTATCGTGTTCTGTGCGATATTAATGATATTATTTTCTCACTTCAAAAAATAATGTGCTAAATATATTATTCAAGTCAAACACTTTTAAGATCTTCTCGGTGTATTTTAATATATACATATGAAAATTTTGGTTTACCCCATATAAAATATAATCCCTTTTCACCATTACTATTACTATTATTATTATTATTTGATTATTAATAACGAAGATGTTCCCACATTAATATAATTGCTATCCGTTGTACCGGTTAATTGTAAAATTTTTTATCGATATCAGAATTCACTTCTACTTTAAGACCGCTGCATAATTTTGGCTACACTACCAACCATTTATCGTGTTGCAATCTTAAAATTTCTACAAAAAATAAATAAATTCGAAGATAATATACAGACACTATATTTTTTTTTTATACGTGTGCAAATTTGTTCCCCTTTTTTTTCTATTTGACAATGCACGCAAGCATAGAATCAGTCGTTTTCTTTTAAGTGAAAAAGGTTAAAATACTCTCTTCTAAAATAACGGCTTCATATTTATGAAACGGTGAATTTTAATATCGTTTTTCAGCGAAACTGAGCCAAGGAACCGTTACTCGCGAAGATGAACAAATGTCCGCGCCGTCCGGGAAACAAATTCTGTCTGGCAGCGCTTTCGATACAAAATTCTCCGAACCTCCTTCGTCGCCACCACCGGAACTTGTAGTAAATCCTGGGCAACCGCCGACTACAGATATGTCACCTTTATATCGTAAGTAACATATGCGTATCAGCAGGTTGTTTTTTCACTGAAATCTCACTGGAACTATCCGAATCTGATCTAGCTTTCCTTTTTGCTAGTTTTCAGTGGTATAGGAATTATCTTTTTATATTTATTTATTTATTTTTCAAATTCTTATATAAAAAAACCGATCGTGTATCGTCTATATTTATATATTACATATATATTGTTTATAGTGGATAATGCTCTGAAAGGGGAACTAACCTTTCAAGACTTACATCATACTCCAGATTTGGCTGACCATAGTTCCAAAGAATTTAAAAGTTTATCTTCAAGTGTAGAAAACGAGGTAACGATTTTAAGTAAATAATAGAAAAATAATTTAATGCTCGCAGTTGTTTACGATTTTAACGCCCATTCGCAATTTTAAATAGATTTTTTTTGTTGTAAAAATGCTTATTTCATTATGAAATAAAGTACTGTTTGCGTAATTACTTCGATAACTCACAACTTTTCATTCTAAAATAATGTGAATAAATATAGAGCCGTGTTTTGTGAGTACAAGCAGAGGATTGCAGTAAACACGGGAAACACCTTTTGTTTGTTACAAAAATTAAAATAATATTTCGGAATGTGTAATTCGATGTAAATTTAACCGGTTACGTACGAAAAATAAATAAAAATAATAGAAGGTTTATTAGCCTTTTTTTTTTTTTTTATTATTTTATTTTACAGTAAGTTTGTGAACGAATTCGTGTAATTTTTATGCAATATGAACGGCCAATAAACACAAACGAAGAAACTGTTATCATTACCATCAAGGTGCGTCGCCGCGAGTGAACTAGACAGTTTCTCAATAATAATATTCTAAGAATTAATTACTACTATTTGGAATTTGTACATTGTAAACCTTAACTTCACAATCCTCGACGCCCTGTCAAGAATGTGGGACTTTTGCTTTACTTTACTATTTGAAAGGAATATTAATATGACAAAATTTCAAATTTTTTTTTAGTTTTTGTTATTAATTTTAGCTAAAATTTAGATCAATTTTGAAGTTTTTTTTAGATATTTTTTTAATTCTATTAAATTTGAAATTTATTATTTTTTTTTACTGATCAACGTTTTGCGATTTAATTTTTTCTTCGTTTTCAATTACTTTGATTTGTACTTTCTGTTGCTTATTATAAAATGTCAGGGTTGGAGACCCAAGCGAAATGAGTGTCTCAGGGACGAAGCATATAGTGTGTGTGCATGTACAAATTTAATTGTATATATAGTATGTGTGTATTTAACAGAATTTTTAAAAAATGGTTAGTGATTTTTAGGACAATTGCGGGGCAAAAAAAAATCGATTAATTAAACCAATAATAATTTATAATATGTAATTGTTCTTCTCCTCTAGTTCGGGCTTCAGCACAATAAAAAATTAAATCATCTTCCCTTCTTGTGATGGAACCAGTATTGTAAAGCTGCTTTCGATCTCAGTTTATCCAAATTTACAACTCTCCATTCCCCCTTCTTACGCTCTACTCCTACTTCTCACATCTGGAGAATGGCCAAGTCTTCCGAATTCCCTTTTTCCCAACGTCCTTCTAATCAAAATCTTCCTCCTGATAAATTAATTCCTTTTTTAAATTTCATAGCTCCCAGTTACGGTTCCTAGCTTTCAAGAATCCTATCTCATTTCGTCCTTCACATCTTTGTTTCTCCGTTTACTTTTGCAGAACTGGAAACATCCTTACATAGTTCTTCAAATTCCTCTTCTGGAATATGTGGAATTTTCTTTCCCATTCTCAAAAACCACCTTGATTATTCTCTTCAATTCCTTCCTTTTGAACTTATTTAACTCCTTTCTTCGTATCTGCTTTACTCCTTCTTCTTGGAATAACCTTATCATCATCCCGATCCCGAAGCTTAACTCTTCAGCTCTTCGTCCAATCTCTGTTACTTCGTGCGTTAGAAAGCTTTTCGAAAGCTTAATTAATAGGCGTCTTGTTTGGTGGCTCAAACATAATAATTTACTACCCAACAACGTATATGATTTCGCCCCGGACGCGACCCTTCTCCTTCCGATTATATTAATTCGTTTTTGACCGACGTTTACTCGGCTTTTATACGTAAAGAATTTTCTTCGCGCTTCTTTTGGTGACATCTCCGTGACTTTCGACAATGTCCACCTCCCTGCTTTGTCTGAAATAATGCTTTCCTTTAATATATCCGCTCACTTTTCTTTCCTTGTTAGTAATCTTTTCACGTGTAGAACTGTTATTCTTTCCTTTCCTTCCTACACCGTCACCAGGTTAGTATTCCACGAATTACCACAAGGTTCTAGGCCCAACTCTGTTCAATATCTACTTCATCAACACTGCGTCCATGCCTCTAAGTTCGCCTTCATTTTTCTACGCCAACATCCTCATCTACTCTTCTTATCGCCATATATTTGTCGCTAGCTCGGAGCTCCGAAACTTTTTAACATTATTAGAAAATTATCCATCTTTCAGTCTCATCTATTAAACGCTTTATTGTTGTTTTTACTATTCGTCCTTTGACCCCTTTTTAATTAGTCTCGTTCTAAATAACGATACGATCCATCTTTCTTCCTCATTCCGCTATTTAGACGTTTTTCTGGACAGTCGTCTTTCTTTCCATAATTTCGTTCAAAGGTTTTATCTAGGCTACCACGCCTACCATTTCTTCCTCCACTCTTGTTAATTCCTATTCCTCTATCCACCGCATCCGACGTTTTTCTATCTTTCATTTCCACTCGTCTCTCAGTTTTCACCATATATTTATTCTTACGGCAAGGCCGTCATACTTTTCTTTCAGTTTTTCCATCCTTCTACATCCTATCAGTTGCCTTTTCTCAACTTACCCTACCAAACTTATCCTTCAACATGTTGTTAAATCAAAGTTTTTAACTTGGACTCTCTTTTCCCTAACCACTTTACGATCTTCACTGACGGCTTCCATAGGACCGAACAAAGTTGGTTCAGCCTCTTTTTTGTCCTTCCTTAAATTATTCAGAAACCTTTAAACTTCCCTCCTCCTGCTTAATTTTCTACTCCGAGTCTACTGCTACCCTGAGTGCCGTCTTTCTTATTACTTCTTTCCTGGTTTCTCATAAAGTCCTCATCATATCAGGTACCCCCACGCTAGTTCAATCCCCTTTTCCTTCTCACCCTACTGATTTATGCAATCATTCTCATACGCTCTCTCATCTACAACATTTTTCTTTCTCACTCTTTCCAAATTGACCTACTGTAGATTCCTGGACACTCTAAAATCGAAGGTAATGACTCGGCCAATATATATTAACTCGTTCATCCTCTTCTACCGGTAGATTTCTCAGTGCTTTTTCATCTCACAATATTAATCTCATTTCCAAAGCTGCTCATTCCAAACTACGGTTGAACTAGTATTCTTCCTCATTCTTAAATCTGGATTCCTTTTATTTCTTTATCCAACCTAATCTATCGTCTTATCCCTGGTTCTTCAATTCTCCCTCTATGTGGCGTTCAATTCTCTCTGCAAATCTGTTATCTACGCTTTGGACACAGTTTTCTTCTTGCATCTCTTTTTCGCTTCTCTCTAGTTCTCCTCTCTATTTTGTTCCTTTCACCTCTTCCCCCTCTCACAATTTTATAGATGACACTGATCACATTTTACAAGTATTTGAGTGCGCCTGAATCGCTTCCAAACGTTCCTCTTTTTACTCTTCGCTTCTTTAATCGATTGTCCAACTCCTTATTGTGCATCTTCTGTTTTCTTCTTGCCGTCTCCGTCGGTTATTCCGGCACTTGAATATTTTCTATTATCTATATATGATCGTGTAAACATCTGATTCCACTCTCTCCGTTTTCCTTTTTCTTAGACCAATGTTTATTTTGACGAACCCAATATGAAAACAAAAAAAAAAATAATAATTGGTGACTCTGTATAGAATAATTGCAGAATAGATTATTAAAGCGATATAATAGCTGGTAAAGAAAAAGGAAAAACGGTATTTATACAACGAACTGGCCTTTAATTTTAAATGAACTGGCTTTTAGTTTTAAGCGATTGCAATTTCCACTAAAATTGGCTTATAGTTTGACAATAAACATGGCACAAGGCCAGTTTCGATCTCCGGTGTAAACTTGAAGGTACCATGTTTTTCACTTACACATCGCTTGTTCAAGAATTAAATCCCAAGAAAATTAATTTATTTATAGCCCAAATAATAATACCGTAAATATAGTTTATAAAAATGTGTTGTAAGGGAAAACAAAAAAAAAAATTATAATAAAATAAAATAATCTTAAAATTAAAAAAATCATTTACTTCTTTTAAAAATGTAACCAAAACACACTCCATAACGTGATACATTTACGCCGCTTACTTTCACTACTATATAACTAGACCGTTCGGTTGTATGTGCCTAGAAATTTGGAGAACATCGTTATTTCAATGCGAATGAGAACAAGACACATCACACAGCTAACCGCTTATTTATAGAAAGTGATTCGATATGCGAAACTCTCTATCTCCGATCGCCTCAGAATCTGAATAGGTGATCTAAGCTCATGTAGTTGGGTTAGCGCTGGCACCGAACTCACTTCAAAAAAAAAAAAAAAATTATGCGGACGCCGCTTATCATTATTGTACCATTTTCGATAATTAAGAAAACATTATTAAATTATACAAATAAAAAGATATATTATATATCCGTTTATTTATGTAATTGAATAATTTTTAATATTACAGATACGGTTTATAGCAACATATTAATTAATAAAGAGCTTTATAATTTTATATCAATTGATCGGGTAAATATTTAAATTCCATAACACCGAGTAAACTTCCAAGTGACACGAATAGGGCTAAAAAAATACCAATTCTTACACCCGCGTTAAATCATCTTCTGTCTCTCTCTCCAATTAATCATGATTATCCTAGGTGCCATTTTTTAATGCTCGCTACTAATTCTCGTTTCTCAACTAACAGTGCTGTTTTTTTATTGTTATTGTTTGTTTTGTTTTGTTTTTTTTTGGCGGGGGGTGGGGGGTGTCAATTATGGACATTAACCCGGTAGAAATGAATTCTTGTATATTTCCAATATGCGGCAGTGGATTTCGAACCAGGTTGTACCCGAAGGAAACACCACCGCCTCTACACTTCGGTAGTTATCTATAACATATTTTTAAAGTATTTGCAAAAAATAAACACAATCAGAAGTTAAAATTTAGAGATTCCGTAACGCTAAATTCTTCAATCCCCGTTTAATTTTCTGATAATACTTTTTCTAGTGCGCGATCAAAAAACACATCGCGATAACAATCCATCTTTTCATTTAAATTCCTGTTTGACCTTGAAAGAATTAAAAATTCCCACCCTGTTTAATTTTCCATGTAGCGTGTTATGGCTGATGTTTGCCCAATAATTCCTCCCGTTTTATTTTTTACGGTGCTAATTCTTATTTTAATCATAAACACCCTTCTTTTTTTGCTTTTCTGATCAATAGTGTTTTTCTAAATGTAATCGATAAAATTTACTTTTTTTTGTATAAATGCAAATTATAAATATGATAGTTTTTGTTGTAATACATGCTTATTAATATTATTATTCTTAATTTCAGCTAAAGAACGCTCTATTTGACTTCCAAACTCTCAACTACGGAGCTGCAAATATCAATGTAAAGGTTACCTCTGTAAGGTAAGAGATACTTTTCAATTTTTATTCTGTCGCTTCGCTAAAATGAAATCAGTATAGACAGATAGTGTGATACCGTCTAGGTTCGTTTTCTGTTTCAGCTGCGGCCGTAAACATTTCCGCAATATTACTCGACGTCCTAGACATTTCCTAAAAAATCTCATGTTATCAGTAGCCTGCGATAAACAAAGTGCATTTTAAATTTAACTATTCGTGCTCGGAAAATTCTTTTTTTGGAGGAAGGGGGGCTCGTTAACCAGGGACCTTTACCCAGAAATAATTAGAAAGGAAAATGAATCAGTTATATTTTAATGTGGCCAGATATTGTTGGTAGGAAGGAACAACCAATGGGAACAATGTGTGCAGAAGGAAAAGGCACGATGTAGGAGGCACAATGCGGAGTAGGAATACCAATTCGTAACAAATTTGAATAGAAAGGGGATCGCTCGACTGAAAGAGATGAACACTTACTAAACATATGATCAGCATCGCAAACATGCCCTTTGTTTGGGTGAAGAGGATACAATATGGAGATCGAACCAACAAAAAACGAAAGCGAGAGGAAGATAATAGAGTATGGTTTAAGAATGCAGGCGAATAATGGAAACAACAACAGAACGACGAAGTGAAGGAAACAGAGAGAACCGCGGATTGGCAGGAAAACTGGGTTGAACAAACAGATAGAAAAAACAACTGTTAGAAGCGGACCAAAACCTAAGATGAAAACTTTTACACAACGGAAGGAGATTAGAGGATGGGATTTTTCTTAAGAAAAGAAGTGGGAAGAAGCAGAAACCTGAGCCAAGGAGTCTGCCGCTTCATTATCAAAAATGCCTGAATGGGTGGGAACCCACACCAAATCAACTTGAATAGACCGGAGGGAAGAAAGAATGTGGATAAAGCGTATACGGAGAATAATAAAATTAGAGGAATGATCAGGTAGGGGAGAACAGATGACCTGAAGAGCGGACATGGAGTCTAATATAGTTAAGAATTTAGAAGAATGGTGATTGGACGAAATGAAAATAATGGAACGTAAGATAATCATTAATTCGTTTATAAATATGGAACAGAAATGACGCAGACGAAAAGATTCTGAAAAATCAGAATCTGGGAGGATAAAAAAAAAACACCGACACCACCCGACCTCTTTGAACCATCTGTAAATACGGTTACATGAGATGGAAATCGAGAATTAATAGCACTGTGGCATTCATGTCTAATTAGGGCCTGTGGAAGAAATATGGAGAGCGTAAGTATAGTAAACATTTTAGGAGGAGAGCAGAGTTCGGTGAAATTAAAAGAGAAATGGGGAAATTGTCGAAGGAAATATTGTAAGAGAAAAACGAACTAAGTCGAAGAGAGATAAGAGATAAAATATGTTTTTTTCTAGGTGTGAAACGTCAGTTCCTAAAAATAGAAAGGTAGAAATAGGTCAGAGTAGAGACGTGAGTGGAAGACGCTTAGCGAAAAAACGATAGCCCAAATAGGATCTGCGAATAAAAAGGGGTGGTGTATTATATTCAGCAAGAACTGCTGGAATAGAAAAGGATGTAAGAGCACCAAGGCATAGACGAAGGCATAAATTTTGTATTATATCTAATTTAGAGTGTCAAGACTTAGGGGCGCAACCATAAAGAAATGAACAGTAATCAAATTTGGAACATATGATGGATTTATAAACAGAAATGGAGATATAAGGATCACCACCCCATTCGGTTGGAGACAGGACCTTCAGCAGGTTTATCCTTTTGATTACAGAAGAAGAAAGATATTTGACATGTCGGAGAAGGAGAATCAACTGTCAAGGAAGATACCAAGATAACGGAAACAATTAACATGAGAGAGAGCGAGAGAGAGAAGGGGTATTTGCTAGGGATAGATAGACAAAAGCAGGATTATAAGGTCGTAGAGTAAATACGACGTAACAAGATTTAGTAGAAGAAATAGAAAGGTTAATTGAAGAAAGGGAATATCCCAGCACAGTAAGAGGCGGATTAAGTGCTTCACTGGTTGATATAATATCATAAGATGAGGCAAAGAGTAGGATGTCATCAGCAAAGAATAAAGAAGAAGAATTTAGAGGAAGAGAAGCGCACTGATTATGTTGAAAAGAGTAGGACTGAAGGAGGAACCTTAGGGAAGACTTCGAAAAACCGTTCTTGAAGTTTCAAAAGATGGAGCAGAGGGGTGGATAGAACGATTCAACATGAGATTGATAATAAGGAAAGTACACTTCATTGGAACGTTAATTCTTATATTTTAAAGTGGGTAAATGAACATTATCAAAGGCACAAGATACATCAATGAAGGAAGCCAAAGTATAATGGTTTTGGATAAAAGATTCGTATATATGGGGAATAAAAAATTCTTCTAAGTCTTTATCCCCGCATCCGACTTCTATTTTGCTCAGTTTTAAATTTTCTACCGCTATTTATTAGTCACTGGAAGGCATTTAAGTCACTCCACTCAACATACCTTTTATGCTGATATTCCTTCGCCTTCCTTTTGATATTCATGTTTCCGATCCATCTTTGTTTTTTATTTCTTTTGTTGTAGCACTGTTTTTAGTTCATTTCAGTAGAGTAAAATTATATTCAGACGAAAATATTTAAATATAACCATATAAATAGCAAATAGAAACGATATATAACAATGTGCTTATCCGCAAGAACTTTTTCAAGTCTAGCCCATCAGTTAAAATGTAAACTTAAGTTTCATTTTCAACTGATAATAAACTAGATCCAAAAACTTTGCTGATTTTTTTTTTTTTTCTGGCCCGGCGTAAAACCATTTAGCTATCAATCAAACCTTTCATTTATATATACCGTTTTTTTTCTCTATCTACGCGATTATATTTATTTTAATATTTTATAACCCTAGCGATAAGTTAATAGAATTCTCTATAATTATATTCAAACGTGTATTGAGTTTGTGTTAGTATATTTTTTCGCGAATTTTTGTTTATTAGTTTTTCCAATTATTTAAAAATCAATAGTACTAACTATATTCTCACATCGAAAAAATATCTTTACTGCGATATGCGTTTTTTTTAATAAATATATTCCACTTATTTCGGGGAAATAAAATTAAAATTACATTTTACAATTTCTTCCTAGTCGTATCTATCTCCATTCCATTTGTAAATGGTACCTCTTCTCTTAATGAATTGTAGCAAACCCCGTAATAATCGTCAAATAATTCGAGAAGTCGCAACAACATTGATATAAATAATTTAATTTAACTCCAAAAAATGTTAGCTTTTCCCGGAATAAACTACAAGAGATAAAAAATAAAGTAAATAATAACTGAAATACACTCTAAAATAAGTCTCGGATTTTTTTTTAGTTTTAATTAATAAATTTTGTAACATTTGAAAATTTTAACAATTTATTTTTAAAAATAACAATAATTTCACGAATTTCATGTCCCAATTTAATCGATATAATTATTATTACAAACGAATATTTTTTACGTCGCACCTGTAATAAAAACGCTTACAATTAGTTTGCTAAATACCCTTTTTTATTTGTTTCTTCTAATCGGTTATTTCTGTACCTTTTGTGCGTTAGTATGTATAAATGTTCCCATTTGTATTACAGTCCTGAAAATGTTGTTCGCTATCGCATCGGATGGAAATTTAAGGATGGTGTTAAAAATCCACCAATTCCAATCGACGAGGATAAATTAAAAGATAAATTAAACAAGTACTTACGATTACACGATGGTTTATTATATGGACATTTACTTCCGGTTGATAAGATTCAAGCACAAAGTAAGTTTTCTTTTTGTTGTTTTAAATGTCGCATATTCCCACAAGGGTCGTTATATATAAAAATATAAATAAACCTATAGCCCATTAAAATATAAATATAAAAACGGAATGAGAGTGCGAATGGTGAAGATGTAATAAAAATAGGCAATATACCTTATTTCTAGTCGTTAGTCTCAAACCGTTAGCAAACATAGAATTGTTCTACGCCGAATTGTAACTAAAACGACAAATATTTTTTTAAATTTATATTTGCAATATTAATCATTAGTTATTCTCTACACTAAAGGGAGATTTTTGTCGAAGTGGCGTATTTTCAGAAACGGGTAAAGTGATGAAAATGTGTTCTTTTTTAAACTAAGTAAAGAATAACAAGATGCATTTTACAGATAATCCTTCTATATCTTATATTTCGATTTTCTCGAATAATATTACTTTCTATTTGTGTTTATTATACACCGTGAACATGAATAAGTTGTTAATCATTGTTGTTTTAATTATAATTGTATTGGACGTTTAGTTGTGTTTTATATAATTAATAATTTATGGAATGGCTACTTCGATATTTTTGTTCAGAAAAAATCCTTTTCCCAAAATAAATTTTCCTAAACTATTAAAATCTACTATAACTTTAAAGAATTAAGCACCCTCCTTAGTAGTACCAAAACCCCGATAATTGAGCCAACTACCATATCTCCTAATATGGGGTTTGGGAATGACCCAGTGCCTGAACTATTTTCGGTAATGGGCCATTTCCAAATCTCTTCAATCCCAAGAACTCTGCCAAACTTCACAGCAACCGTACCTCCTTCGAGCCAGCCAATCACAAACATAAACATATTGCTAACAAAATTTAACAAAGCACAATACACCCCAAACATAGTACAAATAGCAAAAAATATCATAGCGAGCTACACAGACCATGTATACCTCTACACAGATGGAGCGAAGGCAAAAGATTATCAGTCACCGGCGGCATGCTCCTTCGAAGTCTCAGAGGCAGCAGAGTCAGTCAGACTGCACGATTGCTGTACAACACTGGACGCCGAAATATACGCAATAGTTTTTTTCATCCACTATACCGATAGTAACCCCCAGTCCCAAAAGGCCTTACTCATAATTGCCTCTCTAAACTCCCTTCAATTCATCTCAAAGATTAAATCCAACAACCCTTTGATAAGAAAGGTACATTATCCATTGTACAGGTTATCGCATCTAAACTCTGAAATGTATTTCCTATGAGTGCCGGTTCATGTTGGGGTTCCAGGCAATGATCGTGTCAATCGAGCAGCTCAAGCGACACTGTTCTATCCAATGCCATACAACCCCCCTCTTCCCCCTACATTGGCTCATTTGTTTATGCACCCAACTGGAGAAAAATTGGCAACCGGAATGGAGATCTTCAAGTACGTTTCTCCGAAGCATAAAAACAACCACAGAGCCTTGGTGGTCCACAGCCCGATTTTCTGTCCTAAATCGTCTCTGAATAGGACATACAACCCTCTCGCACAGCTACATATTTACGAACCAGGTACCTCTAAATATCTGCCCCTTTTGTGGTAAACCGAGCGCCCCATCCACCTTTCACCTACTTCTCGAATGTTCTTCCTTTGCAGTACCACGATCCATTCACTTTACCACCTCCTTCAGTTCTAAGATACTATCAAATACTCCATCCGCGGTCGCAGCTGTATTAGCTTTCACACGGAGCAGCGGTCTGTACTATCGCGTTTAATCCTCTTAAATAGGCCCCAGTGCTGTAATAGCCCCAGTAGTTAATCACAGTACATGAAAACCCTATACACACCTTTAGTTAATAAAAAAAAAAAAAAACCTATGTTTTCATCAGAATTAATATTCTTTGATATTTAAATCATAATGAAACATCTTTTCCGCCCGCCAATTATTCCCGGTTATTTCGATGTAGTCTCTAGTGTACAAGTTTCCTCTCACCGATCGTGCAATTTTTTAAAAATCAAAAAATCCCAACACCAACTGAAAAAATCTATCTGAAAAAAAAAAAAAATACTTTAACATTGCTTCCTCTTACGTAGTGATTCTTAATTTGAACAGTATTTTTTGTAATCATCTTTCATCATAATACTTACGTAACACCACTTTTTTATTTATTTTTTTTATAACTAATCTAAATAATTTGTTATTATATATTTTTTTAGGAATGATCGATGATTGTAAATTAAACAACGGACTCTGCTCACATTTTTGTTCTTTCGATTACACTGATACATTAGACTTCCAGTGTGCATGTCCCACAGGAATGTTCCTGGACAAAACTGGATTTAATTGTACAACTGGTATGTAGCCAATCTAACAAATCTCTTTGTTATCTTGCGAATGCTTTTGCTTTATTTCACATTTTTATGCAATATTTATATATTGTTTAAAAATAAACAATTCTGTTTTGTTTTTTTCCCGCGTTTGAAGAAATAAACAACTTCCTCAATTATTTACAATAGTCCAACGCACTTTTGGAAATTCCTCTTTTAACGTAATATTTATTAACTGATTGGAAAAAATGTATTTAATTGTTTGCTAAATTTTACATTATTTTAAATAAGCACAGTAAATTTAACGCTTTAACCATTAAAAAAAAAAAAAAAATTGTTTATTTAATACAAGCAGAAATAAATCGCACTAATTGTTAAATAAACCGAATTTAAATTACAGATTAATAATGTTTTTTAATGTCTTCGGCTCTGTCAAATAAACTTTATCAACTTCTACACGTATAACAAATTTTGTTTTATACTTAATTACTCAGCTTTTCCTCTGCATGAAAAGTTAAAATTTTTACAGCATATTCCAAGTGTATCTATTTTAGTTTATTCAAATGTCAAATATTCAATGTTTTCAGATAAAGATGGAGGCAATTCTGATTACGATTTTCCTACGTTGTTAGTTCCAGATGTTCAATCTGGTGGTTTTATTACATCAAACAAAACTAAAGATATACAAAATTCCGAGCATCCTGATGGATTCGATTACGAGAGCGAGGTGGAAATGAAAGCAATTCCTGATACAAATGAACATGAAATAGATACTAAACCAGAATTATCAGTAGTACAAACGGTTGATTCGTCAACTGAAAACAAATCAACCATCAATAGTGGTGACAGTTCGAAATTCACTCCTGACACAGCTGATGTCATATTTAAACCATTCATCATTAAAAAAGAACAAGATCGAACTGATAAGTCATTAAAGTCTACAACCGAATTCGATGAATTAGAAGACTATACAGAAGCCGGTATCATTCATACTAATAGCAGTACCAATATTTTTAATAATGAAACAACTCCATTATTTAGCAGTACTGATAATGTTACAAGTGCCAGAATTAATCCAAAAGATACAACTGACAATGAGAATAACAAAGAAACAACGGATGATCATGGCATCTTAACTATGATGCCAGAGACAAGATTTACAAGTGACAAAAAACTAGTCTTAAAGCAACCAGATAATAACGAAACTAGGGCAAATTTTAGTGAAGACGAACCAGTAAAAAGGAATAATGTTACAGTGGATTTAGCGGTTCCCATTAATTCTAGTTTATCTTTGTCCAGTCATGCCAATGATACTGGAGAGAATGCGAACCAAAACATTCACAACAAACTGCACACTAACAATGAACATTGGCCAGGTGAAGAAGTAAAAATCAACTTGGCTACTAATGGTTTAAAATTACCTAATTTTGAATCAAAAATAACGATTGACACAAGTAACATGAAACCAGTTTCTGAAGAAAACCCCTACATTACTACATTATTACCTAACTTAAATCAAGAAACACAATTTAAAATTCCTAGAATAGATATTAACACAAGACCCATTGGAACTGAAACAGTTACTCTCAATGGAATTACACTTAAACCAAAATTAAATGTAGACTTCAGTGAAGACAATCATAAATCCAGTTCAGCATTAGATAAAAATGGAAAAATAATACCAGAACTTGATGTTAACATTAACCATTTCAATAACATCATTAATAGATTGCCAAATATTACAAAATCAACTGAAAGTGTTAAACCAAACATTAGTATTAAAGGAAACGTACCAAATATAAATTTCAACGCTGGCACAGATTATGAAACTGGTAAAACCGAAAATGAACAAAACACTAATGATAATGGACACACGGGTATAATTACCCCCGGAATGCAAGAAGAAAATACACGTTTTGCCGGAAATTTAAAAGCACCTGACATAAAACTAACACTAGATAATAGTAATCTAGAAATAACTCGAAATAATCATAAACCTCTTGACACAAATCCAAATTTCAGTACAGATAGTGATGTTAAATTTCCCACAGTGAAAGCTGATATTAAAGATGCATTAAGTTTACCAACTGTTAATATTAATACTGATAAGCCAGCAGAATTTAAAATTAATGGTAATATCAACATACCAGATATTTCACTTCCAGAAGTCAAGAAACCTCATATTAATATAGGTGGTGATTTGAAATTTCCTAAATTAAAAGCTGATATTAATGATGCATTGAGTTTACCTAAAGTTGATATCAATATGGATAAGCCAGCAGACTTTAAAATTAATGGTAATATCAACATACCAGATATATCACTTCCAGATGTCAAGAAACCTGATTTTAATATAGGCGGTGATTTGAAATTTCCAAAATTAAAAGCTGATATTAATGATGCATTGAGTTTACCTAAAGTTAATATCAATACTGATAAGCCAGCAGACTTAAATATTAATGGTAATATCAACATACCAGATATTTCACTTCCAGAAGTCAAGAAACCTGATTTTAATATAGGCGGTGATTTGAAATTTCCAAAATTAAAAGCTGATATTAATGATGCATTGAGTTTACCTAAAGTTGATATCAATATGGATAAGCCAGCAGATTTTAAAATTAATGGTAATATCAACATACCAGATATATCACTTCCAGATGTCAAGAAACCTGATTTTAATATAGGCGGTGATTTGAAATTTCCTAAATTAAAAGCTGATATTAATGATGCATTGAGTTTACCTAAAGTTGATATCAATACTGATAAGCCAGCAGACTTTAAAATTAATGGTAATATCAACATACCAGATATATCACTTCCAGATGTCAAGAAACCTGATTTTAATATAGGCGGTGATTTGAAATTTCCTAAATTAAAAGCTGATATTAATGATGTATTGAGTTTACCTAAAGTTGATATCAATATGGATAAGCCAGCAGACTTTAAAATTAATGGTAATATCAACATACCAGATATTTCACTTCCAGAAGTCAAGAAACCTGATTTTAATATAGGCGGTGATTTGAAATTTCCTAAACTAAAAGCTGATATTAATGATGCATTGAGTTTACCTAAAGTTGATATCAACACTAGTAAGCCATCAGACTTCAAAATTAATGGTAATATCAACATACCAGATATATCACTTCCAGATGTGAAGAAACCTGATTTTAATATAGGCGGTGATTTGAAATTTCCTAAATTAAATGCTGATATTAAAGATGCATTGAGTTTACCTAAAGTTGATATCAACACTGATAAGCCATCAGACTTTAAAATTAATGGTAATATCAACATACCAGATATATCACTTCCAGATGTCAAGAAACCTGATTTTAATATAGGCGGTGATTTGAAATTTCCTAATTTAAAAGCTGATATTAATGATGCATTGAGTTTACCTAAAGTTGATATCAACACTGATACGCCAGCAGACTTTAAAATTAATGGTAATATCAACATACCAGATATTTCACTTCCAGAAGTCGAGAAACCTGATTTTAATATAGGCGGTGATTTGAAATTTCCAAAATTAAAAGCTCATATTAATGATTCATTGAGTTTACCTAAAGTTGATATCAATACTGATAAACCAGCAGACTTTAAAATTAATGGTAATATCAACATACCAGATATTTCACTTCCAGAAGTCAAGAAACCTGATTTTAATATAGGCGGTGATTTGAAATTTCCAAAATTAAAAGCTGATATTAATGATGCATTGAGTTTACCTAAAGTTGATATCAATATGGATAAGCCAGCAGATTTTAAAATTAATGGTAGTATCAACATACCAGATATATCACTTCCAGATGTCAAGAAACCTGATTTTAATATAGGCGGTGATTTGAAATTTCCTAAATTAAAAGCTGATATTAATGATGCATTGAGTTTACCTAAAGTTGATATCAACACTGATACGCCAGCAGACTTTAAAATTAATGGTAATATCAACATACCAGATATTTCACTTCCAGAAGTCAAGAAACCTGATTTTAATATAGGCGGTGATTTGAAATTTCCAAAATTAAAAGCTGATATTAATGATGCATTGAGTTTACCTAAAGTTGATATCAATATGGATAAGCCAGCAGATTTTAAAATTAATGGTAGTATCAACATACCAGATATATCACTTCCAGATGTCAAGAAACCTGATTTTAATATAGGCGGTGATTTGAAATTTCCTAAATTAAAAGCTGATATTAATGATGCATTGAGTTTACCTAAAGTTGATATCAATACTGATAAGCCAGCAGACTTTAAAATTAATGGTAATATCAACATACCAGATATTTCACTTCCAGAAGTCAAGAAACCTGATTTTAATATAGGCGGTGATTTGAAATTTCCTAAACTAAAAGCTGATATTAATGATGCATTGAGTTTACCTAAAGTTGATATCAACACTGATATGCCATCTGACTTTAAAATTAATGGTAATATCAACATACCAGATATATCACCTCCAGAAGTCAAGAAACCTGATTTTAATATAGGTGGTGATTTGAAATTTCCTAAATTAAAAGCTGATATTAAAGATGCATTGAGTTTACCTAAAGTTGATGTCAACACTGATAAGCCATCAGACTTTAAAATTAATGGTGATATCAACATACCAGATATATCACTTCCAGATGTCAAGAAACCTGATTTTAATATAGGCGGTGAATTGAAATTTCCAAAATTAAAAGCTGATATTAATGATGCATTGAGTTTACCTAAAGTTGATATCAACACCGATAACCCCACAGACCTTAAAATTAATGGTAATATCAACAAACCAGATATTTCACTTCCAGATGTCAAGAAACCTGATTTTAATATAGGCGGTGATTTGAAATTTCCAAAATTAAAAGCTGATATTAATGATGCATTGAGTTTACCTAAAGTTGATATCAACACTGATATGCCATCTGACTTTAAAATTAATGGTAATATCAACATACCAGATATTTCACTTCCAGAAGTCAAGGAACCTGATTTTAATATAGGCGGTGATTTGAAATTTCCAAAATTAAAAGCTGATATTAATGATGCATTGAGTTTACCTAAAGTTGATATCAATACTGATAAGTCAGCAGACCTTAAAATTAATGGTAACATCAACAAACCAGATATTTCACTTCCAGATTTTAGAAAACCAGAATTCAACATAGATGGTGATGTGAAATTTCCTAAATTAAAAGCTGATATTAATGATGCATTGAGTTTACCTAAAGTTGATATCAATATGGATAAGCCAGCAGACTTTAAAATTAATGGCAATATCAAGATACCAGATATTTCACTTCCAGAAGTCAAGAAACCTGATTTTAATATAGGCGGTGATTTGAAATTTCCAAAATTAAAAGCTGATATTAATGATGCATTGAGTTTACCTAAAGTTAATATCAATACTGATAAGCCAGCAGACTTAAATATTAATGGTAATATCAAGATACCAGATATTTCACTTCCAGAAGTCAAGAAACCTGATTTTAATATAGGTGGTGATTTGAAATTTCCTAAATTAAAAGCTGATATTAATGATGCATTGAGTTTACCTAAAGTTGATATCAATATGGATAAGCCAGCAGACTTTAAAATTAATGGTAATATCAAAATACCAGATATTTCACTTCCAGAAGTCAAGAAACCTGATTTTAATATAGGTGGTGATTTGAAATTTCCTAAATTAAAAGCTGATATTAATGATGCATTGAGTTTACCTAAAGTTGATATCAATATGGATAAGCCAGAAGATTTTAAAATTAATGGTAATATCAACATACCAGATATATCACTTCCAGATGTCAAGAAACCTGATTTTAATATAGGCGGTGATTTGAAATTTCCTAAATTAAAAGCTGATATTAATGATGCATTGAGTTTACCTAAAGTTGATATCAATACTGATAAGTCAGCAGACCTTAAAATTAATGGTAACATCAACAAACCAGATATTTCACTTCCAGATTTTAGAAAATCAGAATTCAACATAGATGGTGATGTGAAATTTCCTAAATTAAAAGCTGATATTAATGATGCATTGAGTTTACCTAAAGTTGATATCAATATGGATAAGCCAGCAGATTTTAAAATTAATGGTAATATCAACATACCAGATATATCACTTCCAGATGTCAAGAAACCAGATTTTAATATAGGCGGTGATTTGAAATTTCCAAAATTAAAAGCTGATATTAATGATGCATTGAGTTTACCTAAAGTTAATATCAATACTGATAAGCCAGCAGACTTAAATATTAATGGTAATATCAAGATACCAGATATTTCACTTCCAGAAGTCAAGAAACCTGATTTTAATATAGGTGGTGATTTGAAATTTCCAAAATTAAAAGCTGATATTAATGATGCATTGAGTTTACCTAAAGTTGATATCAATATGGATAAGCCAGCAGACTTTAAAATTAATGGTAATATCAAAATACCAGATATTTCACTTCCAGAAGTCAAGAAACCTGATTTTAATATAGGTGGTGATTTGAAATTTCCTAAATTAAAAGCTGATATTAATGATGCATTGAGTTTACCTAAAGTTGATATCAATATGGATAAGCCAGCAGATTTTAAAATTAATGGTAATATCAACATACCAGATATATCACTTCCAGATGTCAAGAAACCTGATTTTAATATAGGCGGTGATTTGAAATTTCCAAAATTAAAAGCTGATATTAATGATGCATTGAGTTTACCTAAAGTTAATATCAATACTGATAAGCCAGCAGACTTAAATATTAATGGTAATATCAACATACCAGATATTTCACTTCCAGAAGTCAAGAAACCTGATTTTAATATAGGCGGTGATTTGAAATTTCCAAAATTAAAAGCTGATATTAATGATGCATTGAGTTTACCTAAAGTTGATATCAATATGGATAAGCCAGCAGATTTTAAAATTAATGGTAATATCAACATACCAGATATATCACTTCCAGATGTCAAGAAACCTGATTTTAATATAGGCGGTGATTTGAAATTTCCTAAATTAAAAGCTGATATTAATGATGCATTGAGTTTACCTAAAGTTGATATCAATACTGATAAGCCAGCAGACTTTAAAATTAATGGTAATATCAACATACCAGATATTTCACTTCCAGAAGTCAAGAAACCTGATTTTAATATAGGCGGTGATTTGAAATTTCCTAAACTAAAAGCTGATATTAATGATGCATTGAGTTTACCTAAAGTTGATATCAACACTGATATGCCATCTGACTTTAAAATTAATGGTAATATCAACATACCAGATATATCACCTCCAGAAGTCAAGAAACCTGATTTTAATATAGGTGGTGATTTGAAATTTCCTAAATTAAAAGCTGATATTAAAGATGCATTGAGTTTACCTAAAGTTGATGTCAACACTGATAAGCCATCAGACTTTAAAATTAATGGTGATATCAACATACCAGATATATCACTTCCAGATGTCAAGAAACCTGATTTTAATATAGGCGGTGAATTGAAATTTCCAAAATTAAAAGCTGATATTAATGATGCATTGAGTTTACCTAAAGTTGATATCAACACCGATAACCCCACAGACCTTAAAATTAATGGTAATATCAACAAACCAGATATTTCACTTCCAGATGTCAAGAAACCTGATTTTAATATAGGCGGTGATTTGAAATTTCCTAAATTAAAAGCTGATATTAATGATGCATTGAGTTTACCTAAAGTTGATATCAACACTGATATGCCATCTGAGTTTAAAATTAATGGTAATATCAACATACCAGATATTTCACTTCCAGAAGTCAAGGAACCTGATTTTAATATAGGCGGTGATTTGAAATTTCCAAAATTAAAAGCAGATATTAATGATGCATTGGGTTTACCTAAAGTTGATATCAATATGGATAAGCCAGCAGATTTTAAAATTAATGGTAATATCAAATTACCAGATATTTCACTTCCAGATGTGAAGAAACCTGATTTTAGTATAGGTGGTGATTTGAAATTTCCTAAATTAAAAGCTGATATTGATGATGCATTGAGTTTACCTAAATTTGATATCAATACTGATAAGTCAGCAGACCTTAAAATTAATGGTAACATCAACAAACCAGATATTTCACTTCCAGATTTCAAAAAACCAGATTTCAACATAGATGGTGATGTGAAATTTCCTAAATTAAAAGCTGATATTAAAGATACATTGAGTTTACCTAAAGTTGATATCAATATGGATAAGCCAGCAGACTTGAAAATTAATGGTAACATCAACAAACCAGATATTTCACTTCCAGATTTCAGAAAACCAGAATTCAACATAGATGGTGATGTGAAATTTCCTAAATTAAAAGCTGATATTAATGATGCATTGAGTTTAGCTAAAGTTGATATCAATATGGATAAGTCAGCAGATTTTAAAATTAATGGTAATATCAACATACCAGATATTTCACTTCCAGAAGTCAAGAAACCTGATTTTAATATAGGCGGTGATTTGAAATTTCCTAAATTAAAAGCTGATATTAAAGATACATTGAGTTTACCTAAAGTTAATATCAATACTGATAAGCCAGCAGACTTAAATATTAATGGCAATATCAATATACCAGATATTTCACTTCCAGAAGTCAAGAAACCTGATTTTAATATAGGTGGTGATTTGAAATTTCCAAAATTAAAAGCTGATATTAATGATGCATTGAGTTTACCTAAAGTTGATATCAATACTGATAAGTCAGCAGACCTTAAAATTAATGGTAACATCAACAAACCAGATATTTCACTTCCAGATTTCAGAAAACCAGAATTCAACATAGATGGTGATGTGAAATTTCCTAAATTAAAAGCTGATATTAATGATGCATTGAGTTTAGCTAAAGTTGATATCAATATGGATAAGTCAGCAGATTTTAAAATTAATGGTAATATCAACATACCAGATATTTCACTTCCAGAAGTCAAGAAACCTGATTTTAATATAGGCGGTGATTTGAAATTTCCTAAATTAAAAGCTGATATTAAAGATACATTGAGTTTACCTAAAGTTAATATCAATACTGATAAGCCAGCAGACTTAAATATTAATGGCAATATCAATATACCAGATATTTCACTTCCAGAAGTCAAGAAACCTGATTTTAATATAGGCGGTGATTTGAAATTTCCTAAATTAAAAGCTGATATTAATGATGCATTGAATTTACCTAAAGTTGATATCAACACTGATACGCCACCTGACTTTAAAATTAATGGTAATATCAACATACCAGATATTTCACTTCCCGAAGTCAAGAAACCTGATTTTAATATAGGTGGTGATTTGAAATTTCCAAAATTAAAAGCTGATATTAATGATGCATTGAGTTTACCTAAAGTTGATATCAGCACTGATAAGTCCACAGACCTTAAAATTAATGGTAATATCAACAAACCAGATATTTCACTTCCAGATTTCAGAAAACCAGAATTCAACATAGATGGTGATGTGAAATTTCCTAAATTAAAAGCTGATATTAATGATGCATTGAGTTTACCTAAAGTTGATATCAATATGGATAAGTCAGCAGACTTTAAAATTAATGGTAATATCAACATACCAGATATATCACTTCCAGATGTGAAGAAACCTGATTTTAGTATAGGTGGTGATTTGAAATTTCCTAAATTAAAAGCTGATATTAATGATGCATTGAGTTTACCTAAAGTTGATATCAATACTGATAAGTCAGCAGACTTTAAAATTAATGGTAACATCAACAAACCAGATATTTCACTTCCAGATTTCAGAAAACCAGAATTCAATATAGATGGTGATGTGAAATTTCCTAAATTAAAAGCTGATATTAAAGATACATTGAGTTTACCAGACATTAATATTAATACTGATAAGCCAGCAGAATTTGGAATTAATGGTAATATCAATGTGCCAAACATTCCAGTTCCAGAAGTCAAGAAACCT
This sequence comes from Icerya purchasi, assembly GCA_039619475.1. Taxonomy (NCBI): domain Eukaryota; kingdom Metazoa; phylum Arthropoda; class Insecta; order Hemiptera; family Monophlebidae; genus Icerya; species Icerya purchasi. The sequence goes on along the minus strand of CM077116.1, from coordinate 149,440,693 downwards.
GATTTCAACATAGATGGTGATGTTAGATTTCCTAAAATAAAAGCTGATTTTAATGATACTATTTACTTACAGAACAATTATATAAACATTAATAAACCTACATTTGATAATAGCTTTGGTTTACCAAATTTTTTAGTTCCTAATGTGGTAAATTCTAATGTCAAGACTAATGATGATATAAACATTAGTGGTAGCCTAAAGACACCAATGGAATATGGTAAGTTGGAAAGTGAAATTAAATCCTCAAGTGATAGTTCAAATGAAGATGAATTTGATCCATCTATACCATCTGATTTAAATACTGGCGGTTCTATAGATTTACCAAGCATTTCTTTCCCAAATTTGAAGATACCTAGTGCAAATGTTCCTTATGTGCCAAAACCAGATAACAATATTGTTGGTCAATTAAACAACAATGAAAAATATAAAAGGCCTATTCTTGATGTTAAAAGTATATTAAAAACTGCAATGACTGATGATAAATTTGTTTCATCTGCAGGCAGTAATACCAGTAAGGGTGAATTTACTGCATCATCAAATTCTGAAAATGGAATAAAATTAACGAATGATATAAATATAGATAATCAAACAACTGTTCCAAAAGTGGCTACAAATATTAATGAGAGAAAAACGCCAACTATGAAATTGAATGTTTTCAATGAATCACTTTTCGATGTTGCTGTAAACAAGACAGATGATTCATACAACAATCTTGGTAATGCTTTAAATTCAACAAATGTAAATACAAACTTGAACGTGTTCATAAATGGTGTTAAAGTTATTCCAAAAGAAGATAAAAATATAAATGTCGCATTTAATTCAAAAGAACAACTCAATGGCGGGCCTCCTAAAAAGCACTTTAATATTTCCAGATCAGAAGATCACACTTACACAGCAATAACGCTTTCTAATCAAGAAAATGATGCGGCTCAATCATCTACAGGAAGTCTATCTGAAACCGACAAGAATTCCATGCTAAATTCAATTCAGTTGAACAACAGACGTGGGAATATCAACGTTAATATCGGTGTAAAACAGCTACCCGACTATGATAAATCTGATGCACAGAAATTCAATTTGAACGAACTAGAGGTAGCTGGTAAAACTGATCTCAACAGTAAACTAGATAAGAATTCAATTGATATTACAGTGCCGCCAAGTAACACTAAGCAATCACAATTCAACTTAAATAACAAATTTGATGTGAACATTAATAGAAATTTAAATATTAATCAGCAAAATACAGAAAACGAAACAATAAAAAACATCAAAAATGAAGCTACTGATTTTTCGAATGTTGCTAAAAATACATTGCCTAATGAACAAGCCTTCATTTTTGATAAGCCTTTACTACCACTGTTGAATCGTAATGACAAAGACAGACAAATTTTTGATGACGAATACGATCTTCAGCCGTCTCGTAAGGAAGAATCAGATATTTTGAAAAAGAGATTCACCCCTCCCTCGACAGCCGTCCACGCATCAACAGTTCATAAATATCAACCACGCGTTCACTCAAACAATTATATGTCGTCAGAAAAACATAATGTTAAGAAGTCAAACGTATCGCCACTATCCAGACTAGTTAAAATTGTTCACAAATCAGTTTCTGGTGCAGTTGGGCATTGATACAGTGAACGATTTAATTTCCAAAGTTACCACTTCAGAATATATTTGTGAGGTAAGTCTTTTCAGTTAAATTATAATTTCAAATCAAATCAAATTTTATTTCTTAATTTTACAATGGAAATATAAGTAAATTACAATAATCTTCTTAGCGCGAGTAGCGGAACTATTATTAATTGTACATGTACTACCTGTATGTGCATTTAATATAGTAAATGTACATCATTTTTTTTTTTTTTGTAGCCCAAGATTACAAGTTATAATTGTGTTCTTAATTATAACACACCCCAATAAGAGTTAGTACTATAGTTATTTTGGTTGGATGTACATTGATACATCTTTTAAATCACATAGGGGCAATAGGTGCTTCAAATAGAGGTGAAATATACATCACACTATATGCTTGAATAGACACTAACAATAAAGGTTAATATGTAATTTAATTTAAATTAGATTGCATTTCAAAGTCATTCTCAGAAACACATTCATTCAGACAAACATAAGAAGCATGGCAATATTGGGTTAGTATATTATAAGCAGTGGTCAGTTACAGGTGCAACAAAGCAAACCCTTAAAAGCATACACACATAAATGGAAGTTTTGGTAAGGGTTAGATAAGCGTTAAAGTTGAATAGTCAGCAATAAAACATACAAGCTAAAAAACATCTATAAACATGTAAACATACAAAACAACTAACAGTGTAATTATTTTGTAAGACAACAGCAAGTGCATCATCAAAGCACATGCATATGAGCATACAAAGCAAGTTAGTATGGGTTAGAAAATCATTAAATTGGTTAGTTAAAGCTCCTCCTAATCCCTGATTTGGTCGAGAGCTGTTATTGAGTGAAATCTCTCATGTAAAAGTGTCTGTAGAGAAAATAAGTAGTCATGTCAATGTTTGGTGATCATTGAGATATAAGTCTATGGTTCATAATATTAAAGACATATGCATAGAATAAGCGAAGGATTATAGTTGGTGTAGAATATACCAATATGGTAGTTAACTCTTACTCAAAACTCGTAGTAGAAATTCATATTATTTCATTTTATTTATTTAAATTAAAATTCCTTAAAAAGTTATCCCTGTGAAAAACCAATAAAATGGGTATGCAACCTGCACACTAAATTCTATCCTAGAATGAAGATATTATACTTACTCACCAAATCTCTAAACTCGGTGGATTTTTAATTAAATACTGCAGCACCAATAAATGCTGAAAATGCAATATTTTATTACAATACTATTATTAATTTTTACAGATCTCTTAAGCAGGGTGGAAAGTAGTATTTGAATCATTTAAAATTAATGAACTCCAACTAAAAAAAGTGACTACATGTTTTCACTAACTGTTAGTGTAATCCTACCTTCGAACCAGCTGAACTATATGTAAGAAAATCGATAAAATAAAAAAAAATGTTTGTCTACTTTCGGCATAAACCACGTCGTAACTATTCGCAGTTGACGTTTTATATAATTGTGGCGTAGTTATACTAAAAATGGACAATTGGTGAAAGATTTAAAAACATTACATACTATTCTTTAGTTGTAAATTAAATTTTTTTTTTTTAAATCAGTCTTCTTCTAATGATATCTATATTGTTTTATCCGGCTTTTCTCTTTTAGCTGATCCATTTTCACTCCATAAGATATTATCTTTAGTAACATCCAAATATTTTGGTATGTCCTTAGTTACGAAAATTTTTTAACAGCGTTTCACTGTTTACATCATTTCTGACCTATTACATCTATCGCAAAATAAACGGAAATGATAAGCATTGCGATCGGCTTAAATGTTTGATTACCGCGAACATCCATTATGTGTAAAGCTCCTAAAATTTTCTCTAATAGATTTTTAACTAATTTAACAAATTCAACGGTTATTACAGTCAAAACTGAATTCATATTATGAAATGTCCAAAATGAATAAACTTTTCTTTTTCCATAAAGAATTTTTCAATTGTAAATTGTATAAATCTGATCTAAAACTAGTTGCATTCTTTTTTTTTTTTTTTTTTTTTTTTTTATACATATATTATGGGACCGTCAGTACAGGACATTCACCCAACACAAATAGAAAGACATATGGAGTGACAGGTTACATCAAAAAACGATTAGAGGCAGAAGAAATGAAGGTGGCTCACAAGGGAACAACAGAAGGAGATGGAAAAGCGAGAATGAAGAGGGCGCTGTAAGGAGAGTAAAGAGGCCAAGGCTAAGAAAATTGGAATAAAAGATCACACGTTCTGAGGAAATAAAGGAACATTCGAATAAAACGTAGTTTGCGTCACAGGTGACATTTAAGGTAGAAGGATGAAAGGGACACAAAAGAAACTGAACAAGAGCAAAGCGGAAACGAGAAGCCGGGAGCAAACTATGATTAAAACGAAGGGGAACTATGGAAGAAGTGACAGAACGACTGATACTGGAAAAATTTTTAAACCAAGGAGAAGAGGATGGGGAAGGCTGTAAGGCAAGGTAAAAGGAGTCAGGGTTGGAGAAAAGAGACGGATAGAGATCAGTCCAAAAGTCATGGTGAGAATGAAAAGAGAGAGAGCAAAGACTTTGGGAAGAAAATCTGCCTATGAAACAACCATTTACTGCGGCTGAGCATGCTAATGAGTCAGCAAGATCGTTACAAGCGATACCACAGTGACCAGGAATCCAAAGCAGGCCAATTTGGATAGAACGGAAAGCTAATAAATTGTAAATCAAGGAACGAATGTAAAGAATAATAGGACGGGAAAAATGAATACACATTGATGTACTATATTTTCATTGAAATTGTCTAGCCTGATAAATAATCCTACCTTTTTCAAAAGTCCCTCTACTTTTAGTTCCCTGGATCTTACCTTTATCTCTCCTAACATCACTCTTGGATTAAACTGGAAAACACTAGACAGCACCTTACAACGCTTTGGTACAATCTATTTCAAGCGCTCTAACTTCGTCTACCCATATACCCCCTCGTTCATCACATGGCAAAAAGTAGCCTACAATTATAGCGTTCAAACATTTTGAACCTTCTGCTCTCACTAAACTCTAGACAGCTTCTGTGCTCACAGACAAGCTAATGCCAGGCGTAGGTGGTGCATATTAAAAGCTGCTAAAAAAAGTTTTGTGGAGAAAATTTTGTTCTTCGTTCTCGAGAACTACACCGATATCCCGAATTTGGAAACTCGCCAAAGCCTTCAATTCCTCTTCCCACCCTCGTCCTTTTAACCATTTCCCCACCAAAGATAACGTGATTCACTTTACAGACTCTATCGTTCCTGCTTATATTCCTAGTTTAGAGGGGCTTTTAGGTTTCGTCCGCAGAATGTTTACTCTCCCTACTTCCAAACTTCACCCATTCATATCAATGAACTGCACTATACCCTGCAAAGTTCCGCAAAAAAATCATCTCCGGGAACTGACAGAATCTCCTACGCAGTCCTTTAAAATCTTTCCGACCTGTCTCTCAATCTCCTTCTGAGATTTTTTAATTCTTTTATTAATACTGGCTCCACTTCTCCAGCTTGAAACAGGTTCATTGTTACGCAATTCCTAAGAAAGATTCAACTTCCTTTCGCCCCATTTCCTTGGCTTCTTGTTTAAGAAAATCTTTCAAGAATATTCGCAATAAGCGTCTCGTCTGATGGTTGAAAAGCAACAATATTCTTTCAGACAAGATGTTTGACTTTTGTCTGGGCGTTAGCCCTGCCGACTGTTTTCAGATATTTACAAATCCTTCATCAGAAAAAAATTTACTCTGGCGGACTTTATCGACGTTCCGCAGCTTTCGACAATGTGCATATCCCAACCTTAAAAGATAAGTTTTTGTCCGCAAACATTTCTCCCCTCTTTGTATTCCTTATCGCTAATATGATGCTAAATAGCTCTATTTATATTACTTCAACCTTTTCTTCCGAAAGGAAAGTGTATCGAACAGATATCATGTCTCGGTCCCATTCTCTTTAATATGTATATCCTCAGTGCTACCATTCTTCCTATCCGCTAACGTCATTTCTAAGCTGTCTTTGCGTCCTTCTTTCCATACTCTCACGATTTCATCGTCCATCATATTCGCTCTCTTATTTACAATCTCTTTTCTGCGCGCGCTATCACTGTCGAGCTCTCGTGGGTTCCCAGCCGTATAAGTATTAAGGGGAATGAGATGGCGGACTCATTGGCACGTTCTTCACGCATGCAGTGCACTTCGTTTGAAAGATACCCGCTAGTAACATTCTGGCTCTATCCAAGGAATATCATTTAAAGCTCTGTTCGGACATCTATGTGGCATTATTTTCAAATCCTAACTCGCATTACCTGACAGTTCAGCCTGATCTTCCAAGCCTCCTATGGTTCTACGACTTTCCTCTTCTCAGTCGTTTCTCAATTTCGGCTATATGTCGTCTGCGCTTCGGTCACACTCTGCTTCCATCTTCCCAGTATCATTTTTCTCTTGCCCCAAGTCCACACGGCCCGCTGTATCCTCAAGATTCTTTTTTTATAAGTTACCTCAACCATATTCTGTTTAAATGCTTTTCTCTATTTAACGAACGGAATATTTTGTATGCACACCTATTGGAATTGGGGCTTCCTGCTCCCTATTGCGTTTCCTATGTGTTGAGCTTTCCTTCTACATAAGTTATCCCAGTCTTTTCTTCCTTTATTAAATCCATCTCCAATCGAATTAAATTCTAATTACTTCAACTAACCTACAGCTTGTATTTACATAGTCGTCCTTGTTGACTATAACCATATATATATATACCTATATATTAGGGTGGTTCTTATTTACATGATTTCGGAATTTTTTTTTGTCCGCCCCCTAAATATCTCCTAAATATATAAAAAAAAATTCTGTAAAATCTGAGCTCTTAATTTTAATATTTACAACGTCATTCTTACCGGCATCGACACAAAAAAAATTAACATCATCACAAAAATCCTATCCTTATTTCCTTTAAATTAAAATATTTTCAAATTAATTTTACAGAATGATTATAATTAAAGTTCAAGTTTCAAAACGCTATAAAAAAAGAACCACTGGTCAAAATGACGTCAATTTAAATGGAAATACATACAATTTATTCCCATAACGCTTATAAAAATTATAACTCTGGTAAAAATTGAGCAATCAGTTTAAAATTTAGTATAGTTATAGCTTATACTATTGGGAAGAACCCTTAAAAATTTCAAATTCCTAAGTTCATTAGTTCCTTACATATCAAATCAATAAATATGAAAAAGGAAGTAATGAATTTAAAAATTTTAAATTTTTAAGGATTGTTCCCAGTAGTATAAGCTATAACTGTACTAAATTTCAAACTGATTCTTCAATTTTTACCAGAGTTATAATTTTTATGAGCATTATGGAAAAACTCTAGAGGGGTGAAGGGACAGATCCCCTTGCGAGGCCAAAATGACCGAGTGTTTATATATATATAAAAAAAAATTCTCGTTCATTTGTTTTTTGGGGCGTTCTATAAATTAGTTTATTTTTCAATTTATCAATATCTTTTTTAATATTATAAATGTTTTTCACTGCTATTCACATTCAGCAGCAGCGTTTTTTATACTTGTTTAAAATTGAAGTTTTTAACAATATTTGGGTTATCACTAAATTTTAGAAAAACATAAACATTCGAAATTATCATTTTAGTTTGCTGATTAAAATCTTTTATAGCTGTTCTTGATCACAAATTTGATAGAATGACCAATTCTTTATCACTACTACTGCTATTCAATTTTTTTTTTGTTGTTAGATGTTAAAAAAATAGAAAAAGGTGGAATATATTAAATATATTACGGGTATAAACAGGAATCATGAGAAGACTAAAAATGAACTTCCTACAATTTAAATGAGCATTTAATTTGACTTAAAACCATAATTACCATTGACAACTCTTTAGTATTTTTAGTAAGTGTGGAGTATGTGGATAATAAAGACAGATTTATATAGACTTCTTTCTATTGACACATTTTCTTTGAACGGACTATGTTTCGTTAATTATTTTCATCAAATGAGATAAAAAATGTATATAATATAAATAGGAGTAATTTTGTATTTTTTCAGAATTAATGTGATTTCGTGAATAAATGGGATTTTCACAATATGCTGCGCAAACATTCCATTGAACAATCACAAATTTTGCTGTGATATTTTATTTTTAGTTAGTACAGATATACATATATAATTGAACTTGTGTGTGTGTTTATGCGCGCGAGGGTATGTGAAGTTTCTATATTCGCAACATTTATGTATATATATATATATATATATATATATATATATATATATACGGAAATAGAACAAATTTAAAATTTTTAGGACAAAATTTTCATAAATGTTGAATTATCACTGTGTATAATATTGATAAATTAATTTTTCTGCAAAAAATTAAATTAATATTTCAACTTTAAATTAGCAGAATGACCAATAAATGTTTAAGTACTTACTTTCGCGAATTATTATTATTTTTTAAATAATAAGTTTTATTCTAATCAAATCAATATTTTATTAATTTTAAAATAAAATTTATTCCTCTTTCTTTTTTATTACAAATTGTTGGCAACGTTCATAATTAATGCGCTTACAATTCAATCACTTTTAGTGATAACATCGATAAATAACTGTGAACCGTTTAATTTTTAAATTCAATAATTAAATTGTTAAGTTCGCTTTAAATCAAGCAGTAGATTTTTTTTTAAGATAGGAAATTTATAATTATTTGTTTAATTTATACGTGTAATTCAGCTTGATTCCAAGTAGCTATTGTGAAATTTAAATATCAACTAACTTAACTGAAAAAATAATCCATTAATCGAAACCTTTGGTTAGTTATTAACAAAATATGTATAAATTATGTACGAAAATAACGAAATATTTCAAGCAAAAAATATAACTCAGGAAAAAAGGAACACAATATACTACTGTAATCTAATAAAAACATTTCATTTACTTTATATTCTTTTTTATTCTATCAGGAGGGGAGAGGTGTAATGCCGCTACTAAATTTCATAAGCAATTAAAACTTTAACTTAAGAGAAAATCTTATTGCAATGATGCAGTTTATTTAAGTATTATATATATTTTTTTTTCTTTTTTTTTTTTTTTTTTATCATCATAGTAACAGTAGAGTAGAATTAGTTGAGTAGATTTCATACTGTCAAAATAATTCTTTATAAATTCTTATATTTTCATGTGCACGCTTTAGAATTTCATAGATGATATAAAAATGTATCCGGTTAACCCGTTTGTATAAAAAAATAAGCTTGGAGTTTAATTTAGTGACATCCATTTTTATAACTGTATGGAGCGCATTTATATTTTAAGTAATTTTAAGAAATTTGCATTTGAGGATACTTCTGTCTCAGTGAAATAAAATAACGTAACTGAATCAAATTATATTAATGAAATTAAAATTAATAAAATATAATTTCCTTTATGATACATTATTTTTTCATGAATAATAGGAAAAATCAAATCAACATATAGTTGATTTTTCATTAATAGTCTAGTCCCTGTTGATTGAATACCAATTTGTAACATGTTAGGGCGTCGTTTCTACAGTTCTTTTAACCGTTTTTCATTTCAACTACTTAAAGTTAAAAGCTCAATAAATTAGTTGAAAAGCGCCGTAACAGCTTATTTAGAGATAACTTATAGATCTCCAATGCCTCAAAAAGCCTATGCAGTTTTACTATTATTCGTATACTATAGTTTGCAATCATAGACACCAATTATCGATCTTCTACATGATCAGACCCGGTTTAATCGCAGTTTCACTTTACTTTTTACACACCTCTAAACAAAGATTTCGTATATTGTTTTCATATTGTCTGTACAGCGCAATGATAATATAAATGTCCAACAATGTTCTCACTTAATAACAAACATGGCAGAAAAAATCTGTTTTTTGCAAGAACAGTTAATTTTATATTTATTTATATTGCAAATAAATTTTTGAAACAAAATGAAATAAAATAAATTTTATACAAAAAACTATATATGTTATACAGTATTATGGCACCAGTGCTAGCCAACGTTTTAAAAATAAACATTAGTATCTAGAAAAGCAAATTAAGCTTTTTTAAATTTTCAATATATCATATTCGCGTTTTAACTAGATTTGCGATAATAATATTTTTATAAATTATTATTCTAACTTTTCGTACGATATTAAATAATGTCAATAGAATTATTAATATTACTATTTGTTAATTATTGTTCAAACGAGAATTTTAAGTAAAATATTATTTTAACATGTTTACTAACATTCGAATTCATTTATTTTTCATGTTTCATATTACCATTAAATCTAGTAAAAGCTTTATGGTATATTAAATGAAAAAAACTTCTTGTTACTTTCTAAAATAATTCCGTTTTTTCCTTTACTGAAAATACATGGATACACGGCTTTTAGCTTTTTTCCTAAATGTGTAATGAAAATTCAATTCATCGCGGCTAAAGTAACAAATGTATCATTAAATATTTTAAATTGTTATAATCGATTAAATATAACCTAAATGTGATTTATTATTTTCCTAATTATTTCGCGTGTTTTGCTTTAATTACAATTGTCATATTTTTATAATATGTGCCATATTATTTGGCTCATATTTTACCAGATTTAACACTTTCAAGGCTATCAACGTACATAGTTAGGCATGCTCATTTTCACTTTGAAAAATATCATGGCCATATTATATTGCTTACTGTTCTCAGCGGACAAAAGACTCTTTTGAACTCTTAACTAATGCCGGAACCACTGATTTTTGTTATTTTCCTATAAATCTAGATCATCAGATGCACTTAATTTATATTGTTATTCTTTCTACTTCTTAATCAATATAAATAATTAACGATATTATCTATACAAAAGTGCAGAATGCTGGAATATGCATAAGGAGGAAACTTGGGAATGGAAATAAAAGCTCGACCATACACCCTATTCGTAAATAAGCATATCTGTCAGTACAAAATTTTACTAAAATGCATTCAGTAGTTACCAGATTCGTTTATATAAAAATTAGGTTTGTTTTTAAATTTCACGTTTAACAATTGTAACATTTTTCACACGATGTTTTTTTCTTTACGTGCTAGCTTTTCTTTTCTTATTTCCTATATGCGCCTATATATATATGTATATAGGTATATATATATATATATGTGTGTATATAGGTATATATATATATATGTGTGTATATAGGTATATATATACATATAGGTAGCGCGGTAGCCTAGTAGCTAAGGTGCTTGGTTGCTAAATCAAAGGTCACAGACTTGTCTCGTTCCGGATCCAAGTCGCTCCCAGATTTATCCAGCCTAAAATAATTAGGTATCAGGGAAATCCAGGAAAATAAAGGCGGCCGAGAGAAGGGAACTTCCCCACCCCACCCGCCCACACACACACACACACTTTCATTAGTGTCGTTGGGCTTAGTACATTGTGAACCTTAATTTCACAATCCCCGGTGCCCTGTCAAGGGTATGAGACTTACTTTATTTATTTATTTATATAAATATATATACATTTACAATTCTCGTATGTTAATTTAAAAATCTCGTTGGAGTCACTTAATTAATATTAGATTTACGTTACATCGCCGTTGTTTACGGTAGTGTTACCAATGCAATATTAAAAAAACACACCCTAAAACATAGAAATTAGTTAAATTACTTAACTTAGAAAAACAATTGTTATAACGTCTTTTTCTTTTTTCTGTTTACAATTCTTTGTTCTACAACCAAAAAAGAACAGTACACAAAAACAAAACACCAAAATACATTTATGACAGAATAAGAATAATAGTAAAAGAATTAATAATCTTCAAAATATCCACGAAACTATAAAAAAAAACTGGAACAAGAGGTGGCAAGCCGTCAGCTCTAAGCCTCATTCGGTAAGACAAGATATACACTCACCAAGACCAATGACTCCAACTAACCGATCAGACCAATATATAATTACTAGACTTAGAACTGGTCACATCAGAGCATCGCACATCCATCATATAACTAAAGAGGAGCCACAAAAATGCCCATACTGTGATCAAAACCTTGATGTACGTCACATTTTAATAGAATGTCGCCCCCTCAGGACAACTGTTCAACATCCTGGAATCTATCAACAACACACTTGGAAGCACAGAAAATTGCCTAAAAACTTTAAAATACATTAAATCCATATAAATCTTCAAAGATTAAATCCAGTAAATTCTACTTGGTGCCAGAAGCATTTCTAATTATCTCGATATGTACTTATCACAACGTCAAGTTCTAAAAGTTAAATTATGAATAATATGTGTGTATATATATATATATATATATATTTGGGTACGTCAGCAAAGGACCTTTACCCAGCAGCAAGTTTTCATTTGATGCATAATTTATGTTGATGACATAAGTGAATGCTGAGAAATATAAAAAAATAGAAGATTAAGGGCTACTGCTGTATTATTATATCAGTGGCGTTTTATAAATGAAAAAAAAAATGAAAACGTATTAGGTACGTGCCTATAGTGATCTATGTATGTTTTTTTTTTTCAAATCAACGGTGCCGAAAGTGTTAAAATGTAATTTTTTGTGACATTAAAAATACATTTTATAATTTTTACAAATTATCACTACTGCCGCAAAACCTGGGCAGTAGTAATTTATTTGCAATAAGTAATTAAATAAATTAAATATACGTATATGTGTGTATGTGTTTGTAATTTAAAAAAAAAGAAAAACGATATTTAGTATTTTTTTAAGATGAATGTATATTATATTTATATTGTTATCAAAATGTAATCGATCGTTGTTATTTGTTGTGTTTTTATCTTTAAAAAATTCGAATTTTATTTCTTACATATTTTTAAAATATATTGTATATTTACCATTTGCGTTAATTTGTTTTCATCAATTTTGCAGTAAGAATACTTTCTATATTGGTCTTTAAAATTCCAATACATCAGTAATTTGAGCTATTTTCTGCAATTCTTACGCAAACGCTGATTGTTAAAATTAACTATCAAAAATATATATTTTTTAATCGTTTTAAAAAAAAAAACGTTTGGATTGTAATTGTGGGCAAATAAAGTTGACCGGGATTTATTATCTCTATACGCCGCCGCGGCTGTCCCTGCTTTTTGTACTGAATTTTGTTCAAATAACGAAGAAATATTCAATATCACCAGACTGCTGGGTCATCGCAGATGTGAGGTTCATCCGGATGAAGAGGACAAAGAGGTGAGAAAGAAGTTGAGAAAAATAGTGGTGAAAACGTAAGCGGCAGATAGAATAAATAGCGGCACAGCGGAAAGAAGAAAAGCAATTGAACCAAGCGCGAGACTGATGAGAGGATTGTATAGAGAGGTACGGGGAGAACGGATTAGAAAAATAGGAGATAGACCAGATAGTACGATGAAAGTTTTTGTACAGGGGAATAAGATTGGAGGAAGTAACTTTTCGTAGAGATTGGTCATTGTGGATAGCGAAACAAGCTAGAGAATCGGAAGGTTACTACGCATGTTGTAAATAAATAAGCGGATATAGATATTAGCAGCTTCTTATGAAAAATCAGTTAAAAGAATTTTAGTTCGTACGAATTATAATACTCTGTTGACTCGGCGGAAGGAATCTACCATTAAGAAAGGATGGGCAAGTAGTTGATAATGCAGACTAATATACGCTTGTAAAATAAATTCCGGTAAAAGTTTAAGCAGAAACCTTTACTGCGCTGCTTAACCGGTTTTAATGTTAAGATTTTTTTCCCCCTTTTCATTATCTACTGTATCGTTAATGATCTGCAAAGCGGCAACTGAAACCGATCCTACATATCAGTCAACAATGTGGCATCTGAGGAAAGTCCATCATCTATCTTAATAGCTGTTTTTTCAAGTTTTTTCCTCGAGCATGATTTGGATGTTTTTCCACTTCTAAAGCTGCTTTGACAATACTAATGCGTTTGATATTTAAGAACAACTAAAGATGACTCGCCACAGTCTTTATATCGGATAAATTAGCAGAGCTATTAATACGAGATTAAAAGAACACAAAGGTAGATTACACACATTCGCGAACCGAACAATTGGCGTAGTGGAACACGCGATACAATTTGACGATACTAAGATTCTAGTAGATCAAACGCTTTGGTACAGCGATCGTTTTAGTAGAGCTTTAGAAATGGGAAAACATCAAAATTTCAATAGAAAAGACTGAGAAGTTACATTTGGAAAATTCTTAGCGGCTAAGAGAAGTGCTGTTATGATAAATGATGGGCTTTCTCCGGATTCGGCATTGTTAACTAATTATAAGTTCGGTTTCAGTTGCCCCTTCGCAAATCATTAACGATACACTAAATAATGAAAAGAGTAAAAAACTCCAATATTAATTACAGGCTGTTAAGAAGTGTCACTGCAGTCCGCACAACTTAACCGCGATGATAATATCGACCTTCGGCATTCACATTTTTTTTGACGTGAAACGTCTTGAAAATCGCTCGTGAAACGAAATCGTGCAACGCAACAACTATTATTTTTCACCGCATATATTTATATATATATATATATATATATATATATATATATATATATATATATAACTCGGGCATTTTGGCCTCGTAAGGGGCTTTGACCCGTCTTGCTTACATTTCTATCTCCTTCTCTTCTATACTTTGTATAAAATTATCAAAATTTACAACGTAATTCTAAATCGGTCCATATGAATATAATAACATAATCACAAAAATCCTATAAAATATAACAACATAATCACAAAAATCTTATAAAATATAACAAACGTTACATAAAATTGGGACATATTTTTGGTTCATTTTTTCTAATGGGAGGTAGCCTAAGAATTAGATTGTAATTAATATAAATAAATACTTAAACCGATATAGGCGTTTCACGTTAAATCAACGGCTCTGTGCCCCAGCACAGCCGCACCCAAATTTTTTCTTCTACTTTTTTACTCAAGCTATTGTTTACGTGAACATCATTATTTTATTGTTTTTCCTTTCTATTCTATCTGTAATTTAGTTCAGTTGCAGAATTGTGTAGCTCTATACGATTTCTTTTCTGTTTAATTCGGTATTTGCTGATCCGATGATGAACAGTATAATCTACTGTGAAAAATGTTATGAGTCAAATATGATTTGTTTCGATGTGGTTCCTACCGAAAACAGACTTATGGATATGTTGCAATAAGTTTTCACTCAATCACAGAGCGAGTACATACTATCGACGATTAAATACTTTTTTAAAAAATTCAAATTATCGTTACTTTTTCATCATTCTTCGTGGATAGAACTAAATTCAAGTTTTAATTTAGCGCTACATATTTCAAGCAGAATATTCCTGAAAATGTATTATATTTATAAACTGCTTAATATTTTTCTTAAGCATAATTACTCGCGTCGTTAAGAAATCACACTAGAGTTTCATGGACTTTTCGTAAACTTCCAAAATTTTATTACGGATTGGAAATCTTATCGATACAAAAAATTATTTTTCTGCTGTCTCGCAAATTCTCGGTGAACCACAAATTTTAAGTTTAATAAAACAAACTTTAATAACAAACAATATAGAACAATAAATTAGATAAATACCTATTTAGAAACGTTTTCGGGCATAACCTATCATCATCAGCTAAATCACTAACTTAAAGGAAACTTAAAACATACATTTTAAGTTTCCTTTAAGTTAGTTTTAGCTGATGATGGGTTATGCCCGAAAACGTTTCTAAATAGGTATTTATCTAATTTATTGTTCTATATTGTTTGTTATTAAAGTTTGTTTTATTATACAGTTTTAACAAACAGGATGTATTCACCTACATGTAAAATTTTAAGTTGTTAAATCGGTTATATTTTTTAAGAAATTTTCCCATATGTATGTTTATGAATTATTTAGAAATTTCTGTTCAAAATAACTACGACGCGAAAGTTGAAGAAACAATTTTTCCTCGCTTTTTAAACTTTTACAAACTTTTTTAAGTTTCTTAAAGGAATCGAAATGCGTGTTTCTCCAAATAGCCGTCTTTTCATCGATATATAACACATTCAAAAAAAGTATTATATTTTCTTTGATCATGAAGGTTTCCCCGGGATCACTAGGGTTTATTTTTAAAATTATAATATCGACCATACGTTACTTACAAAATTTCTCTTTGTATACGTGTGTTTAAGATAGGTACTTTGATTTTTTTAACATGCTTACGAGGACGACGTAGGATTTTTCGTTCTTTCCTACTCGCAGAAATTAGCTGATTACATTGATAAATCAATTTTTTTGTGATAAAACGTTTGATTTTTATTATATATTTTAAATTTTGCATTTAAGGGGGGGGTAGGGTCTTGGAGGTCAAAAAAAGACGATTTTTTGATAATTTTTTTAGAGAATATGGTTAATGCAAGTTTATTTACATAATTGGTATATGATAAAGTAACATCTGAACAATATTGTGTTAAATTTTCATTGAAAAATATAAAGAATTAAGCCAATGGCAGCAAATTTTCGTAGGCGCCTCGAAAAAAAGTTGTTTTGCGGTGCACCGCATAACTCAACACTGGATTATCGGAAATGAAAAAACTAAAGTTTTTTCATTAGTTAATGAGTTTCTGTAGGTAGCAACGTTGAGTTTTTTAATTTTTTTTTATTTTTTAATCGTTGGTAACACTTGGAAGTGAAAATACAGATTTTTGAGTAAAAATTAGCCATTTGTTATTGTAAAATAAATAATAATAATTTAAAAAAAAAAAAAAAACTCGACGTTGCTACCTTGCAAATTGTCTATAAAAATAGTGTACCAAATTTCAGAACGATCGGTGCAGTAGATTTTGAGTTACAGAGTGCACCGGCTTTGAAAACGTTGTTTCGAGAAAAACGCGTTTAAAGTTTTTTATAGTATAAAATCACAAATTAAACGTTAATAAGGTAGTACTTTTTGTCTATAATCACACAGAATCATCAATGCCAGGCCCATAAAGTGAAGAACTTTGATTTGGAATGTCCAAAACATCTTTTTGCTCTCGCCTACGACGAATTCTCTCTTCTTTGTTATGTTCCGCCGCTCGCTCATCCGCTTTGCTCATTTGTGTATTTTCCACTGATTGCACCCATCCATGATAACTTGGGCCTTCCAGAAAGGTCAGGTAAGCAACACAGCCTTCATTGAAGGTAGAGGCAGCCACATGAGCTCCAAACTCAACAATAATTGTCGAACCACTCTCAGTTTTTGGCGAAATCTTTCAAATAAGTTGGTTGATACTCTCATTATTGTTTTGAGAGAATCCGCCAATACATCGCTCCAGGAGAGCATCTTTGCTCAGATATTCATAAATTGGTGTTTAATCCCCACTAGAACATCACTTGGTAGAGCAGAGTAAGAGTGTTTGAAAAAACGCAATTCGTTTGCAGCTGCGGCTCTCTGCTATTCACGCCGTGAGTTTTTGCCGCTCGGGCAGTTTTGGTGCTGTGAGTGTTTGTCAGTTAAGGCGTAGTGATAATAAGTGGCCCAAATGGCCTTCTTCATTTCTTTTACAGAATGAGAATTGTAACGGATGACACGACCATAGTGAAACGTTAGTTTACCAATCAATTTAGCAGTGAGCTTGCCTTTATCGGAAAGTGTTTTCCTTTGTATTTTCTTTGCAGCCTTAGTTTCATTATCTATTACACTTCTTTTTTACTAAATCGCGCAAACGGATCTCTATCCTCTTCTGGACGTGTCCTACGCATTCTTTTTGTTGATTAACATACAAAATCTTCGCTCAGCTCAGCGTTACTTGACACACAGTATTGCCTTTTCTGCCGCAAGTACAAGTCAGTGCCTCGACCACTATCACTCAGACACAAATATGTCTCTACCCCGATGCAGCAGTGCAAACGACCGGACTTACAACAGAACACAGGGATTTTTGGTTTTGGCCGAGTAAGCATTCTTGACAAGACAAAGCAGCGATGCAACCGAGAATGACGTTTGAGAGATCGTGAATAGAGACTAATTTCTAACTGAAACCTCGTGTCGTCAAGAAATAGCATTACGCGTACCGAATCTGTCTCAAGGTATGGTTATAAACATCTACCTACCTGCGTAAATCTTTTTCGAAAAAATCAATTAAGGGATTATACAAAAGGGACAGAAAAATATGCTCCATAATCCCGCTGTGCGTCAAGGCCAAATAGTCGTTTTCGTTCTTTTACTAGAGTTAGAGCGGCGCACAGTTATAATGTCATATCTTTGTTAGTTTTGCTTCGATTTATTTGAAATTTCGACGCAATATTCTTATGATGTTGTACATTCATTTTATGAAATAAGAAAAAATCATTTTTTTTTTACCCCCAAGACCCTACTCCCCCCTTAATGAAATATTTTTGTATTTTCTAAGTGCCATATTATTATATATTCTCGGCCCCTTTTTGGCGCTCACAGTAATTGCATGCTCAAGATTACTAAAAAAAAAAAAACGTAATTGTAATCTATATGCACAATTTCAGATTTTTTACCTTAAATTATTCTAAAAATATTGAATTCTATTTGATTTTTCTTTTATCCTTTCTGAACTATTTTATTTTAGGATTCTACATATTGCATGCGCACGGAATCTTGAGAAACAAACAAATTTTACAAGTAAAATAAAACTGTAACGAAAAACAATAAGTAATATAATAAAAATATAAAATAGAGAGAAAAGCATATGTTTCGAAAATAGTTTATAGTAAAATATGCTACATATAATAAGGACCCAATTAAAAGAAAACGTGTTTGAGTGAAAATGAATAATTTCCTAATTAAACGTTCATTTATACCTTATTTATTCTTCTTCCACGTGTATTTTCAAATCTCGGGTTGTAACCAATAGAATAAAAAGAAGTCTGACTTGGAGATTTCTTGAAAACTTTTTGCTCACTCTACCACATTCGGAGTTAGCTTTAAGCAAATATATGTAGAGATTATAAAAGAGATAAAAGTAAAATATACAATTGGAAGTTGGATGAAAAAATGAAATACCACTATATGCGGTTAAATTAAACAAGGAAGCCAAAATGTTCTATATTCGCAACAATGTAGGGCACCACTTGAAGTATTATTTTGTTTTTAAAGACCGGCTTTTCAAAATGGTTAAATTCGATCATTCTAAAAGCGTTCGGTGCAATATAACTCGACCATCTTTTTACGCTTACTATTCATATATTTCGAGACCTTTGGACAGATTTTTACCTTTTACGGTAAGAATCTTCTCGCTATTCTTTTCATCTGTAATATTCTTAACATTTGTTGACACCGATATATTTCGAAAGATGTATTTTCTGCTTTCTTATTTATTTATAGTCCAATATTCATGCCCGTTCAGTAGAATTTTTCGAATAATTTTCCAAAAGGTTTTACGCGAAATTTTCCTGACTTCCCGCTCACATAAAATTAAGTTTCTACAATAGCGAAAAAGAAAAAAATATAAAAAAGTACACGCTGTGCATGGCTCATCCATACGACTACACATATTCGTACTATAAAAGTTCAAAAATACTTTTTCATTTTTTTTTCCATGCACACAAAAAAAGAGGTCGAGAAATTAATGAAGAAATGTCTGTTCGAGAAAAATTAAATTTATAATACGTAAAATAAAATTTAGGGCATGCAAATAGATAAGCTATATGACTTCTTAACTTTGTCCTTTTGACCTACGTCTGAATGCAAGGTTTTGTGACTAACTTTAGCTTTCGCAATATTAAAACATAAATTTACTTTATTATATATAGTTTTCATTCAAGCTGGCCGCGGGTTAATCGTAATTTTGCCGATGTCTCGAGAGTAAAAATTGAAGTATAAAATTCGAAATATCAACTGATTTAGTATTTACTCCGATATCTTCAACATCGGGAATAAATTATTAATTTCGCTCTTCCAGGCCATTTTTAATATCTGTCAGGTTGTTCATGATTCCAAGAGCAGCACTTCTCTGTAAAAATTCAAACTTAAATTCTGTTCTTCATGGTAACTAATCCGGAAGTGTTCATCTTACTTTCGACGTCTCGAATGAATTCCCCTTTGTGAATATTCATACGCCATCTTGTAGCACTTACACGAAACTTCAAGGTTTTCAACGTCATTCTTTATGGCGGAGCTCAATTTCACTGCTACCGTTCAATAAAGTTTCATTTATTGAATTAACGCTAATTTCACCGTTTTTTGTTGTTTTTTTTTTTTCTGCAGTTAAATCTTGATTTCTCAAAGAACTTTTTTGAGATGACCATTAGAAATACTTCCCGAGTAATATGGATAATATTTCCATGCTCCATCTTGAAACTACGGGGTATTTCTATTAGTTCGCTGGCAAAAAGTAATTTTTCACCCAACATCAAAGTATATATATCCATGAACATTGACTGCGTATTATTGAACATAATCGTGCAGGCCTGTAATAGCCGATCTTAGTTAAATCCATTTTTCATTATTACTCTGCTTTAATTTCTTACTTAACTCTTTACTATTTCCATTATTTTCATTTAAATCTCCAGAGAAATATAGCTACGTTGAAAAAAAATACAGTTTTTTTTTTTTATCGGCTTCTATAGTTGCAACAATGGTTTCAAGACGTATGGCCTTCTTCGCTCAAGGAGACTACGTTACTTTCGGACCTCCTATACTAACCTTCGATTACTATAATTTCACATAAACTATGGCCCTTTTCTACTCTTCGTTTTTTTTTTACTAGTTGATGTAGTTTCGCGAAAATTGTCTAGCCTCAAACGAACCGAAGATCACAATGGTAGTGCTTTTTTCATCCGATGTTGAAACATTATCTTTACATACTATTAGCACGTTTTGAAAAACGTTTCCAAAACAAACGCGCGGTAAACTTTATCCGTAATTAAAAACGAATACTGGAGAGTAAACGTTCATTCAGTGGTTACCCAGAAGCGCGTTTACCACTCCTCGAACCCCGCCTAACAATATATAACCGGTTAAGAGGAAGTTATGTAAGATGTGCATGCCAATGTTTTAGGCATTTCTTTAAGAACAGTTATATCATTCGGCATAGAGAGTTATATTAAAGTATTAGTTTGTGGTAACACTTCTAGAAAAAAACACTGAAAGGTAAATGCCGTTTCGTATTCTTATAATCATGAGTTATGCTGTGTGTTGGATGGTAAAGGTAATTTCACATTTGTAAAATGTACATATTTTAAAATTAATTTAAACTGATTAAAAAATACGCAAATAAAGATTTCTTATCAAGACTTACTGCGAAAAATGGTAGCGCACAAAACTAAATAAAACTATCGAAAAAGATTTAAACAGTTTGAAAAAAAGATCACGCTTCATTCTCGATTAATGAGATATTTTATTCAAAATCTTCTGTAAAATCAGATCCCCCCTCCCAAAAAACTGCCCATTCCAATCTCCTCGGAAAGGGCTTAGCCGGATAAGCGGGCCAAAACTGCCTATGATCGGATCGGGATGCATTAAAAATAATGACGATTTTTAAGTTTTCAGCCTAAAATATGCTAACCTAACCTCAAAATCGAATGTTATGTGTTTTTCATTTTTTTTTATGACATCTTAGCCTCTAGTTGACCAATTTGAAAAAACCTTAAACGATCTTATAGGAATTCTGAAATTATATCATCGTGAATTTTTCGATTTTTTAGCGCGAAATTTAAATTTTTATAAGCGTTTCAAATTTTAAAAACTCGATAAAAATGAAACAAAAATATGGTTTTCTCAAAAAAATATATATATTGTGTATTTTGATGCTAAAAAAGTCCTTCAAATTTTTCAGAATTTTTGAAATGGTGGAACGGGACCAAAAACGCCAAAAACCCGTTTTTTCAGCTGAAAATGGGCTTTCTTCACCTCGAAACTTTTTTTTTTTGGGTTGTATTACTCAGAATAGTCTCAGTATATTTCCAGATTCTTTTTCGGGATTATACCATACCGAAAATTCAATTATTATCATTCTACAAATGTAACATCATCCGTATAGAAGATCAAATAAGATTCCGTTTAAAAGTTTTCATGGTTTTCTAATAATTTTCATGACTAACTTTCGTAATGTATTTTTTTAAATTTATTCTGAGATACTTCTCTTTGTTCGTTAGCTCAATTACGAGCGTCGAAACTAACTATCTGTACAGGATAGGTAGCGTTCTTGGCAATTGCTATATGCAACGCTAGTGTCACGCGCAAGATTACACTCGGAACTGATTGTGGCCGCTTGTTATCGCGCTACGAACGCAGCCCGTGTGTGTCTGTGCACTAACTAGCGCGCATATGATGGTGTACGTGGTCGGTTACCACTCTGCCTTCCACGTGATTATTAGCGCGTATTTAATTTAATTCTTTTTAATAAGTTCTATCGTCGCCCGGGATCGAACCCGTCACCTTCGTAACGGGTCAAGCGCTCAGCAACTAGGCTATGGCGACGACATCCTGAGATACTTATGATACGCAAAATTAAAATACATGACATTACTTTTTTTTTTTTTTTGGGAACCTATGATTAAAGTCTTTTTCTGTAATTATAATTCAAAGGTTTCTTCCTGTTGTACCGTTCTATTGTCCTAGATAAGCACTCAATATCTTGAGTAATACAACTTAAAAAATATATCCGAAGATCAGGTCTAATTCTAGGAGATTTTCAAATAATAACTTCAAATTTCGAAGCGAAGAAAGCCCATTTTCAGCTGAAAAGGGGGTTTCCGCGTTTTTGATCCTGTTCCACCATTTTAAAAATTCTGAAAAATTTCAAAGACCACCTTTTTAGCATTAACATAAGCAATTCACTTATTTTTTGAAAATACCATATTTTTTGTTTTATTTTTATCAAGGTTTTAAAATTTGAAACGCTTATAATACAAATTTCAATTCCGCGCCAAAAAAATCTGGAAAATTCATGATGATGAAATTTGAGAATCCCTACGAGATCGTTCGAGGTTTTTTCAAATTGGTCAACTAGAGGCTGCGATATCATACAAAAACTGAAAAACACATAATATTCGATTTTGAGATTAAGTTAGCATATTTTGGCCTGAAAACTTAGATATCTTCATCATTTTTAGTGCTGAATAAGAGGGCATAATTCTCATCCCGATCCGTTCATAGGCAGTTTTGAATCGCTTAACCGGCTAGGTCATTTGATGTAAATTCCCAACACGCAGATTGAAGATAATTAAAAATACACAGTAGGTAAAAATGTGTCCAAAAAAGAAATAAAGTACATAAAGGAATATCAGGATATGTAAATTAGAAATAAAAATGAAAAAAAAAAAAAAAAAACATTTTGCAAATTGATAGTATACATCGTAAAAGGTTTCCATATGCTACAAAAACAGAACCAATACAACAATACTTGTGAAACTACTAAATGTTTCGAAATTTAATTATAACGCTACTTGCATCATTATAAAATAAGGATTCTCTCTTAATTTTTAAGTAAATCTAACATTTTTTCATTATAAATGAAATGCCCCTAACAGTTTTAATACACTTACTTTAGAAACTACTTTTTAAACTAATGTAAACAATTTTTATGTGAAAGGTACCAACTTTTGGCAAAAACCGAAACCTTAAGCACTTTAAGGATTATTCAGTGCGGCTCAGCGAAAATAAAATTTTATACAAACCCACTTTTATGTACTAAAGCAAAAGTTAGAAGTCGAAAGCGGGCAACTTCAAAAGATGCAAAATAAGGGTTGCCTTAAATATATATATACATACATATATATATATATATATATATATATATATATATATATATATATATATATATATATATACACACACGAAATGATGGCTATCGTTACAACGCGCGTGTTTCCTAAATTAAATCAAAGTGACCTAGCAGCATCATTATAACATAATAGGATACAATATATTTTCCTTTCCCACAAATTTCAATATTGCTTTAAAATTCACAGACAAAATTTTACATGTACTTAGTATGCCAAATAGAAAAGAATACAATCATTAGTCATGGTTCCGTCCACTCAAATATAATTTTTAAATTCCCGGTTTACTCCCAGTCCAAATCATTCTTTCCCGATTACTAGAATTGTACAAAAAAAAAATGGATTTTTTTTGTTACTATTGATAATGTTCGACTGCTGCAGCATATTTTATACGAATAAAACAGAACTTCCATTAAAAGATGCGTTCATTTTTCACTTCAACTGATTTTTTTCTTATTAAAAACATCGTTTTTGACTATTTCTTCTTTTTTCCCGGTTTTACAACAAAATTCCTGGCTTATTCCCGGTTTGCAAAATTCCCCCAGCTTATTCCCAGTTTCCCGGTTGGGTGGCTAGTCTGCTAGTACAGACAAATTATAGCAACGTGCGTTAGTACCGTTAAAGTATATATACCCGCGGAACGAATATTTTTCACTTAGAATAAATATTGATAGTGTTTATTGTAGAACGGTGCGCTCTTGATTATACTTCCTTGCAGTATTCACCTTATCTTATGAATATTTTTTCTTCTCAATTACTCAACTTAAAATCCTTATTTCTTACGGTGCTACTTTTATTCTTTAGTTTTTTATTTGCAATATGATTTCTATTTTTAGATTTTCTATCGTTTATATTTTCAGCCGTATTAAAATTTTTGTATTATTTTTAATATTTTATTTATATTTGAGTGTTCCCAGTAATTTGTATTTAACAATCGATCCAAAAAAAAAGGAAAAATAACGTAAAAAAAAAAAACAATTAAAAAAGTATAAAATCTTCAAAATCTATAAATTTTAAATTAAATTAAAATAAATAAATACATATAAACAATAAAACGGAATACAATTCTACAGTTTATTGGAATAATAGTGGCTTTCTTCATTTAAATTCTTTCGTAGAGAATAGTTGTAGAAAAGTTGATCTGTCAGAAAATGAACTTTAATGCAATGAAAATTTAATTTAGTTTAAATTAAACTGACTACTTTCAATTCGAAATACTCATTAAAATTTTAATTTAGTATATATTAAATCAAATCTGCGAATTTTTTAAAACGATTTAAAAAAAAAAAAACTATCTGAAGCTAACGTTAAAAAATTCAAAGAGGTTAATAATGCAACCAATAATAAAACAGAATATATAAAAACAAAGCTTGTGAAAAAACTCGTGAGTTTAAAATAGGACAATGAAATATTTTCAGTATAATTTAATTTTAATAACTTACCTAATGCTAAAATCTTAAAATGAATAATAGTCGTCATTCTATATTGTATAAAATTAATTTTAAATTATTTCATTGATATACCAAAAAAAATAAATAAATAACCGACTAATTTTCTTTTTTTTTTTTAATATAATTAAAACAAATGTATGCGAAATGTTTTACGATTTATGCAAGTTTACACATTCTAATCAAAATTACTGTACAAAGCATGATCATATAATATTAAAAATTATAAATACAACACTTTTATTTTAAATAAAAACTAAATTAATTTACAGTAAAACTGGAAACATGTTTAACATTAGTATTTTCCGTTCGAAAAGTAATATATCAGGTTGCTTAAAAATTATTTTATTTATTCATAACGAATATACTAGTTTTGTGTTGCACGTATTTTATATAAGTATAAGAATTCGTTTAAAAAAATGATGCAAAATTTACATTTAAATACATCTCAATGTACGTTACAACATTTATTAATAGAATGTCTTTTCTTTTTTTGTTTTTGCATGAGTTTAAATGCAATGTCTAAGAGAATTTTCTCAAATATATAAATCATTCGTAAATGACCCGTTCTCCTGAAATTTGCAGATAAAAACACAGAATTCGTTAAATTTCACATTGAATATATACTAATTACTTCGACGATGCTACACAATTTTCGTTATGTTACGAATTAAAATCAATGTTTACAAACAGCTTACAAGAAAATTTAATTTAGTCAATCAGAATACTTCATTTGTTTTATATTTACTGTATAATATAAATTTTGTAGCAACTAAAGCTATCGCGATACTTTTTCTAATTTAATCAAATAACGCAAAAAAATAAATAAATAAAAAAAGTTATTTAATATATTTTTAATAAACAGATTTGATTTCAGTCTGACTCTGTAATACGATAAAATTTTTAAACAATCTCAGCAGTTTAACATTAATAGAGTTTTCCATACAAAACATAAGAATTTCCGTGCAATTACAAAAATATAAATATACCGTCATTTTTCTATGTAAATAATCGTTCCACAATGATTAGAAAATATTGGATAATTATTAACGAATGCAAAATTAGTGAATAAAATACTACAAAAATTAAAATAATTATATTCTATATAAAAAAATAAATATAAATTTAAATAGAATATAAATTGAAGAATTACATATTACATAATACAGCTATTCCATAAATAAAAGTATTTGCACAAAGTACATTTTAAAAATATCTTTTGTTGTATTTGGCAACACAAAACATTTTTACATACAAATATTAAGAGAAACTACTATATACACACTTTCAGAATTACAGAAGTAAAAGAACAACAAAATCTTAATCGTTAAATACTAACCGTACTCCATTATTCGGTAGCATCTTCAGTTTTGGTTGTTACACTTTCATCCACTGATTCTGCTTCTGTAGTGTTTGCACCTCCTTCCGGCGCTGCGGGAGCTTAATTAATAAACAGCGATTAATTCAAATAATCTTAAATACGAAATTATTTTAATTTTTTATTCACAACAATAGATCAATATAAAAACTTAATCATTTTATTAGAATCGCCAAAGATTCGATCAAGAAGTCCCGCAGTAATGAACTAATAAGGAAAAATCATCATCATCATCATCATCATCATCATTATCTCCTCAACCATTCGGTTGGTGGACAACCTATTCGTACATTTTTGGCTGTACCGATATAGGTTGTGTACCAGGCAATTATTATATGCAACGCAGGTGTACACACGCAAGACTACATTCGGAACTGATAGTAGCCGCTTGTTATCGCGCTACAAGTGCAGTCCCGTGTGTGTCTGCTGTGTACTGACCCAGCGCGCATATGATGTTGTACGTGGTGGTTTTCCATTGCCTTCCACGTGATTATTAGCGAATATTTAATTTAATTCTTTGTAATAAGTTCTGTCGTTGCGAATCCGTGACCTCCTTAACGGAAGTCAAGCGTTCTAGCAACTAAGCTATCGCGACGACAAGGAAAAATATATTAATTAATTAATTTTCGTGCAGCTTACGCACATTACTATGAAATATTATAAAAAGACACTTACTTATTGGCTTAACGGCATCGGGATGTGGAATGGAAGGATTTGGCCCTTCAACAAGTGTTGAAGGGCTTCTGCGATCAATTGGTGCAGAATGCGACATCATCATATGAGAAGATGAATAACCGCCTTCTTCCATCGATGGAGGTCCCTACAAATTAACAAATGAAAAGGTACATTTTAAATACACGATCAAGGTTTATGCAACTTAGAAAAATTCTGTGTTTATAATATAAAAAAAAAAAAAAAATAAAAAAAAAAACATTACCAGAATGTGAATAGAAACCTTTCTCTCAAAAACTGCAAATATGTAAGAAAAATCTTAATAAATTTAAAACAAATTTACACTGTTATACCCGAAATTAAAACTTTCGAATTTTAAACATTACTACAGACGAAAAAGTCAAGTTAAATTACCGACATAGACGGAGGATGTTCCTGAAGCCCGGGTGATAGAACATGCGGCGGGTAATGAGCATGCGGTCGAGCTGGCATGTGAGTCGCGGCATACTGAGAATATGGATTTTGATAGTAAGGATGCGGTGGATATTGCGGATAAGGAGTTTGGGGGTATCCGTAAGGATGCGGTTTAGGAGAAAGAGGCTGAGATGATCCCGGATATTGATACGGATAAGGTGGTCCTTGCGAAGCGGGCATTTGAGGATGTTGCATAGGCTGAGCGTGAACTGCATGGGGATGAACAGCTGACGGATGTAGCGGTGGAGTCGCCTGTCCGGATGGAGGATTAATTGGTGGTGTCACCGATTGAGGAATCGGTGAATGAGCAACATGCGGTGGGGTATGCGATGGCGGTGGCGGAGGAACGTGGCCCGAAAACTGACCTTGATCAGCAGGCGGATACGAATGAACCGGAGGCGTCTGAGAAAAATGCGGAGGTGAAGGTTGGACGTTGAAACCTTGTTGTTGAGGCGGTGGATGATACACCTGGACAGGAGGAGTTCCGGGAGCCGGTGTCGGAGAAACAGATTTCGGCTTAATAATTGAGGTGACAGGGGCAGGAGAAGATGGCGCATTAATCTGTTCCGAAGCGGTGGTAGTAGGAGCGGGAACGGAAGGAGGTGTACTACTGTCTTGCGGATCATCAGTTTTTGTTGTTTCTTGATTTGTCTCCTGAACAACCGTTTCAGAAGCCTGCAAAATAAACATGATCATTTTTTTTTTTTAAATTCGAAATTTAAATTAAAAATTAAAAGATAGATTACATATACTTCTAAGAATTGCTTTGACACTGAACAGCTGAGGATATTGGAAATCGAAATATAAGGCCAAAAACAAGCCAACCAAGCCTTCCTAATAAAATTCGAAAATAACGAAAGATGATATAATGAGGATAAAATAAAAATAAAAATTATCCAACAGACAAATATGGAACTACAAATAGACACTAGCTGCATAATCATTTTTCCCCCGTAAATAAAAAAAAAAATACGGCACTACAAATACGATTTTTTTTTTTTTTTTTTATTATATTCACCTCAGGAGTTGGAGGTTCTATCTTTTCTTCTGACGGAGGAGTAGATGGCGGACGTGGCGATGAATCTACCGAAGTTGTCGGCGTAATTTCAGTAGAAGTATCAGCTGCTACTACTGAAGGTGAATTAGCGGTATCATTAGTAACCGAAGTCGGTTTGCTATTATTTACTGGTGGTACAAACTGAGAAGATGCTTGTTCTTTTTCCAGTTTCTCTTTTCGAAGGATTTCTAACTGTTCTTGAATCATCTTCTCGAAAGCTGCGTCGTCTAATACTTTCTCACATTGCTGAAATTTTATCATTAAAACATATCATCAAGGTCGACACTTTTTTTTTTTTTTTCGAGCTGCAATAATTCTAACACATTAAATTACATCGTAACTCATTGAAAGGCAAACATTGTTATTAAAAATTTTATAATTAACAGGAAAATTCGTAAAAAATTGTGTAAGTGAAAAGTTCAATTTTTTTCAAAATTCAAATAGCAGAAAATAATTTACCCGTTTCATTTCTTCGTGGAACGCTTCACTGCTTTCTAAAAATTTTTTCTTTTTTACTTCAAATTTATCCTCAATTGCTTGTAATTCAGCTTCTAGTTTTTTCTAAACCAGACCGAGAAACAAAATAAAAATGCTACATTTAATAAGAAAAAAAATAAGAGAACATAAAAAATTAAAGTTAAATAAAATGACTCAAAAACGTTTATTTGATATCATTCACCATTATCATGTAATACGAATAATATACTTTTAACATGTTATATGATAATAGGTATTAAACCATAAAATAGTATTGTATTAATACAGAGGGTGGTCCAACCATAATGCACGATATTAATAGTAAATAAAAAAAATAGTTTTCAGAAAATTATCTTAATTTTTTTTTATTATGATAGAAGGATCTATGATAATTGTGTGTGAAACAAAATATCGACCAAATGCTCACCACGTCGTCGGTGGCATACCTCTATCCAATGGTCCATATTTTCAATGACACTGAGGCATAATTGAGGTTCAATGTCGTTAATGTGCCGAATTATCTCATTCTTTAGCTCTTGAATTGTTCTTGGTTTATTGACGTACACTTTTTCTTTTAAATATCCACAAAGAAAGAAGTCCAACGGTGTCAAATCACATGATCGTGGCGGCCAATTGACATCGCCACGACGTGAAATAACACGGCCATTGAATTTCTCGCGCAAAAGAGCCATTGTTTCGTTGGCTGTGTGGCAAGTTGCACCGTCCTGTTGGAACCACATATCGTCCAGCTCCATATCCTCAATATCTGGCCACAAAAAGTCCGATATCATCTCGCGATAGCGAACACCATTCACGGTAACTGATTGGCCGACCTCATTTTCAAGTAAGTACGGTCCGATGACGCCACCAGCCCATAAACCGCACCAAACGGTTACTCTTTGTGGACGCATCGGATTTTCAACAATCACTCGTGGATTCTCATTTGCCCAAATGCGGCAATTCTGCTTCTTAACGAATCTA
The DNA here is from genome assembly GCA_039619475.1 of Icerya purchasi. Taxonomy (NCBI): domain Eukaryota; kingdom Metazoa; phylum Arthropoda; class Insecta; order Hemiptera; family Monophlebidae; genus Icerya; species Icerya purchasi. The sequence goes on along the minus strand of CM077116.1, from coordinate 149,410,870 downwards.
CTGAGGTAAAAGTGTGCCTCATCGCTGAAGATGATTTTCTTCGCAAAGTCACCATTCACTTCCGTCTGTTCAACCAATTATTCCGCGTATTAAAGACGCTCCAAATGGTCAGTAGGCTTCAGCTCTTGAGTCAATTGAACCTTGTAAGCATGTAAATTCAAGTCTTTATGCAAAATTCGCATCAGTGATGTCCGTAAGATGTTCAATTGTTCAGCACGACGGCGAATCGAGGTTGACGGCTCTTCTGCCACACTATCGCGAACAGCAGCAATGTTTTCCGAAGAACGAACTGGGCGAGCATGCACACGTATTTTCACATCTCCTACAGAACCAGTTTGCTGAAATTTGCGCATAATTCTCCCGATTGTGGACACATTTGGTTGATGATTATGCTGAACAAAAAAATCACAAAGTGTACGAAATGCGTTTTGATTTGAACGTCCATTTTCATAAAAGGCTTCAACAATCTTAACACGCTGCTTAATTGAGTACCTCTCCATGGTTGAATTTGTCACAGACTAAAATAAAGAAATGTCAAATAAAGTTGGGCAAAAAACTTGACTTTAAAGTGTGACTCACAATTAATGTCGTGCATTATGGTTGGACCACCCTGTAGATATTATTGCTGTTCATAAATTTTAAACGAGCATGCTAGCTAATTTATAAGAGCTGCTTTTAGGAAAGCCATTTGAATCGTAAATGAAGAAGTTTTGCGGTTTTTAAAAGCCGAGTAGATACAAAATTAAACATGAAGCCAAGAAACTCTGTTTATATATTTTTCCCGTAATCGCTCCCAAAAATAGAAATTCATTTCACCATTTCATCGAAAGATCCCTATCGGTACTCTTAATAGTCCAAAAAATCAAAAAAAGAAAAGTACAAATTATTTATACAAACAAGGGAATGTGCGAAATGGACCTTCCACTGAATGAAGCATAACTGAATAAATAGATAATCGGTTTTTTCATTCTCCGGAAATGTTTACCAGGACTACAATATGGTTCCGTATGAAAACTGAAAGTGTTTAACTCTTAAATTTTACAGTTCTAATAAATAAACACGCACATAAAAAAAAAAGGATCAAAAAAATTGAATACATTTTGTAGGGCAGTGCAATGTCACTTAGAAAGAAAAATATGTATTAAGAAAATAATAAGTGATATCAATGTATTTTTCACACTTTGCCCAAAAATTGTTCTTATCCATAAACAATTAAACCTCCTTTTGAATTTGCAAAATAACAAAAGTTTTATTTTCACTCGCAATTAGTATAATTTATTTCAATTATCACACCTGGTGCATTGTCAAACTGTGAACTTGTCTTTTTAAAACTTGCATCCGTGTTGTCGTAATAACTGATCTCACGTCCGGCACAACAGTATCAGAAAATATTTCATTGATCAATCTGTGATTACGCTGATATCTGGCAAACGCTATATGTTTAGAACTAACACCATCATCTTGATCTGAAAATAATACATATCAATTTTAGAAATAAATTCTAATTAAATTATTGTAAAGGGACAATTAAAGTATCAAATATTTTTATTTGCATATAAAAGTACCGAGTGTCTCATTTATTTTGCAACCCGACATAAACGCTGTACGTACACGGAAACAGGATCAAACGAGGATGTCTAGTGTATGCACATGCATCGTACGAATGTGCTGAACACAGTGATGTCGGGTGTTCATTATTGAACATTACTTTTATTCTGCTTCGTATGCGATCGTTTAAGAACGGTTTAAAAAAGAATTTTACGCTTCACTTGTGTCTGATAAAAGCACAATTAAGCGGCTGATCTCAGTTTTGCTCAGAATTCTCAGTAGAGCCGAAAACTGAAAAATGTATTCCGCAAACTTGTCAAATGTGCGGCGCGGTGCCGAGAGGAAGGTGGTGGACATTAACAACATATGTTATAAGTTAGAAGTTGTTCATTTTTTTAAATTATATGTATGTTTTTTTTATTGTTGTTTATTTTGGGTTGCAAAATAAATGAGACACTCTGAACATCTATTTACACATAATTCTTGTTCGAATCGCGTGAACATATCCAATTGCAAATTACATCGTATCCTGCATAAGCAAAAACTGAATCACAATTTTCTACAAAAAAAAAAAAATGCACTTCATAAATGTAACGAAGTATTTTTTATAACCCGTGAATTTCGTGTGTTATTTGAAAATGAATCTAATTAACGTAACAACTTAAACAAACAAGGTAAGAATCTAACTTGTTTATAATGTTAAAGCATATTTTAAAATCAATTTGGACAATAAAAATGACGAATTCTAATAGTAAGTAGAAAATTTCAACAATATGGTATTGAGTACGATACAAAAAATAAAGAGTATTTTTTGTATCGAGTTCTAATCAGATACTAACTGCACATAATAACGTACACATACCCTCTTCATCGTCCGCAGGCTGAATATCAATGCGACGATCTGCTACAGATTGCTTCCCACCGGTAACACGTTCTTCCCTATCTTCAGCTGCAGTGACTGCTGCAAGGATAATGAATAAATGTTAAGCGAGTTCCATAAAAAAAAAAGTAATGATATATACACATACACACATACACACTACGTAAACAATATAAACTTACTCCCTTTAGGGTATAACTATACTTACTATCTTTCAATTTACCCTTCGATTTGGCAGCAACATACGCTAAGTATGCTGGGGAACTTTCATAAACTTTTACCTTTTTCTCATATTCAATCTGCAATCAAGAATCCACAGTTAATATTTGCTAATATAAGTGCCTATAGACATTTTTAAAATATGAACACAATTTTCAGCACAATGACAAAATTCGAAAAATTATCAAATATATTGTCCATTGAAAAACAAACTGCCTCACATTTTGCAAATTTGGCTAAATAACGATTTAAAAACAATGAACTACAAAATAACAGTAATAAGGAAAACATAGTAACTTTTTGCTAAAACTGTAGGAGTTTGAATAAATTATTTTAGAATTTCCGAAGTCGTACAAAATACACGAAAAATAAAATTAACCGATATTTAATTTTCTTAACAAAACTAGAGCAGCTGTTGTACTTTAAATAATCTAAAAATAAACGATCAAAGGGAGAATGAAAAAAAATAATAGTGTAAACTTCAAACAAGCAGAAATCAAACACTATACATGAACATTAAATTATTATCAATTTGTGAATAATAAATAGAGCTGTGCTTACGATACACAAGGGTCGCATCAAAAATAATGCACATAACGATGTCGCCATCCATGTAACAGCACTGGGTGCATGACTAACCTCTCGAAACTTCATTGGAGTCTCTTCTACAAGTTAATCTATTTATTTCGCGTGTTTGCGTAATCGCGCATTGTAGCCAGTATGTTAAGACCGCACCGGTCATATCTCAACGCTCATTCATAAAAATCGAAAAATCAGTACAGAAATTTTACGAATGTTGAAGGATATTTGTGATGACGTTGTAGTAGATCGTTCAACAATCTCTCGGTGACGCAATAGGTGCATCCTTATTAGGCTCGTAAAGTGACGAACTTACGCAGAGCAACAAAAATCGACGAAAACAGAAGAGTGACGTGCGAGATAATAGCAGAAACGAATTTATCGTCCATGCCTGTACCACATGTATTAAACCAAATGTTAGACTCGCGGGTTCACAAATATAACACTCCTATTTTATAAATAAGAGAGTTACGAAATTTGAAAAATTTTAAATACAAAGTTCCAAAATGAACCTGTAAATCTCTGTGAAAACCAAAATACACGACAAAAGATAGAATAATTTTATTAAACTTTATACTTCCAAATATAAATAAGCCCTAAATGTTCTTAATTTTAGAAATCTTAAATATTATTTTCAACATTAACAAGAAAACATATGCATACAATATAAGTTATATTCTGTAATAGCGTATATATTTTTTTCCTAATTATTTTCTATTAAAAAGTCAACACTGAATTTTTTACATTCATTATGCTGTTCATATTGCACTTGTTCGAAATTTTATAATCTAAATTTTGCGATGATCTCATACGCAGACTTAATTCCCTTTTATTTTCAACGTTAAGATCAATTCACTTCTATTGATTAATTTAATTAAATCCGATAAAGCTGAAGATAAAATTTATTTTATTTATTTTTTTCTAAAATATTTGACCGAGCAGTTCATTGAACGCTGAAATTTAATTGCGATGTAATGTTAAAAGTAAAGAAAAGTATAATTTTCAGACACATTTTAAAATATGTATGTATTAAAATCCTTAAAAATAATCTATGTTTAAATCATTTTTTATAAAATTGGATTTTTACTTTTAAATTAATTATTTACAACTCACTGCTAATAAATACTGAAAAAACAAATTATTTTGTAGTCACTGATTAACGCTTCCATCTAGTAACCTAATTTACATAAAGAATTTTACAAATCTTCGCTACAATAATCTTTCAACAATTTATTAATTTTACACGAATAAAATTTTTGTTATGTGAGACTTGATTTTACAAGTAACTGGTGTCGGACAAGGAACCATACTGGCTCCCATTCTTTTCTTGATATATACTGACTCGCTTCACAAATATATTAGAAATGCAAAGGTGTTTGTGTTTGCGGATGACATTGCGCTATTGATAAAACACAATAATATACAAATGGCGGAGAAGTTACTTCAGGAGGACGTTGATAATCTTCGTAAATGGGCGCATGACAGGAGGTTAGCAGTGAACATAAATAAATCAAAGATAATGCATATTCGAAACATATCCAAACATGCTACTCATGAACCGCGGATTATCATCCACAGTAGCGAATGTGTCCATGATTTATATTTAAGGAACAACAGTCCAGTTTGCGCATGTAAACCATTAGAAAAGGTGCAGGATTTTAAATATTTATGGGTTTTTATAAATAGCAATATGAATTGGAAAAAACATATACAAAATTTAAGTGTAAAAATCAGACAGACCATTCCAGCATTATATAAGATGAAACAAGTACTTCCATATGAAACACTAAAAATTTTTTTTAACGCAATGATAATGTCTAGGATATTATATGGTATTCAAATATGGGGAGAAGCGAAGAAATCACAACTTAACAAGATAGCGAAATTGCAGAAAAGATGTTTAAAATTACTGCTTCCTCATGGGGGGGCATAATAATTCAACATCATCATGGTGGAAGGTAAACAATGTGATGTCGCAAAAAATGTATTATTATTATTATAGATTATTGGAGCTCAAAACCAATAATATCAGAATACCATCAAGACATAAAATTAGAGTTACGAGAGATCGAAATACAAAATACTTTATTCAACCAAGGGGGACCAATTTAAGGATTGATAATACACAGCAGACAGTACTAATTAAATTACTACGAGAAATTCCAGGTAATATATTAAAGGAGAAAAGATTAGGTGCGTGGAAGGAATACGTAAAAAAATGGCTGATAGATTGGTGTACAGATTAAGAAACTTTCAAGGTTTCTTCTATTGGTACTACCATGTCGGTGACTTCTTTATTTCGTAAATTAGGTTCCTAAATTTCTCTTTGCTCAGCACAGGAACTACAACAGGGGCATGGAGATGATTTTCAATAATGTAGCGGAAAAGATCTTCTTTCTTTTACATTAGTGGGAATGATTATTCTGAGTGTGACTGGTTGGTGATGTATAGGTGCTAAGTGTGTAGTCATAAGAAGTTACTACTGTACTAAATTAATTAAATTACTATAGTGATAAGAAATATTATTTTAGATGTATTGAAATGTTATTAGTAAATTGTAAATTTATGTCAAATAAACGATAATGAGGGTGACGGGAACTCACGAAACGGGCAAAATTGCCTCGTGAGACCCACAACTTTCTTATTTAAAAATAAAAAAAAAAAAAAATTTAAACCAATAATATATTTACTAAGACATTATTTGTTATTAAGCATATTTACTTTTTCGGCTTCATACTCTTCAGTGTATTCCTGCTTTACCGATTCTGGTAACTCCCTCCACATCTGCCCAATAATTTTTCCAATTTCCCATATTTTTTTATCAGCATTTTGCATTTTTACATGATCCCATACTTTACGGCTATACCTCATATAAGGCATGAGCGGCTTTTCTGGAGCTTTTGGTGGTTTAGCAGTTCTAATATCACTCTGCAATGTGAATATTAAGAAATTTCATTGAATAAATGCAAAGTTAAAACAGACACTATACTAGGTTTTTTCGGATGAAAACTATACCGAAATAAACTTTATTAAAAGAAACTTGTAATTCTTGTTCAAAAAATTAAATCAACCGATAAAAATATCATATTTCACTACAACAACTATTCAAACAATAAAGAAACTGAACATTTAACTCAATAACTACCGAAAAAGAAAATAATAAAATCGTATTTTCATCTATATGAATAACTATTAACAATTACTAAATTATAACCAAAGATTTTTTTTTTTTTAATTTTAAAAGTAATAAGCAAATCTATATAAATAACAGTCATTTTGTATTAAAATTATTTCTTATTGAATAATCCTAGTCCACATCTATAATAAAATGATGAAACAAATGTATGATTTTAGTCACTGAAAAATATAGATGTGAATACAAATATAAATGTAAATATATTCGCCACACACCTTTCAACTAATTAATGACCATCCAACTGTTAAAACCAAAAAATTAAATAAATAAACAGAAGCAAATTAAATATTACTATTAAAGTGTAGAATTTAATGTTATTTAATAAATATAAATACAGTAAAATGTTATAAAAAAGAAGAAAAAAAAGAAAATTTATTTTAAAAATTACTGCAGAAATTATTTTGAACCACTACGAACATTGTACCAGCAAAAAAAAAACATTTTTACATTCATGGTAAAAACTATAAAATTGTAAAATGAACTAAAATATAGTAAGAATTTGATACGTATTACTAACCACATTTTTAGCGATCTTTTGGGGATGAAATGACGGATTTCCATGCTGATTAGGCAAAAATGGATTTTGATTCGCAGACTCTTTCTACAAATTAATAAAAAAATATACATTCACTTTTGGAAAAAATGTAACAAATTTCAATAATGTAATAATTAATAACAACAACAATAACAAAATAACAAAAAAATATAATCTTTAACAATTATATATTATTTTAGATACCGAACTAAAATGATTAGGATAGTAATACTTAATAGCAATACGCAATTTATCCATTAATATAAAATATTAAATATACGACAAGTATGTAAATGAAAAGCAGTACTGCTTGATACGACTAAACATTGTAAGTATCTAATCTTCAGCAGATTAAAATAATCACTGCAATTTTATTATCTATTGCAGCGATTCTTAACCTTTTTCATAATGTGGGCCCCTTCATATTAGGTTATTTTTATGCAGTCTACCACGTATTTAGTAATGTAAAATTAAGTATCTTGAAAATAAATTACAATAAATTCCATGAGAGTTGTCATTCAAGCTGTTAATCAAATATCTGACAAATTTGGAGAGTAAATAATTAAATATATACACTTTTATAATACATTTATTGGTTAAGTTGATATAAAACTTGTAACAATAAAATTACATTTCTTCCGCTATTTCTTTGAACTTTTGTAGGCCCTCTGTGACGAATCACAGACCCCAGATTAAGAACTGATTTACTATTTCATCAACTGGTTTTTTATACAGATATATTATTGTCTTAATGATTTTCTACTTATATTAAGTAGTTACACCTATTATTGCTATCATGTGAAATCAAATTTATATATTTTAAATTTTCATAACTTTTATTGATTGAACCAAAGACATAAGATCGGCAAGAAAAATATGTCATCACTATACTCCTGAAGTTTTCTTTTTTAACGTAATTGTCATACTACAATTTGTGATTAATATTTTTTTTTAAATCTAGAATTTAGAAATTTACAATAACTAATATTTAACAAAATTGCTTTTCTTTTTTTTTTCTGCGTTACATTATGCATAGATGAAAATGAGAATTTAGATCTAAATGAATTTTTTTCGAACCAATGAACTAAAAGCAGGAGAAAGTAAACCTGTACGAAAAAAATTCACTATATATGAATTTCATAGCTGTAATTAAATGTTACGCTGTATGCTAGCGTACGTTAAACAAACCGACCAAGTAATTTTATTAAACGAAGAATCTAATAATAATCACAGCAATCGACATTAATAAGTAAGTGTCGCATAAAATCTCACTAACAAAATTAAAATAGACAAACTAAATCATTTAAAACTACATCATTTTTCAGTAACATCAGATTTCTATGTAAAATACTTAAACCTTTACCACTATATTGCGAATAATACAAAATAAAAAAATAATCATGAAGTGCAAAAACAATATCTTTGCGATATTATTTCACATAATTAAAAACAAACAAATTTTTTTAACATTACAATGAAAAACAAAAAGAGAAATTAAGGAACATAACAATAATCAAGTATCGAATTGTAATAAAAAAATTACAGTTGGGTGCTAAAATTTGTACATGACACCGAAAGAAATATAACGAAATAATCTCAAATATTCCATACATATTATACAAAATCAAAAGGTACCTAAACATTACTGTACCTATATTTCACCTGGTTTCATTTCACCTAAAGTAGGTTAAAAGTATTTTCTCTCTACTAACAAAAAAAATTTTGATCGGCTATGTGATGTTTTCATTTTTTTCTTTTCTATGTTTTATTTTTAAAAATTGAAAATGATTGCAATATCAATCAAATAGTCAAAAATAACTTAAGTGTAAAAATCCCTGCTTACTTTTTTCATATCGCACTGTAACGATGTCAACATACAATTGTACATCAAAAATAATCGGTTTTATAAAGCAATAATTACATAAGGATATCTGCATCTTTTTTTTTTTTTTTATCATAAATTACAATAAACATGAGTACTCCTTTACAGTAACAGAAACGTAAATATTTTTGAAAGTTTAACAATTAACAATGCTTTGGAGTGCAGTAGAAGATGAGACTCCTTTGGGGTTAGTGAACAAGCGAGTAGAGGGCCAAATACACTAGTAATATCATAATTTTATAATAAAAACACGCTGATATAATTAACAAAATATGAAAAAACAATTCAATATACAAGCAGTACAACACTGCACAATATTATCCCGTGGAAAAAAAAACTTACAGTTTAATAGATAAAGTTATGGGTTTCTTTATTTTCTATTCATTATAAAAATAAGGAATTTTTATAATTTCGTTAATAAATTATTAATTCGAAAATTAAAAATTCAATCAAAAATACAACGCTAAAAATTGGTTAATGTAGGATTTAAATATAATTTTAAATGAGCTTATTCGAGGATTTAACTCTGACAATTTGTTTAATATGACATAATTAAATGTTTTTTCAAAACAAAAAATTTCTTATAAATCATCTTTCCATTATTCACGGGGCAAAATATATGCACTTTTCTGTTTTATAATGCAAAATGTAACATTTGATGGCAATATTCAATTTCCGATTTTTGAGAAAAATCTATCAATATTATCCTTTAATTTTAATTCCGGAGTTCAATTTTTTAAAATGAATTCGAACGAATTCAGAACATTTTGTCTATAGTAGAAATAAAATACAAAAGTAAATATTCAAAAACATTTTAAAATCTAATTCTACAATTCCGAAAACAGAGTATTTTATTTTCATTTCTTATTTCACGTTTACCCAAATTTTTTAAACATAAGTAAAAAATATTAAACACCATGTATTATTTTATTTAAAAAAAAAACAATCCGATGGTTACAAATTTTTCTTAAAACAAGAATAAAACTCCAGATTTATTACCTTTCGAATCCTTAGATCCGATAAATGTATTTGACTATGTTTGTATATTTACAAGATAAAATTAATGACTAAACAAATTAAACAAATTAACCTAAATATTATACTAACCGTTGATCCTGGACCTGAACTACCTGGAGCTCGTAATCGTTCTAAAATCATATGTATATGTAAAAATTAAAGAAATTCATATTTCAATCAAAATGAATCAATTACGAGTACATAGGTATTATAAAAAATAATTCAAGTATTACATTTAAATGTAATTACCGCGCATTAATGATGTTATATATACATTCAATTTGCGCTCACATAATAAATAATCATTATGCCGCAAATGTCGTGTTATTGTCTGAAAAATGAACCGTGTTCTATTTATAGGATTAATATAGTTAATAAACATATAACCTCCGCCAGAAATCGGTTAAAACCCATTAAAACCGGATATTAAAGTGATTAAAATACTGACGGAATTATACTGTGCATATAATTCACCATTACCAAGTAAGTAAAATATGAGTAACTGATGTTTTTATAAAGAATTATTAAAAATAAAATGTGCCGAGTTATTTCCAAACCAGTAATTGTGAATTTATTGTATCCAGGTTACAGGAAATTTTAACAAATCTCACCTTTCAAAATGTTGAAGGAAGTTGTAGGGGAACCAACAAAATGTGATGCTGTATACGATTGAAATTTTGAATATAAAAAAAAAAAAACAAAACAATAACTCATTAATTCCAACCGGAAATGTAATTATTAATTTTTATACGTAAATATTATTAAATATTTTCTTTTCAGCGCAGAACGTGTCATGTTACTTTACAATTAGAGAATAAAAATTTCAAAGCGTAGCAAAGCAATATTACTATTAATTGAAAAGTAAAACAGTAGATATTAGCATAAAATTGAAAATGCCTTTAGATTAATGTTGAATAAATATTTTAAATTCTATTAGTATTATATAATATCGAAATAAATTTTGTTCGAAACAGTAATTTTTTGATACAAAATGAAACGGAGTACACTGAAGTATTCTTATACTGAGAAATAGGAAACAATTTAAAAAATAACAAACAAAACAAAAAAATTATATCAAAGGACACGTTCCATTTATTTCACATTACCAGACTATTAAGACTATGCTACGGTATAAAAAACATCAACAAAAATACTTTTAAAATCAAATAGTTCACTACAGGACAAAATTGAAAACATACAAATTAAATATAAAGTAATAAAAAATGCTTCACAGAGCTTGCAAATAAACATTTGTTAAACTTTATAAAATTTACTAAAAACTGCATCGAATTGATTCCTTTTTAATAAATCAAATATGTAACATATATACAAAATTAAGCAAGAATAAACATATAAAAAGCGGAAATAAACAGATAAGCAAAAATGAGAACAAATATTAAAACAAAACAATTGAAATTATGTTATCATCCGTAAAAATGATACAAATAAATATACAAATTTGAATTTAAAATTATTCGATTATTTTTAGTTAATAGATATTTCAGATTAATATGATCGTAAGTTACTACTATCATTATTAATATATTATATTACGAAATTGATGGAGAACATTTATAAGTTTATCGATTAAACAAAAAAAAACAGATTAATTAAATATATGAAATAAAATCTGAAAAAATAAATTCATACATCACATAAATATCTACACATATATCCCTTTAAGACATTATCATTTTTATTTAAAGGTTATTTCAAAAATGAAAAACTAAAAAGGCAATGAAACCTATAGCTTATCGTAAAATGCATCAATTTTAATTCACGTAAAAAAACTCGACGAAAAAACACACATTAAAACTTTTTCAATAATGAATATATATTTACTAAACAAATTGATTTTTTAATGTAAAATTAAGTTAAATACTCACGATTCGTATGGACATTAGTAGCCATAGCAGCTTGTTTATAATTAGCCGGTAGCGCCATTGTCTGTATCATAAAATCTGTTAATTAAAAAACAATTATAAATGAAAAGTAAATATTTCATTAGTAAAAAGCCGCTAACCAATATGTATTAAATAAACATACCCCTTTACAAATATTACGAAATTTCAACAAAATTATTAAGTCTACAAACTATAAAACATCACGCTAATAAACAACACAATATATAATCAATGTACTTTTACCAACCAAACATAAGATAAATAAAATAATACTTATGCTTTATGATACATGATTTGAAGCAAAAACCGTAAAGAATTATTCCATTTCATTAAAATGTATGGACAAGAATCATATCGAATACTTATCGTTTAATATCGCATTTAAATTAATTCAGCGTTAATATAATTATATGTTTTAATGAATATTTCTGCAAATACTGTTTAAATAAATTTTCTTACCTTATTTTAATGTAAATACAAATTATGTTTATTGTAATTCAAAGTTTTTAATGAATATAAAAATATACAAAAAATAGGAAAATGTTAAAAAATATTTAAACACTAAATAATGTCGCAATTTACAAATCTAATATCTGAATGGAAAATATTTCAAGGAAAAAATAAAAAAATTAATAACAAAGAATATCTTAAATTCATGATCAAATTTAATTAAATATACAAGCAACTAGCTCCAGAGAAAATATTCGAACTATATTAAACTAGACTACATCGGTGATACCCAAACGAGACGTTTGCGCTAGAACATGATTGAACTGTTTTTATATTCAATGCCATAAAGAATTATTAAAAACAATGTTTTTCAAATGAACTTGTAGTATAGTGGTTTAGTCTGCAAAATAGAAGCCTTGAGGGATGTGTGTGTTGGGGTTCAAATCGAATTCTTGTTATTAATTTTAACTTTGGAATTTAAAAGTACTAAGCATAATATTACACAAATAATAAAGCCATTAAAGAGTAGAATAACTTTTCATTGATTCAAATAATTATCTATTTATAATCATAGCTGTAGACATATTTCTTAATAAATTGAAAAACTCAAATATAAAAACTTTTCTTTATACAGAAAGAAATGCTGATAAGAAAGTATAATAATTAATTGATCCATAATGTGTAATCACTTTTTTAAAATAGATTCTGAAAATTCACCAAATTCATTCGCAAAAACGGAGGAAAATCAAAAAAAGGGAAAACCTAAAACAAAAAAAGTGAAAAATAAAAACCCTAAATTCGCGGAAAAGTACAAAGTAGCATACAAAATTACTTTCATATTTATGAGCACAATATTGGGGAAAAAAGGCTAGAACCCGTTTTATGGTAATTTGAAGATCGAGCTTTTTTTTTTTTTTTTAATTGACGTCTTTTCATTATGACATAAATTCTGAAAAAGAAAACAAATTTGATTATTGCAACGTGAACACAAAGAAATAATGAATTTGTATAGCATTATAAAGACATAATTGTTAACAAACGTTTCAGAACTTTTCATCAAATTAACAAAAGACGTCATTGTAGTTTTCCTTTTTAGTCAATCGTTAAAAAATAAGTAATGATATGACAAGACTGCTGTAATGTCACTATATATTTAATAACATATAGTTGTTACTGTTTTCCACAATTCTCAGACATTTTTTGCTGAAATTCAAAGTAATGTGTATTCAAAATGAAAAAAATGTTCTTAATTTTACTTTTAATATAATTTTTAATTTGAATTATACTGATAAACTAAAACAAAATATTTGAGTTTGAGTCGAATTTCTAAGATTAGTTCATAATGCAATGAGTTAGGCCCGGTTTACTCAGTGCGAGTTTTTGACCCGATAATTGACAGTAGCTGACGTCACAAACTCGCCTCAAATATAGGCCGAGTTACTGTTATGTTTACACCATAAAAGTAACTGTTATCTCATTACAGTACATGTGTTATGCCTAACATGTTGGAACAGTGGATAATTGTAGCTTATAAAATAATACGATCATTTTCATTAATTTTACTTCAAGAATTAAACCGAATAACGGGGAAAAAACGGATTTCTACAAAACTCCTTTTTCCCTGTATAAAGTAGTAAATTTCACATCGTCATTGCTACTCCACCGTTCACACATTGTTAACTTACTCTTAGCATAAAATTTGAACTAAATCGAATGTAAACATAAAAACGTAAACAAAACCACGTGACGGAATGAGGCGAGTGGACAGTAAAACAAAATATTTTGAATTGACTTCATAACAGTAGCTGACCTGACAGCTACTCGTATAAAGTGTTTATTCGATAACAGTAGTTGCAATACGGTAACTGTCATTGTCAACTCGCCCTCCAACTCGTATCGTGTAAACTATGCCGTACTCTTTTAAATTTGAAATAGTAAACTGTTTCGAATTAATTAATAACTCATTTGGCTTGTTTGAATTACCTAAACTGTTTAGGTTATATTCATGTTTGCTATTCGGTTTCGGGTCAGTTGCAATTTCACAAATCGTAACATATACATTAGATCAAAATGTTCATGCTCACAACTTGTTTATATTGCTTCGTATTGCCAACAGCAATACAATAGAATCACTGAAAATTGTCTTTCATTATTCTTAAATGGTTCGTTGCAAACTCTGTTTATGTAAATAATTATGAAGTCGTGCACTACGATGGATCGTGTTTGTTTTAAGGCACGTCTGTTTCTTTTATGATGAGTTTCCATAATAAAATATCTTAAGTAATAATTTAACGATATTTACAGTTTATTTCATCCTGAACAGTTTATATAAAACCAATATTAAAGTTACATTTAGAATTGAAATACAGTTTTAACTTGATTTTTATGTTAGCAAGTGGAAAGAGATTATTTATCTGTAATAGCAGCTAAAAAACTCTAAATTTGAAAAATAATGTAATAACATTAATGAAACAACTTTATAACAAAGAGTATCGATTCTTCCTAGACGCTTTTTTGATTTAGGGCATAAAACAATCAGTATCATTAGAGTGCTTCGATCCTCTCGTGTAAACGAGATCGTCGAATCAATTAGTACTTGATTTTGAAATTAAATAATCACATCGATTCTCTTCTTCTGCACACCTCTACTATAAACAATTAAAAGTAAAATTTTAAAGTTTAAACAATACTTATAACTACTAAGTTTTTTTCTTACACACTAACTCTGTTCCGTAAAATACAACAATATTAGAATTTCTTGATTTTAAAATTAAAAATAATTATAATATAACCATCGCGGGAATTTCCATTTATCGATAGTTAACTGTCACAAGTTGCAGTCACGTGATCCCGGTAGGATTTTTCTTTACCGTAAACAAAATTGATCTCCGCTGATGTTTTTTGTTTATGTACGTATTTTATGATCGATAGTTTAGTGTGAACTGTTCTACTTTAAAGATGAAAACTGAAAAATTGGAATATTCACATGTTCTAGATTGCTGCCTTTTAAGCCATTTTTAACTTATTCGATTATATGGTTTTTATGATTGTATCGTATGTGTCAATTATTCTTTCATTTAGTTTTACTGTGAACAGTGTCTAGTACATTTTGTCGTAAATTTACAAACATGAGCCGAGAATCTAATAGACTGAAGGATGCTAATATGAAAAGGATTTTGGACGACGATGCTAGATATCGGCGAGCCAAGAAAGCTCTCGAAGCATTAGAAATGGATAATTATCATGAAGATCCTCACGCGGACTTAGTAATGAGTAAAAATATTCCGAAGTTTAGTGATACATTTGAACGCACTAGGAAAAGAAAAAGGAAAAGCAGCGATGTTAAGCCTCGCTTTCGGAAGACTTTCGCTCAATTATTGGAGGAAGAGAAGTGTTATAATCCCAATGCGCCCAATTATTCCTCCGTACAAGCTCCGCCGTCAAAATTACCATGTAAGAACTTCTGCACCGTTTGCGGATTTTTCAGTAATTATAATTGTATTTCGTGTGGAGCAAAATATTGTAGTATTAAATGTTACGGTGTACATTATGACACGCGTTGTATGAAATGGACCGTGTAACGGAATGAAGTTAATATATAAAACCTAATCTTAAATTATATCCTTTTTTTCGTGATTTAAGTCATGTTCTACCAAGTTATTTATTAATCATGTAAATAAATTACCTTTTTGTACTGCGCAAATGTTTTTGTAAATTTTTGTAATTGACAGTGTGCAAGCGATAAAGGAAATTTTTTGTGACGACAAATTTCTTAGTTACGCAGGTTATACAGACAATTCAAAATCTGCATATTCACATTTTAAGCAATTTTTTAATAATTTTACTGAAAATACACTAAATTTTTTTGTGGTCAATTGCGATGTTTTAAAATTCGTATCTCAAAAATTTGAAAAAATTAATAAAAAAATTGTTTACATAAATAACATTTTAAGCGCCGCTTAAGATTTATAAATGCATTTACAATGTAACATTATATGAAGCTAAATTCGAGTTATATTTAATTTTTCTTATAATGTAGAAGAAATATGTATCTGTCGTTTATTACATTTTCATTAGCTAGTTATTTTTATTTTACTTTATCGATCTTATCAGTTGTCATTGTACGTAGTTTATTATTATAGGTGAAAAGTAAATCTAGCAATTAAAATATTCTTAATTATATAAAAATTATAATGTGGTCACTCAAACTACTAGTACAGCTGTTCCACTTGAATTTTTTAACTTTTTGTAAAAATGGGCGTATTTGTAATATACTTGGTTTAGTTTGGCCATTTAGATATTGTAATTTTTTGTTTCTCCTTATAATTATTAAAATTATAAATGTTCACATAATTTTATAACTAGTTTGTTGAATTTTTGGTATTATACGAAGGAATTTGTACTTTATTTACATATAACTGAAATTATATAAAAGCTAGTCATCGTCGAAGTTTAAAACATTTGAGCCAAATAAAATTTTATGAAAAAATATTTTTATGCGGAAAAATTAAGGAAATATTAAACTTTTGTATACAATAATTATCCGCTGACAATTTAAAATAAATTTGTGTAATTTTAAAATAAACGTACAGCTCAAAATTTACGCTACTTTGTAAAGTTATTCACGTGCGCAATATCAGTTTTTATCAATAGTGCAAAATTTGAATGTTCTTATTTTATGTATTTTCATTTTGAAGATATTTCTTTTTCAGCTTATTTTTTGATCGGTTAACTTCGGGATGAAAGTGTCCTCTTTCGTACCCGACTTTTACAATTCAGCACAATTTCCATCAAATTCGACTCGGATTTTTACATTCTGTTCTTCCATTGTTATTTCGGTCCTCTTAAGGTTTTTTTCTCTGGTTTCTAGCCAATTTACATCTTTTCTTTATTTCGAATCACGTATCCTAATTTCTTCTATTTATAACATTTAGCACCTTTCTGTTGTTTTCTGAACATTTTTAATCGTTCCACTTACCCGGGGCGACAATTGCTTAATTTTTCGCTGTTTCGTGTTCATTTTTTCTTCCGATTTTCACCTAAACTTCCATGTTTCATTGGCATAAGTCATCCCGGAGTTTATACATTAGTTTAGCATTTTTCTTTTTAAATATGTCGATAATGTAGTTTTTTTAAACTGTATCTTATAAATTTATGTTACCTAGGACGGTTGAATTTTTAGATACTTTCATACTAAAGTTTTATTCATTTTCATTTGTATTCTGAGTATGAAATATTTTTTTCTTGTAGGTTTGCTTGTCTTCCGAATGAGGAATGTGGTAATAGCATATATTTCTGCAGAATAGGTCGAGATTTCCATTGGTAGTTTGAATTTGTAACACTTATCAACTGCTAAAGTTGTTTTATCTCGCGATTTTGAGTCATCTATACAAACGACGTCAAACCTGTCGCTTACTATCTGGGAAAATGCCGAAAGATAACAAGTGATAGAGCAGTTTCGATAATACTGTAGGTCACAGTTGATTTCGGCGTCACAATTCGCTCATGGTCCACCCAACTCCGCTTTTTTCTCATGGGCTTTAGGAAATTTAAGGTTCCTTTTCTTTCAATATTTGTTGTATAGGATTCCCAGTAGTCCAAGATAATTTGGTGAGTAGTGAAAGCACATTTTTGAGTCGAATACCTCTGATTAAAGCCCGAATTTTTTTGAGAGCACTTTATTTCGACATAGTACTTTAGTGCCGAAGTTTGAAATCGTATTTGAGTAGTAGAACGTTGCGTTCGGTTTGAGTTTTTCAGTAATTTATAGAGCTTGAATTTCATACTGTGTTTTATATGTCAGTATGTGGCGATGAATAATAAACAATGGATCCGTAGTTTATTTTAGATGATACCAAGGCTTTGTAAAGTTGTATTGGACAAGTTCTATCAGCGCCTTATCTCATGGTACATATAAAATTTGGCAAATTTAGCATTTTATTAGCTCTTAATTTAGACCTATATGGGTTTTCCAGTTTAAGCGTCTGCCAAACAGTACTCCTAGAATGTTAATGGTGTCCTGGTTTGTTATCGACCGACTTTGAGTCTTAAAACGTAAGGTGCAAACTTCTTCCTTTTTCTTGCGAAAAACAACGCAAGATGTATTAGAGAACTGGAACCTGTAATCAGTAGACCATGCAAGTTTGTCTAAGGTGGGATGCAGTTTTAAGTTAATATTCCACTAGTATAAACAATAACATCACTGATAAATACATCTTTACCGAGAGATTAATTTGATTTACTAAGTTGTTGAATGTTGCAGTAAATAGTGTAAGACTTAGTGCTGACCCTTCGGTGTTCCATTTATAGGGTATCTTCTGGGAAAATATCATTTAGTCGAACTTAAAATGTTTTTTTTTTTAAAGGAAATTTTTTATGAAGATTAACAAGTTATCAGAATAGTTCTATGTTGTTCGGAAAACTTGAAGAATCTTGTCTCTCCTGAGAGGATCAACCCCCTTTTCAATATTGAACGTCACTAATACCATGCAACAGTTTTTGATGAATGAATTTTCTGTCTCATGTTCTAGTGTAACTATATAGTCCAGAGTACATCGATCGTATTATAAACCACATTGAAAGTCCGAAAGTAAGTTTGACTGGCGAGAAACGTAATCAAGGTGCGTAGCAGTTTTATATAAACCTTGTCTGGATCTATCGATAACGATTTCATACATGTGATTGCTTTATTCAGTTCACTGATCGTTATCGGTAAATTACAATCTTCATTATTTTCCCCTACGTCTTCATATGCAGAGTTTTCTAGTTCAGAGACGAGCAGCTGCTACCTGCAGGTTATGCGGCTATAGTTAGAATTATTTTCGCAATGACTTGCTAGTATTTAAGATATTTGTGTTATATCAGTTATTATTTATGTTCCTTCTTTTATAGCAGTTATTTAATGTAAACTATAACGGTTTATTATTTTTTGAATTCTGAGTCATAGGGGTCATTGAATTAGTACGGTTGTTTAGTCCAGAGATGTAGACCTGCAATTTTTTTTTAGCATTACGTATTGTTCTGCGTACTATTGCCGGAGAAATTTTTAAGATGATTAGATTTTTAGTTATAGCGTGTCTTTTCGCTCTGAATAATGGGAGGATTTTTTCTTTGATAACTTTTTTATAATCTCCATTTCAGTAGGAAATGTTGCGTTGTGAGCAGAATAACTTTGCTACTTGAAATATCGATTGTTTGACTGCGTCAGTTATGTAATTATTGATTGCATCAGTATTCGATGTGCAGCGAAAACAAGATTTTATCTTACATATTTCGGAGAAAAGAGGCCAGTTTGCTTTCTTCAAATTCCAGGATGGATATTTGGAGAAGGTACAACTGAATCTATTTGAAGTTAAATTGGTTAGAAGCGGATAGTGATTACTTCCACAAAGGTCTATACTAATTAGTCATGTTATCACCGGAATAATGACATCGTTGAACCGGCTACTAGAATGAAAATACGAAGGTCATTCTATAAAACCAAATGCGCCATAAAAAAATAAAAACACCACGTGAAAGCAGCAACATTTATATTTACTAACAATTTCAGTTGAACTACTCTTTAACATAATCACGTAAATGAACTAAATATTTATTGTAGTAATTCATAAATTTTGTAAATGAAAGTTTGTTCCGATTTTAGAATTTTCATTAACTTTATTTTGAAGTTCTATACGTCATCTGTGAACAGCATCGCACTCTTAAGCGATGTTTTAGATTCGGAAGCAGCCAATAGTCACTGAGACCAGATCAGAAAAACGAGAAACATGATGACAAAATCATTTTCTAGAAATAATTTATGATCTGGTAATATCTATTGCGCAAATAATGCATTCATTACTTGACAGTAAAGCGTGGTTATTTTTAAAAATATACAGAAAATACACTAACACGAATAAAAAATATAAAATAATTCCGTTACAACTAATTGAAGTATAGAAAACAAATTATAGAAGAATCATTAAGCTCTGATTTGACCGGATAAAACTTGTTGAAAAAAGTTTAGCCCTAAAGTCTAGTCAAAAATGATCACTATTTAAAAAACAACTGATAACTTTTGGAACTCAGCCAGTAAATGGGAATATTTTCGATTTATTCTCCTTTAATCCTGATTTTAAAAATCAATTTGGACTCGGCTGATCGAATCATAAAAAATAGTGTACATACATGTCGGTTCTGTTTATTTTTAAATTAAAAATAATTATTACTTATTTTCGTATTTTCGAGGTTAACTCGATGTCAATATACACTACGAAATTTGAATGATCATATCAACTGTAATTTAGATTGAGCGTATAAAAAAGAACCGTAAATGAGATATTTTCATTGCTTTTAACTTTTGTTTTTCCATTTTTATTCGGATTCCGTGAATATATAATGTATGGGGAATCCTAATAAGATGGTTCAGAAACGACAAAAATATTAAAATATGCAACAACTTAGGAACGGTTTGATTTATAAACTTTTTTTTTTTTTTTTTTCTATTTATAATGAGTTCATCTACATGGGCATTGGCCCAAGAACAGGGGAAAAGAGGGCAAAGAAACTCAAACCTTTACACAATCAGCGATAGCCGACAAAAAAGAATTTAGAACATGAAAAATATAACGAGAATAAAAGAACAAAATGAATGAAGCATTATATGGAGTAGGAATACCGTTTGGTAAAAGAGAGAAGTAAAAAGAAGTTTATTCAGTTAAAAGTGACGACAATCAAACAATATATGGTCAGGGTCACAAATAAAATGGTTGTTGGAGAGGTGCAATGGTCAATAAGAAGACGGCACAAAAGAAAAACAGAGAAATGATGAAGGTAGCAAACTATGCCCAAAATGCAGGCAGCAAATCACAGAGAGATTAGACTGACACATAGAAGTAAAGTCGTGAAACCAGAGGAAGCGAGGAAGGAATGATGAAGAGACAAAAAAAAGGAATTCGGAATGAACAGCTGTAGATAGAAGGCTAATATTGGAAAAGGAGAAAACGACAAGAAATCTACCAGAAGAGGAAGATAACCGAGCGAATGAATCAATTAATTAATTTCCCTTGATTCCAGCATAACCAGGAATCCAAAAGAGATCAGTTTGGATTGAGCGGAAAAGGAAGAAATCATGAATCAAGGAGCGAATAAGAAGGATAACGTAATCGATTAAGTGAGAAAGAAACAGGAGATGCGATAGTCTGCAGCACGTTTCGAGCATCCGACAGGATAACGATATTGAGAGAGACAAGTGAGGATTTGATAAAAAGAAGGAGCGCGCAGAATAGCAATGGACTCAGCACAAAAAATTGAGCAGAAGGAGGGAAGTTCAAAGCACTCGAAGTAATTTAAAGGACAAAAAAAAAACTGCTCCAACTACATTAAGTCCTTTGGAACCATCAGTGAAGATTAAAAAACGGTTAGGGAAAGAAGAGCTTAGATTCTGTAGAAATTCTGATCTAACAACGTGATCCGGAATAGGTTTAGGAGGAACAGGAGAATAAAAACAATTAATTGAATAAAGAAAAGAGGCTAACACTTGAAAAAGAAGTATGACAGTTTATCATGAGTGTGTTCTAAAATTGGAACATAAATCACAATTAAACTTATCTTTATAGTAAACTATCATTTTGAGAAAATAGATTACCCGGGGCAGTAAAAAACGCAAAAACCTTTTAAAAATATATAACATGGAATTTAAAACGACCTCAAAACTCACTTAAAAATCCATAATTCATTACCAGATAATCCTTTAAAAGTGAAATTCAAAATATAAAACAAAACGCAGAAGCTCTTTTATAAAATAATAATAAAAAAAAAAAATCAATAAAAAACTACCCCGTGAGGCAGCAAAAAAATATGTTTGTGTAATAGCTCGAGTGAAAAGTTGAGAAAACCAAAATGTATCTGAAATATGTGTATATTAGAGCGCTTTATAGTTAGGAAAATTATAGCTGAGCTTACAACTTCATATTTAGACCCTCGGAGCGACGAAAGTTCGAAATTTAAAAACAATATATAAAATATTTTATTGCCGAATATGTGATGTATCGATGGAAAGGTCGTTATTTGTCAGAAACGAAATCACCTTTTATTTCCTTAATGAAATTTCGAAGTTGGCGAAAAGTTCAAAAAAGTGCGGAAAATTTCGTTTTCTCCACTTTACGGTGCAAGTACTTTTTTCCCCCTTTGGGCACGCCAGCCAAGGACCTACACCCAGAAACAGCAAGAAAGAAAAGAGCTGTCAGTTAAATTTTGATTCGGTCAGATATGGACAATCTCTAAAGGAACTAATGGATAGCGAGGGGAAGGATAAAATATAAGATACAAAATAAGCAGTAGGTTGAGTTTCAGCAGACAAGAATGTAAAATACGATTGACGGAAAGGAATGGGCATTTAAAAAAGATGTGATTGGCGTCGCAAACCACCGCTTCATTGAGGTGGAGAGAACAATTCGGAGAGGAAACAAGTGAATAGCGAAAACGAGAGGAGGGACGAACAGAATGGCCAAAACGCAAACGAATCATAGAAATGACATCAGATCGGGGAAGTGAAGGAAACTCAAAGAACCACGGATCAGAAGGAAGATTAGGTTGTACAAACAGATAAAAGGATCGATCGTTACGTGCAAGTATTATAGTTAAACATTTGAACGGAGTTAAAAATACGCACATTTCCGTATATTTCTCCATTTGGAGCATTCGGGTTTCCAACTTCTAAATTAGGTCTTCGGGGCACGAAAAAATCGAAATTTAAAGAAAAATACATTTTTTTCCCGGGGCATGCGATGTGGGAAGACATTTAATAATAACTAAACTATATTCCATTATTCATTTTTAAATGTTTTTCTTCACTATTTATCAGTATACTCATATTGATACATAAGTATAAAGCACGGGTTAATAATAATTATTATTGTTTTTTTTTAGAAACAAAAATCAAAATAAGACAGCGGACTGGAGCTTAAATAATTTTGAATAAAGATTATTGTAAATACAAATAAACTATTCATTACATTATTGTGAATAAAAAAGATTTTTAATGGAACTACTAAATATATTTTGGTAAGAAGATGATTCGAAGTATATGTAATAGCATGTAAGATAACAGATAAATGTTAGAAGGCAAGCACAAATGCAACATAGACATAAATGAATAGAGACGGAAAAATGTTGTGATAACCCGTTATTGTAAATAAAACAAAGACCCGCGTTTTATAATATTGCTCGATGTTCCATTGAAATAACGGCTTCGATGTGAAATATAAATAAACAGCCTTTTGCAACGTACATTTAAGAGTTTCGCTAGTAAGAAACAGTTGATGATTAATATTACTAATCGTTTAAGTTCTTTATCAAATGTTTTTTTTTTTGTTTAATGTGTAGTCAACCATATTTAAAATATGATTAACAGCTCTCCGTCATTCAAGACGTAACATAAATTAACCGAATTTGGTTCTTAATATAAATTCGTTACTTTATCTTTTTCATTCATATTTAATAAATTTATTGGGTGATATATTTCATATATTCTAGATAATTGCAGCATATCTTTCCGACAGAGTTTTTCATGTTAGGATAAGCTCAATCGTATCTAACGAATTAGCCATCAGAGCCTCCGTCCCGTAAGGCAGTATACTGGTATCGCTGTTATATTTGATATATCCATATACTTACTTTAACAACAACAGTAATTTTTTTTTTTTCTGATCAAAACTTTATTTCATATTGGTTTTTTATTGTTTTTTACAAAATTAATACGTAATTGAACGTATCTGGACCAGCACCGCCGGCTGGGCTTAATTTCATCTAGAAAACCTTCTTATAAATCTTGTTACATTCATATAATAAATATAAACTACATACGCGGGCGATTTTTGTACCAATTTCTTACTTATAGTAGTAATGACAAAAAGTGTTTACGTAAAATACATATGTGTAGCATACGTTATTATTATAATTTTACAAGGGTTTTCATATATTTGCTAAACAAATAATTTACAAATATTTCCAGCAGATATGCTAATTTCGCAAGTAAATGGAGCATAAAATGCATCATATTTTATAAATACAATTCCTGTTTTTTTTTTTGTTTTTTTCATTAATGGCATGGGTAGAATTGTACCGGAAAATTACTATTGTACTAATTCAAACGTTTTTATAGTGGGGTAGGCTTGATAAATCTCATTGTATTTTTCAGCTGTATGACACACTTTATAATTTTTCAAATTCGGGTTTTATTGTGTTAAAAGCAAAATTTTCAAATGCTTTAGAAGTTTCCTGATTACATAAGTTTAGCGTGTTTTTTTGGAACGAATTTATTCTTACATATTCTTTGCATTCGAAAAGAATTCTTTTTTCAACTGTTTTTTTTTTTTCACCACATGAGCACAGTTCAGTTTCACTGAGTTAAAAACGGTGTCTAACTCGCCGAACTTTCCGTGTCCTCTTAATAACTGGCTGGTGAAGAAATCTGGAGTGATCATATGCTCTTTTTTAATGTCTGGAATTAGGGCGTACGTATGCCATCTAACTGTACCTGACTATGTTTTTAACGATTTTCATGTACATTTTGTTTTCTGTAGCATTGCCGACAGTCTCTACTGGGCGGTAAAAATCTCATTTCCTGCAGTATATTTTTGTTTATGTATTTAAGTTGTGGTTTTTTACTACAAACAAAATTGCTCTGCTCATAACAAAGTCGTCTATTGGAAGCACGTTGTTTATTGCAACTACAGCACTGCGTGATAAGGTTTTGTATCCTCTGCATGCATTTATTAGGCACTTTCTTTATGTTGAGTAAAGCTTTTTTAAAATATTTTTTACCCTCAATCTTTGAAAAAAAAACTGAGCTGCAATATGTTATAGTGTTCTCTACTAACGCTTTGTACAATATTATTCTAAATTTATAATTAAAGTCCCAAGTATTTTGGCGGCTTTTAATAATTGGTAGTATTTGGCATTCAGCTTCGTTGTTATTGTATACGATTTTAATGCAGATGGCTAAAAGGCTATTTTTTAGTTTTACAGCTGGCTCACCCTTTCAGCAAGTCGTCTTGAAGATACGGTTCTAAAATGAGAATTAAATTATAATTATTCTTTATGAAAAATTGATATAGCATTTTTGTGCTACCATGCAGTGGTTTACGTTATTTGCTAATAATTTAAAGATTTTAATGTGTATTTTTTGGGTTTCCTTAATTTTGTTTAAAAATGGGCAAATATAGTTGCCAGGAGAATGGTGGTGACAGTTGGTATGATTGTTATTACCGAATATCGGCGAGTTTCTAATGTTATCATTATTACTATAACTTACTTTACTACATACAGCATTTTTGTTACAGTAGGTACGGAACCCGCGATGCCGACTGTGCTACTAAGATCGGCGTCTCCTCTGGAACATTTCCTGTCCTCAGCCTTGTGTCCTATTTTCCAGCATCGGAAATACTGCTTAACACTAATGTTTTCATATACTCGGTATCTGGTTCAGCGAATATTGATTTTTTTACTCTCAATGATTTTGTGAAAGACTTTCGCACTAACTTCGCAGATTATGATTTTCTTCCTCTCGTGGTTTTTCTCCAGTAAGATCTTCAATTGCTTCACTTGTGTTACTCCTTCGTGTATTCCGCTTATTTTAATTTCCGAATTTCGCGGTGTTCTTTCCATTGCTTCTAACGTATTGCCGCTGGATTTTACGTGATCTTTGATTTTTTTAAACTTCTTCTTTGGCAGAAAATCCTACCAAAATGGATCCCGATTTTATTTTTCTGAATGTTTTGACATTTACATCGATTTTGGTTGGGTTAATTGCTGATTTCAAAGTAGCTTCAGTATTTTTTTCGTTGTCTTTGTTTTTGATCAAAACAAAATTCAAAGGCAGTTTTTCCGGTTGGAAGTTTACAGTTTTAACGGCGTCCGAAAAGGTCACCTTGGTTGGCAATTTAATAATGCTCGAATTACGTTTTAGAAAATCGTTTTTCTCTCTTAATTTTGTAATTCCTAGATGTAAATCGTTATTACTCACGGCGTTAGGTAAAGCATTGTTTTTTCTGTCGAGCATCATTCGTAATTCAATAATTTCTTCTTTTAACGCCGAAATTTCATTTTCTAAGAATATATTCCGTTCTCTTTCCCGATGACGGCAACGCAGATTTTCTTTTATTGTAAATATTTCATCTTTCAAGTTCGTCAATTGGTTTATTTGTGTGAATGTTGTCTGTTTTTAGGCAAACCTCGCAAAGGAATTCCTTTGTGTCGGATGTTAAACAGCTGGTTTGTACTCTGTTCCCACAATCCCGCGCGCATTAAATGTGCTGTCGCCTGCTAGAGATTGCACGACAACAAAAAAATGTGCAGGTTTCAGGGTCGGTGCCATAAGGCGGTAGTGTGCTGCTGACAGAGAAATCAGTTTAGTGGGTGATCGACATCAACGAAATGACCCTAGCCCGACGAATGTGTGTGTAAAAACGAGTTTTTCAGGATTAAGCACAAGAGTTCAGAATGTAAAAAAAAAAAAAAAAACCGCAAAAAAAATAACTTAGTACAGAGCTATTCAACAGACAACCATTCACGAGTGTGAACGAACCGAAACTGAACAACAACAGTAATAGCAACGTTTGCAGGTGACAGGTGTATACTGGAATGCATGATAATCCGGCTTCTATATCAGCATTAGTCTAAGAACATCCGAACAAAATTCAGGATTGGCCGATTAAGTAGAAAATAAAAATAAATCATCAAAAATTTCAACAAGTTATCTCTTTGAGATGAAATCATAGTATTATACCTTCCCTGCGTTTAAATGGACATTCGCTGCTCAAATGTAATACAGATATTTACGAATAGTTCCCGATTGCCGTCTTACTTGGAGAGATCGCGTGGCTCATTGTAGGCAAAAAGTTATTTCCAGAATCAAGGGGCATTAGGCTTATGTTTAATAGAGAATCTTTAAACTGAAAGGCTTATTTACCTAACGATCATAGCCCTAATTTGGAGATACTGACTTGAAGTTGATGGAACATCTGCAGTAAGCAATATCAAACATTTGAAACAATTATAGTCATGAATATTAAAACAGATGGTTAACGCTCTACGTTGCTTGCTGATTTAAACATTCTATATGTTAATAAAGTTCATAGAGATGAATGCACGGAGTTTTATAACAGATTAGTTCGCAATAGTCATCTAAATATAGTCAGCGTGAGTCGGATATGACTTCCGCAGTGTTCACATCGAAGGTTAAGAAGATTGTATAGAGATGTGTTGGAAAACGAATGACTGAGAAACTCATACAACAGCATATATGTCGTGCCATGCGGCACTAGATTATAGTAGTAACATGTAATGTCATTGAGTTCTTCAGGCAGCGAGCGAATGATGATCCGACGTTATAATCGTCTTATGTGATTTTATTCCGTCGCTATTGTTGGAGTAACTTTATTCTGATTTTATTATGTTATCATTTATTTATAACTTGTAGTTTAAGATTACTATTATTACTTTTGAAAAGGAGAATGTACATTTTTAATCCTCTCTTATTATTATTTGCGCATATATTGTTTATCCTCGGATAGGATATAAAATAAGTGTATTTTGTTAGTTGTTGCCTGCGATTAAATGAGAGAAGGGGCAATATTTGATATGTAGTTCGCTTTATTTCATTTTTTTTATTATTATCCACGGTCTTAATTATATGTACTGATCACATTTGGTTTTTTGGCATAAATGTATTTTTTAATTTCATTGTTAAAAGTCAAACTCATCATATTACAGAGTAATAAGTATATATATTTTTTTATGTTACAATATAATAATTAAATTAAAAAGTTATCAAATCTAAAAAAATGTTGAAAAAGAGCAATAAAGTCACGGAGAATGCTAGGTGAAAAATATATACGATATTACACAGTTTGAATATCTTTGTTTTGAATTTAGTATTTCGTAAATGTAAATTAGGGTTACCTTTATCATACGAAATTCTCGGCGCATGAAACATCATACTTGACTAATGACTGGCCTGGTTCTCGATTATGAAAAAGTCTACGCTTGAAATTCTAACGATATCGATAAAAGTAGTATGCAAATTAAATTAGTTATCACTGTTCAATCAGTAAACTACTCATTTTGACTAATTTTACGTTTTTTAGCAAGATAAAGTAGCATTTCTTTATTTTTTTTTATATATATAATTTGCAATCATTATTTATTTTAATAAGGTATGTTTTTGCATTATATTCGTTTGAATGTATTTATTTTCATAGTCTCAATAACTAGCCCTAATCAAATGAGGATGTGATGTTTGCAATGTAACGCAATAAACAATTACGGCACTCCTATTTAAGGAACAAGGTAACTACCAAGATAGCATCAAAAGAACTCTTCGACAAAACCTTTCAACAATTTCTAACAGATCGGAGCAATTTATTTCGACATAAATTAAGAGCAGTAATTGTTGAATGTCAATCAAACTGAAACCTTAAAATTACCACTGCTACGTATATCGTGTACATTTAATGTTAAAAGTATTCTACGTAAAATTAAAAAGGAAAAAAACACGAATTGATTAAAAAATAATCAATGAAAAAAAACTTTCCGGAAATATAACTGATTTCCTGGATAGTGTTAAAATAAATTGATTAATACAAAATTATAATTACCAATTAAATATAGTTTGCAACCGCAATTTATGAATAGTGTAAAAATAGATGGTGTGATACACAAGCGTTTGACGAACAACTAAATTACAAAAAGTTTCATAGTAACTAAAGTTAAATAGACAAGCAGCATTCGAATAAAGCATAAAACGTATATATTAAAAATTATGTTTTATCATTAAGTGAAACTAAGAATTGCACTTATAAATGTTAATACTTTTATCTTCTGAAACGGTAATAATTTTTTTACGATTCCCATTGAATTTAGAACACCATACCTGATCAGTATGATCTTTAAATATCTGAGCGCATTTTAGATCATCAGCTTTCCATAGTTTCACAACTTTATCAGAACTGCTAGACAAAAAATATTTAGAATCTGCCGAAAATGTTACGTCTAATATCCACGAAGTATGGCCAGAAATAAGCGCTAACGACTTCGATTGTTTCAACGAATAAAGTTTCATATGTCCATCGTCTGAACCCGTTAACAGTCGTTCGCTGTCAGGTGAAAAACATAATGAACGTACAGGTAACGCATGACCCTCGAAAGTATGAGTTAATTTGGCCGTTTGAATATCGAAAATGTGAATAATACCATCTATCGCTCCGCTCGCCACATATTTCCCATCCGAGCTGCACGCGACGCTTAAAATAAATTTTCCGCTAGTATCGAATAATTGTTCCTGTATTCCGGACGGTACAGTCAACATGGCCATTTTACCGGAGTGCCCACCTGCGATAACGTGCTTACAATCAGATGTGAAGGTGGCACACCAGATTTCCACCGGACCAAGGCTAACTTCATTTATTAATTCATTCGATAACAGATTCCAAAACATTAAATTCGAATCTATAGATGTAATTGCACATACGGTACAATCATCGTTAATAGCAATTGAAACTATACCTAAAGAGCTAGTTTTAATGTTTCTATATAAGCTTAAGGAATTATCTTGCATAAGCCATACCTTCACTGTATTGTCGAGAGAACCAGTTACAATACATTCTTCGGTTTTAGAAGTGGAATTACCTTCGTATTCTGAATTTGTCAAATCTTCAAGAATGTCTATACCGGATGTTATGTGTCCAATAGAACAAGCTAATATACTTTCGTCGTGTGCATTAAACTCTGTATGCACTAGAGAATACATATTTTATTTAAATTCTAAACGAAAAAAAAAAAAAAATCTCACCAACAATTCCACTAGTTAATTCTACGCGAATAACAGTAAATGATAATCAAAACACAATCGCCGGCATCGAAAATATTAATATCGATATTTCTTAAATTTTATACGTGTTTTTTCTATTTTTGTTCTATATAATTTTGGTAAATACTACGAATGCGTATTTATTATCGGTTAAAACAATGAACAATGTTCAATGCAACTGAAATAGTAAATAATATAAATACAGCTTTTTTTTTTAAATACTTATTTTTATTTGCGTAATCCCTTTCTTAAATATTTGACATAGTACTGGTTGAATTCATCGCTACAAACCCAATGTAAAACAAGTATGGCTAAATTATTTAATAATAGCAAAATTAAACAACAATTTGATGTAAGTTCTTTTTCAGTTTATAGTTTATATTTTAATGGTTAGTTAAGTATATTTGAATTAATTTATTACTTTGGTTATTTGCCTATAATTTTTTATATCAGTAATTACTAAATATAAGTGATAAAGTACACGACAATTACTACGAATGTTGCAATATCTTGGTTCTTTAAAATAAAGTAGAAACATTAATTATTTGAAATTTAAATGAATCGTTAATGAATTAATTGAATTATTTTTCTGAACATTAAGTTCGTGCACTTATAATAAGATCATATTTTCGAATATTTTTTTTTTTTTAATGTCCAAATTTAAGTATTTCTGTTATTGTTAATAAAAACTTATGTAACAAAAAAAATTCCGCTATTTATACAGGCTAGTAGTATAATATTGGCCGGGTTGACTGCCGCAGCAGTCGGGTATGCTGGAAGGTATGTTTTACGATCTTCGCCGAATTTATCAAAAACATTATCAGAGTCTCTAAAACTGTTTCAATCAGTCGATTCTGCAGTTAGTATGATTTTCAAATTTTTATTCGAGTTTTTTAAATTTTGTTCTCCTATATAATTTGTAGTTATATTTATATTTAAGTGAATTTTATCGTTTAAATGTAAGTATTGAAAAAATTAAGAGTTTTGTACTTGCCCTTTTCTTAATTTTAATATTATATGTGTCACTTCCACAGTTCTATGGCTCGATTAGTTTTTTAATCAATTACGTTATGTTATCAGGAACATAGTCAAAACATTTCGATAGAGGGTCAGTATGATACTGTCTCAGAGAGTAGAATAGTTTTGATCCTTCATTTAGTTTTCCACAATTAAAAATCTAATAAAACACGACGACATTTCTACAAATATTACTACTTGTTTTATTGTTAAATAATCCAACAGTTTACTACTTAAACGAATGAATTTAAGAATTGTGTGCTCTAAGCGATTGGTTACTTTTTTTAGAAAAACAAAACATCGCAAATCCACCATGAAAGAAAGAAAGAATTTATTAACCACGTTCGTTACAATTGTTAATACTTATTATAGAACGATTGTGTATCGGCCCGTTAGCCTCGTCACAATACAGTAGTATAGACGCATACAAAAAATCAACGTTACGGATAAATGTTAATCAATTGCAGGAAAAACTTACAAAAAAAACCGGCGCCATAAGATAACATATGTTAATATTCGCATCTTACCAGCTTATTATTAGCCCACTTATATAATATTCTTTTACACACACACACACATACACGCACTAAGCTCCGCCTACAGAATATACACTTTATATTTGCAACTCACTGCCTTACTTCAAAAGATTATGCTTAAGCCTACGGTGTTTATATTTGCTATACATATATTTTAGTCGCCTGGAATCGTAATTTCCGATTGGCCTGATTAGTTCATTACTGTGGACTTCACAATCTTTGCAGAATTTATCTGTTATACCAAGGATGAAATTTTTTAAAAAAGAGACTCCTGTGTAATCATGCATATCCGTTACCTTTGCATACCTATTTGCTCGCAGTACGTACCTCAGGCATCTATTTTGTAGCACCTGAAGTTTCATATACGTGCTATTTGAAACAGATGACCACACAGGACACGCATAGGTAATGACAGGCCTTATTAGCATTTTATAGATGATTAGTTTATTACTGCTGCTAAGATATGATTTATACTTTAATAACGGATATAAAGCTGATATATTTTTGTTAGCTTTTATACCTATGTGATCGATATGCCTGATAAACGTGAGTCTCTTATCCAGTACTACTCCTAAGTAGCGCGTTGTTTCGGCCGATTGCACGGAGGCATTGTTGACAATTAACTTATTGGGTAGAGCAGGTCTTCGCCTAGTAAATAGTATTGCTTCAGTTTTGGATGGATTTATACTTACGCGCCACTTCTTGAAATATCGTAATGTACGAGTTATGCTACTCTGCAACCTGTGTTAGCGATAGTCTGTGGTCTGTGTGAACTACCTAACAAAGCCGTGCCATCTGCATACGTGGCAATTTCAGTATTTTGAAGTTTCGGGAAATCAGATAAGAAAAGCGCAAATAAAAAAGGACCTAACACACTGCACCATGGTACTTGTTCTTTCAGAATGAATAACATGCGCAAATATTTTTTATTAATCCTGTATAGTATAAATATTTATTTTTTGCAAAAGTTACGCGGTATTCGAGCCCCCTATGTCGCCTCTTTTGGCTACGGCTTGTGATGTTATTAATATATTTTAATTAACGCTAATGTATGCCGTATTCTTAATTGTTTTTAAAAAATGTGTTTCAATTTTGACATATATTCATTGGATTTATTTTGTAGATGCTTCAAAAATCTAATTTAGTTCTTTATTATCCTATTCGGAATATAAAAGTGTAAGAAAAAAGATAAGTGGAAGAAAATTAATTTTAATTAACAAAAACTAGATTCATATTTACGCGGCGTAGCTAATACCATTTATAACATTTTAAACGGTTTTTATTAGAATACCAACGGAAATAAATACAATTAAAAATTAAGTAAATTATTATAAAATATTTGATATGTTAATTTTTAAAATCGTTTATTAAATCAATATTTTGTTCACCTTGTCCTATTTATGAAGACATTTTTCTATATATTATCTGAGCGTTAAAAATTATTTTCCCAAGTGAATAAAAGAATGTTATTTTTTAAACTGGTAGAACATTACTAGACCAAAAATTTACACTTTATAATTTTTCATTTATTTTATTAGTCATTGAATTTTTTCTTTCTCTAATCATTGCCACGGAATAAAACAAATTTATTTACTTACCCTCCTAATATAGGAAAAAACAAGCGACAAAATAGAACTAAGGTTAGGCCAGATTAATAATAATATTAAAATAGAAAATTAAGTTACAGTGTAATGAATTAAAAAGCTCAAAATGTAATAAGCTAGAGGCATACAGATGTGGAAAAACGTGTAGTAAATCGTACATACTTTTACACCAGACATGCAGAAATTATTTTTTTGCGCGCAAGAAAAAATAATTTTAAAATACTGAAATAATGAAAGAGAATGGTGAAATAAAAGAATATGAGGATATTTTCGTTTAATAAAATTTAAATTTGGCTCGCTTTAAAAATTTTATTATTCCTTTCAATTGATAAATAGAAAGCAGAGATGTGTTTGTATGATGTATTAATTTGCTTCAATTATGCCATCCTTTAAAATAAATTTATGATTTAATTATTCTATAAATTAATGGTAAATATTTGTCATTTTATGCAGAAATTCGTTAACAGCAAATATTATAAAGGTGGATTTGAAGAAAAAATGTCAAAACGAGAAGCTAGTTTAATTCTTGGTATATCGCCGACAGCATCTAAATTACGAGTAAAGGTAGTAATCATATTTTTTTTTTATTTAACATCGTTTATAAAATTTGAAATTTTTTTATAATTTATACGGTAATAGATAAAATAATATTTAATATTCCGTACATTTAAAGAAGAAGAAAAAAACAACAAAAAGGACTTACGATGCGATCATATTAAAACAAAATATAAAAACAAAACCAGTAAATAACCTAATATTTTTCTATCGTCAAACATAGCTAAAACATGGTAATTTAAAAAAAAATACGATGTAATACAAGCTCACCGTTCTAAAAAGTTTGGTAGATGCTGTTCCGCAATAACAAATCTATTATTAAAGAATTAAATATTACCGCAATAATTTAACTGATTTTTAGAGTTTAGAAACATTGTAAAAAATATATTCTGATTTCTTAGAAAATCGATGGTAAAAAGTAAAATATAGGCAAGGGTTATCTACTAAATTAACCAAATAAAAGAATATATCATCATCTTCTGAATTTACAAAATCATTTGAATAGTGTATTGTCGAGTTAGTTAAACGTTACACATTGTTATATCCAGAAAGAAAACGTTTAAATACAAAAAATGCGTATTATTAAATTAATTTAAATAAAAGTAGTATAAAATTTATAGCAAATCAAAATTTCAAATATTACAAAGAAACGTTTTCAAACAAAGCCTGTCTTCAGTTTAATAAATTAACAGATGTAAAACAACGTTGTTATCCATTAATTTATTAAGCACAAAATGAATTTTGTCTCAAAGTATTCTCTTTGTAATATTTAGTTTAATAAATTTTGATTTGCTGTTAGCGGTATAATATTTTTATTCTATTTACTTTAACAGTGTACATTTTTGTACCTCGTTTTCTTTCTGCAACCTATTCACTTATAACAGTGTATGACGGCAGCACTTTTAACTAACTCGATATTACACTATTTAAATGATTTTTTTATATACAGAAGTTGATACATTCCTTTATTTCCTTTAGTAATATTACTGTAATTTTACTTTATAAACTGTTTTTTTTTTTTCATTTTTTATTTAGATAGTGCAGGTGAATTAATAATATTTCTATATTCACTAACTAAATAGAACTTGTTCCCTTTGACCAGCACGTATGGTTAACATCAGTTTTTATTTGTTACATTGTTAATATATTTCTCATGCATAAAAAGTATTATGTGGACTTAAAAGCAATTTATAATGGAATTAATATATATGTATTGAGTAAGGGAAGTTCCATAGCCTTGGTTGGGCATTGGGAACTGTGAAGTTAAGTTCCCAATGTACTAAGTCTAACAGCACTAATGCTTTTAAAGCTGCCTTTATTTTTTTTAGATTTCTTTAGTATCCAATTATTTTAGGCTGAGCATTAGAAGGAACTTAAGTCTAGAATGAGACAAGTCTTGAATCCGTGAACTAAAAATTTTTAGCCAAGCACCGCATCTACTAGGCTGCCAAATCGTAAACAAAGATTATCGAGTAAACTGCAGAGAATTTCTTATTTAAATTATAGCATTTGCGATAATATTAACTGTTTCAATAATACGATAAAAAAAATTTACAACATTAATGGTTTTAATGATAAATGTGAATTTTTTCAGGAAGCTCATAAGAGAGTTATGTCTTTGAATCATCCGGATAGAGGAGGATCACCGTACATTGCAGCTAAAATTAACGAAGCTAAAGATCTTTTAGAAGGAAATAGATAATAAATCATTTATATATGTCTAGAGTTAATTTCTAAACTACTTAGTCTATTTCATGTATATATTTATCCTTTAGCGTGTACAAAAAAATGTTTAACAAGTTTCTCAATTATTACTTTTAGTATACATGCGTATAAGGGTACAGGAGAAAAACTTGGTTTAATTTTAAAACGTTATTACACTTGTATCAAATTTCTTACAGTTAACTTTATTGTATAAAAATCTAATTTTAAATATAATGAATTGAAAATAGTTTAAAAAATTATCATAATATGTATTTAAATCTACATTCAACTCCTACAACGGCGCTTTTACTCCCATTTGTACAGGGAAGGAACCAGGTAGGTCAATAATGTTCAGCCGATTATTCGTTAAAACTCTGATCAACAAATTGTAGTACATTTCAATAAATAATAATCGGAACAATTTTCTGACAGACTTACTCGCGCGAGTTAATTTACTAAAAAAATTAACAGCTCTTGGGCTACAGAGTTTCCCAAGGCTCATTATTTCTTTGTATTTAGCTTTGGAAATTGGAAGATCACCTAAACATAAATGATGAAAAAGACATATGTTTTTCTATTGTTACGGTAGTATTGTATAGCTATTATTGTTTAGAAAAATAATAAATAAACAAATAAAACCGACTTACTATAATATAATGGTGTAGGTAATTCGAATTCTCTCTTCTTTAATGTTGTTACATGTATGTTACGTTTCTTGATAATACCAGAAAAAAAGGAACCATTGTAAGTACTACGATGGTAAAGCAAACGACTGTGATTGATCCGATGAATCTATGATTTCTTTAATCTACTGGATTTTGAATGGGTATTTCAACACATAATGGACGGTCTTGCAGTCAAAAACAAGTTTTTGCGTTACATCAGTAATATCAAAAGGAGTTGGTTTTACCCTTGAAGCTTTAATCATTTCCATGAATTCTGTCGGCGTTTCGAATGTTATTTTTAATTTCCAAGACTAACATTTTCATCGTATTCCAAGTACGAATGTACTCGTACAGGAAAAGCAATTTTAATTTTTTTTTCAGCCCGTGTATTTCGTTATTTGTCAAATAATGAATAAAACGAAATATAATATAATTTTTGCTTTACCCGTTAACAGAGTCATAAAATATTTCTAGTTCTTCGACTTTTTCATTGGGAAAGTTTTTTAATGTAATGAAAAAGAAAAGATGCGACTTCATTTGGATCCGTCTTAGCAATTCCTTCATGGTATATATAAAATACCGACTGCCCTGTTGAAAGGACATGTATGTTGACCGTATACGTTGAAAACTGGCATTTATAATAAACATCATTCGTACTAATTTTAGGTATGGAAATATTTTTAGCAGCAATTCTTGCTAATTTTTTACAATTATAAAATGTTTCAGCCTTTTTCTTATATAATATGCACATCGTTTTCAGGTTTTTAAATTTTGTCCGCGTTAGTATCGAATGATAATGCTTTTATTTTAGTTGTAAATTCATCACGCATGACGCGTGTCAGTTCGTGGATAGCCAAAGGCAATATTGAAATCGGTATTAAACATATTTCGATAAGTTTCATAAGAAACAGTCACTGACAGATGTATTTCTTTAACCGCAAGAAATATTTTTTTTATTGAGGTTCTTCTGGTAAATATGTTTTTGAAGAATCATTTAAACTGTAGTATCTCTGGCGCCCACGAAAACTATTTATATGATTTTTTTTTAATAATTTCATTGATTCATTGAGCCTCCACTGTAACAAGTTCTATGTTTTCCCCTTCAATAGCTTCTTGGTGCGGTTCCACTCTGTTTTAAACTCGTTTGTAAATAGTAAATTTTACTTTTAGATATTCCGTGAATTGAGCAAAACGGTTTGACACAAACAGAAATTCACATCCGCTCACACGAGCTCTGTATGCGAAACTAGCGTCACGTAAAATAGCATCTTTTTCATCTTGCTGAGGTCTTCTTTGCTGAACAGGAAGTAAAGTTATCGAGACCGCACAAATAAGCATTTTGTTTGCCATGCGACTTCAATTTATTAAAATTTCTTATTTCCCTTACTACCTCTTTTGGTGCATTATCAAAACATTTCAAACGTGAACAGTTACAATTAGTTCCCATTTCGTGCGTACTTATTCTCAGCTCACAAATGCGTCCGGTTTTCGTTTCTTTTTTTTTTTTTTTTTTTTTTTGGCATCTAAATTAATTGCGATATTTTCTAAATTGGAAGACATTCTGTGCTATTAATGAAACAAAAGCATGACAGCGTACAGACAAAACGAAAAAAACAATAGAATAGAGGCCGACTTTTACGATAAAAAAGCGCAAATTATTCAACATGGATACACACTGGAATGATAAAATTTAACAAAACATGCTTTAAACAATACATATATTGACAAATTCCACAAATATTGCACCATCTATGATGAAAGTAAAATTACACTGATTGTGCTGCCATCTCGAATCATGTGACAAATATTAATTGACTTGTATGGTTTGATGCACCTTTAACTTATTTTGATACAACTGGCTTCGTATTATAGAGATAGGCGATTCTGAATCGGTGATTGTGTACTTCCGTATTTAACACAAATCGTACAGCATCTATTAGAGATACGCAAATCAACTTCACTAAAACAGTTTTGAATGCATATATATGTGTCCTTTCCGACTGGATATATATTCACTTTTCAACTCCAACTTCGCCAGAATTACGTATCTTATACCTAGTGTGTATAATCGCAATCTTCGCTGCATATTGAACTCCAACTCTGCATAGCACTCTAAATGCACAAAGTAACGAAACGTCCTTGAACACAGTGCGCATGCGCGCGGCTAACGCTTTCGGAGTATAAACATATTAAATCACCCCACCGGGGGGTAAGTCCGACTGTGTCCCCGGAATGACATTTGTTCATTTTGTGACGTCTTTCGGAGTTTAGATTAAATCGCAACGTCGAAGATATATCCGGCTGTGTCCGGAGTTACAAATGCCTAGTGTCTGTTATGTTTCTTCACAGCGCAGGATTCCTATGTACCTTAATTTACAGATAAATTTTTCTATTTTTTAGTGTTTCAGGTTTACGGCATGTTACGCTACTTAAAATGCGTTAGTTATTAAATCTGACAACGAATCAATGATTTATTAATCGTGAGTTCATTCGTTCCCTGTTTGTTGAAAAAATAATTAGGTAATAAAAGAAAATGGCTTTAAACGAAGAAAAAAAAGAGTGTATTATGAAATTACAGAACGATTAGATAATACAAATTTAGGTTATAATTTACTTTTAAAATTTTTATTTTGACTCATTAATATTTCTTGAGAATATAATTCTAAATATTTCAAATGGTTGGAGGGTCCGTCTAAATAATTTCAACTGAGTGAGTTCGGATAATTTAATGATTTGATATAATCCGATTAAAAAATGTGTTTAGATCAGTATCTGTGATGTTAAATGTTAATATTAATCACGAATGTTTTGTCTAGAGAGAAAGATACACTATGCGCAACACTATTAGTTGTTGAAAATACGATTATATATGGAAATTAATATACAATGTAAATAAAGTATACATTTAGCTCTGGGATTTTGCAAACTTAAACAGATCAATTTACGGTTTTCATAGCTCAAATATTAAAATTTATGTTAAACATACATAGCTAACCTCTTGGAGTGTGGGGGTGTATTTTTTTTTTTTTTAAATTACAATCTCCCACTTTTTTTTTAAACTGAAAAATACATATTTTTCTGGGTCCAACGGTTATAAGATGAGTTATAATCGTCTGTTGAAAATTAAATCAGCAAATTTGAAAAACTGTTTATTTTCTTTTCTAATAAGTACAACATTTTACGCAAACAATAAAACATTTCAATTAAAACTAATAATGATTTAAACGTAGAAAAGTCTTCAGAATGAATGCAAAAAATAATTAATTAGTCATATTTTAAAATAAATGATTTAAAAAAAAAATTACTACATTCCTAGTAACATTTTAAAGAATTTTTTGAAAATTCGCATTTTCTATTCTAAGCTTCATTTCATTAGCATTCCGAGTTGTATTGCAGTAAATCTTACTTTTTAAGTATTCTCACAAGTCTATTGGTAACAAATTTGGGAACCTAGCCAGTGCGTTTAGAATAGTGTTTTGTTTACGTGTTTGTTAATTGTTAACGCGCGACATGTACCAATGAAATATTGCATTTTTAATTAGAAACATACAAAAACAAATGTTCTTATTACAGGAACAAAATAAGAAACGTTCGTGCGTACATTGTTTAGTTTCGTTCATTCCTGTAAACTATTAATTGCAAGTAATATATCTGTTAATAAACTTAATAACTCGTCGCGGAAGTTTTTTCGAAAATACCGCTTAAATCAAAATATAACTGCCAAATCAACATTGCGCAACAGTTACTGACTAATTTATCAAAGTGTAACGCAAAATTAAGATATCTCTTTACTTACGCAAGTATACGAAGAACAATTTCCGACTACCTTTGCAACCAACTTGTTGAGAAAAATTACTGGAAGCGGTATTGTTTTATAATGAAAATTTTGAAAATTATAAATAAAGACTGTGTTTTAATCTTTATAAAACAAGACGGTTTTTCGGCTTTTATTTTCCTTACTTAAATAGTTATTTTAAATCTATAATTTAAAATCTACTTTGTTGTTTTCCCCCTTTTATATTATATTAATTGTATTTGATCGATATATAATTCACTATTAATTATTAATTACGGAATTTCTTGTTTTAAAAAGTCAGTACACAAAAGAAATTTTTTTTTATACTTAGTCCTCTCAGTTTCAATGCTTCGCCGTACAACTGAAAAAAAAATATTCTTTGTAGTATCATCTCTTTAATTTATACACTATTTATCATTTCACGACGACGGATTTGGTAATCATTCAAAGTGGGTCTGAATCGTGACTGCTGATTATAAAATTTAATTAGTAATCAATCTTAATGAATATTTGATTATGTCTCCATTACAAAAGTAATACATCTTTTCTCAATACCGGGTTCTCATACATGATTAGAAGGTAAATAGAGTTATTCCAATTGAAGAAAGAAATTGACCTAACCGATTCAATGTCATAATGATAGCAAGCAAGAAGAAAATTACAAAATTTAAAATCTTTAATATTTGCTCTTGAAAAATGCTAAAAAAAAAATCATTAACGAATTGTTAATTTTCATAAACAATAATTCAATTATGAAGTTTACCGGGAAAATGTTGATCCCGTCTTTGTACTTTAAATTAATAAACTGCGTTTAAAAATTACGTATAAAAATATTCAAAAAACTATTCTATTTTTGTCATTTTTTTCCCTCGTAAAAATGTTTAATTTATCATTTCTGATAACAATCCCTTTTAACTGACGTTCATAAAAACAATTTTTTCCGACATTTTAGAAGATTCGTCAGTTCCTCGATGTTCCTCTCTACCTATGTAAATAGCAATTTAACTTCTTGATGAGTGTATTAAATAATAAAATAATGCATTATAATAATTTAATGTAGAAATATGTAGCGAACTTCTATTTTTAATTTCATATATTCATAATACAAATGTTAATACTTAAAAATAGCAAAATTAAAAAAATCTTAATTACAAAAGTGCGTATTAACGTAATTTTTATATTCAAGATTTTGCTAATTATATTCTTTTCTTCTTTTTAGTTTTTGCTTTTCTAGATTTGTTATGTACGCATCGATTTTAGCAAATGATAACGTAAAAAATAGTAGCATTTTATTATATTCATTTATAAAATAACTTACTTTTTTGTCTTGCGTAAATATTAATTCTCTGTTATTTAATATAAACTCAGTTAACGTTCTAATTTTATCTTGTAACGAAAATATATGAAGAAATAAATCTTTATCTAACGTATAATTTAACTTTTGTAAATCATCTAAATTCTTTATTACTTCTTTAAATTTTGCTTCATCTTGCAGTATTATCTCCATTTTTGCGTTATTTTCGTTCAGCACTTCCGGGAAAATCGGATCGAACAATTTCGTTATTAAATTAAATTTTCTAAATAACTCATTTATTTGACTACGCGATGACAACTTCGATATTAAAACGGTATTTGCTTCATTAAGAGTTTGAACTATAGGCTTATATGAGCAATTTGCTTCTGTCGCTTCTACATTATGTGTACCGTAAACTTTTAATTCTAAATCTCTGATGCGTTTTTCGATCAAATCAATACCGTCATTTTGCATACCTACAAGTAAAATAAGCATACTTCCACTTAAACTTGTAAACTATAAAACGTAATGTTTTATTCCTAACATCGTATTATCCGCAGGCAATCCTTACGTGCCGCTTAGAGTATAAATTTAAATGGCATTTAATTTTTGTTTTCGCGGAACAAATTATTTGCTTTCACATGGATAAGAATATATTTTCAGTCGGGTGCTTTGTATACAAATAAACTAACAAAAATATTTTAGCTGGCAATTGATACTGTAAGGCCACAGATAAGTTTTCAAGTAAAGGATTAATAAAAAATTATACTCCACGACGTAAGTAGCAATTATGTTTATAGAATTTTATATATATTAAAAATTGTATTTTTTCTACTCACTTATTGTTGTTTAATTGAAAACCCTACGAATTGACAGAACTCCTTTCCTGTAATATAAACAGATAAAAATTGATAAATAAAAAAAAATATAACGATATAATGATGATATAAATATGCTTGATCGACTTTTTAATTTGAATATTCATTTTGATTACAAAATGCAAGTATCAATTTTGTGATATGTTTTTAATTTTTAATTTTTTCCTTTTTATAATTTTATACTGTAATGGAATCATATATTTTAGGTTATAAAGTTAATTTTTTATATGATTTCTCCATAAACTATGAATACGATCTCCGGAAAAGCCGTATATTAATTCTTTCGGTGAAAAGTTTATAAAGTGAAAACTTCATTTTATATTGCTGTTGGCTTACTTTTTACTTATAGTTTAAATTTGACGCTTAAAAAAGTTATTTATATTACGAATTGTTTTGTTAAGTTATAGCTAAGTTTTATTTAGTTAATATGTCAAATTAAAAGTCAAGAAACGCTATGTATTTTTTCAATAATATGAAATAATTCACAGAGAAATTGTGAAAATAACCATGAAATCTCATATTACGACTATCTAAAGTACAATTGCTGGCATTATTATTTTAAATCATATTTATTTACAGTAGGATTGCAGAAGAATACTTGATTGCAGGAAAGTAAACTTTCTTATGATTAAATCATTTATAGAATTTTCAAAACGAAAATATTTTTTATAGATAAAATTGGAATGAGTAAAATGTGATACTGACTGATGGAAATATTTATTTCAAGTATGCGTGAAATGTATTAATTAATGCAAATCAAATATGAGCAATAAAAAGTAAAATTTTTGTTTTCGAAACTTTGTAAGATACCCTTAATTTACACTAAAGATTTAATTTATAATAAAATTAATGTATATATTAAAGAAACAATTTAAGTGTAAAATATTATTAATAGTTACTAAAAATAATGACAAAGAAACTTATTGTACCATAAAATACAATATTATTAATATTTTATAATTTTATAGTTACAAATAATGTTACTACCTTTGATCAAGGGATTTTATACCTACCGATTGTCTAGTTATCGATGTTGCCATTACGTGACTTACATAGAATTTTTCTCATTAACAAACAAATCTAAAGCTCACCTCGATCCTGACCGTCTAGTCACTTATATTGATTACAGTTTCGTTTATATTTAAACGGTGGTCTCAGATATTTATTTTAGTGCTACAGGATGTATATGACGTGCAAATATAATGATATTCATTTAATGCTATAATGGTTCCTAGACGTAAATGTGTTAGTATGTTTACATTACTTATCAACAATGCTCGAAATGGATGATGAATTAGAAGATAAAATAATATACCAGTCGTTTATATCGCATACCAAGCTCTTGTACAAATTAGTTATGGGGATACCGATGAATACAGCATATTTCGGCTACACATGGCGTATGTTCCGTATTTACGTATTGAAGCCGGAAATTTTGGCACTCAGTATATTATTTCTTCTTGTAATTCTCTATATCCAAACTGTAGATGTGCATTCTAAATCGGTATTACAAAAGTTGGGCTTAACATTTGGAGAAGGATCTAACAGACTTAAAAGATCTCAATTACCGTTTGATTTCGATTCCAGTAATTCCAGTTGGGAACATAAAATTGGAAATGTTGCGGC
Organism: Icerya purchasi; assembly: GCA_039619475.1. Lineage (NCBI taxonomy): Eukaryota > Metazoa > Arthropoda > Insecta > Hemiptera > Monophlebidae > Icerya > Icerya purchasi. The sequence continues at coordinate 149,367,137 of CM077116.1, read as the reverse complement.
ATTTGCTGTACAAGGAAGACGAACACATATGGAGGATAGATTTGTTATTAAAGAAAACATCGATAATACTGGTGTTTCTATTGTCGCGGTGTTTGATGGACACGGCGGAGAGGTACTTTTATAATTGTTTAACTTTAAAAAATCTAATTTTATTTTCTGTTTGAATAAATTAATTTTTATACAATATTAGTTTTTGACTATATGAGAACCGTTGTACAAATGGTGTTCATGATTTCCTTGTTATAATTTTATATAAAATTTAATTTTTCTTATTATTTTGCATTTAGTTTGCCGCAGAATATGCAACTGAAAATTTAATCAGTAGCCTGAAAAGTAAAGTTGTTGAAATCAAATCATTAAGCAAAGACGGCGGTTGGAAAAAACAAAACGTTACCGCATATCCTAGTATAAAGCAAAAGTCAGATCAAATTACAGATGTGGTGGCTGTCGAGAAATCGAAAAAAAAACTGAAGAAAATGTTATCTCAGACTGATGATATGAAATACGAAAATAATAATATGAGTTCAATCGATGACGATATATTACAGATGGTGGATAGATTGCTGCCAGTTAGGAAAGATGTTAAATTATCGTCATCTAAAACAGTGTCATTAATTTCAAATCCGGCTGAGTCGTACATTAATACAGAAAGTGGTAATATTAATTATAGTAGATTATTAACAGACGAAGTTTTAGCCGCAGATCAGTTGTTGTTGGACAATGCAAGAAAAAATACAAATATAGCAGGTGATTTTACTTTTCATTACTTTTCAGTTGTTATCGATGGAAAACATTTTTTTTTCGTTATAACAATTTTTTATATTATCAAATTTGTAAATAAACCATATATACATACATATATGTTAATATGTCCTCACCTGTTGTATTTATTCTGTTTTATTCCAGACTACGAATAACTTTTAGTTTTTATACATTTATAAAGATTACTAGTAAGTTCCGAAGAGGTAATGTACGTGTTACATTAATTCCAAAGATATTATTCACACTTTTTTTTAAATTTTAGAGTTATATGTTCAACAGAATCGAATATTTAATACTATTTCCACTTGTTATATTTAAATCATAGAATTGGGTTTTCATGTTGAAGAATAAAAATAGCCCCAATTAAAATTTTTTTAAATTTTAATTGCATGGATTTTTAGATGAAATTGACTTTTCTTTACCAAATCTTTAAAAATTTTCTTTTGATTTTATACTTGAAAGTATGTTTTATTTGATGTCGCAAATTTTATTTATCTTTATTATTTAGGAACGACAGCGCTGATTGCATTAGTAGAAGGAACGCAATTAATAGTTGCAAATGTTGGTGACTCTAGGGGTGTTATGTGTGATAATAAAGGAAATACAATACCTTTGTCTTTCGATCATAAACCAGATCAAGTAAGTTTTTAAACTGATTCTAAATTACGCTTACGCTTATTATTTTCCGCGAGCTTAATAATCGACAAATTTTTTCATCGCGTATTTCTGTTCGTTTCGTAACATTTTTATCTGATTCAGTTTTACATTTAAATTGTGGGAAATGAATGAATTATCAACGTATCCGGTTTGTATTAATATTTCAGTTTCAAATATAATTATTCAGTGCGCCCACCCAACCGGGAGAATCGGAAATAAACCGGGAATTTTGTTATAAAACAGGGAAAAAAAAAGTAAAAACAGCCAAACGATTGCATATTTTAATGAACTTTACTCGATAATAAGTTACGAGTTCTTTTTTATTTGTTGCCAAATATTATCAATAGTCACAAAAAAATTTCATTCCTCTATAATTTACCTTAAATTTTTCGATTAAAATACTTTCTATAATAGCAGGTCTATTTTCGTGATGAGTAGTATTTATATTTATTGCCAGTACGTTTTAGTTAAAATTTTAACGAAAACCATAAAATATTTTTTTATTATGCGTTTTAGATTTTATTGGAAGAGTTGAATCCTTTCAGTAAAACTTTCGGAGGTGCTTGAGCTTCGTGAAAGGCAGAGACACAAGAGAAGCCATTCTTTCATCACCTCTAATTATTGAAAAAAATCAGGAAATTAATAAAAAAGTGTATATCGCATTCATTGATATTGAAAAAGCCTTCGATAACGTAAACTGGAATGTGGTGTTTGAAATCTCGAAAGACACAAACATAGATTATAGAGATCGAAGAATACTTTTTCAACTATATAAAAATCAAGAAGCATTAATAAATAATGAAGCCAGAGCTAGGATAAAAAAGAGAGTAAGGCAAGGATGCTGCTTGTCGTCATTACTTCGTAATATACACATAGAGGAAGCGATGAAAGTTTTCACAGAGAAGTAAAACGCCGGAGTTAAGATCAATGGAGTATAGCACCATTCGGTACACTGATGATATAGCATTGGTAGCAGAAAAGGAGAAAGATTTACAACAGTCTCTAAATGATTTGAATACACTCTTAATGGTAAAATGAAAAATGAAAATTAACATAGATGAAACCAAAGTAATGGTACATGTACAAATGATACTGATACTATGGAAACTTTAGATATAGTCCTAAACGGAAAAAGGGTATGCCAAGTAACAGAATTTCCTTATCTTGGAAGTTTGATAACGTCCGACGGAAGAACAGAAAAGGAAATAAGAAAAAGAATAGCAGAAGTTAAAAATGATCTTAACAAAAAGAGAAATCTTTATATCGAAAAATGTCTCTCTACACATCAGGAAATTGTTTATTAAGACATTCGTCTCGTCGCGTTATACGGCTGTGAAACCGGGACCATGCCAAAAAAAGAAAGATTAAAAATACAAGCTCTTGAAATCTGGTGCTATCGAAAGATGCTAAAAATATCGTGGATGGATAGTCACAAACAAGGAGGTATTCAAAAGGATAGAAGGACAACCGGAAATATTAAATCCCATTGAAAAGAGTAGAAACAGTATGGTCGGCCATCAAATCAGATACTTTCAATGGCTCAAAAACTTAATAGAGGAGAAAGCAAACGGGAAACTACGAAAAGGAAGACCAAGAACCGGATTTTTGGACGCCATAATAAAATATCAAACCTATGCAAAGATAAAAGACGCATTTCACTGTGTACAAGCCATGTTGCCCACCAACCAAACGGTTGGGGAGAAATTATGATGATGAGCTCCATAAACCTCTTAAAATCAGCGCGTATGATTACAAATGTAAATCATCATTGAATCGTATCACCCCACGTAAGGGTTCGTGACCATGATTTTTTGCTCGGTTGATCAGACTGCGCTGACAATTACGGTCGCGTACGATATGTACATAATCCTGAAAAGTACGGCCAGCAGCTTTGTAGATTGCGTTCCGACCAAAGCGGCTGTGTAAATATTAAACGTCAAATCAATTTTATAAGTCAGAACTATTTAAATGGCGATGGGGGAAATCAACCTGTTATAAATTTCATTATTAACTTTTCTAATAATAATACTTGAGAGTGATCATTGTAATGGTAAAATATTTAAAATGTGAATAAAACAACTTCATAAAACTAAAAAAAAATTAATTTACGATTTTTTCGTTTTTACTGATATTTTATTTGCTTCTATTTCAATTTGTTGAGTTTGTTATTATGCAAGCCAAAAAAGTTTGTTAGTGTAAGCTGTTGCATAATTGTGGTAACCAGGAAATCGGAAGGATTTGGACCGGAAAAACGGGAAATTTAAAAATTATATTACAGCGGCCACCGTGTTATTTTGATATAAATAAGTTATAAATGTGGAAAATATATCTGGTAATTATAAAGAAGCCATTTCTCATAACTTTGAATCGAAATGTGAAGAAGTTTGTGAAAAGATATTTTTATGGTGAGTGTTTAAATATAAAAGGGTTAATATGTGAACCAAGAAAACTCGAAGAAAAATTAAAACGACTATATACTAGCTGGGGTCAATAATAAAATCAAGAACTTGACGTCTGTGGTTTAATCGATCAAAAAAAAAAAATTGCAGTGGAGGCGAAATGACTCCAATTATTTATAGGTGTTAAATAATTTATAGGTAACATTAAAAACCGAAAGTGTTCAATTTAGAAACAACTTAAGGGCGCTACAAAACAATATATCAGCACTAATAAAGGTAGAAATACAAGTAAAAATACTATTCACCGACATGGATCAATATAATCGTTGAAAAAATAAAATTGCGTGAAATACCAGAATCAAAAAAAGAATTGAAACAAAAATTAAGAAAAGGGTAGCTAATAATTTCGCGATGTAAATATTATCGAGACAAATCGATTACCTAGTAGGGATGGGAAAATTAAACTTATTACCGTCAAATAAGATGGCTCAACTACGGATAAAATACTTGACAATATAATAAGAAAAAAGTAACAATAGGTTCCATATTTGATAATGATGAAAAATTGTTTCTTAAGTAAGTAAAAATTTAAGTAGATTTAATAAGCAAATTATTTTAGAAAACAAATATAAAGCTAAAGATAAACCGTATAAAGGGCCTAGCCGGATAAGCGGGTCAAAACTGCCTATCAACGGATTGGCATAAGTATGCCCTCTATTCAGCACTAAAAATGATGACGATTTTGAAGTTTTCAGCCCAGAATATGCTAATCTAACCTCAAAATCGAATATTATGTGTTTTTCGTTGTTTTTTTTTATGATACCTTAGCTTCTAGTTGATTAATTTGAAAAAACCTTGAGCGATCTTGTAAGGATTCCCAAATTACATCATCATAAATTTTTTCATATTTTTCGGCGCGGAATTCAAATTTTTATAAGCGTTTCAAATTTTAAAAGTTCGATAAAAATAAAACAAAAAATATGGTATTCTCAAAAAAAAAACGAATTGTGTATTTCAATGCTAAAAATGCCTTTGAAGTTTTTCAGAATTTTTGGAATAGTGGAACAGGACCAAAAATTCGAAAATGGGCTTTCACCGTTTCGAAACTTGAAGTTATCATTTGAAAATCTCCCAAAATCACACCGAACTTTCGGGTATACTTTTTAGGTTACATTACTCAAGATATTGAGTGCTTATCTGGAACAATGGAACGGTGAAAGAGGAAGAAACCTTCGAATTATAATTACAGAAAAATTCTTTCATTGTAGGTTCCTCCTAAAAAAAAGTAATGTCATGTATTTAAATTTTGTATGGCAGAATAGTCTCAGTACATCTCCGGATTCTTTTTTAGGATTGCATCATATCGAAAATTCAACAAATACTACTCTCAACCGCATCGGTTTGAAAGATAATGGCCTCAATGATGTGCAGGATTCGACATGCCAACGAACGATGTGAAATAATTATAACTGGTCCATCAATCCATTCCTCTTGAACTTGATTTTATACATAGAACCATATATATTGATACGGATTTGGTACCTATAGCGCTATCTTTTGACAGTGTCCGAGCTAGAAAATATTTTCTGATATGTCATCAATTCACGGTCTCTCGGACATCGTTGGATTGTCTCGTTCAGAATGCTTACTCGGCCAAAACCAAAAATCTCCGTGCATGACAGCTTGTTCGGTTGCATCAGCTAGAGACTTATGTTAGTGTCTACGTGGTAGTGGTCGAAAGTTAAGACAGAGTGACATGTGCCTGTGGCGTATACACAGTTGTGCTGTGCGCCATGCAACCTTGAGTTGAGAGAAGATTGTACAAAATCCCGCTAAAAACAGGCAGGACGGCTAGTGCGGTGATTTAAGCAAAGTTTTCCAAAACATTCTGTGTAACCTTTTGTCATTTTGTTCCAGAACACATTGTTCTTTGCTCAATCGCTGCGTTGTTTTTTGGATTGTTTTAGAGCGATCACCGTGTACTACGTTTTTTTTTTTTTTTTTAGAGATTAACATGTCGTGTTCTAGTCGCGTTTTTTTGTTTTTTTCTGTGAAAATATAATTAAATTCTTGAATTTTCTGCGACTGTGCGAACGGTTTGAGAACAATAAGCTGCTCACATGTAGCAGCACTTATTTATTATTTATCTAATGCTAGGTATCAATCTAAGATCTTGCGACAAGCAGAAAGATTGAATGATATCTTTGTAAGAACGAATTTTGCGTTTGTAATAAATGTATACAGTGACGAGGATTAAAGAGTTCGTTACAACTAAAGTGGCATTGGTAATGAGTGAAAATTAAAATAAACATTCGTTTCTAATTATTATTTCTGCAAATCTACGTTGAAAATCATTCTAAAAATGTAACATCATCCGTATGAAAGATCAAATAAAATATTCCGTTTAAAAATGTTCATGGCTTTCTAATAATTTTCATGACTAACCCTCGTAGTGTATTTTTTTAAATTTATTCTGGGATACTTATGATATGCAAAATTGAAATACATGACATTACCTTTTTTTTTTGAGAACCTCAATCAAATATGAATTGTTTTGACATGGTTTCTATCGAAAATGGAGTGTGGATAACTTTAACAACCACGAAAACCACTCTTCTTTTAGATATTTGATATAAATAAATTATAATTTTTTGCCTAAATATAAAAACTATTATATACATGCATATACACATATACACATATACACACATATATATATATATATATATATATATATATATATATATATATATACAGTAGCTTCCCGATTAACCGATTTAATTGGGACGAGGAAAACTCGGATACCAGAAAAAGTCGGTTAAACCGAAGTCATATTTTTTTTAAGAAAAAATGTACCCTTAATAGAGAACTACCTATAAAACGTTTATTCTTCAAAAAAAAAAAAAAAAAATACGAACAATAAAAACACAAAAATTTACTTCTTTAAAAAATCATTCAAAATGGTTTGTTTTTTCGATGAAAATCGTTGAAGAACGGCAACGTCTCCCCACTTCCGCAAAATTAAAATTGCATGCGCTGTTATGTCTGGCTGTCTTTCAATGAAGTCCAACGATGTTTGTAAAGCCGAATATGCTTGATCAGGTGAAATTTTCAGCTCATTTTCTTCTTGAAGATCTTCCAATGAGCTGTTCACTTGAGATAACACGGATGCAACGATTTCTTGGTCACTCGTTATTAATTCAGACTCATCTTCAGTGACCCACTTTTCAATGTCATCAGAAGTAACGGCATTAAAACCGGGTATTTTTTTCAAAAATTTCTCCAATTTTGGATGGTCTTTTTCGATCGGTTCATCTTCGTAACTGATATCCGCAAAGGACACTACACTTTTCGAAGACAAGATACAGTAACTGCATTTCACATATTAGCCGTCCAGAAAACGACGTCTTTCATATTGATTTTTTTCAAGTAGTTAATCAAATTAACGTCATTTTCGTCGGAATTCAATAAAATTTCTTAAATAAGATTTGTTCGGTAAAGTCTTTTGAATGAAACAATAATTCCCTAGTCTATTGGCTGAATAATACTCGTTGTGTTCGGTGCTTAACTTTTTATTCGTATAAATGATAACCCGTGTTCTCCCATACTACTTGCTCCTTACATACGAATTTGCAGTTTATTGAAAATTTTCATTACAGTTCTTTCCCTCTAATCGTACTGACGGATACCGAGCGTCGTGACTACTTACTTGTACATTCTAGTTGTACAAATGTAGGTCGTGATGATTTTCCATTGCTTCCGAACGAAAGCCAAGCGCTCTAGCCACTAGGTCACCACGACAACAATGTATTAATTATAACGTAATTCTTAGGCTACCCGCCATTAGAAAAAATGTCCCAATTTTATGTAACGTTTGTTATATTTTATAGGATTTTTGTGATTATGTTATTATATTTATATGGATCGATTTAGAATTACGTTATAAATTTTGATCATTTTATACAAAGTATAGAAGAGAAAGAGATAGAAATGTAAGCAAGAGGAGTCAAGGGGCACAGCCCTTCGCAAGACCAAAATAGCCGAGTTTTTACAGATATATATATATATATATATATATATATATATGTATGTATTCGTCCTATTTTACTTACGGCACAAAAATGATGCCAATAATCAGTTTTTGTTAAAAAATGCAGAACAATGGACTATAAACGATCCGGCATTCTTCACAATCTGGAGTAATTTTGTGCTTTTTTATGTTTTAAAATAAAATCTCGGAACTTTGTACCGCCGAATATCATTAAGATGTTTTTTTATTTGAAGTTTAATTATTTTTTATCCATTTATCCATTTAGATGCGTGAAAAAAAACGTATTCAAGATTCTGGCGGTTTCATTACATTTAACGGAGTTTGGAGGGTCGCCGGCATATTGGCTACTTCCCGAGCGTTAGGCGATTATCCGTTAAAAGATAGAAATTTGGTAATTGCTGACCCAGATATTTTAACATTCGACTTGTCTGATCACAAGCCGCAATTTTTAATTTTCGCTTCGGATGGCTTATGGGATACATTTACTAACGAAGAAGCAGTTGCTTTCATAAAAGAGCATTTGCATGAACCACTATACGGTGCGAAAAGTATTACGCTACAAGCGTATTATAAAGGTTCGGCCGATAATATTACAGTATTAATAATAGACTTGTCGAAACACGATTGGTTGAATAGCGCTAACGGGGAGGGTTCATTACATGTGATTAAAAGTGAGTCGTTTTAAAATAAAATCGAATTATGTAATATGCGCGTAGTTTTTAGCAATCAGTATTTTATTTATAAGTAAACAAATCGTGTGATCAAGTTTTTTTTGGTTTTTCTTTTGTTGTTTTTTTTTTTTTTTCCCCTATCGCGGCATTCACCTTTATTACCAATATGTACATGAACTTGTTTGTAAAACTTACTAAAACTGAAGTAGATTTTTATTTTCTTTAGAATAGACTACTAAGAAGATTGAGAAGATTAACAAACGCTTATTTCCATAATTCTTACATTTAAACGCCGTATAAAAATTGTTTAGTTTAAAATTAAGTGCGAACGAATAACAAATAATGAAGTTCGTAATTTCCAAATAAATTTTCATTTTATTTTTTATCAAAATCAGAATGCCCACATGTAATTTTCAAATAAAGTAAAAAAAAAAAAACGGTATATTATTTTATATTTCGTTAATAACAATGCTGCGTACAACGTAACAAGACTGGAAAAAAGAATGGTTGTGATATCAACTAAAATGAATCAGTTACGACACATTTGTTATAATCTTTTCAATTATACAAGTTTTAATTAGCTCTGTATATACAAACTATCTAGTCGTCCGATATTTTTTTTGGTGGTACGATATTTAAGTTGTTTTTTATTTAATATTTTCCGGTAACCTTCATCAGTCATTTAAGAATAATTGTGTATACTTCGAGTGTTGTATAAATTTTCAGTATTAAAAAGTATTTATCAAAATTGTATAATTATATTTTTAAAAGTAATGTAAGAAACTGTTACTGTGAATTAGAACTTTGTTTATTCAGTAATTATTTCACGTTACTTAATATTGATTAAAAATAAATGTGATTACAATACTATGCGATTGTATATTTTTAACTCTGTGCATAATTTAACTATTCTTGATGCTTATTAAATTAGATAGAAGCGGTTGGCAGTGAGAAAGAACATTTTTAATATTTATATTTTAAGTAAACACGGAACAAGTCTACAAAAAGGTGTATGAAACAGTTGCATCCCGAGTCTCGCAAGGGGAAATAAAGTTTTTTTTTTAAATTGGTTTATGTTACGAAAACTCTAAATCCCTGTAAGTAAAAATACTTAAAAAAAATTCTCGCATATGAAATGTACTCGTATTTTATTTTCCATTTTGAAAATACAAATATAATTTACCAAATTTGAAATATTTAAATAATAAAATGACCGGACTAAACGTGTCACTTAAAATTTCGTTTTTTTCTTTTTTTTCTAAAGTTAACACTTCACTAGCTGTACCCATCCTTTTTGGTGTGTGTGTATGTATATTAATTACAACGTAATTTTTAGGCTACCTCCCATTAGAAAAAATATCCCAATATTATGTAACGCAAAATGTTCCAATTTTATGTAACGTTTGTTATGTTTTATAGCATTTTTGTTATTGTTATTTAAAAAATGTCACAATTTTATGTAACGAAATATGTAACGAAAAAGTGTTTTAATTTTATATAATGAAAATTAAATGTTAGGATAGGATTTTTGTGATTATGTTTTTTTTTGTGTGTTGATGCCAGTAAGAATTACGTTGTAAATTTTAATCATTTTATACAAAGTATAGAAGAGAATGAGACAGAAATGAAAGCTTCCGGGGTCAAAGGGCACAGCCCCTTGCGAGGCCAAATGGCCGAGTTTATATATATATATATATATATGTGTGTGTGTGTGTGTGTGTGTGTGTGTGTTTATTATCTTATAATAGTATTAAATATTTTTGATAGAATGGTCTCTATACGTTTAAGAACATTTGTTCCAAGTTTACTACTCCGTTACGAAATTATTTATTATTATTATTTCACGCGTTTGCGAATAACATTAAACAATTCGATTATCTGAGAAAGAAATTCGTAGATCATGAGGACTGACGTATTCAATAAATAGTTGGGGACAGATGACTGGCTAATTTAAATTTCAATCACATAAATTCACTTTGTAGGCCAACGACTGCTAAAAATAGCATATTCGTGAGCAAGTTGCGACTCTTATATAAACAATGTTGAAAGTCACGCTATTTACCTTGCGATTAAGACGATTAATTCAAGCTACATTGCTGATAATATAATACTTTTGCCTTCTACCAGATGTTTGAATTGTTTAAACAATTGCGTATTTGCTGTCAAAAAGTGTATAGTTTTTTATGCTATATTATAAAATACAAAAAATTTAAACGTATGTTCTTTCAGCTCGGAGACAGTTAGCAAACTTAAGAATGCTGAGGTTTCCGACACGTTTTCCTTTGGTGATCTATGACTAACTCAACTGTCGAACGAAAAAATCTCTTTGAATTTCAGCATGTAATTCCTTTTCATTCTTAACTTCATACTTTCTTGATTTTAATTCCGTCTGTTCTTTCCTTCGGGTAAGCCTTTTTTTTCTTCTTAAAATTCTGTTCAACTTTCAATTACATCTGTTCAAATAGTACTCTCGATTTTTGGAAAAAATTAGATTTAAACAATTTATTTGATTCCGTCAATTTATAATCACTTAATCAACTTTTACAATGTCTCTTTCGTCTACATCTATAAACTCGCTTTTGCGTCCTCTACAAACCAAGTTCCGTTTGCATGAAAGAAAATTTTGGAAAAATACACCGAAAAAGTCGGAAACAATAAAAAACGACGCCACGATGTGACGTTCAGTTCAACAGTTCTGCTGTCACATGATTTCATAACAACAACAAATTTCGCATTGAATATTGATATTTTGCGAAAAAGAATTAAATTGAAAGCGATAGTTTAGTGTGTTATTGGTGGTGATCATATCTTTAGTGCATTCAAAACCGAAAAATTCATTAATTAAAATTTAAATAAAATGATTGCTATGGTAAATCTTTAAATAACATTTTATTAATTTCTGACGTAAGTAAATACGTCGCGCCCATTACTTCTCTTTTTAACCGACTTCAAAAAAGGAGGAGGTATTCAATTCGACTGTTTTTTTTTTTTTTTTTTTTTTATGTGTGTTACCACAGAACTTTCTTCTAGATGAACCGATTTTGATGATTCTTCTTTTATTTGAAAGGTAGTGTTTGTCATGTGGTCCCATTTAAATTTGATCAAGATCTGACCGATAATTTTTGAGTTATCCTTAATAATGCGGGAGATTGAAGCTTTTTGGATGCTTTTCATTCATGATTGTTTTCACCGTCGGATTAGATTTATTGACTTAAAATACTATAAATTTGCAAAAATTACCATGGAAATGTAGCTTTTGCTGTTCTTACCGTGGAAATATCTGTTCTTATTAAAATGTTTTAATTTAATTGAATAAAAATGCACTAAAAAGTAAAAAATAAAATGCTTCTTTACCAAAAATAAATACCGACTTCGAGGTTTATTATACAAATTTAAAGATGCACTAAAAAGTAAAAAATAAAATGCTTTTTTACAAAAAATAAATACCGACTTCAAGGTTTATTATACAAATTTAAAGATGCACTAAAAAGTAAAAAATAATTACTCCCGATAAAATATATATATCAGAGTGATATAACTTAAGGTGATATCGTAATTCTTATACAACATTAACTTTTTGGAGTTGGAATTAAATTCATGTTAGGAACAATTTAATCAACATTTAATGCAGTTTTTAATTATTCTTTTAATATGAATTTGATGCCAACGCCAAAAAATTAATGTTGTATAAGAATTACGATATCACCTTAAGTTATATCACTCTGATATATATATTTTATCGGGAGTAATTATTTTTTACTTTTTAGTGCATCTTTAAATTTGTATAATAAACCTTGAAGTCGGTATTTATTTTTTGTAAAAAAGCATTTTATTTTTTTTTGCTTTAATGAATGATCTAAGCCTAGCTGCTGTATTCATTGCAGAGAGTTAAAAAAACAGTAGAGTTTTTTATTATTTTTTACAGAGAAATAAAAAACCCTGAAACGGAATTTTTAATATTTGCTACCGAGATTGCTATTTATACTCCAATTTGAAATTCTTACGCAAATACTGTAGTTTGCTGTAGTGGTAATGAAGCAATTTTAATAAAATACTCGAGACGAAGAGGTCGAAAGATGAGAGGGAATATGTACTCTTAAATGTGTAATTATGGGAGGTCACTGTGGAATAACTCGTCTCCTTCAACATTATGGCTGGGTGTGCTGTTTAGTTGTACGAAGCTTTTTGTTAGAACAAAGACCGATAATCTTCAGATAAACGTGAAACATGAATACCACTTTTTGTTGGACAGTGATGACCATGTTTCCCCCAAAGGAGAGAAAGAATCTTTACATAAATATAATTCCAGATAAAACAAAAAATTTTGTTGAATTTCCAAGTACAGATTTAAACGAGTATTAATACACAGGCGAAGCCGTGGGTATCAGCTAGTATATATATGTTGTTACGATTTCAAGACCTTCCTGTCCCTTTTCCGGGAAGCCAATGTTACGATTTGAGGGGTTTTCTCTTTTTACTCCTTGTTGTTATGAATCGATGTTTTTACTTCTCATTTGGAGGCAAAAAAAACTTTATTTGCGATCAAAAGAAAATTATAAAAAAACACGAAATGTATCTTAACGGGTGCCAGTGATCCCTCGAGTCACGAAACTGATTCGCTCTCGGCAGAGCTTAGGCTTTTATATTCGATTTATTACGAAGAATACTTCTTTCACCAAACGATTAATATGAAACAAAAAAAATAATTTCGCGAACCCACTTTTACATCACACTCATACTTTTTCCGTCGTGGAAGATGGCACCGTAGCACGTGTTCAGTTAAATGCAACTTGCCTTAAAAACGCATATATTCGGTAAAAAAAAAACCTAAATTCACATAAAAAAATGACTGTGGTCGCGTGTACCCGAAAAAATAAACGAGTTTTCTTAGAAATTCGGCCAAAATTGCCTCACAAACGGCATGCTTCCATATAATAATACACGTACAATTACAATACGGCGACTAGTTTAACGTACTTTTGACTAGTGTTAACGGTTGTTGAACCACGACTCGTTTCGTACCTAATTAAACAGTAACTCAGGTAATTAACCGCACAACAAGATTAACACATAAAACGAAGACAAAACTTTCGCAACAATCGGCTCTATATTTTATTCTAAACTAATGGTACATTACCGAATCCTTATCAATTAATAACATATAGCCGCTACAGAGCTAATCTTCACACACGGCTCACGCGGCCGACAGACACTATCCTGCTGTCGCAGACCGCACATACCAGGACATTTACACAACCCCTTAACACTTCCCGAGCCGAGAAATTCGACAAAATATCGGAAATTACCTATTCGGTCGTGTAAATATCCCGGCTGTATTCTCCACCGACAACGAACAATACGATGATGCCGAGAGATCGAAAATTAATGATTTTAATCGGAGAATAATTTCTAGCTCGACATCATCGCTAGATAGCGCCGTAAATACCGAATCCGTATCAATATATATATTCAGAATTCAAATTCAAAATACCTTTGTTGAGAAAATTATATATTTTTAAAATATTATACGAAAAACAATTATAAATCAAATTTCCTCGGCCCGTGAAGAGCAAAGGTATCCCTTAATCGTTCCAATTCTGATCTATTATTTGTTATTTTTTCAAAATGACTATTATTTAAAAATTGATTTACTTCATCTTTCCATCTACCTCTTTGATGACCTCGTTTCCGTCTGCAATGTGAAAGAAGTGGACTTACATGTCCAGCGGTCATCTATTAATCTTACTACATGGCCACTCCATTCCCACTTATTCCTTGTAACATCAATATTATTACCCCTAAAAGTCGTTTTATTTTTTATTATTTTAATTCAATCTCTTGACTCCATATTAAGCATTGATCTTTCTAGTGTGTTTTGTGTTATCCTTAGTTTATTTATAACTTTTGTGTTCAGTATCCGTGTTTGGCGTCCATAAGTTAAGACAGGTAAGTGGCAAGAAATTATCAAATTTGAGATTTGTAGATGACATTATTCTTCTTTCTTCTTCCTTAGAAAACCTGGAGGATATGTTGATAGAGATAGACACGAAAGAATCAAAAGTTGAACTATCTATTAACACCCTAAAAACTAAAATATTAACTAAACCTATAACCCAGAGAGAAATATAGATAAATAATAATCATTATAGAAATAGTGAGCGAAGCAACATAGTTAAGTCAACAATTATCATTTGAGAATAGGATGGAAAAAAAAGAAGATACGTATATATATATATATATTGAGACGTATTTTTGGCACTTGTAGCGCTATCTTTTGGCGGTATTTGAGTTAAAAAATATTTTCTGATATTCTATTAATTCATCACTGATCTGTCGGCGATATATGGTTGTGTCAAGGATGCTTTTTCGGCCAAAATTAAAAAACCCCTTGCACGTTTATACGAGCAGTCGCATCGGATAGAGTCTGCGTGGTAGTAGTCGAAAGCTAAGATATTGACATGTGCTTGAAGTAAAAACGCATCCGTACGATGTGTCGAATTGCATTGAACTGAGAGAAAATTATAAAAATCCCGTTAAAATCAGGCAGGGCAACTAGTGCGGTGATCTACGTAGGTTCTAAAACGTTATACTTATCCTTTGTTAATTGTTTTTTGTGTTTATTACATGTATCTAGTCGAATGAGAACCTCGTTGCAACACATTGTTCTAGTCGCCGCATCGCCCGTTTTATAAAACATTTAGAACAGCATGCGGTTTCAAAGCCGTTTTTCGAATATTTTTGTGTTTTGTAGATGTTAGTTGTGATCCAAAGTATTTTTTTATTGTTGAATTCATTTGTATCCGGATATAACGTAAAAACATGCACGTTTTTTCGATAAATATGATTTGGTCTTTTGGTTTTTATTTCAACATTGGATTCGTGACCGTAGAGAGTTTCCCGTTGGGAAAAATAATCCCATGACGTGCGGAAAAAGTTTCCATGTTTTTCTCGTTGAATTAAATTTACCTCTAAAAAAAACAAAGAAAATAAAAGCCTAATGCTCTAGCGGTAGTGTTTTCCGAATGTACACCGAATTAGGTGTCACTAACACCCGTAATTTCATAAAAAAAAATATATATAGATAAGAGAGGAGAGTGAAAACTGGCTAAGAAAATAGTCTTCCAAGATGATACATTCTCATGAAACATTAACAAACACCTAATGTGCCTTCCTATCTTCTGTTCCATCCCGACTTCCATCAACAAAACCTGTCATTGACAAATTACACTTCGCATTTGTCTAGGATATATGATAAGTTCTGATGTTATTTAAATATCTTAATAATCGTTTTATTGCACTAACACGTATATTAGTGAAACTGTCTTAAACTTAATGTATTAACTGTAAAGCATTCTGGTCTAATCCACATATTTATATTATCATGAGCCTACCATTGAGTAACGTAAATAAAATTCTGATTTTGTGTTTGGAATTCTGGTTCTACTACGCTGTGGGAAATGAAAAACATGGATTAAATTTTATATTTTTATCTTATTTCTTATAGATCAACACTCAGCATAGTATTTCGTATATATACAATATTTCTTGAGTAATGTTTGAACCGGATAAAGTAATGTAGTTGATAAATGGTTCGAATGGTTGGGAAGTTGGAATCTAATTCCGACGCCGCACCAACACAATTAAAATATAACGTAAATCAACAAAGGTTAGACGCGGAGATACTGCCAAACGGAAGCGACGTAATTTTGGGAAAATTACGCGTTTGATAAGAATAATGTGATTGCAACTGGTCGGGCAGTACTGACAGCTGATCGACTACCGAGGTTTTAGCGAGTCTTTTGGTTGTTTGGTGATTTATTCATTGATCCCTTTTGCTTTGAAGAGTTAACGTTGTCAAAGCTATTGTGTTGTCGGCATACCCGCATCAACTTTTAAATTAGATCTATTTTTGCCGGAAGAATTTTATACATATTTTTATTAATTGTTATTTGTCGTCGGTTATTTGTGTATATTCTTTTGATGTTCCGATAATATGATATTTACATACTAGTCATGGAGAAATCAAGTGCTGCAAATTTTATTAGTATATATATATATACATTATTTATTAACAATCATGTTTTATTTGTGACATTAAGTGGACACGGCGGACCGAGCCGCCGTGAAATAGCTAGATTTTAGCTTAAAAGGCTTCTTATTCATGAACTATTAAAAGTGAGCACAGGATAATATATAACAAGCTTCCTAGAATTTGTCCATATTTTTTATGATTCTAGGTACATTTTTATTTCTTTTATGCTATTTTTAAATTTTCAGTTCTCAAATCCAAAATATTCTAACAATTTAGTTATGTTATTAGCCTGAACTAGTTTAAATCTACCATCATCAATTATAACAATTCTGTTTCAAGAAATTCTTTCATTTCTTCTACGACCTTAATTTTAAAACTATTTTTTAAATATACTTTAACATCTGCTATTTCCTTTTCATTATTGCTTGTGATTAAAATGTTAGAAAACATTTTCCTTTACATGTAAACAATAATCAATTTCTGATATTTTCAAACTACATTTAATAATTTTTTATTAAATTTATTTGTTCCAATATGCACTTTGCTTCAATCAACAAATGGATTTAATTTACAAATTTTATCTTTGCATAGTAGATGTATTATCATAAATATACTTTCCTCCAGTTTTTCACTCAAAAATGTGCATTTTACATCTAACTGGAAAATTTTGTAGTTACTTTGAATTGCTGTAGATATAAAGGGCCGTACAGTAACAGCGTTTGCCACTGAAACATGAATATCTTTGTATGTATTTTTATTCTAGCCACTAATTTTGCTTTCTTATAAGATGTAGCATTTAACAGTTTGTTTTTATTAAATACCCAAACAGCATAAATTCTGTGTTGACCTTCATCTTCAACAATGGACCGAATTTTATCTTTATTAGTAATATCACCTTCCTTTTGTATCATCTCTTTGCATTTTATATCATTACTAGCTTCTTTAATCTTGGAATCTCATCCAGTGTTGCAAAATGTATTTCATATAATTCACAATAATTTATATACTTTGGTATTTTAGTTTCACATTTAGTTTTATGGTTACTATCTTTGTTATTATTATTAAGTAAATTATAAACATTTGTATTTTGATTTTTATTTCCCACAATATCTATGTCTTTGTAATAATTTGTGTTATGTTCATTATTATTTGACTTATCTTGTTGATTGAAATTATATGTAACTATTTGATTCCAATTAAGAAATTTTGTATCTCTATTGTTTACCACATTATGTTGAATTTCATTACAAAATGTATACATATTAATCATATATCCAACAAGTTTTCTCTTAATTGATCCATTAAATGTACTAGTTTCTAATTATTTTAGAATACTCTAATACATAATTCAGTACCAAAAGGTTTCATCTTTTCATCAAATTCTAGTTTCTTATCATGTCATAATGCTGCAGGTGTTTTATTTTTATTAATTGTAACTGTAGGAGATCGATTAATTGTGTACGCAGTATATTGAATAGTTTCAGTGTCCATAAAAACTTAGACAGATTTAAATCCAAAAATGCAGTTTTAGCTTAGTCTACAACTATTCTATTAAGTATTTGGGCAATACTATTTAAATCGCTTTCCTTTGGCTGCATCTCCTTTTTGTCCATTGGATCCTGAAGGTTCCCAGTATGTTTGTGATGCGAATCACGTGCTCTTCGAGTGCTCCAGTTTATCTCGCGAGCGTGAGTTACTTTATTATCATCTTTTAAAGCTTGGTCTTCCTGCTCCTTTCAACGCCTCTTATGTTCTTTCTCTACCTATTCACTCTGTTGTTCCTGTCCTAGGGGTGTTCCTTGATTCCATTGTCGACAGAATAAAAATATAATTTCTATTCTATTCCATGTATCTATTCCTTTTTGCTGGGCTAATGCTCTTTGGTAGCAAACTCAAGGGGGGGTAAAAAAAAAAAAAAAAAAAACTAGTGAATAACGAATTGCTGTTTCAAACCAAATACAGTGAAGTACCGATTATCCGAAATAATTGGGGATTGACAATTTTGGAAAAATTATTTTTTCGGATAATCGATAATCATAATAGAAGCATTACATGTATTTAACATATAAAAGAAAAACTTTGAAAATTACGAAATTTAATAAACTACATTAATGTAATATGTTGTAATGAAAAATAAAAATTCAAATGTAGTATCATGTAGGCCTATGGTACATATATGTAATTACATACATACATATTAAAAATCTTAAATACCTTAAATATGTATTAAAAATAATTAAAATACATTAAAACATTCATTTCGGATAAACGATTTTCAGATAATCAGTATTTCACTGTACTATTTTTTAAAGAATATATGCATTCTAAGAATTCATTACTTGTATATTCTTTTCCTCTTTTCCTCCATCAGTTTTAAACAGGGTGGCCACCTAACCAGGAAACCAGGAAAACCAGAAACAAGCCGTAAATTCTGTCATAGAACTGGAAAAAAAGTAAAAATAGCCAAAAACGATATTTTTAATAAGAAAAAATCATTTGAAACAAAAAATGAATGCATTTTTTAATGTACTATACTTGAAATAAATTACTAAGTTCTGTTTTATTCATATAAAATATGATATGGCAGTTAATATTCCCATTAGTAACCAAAAAATTCCACTCTTTTTTTTTGTACATTCTAGTAATCATGAAATCGGGAGGATTTGGACCAGAAAAAGCAGGAATAAACCGAAAATTTAAAAACTATATTTTTGTGGCCACCATGTGAAAATTACAATTCTTTTATCAAATTTATTATATGTCTTTTCAACATAATCTCTAAATGTTTCAAATACTTAATTTTTATATTTTAGTACACATGTTACAGAAAAATAAGAATAATCGTCAATTAAGGTAATAAATTATTGTTTACTGCTATAACTTGCAGGGTTTATAGGTTTCATTAACCCTTCTTATGCAGGGTGTGGGTAAAATGGCCCGATCAATCTTCACATTATTATTACCCGACACTGCACTGGAATTTGGCCTTGGCCGTTTAGAAGTCTTTCATGACATTCTTTACATTGATATTAATCACCACACATCTGGTAAAAATTGCTTTGTTTACAAAAAAATCATATCTGTTTGTAGTAGTGTCTAGAAGTCGTGTAAAAAAAAACCCACGTTGTGTAAAATGATGTAATATTTTTCGACCTTCAGTTTTCTTCACAGAGATTTCAGTTGTTTCTTGTGTTTGTGAAATCCTATATAAGTCGGTCTCGTTATGAACTTAAAATTATCTACATACATAGGAAAATATTCTGAAAGAATTAGAACAACAGCATACTGAATCCGATTTAGAAGAATCATACTTTGAAGAAGATGCGTCTTCAATTACTAATAACGATATTGTTGATAATGAATTTATTGCTAGTCCTAATAACGATCATTTAGATGAACTGATACAAGAATCTGATATCAGGGAATTCGTTATTGGAAAAGATGAAGAAACCATTTGGTCAAACACAACCCCTTGAATGGAGATACCAAGAAGACACCGAATAAAAATATTATGAAAAAGCATTTTCCAGGATCTAAACATCAAGCAAATGGTTTAGTGGATCCAGCTGAAATTCATGCTTTATTTATTACTGATGAAATTATCGATATTATAGTTCAATTCAGAAATCATAAAATACAGATTTCAAAAATGTCAGCTGAATCGAAACAGTGGTACACTGGGGAGGCAAGTGTTACAGAAATCAATGTCTTTTTTTGGTGGAAAGGATGGTCACACAATGCGTGCAAGTTTGATATTTTGATGGTACATAATATATATATATATATATATTACTTAAATTTTCATTAAAAATAAATACTTGTGGCTATTAACAAATATATTTGTGAACCAGGTAAAAAATACCCGCCTCGTGTAATATGCCACCAAAATACACCTTGTGTAAGAAGAGTTAAATTATTATGTATCAACTACTCAAATCTATCACAATTTTTTTCTTTATAATAACCACTATGATTAAATTTTTTGTTTTTACCGGTTCAGAATTTATCTCAAAGATATTCAAATTATATAAAATGATAATTTTTTATTAGATGAAATTTTTACTACATTGTTATCAAATTTTATTTTATATCCATGCTTATTAATTTCTTTAACTGACACTAAATTCTGTTCTAAACTAGGAACAATTAATACATAATGTAAATAAATTTCTCTAGAATCAATTAAATATTAATAAATTATCTTTTCTGTTACTAAATAATTATCCTTTTTTGCTATGTGTATCTTCGCTGGTTGTTTAAAATTTTCAACATTATCAATTATCAAATTAAATGCAATATTTTTTACAAATTTTGTATAACATATTTAGAAATACAAACAAATCTAAAATTCCATAAAAAATGTGACAATAAACAGTAAACAAAAACAATGGAAATACATTCACTATTACTATTCATATTTTGATTTGGTTGGCAGATCGAAATCAGTGCTAAAGCCCACCGCATATTAAACTAGCCCATGCAGATTTTATTCTGCAAAACATGTATTTAACCCGACGTCATTGTGGTGGACAAACAGAATACAGCTGTTGTGGCCGGGTATCTAATACCCATGTACATTATTGTACACTGAATCAATCTTATGTCAGGATTAGTTTTCTATATTAGGGAAATAGGTAGTCATATAAATTGTTTATGAAAATTAAACATTTATTTATTATAAAATGAGCATACAATCATCAAAAATTGAAAAAACTAAACATTTTTCTCCTGAGATAAATTTGTTAGAACCTAGCTTAGAATATATATTTAAAAACAAAAAATAATAACAATTTAGGTACAAAACATAAAATTGTTTTTAACACGTTAACATCAAATTGTGAATTATGTAAAACAAATCTTATTCATTACCTATGTACCAAGTTAATTGCTATTGAGATTAATGCAACTTTGGCATACTGGGATAATGTGTTGCATACAAATAGGCTTGTTACATTTATTGCAATTATGCCTTGTTTTTTTGTCTTTGGCAGGACAGTCTTTACATCTCGTATATGTTTTCAAACTTTTATTTGGAGGCTAGGTCATAGTTTCCCCAACTTGTTCGTGAATATGTAAGCCTCTTGGTAAGTTCTTCATATTCTTCCTCATTTGTCTTCTGGACTGAACTGTTCACTGTTACTGGTACAAGCTTGTTCAAACAAGGCTAGAAGTCGACTTTGTTCATTTTCATGACATCGTTTGTAAAATCATGAAAAAGGATATGCAATTCATTAATAAACAATAAAAAACAAATAAACACGTTGTATATATACATGTTACATGGCCATTGTGGCCAGATATAGCTTACCCGCGCACTTTTCACAGACGTCAACCTCCACTGTAGCCGCAGTGACATTAAATAGAATAGCTAATACATTCAAAGAGGTCAACGACCGCAGCTACTGTGAGTGGCAAATAATGCAAGTATTTTGTTTTAAAGTTATTAGGGTTTAAAAGCCGTCGGGGATTAGATACCCGGCCACAATGATGCCAGGTTAAATGAAGTATCACATATTAAACATAGCCGACGTCTATGTGCGGGTCGTCTGTGGGAAGAACAGAGTTTTCATGGGTGCATGGGTTGTGTGGGTTGTTTTAAATTTTTCAGTTGTTAAAAATTTTGATTTATTCATTATTTCATAAGCTTTATATGAGGGTTGATCAATAAGTAACCGTGTTAGACATAAAAACGTAATTTTTTTCACAATTTTTATTTTTATTTTTCAACGTAGTCTCCTTTTAGGTCTATACACTTTTCCCAATGTTGGGGCCATTTGTTTAACCCCTCTAAAAAATACGATTTTTCAAACTCACCAAAATACGCTTCAATCTCGACGATAACCTCATCATTTGAGCTGAATTTTTTTCCTCCAAGGCATGTTTTTAAGTTAGGGAACAGATAAAAGTCGCAGGGTGCCAGGTCGGGTGAGTAAGATGGGTGTGGAAGCAATTCGTAGTGTAGTTCGTGCAATTTAGCCGCGACAATTGAAGATGAATGTGCTGGTGTATTATCGTGATGATAAAGCACTTTTTTCTTCACCAAACGGGGCCGTGTTTCCTTCAATTTCATATCAAATCTTCCCAATAACTCACTGTAGTACTGTCCTGTGGGTGTTTTTCCTTTCTGCAGAAAGTCTATGAGCATTATTCCTTTGGTATCCCAAAAAATCGTGGCCATAACCTTTCTGGCTGATAGACCGTCTTTGCCTTCTTCAGAGCAGATTTACCTGGAAAAATCCATTGTTTTGACTGCCTTTTGGTCTCTGGTGTGTAATAATGTATCCAGGTTTCATCAACAGATGACTCGACGTAAAAAATCCTGTGGATTTCGCTTAAAGCGGTCCAAACACTGTTTCAAAATTGTTAGTCGTAACCGCTTGTTGTCAACTGTGAGCAATCGCGGCACCCATCGGGCCGACACTTTTCTCACACCTATCTTATTAGTTAAAATCTTGATTGCCGTTCCATACCAGACACCTACAGCCTCAGCTACTTCGCGCACTTTCGTTCGGCGATCGGCGAGAATCATATCATGGACTTTTTCAACAGTTTCCTCGGTAGTCACGTCTGACGGGCATCCTGGCTGTTCTTCATCAAAAACAGTTGTACGACCATGCTCAAACTCGTTAAACCAGTATCTCACGGTTGTCATAGATAGTGAAAGGTCCCCATAGACAGAATCCAATTTTACTTTTACTTCTTCCCACGTTTTTCCATCTAAAAATAAAAAACGAATTACAGATTGATATTGCTCTTTTTCCATTTTATCGAGAAATATAAAACATGTGTGATAAAACTGACTGTCACAAGAAAACTAACGTATAAATTAATCTGAAATTCAGCATGTTATCTTTTAATAGATAACAGTACACAATGGTAATGTCAGTTTCACTCAACAGTGTCATCTATTATCAAACACGAGTACTTATTGATCAACCCTTGTATATAAACATGTGGGCGTGAGTTGTGCATCTGCTGTGTGTGAGCTGGATGGGCTCATATATGGGTCGCCTGTGTGAAAAATGTAGTTTTCTTGGATGTGCAGATTGTGATGGTTGGCTTAAACTTTTTAGTTGTTAAAAATTTTTATTTATTTGTTTTATATGCTTTATATACAAAAACATAGCCATGGGTTTTGTATATGCTGGGTTCAATTTTTGTTGTACTTGCAAAAAGTGTGGGCCTGGGATGTGTATGCATTGTGTGTTTGCTGTGTGTGTGCTGGGTTCAATATGCGGCGAGTTTAATGTGCAGTGGAATACAAGTAATACTTGATGTGTAAGTACATTTTAATTCTTTGAAGATTATGAAAACTGTCTCTCATAGTGGAGGGGAACTCTGAACGAATTACTGTGCCATATCAATTTTTTATCACTTCTAGACATTCTTCGAGACAAATATAAATTGATAGTAAATATGATAACTACTAAACTGAGAATTGGAATGTAAAAAAAAAAAAAAAAAAAAGATAGCTGCCTATTTTCATTTAAACATGATTTCCTTTTAAAAACTTTACCACTAAACATATTCATTTTTTTAAAAACTTATACACTGTTTTAATTTTTGAAATTATACATTTATATACATTTATTTAAATATTATAATTTATTATATAATTGTGTAAAAATCTTTAGTTTAAATTTTTAATGGATTTAAATTTCTTTTGAAAGTAAAAAAAGCGCAAAATTTATTAATTTAATTTTGTGATGTTTCTCTACGAAAAATGTTTTTAATGAAGGTAATTTATAACATAATATATGGCTACACTGTACACTTAAAGTATTGTTTACAAAAATTGCGGTTTTTGTTAATCTCGATGATCAGATGGTGGAGTAGTATTTGTATTTTCATTCATATTTGAACGAATTAAATATATGTTTGAAAAATATTTCTGTTAAAATGTATTCATTATGTAAAACTATGTTCCCACCAACTGGTGTGGAACACGCATTGTGTTGTAATTTTTTTAATCATTCTTTTAAGTCCCTGGTAGTTGCCGGTACTAATGTAATTAGAATTTTTCAGTTAATTCCAGATGTTGATATTTCAAGTAAAAGTCATCAATATTCGGGTAAGAAAAAAATCTTAGTATTTAGTAAAATTTTACTAAATTATAATACGACAGATTTAATTCATTCACATTTTATTATTTATATTTGATACGTTTACAATTACGACAGCAAACTGTATATTTAATTGTAGAAATTAAAAATACAATTCTTATGTATTATACCCTAATCGAATTTCATAGAGTAGTATTACTGTGTGTTATAGAAAATAATCCTCCAAAGATGAAATTGGAATGCGTTGCTCAGTATACGTTATTTGGAAATATCATGTCAATGCAGACAGTTAGTTTAGCTGATTCATCGCGGGATGCTCTATTATTAAGTTTCAAGGATGCAAAACTAAGTCTTGTAGAATATAATCTGGAGACTCACGATTTACAAACGTTATCGTTACATTATTTTGAAGAGGTGGAAATGCAAGTAAGAAGATAAATTATAGTTGAATTTTTAATTTTATACCGCAAATAGGATATTTATTTTACTAGACTGACTTAATCTTTACAGGATGGCTGGGTAACCAATCATGAAATTCCAATTGTTAGAGTAGATCCTGAAAATCGGTGTGCAGCAATGTTGGTATACGGACGAAGATTAGTTATATTACCGTTTCGAGTTGATACTTTACTGGAAGACTGTGAAATCAATACTTCGGAATCCGGTGAAATTAATATTGGTTGTAATCAAGTTCTTCCGTCATACACGATAGTCCTACGAAATATTGAACATAAAATTGATAATGTGATCGATATGCAATTTTTATATGGTTACTATGAGCCTACACTGTTAATTTTATACGAACCCGTGAAAACATTTGTTGGGTACGTATAATTAACATTATATACTATTTATACAGTTTCTCCTAAAATCTTCTCTAATTTAAAAATTGTTTTGTTCCATGTACTTTTAAGTTGTAGGGGAAAAAAGGGAATTAAAATGTACTCGGATATTGTAGTATATATAAAATTTTTACTTCTATAATATCGTTAATTTTTTTTTTTTTAAATTTTTGGATGCGTTAACTGTAGGCATTGATTCAAAGCAAATTGTTGAATTTTTTACGCGCAATCATTTATTTTTTTTATAAAGAGAAATTCAGAATTTTCTAATGAAAATTATAGTACAATATTAAAATTTTAAAATACGTACGGTGAAGATAATATAATGTTATAATCTTTATTATATTGTTTTTTTATGCTTTTTCGTCCTTTTGCATTTACATTAATATAGTTAATGTCCGTGTCGGTTTCTGTCTGGAGTCGTTTCAGGTCAGTGACCTCTGGGTAACCACTGAAATTTGAAATATATTTATATTTCAGATTAATGAAATTAAAAAGAATTTTAATTATTAATAAATATTGAAGGATCAAAGTACTAAGCTAAAATATTAAATTAAAAAGGTTGTAAAAGCAGAAACGCAAAGAATTAAGCATTTTTAGTGCTTGTGGACATACACGTTTTGTTCAATATTCGAATCTGTCCTTTGTAGTTCTTACGGAAACGAATGTTTTAATGTTTATATTATAAAGTAATACCATAGGCGAAGTAGTGCATACGTAATAATAATGAATTTGGAGTTAACAGCATTCCTCATAAACTTGCTTTGGGGTCGATGTCCTCCTCACCATGTAATATTAATATGACATGACTAATTACGCGGATTTATATAATAATTCCGTTTGTTTTTATCTGTGCAATTTGTTGTATTATATATGTGGCTATTGTGACTATGTTTTGATTATTTACTTTATTTTTATGTAATAGATTAAATATTGAAGAGTTCTTTTAAAGATTAGTTTAAAAATAAGTGTGGTACGAAAGATTTTAGAATTAAAAAAGAATAATTAATTAACGTCTAGGAATGTCTCAATTTTAAAAATGTTGGTCGTCACAAGCTGATAATGACAATTACATGAACTTCGATGAATAGGACAATAAAATATTAAATTTTTTAAATTCTACGTATGACTTAGTTGATTCAATTTCGACTGCGAAGGAAAGTGAACAATGACTTTTTAATTTTTTAAAAAAACGTATATGATTTTTTAAAGAAATTTTATGGAACAAGATCGGCTGTGCATATTCTTCATACGAAATATAACAGATTATAATGAAAAGGTGATTAATCATTTTGTATCGAACAAGGGTAGAAGAATAGAACTTATAAATTACTACATAAGAAGACTTTATACTTATTAGGTCAATTTTTAAAGAAATAAATTTGACCGCCTTGTTTAAGGTCCCATTAACTTCCATTAATTAATGCAAAGATTAGCTTGCTATTGTGTACAGATCGATGAGAAAATTTTATTTTACGTAGTTGTTTTCTGCATTGGATAAGTGAAATACGTTTATCTCGATAATCGTAAAATTGGTTTTAATATGTATTTAAATTTTCATTACTAACAATTAACTATGAAAACACGAATGAATCGTTGTTATTATTCAGGCGATTGGCTGTTCGACGTGATACTTGCTGTATGGTTACCATTTCGTTAAATATTCAACAAAAAGTTCATCCTGTGATATGGTCATTATCAAATTTACCGTTCGATTGCCTGCACGTAAAATCGGTCAATCGACCGATTGGAGGAGCGTTAATATTTGCCGTTAACAGTATGATTTATATTAATCAGAGTGTTCCGCCATACGGAGTGTCATTAAATAGTCTCGCCGAACAGACAACAAGTTTTCCACTAAGTATGGGTTTAACAAAACGTTTAATATATTACATTTAGTGAATATCTATTTATTCACTCACCTATTTATTTATATTATGTTATAATAAGTGAAAATTGATTATTATGACATTGATTATCGCAAAAAGATCGGTTATTAGGTTTAAAATTTGGGACTTGAGTAAAAAGTTTATTTGAAGAACGATTTTTTTAAAAGTAAAATTAACAAAAAGTTGTTCTCTAATATTTTTCTATAATAACTTCCTGATTATATATATATATATATATATATATATATATATATATATATATAATATTTGCAATGTGAACGGGGAATATATTATACACTTCCGCAGACACTCATAACTCATAGATAGTTTTATTTTTTTCATCACTTTTTTCCTTTTCTCCTTGAACTGAAGTTTTCATGCTCAGCTGACAAACGGCCTCGGCTCCAGTAGCGATTCTTCGTACAATTTTATCATAAAATGATTGAAATATTGCCCGCGGGAGATCCATATTTTGTTATTCCATTTCATCTTACTCCCAGTAGCCGCAAGCAAGTACGATTTTGCAATTAATGTCGTATCCTTTTTCAATAAATGGAGAAGTAGGAATGGTAATCTTATTACACTTTTGACAAGAAATAATAATTTTGAAACCGAGCCCTCGCTTTCTAGATTCGGCGAATGTTACGTCAGATTGACATTTTCTACACAAAGCAGCTTGCGATATAGCGGAGAAGACTGCTAAAAAATTAAAAATTCGATAGCCAAAGCCTTTATCTACTTCAAAGTCATTCGGATGAATGTCTGATAATTTTCTAGCCGACGTGCCAACGTCCGCGACGGTTGATTTTTCGAGTTCATAATGATTCAACGGTCGCCGCTTTGAAATGTTCGTTCTCTTTAAGTCGGAGCACTGATGTTGAATCATTCATATTGTTTATATTTTTAACTTTAAAACAACGTACAAAACAAGTCAACGGAAAAAGCAAAATGAAGCGTGGGCACCGCATGGTTTTCCAACTGAGTTGGCTCACATACACGTGTATTACAGTATTACCGCTTCCTGGTGAACTCCTAAAGAACCCGAAAGATCTTTTGTTCTATAACCGTAGTAGAGCCGCTTATTATTTCGAAAAGCAAAAGCAGTAGGAAAGCAATAAATCCGAGTGGACTGTAATGCGCTGAATGCGCGCTCCGGAGCGCTGCGGCAAAATCGAGAATTAAAGTTTTTAAATTTTTTTTCCCACTATAGGATCAATTGTATATTATTTTTATGACCCTAAAGTATAGTTTAAGCCAAAAAAAACAAAAAAAAAACGATTTCTTCAAAATTCTAGAGTGGTATTACCTCTTAAGTTTTAATAATGGCAAGAAGGAAGAGATCTATGTCTTGCTTTCTACTCCATACTAGTACTTGATTAATAAATATACATCACTTTACACCGTTCTTATTATTTATTAGATTTGGTTATATATTATATTTACTTTTTCTTAAATTAAAATATGCGTTGGGGACGTCCATTTTCATGAAATCTGCGAAATAATAAAGAAAACTAATAATCCTACCTAAACGTATTGCATCTGTGAACTATGTTGTTAAAGGAAATGAAAGAAACCGAGAATTAGTGTTTTTGTTGTAGAGGTTTTTATTTTTCTATTTATTTATTTTTTAACCATTATTTTGTTTTAAATCTATATTGTTATTACTTTTTTTATTTTTTTTTCCGGCTAGTTGTTAATTTGTGTGCAAGTATAAATTTAAGTAGAAAAAAAAATAAAAAGCCAAATTATGAAAATCAGCCATATTCAATCCATCCACATATTTAATTGTGAACTTTTTCCGAATTAAACTACTGCAACTATTAGTTAGTAACTGCGTACTTTCTATACGACCAAATTTTTTTATATTCTCTTTCTTCCCCCAACAAAAAAAAAATAAATAAAATATAAAAGGACAATGTTAATAAAAAATGTAACAGTTTTAAAAAACGTTCTTTTTATTTTTCCTTAATTTTATTATTGCTTTTTTGGTCAGGTATAAAACTAAAAATTTAATATTATGAGCAGAAAAACTCTTTTCCAACTGTATTAAAACTTATGTATATTTATTTGTTTAATAAAAGTTTTTTTACTACGATTATTTTATTAAATAAAAAAATACAATTTTGAACGTATGTATGTTTTCAGAACGACAAGAAGGTATAAAAATTACTTTAGACGGTGCTCAGTCAAGCTTTTTGACTAACGATAAGCTAGTCATATCGCTAAGAAACGGAGAATTGTATGTCATGACTCTTTTTGTTGACAATATGCGTAGTGTACGTAGCTTCCATTTTGAAAAGGCTGCAGCCAGTGTTTTAACAACTTGTGTAAGTATATGTTTTATTAAATGTAATTAAAAAATTAAAATATAATAAATTATTTAAATTTAAATACAACCATTTCAAATAATAGTAAATTATATAATACGTATTGGGAAAATACACAAACAAATATGGTCATTAATAATTTATCAAATCATCCATATAGCCTTAAAAAATTAAATGCAAAAAACACCGATGACAAAACAAAATAAAATGACGAAATAAACTTGTTAAAACATCTTTCAATAATAATTACAACGAAAATTTTGTCAATATAAAATATAATAAAAATATAAAATGCAAAAATAGTAGAAATGAAAATATTGTTTAGGCAAATAAAAATAAAACATCTAGTGCTAATTTACACATATACATATATCCTTGTACAGAATAACAAAATCATTCAATAAAACTAATATTAAAATATATAATACTAATAATCCGTTACATAATAAATTAATAAAAATTAAAAATTTGACGGTTACAAATAATATTGATAAATATACAACAATCCCAGAATATACAAATTAATTTGCAATACTCGCCAAAGAATTTTTGTAGGTAAAACTAAAAGATAATTTTTAATAAAATGTAGAGAGCATATATACCCCCACATGGATGAGTGTATTGAAAAATATAAATTTGTTGAGTATTTTTAATTATAGATAAACATAATAACAATAATAGAGATAAAGATTTCAAAATAATTCAAATAATTAAAAATGGGAAAATTTTAACCTTTGTGGAAAGCTATTATATTAATAAATATAAAGATATAAGTTAATAAATGTACACCTAATCAAAATCTATTAATTTAAAATTACACACTGCATTTATTTTATATATTTATTGTTCCTATTATTTAATATTTAGAATTACATTGTACTTATTTATTTTATTTTTCTTATATAGTTATTTATTGTTTAACTTATTATTATCATTTATGTATTTACTATTTATAATATGTTAATCATTATTCTCATGTCGACTGTTATTTAAAATAACAACTTATTATCATTGTTTGTATTTTATTATTATTTTCAATTTAATTAGATGCTATTTTTTTTTTTTTTTTTATTTTATTTTATATTACAATCTTAAGAAAATAAGGATCTTAAATAAGTAATAATTATAGAGACATTATTTAAATACGAAAAGAAACATAATAATGTAGAAGCATAGCCCAGTGGTATGCCCTACTAGTACATGATATATATAGTTTACAAATGCAGTAGATCATGCGGTTTAAGCCGCTGCAGCCTGCGAGTTCTCGTAATCAGCAATTTTTGTGCTTCTATATTTACATGAGCTACTAGACGCTGTTGATGCCGAAATGCAGAATCGCGAATTGTTTCATCCACATTCTTCAACTGCAGATCCCGATGTAAATCATCGTTACGCTGGAACCACCTAGCTCTTGTGATCAAGCGTACAACTTTGTTCTGTGCTCTCTGGATGATTGCACGATTTGAAGTTGCAGCACATCCCCAGAGTTCCGAACCGTAGGTCCAAATCGGTTTTATCATAGTAAGGTAAATCAGCCTTTTATGATACAGACTTAACTTCGAGTTATGTCCTAATAGCCAATAAAGTTGGCGAATTCTGGCACTAATTTGATCGGCCTTGGCCGTAATATGGGACTTCCAGGTTAACCTTGTGTCTAGGTGCATGCCTAGATATTTAGCTGAGGCGGATGTTGGTATCTGTTTACCATTGATGTAAACACCCTGATGTGTGTCAATCGGACGCATTCCGTAGGTGACATGAACTGATTTTGCCTCGTTTAACTTGATTTTCCAATTCTGCATCCACAAGACCGTCTTGTCAAGCGCGTCTTGTAGTATACAATTGGCCTCTACTTGTGTGTTAGCGACAGCAAGAATTGCGGTATCATCGGCGAACATAGCAAGCGTAGTACCTTCAATTTTTGGAACATCAGCAGTGAACATAAGGTAAAGCAAGGGACCGAGAACACTACCCTGAGGCACCCCGGCTTGTATGTCGTAGAAGCTGGATTTTTCTTCCTCGTGGGAAACGCGGAACTTCCTACCGGACAGGTACGATCGTAGCAGCCAGACGTAATTAGCTGGTAAGCAACTACTAAGTTTAGACATTAATCCTTCATGCCATACCCGATCGAATGCCTGGGCGACATCTAGAAATACTACTGAGCAGTATTTTTTTTCCTCAAGGGCGTTACTAATTACTGACCACACACGATGTATCTGTTGTGTAGTGGAATGATTACATCGGAAGCCAAACTGTTCATTCGGTAGCTTGACTTCTGTGAACTGCTGAATTCTCTTCAGTAATAATTTTTCAAATAATTTTGAAATTGAAGGCAGTAGAGAAATGGGCCTGTATGACTCCACTTCCTCGTCCGGTTTATTTGGTTTCTTTATCATAATTATTTGTGCAGTCTTGAAGCATTCTGGTATATGCCGGAGACGAAAGCAAGCGTTAAACAAATAGGTTAAAAGAACTATTCCTTTACGGGAGAGTTCGCATAGCACTTTGGGAGAAATTCCATCAATACCAGGCGATTTATTGGGATTGATGTTTGTGTCGATTTGTACTGCTACTTCATAAGGCGAGCAAAACTTAATCTGTTGCTCAGGTAGCAATGTTATTTGTGGCGTGATATTACTCCTAATATTATGTGGCATAAATGTTTCGTAGAGATATCTAGCAAATAGCTCAGCTTTCTCATCCTCCTTTCTTATCCAGTTCCCAGATTTATCCTTAAGAGGAGGAATACGTTTAACTGGTCTTTGGAGCCGACGGGTTGCTTTCCACAAAGAATAATCTTTGTCTGCTTCTACACTAAGATTTTCCAGATAATCTTCCATTGATTTTTGCTTGATATTTTTGATGATTCTATTTAGCTTATTACTAAGTTGATTAAATATATTTTTATCAACAGGATTATGAGAATTGTGCCATATCCGCCTCGCAACACGTCTATCTTTTAAAAGTTGCCTAATTGCAACAGGATAACATATTCTTTGACGCGTACATATTGTAGGAGTAGGAGTAGCCTTCACAGCTGCTCCCCTTACAGCTTCAAGGAACTGTTGGCATTGGATTTCCAAATCCAAGGATGTTTTAAGTTTTACTTTGAGATTAATATATGTATCAATATTTTTACGAAAACAGTCCCAATTTGTGTGCTTATTCGTTAATGCAGCTTTTGGCTGCTTTTTAATCACAGTATCGCTCAGAGTGAGCCACACTGGAATATGATCTGAAGATAAATCAGTGTGATTAGTTACTTCCAAGTAGTTAGGTGCGATGCCTTTGCAGATATAGAAATCAAGCAAATCAGGAATACAATCGGGATTAGACGGCCAGTAAGTGGGACTTGCACCGGATAGACTAAAACAGCCTGCAGCATTAATTGCCTTCAACAGGTTTCTTCCACGAGTTAAGCTTACTCGTGATCCCCAGAATGTATGTTTCGCGTTATAATCTCCGCCCAAGATAAATCGATTTCCAAGCTGCTGGAACAACTGAATACAATCTTCTGTCGCGATTTTTAGACCGGGTTTACTTGGCGGAAAGTAGGCAGCAGCCAGGCTAATTTCACAGCTATTACGAAACACAGTAATAATAGTCACCTGCATGTTATTCTGTTGGATTGGGGCACCTTGATAGTGCTTGATGTTATTTCGAATAATAATTCCTGAACCACGCCACCCGCCACCATCAGGATATGGCGTGTGGTACAACGTGTAATTATGTAACTTAACTTTGTCGCCATATTTAAGATGTGTCTCCGATATCAATGCAATATCGATATTATTATAATTGAGATAAACTTCAAGTTCATTTTTACGCCTGAGCAGCCCATCGGCATTCCAGGTGATTATTCGTAGAGATGATTCTGTCATTGCTGATTCCCAGACTGATGTCGCTTCTGTTGTTTAATTTTACTTTCGAAGCTGTAAATTCTTGCATTCATTGATTGAAGTAATTTCCAAATATCAATGATATTTGGCTGCTGTGTTGAAGACTGGCTGGCGGATGCCGCTGCAGAATTATCATTTTTATTGTTTTTGCTATTCCGACCACGCTTGCGTTTAGATTTAACACCAGAGGGGATTATTAAACCCGTATTTGTAGGAGCTGTAGTGCTTGACTTATCATCAGTTACTGGAGCAGGTGATGGTGATGATACTGTTTCTACCGTCTGTTGGATACGTTGTACTGCTGTGGTTTTTTGGTTTATAGCTGATAGTTTTGCTTTATATATTGGACAACCCTTCCAACTTGCTGTGTGATTACCTCCGCAATTCACACATTTACAAGGATCTGACTTTTCATTGTTGCAATTCATAATTAGATGATTTCCGCTGCATTTAACACACTTTGGCTGCCTAGCACAATATTTAGCTGTGTGATCAAAAGCCTGGCAGCGTTTGCATTGCGGAATATCATTCTTCTTGCGGCATGCTTCAACTGTTACTCTGCAATGAAGCAGATGCGACAATTTGAAGATATCCTTATTATTAACTTTGGCTTCCAGATTTATATAAAACAAAGGTAATGGGATTTTCTTGATTTCGTAGTTGACGGCAGTACCACCTGACGAATTTTGATTTGCGACTTTTCTCGTTATGGTTATATTGGATACATCTTTTGCAATGTGCCCAACTTTATGCAATGCAGTTTTAATGTCGTCAACTGCAGTGGTGTGATGTAAGCCTCGAATAACAACTCTGTATGGTTTGGCATCTTTGCATTGATAAGAATGATATTCCACCCCGTATAGTTCATGTGTGGAGCTCAGACT
The DNA here is from genome assembly GCA_039619475.1 of Icerya purchasi. Taxonomy (NCBI): domain Eukaryota; kingdom Metazoa; phylum Arthropoda; class Insecta; order Hemiptera; family Monophlebidae; genus Icerya; species Icerya purchasi. The sequence continues at coordinate 149,332,658 of CM077116.1, read as the reverse complement.
TGCCGCTTTCAGCTTTTCGATAGTAGTTCTGTATGAATCAGAGTTCGCACAGTTAATTTTAACATCTCCGTTAGTAAGATTTTGAAGCGACACATCATTTTCTGCATCGTCAGTGAACAATTTTATCAAAACACTGATATTTGGAAGATTACAAACATATATTGGTGGTATGCGTGGAGTCTTGACTGCATTCGCATATTCCTGTGACTCTTGAACTATATTTGTAGGTACCGCGTTACTAGCCAACAAACCAGTAACCGTATTATTTTTGTTTAATGCTGTGGGCACAGCGTTAGTGTTTCTCAATTTATTATCAATGAGATTCGTACCTGGTGATGCATTTTTTAAAATTACTATTTCCTGTTTTAGGTTAGCAATTTTGTTTGATAAGAAAGAATATTCATTTAAAGCGGCTTCATTTTGATTTTTAATAACTTCAAACTGTTGTTTAATGACGGTATAAATATTTTTAGTTAACTTAGGAATTTCTTCCTTAGTTTCTTTTTTATTATGGGAAATATTTGCGAGACTGTCGATAGAGTCTAATTTAATTTTAATTTCGTCTAATACTGCAGTAAGTTGCGACATTTAAAGGCAGATGATCAAATTCAATTTAGCGAAATGACCAATTTAAATTTAAGCATCTCAACATTATATACGCATTATTTCGGTTATAAATGTGAGTGTATTTATAACATATAATTACTAAGTAAAATGGCGTTATCTCTGCGATCTGTTGTACAATCAGACGGCGGATTGCACAAACAACTGCGGTATCAATAAAATTACGCTAATGATAACGGTGTGTATAAGCCAGTATTCCGAAATGCCGATAATTTCCGATAATACAAACGGCTACACTGATCGCCTAAACTCGCGAGATGCGTGTGCGTATTTCGCTCATCAACTTCGCTGATAACGAAATAGATAACGAGAGAAGGTAAAATTTAACAATCTTACCGATCGGTCTAATTTACGAAATTTTTACGCTTTATAATTCCTCAGCCGATGAATGGTTTAAAATTCTTTTTTCAAAATCGTAAAGAAGACTTCAAGATCTTTAAAACAAGAATAAACACACATTCAACCACCGTAAAAGAACTTTAAGAAGAAACTTTATTCACGGAGCACAATCAGCTGGACTAACTTAAACATACGATTGATCCAGTATCTAATTAGATGCTATGATGATGTTTTTTTTTAAACTGAAATAATCACTAAGTTTTATATTATTAATTAATTAATTGTGTTTTGTGATTTATTAATAAAACTTATATTGCGAAAATTAAACAATTTGTTGGAATATTTACAAATATATTTAATATTGCTATTGGGGCAAAGGACCCGATAAAGAAATACGATTTTGATATGATAGGGATAGAATTTAATCTGAAATTAAATTATGTTCTTATATGAGTTGTCGCTAACTGACACGATAAAATAAACCGTCATTATGCAATAATTTCATGGCTATCGAAAGAGTTACTGCATGTTATTCACCTTTTATTTTTTAAACCAGCAGTTGTTTGTTTATGTGATATATTGCTGTTGTTATCAAAATTGATGTACCAGAGCTTAATATAAAATTTACACAGTGACTATTTTAAAAAATAATTATTCATTTCGATAATTATTCGAGCTATATATACATAAAACCTTATTAACTTTATGTAATAAAAAGCTCTAAACTTTTAACTTCTCGTATATAATACATCCAAATTGCTTCTATATTGTGTAACAATTAACTTTTGAAATGTGAAAACTTTAAAAATCCAGTGAATATTTTATAATTTTCACGTTGTGTACATTTTAAATGTTAATTTTTATTTATTTCATTGTTTAGTTAAAGATAAAATTGGAATTTCCGAAAATTAATTAGAAGAGACGTTCTTAATTCTATGATTGGAATATATATATACATATATATATATAGTGTATTTGAATATATTACATGCGGTTCAGCAGTAATATAAGTAGGAACATTTACGTTGAATCGTTAAATTGGATTATTGAAAGGAATTTAAAAAGTTATTTTACATTTTAATTAAAATAGCTTTTTTTCTTTTTTTTTCTGAAAAAAGGTTATGTTGGTAAATAAGAAACTAGTATTATTTAAAAACCGTAATCGTATTAATTGTATGTAATTATTTGCTCTTTTTTTATAGACATGTGTGTTTGAGGATAACTTTTTATTTCTTGGGTCACGACTGGGAAATTCGTTACTTTTAAAGTTTTCAACCAAAGAGCAAAATGCGTCTGCTTTAGCCGAAGTAAAGTCGCTTCATGATCCTCCGATGAAAAAAAAGAAATTGGATACCTTAGGTAGCGATACAGTATTTTTAAACCTTACAACTAATATAATTTTCATTTTAACAATTTCCTAGCTGCCAAATATTTTTAAATGATAAGCAACACACATCATACACTGATTAAATATGCCAATTCGAAACGATGTGGTCCAGCATACAATCCGCATAATGCACGGATACATGAACATTATTGATGTATTACGTATAAATTTTATATTGTAAATTAAAAGTCAGATCGAATAATAATCGTTATTAAGATCTAAAGATTAACTGCTGTGAAAAAATATTTCTGCAGTAATTTTCTAAGTACTGCACTGGGATTTGAAAAAAGAATTTTACATTAAAGATCTATATAATATAACGAGTTCTTTGTAATGTAGATTCTTTTTCTTCGATACTTTACTGTGAAAATAGTGCGGTCAAAATAAGGGATAGAATAACAGTGGGCAATGTATTAGAAATGTATAATAAGTTTAAAAGAAAATATAGTAAAAAGTATTGGATTTGTGTATTATTTAAAAGAAGATCGCTAGGTGATTAATCAGTGGAAACTAATTCAGATAAGAAGTCTATAATACAAACGATTTAAAACGAATACTGACTTTAAGATTTATACTACAAATTGAATAAAAATGCACTAAATAGTAAATAATAATTACTCGATAAAAGGTGATATATTTCATAGTGAAATGAATATAAGGATATTATGATTATTCTTAAGCAACATTAATACTTATTAGGGTTGATACCAGATAAAAATGTCTACAGTAGTTAGATAGCATATTATATAATTAAAACAACACAATCACTGATTTTTAGCGACTGTTGGAACTTCATAAGTATTTAATGCGCTTTTTAATTATTGCAATTCGAATTTGATACCAACTCTAGTAAGTGTTAATGTTGCTTAAGAATAATCATAATATCCCCTTATGTTGTGTATATTACTTTGAAATATATTATTTTTGATGAAATAATTATTTATGTTTTAGTGCATTTTTATTAAATTTTTAAAGTTAATCAGCCGTTTTTTTTTTTGTTTTTTTTTATAATTCATAATTGGTTTGGAAGTAATGTTCATGCTTAATACTTCCACTAGTAGTGAACTTGTGCTATGGCGGATTCAGATTTATTATTTTTATTCAGATCTACATTTTTATATAGTAATACTGATAATACTTCAAGTTACTCACCTTCATCACTCTTTTATTTTTAAAATTTTGCTGGTTTGTATTTTTTTCATATTCCAATGAAAATTTTTTGGTTCTTTTTTGTCGGGCTATATTAAGTAAAGAAAGTAGTCTCCAAGGAGACTCACTTTTTAACATTTATTTTAATTATTACTTAATAAAGTTTAATCAAATGTAACCCGATTTTTAGTATAAGTTTACAAGATTAGTAATCGAACGCAATTCGCCCACAAACATTATAACGTCATCGGTTGGCCATGACGAAAATTATTTATGTTTACATTACGCTCAAAGTAGAAGTTAGTAGTAATAATATATACTAATTATCGAAGTTTCTAAAACAGAATATATTTCAAATTTTGCATTAAAAAATGTATACATCAGTTGTTTTTTTTAGAAATTTACAAAACTTACAAAGGTTAAATACTAAGTATAGTTTGCGTAAATCAAACAGTAATATAAGTTATAATTTCATCGAATTTCCAAAATTATTGTCCTTACTAGTTAGTATTTTTATTCTCACTGAAGAACATCCTAGCATTGAGTTTTCGTTATTTAATTGTTTTTGTTTCTATTATTTTTATCTTGTCTTCGTTTGGGTCACTTCTGTATTTATTGTATGTTGTGCCTTGTGAATTGTAAACATCTTGCCGCGGTACATCCGTATTTTTAAGTGGCTCCTAGCAGCTTTATTGGTATTACATTTCAAATCCATACAGTGGAAATAATCGCACATACGGATCGAATTTGTCTATAATTGCATTGTAATATTTAACTCTATTGTTTTCTAGTTTTATTCTGCGTTTTAAATGCTACTCGCGAATGTCTAGATGATTGTCTTTAAATTTCAGCTGCTGGATTTATTTTTGTGTTATGTAATCGCCAAGATATTTAAATTAGATAATTTAGAATTTTGTGCTCTTAGGTCATGTTACATTTATGACATGTTTATTTTTACTATTAAATTCGTAGCGTCGTTATTATTTGATTGTTGATAATTTTTTTTGAAGATTATTAACGGAATCTATAAAGAACAAAATCTTCATCATGTATTCCATATTATTTTTTGATGTCAGTATCTGTACCGCGTGGCTTCGTTTTCTATGCTCTAACGTGTTAAAACAGAAGTAGTTACTTCCGTTGCTCCAAATATTGTAACAGTTTTTTTAAAAAGGCGGTGCTTTTAGAGTTTCCGCGATTAGATTTCATAGATGTATTTTTGCGCAATATCGTCGTTAAAATACACGTTTGAGTTATACTTATACTATGATTTGAAATAAATTAAATTATAAATTGTCGAAACAAAATTATAGTCTTACACTTATCCAGTATGAAAAAAAAAAGCTTGCAATGTGGGATTATCATGTTTCAAGTTTATGTTTCCTGTCATGAATGTTTTTGGAAAGTTACATAATTTTAAGTGATTTCGAGTTCATAAAAGTTTTTTATACCGTTTGACTAGTTTTACAATTTTTAAAATTTGTAAATTGTAACAACTTTTATATTTTATGGAATTTTTTTTATTTGTCACGTCTAAAACAAGTTTATGTTTTTTTATGGCAGATTGTTTCGTAATTACGGTCTCAGATACTGAACATCTTCGAATTCAACTGTTTAATTAAAGTTATGCACTATGTGAAATGCTGTTCACTGATTAAATAAATTCTAAGCCTGAGAGTGACTAATACCAAATAGATGTTTAATTGAAAGTGACGTAATATCATTCATATTTTAACAATATGTAATTAAAATGAAAAATCGGCTCTATATATTTAATAACTGATGGGAGAAAAAAAGGTGGTTTTGCACTGATGAGGTAAATACGGCTTAATAAAATTTTCAGTTAGCATCACTATCGCAGGAGTTCTGCCTAATGACAGGTATTTTTGACATGAGAGTTTTTCGCTTCGTCAATTTCGATGTATTTATTGACAAAATTAAAAGTGACACAATTTAAGTTTTAGCAACTGTAAAAATATTAATTCGGAAATCAGTTTAGAAAACTTATTTTAGGTGTTAAAATCATTTTATATATATTGTTGAAGATAAAGGGAAAACATGAAAAATTGTATTTGTGATAAAGAACCTATTTGTGTTTAAAAAAAATTTGTTAACATTTTCTTTTTCAGCTACATTTTATATAAAATGAGCATTGCGTTTTGTATTTTGATTTTAAGTTGATAATGTAATCCGATTATAAGGCGTTCACAAAATATGTTCGGTTAGTTTTCTTTTGGTCCCATTGATAGTATATTTTTAAAAGTCACATTTTAAACTTCTTCTGAATTTGAACTTTTAAATACTGACTGACAATTACCGTTATTATTGTATATCACATCAAAAATACGAGTATTTAACAATCGTACTTTACAAAAATTCTTATTTTTATTAATTTTCAAAAATATCTTTTATAATGGCAGAATCGCAGGAATCCCTCCGGTAATTACTGACATCTATTCTATAGACTTATGCTTATTTAAGTCAGCATTTGATTTTAAGGTTCTATAAGTTTGGTAGAATTAATAAATCTCCGATTACCGAACTTTTTGCCTAGTTTTATTAGCACTAACGGTATTAGGTACGGTTGGAATGATCAGTCCATGGGTAGACGAACTACCTGTCAATACAAAAAACGATTTAATATTGTTAGTAATGGCAGTTGTGTATTACGGGATATCCATAAACCGGATTACACCACGTCTCATTTCAGGGAACTTGTTTTTATGATACTCGTATAAAATATAATATTTTTTAGGAAAGAGATTGTTAACAAGGAGTTGGAAATTAAAGGTGAATCAGGTATCGGTGTGATTAATTTCAAAATTGCAGTGATAATTTTGAAAGCAACTATTATGATTAGAAATAAGAATTACGCTTAATTTTAGCTAATTTTTCGTAGAGCATATCGCGACTGTGCTCCAGCGGCATCATGGTTGGTTTAAAAAAAAAAAAAACGTAGATCACTTACGATTAAACTTTAATTTTAACACGGTTTAAAAAGATATTGATCTGAAATATACTTGATTATCGAGACAATCTTTAAATGTTCGGACAAAGTTGTATATTTAGTACTTTAATATAAAAATATATACTAGCATCATTGTACATTTGATTATTAGGTGATTGTATGGCATCTAACGTATCTGATATACGCGATGTTGATGAATTTGAGGTTTACGGAAAAGAAAGGCATACGTCAGTTACGCGAATTACGACCTATATATTCGAGGTAATCCGTTTTTATTTTGTAATATCTTTGTAATGTAAATTATAAAAAAATCAGATAATCCGCATTTTTCAATGAATATTTAAAGAAAAGTACGGATGGTAATGTAAATTATCCTTTTTCGACGGTTAGGCCATTTCTTGTAAAATGTCATCTACCGTTCCTAGACCGAAGCTGTGTACCATCCAGCGCGTTATAGTTTTGATTCCTCATAATTCAAATAATCAGATATTAATTGAAATTGCAAAAACAAAAACTGCGGTTTTTTCTAGTGGTCTGTCGTTTGAGCAGTTACAAATAGAAAATAATGCGCATAGAACGAAATTACTGAAATTTGTTCGCCCGCAATTTTTATTTCTTCATCACATCGCTCTAAAGCTTCGACAAAAATTGCCTCTGAATATATATAGATTAAACAGCGGTGGTAACAGTATACATCTTTGTTTGACCCCTTGCCGTATTGGTATTTGCGCAGTCAGTTGCTTGTCTATTAACATTTTTGCATGTTGGTTTTCGCGGAGTTTGAAAAATTCTTATATCAGTCTGGTTAATACCGATGCTTTTTAATGTTTTTATTAATTCCATATGTCGTACTTTGTCGAATGCTTCGTGGTAGTCTATAAAACAAATGTAGACTGATTTCTGAATTTCTAGATTAATGTTTTCATGTAGAGTAGTGCTTCTCTTGTTCCCACTTCGTTACGAAAACCAAACTGACTCCATATTTTCTTCGCATATTTTAGTTATGCGTCGATGAAAATTACTCGTAAAAATACTTTTATTACGTAACTCATAAGACTCAGTAATCTATATTCATCACATTTGTATGCATTTGTTGTTTTTGGTAAGACAATGAACCTCGACTCTAGCCAGTCTTCCGGTAGTTTCCCATTTTTGCAGATTACATTGAAAAATCTAATAATTTTGCTGATCTTCATAGGACCTAACATTTTTAGTAACTTCACCGGTATTTCATCCGGTCCTAGCGCTTTCCGTACTTTAGCTTGTTTGATTGTCGCCTCTGTTTTTGATTCTACGATTGGTAATATATCCATTTCATCCTGAGGAACCAACTCTTCTCGATCGTTGAATAGAGTATTCACATCCTTTACCTTGCAACTTTGTCTGTTATGATATCTTCATTCTCCATCTTTAAAAAAGTTATATGTTTTTTTTAATAATATTTTTGTGTATGTAAAATTCATCGTGTTTGTTTTGTAGTTGCTCAGTCGCTTTGCATTTTGTATTTAGCCGTTCTTCCTTTACCCGTGCTATTTTTTGTCTGATGTTTCTGCCAAATTTGCGGATCATTTTTTCTTTTCTTCTGTGCTCTATCATATCTAACATTTCACTGGTTTATCCGTTTCTTATGTTGCTTGCTTTTTTTTTTTTTTTTTGTAAAATGTTCTTTTGTTGCATCATTAATTTCAGATTTTATTTGCTTCTATTCTTCTTCAGTATTTTCGGCGGTGATCTTCTAATTTGCACTTGCTCTTTTACTTTTTGCTATATTTCTTGATTTTGCAACATCTGAAGATCTATCCTTGACTTCTTGCTCTTTCTAATTTTTTTTTTATCTTAGAAGTATCTTGGCCTGTAATAGATTGTGGTCTATTTTAGCAGCAGTAGTAGACACGGTCTTTATGAATGATACACTATTTCTAAAGCGTTTATTAACTATTATTAACTTTATTTATTAATGCCATAATTATGGAGTACATAACTCCGAAACATGTCGGTTTTTTTAACATTTTAAAATATAATTTTTTGTAGAATGTGTTTTATAATATTTTTAATATTATATAATGAATCTGATTTTGGACTATTGTGCCTAGGTTTTCTATGCATATAGTTTTTTAAGCGATAGTTCACAGTAAGTATTCATAATGGTTAAATTATTTTGTTGGCAAAATTGCTAAAAAATCTTCCTGGTTGTTTCTGGTTCCCAATCCAAATGGTCCGATTATCTCTTTTGTAATTGTATTTCCCACTTTGGCATTGAAAACTTCTATGATGAATGTGCAGCTTCCTGTTCCTTACAACTTTTTAGTGCCGTTAATTGTTTTAGCTCGTCCTCTGATGCATCAATCGTAGGTGCATATATCTGTATAATGTTGATGTCCACTGGTTACGATTTTAGCTGTAACAACAGTACTCGATTAGTGTAGGGTGCAAATAATTTGTAAATCATAAATTTTACGTCGAAGCAACATGTGAGGTGAGAGAGAAAGTGGGGAGGGGTATAACTGAGAACGTATTGTGTCGGTTAAGAGTGATCGAACCACCACGAATAGACGCCGAGAGTGATTTGCATACAGCATTACTATAAAAGCGATGGAGAAAAAAGACGCCCCTAAAGATTTCTTCAGAGCGGAGTTGGTAGAATATCTTGTCTGGTCAAGTGAGGAACTACTCATCTTAAATCGAGATCAATCGGAGTCATTAGTAAAAGGCTTCCTTTATCTTAACAGAATAATGTAATGTCCGGTGGAAATATCGTTCTGTAAAATGCGTTTTTTTCAAATTAAATTGTAATTATACGATCAGTAAGTCATTTTCCCGGAGCCAAGTTTATCAATGTTAGAGCCAAAGAATCCATCATCCAGGGGCGGATCCAGAAGGTCATTTACGGGGGGGGTATACTTACGTAAAATCTCCTACGGTAGGCAGTAGATTTGAGAAATACTCCTTGTTTCATAAAGAAAATCAAATAGCGACCTTTATAGAAATTTTAAAATGTTTTAAAAATACATTATCCTTACAGTTTAATTTAAATTTAGTTTTATGTTTAGGGGTGAAAAATAAAACGAAATTATAAAATTCTAGCTAAAGTGGTAGTTTAGAAATAGTAAGAAAGATAGTATTTTTATTCGACTTTACTTCTTTTTTATTTTTGTTAGTAATCCGATCCGAATTCTCTTTGTTCATGAGCAAGTAAAAAAAATATATATATTTCTCATTGAACTATTTTCATTTACATTACGAAATAAAAATTAAAAATAAATAAAAATGGCAAAAGATCGACGACAGTTGTGTTTAAAATATAATAAGAAAGGAACATTAATAGTTTTCCTAGAAAATAGTGTTAAAAATTAGTTGTAATTAAATCCGTAGGTGAAATGCATACAAATTTTTTATAGCATAAATTAAGTTTCTCTGTTATAATAAATTTTTTCATAGATGCTTTGGTTCTTTGAGGGGAAAATGTCTCATATATCCCCCCCCCCACTCCGTGGATCCGCCACTGCATCACCACGTAACAGCTATGACAGCATTAGCTGACCACAGTATTGCGTACAGTTCTCTTTTATATATTAATAATCAAATAATTTTTGTAATTATTTTAACAGGACTGTTTTTTAGCGTTCGACGGGTGAAGAAATATTAATTTATTAGTCAATGTAAAATTTTAACTATGTCTATCTTTTAAGAAAGCGAATGAAAAATAATACTTATTTAAAATAATAATAAATATACAATTCCCGCGATTATCGATATTATGGTAGGCATTCCTGAACAGAATAAGTAAACGCAAATATTGTTTCTGCATGAAAGTGGAAGTTGTTCTGCATTGTTATTAATGCTATTAGCGCAAAGCAGATCGTAATTTTTCTAAATTTATCGAGAAGTAAATAAATAGAGAATGCTTTTATTTAAATTTCTATTTTCTCTATTATTTTGTTTTATTTTTCGGAACATTTCTATTTTAAAAAATTGCGTTTTGTTTTTATTTTTTAAGGTATGCGACAGCTTATTAAATATTGGACCATGTGGTATGGTATCGATGGGAGAACCAGCATTTCTTTCTGAAGAATTTTGTAATAGTTTAGATCCGGATGTAGAACTAGTTACGACGTCAGGTTACGGAAAAAATGGAGCTTTATGTATATTACAACAATCTATTAGACCGCAGGTTTGTATCATTATTTTCAGAGTAATTTGTAAGATAATAAAAATTAACAGTTCTCCTACAGACAGGTAACGAGCACAAAGAGAAATCTAATATAAATTAAACAACGACAATAGTAAAAAAATAAAGACATAGAGAGATTTGTTCGGTTTACTCTGGAGTAAAAAGCAATTATTAGCGTAATTAAGTTTGAAATATGTATTAATCATTTCAAATCGCCGTTATAATTTAGTTTTCTAGTTTATTTTTAAGACGGTAGTTGTGTTTAAAATCTACATCGTTTTGAATATAAATATTCTTTCAGGTAATTACAACATTTCAGTTAGCCGGTTATGTAGATATGTGGACGGTAATTGGGCCGAATTCTGCCGATGACCACCATGCTTTCATGATACTCAGTCAACTGGAATCGACCATGGTACGTCAATAATATTTAAATTTGATTACTGTTCTAAAGCGAACAAAATTATGCTTTACGTGTACATACTGTGATTTTTGTGGTACAATTTGAATTATATTTTCAATTTAAAAGTGGGAATAAATGCTTTTTTTTGTTTTTTTTAATTTCGAAATTTCACTCATCGTCGGTAAGTTATAATCATTTTGACAAAACCATAAATAATACTAACAGTGATATTACACTTAACTATATAATTAAATAATAACTTGTATAATGCTACACTACCGGTGATCAGGATAGAGTTAACACCAGATGGAAGAGCGATCTGAAAGTAAATTATTAAACTATACAAATTAATTTGTTGTGTCGTATGCAAGTTATGTTCAAGGATGAGATGATAGACGTCTGCTATTTTATATGAGTTCAGTGGGTGTTGACAATAGAGAGAAGTCATGTTATACACAGGAAATACGAAAGCGGCTTGCAACTATCCGAAGACTACATATTATATAGTCACGAACAATCAGCTATTGGTAGAAACGGACGAAATATAACGAAACCCGCGGGAGCGTTAAAGATAATGGATTGAACAGCTTCGTATTATTACGTGGTATAGGGATTTGATCATATTGCTTCCCAATATTTTTTGTGAGCATATTTAATAAGGTCAAGATTTCAGTATGGAACTAAAGAACCGTTAATCCAAGCGTCTTTGACAGCCGTATCGGCCACTTCATTACCATGGATATCTGTCTATTCTAGGATCCAAACAGAGTTAACCTTTACGCCACATTCAGCAAAGGATACTGGTAAGCTTCTGATTATGTAAATATATGGATGTGATTTTGTATTGAACGATAAGTATTTCTTAGCTGAAAACAGCTCATCGAATCGGACAGAATAATAATATTTTATTTGAATCGAGCAATGTTGAGGTAATTTGTTTTAAAAATATGTATTATAGACAGTTCGACTTTTTAATTTTTAACCTTTCCTTCTCCGCTAAAAAATTAAGCGAAAAATGTACTACTTTTAATTGATTTTTATTCTCATAAATGTATTTAAAAAAGTAAATTTTTTGACGATAATTTTACGAAAATTGTGAAATATTCATATGTTTAACTATTACAATAATTTTAAATAATTTTTATTAATTTTGAATTTATGAACAAAGTATAATGATCTATGTTCGCTTATTTTCCCCTCGAATTTTGAAATATACTCCAACATTTTGGGTCAAATTGCGAACTCCAGTTTTCAGTTTTACCGATTATAATATGAATTAAAAAAGTATTTTCGTTAGTATTAGTTTGAACATATAATTAGAAATTTATCCTTTAAAATTACGTTGACTAATTCATCAATATATATGATGATGATAATACCGAATATATGTTATTTTGGAAAAAATAAAAATAAACGAATAAAGAAGTTTCAAACTGTCTTTAATACATGGCATAACAATTTTACTTTGTTCAACAGAGAAGAACTTATAATCGAGACATTGATGAAATATTCATTTAAGACGTCGAAAAAACTCATTTGAAGTTTGCACTTTTAAGGTATAGAATGAAATTATATAAAACGGTACACTTATGCGGTAGGTGTTACCAGAGATGCCAGGTTTTAAATTGATGCTTTGGTAAACAAATAACTAGTAAGAGTTAGCGAATGGACGGCTAAATAAACAAAATAATCGGATTCAGTTAATTCTCTGTCAGGCTAAATAAATGTGTACGCTAATCTTCACATTAGGGAATTAACGGGAGCTACTTTTTTCAAAGCGTAGTGTGGATTACATCAACCTATTACGCGTAACGTAATTAACTGATTGTTTCTGGAATAATCTGTTGCTCAATATAACATAACGTTTTACTTCTACTCTATTACAGATGTATTATGAAAGAAATAATTTTAAAAACAGACTTCCATACACGCTCTTATAGACTTTTTAAATATGGTTGTTATTGCCGACTATTATCAGTTACCAGGAAAATATGAATTGTACAGCGTGATTAATTTCACGTTCTGCTGATGTGGACAAAATCGAATCGGTTGGTGGTGGTGCGCAAGAAAATTTCGTGGCTTAAATATTAGTGGAACAAAAATCTGGAAAAATTGTATTAGTGATTATTTACACTTAAAACTACGGTTAGTTAATATTAAATTCGGAACCATCTCGTTGGTTAAAACTTTAAGCTTTATGAACGGGGATGTTTTTTCCCGTTTTTTCCGTATTTTTTTTTTTGGAAAACATTCGAAAAATTAAATTCATCATTAGTATAAATTGTGAGATTAGTTGAATAAAGGGGCTTCCTATTCGTATTGCGAACATCGAAACTGGTCTTAAAGTAGCGATTTCCGCGGTTATAGTTAAAGGAAAATTCTTTTGCACATAGTAATTTCTTAAAAAAACCATATGTTTACTCGATGACGTGTTGAAGAAATTCCGGCCACGATTACTTTATTAAAGCGTTATATAATTTTGTATTTATTTTTGCGATAGTCGAGTGGTTAGAGACTACCAGTAGCTCGGTAATTCAGAATTCAACTTTAGCGATGACAAAGAAATAATAAAATAATAATTTTTTTTAAATAATTTCGTAGCAGCTAATGGCACACCATTGTGCATACAAAGTGTAGATTTACACTTAAATTATACTTGTACTGCGGTCACAACGAGTGCGTATTATAATTTTAAAGTGCGTTTTATGGATAGGATAAATAAATTAATTTGCTCCTGCTTGAAATTAAAATTGCAAACATATAATAGGAAAATGAGTAATTATAAAATTTTCACTGGCGACTTTATATTTTCGTTTCAGCGAATTAATTGACGATTTTATTATTGGAACGTTGGTAATATCTATAATAGTAGTACTATATTTGAATTGCATCGTTCGCCAAAGATGAAGATAAAATTTATTCGCGATTTTTATTCTTGTAGATACTGCAAACTGGCCGCGAGATAAATGAAATTGATCATTCAGGATTTGAATCGCAAGAGCCTACGATATTTGCCGGAAATTTGGGAAATAACAAGTATATTATACAGGTATAACATTAACATTGAAATAAAGATTTCAGTGTAAAAAAAGAGAAGTAAAATGAAATTATATTATGCGATAGTTTAAGAATTATATGCGTTTGTTCTTATCTTATTTTATTGTTAAAGTAAAATAAGTGATTGGTACAAAATTAAGTTTAGAGTGACGTAAATAATTATTCCTTCAGTTATTGCAGAATTTAATGTCTTTAGCTGTTTTCTTAACAGTTAAAATTTCTCTTTTTATATGTGTTTTTTTTTTTTTTTTTTCGGGTATTTAATTTCACGTAAAGATAAATTGTAAATTATTTCTTTGAAATTTTTGTTGGTATGTACCATTCGTGTTTGTATTCTTAATGTTGATTTAAGTAACTTTATAGCAGTGTATGTTAGAAAATTTTACGTAAAAGTATTCGTCGCATTATTAATCAAACGTAAAATTCCTATTTCGGTGGAATTCGTGACATCTCCGATTTGGTATGTGATTGTGTCGGATGGATAACATTACTTTATAAATCTGTTTGTTTTTCTCCTTTCTCCTAGCACGTATATACGTGCTGCAGGAGCTTACGTTAAAGCTCAGATTTTCTAGAGGTGCGTTGTATTTTTGAAATCATTATAAAAATATCGTTTTCTGTATTACCGATATATTTCGTTAAGATTTCTTTTGTGCAGTCGTTATTGCCCAGTGGGGAAGTCTTCATATATTTTCAGGTTAATTCATTGAACCTTTTAAATTGCTTATTGAATATAGTTTATTTGATGTATCCTATGCCATATTGTGTGACTTTATTTTTTTTTTATTATTATTATTTAAGCAAAAAAAGAAAAAGATCTTTCTAAATTGGTAAACTAAAAATTTTACAAACACATTGCTGTTTAAAGGAAAGTTAACTTAAAAATCATTTTATTAATCTCTGCATTTAGGGAAATTTCTGAAGAATTTCAGCATCTGCATTTAATTTATTTTCCCGCTTAAGAAGGTATCCTATTTTTATTTTGTTCTTCGAGAAATTAACTCCGTTTTTGTTTTGTTTTTGCTCTGTTTTTGTAATTTTCGAGTAGCAATAAATACGTATTCACATTTTTAATCTTATCGACAAATTTATTTAAAATTACTTCCACTTGATTAACTTTTAACTGTAATTATATTATTATTTTTATTATATTTTTATACGACCTAAATTGTTTGGGTTAATTTTATTGTCTTTCACCGAAAAATGCGGAAGAAATCCGTTTTTATTGTTTATTATTCGTTTGATCGCTTTCATAGCTTGAAAGCAAACGTATTTTAACGTTATTACACGTTGTTTAATGTTTTAGTTCGGTTTAATTAGCAGTATGGCTGCGATCAGAAATAGATGTATCTACACATACGGCGTTCCAAAGCTGTACTGTTACTGGCGCTGACAATGCAGCCTGTCGGCATCCGGCCAAAGTAAGATTTTAGTCCATTCAATTCTGCAACTGTAAAAAACAAATCCGGCCAAAATTCGTTCGCTATAATAACGTGAACAGAGTCAGTTTTACGGAAAAGTGTTACGTAATCGTGTATTCCACAATGAACTTGACGGAAAAACAACGTTATGTAATCCCCTATTACGCATGCTGGGGCTATTTGCAATCGGAACCTTTGCAGAGATGAACGAGGCTTATGTTGAATTGTGTTCTAGCGAGAGAACGATTTTTCAATGGCATAAATCCTTTCATGAAGGCCGCAGACCAACGGAATTGGTCGCGTACAGCGGACACGAGGTAGAGTCACATCGCACCCTACAGTCTTGATTTGGCGTTGTGCGATTTCTATCTTTTCCCTCTTTTGAACAAAAAAGAAGCTCCGCCTATGAAATTTTCAAAGATCCACAAGTTCACGAAGCAGAAACATTCTTCGAGCGCCTGCCGACCGAAGAATTCAAGAAGGCGATCATCAGGAAATTACCAAAACGAAAGTAACGGTGTACCGATAGTAACGATCAATACTTTATAAAAGAAAATCGGTAACACCATGAAGACTGTGACTACAGCGATTCCAATTAAATTTTGTAATTTTTTTTTTTTTTTTTTTTATAAATATATGACGTTTAAAAAAATTGGGAGGGATATTTTCAACCCTTCTACCCAGACAGAAGTATTGAATCGTAATTTTTTTTTTTTTTTTAATTTAGTTTGATTAGTTAATTGATTATACTTCAATCCTATGCTTTGGTCGTATGTCGATAGATTACATTGTCTTTTGTCACGAGCGTGACAAATGGTTTTGGAAAGTTCTATGTGTATTTAATGTCCTTAATGGTGTATTAAAACTCGCAATTCATTTAAATTTAGTTTACTAAATAGCATAAGTATTGCGCGATTACTCTACAATTTTGTGTTGTTATTTTTAATTGTAACGCTTTGATTGTATTTTACGAGAAAAGGTAAATTAAAATTAGATTTGTAATGTTGTTTAACGAGATCGTAATAAAAAATGCCTTGCTGAAATAATGTCTTTTGTTAATGTAGATAACGCAGAAAGCGGTTCGTTTAGTAAAAGGATTAGAACAAGTTCAGCATATTCCGTTGGATTTGGGATCCCCAGTCGTGCATGCTTCGTCGGTTGATCCGCACGTAATTATTTTAACGCAGAACGGAAACTTGGTGTTACTGACTTTGAAGGAAATGAAACAAGGCGTAGTCCGCTTAACTGCTCAAAGACCCACGAATTTTAATTGGGTAATTTTCAATATAGATATTTCTTGAAAAACAAAAATACAATTATTATCAGTATACGTTATGACTGTTACAAAGGTATCGATTGCACAGGTAAAATTAAAAGTTGATGTTTTGTAAAGTGAAGTATTAGAAAAATCTCACCGTTTAGGTTATTAAGGGTGAGTGCTTTGTGACTTGCAAAAGAAATCGCTTAGTAAATTTTTATAGATTTTTTATTCAACATAAATTATTTATTTATTGCTGTAAAGATGGTACGGTATTAAAAGTTGTTGGTTTTGACAAGAACAATATGTGAGCTCTGTTAAAAAGTCGGGTCTGCCTATACGATGCTCGTTATGAGAGGGCGACAAAACAAAATTCATTTATAGAATGTATACAAATGCTAGAAACGTTTAGACTGGCTACCATCGAGTATAGTGTAAGTTAAGCTGTTTTCATAATTGGCTTCGTTGATGAATGAAGTTATTTCGTTTTTGAAGTGATGATGTTATCGGTGTTTTTTAAAATCAGAATGCAAGAGTTCTTGAATATTCACCGAGACAACGAATGTATGTTAATTGAGCAATTAATGAAAAGCAATGCAGTAATATTAATATATTCCCTTAAAAGAAAAAGAAAAAAACCGTTCATTTCCTTTCTATAACTTTTACTGTAAGCAGTAATTTATAAAGTTGAATTTAGCTGGAATATGTTTTGGTGTTTGTTTAATTTTTATTCATCACTAAATTTGCTTATGTTACTTTTTATTTCAGTTTTAATTAAACTAATCTAAAAAGGGTAATGCAAAAATATGAGTCGATAAAAATCTTATCCGCCTTCTCCTTTTAAAAAATTACGCAAAGACAACTTTTTTATGAAAATTATTATTCTTTTTTTAGGATTTCGTACATATATAATGTACGGAATCCTAATAAGGTCGTTCAGAAACCAGAAAAATATTTAATTAAAATATGCAATAATTCGGGAACTATTTCACTTATAAGCTTAAAATTTGGAATGTAAATTACAATTAAAATTTTTTTTAAAACGATCTATATAACTTCAAGATGACCGATTACTCTGAACGCAAAAAAACCCAATAACCCGTCAAGAATATATAATATGGTATTTAAAACGACCTCAAAAATCACTTAAAAAATCATAACTCATCACCCGATAAACCTATATAGTTGAAATTCAAAATATAAAATAAAATGCAGGAGTCCTTTCATAAAATCCAAAAATTACAGTACAAAAGTTATGTAAATTTCCGAAAAGTTCAAAAAAGCGCGAGAACTAATATGTAGGCCCCTATTTGCGACGCGAGTATTATAGCTAAAAATTTTGAACAAGATGGGAAATATGCACATGCACGTTTATTTCTCTGGTTTGGGACATCTAGGTTTCCAACTTCAAAGTTAGCCTCTCGGGGCTCCAAAAGCTCGAACTTTCGGGGAAAAAATGTTTGCTCTCCCGATCATATGACATATTGTTGGAAAGAGCGCTACGCGTTGATCAAGTTAAGACCAAACGGATTTTTATAATCGTTGAATCGAACTTTGACGACAGATTTGGTTCTCGGGCCTTGCTGGATCGTGTTCTTAGGAATTTTTCGTTCGGGCCGCTATTTTTTTCAACGACTCGATTCGCAGTTTCACTGACCTTTCTTTCGAACAAAAGAATACCCGAGAACTAACTTCAAACTCGGCAGAAACGGAACTGAATCTCCTCTCTAATTTTTCGGCATTTACCGTTTTTTTTTTTCTTCCGGAACTGTCTCCTCTCCGTCGCAGACCTACCAATCATCTCTTCATATTACCAATCATCGCGCGAATCCCTTCAGTGGCATTATCTATACCGATCCATCTCTCTCCAGCCAGCGACAGATTCCCACGCATTTACCCTCTCATTACATTATAATTAATTAATGATATATTTTTATTTATTTATTTATATTTTTTGTTTTTTTCGTGTAATGGACATATTACATATCCCCGCATCCCGAAGAAATAAAAATTTCAGTAGAAATTTTTATTTGATTACCTTACCTAACCCATTTTATTTGTACTTATATATTAACGATTATTTACATCTGGTGGATTTTTTCGTTTCTTTATTTACGATTATTATTATTACGATTAGTTTTATTTCTTTTTTGCTCTCCAATCGCAGATAACTTCCGGTCATTGTAAGTTTCTCCGTTCTCATTACAAATTATCTATTCTTATTTCTACATTAGATCCTACTTTATCAGCTCGGACATTTTCCTTTACAATTGATACAATAGTCACTGTGCCTTTTCGGGGAGTTTCTAAACATGCGGGATATCAGAGATTGACCTTTTTATGTTCATCAAACGCGGCTCAATATTTTGTACGGTTCATGGGATGATGTCCTTTTTTTTAAATTTGTGTATTCTCCTTATATTGTTTGTCGCACGAAAGTGGCTCTTGTTTGTTTCTTTCGGTTCACACCATCAATGCCTTTTGTTTCGTGAAAAGTCCGTTTAGGTTGACGATACTCATTGTTTATCGTTATAGCCACTATACAACCGGTTTTCTCCGTCAACGTGCTGGGCGTTGTTTTCCCTTGGCTGGTCGCCCAGATCTCTTTTATCATGTCTGGCTGAGCAATAAATGAGAGCTGCACGCTATAGTTCGCACCGATTGTCATTTTATAAATTTTCGACCGCTCGATTTACGCTTTTTTGCAATCAACCATTTTAGTGCAAAACGCGTTTTATGGTTCTTTATTTAGTCGTAGATTTTTGGAAGGATTAATATATCTTGCAGACTAGAACATTTTAGTACCAATAAATATTTAAAAATTTGTAATTATTTTCATCCAAAATATTTTTTTAAATTAATTTATTTTGTCTATATCGTTGATTTTTTAATTTCTCCGATGTTTTATTTTTGTTATTTTTGAATTTATTTCTTTTGCAGTACAGTATGACACTGCGTGATGCGTGAAAAAGAACTGGACCGAAAATATTTGTTTTGTAATTAATTATTGTAGAAATGTAAAGTATAGTAATTCTTATTGAAACATACTCTATGGGAATAGAATGCTAAGTGAAAAATACAGGATATTACAAACTTAAAATCAGATTTCTTTGTTTTGAATTTAGTATTATGTAAATGAAAATGATAGTTTTCTTTAATTTAACATACGGAATCCTCAGCGCATGAAACATCATACTTTACTGAACATGTTTTAATTATTAACATCGAGATAATTGGAGCGTTTAGTGCAATCTTAATTCATTCAATAATTATTATTTCTGACTGTGTTTAGCATTAAAGCGAATTAGTTAATAATATAATTGTCAAAGTAGGATTTTGTAAACATAAAGTATGAAACAGAGCAGCTGACGACTGAATAAACCGACAGCACCTAAAGGAAGAACAAGTTTCTAGTCAAAATCATTACATTTATCAATTTAAGTATTTAAGTAATAGTTGCAACCTGTTCTAACGAGATTACGTAAATGATTGACCGGTTCTCTCAACGTGTTGTGAAGAAAATTTTTTGTAAGTTGATATAGAAATTTCATTGTAAATGGATGAGTAAGTCAATGCTAGTAATGATAATTGAAAATTTGATTTGGATACTCCGAAAAATGGTATGGATTTCATTAAGTTTAATATGAAAATGTTGTTGGAGGAGATTGTTTAATTACTCAATCGACGTAGCTATTCATTAAGTATATTCACCTCCTTGGGTACAAGAAGCATTTGAGGTTATTTATTTTACATATACACAACAGCAACTATCCATAAATGTGAAATATAAATGTTCGAATCCATTTTCTGTTTTATCACTTTATTAAATATACATAAAATACGTATAACAGAAAATAATAATTGTTACCAAAAATATAAAAAATACAGCCGACATGTTTCGGATTTATATACTCCATAATCATGGCAATGGTCGTCGCGATAGCCTAGTTGCTAAAGCGCTTGACTTCCGTTATGAAGATCACGGGTTCGATCCCGAGCGACGACGAACTTATTACAAGAATTAAATAAATAAATAAAATAATCGCTAATAGTCACGTGGAAGGCAATGGCAAACCACTACGTTCAACATCATATGCGCGCTAGGTCAGTACACAGCACATCCACACGGGACTGCACTGGTAGCGCGATAACAAGCGGCTACTATCAGTTTCGAATGTAGTCTTGCGTGTGTACACTTGCGTTACATATAACAATTGCCTAGTACACTACCTATGTCTGTACTGCTGAGATGTACAAGTAGGTAGTTGCCGACGCTCAGAAGCTGAGTATGGCACTATGAAGAAGAAGAATCATGGCAATAATAAAATAAAGTTCACAGTAACTAAACGATAACATATTATGTGTCTTCCTTACAATAAATTGATCTGTTCGATATATCGATACGTTATAATTGACTGTTAATTTTAAATAGCGGGTTATTATTTATAATTAGATTATTATTAATTAGCTTTATTTTATTATTGCCATGATTATGGAGTGTGTAACTCCAAAACATGTCGGTTGTATTTTTTATAACAATTATTATTTTCTGTAATACGTGTTTTATGTATATTTCATAAAGTATCCATAAATACGTCTAATCTGTTTATAAAAGTTTTTATTTTAGTTAAAAAAATCTTCTGTCGTTTAAAGCTTAATCGCGGTTAAGTTCTGAGATTGATTAAAAGAAAAAAATGAGATATTCTAATAGAAAAAAAAATAAAAAATCTATTTTTAAATATTTGCTACAGTATATATATATATATATGAATTGGGAGTAATAAGCATTTAGTTTAATGTTATGTAAAAATTCTTACTGCTTGTTTAAATAATATAAAATTGAAACGTTAATAACCTTACAATAAACCATAAATATAAAAACTTAAGAAACTTTTTCGAGAATATCCTACTATTAACCAAAGAACGTCTGCATGATTCATGTCTCCGTTACTTCCAGATGTTCTTTGGTTGATATTAGGATATTTCCGAAAATGTTTCTTAAGTTTTTATATTCATGTTTTGTTGTAAGATTATTGTTTTAATTTTATAGACATTTACTTTTAAAGTGGATTCCTAATGGTATTATAAAATCAATAAGAAATTTTAGAGCTCTTTTTGTTTGTCTGATCTTCGGTATAGTGTTAGAAGTGAAAAAACAATCGATGACAGTTCAACAAGTAAAAAATGTTTATATTATTTGAGAAAAATGTTTATAACTGCTTGTATAAATTTTTACTTTAAAATAAAACACGATAATTCTTTTAAAACGTATCTCATTATTTTATACTAAATACAGAAACCGCAAGTTACATCACTATGTTTGTACCGAGATGTCAGCGGATTATTTTCTCATTCGGTTCCGGAGAATGAAAGAAGGTTCCGAGGTATTAAAAAAGAAAGAAATTTGATCAGTGCTTTAAGGCCGTAAGTAATAATATTGTTTAAAACGTATAAATTTGCACCAACTATTGTTAAAATTTACACGGAGAACCAAGTGATACGTGTTGTATATCATTTATTAAAACTTATTCAAAATTTTGATTAATTAAAAATCTAGAACATAAAATTACTTTTTGCTTTCTCCCGAAACCAAAAATCAACTGACCTAAATAAAAAAAATAAAAGGAGTATTATTAGATTAATAATTATACTGTAAATATTGTAATATTTGAAAAAAAAAATATTTTAATAAATAAATTTGTTTCCAATTTTTAAACATTTTAATTTTCTTTCATTGTAAATTTTTTAACACTTTGAAATGCGGAATTTTTTGATGCAGAATTCTTTTGCTCACTTGTAAATTATTTAGTTATTATTTTACTCATAGGTTTTCTTTCAATCTTAAATCCAAATCATTGTGAATATTTCAAAATACACTTCTTAAAAAGTTTAAATCATGCAGAAATTATTAGCTCTCTATACTTGCGAAGTTTTCTCGCATTATTTCAAAGCAAAAAAATTATTTGCTCGCAGAAGATATTAGTTACTAAACAAGTTAAGGTATAGTTATTGAAATAATAATTTCGGACTACTCTATGCAAACTGTAATATGGATGACAAGCAGAATTCTTAAGTTCAAAATAATATAAACCAATTTAAAATGTTATACAGAATTCAGTTAGAAGGTCAAGTGTTAAACGTAAGAAAAATTGTGTAGTCAGTAGTCTCAGTTTTGGTGCGACATATCCTATTTTTATCATTCGGGTTTTTTTTTTTTTTTTTTTTAGAATATACTTGTTGTAGTTGTTTGTCTTAAATAGCATAGAATCTGTCGATTCTGTAAATTATTCTCCTTATTTTAGCCATGGACTTGAAGATACTTTATTCATTTTTCCGTCCAGAATACTTAAAACTGTCTGTTTCCGCTGCGTTATTTTTTATCTTTAGAAATTTTTTCTAAGTTTAATCATTTCCACAATTGGATGTTTTATTCTGCGCTTAACTAACAATGTTCTTATTTTTAACATTAATTCCTCTAGGTTGATATGGAACTATTTTTGTAAATTACCTAAATATTTGTAATATTTGTTTCCTTGATTCGGTACTATTATTCTTTTATTTTTCATTAGCTAATATCCTTTTATTGATGTGTTTATTTTTCTTTTTTTATTTGCTTTATTCTACATTTATTGAGTCCAAAATTCATTGCCGGTACTATGATCTCAGTGCTTCTATGTGCTCTTTTACTCATTTTGATTTCATATTTACCCTTTAAATCTGCATTTTTTTATTTAGATGCAGTCCAATATCTTTTATTTTGTTCTCAGTTCTGTTTTATATGGTGATGAATTTTTGTTTCTTTTTACATTGTAGCTTCCACAACTTATTGGCCATTTCAATTTACTACTGCCTAAACAGCACAATACAAAATGAGGTGTAAATCCTCTAAATGTTCCGTGTGTATCATTCTTTGTTTAACTACATAGTTTATTTTGTAAATATATGTTTATGTATTGTAGTTTTCATTCAATTAGAAACTGATTAAAATACCCCCAATGATCATCAAAGATTTTGTTGAGTGTTGTTGCATAATTTCTAGTAGACTATCATAAAACTCGCTAAGTTCATCTTCTTCGCTATTCGCTATTGGAACTTAAATTTGAATAATTTTTAAATTAGTTTTATCCGATATTTGAAATATTATATACGATATTCGATTTGAAACTGTCACCCCTCGGATCACTCGTTGATGTATTTTTTTGGTGGACCAAAAAAATAACGGAATCGGTACCGAGAGAAGGACTCAGGCACGGTCGACCGTACACTAGAGGGCCGCATATCATACAAAAAAGTCATTCGAAGGTGAAATGGTAAACAAGAATGATCGATACGACTGGAGCAAAAGGGGAACCGCTTACATGCATCAGTGAATAGATATAAACGCATCGTGATTGTGATATAATCATTAAAGGGGTAAGAGGAAATGAAATGGCCTATAGGACATTTTGAGAATCTCATACGATAAGGATATCCTGAGAGATCACAAAGGTGGAGATAAAAATAATGGATCTTACCGGTAGACTCGCTGTAGAAAATTTAACAGACTTTCTTTTAGCTCCGAGGATCGGTATTATCTCACTACTATCTCTGTTCACATTTTTTTTCTATTGTTTCTTTCATTTCTGGTTTAAATGCTCATATGCACGTACAAGGGCGTCGCCAGCCGATGAGCCAGGGAGGGGCAAGATGAGTTGCCAGCCGCCAGGGGGGGGGCAAGATGATAGAAAGGGGATATGAGTTATAGGAAAAATAAAATTTATAAGTTGTAAAGGCTTAATATTTTATTAAACAAGAATAAAATTTTAATTAAAACAAGTTTTCCAAATTGTCCATGATTACACGCCTATGAATACTCATCAATGCAATTTGATTAAAAAGTTTCAAGGCTCATGTGCACGTATTTGTATTATTTAAATATTAAGAAGTTGTAATGTAACAGGGAAGTGGAAGATGAAGATGAATTACTGTACGGCGAATCTGGTCCGCAGACGGACATAATAGCACAGAGTGCACTAGACTTGATGTCTACTCATTGGAGAGGAGTACCATGGTAAGTTATTATTTTTTGTAATAGTAAAAAAAAAAAAAAGTTTTAAATAAATTAAATATTTTTAGTTTAAACGCGGGTACATTTGTTGCGATGAATTTAGTTATTAAGAATTTCAATAATTTTTTAGCAATATCGGGTGAATTTATAAAATGCAATATTAAATTTTTTAAGGTGGAAGAAATATTTGCAACCTATAAAACCAACATTTTGGTTACTTTTAGTAAAAGAAAATGGTCATCTCGAAATTTATTCTATACCAGATTTTGAATTAAGTTACTTGGTTACGGGTGTAACAGGAGGTTTATCAATTCTGCACGATAGTATGGGTGTGACACCTCCTTCCGCACAAATTTCTACTAATCAAGATTCATCAGATGGTAATATAAAGTTATCGATTACTATTTTTTTTTTTTTTTTTTTTTGAAAAATAATTTAAATGAACACACTAGAAAACGGAAAAAATATCGCCAATCAGTTATTTTATGTTTTTCAATTTTTATGCGTTTTAGTTACGATTTATATTTTTTTTTTCAACGGTTTTGACAAATTACTTTTCCACTGTTATCTTTGAGAAATTAACTGAAAAGAAGTTATACCATATGCTAACAGACAGTAAAATTACAGAATTCGATAGCGTATTTGGAATAATCAATTATTAATGAGAAAATCGTAAATCAAATATAATTATGCAAACTAATGTTTTCTTAAGTTTTTTTACTCGCTCACGTATTATTAATATTGCAAAATGTTACCTTATTTATTAATTTCTATTTAGACACTTTTTTTGGCCATTTTCTTGTGTAAATTTTTTTACTAATCTATCGCGTAAATGACTTTATTAAACAAAAATTATGAATCAAATACAAAAGTATGTATCTTTTAAAAAAAAAAAAACAGTATTTTTATCTGTTTTTTATACTTTTCCTACTAAAATGAACGGTATATAATTTGGTGTTAACAATTTTTTCCTTAAAAATTATTTGAAATGAAAAAATAGGTGGGTCTTTAAAAACACACACATAAAACTAGTCTTTGATCTAACTGATTTTAAAAAACTTTATTTAAAAAAGAAAGGCAACGAAAACATGTGTATTTGCAGGATATTAATAAAATAGGATCGTAAAAAAAGAAATTCCTATAAAGAAAACTGGAAAAAGATACAAGAAAAAATCACACGCTGTTTTTAAATCGATTTAATTGTTTTCGAGATATTATTAGTGCCAATCTGAGGCACATAACTATAAGCAAAGGTAATTTAATGTTTATAGTACAAGTTAAATTAAAAAATAAATTTTTTGTTATCTTTACAGAAATTCATTGATTTCTGAATTCATGCAATTAACCTGTTTTTATTGTTGCATTTTTTTTTTTATTATTATTTTTTGTAGCGATTTTGTACTTTTTAAATAGTGATTATCGTTGCACGTTCGATCGAATTGCATCATATGTTAGTTTTTTCTAGAAATTTCAATAATGTGCAATCATACTACTGTTCTTTCGTTGAATACAGATGTAGAACGATATTAGTGGCAGTTTTGGCTATCATTTTACTATTTTGGACAAATTTTCTAAAAAATGTCATTACTTTGAGTAAATCGTTACCAAACCTATGTTTATTTTAATAAAGTAGAAGAAGGGGCATTTTAATTGTGGGGCAAAATACTAATTGCTTTGAGTCTCTCCTAAGTACATCGAGAGTCTGACTGTTTTGAATGTTTTTAGCGTTAGAAATCGGTGCCAATTGAACTAAAATAATAGAATAAAGCAGACGCAGTTTTTTTCATGTTATTAATTGAATCGTTTTTTCTATGAACTATTCGACCATAATAAATTTGTAATTTGTTAATTAATATACAAGCCAGATGATTTCAACTTTCAATGTTTTTTATTAACTTCTAAAAATTTAAAAGTCAGTCTATTCTTGAACATACCAAATACACTTATTTTTTTCAATAAGTCCGTATCATTTTTATATGTTTTACATTTTAAATTGTAACTAGTACGTTCGGCAGTAACAAAGTAGACATAAATCGATTTCTTAGTTATAATTTTTCGGTTAAATTTTTAGAAAATACACTTAAAACATACCGATATTTTCAAGTTTTTTAGTTGTATGTACAACTCCTTTGCTTTCCATATAAAACGGAGTATAAAAGAAGTAGCATTTCTGATTTTTATTTATTTAATCTTTAGCAGTGTGTAATGTTTTTATTCAACATGAATAACAAAAAAACAAAATTTCCTGTTTTTCAGTGCCGCAATTAAAAATAAAAGAAATATTAGTGGTACCGCTGGGTCATAATGGTCGACGGCCGGTATTGCTATTAAGATGTGAAGAGGAAATATTAATATATCAAGCGTATAGATATCCTAAAGGATTTTTAAAAGTTCGATTTAAAAAAACTGCTTGTATTTTAACTAGAGAATTGGACAGCAGAAAGTAAGTTGTTATTACGTAAATTTTTTAATAATCGCGTTTGTTCTGTATTTTTAAGTCAAATATAAAAATTGCATAAATTCTATTTTATTCATTACTTTAAGATATTATTTATTTTCATAGAAGTCCTGTATAACGATTTATTACACGCTTCTGTTTAAACCCATGCTTTATAAATATCCTCAAATTTTTATGGGGAGAACTAATATATTTATTGATCTTCAGATGATCGAAATGGGATTTGTCTGGTAAACAGTAAACAGTAATAAATTATCGCATCGCTAGGGAGTTTTAAAACTTGGTTTATTCTAGCGATTTTTGTTAATGCTTTGTCATTAGAAATATCCTTACTCTGCAGTTGCTTTATACACATTTTTAAACTGTTTTTTTATTTCAAAATTAAAATTAATTTGTTTATGTAGAACATTATGTAATAAAATTAGAAGTTCGGGAATTTGGTACAAATTGCGTGGCTTATATTTTTCTGAAATTTTTTACGCAGGGCAGCCAAACAATGGGGGGAAAAACTAAAATCCCGTTCTAGAAAAATAAGTTTGTTGTGATCAAATTATCCGTTTTATGCAATTGTTTAATTTTTTTCTTCTTTTATATAACAAAAATTGTTTACAAACTGTATATGAAAAACCAAGTTCAGCGGCTAGGTATTATGTTGATAGATATAAAACAGTCACTTAGTTCACACATTTTAAGAGTGGAATAATTTCATTGTTATTCTTCTTAGGAGCAGTTTTATTAATATAAAAGATTATTAGCATTGCTTAGTATTTATTTCAAAACTTTATCGCTAATGGAATTAATACTGTTTTGCTTTCACTGAAATATCGACTAGAGTTATATCAACATAATTCAGAACAAAGCTGAAATATTTTAGAGAACTGGCGATTTCTTGAAAATTGATATCTAGTAGTACAGAAAACTCAAAACTGGGACACCAACTAATCAGGAGTGAGTATTTAGTCATATAACTATGCCTCTCTTTTCTACAGATTCTTGAGTAAGAGTTAACCATCATACTGCCATGTTTTGCTTTATCTACAGATTTTTGGCTAATGCTAAACCCATTAACTAACACTCGTCCATCAAATGAGGTAAAAGTGAGTCAATGCAAGCAAAACAAAATTTCAATTTGTAGGATTAACACTGCAAATGTAAAAATTAGATGAATAATTTAATCACAGCCTATAATTATAATCAGAATAAAACAGTTAATGAAAGGGGCTGTGCTAGTTTAAGAATTGCTATTTTTGAGGACAGCAATGTAACTATGAGATCATGAAGGGAACTTAAATGAAAATAGCGTATAATGTACTTTGTTATGAGCTAATTGTTTAACAGGTATGCTCTTTGATTGCAAAACTTGAAAGGATAAAAGAAATTTCATTGTATATTGCTAAGATGTTGTAACTATATGGAGATATGCAGATTGAAAAAGAAAAATAATAAAAAAATCAATCAAAAGACATAAGACGAGAAAAAAAAGGGTATTCAGAAAGATGTACAAAATTTAAAAAAAAAAAAAGCAGTCAAAAAGACAAAAACATATTTTAAAAGACCGCTAAAAAATGTACCATACAAGGCAGCCAAAATCAATTAATGTGGTTGAAATTTTACATTGATTAGAATAATCTAAAATGTGTCAAAAAGCGCATGTAAACATGCAAACGTAAGAACGAATTTGTTTCAGCTTGGAAAAATATTAAAATTGACTGGTTAAAGCCTCCGTTGTGTTGAGTGCTGATACTATTGATGGAATATGTAGTTACAGATAAAAAAAAGGTGGCTGTGAGGAGGTTTGTGGATATGTACAGGTGTGTGCTTATAGTTCTTACACTAAGTAGGCATATGTTGTGTGGAGGACGTATGTGAATTATTCTGGGATAAGCTGCATATCAAACAGTATAATTCTATTGTCTCCTCAAAAATATAGTATTGTGTAATTGAGATTGCAGTTTACACACTTTAGCAACTTAAAGAACTCAGTTTGACGAGATGGTTACTTGCACTGATGTGAAACTAGTGTAAAACTAGTATATTCTTACATAATTTCGTACTCTGGAGGCTTTAGTGAAAGGGTAGAGTAGTTCCTTACATTGATGTGTTACTGGTGTGGAACTTGTGTTCCGAACACAAGCTAATTCTCTAAGAGTTTCATAGTAAGGTTTGGACATTTCTTTATACTTTTGTAACTTTAATGCGATACTAGTACGCCTACATAATTTAGTACTCCAAGGACTTCAATATAAAGGCGTCTGTAGAAAAATCATTTGGGGTATAAGGAGATTGGAGAATTACTGAGCTGGTTCATTTTTGCCTTCATAACGCTGAAGACATATACATACAGCAAGGAAAGGATTGTAGTTAGTATAGAACATGGCAGGCATTATGATAGTTAACTCATATTTAAGGATTGTAAAAAAGGGAGCATGTTTAAGTGAGTAAATACTGGCTCATGATTGATTGATGCCCCAGCTTTAGTATTTCTAAACTACTCAGTTATTTTTCGAATAATCTGTTTTACATTTTCTCATGTACACGTTTCTTTGTGTGCTGCTTCAATGTTTGTTTCTATGTTCGCTAATTACCTCAGCATGTCTTTATTTTATATAGTTTATCAACTGTACATATCGTAAGTTATTTTTTGTCATATGGACCGATATTCCGGTAAGTCCATCGGGCCTGCTTACTTAATTGTTACCAAAAAAAAAAAAAAAAAAAGTAAAGGAAATCTCTGCATCTACTTCTATCTTCCTAAAGAGAAACAAGTTCTGATATATGTAGTTTAGGCATGCAATTTGAAAATTGTACATATCTTGGCCAATATTAACAATTTTTTTCACTTGGAATATTAGAAGAAAAGAAATATTTAAAATACATTATAAAGAACAAATTGTAAGGAAAAATTTTGCACAAAAAAATGGACCAATGTTGTCAATACTTTCTTTTTTTTTTTTTTTTACTTTTTTATTGGGCTTGTCAGCTACGGACACTAAGAAAGTTATTCGGGGAAGGTGGAAACGGTCAGAACTACTATGGAGAGATAGCAAGGGAGTCAAAAAAGATCGGCACTAGAACTCGTGCAATTAACAGTCCGAAGGGAAATAAATGTGTGGACGAAAAAATATACAGGATACCTTAAAGGAAAGGAAAGCTCTCATGTCTTGTTAGCCGTTATACCTGATTATAATATATTATATATATTTAAACTAAATGCGCGGTGTGACCAGCATAAAAAGAAAAGTATTTTTATCCATGTCTGCGATTGTTAGGCAGCGCCCACAAAAAGATCCTCATCAACAATATTATTGAATGAGAGATGTTTATTAGAAGAATTTATTGTGTGACCTTTTTGAACAACTCGTGTTACGAAGTACAAAAATGAAAATTGAATTAAACTTATATTTTGCATTTATTTAATTATTTATTAAAAAGTTAAAAAATTGTTCAATATCAACTATTCCGATTAAAAATTTAGAAAAAATCAATTACTGTGAGCTGTTAATTTTTACATTAACAGGTTAGAAGAAAAACCTAGTTTATCTGACTGCAGGACATGTCAGTTGCGGTACTTTGCAAACATCGCCGGATATAATGGAGTATGTATTTAATAAGATTTTATCATTATTTTACCATTCACTATTGTCATCGTAATTGATTTTTCGGGCGTTAATTTGTTTTCTTATTTCTCCTTTGTTTTTCGTTTATTCGTCCTTTTCTACTTTTTTTCTTATATTACCTCGTACTATGCTATAGATTCAGAACAAGTGATGGTTAACAAATATTACATAAGAAAACATCTTTAAATAATAATCATTAACATAGGTAGAAGGTAGTTTATACTAGGATTGATGCAGATATAACTAGAGCACACAAATTGCAACCACATTACGACATCAGGTATATTCATTATCGGCTAGTGGAAATTTATGTCGTACATGCAAGAAAGTTTAATCGTTGCACGGTAGAGCACACTGAGAATCAAAAATTGAACAAGCCGTTACTTAATGTGTTCTGCTGTTTTTATTTTTTCTAATTTAAAAATATTTTTAGAACTTTAAAGTAATTAATTATATTGCATTAAAAAGGTGTTCATAGGAGGTCTCAACCCGCACTGGTTATTTTTGACATCTCGTGGTGAGTTACGTATACATCCTATGCACATCGATGGACCAGTTCAATGTTTCGCTCAATTTCAAAACGTTAATTGTCCGCAAGGATTTCTTTATTTTAATTCAAAGGTTTGTATGTATTATGCAATATACTGTAAAGTTTTGTGTATAGTATTTAAGTTATTTTTAAATTAGGCGATTTGTTTGGTTAAATTTTAAACTGTTATGTATAAAAAAAAAAAAAATAAAAACCGTTGGAGTCCTAATATTTTTTTGCTCCTTTTTTTTTTTTTTTGAAATGTTCAACTTTAGGCATAAAAAATTTGAAAATCGTTTATTAGTAAGCAAATAATAGCTAAGACGAGTACCAAATTTCACGTTTGCCCACATTATCGTTTTAAAGATATTGTGTTTTGATTTGCCTTTATATATGTTAATGCGAAAATTTTGACCTGTTTTGTATTACTCCCGCAGAGTGAACTCCGAATTTGCGTTTTACCAACGCATTTATCTTACGATGCTTCGTGGCCCGTTCGAAAGGTCCCCCTCCGATGTACAGTTCACTTTCTAACGTATCATTTAGAAAGTAAAACTTACTGCGTTGTTTTAAGTCGTTCAGAATCGACTAGCGTTTATTACAAATTTAATGGAGAAGACAAGGTAATTTCAATAACATTACTATTTAAACAACGTTTATCGATATAATAATTAAATTTCTGTTCATCTTGCTTGCTTGTAATTAAGAAATTACGATATAATACGATATATATATATATATAATAAATAGTTTAGGAAGCTTTTTGGAAATATTTTATCTCCATGCAAAGAATATATGAATGCAATGATGCTCGCTAATGTAGATATTCTAGAAATGTTCCTAAACTACGCATTTATTATATATCCTGGTTTTTTATTATTAAATTTTATAGTGTTTATAAATTTATCAACATGGCTGTTCAATATTTTAATACAAAAGTCCAAATGTAGTAAAAATTTTAATGAGCTGTAAATGTAAAAAATGTAATTTAAACCGGGCACGTCATTTGGTGAAGAATGTCTACAACAAAAAAAACAATAAGTATAGAAGCAAATCTCAGACACTATACTACAGTTGTTAAACCAGAAGTGCATCAGAAACCCTAAATCTTAACAAGAAAGGAAATTAGAAATAAGAGAACGTAGAATTTTAAGGAAAATTGCAGGAATAAAATGGAACGATGTACAGTTCAAATGGGTATAAAACGAGATAACTTATACAGCAAGATAGAACCGTTGTCCATATCAATAAGGAAAAGAAAATTATTATTTTACGGACGTATTACCAGAATGCAGGGATAGGTTAACCGAAAAAATTTATGAATTTATGAAAACGAAAAAAATAAGGCCCAAATGGTTCGATGAATGCGAAAAGCAGAAGAAATTAATAAATATTATTGAAATCCAAGTGTATGACAAGAACTGGTTCCGAATGCAGCGATCTTTTTTGACTGCCTTGGTTTATTTTAAGGTTTGAATTAATAACTATTAATTCAAACCTTAAAATAAATCAAGACAGCCAAAAAAAATCGCTGCTTTCGGTAAGCCATAAAAATGCATTAATAAAAGGACTCAAGAAATATTGGAAAGATGTTAAGGAAGAAAAAGGAACAAGGTGTAAAATCAAGAGTTCTTTTTAGCGTAGTCCATAGAGGCTGAAATCAAAGGAAAAAAAAATAGTTTTACTGAAATTTGATTGCTTATAAAACTTTTTCATGTTACTGTTATTTAATTTAAATTTACTTGTAATTCTTGTAATTGTTTGTTTTTTTGCTTTTAAGGAGTTATCAGTTGAGCAACGAGATCCTGATTTTCCTCTTCCAATTATTGCGCACTTTAGTACGATATTATTTTCTCCGGTTTCTTGGGAGGTATGATTTTTTATTTCATAAAAATAAATATTCATTTAATATAGTTTCTTGGCATTACAACATAAGTGTGAAGAAATTTCTTTAACCTCCGAACTTGAACAATTTCCAGTTGTTAAAGAAAAATAATTTTCAAATTTGCGGTATACTGTCATCTTACGACAATATCCGATTTAAAATTAATTTTCGGTGATATTCTTTGTATTTTGGTAATCTCGGATTTTGCATTAGCAGATGCGCGTCGACCAAGTCGAGTAGTACTGAGCGGCGAGCTATTTATAAAATTCCTTGTTTTAAGGTAGTTATTCTAAATTAACTGATTGTAAAAAGATGGTATTCACTCATTTCATGTTAAAAGTTTCATTCGGTCGTTAAAATAATTCTATGCTGTGTTTGTCTTACGTTAAATAAACCGAACATGTTTCAGGAAGTCTAGTTACGAACATAATATCTCGATGTTTTTGCTAAATATTTTTGTTTCGTTACCCATTATAAAAATTCGCGTTATGCTAAACGGAGTTTTATTATTGGGAGTGCAAATTAGTTCGGTCCGTTTTTAAAACATGGCGCTGGCTGTTATGGACGTTTTATAGTAACAGCTGATTTTGACGGTTGTTCCGACGGATGCAGCACGATTTAGCATGTAAGCGGTTCACTTCTTTCGCGGAAATTGAAAATTGGCTCCTAACTTGGAAGATGAGACATTTTTTCGAGATGGAATTCGAAAATTACGTGAGAAGCGGGGAAAAGTAGTAGCCAGTGATGGGCAATACATCGATTAATTTATTCGTTTCATTTTGTTTAATCTGTCCATTTCATTTTGTTCTAAAATAAATACATTTTTCACCAAAAAACGGACCGAACTAATTTGCACTCCCAATATTTTTTTCCATTTTTACCACTAAAAACACTGGAATCCGCGTCCGTAGTGAATATTTTTTAATTGTTTAAAAGTAAATGCAATTATGTAATTAGTGAGTGTTGTTGTTATAGTTTTTTCTGTGAATTTTTTAAAAAGCCTAATGTTCAATAGAAGACAGAAGGTTATTAGAAGGTTCCTGGTACATACATATATTTGCTTTTTTTTGTTTTGCGTGTGTTTTGTAGATAATCCCAAATACTGAAATTGAATTGGACGATTGGGAACATGTCATATGCTTGAAAAATGTTTCACTGGCTTACGAAGGAACTCGAAGCGGTTTAAAGGGCTACATCGTACTGGGTACGAATTATAATTATTCGGAGGAAATTACTAGTCGTGGCCGGGTAAATATACACACGTGTGGTTTTAATTTTTGAAATCGGGTTTTTGTGTTCAAGCTGCGGTAAAAACTAATTGCAACAGTATGCAATGAAATTTCCTAAAATTAGTAATTATTGGAATTGATGACAAACGTTATTTGATTGGGTGCAGCTTAATGGTTGGGTTATTCGAGTAATAATGACATTGTTTATACCGAAGGTGGTTTTAAATTTTAATAGAATTCCTCTTTTGTAATTACTCATTAACATGATTGATATTGTTTAACGAACTTTATTTTTCATATCATATTTAAATATTGCGCACGTGTGATTATTTCGCGTATGACTGGATTTTTTAGATCTACTTATTATCGATAGTTTATTTATAGACATATAACAACATCTATTTCCCTTGATTGAAGGTGTGCCACTTAATATGTTACAACTGTTCAGAGCATTAAGCATTAATTAATTTAAAACTGAAATTCTTTGGACAGTCACTTATTATTCAGCGAATTGTAATGTAAAAATATGGCAGGAGAAAAATCTACGTTATTAGAACAGTAATTATCATCACAATAATTACTTTAATACTATGCAAATTTTAAGTAAGCGCATTTCATCCGAAAATAAATAATTTTATTTACTTTTTAATAGATCGAATATATATTTTTTTTTTTTCTTCAAAATGCACTATCGAATAAAATTAAAGTTGTTTACTTTCTTTTTATCGTAACATTAAAATCTTTTTTAGAAATAACCGTAATTAACTTCGAAATTTCATCAAAATTCGAACAGTAGTTTTCGTAATTAGCTTAGAGACAAATATATGAATAGACATCGATTTTTATATATAGGTAAAAATGGTTGTGCAAATTATATGAAAAGATGTGCAAATATTGGAGAAGTTTTTTATTTATAACTTACATAAATTATCATCATACCTTACATTAACAAAAAAAAACATAATAGCCTATACTATTCGTGAATATAAATAAAACTATGTGATCAACTTTTAAAATCCGAATATTAGTAAGCAGTTGTAATTATTTTTATCGAATAAGTAATTACTTAAACTTGTTTCCGTAAATATGCGTTCAAAAAGAGTTTATTCGAGTTTAGAGAAATTTGGTAATTTATTGAAAAAGAATGATTGGAAAGTGTAACGTTACTATAATAACATACGCGATACAGCGATTTATAGTGTAGTCGCGTGGTGGTACAAAACTGTTGTTCATTTGTGGTTGAGTTGAGTGGTACCACAGCACAGATATATTGTAGTAGTCTAACCTTAACGGGCAGTTTGTAGACATGATTTTTAGTTAATTTGTAGTTAATTTTTAGTCGATAGAGAGCGTTTATAGTTTTGTTCGTGGAACAATCAGATACTAGTGATCGGAAACAGTCAACATATGCACATTATAAGAGTGTTCGCGGGAGATTATTTTCAGTGAACCGGTTACCACGGCCTATTCAGTTAGATAGTGGTATTGCATTTGCGCGGGATTGTCTTTCAGTTTGGTTGCTGTAAATTGAAAATTCCAAAAATTGTCATTGTACCGAGTTAGTGTTTGTAACTGGCACGTCCGATGTAAAAAAAAAAAAAGTGTTAAGTGACGCGTCAACGTTTTATTAACCTTGGGTGCGCATGTCTGGGGGAGGAGGGGCCATTCTTATACAAAGAGAAGCATATATATCTTCACGCACGCATTTGTATAGATTTTTATTAAACCCCAGCTATATGTCGAAACGATAAACTCATTATTGTTTCACCCTTAGGGATTATTTCACACTACATACATATATTGATTTCGTTCGATTTTTGGTTTTATTCGTATTAATTACTTGCTAATTTTTAATTTCGGTGTTTTTTTCTTAATAATAAAATAATTACTTGTCTAAAATGAATCGAATACATTTTTTTTTCGCATAATTTAATTTATAACGCTAATGTTTTAATTAAAGAATTACTTAAACTTAAGAATTAATGTTAATTAATTATATCGCAACGTCGAACTTATCAAAAATATTAAAATACATTGAAAATATAATTAAAATTATAATAAAAAGTATTTGACTCGATAATCTAAATTACTTTTAACAAAATCCGCGATAACTGAAAAACGAAAATTCACATAGAATCGAGATGCTTTTGAGGCGTCAGGGTTGTTCTCTCGATGAACGTCCCAATTGAAACCATTTAATGTGTCTTTGATCTAGCGATTCAATCAAATAGGCGTGATTCGAATATAATGAATTTAGTAAAATAGTTTATAAAAAATTTAATAAAATTTGATAAGTTAATTTTTAATGTCGAAAATTAACTCTGAAAGTTATTATTTTATGCAACTTATAGATTATAATTTACGATATAATTGAAGTAGTTCCCGAACCAGGACAACCATTGTCGAAAAATAAAATGAAGGTAATATACGCAAAAGAACAAAAAGGACCTGTTACTGCTGTTGCAAATACCGAATCTGGTTTCTTAGTGTCGGCTATTGGACAGAAGGTTGATATTTTTATTTTATCTAAAACCATATTATGTTACCAGAATTTTCTTTGCGAGATTATCTTAATAATAATAAGTTACTTCGTATCATGTTTCGTTACACAGATTTACATATGGCAGCTGAAAGATAACGACTTGGTTGGCATAGCATTTATCGATACGCATATATACATACATCAAATGTTGAGTCTGAAAAGTTTGATTCTAGTCGGCGATGTTTATAAATCGATTACTTTGCTTCGGTTCCAAGAAGAATTTCGAAATTTATCGTTAGTTAGTCGGGTGCGTAGTAATTTTGAATTTATTATATCTATTAATAATATGTATATATAGAAATGTACAATATATTAAAATAATCGAAAAAAATATAAAATAAATCACTGACTAGTTTCGACTGTAGCGTCATGATCACGGTGCTCTTAAACAATATAGTTCAAAACTAGTCAGTGGTTTATATATATATTTTTTTTTTTTTTTTTTTGCCACACCAGTCGAAGATGACTACTATTGGCACTGCTGACC